>BSYR01000011.1:25404000-26729500 GCA_030270665.1 Hibiscus trionum
TTATAGGGGCATGATTTGAGTAATTAGGTCGGTTCGGGTTTAGGGCCTTTATTAGGTTTAATCGTACCCACTTCTAAAAATTAGAATTAATGTGACACTTAGACAAAAATTAAACAAGATAATCCATAATTGATTTAAGCCTTTTAATTAGGGTGTAAACGACCTAGGACCTAATATTAGAATTATGTGATAAATGATTAAACCGCTAATTAATATTCCATAATTTGGACCTTTAAGTTACGGCCTTGGGTGGGCTTTTTATGTGTTTATTTTGCACACTTTTATGACATGCATATATATACTTGTCATTCATGTGGCCCGATAATTAAGCATGAAAACCGGACTTAAAAATCTACCCCAAGAGAGGTATAAATTAACCCCGGTATGCGATAAACGACAGTCCTAGCTTAATGGATGTCGATCGAATACTCGGATTAATTTTCATCGTCTCTAGATAAGCGAAAGCATAAAAAGGAAAATAACACGCATCATCCCTTATTTGTCTGCATCATGCATAAAGGTGACGTACGAGATCCGAACCCTAAACTAACACGACAGTCAGTCTTATATGATGTCGGTTTAGTCTATGGTCCGGTGTACTGTCATCCTTATTAATTAAACATTTAATTAATTCTAAAGTCACAAATTCGATAAAGCCCGTGCAAGTTAAGCCATATTTTCATTTAAGAACATTGTTATTAAATCCACTTCGGTTTTTAAATAATTTCTATCGATCAAAAGGCAACAAGCAATTTGGTACCGATTTCCAGGCGTGATGGGGGTGCTAACCCTTCCCCACACGTAACCAACTCCTGAACCCGTTTTAAACGAATCTTTGGTTTTGTGGTGTCCGACCTATCTTAGTGGCCGGTGGCGACTCCAAATTTTTACAATTTTCCAAAATTCGAATTTCCTCCCTTTTAAATAAAATCCTTTTCAAAAGAGATAGTGATAAGGCCTCACTTACTTAGTGGTTTCTCATAAAAAACCTTATCACAATTACAAGCATTAAGCACAACAACACACATTTATCTTATGCTACTTGAATGAACATACTTTTAACCATAAAGCATAGAAATACTAAGATACAAAATGAGGATCCAAACACCATATAATGACCATATACAAGTCTCAAACCATAAACCAACTAGTTCTAGGTAACCAATCTCACCACACAACAAAGTAAAGGATTCCCCCTCATTGCCTTTATTATCTACAGCTATAAAACAAAACATACTTCCCAAGTGGAGTTCTTCTTGAATCCCTTGCTTCTTGATGTCCCTACTTCAACTATCTGCATTAATGGACAAATAGGAGCGTAAGCACATAATGCTTAGTGGGGAGTGCTCAAAACCAAACAACATCAATGCAACGAAACCATAAAACATCCTTTGTTTGAAATCACATTTCTATAAACCAATGTAATGTTCGTAAACTTCATTTGAAAATGTCGTTGACTTAAATCATGCATCGTTCAACATATAAATCAGCACTAAAGTCCAAGTGCAACATGTGTCTCAATCTTAAACATCATCCATGTAATTACTTCTATTTAAACCTTCTCATGCACCAACACTTCGTGCAAAACTTAAACCATTTTTCTTGGAAACCATTTCTACATCATGCTCTTTCTTTCTCACGCTAGAAAATCATTTCAAAACAAATCATCATTTGAAAATCACATGTACCATCTACCTATCTCATGCATTCAACCAATGAAAAAGTCATGGCAAGGCCACACATGCTTGTTATACAAAAGCTTCTCATAATCTCAAAATCTCATATGCGTTTCTCATAGCATAAAACACTTCAAGCATCGGTATATGTGAAACACATTTCATTCTCATATATTGGCATTTTCATATTCTACTTTACACGGATATGCGGATAGCTTGACTCGAGGTCAAGTCCTACCCCGGGGATCTCGCCACCGGACTCTCATGGCGGTATCTACCTTCGCCACAAAGCTTGGGTATTTCACCAAGTCCTACTCCGATGGAATACCCATCATCGGTTTCTCATGGCGATAACATCTAATGCCATAAAGCTTGGGTCTTTCACCAAGTCCTACTCCGATGGAATGCCCCTCATCGGTCTCTCTTTGGAATGAATCCCAAGAGCACGTACGAATTTTTAGTTTATAGTGCACTCTACATCCTATTGGTCGACCAATTATATCTGGTAATCTTCTCATCACTTATGCCAATATATCATATCAAAATCATTAACACATCTACTGTTTTTAAAGCATGAAACACCATCAAGGCCCAAAATGTTAAACCACGCCTTTAAAACACTAATTAACACCACATACTCTCAAGGGTCATTGATTTCATGCTTCCATCACCAAACTAAGTTTGATAACCAACTCTCATGCTTAAAAACCATGCTCAAACAGCAAATTTAATCGTATTGCCAAACCAAGCACATCAAAACCCATTTTTAACATTTTCAAACAATAATAGCACAAACCGATAGAGAAATCTACTTCACTTACTTCCAAACTTAAACCGGCGTTTCAAGCCTAGATTTAAGTTCCCAAACCTCTTTTCAAAATCATTCCAAAGCTGAAAAACGCGTTCTCACTCACCGATACGCAACACTACGCTAGCCGACGAGCCAACCAAGCGTCTGAAATCTCCAATGCTACCTTGATTGCTTCCAGATTACTCTCCCCTATTTTTAGCATATAAGAGCAGAGAATTAATGCATCACCATGCATTAAAATCACCAGCCATTCACTCTAACACGCTGCTCTACCCAAAACAAGCATTTCAGCTATTCGAAATAACCGAAAACACCTCCAAACATTCACCAAACAAAGCCCAATCAAGATCTATCAATTCTAACCTTTTCTAAACATCAATTAACATAAAAATCACCATAAACTCGTCTTTATATCTCCAGCAACAACAGAACATCAAAAACACTCCAAAAACCACAAATCTAGCATGTAAAACTTAGAAATCCAAACCTATTTGGGATTTGTTTGATAAAACCTCATTTATAACATCAATTATCATCCAAAATACATTAGAAATCAACCTCAAAACAGAGCCTAACCAAGAATTACGAAAATCATCAAGATCTCTCCAAGAATCTTGAGTTTTATTACAATTTCATGTTTCTAACATTAAAGCAACTCAAAAATCATTAACAAAGGATTGATAACTTGGGAATTTCAGTAAAGAACTGATCATGAGAGGATAAGGACGAAGCTTACCTCTAATGGCTGATTTCTCCTCAATTTGGGTAAAATTTCTTGAAAATCCAAAGTAAAAACAAGAGGTTTTGATAAGCCAAAGATTAGGAATTCTTAGGAGAGTGAAATCTCAACAAATGAGATGAAAATCAAAGGTTAATTGATGAAGGAAATGTGTTTAGCTGAGTGGAAATTGAGAGAAAATGAAATGAGAGAAAACTAACATAAGGTAGTTATGAAAAGTCAAAATAGATTTTCCCTTTTAATTCTCCTTTATTCCCTTAATTAAAACATTATTAAAAACTCCCAAATTAAAGATAAATATGATGAAAAACATTTTGGTAAAATTAGCTCCTTAAAGATTCAAAGTTTCAATCCTTTACAAAACAGTCACTAGTCAACTTTTACAAAAATTGCAATTTGGTCACTACACCGAAATGTAGTATCTCCAAATCGTATTTTGTAAAATTGTTTTCACCATAATCATTTATATAATAAATGAGGATTTTTAGATATTTTTCCATATTTTTAAAGCACCCCGAACTAGGTGTTCCCTAAATCACCCTCAAAGATTCGAACTGTTCTCGACCGACCCGATTAAATCTCTAAAACATCTAGGCCCAAACCAGGGTTGTTGAGTGGATCGATTGAATGAACAAGACCAAGAGGGGGTGAATTGGGATTTTAAAACTTTGTTGGAGTGAATGGACAATTAAAAATGAAGAACAAAGGATTTTAGAGTGGTTCAAGTTCCAAATCTATTTTGACTTTTCAAACTCCTTCAGTTTTTGCAGAGGGGCGTATCGATACAGATTCAATCTGTTTCGATACACTATTTCAATACGGTTAAGAGCGTATCGAAACGCGTCTTTCTAGTAGCCAACTTTGTAAAAAAGGTATCGATACGGCTGGAGGCGTATCGATACACTTGGACGATTTTCAATACTTTGGCCTTGGAACACTTAGAAAATATTTAGAGTTTGAGTTTTTCAAATCAGTTTTAAAGTGTTGGTGATTTATAAATTATTAAAGGGACTTAGAAATCAATTTCAAGTTTTCAATTTTATCCTTAACAATTTTATTATATCAAAATCAAACATAGGTTTTACAATCTCCCCCTTTTTGATATAACAAAACTAAAACTTGAAATTTTTTGACACTTTGAAAAACTTTGTAAAATAACTCCCTCTTAATATTATCTAGGTAACTTTTAAGTTGAAAATCAAAAAATTTTAAGTGTGTGAGCTTCCCTCTCCCCCTTTTTGTTAGATCAAAAATAATTGAGACATAATGTAAAGTGCATAAATTAGGCAAAGGTATAAATAGGCAAGCAACATAAATATCATTAAGTTCAAATAAAGGATAACATCAACTTAAAAATCCAAACAACAGAAAATCAAAGCATAGGTTTAAAATAATTCAAACTTAATCCTAAAAACATAAAGCAAAGGTGCATAAAGTAAATATCCTAGATGATATGAATGGTATGCAAAGATAGGCTACTATGCATCGCCTTCTTCATCATCTCCCTCAATTGGATCATCATTCCTCATAGATTGACGCCACTCATCATGGAAAGCGGTGAGAGAGATGTTCATTGAGTTGTGACCGCCTTCAAGAGAAGTGAGTCGAGTCTCCACGTTCTTCATCCGATCTTCAAGGCTTGTAAACCTTGTATCAATAGCGGTAAATCCCGAATTCATAACTTGATCGATTGAAGTCATTCTCGTGCACAAACCCGTGAATTGCTCATTGAGGAAAGTCGTGAGGGAGTCCGTGGAAGGTGGAGGAGGAGGAGCTTGAGGAACTTGTTCAACTTGAGGATTGGCAAAATGTTCCGCGGCCTCACTAGGGAGCTCGGATAGACGTAGCCAATTACCATTAAAATAATGGAACTTACCCCTTGCAAGAGATCGTTCATCAATAGGATCGGTGAGGGGAGTTGGGTAGTCATGCGAGCAATCAATCTCCTTTTGTTGGAAGAAGTAGCTTAGGGTCGTGCAATAGGTGAAGGAAGTGACAAGAGTGGTGTGGCGATGTTGCACGAGATAGACGATCTCCGTGAACATGATACGAGCAAGGTTCGGACGTTTTCTCTCACGGAAGCATCGAATCCAAAAATCATCCACTTGGCGGATAGTGGAATACTTCCCTCCCGAGGGCCTAAACCACCAAGAGACCATCAAATGGAGGATCTGATCCTGAGCATTTAGGGCAGTGACGGAACCACTTAGAACATGACCAAGGGCATTCTCATCATCATAACATTCATCCTCCAACATGAACACGTCACAAATAGATTGAACATCTCTAGTGATCTTCTTACCCATAAGATGAGAATTAACGGACGTAACAACACCATCTTGATTGGCACAACATTTGGCATTAGTATAAAAGATTAAAACCAAAATACGAAAGTAAAACCCGGGAATAGAGAGAAAATCCATAAACTTCCATTCTTGGAGCAAAGGTAGATATTCAAACTTGAATCGCTCCGAGTTAAGAAAAGGAATAGAGATTACCCTCTCCGGACGGATCTTATAGTTTTGAAATTGGCGAAAATAGGTGAGAGCTCCGGGGGTTTGAAAACATTGTTGATAGATATGAGTAAGATTCGGACGAGCACCACCTCTGGGATTTGATCCTTCACTGGTTTCATTAAGACGTGATATCTTCCTAGAAGGTGCCATGAACTAGAGAAAACAATGTATGCATTAAGATTTCTTCATTCAACTCATTGAAAACCAAGAATCAAGGTTAAAAAAATAAAAAATTAAAAAAAAAGTTTGGTTTGAGAAGACAAATATAAAAACAAAACAAGAAAAAGTTTGAAAACGAAAATAATGAGAAAATTAAAAGAAAAAGAAAGAGTTTTACCTTGATATTGATTAGAGAGGAATGGAAGAAGAGCTTAGCACCAACTTGATGAAAAAGCCTTAGAGCTTTGATTGATTTTGAAAACCCTCTTGAGTTTTTGAGTTGTGGTGTGAAAATATGAGGGAGGAATAGGCTATTTATAGGCTGAAAATGGCTAGGGTTTTTAGAGTTTTGAGAAATTTTAATTTTGGTAAAAGTTGAACTCTTAAATGCCAAATTAAAGCTGTCTGCGCAATCGCGTATCGATACGCATGAGGGTGTATCGATACGGGGGTAAAAACGTAATTCTAAAAAAATGCCCGTTGAAGGATCGTATCGAAACGGATGCAATCTGTATTGAAACGGTTGTAGCTCGTATCGAAACGAGTTTAACCGTATCGATACCCGTTTAAGGAAAAATGAATTCTAGGAAGCTAATGAAGTACTCGTATCGATATGCGTAGGGTCGTATCGATACCATATGCCCAGAAATACATTTTAGGCCTAAAGAACAACCAAAAGCTCGATTCTAACACCTCCTAAAGGAATGCAAATGATGAATGAGTAGTTCTAAGCATATTTTAACAGAATCATACTCCCCCTAGCTATAGGCATGGATATTTTCAAGAGTTACAACACACAAACATGCAATTTCACAAGATCAAGCAATTTTAAGCACAAAAGAGGTCCTAAAAGGTCAAGATAGGCTAGTTAGACCTTGCTCTCTCCTAAGGGACCAAAAATGCTCTTTATCTAAAGGTTTTGTAATGATGTCCGCTAATTGATTTAAGGTGTCAACATACTCTATAACAACATCTTCTTTAAGGACATGATCTCTAATGAAATGATGTCTTATTTCTATATGTTTGGTTCTAGAGTGTCGGATGGGATTTTTTTGTCAAACATATGGCACTAGTGTTGTCACACTTAAGGGGTATGGTTTCAACTTTAATACCATAATCTAAGAGTTGTTGCTTCATCCAAAGGACTTGAGCACAACAACTCCCTAAGGATATGTACTCGGGTTCGGTGGTAGATAAGGCTACACTATTTTGTTTCTTGGAGAACAAAGGTATGAGCATACTACCTAAGAATTGACAGGTTCTCGAAGTACTCTTCCTATCGATTTTACAACCCCCATAATCCGCATCCGAATAAGCATGAAGGTTGAAGGTGGAGTCTCTAGGGTACCAAAGACCTAAACAAGGAGTATCTCTAAGGTACCTAAAGATTCTCTTAACGGCTATAAGGTGAGACTCTCTAGGACTAGCTTGAAACCTAGCACACAAGCAAACACTAAACAAGATATTCGGTCTACTTGTAGTAAGGTAAAGCAATGATCTAATCATAGAACGGTAAAGCTTAGAGTCAACACACTTACCTCCTTCATCTTTGTCAAGCTTTGTAGATGAGCTCATAGGTGTGGCTTGAGGCTTTGCATTCTCCAAGCCAAACTTCTTGAGCATATCCTTGATGTACTTTGCTTGATTGATGAAGGTGACATCCTTCCTTTGCTTGATTTGGAGTCCCAAAAAGAATGAGAGCTCCCCCATCATGCTCATCTCGAATTCACCTTGCATTAACTTAGCAAACTCTTTGCAATGACATTCATTAGTAGAACCAAAAATAATATCATCAACATAAATTTGTACTACTAAGATGTCATTTTTATACCTTTTTATGAAAAGTGTAGTGTCCACCTTACCTTTTTCAAAACCTTTTTCAATTAAAAAGTTTGAAAGTCTTTCATACCAAGATCTAGGAGCTTGTTTTAAACCATAAAGAGCTTTTGTAAGTTTGAAAACATGATTTGGAAATTTTGAGTCTTCAAAACCCGGTGGTTGTTCCACATACACTTCCTCATTTATAAAACTATTTAAAAATGCGCTTTTAACATCCATTTGAAAAGGCTTGAAATCATGATAACATGCATATGCAAGCAACATCCTAATGGCTTCCATTCTAGCTACGGGTGTATAGGTTTCATCAAAATCTATTCTCTCTTCTTGAGTGTAACGTTGTGCTACTAGTCTAGCTTTGTTTCTCACAATGTTACCACTCACATCTAGTTTGTTCCTAAAGACCCATTTAGTTCTTATAGTAGATTGATTACTATGCCTATCAACTAATGTCCAAACATTACTTCTCTCAAATTGATTTAACTCTTCTTGCATAGTCATAATCCAAAAATCATCTTTCAATGCTTCTTTTATATTCTTAGGCTCTATGCATGAGATAAATGCAACATGGTTCGTAAGTTTAAGAGAAGATCTAGTGGTTACCCCCTTGGATGGATCACCCAAGATTTCACCATCTCTGACATAGTTGAACTCCCTTGGGTAGCTCACTTCCTTTTCCTCAAGAGCCAAGTCCTTCAAGGCTTCAAGAGGTGGATCTTGTGTATCCTCTTCTTTTGTTAGAATCTCATCCTCCTTTGAAGTTTGTCCTCCATCAAAGGCATTTATGATTCCTACATCATCATCATCACAAGAATCCTTCCTTGGAAGGAGGTTATTATCGAGTACAACATGTATAGATTCTTCTACTACTAAAGTTCTCTTGTTAAATACACGATAGGCTTTAGAGGTTAAAGAATACCCTATGAAAATAGCTTCATCACTTTTTGCATCAAATTTACCTAAATTCTCTTTTCCATTATTTAAAACAAAACACTTGCAACCAAATGGATGAAAATAGCTAATGTTAGGCTTTTTAGATTTTAAAATCTCATAAGGTATTTTCTTTAAAATTGGCCTAATCATTACTCGGTTTACAATGTAGCAAGCGGTGTTTGTGGCTTCCGCCCAAAAATATTTAGGTAAATTGTTTTCACAAAGTATGGTTCTAGCCATTTCTTGTAAAGTTCTATTTTTCCTCTCAACTACCCCATTTTGTTGAGGAGTTCGAGGAGCCGAAAAATTGTGGCTAATCCCATTTTCATTTAAAAACTCTTCAAACCCTAAATTTTGAAATTTGGTTCCATGATCACTTCTAATATGAGAAATTCTAAGTTCAAGATCATTTTGGGTTAGTTTTGAAAATGTGATGAATTTTTCTAAAGCCTCATCTTTAGTACTTAAAAATAGAACCCAAGTAAATCTAGAAAAATCATCAACAAGAACAAATGCATAAGATTTACCACCCAAGCTCATAGTCCTAATTGGCCCAAATAAATCCATGTGGATAAGTTGTAAACACCTACTTGTAGAAACATCATTAATGGATTTAAAGGATGACTTATGTTGTTTACCCTTAGAGTATGCATCACAAATTTTATCCTTTGAGAACTTAATCTTGGGTAAACCTCTAACTAGATCAAGGGAAACTAATTTTTCTGAAACACTAATGCTAGCATGTCCTAGTTTCCTATTCCATAGCCATGAATCATTTTCATTTTGAGCTACTAAACATGCATGGGATGTATGTATGTCATCTAAATGCACTATGTAAATGTTACCTATGCGATGACCTATGAGCATAATATTATTAGATTTAATGTCAACAATTTTGCACCCATTTTTATCAAATAAAACATTAAATCATTTATCACATAATTGGCTTATGCTCAACAAATTATGTTTAAGACCATCGACATACAAGACATTTTCAATAAGAATGGTACAGTAATTACCTATTGAGCCAATACCTTTAATGTGGCCTTTGGAGTTGTCACCAAATGTCACCACTCCTCCACTTTTTGGCTTTAAATCCATGAATCTACTCTTGTCTCCGGTCATATGCCTCGAGCATCCACTATCAAGGTACCATGAATTTTGACTTTGTGCTTTGGCCTTGTAGCAATGATCCCCCTACAAACAAAGATATTAAACTTTTGTTTTTGGTACCCAAATCATTTTGGGTCCACGAGTGTTAGCTCCCAATAGCTTGGTTCCCTTAGGAATCCAAGCTGACATAGCAACAATATTATTAGATTTTACAAGTTCTTTAGGAACCCATACACTTCTAATCTTTTTAGTTCTATTATGTCTAGGGAAGCTACTTTGTTTGTAGTTACTAGTCTTTTTCCTAGGTTGGTTTGTTTTAGATGATTCACCTTTTTCATGCTTCACATTACCAACATATTTTAAAGACTCTTTGAGCTTGTTAAGCTCATCTAACATCTTTTGGTGTTCACTATTGCATTGAGAAAGAAGATTATTTAGGTCAACATTTTCATCTTGGAAGAATTTAAGTTCATCTTTCAAACCTAAAATCTTTTTTCTCAAATTTTAAGTTAGCTTGAGAGAGTGAGTCATTCTCATCATTTAATTCCAAAATAATTTTCTTATTCCTAATGACCGACTCTTTGTATTTCTCAACTAACTCATCATAAACCTCTTGCAATTCATCATATGCATCATTTAATTTGTCAAATGTAAATTCAAGGGATGATGAGTTAGAGGTTACAATGGAGGAATCTTCCTCAAGTGCCATGAGGCAAAGATTGGCCACTTCTTGTTCGTCATCCTCGGATGACTCATCATCACTCCAAGTAGCAAGCTTGGCATTGAGCTTCTTCTTCTTCTCAAAGCCCTTCTTCTTGCGTTGAGGGCACTCCGAACGAATGTGACCGAGCTTTTTACACTCATAACAAATGATTGAATCCCTCTCTTCTTCTTTGCTTTTACCCTTGAAGTCCATTTTTCTTTGAATCTTCCTTCCACGATTGGACCTCATGAATCGAGAGAACCTTTTGGCTATCATAGCCAATTCTTCAAGGTCATCCTCCTCACTAGAAGAGCTCTCCTCAAGTAATGAAGCTTTGAGAGCTACTCCCATTTTCTTCTTCTTTTCCACCTCTAGCTTCTCCACTCTTTTCTCTTCCTTCTTCTTTTCTTCTTTCCTTCCTTGCTTCATAATCTCATGAGTAAGGAGAAAACTCACTAGTTCATCAAGTTTTAGAGTTTTCAAGTTTTTGGCCTCGATGATGGCGGTTCTCTTCCCATCCCAAGATTCGGGAAGTGAGTAGAGTAGCTTCCGGATAAGCTTTTCTTCCGGAATAGTCTCTCCAAATCATTTAAGCCCGTTGACTATGGTTGAGAAGCGATCAAACATCTTGGACACCGTTTCGTCAGACTCCATCTTGAAATTCTCATAGCTAAGATTGAGAATTCCAATCTTGGTTTCCTTCACATCATTGGTTCCTTCATAGGTGGTCTCAAGAGTATCTCACACTTCCTTGGCACTCTCAATGGAGAAGACTTTGGAGTAGATTTCGGGACCGAAAAAGCAAAAGAGCATGTGAAGAGCTTTGTCATTTATTTGGATCTTCTTCCTCCCATCTTCACTCATCTCTATCTTCTTCTTTAGAACCAACTTTCCATCATCATCTCTCTTCAAAGGAATGTAGGGACCATCTTCAATGACATCACAAACCAAGTAATCGTTGGACTTGATGAAGAGGTGCATCCGATTCTTCCAAAAAGGATAGTTGTCACCATTGAAGAATGGTGGCTTTGTGGTGGATTGTGACTCGTACATACTCGATCCGGAGGTAGATGCCATGGCTTGATTTTTTAGTTGATCACACTCTTCATAGGAACTCCTCTTGTGGTTGTGAATCCTTCAAAGAGGTAGGCTCTGATACCAATTGTTAATGGATCGATTGAATGAACAAGACCAAGAGGGGTGAATTGGGATTTTAAAACTTTGTTGGAGTGAATAGACAATTAAAAATGAAGAACAAAGGATTTTAGAGTGGTTCAAGTTCCAAATGAACTCTACATCCACTACCTTAGCTACCACTAAGGATTTGCAACAATTCACTAATTTGTTCTTCCCCTTTTCAAGGCTTAGAAGGTAACCTTTACACAACCGGTCAAATTTTCTACCCAAAATTTGACCAAACCCTCACAAATAGACAAAGAAGAAATTGGACAAGAAATATATCTCTCAAATACAATTTTGTCCCTTGAAGTACAACATTCAACCTAAATTTGAAGATAGAATAAGAATTGAATACAACTCAATTTGGGGTTTATAAGAAATTGGAAAATAGGCACACTTGAGGTTGGATATTTGCTTTGATGTTTCTCTTTGATGCAATAGTTGTTGCTGGTCTTCAAAGAGCTTCAATTTATACCTTCTCTATTAATTCTAGCCGTTTGGGTGGTTAGGGTATTGATTATAGCCGTTGGGACCCTCTCTTACCACCATAAATGCACTTCTGCAGCTATTCGTATCGGTACACGGGGCGCCGTATCGATACATGTCTCAAAACAGAAAGAGATGTTGTACATAATAAAGAGGGCGTATCGAAACGCGTGTAAGCATATCGGTACGGGACAGGGAGTGTTTCGATACGGAAGAGACCGTATCGATACCTTTTTCTCAACTTAGCTCACTGGAAGTCTCCGTTTCGATACGGGGGTTCACCGTATCGATACAGGACAACCGACACTTTAAATGTTAGTTACCTAGCAACTGACACCAACGGTCGAAAACATTTAAAACACTTCGAATTAAAAATTCAATTAAAACCGTATCGATACGGGTGAAGCCGTATCGGTACATCATTCAAACTTCTTCAGGTTTTGCAAAGGGGCATATCGATACAGGTTCAATCTATTTCGATACGATGTTTCGATACGGTTTCAGAGCGTATCGAAACGCGTCTTTCCAGTAGCCAACTTTGTAAAAAAGGGTATCGATACGGCTTGAGGCGTATCGATACACCTGGACGATTTTCAATACTTTGGCCTTGGAACACTTAGAAAATATTTAGAGTTTGAGCTTTTCAAATCAGTTTTAAAGTGTTGGTGATTTATAAATTATTAAAGGGACTTAGAAATCAATTTCAAGTTTTCAATTTAATCCTTAACAATTTATTTATATCAAAATCAAACATAGGTTTTACAAGGGCGTTACAGATCATGGGCAAGGATACTCTGATGCTATCAAAAGTCCATGAATCTAAGCCAAGTGACGGACAAATTAGCAAGAGTCAATGAAAGTCTTCACGGGATGACTGTATTCAAAGGGTTCAGAGTTTTGTAGAGTGCACCTACCTTAGCTTCAAACCCAGAGAATAGTTGTGATGAGCTGAAGCCCTTAAGCCATGATCAGAAAAAGAAAACAAAAGTGCCCAATTGTGCTGCTAAGGCAGCAACTCGTATCCTTTCAAGTAACTTAATTATTTTAGGCATACTTTGTTTACTTGGTAACTTCAGCATGTTTAGCACGAACACAGACCTGCACACACTGCACTGGCATTAAGAAAAATTAATCTAAGTTATTTCATGTCATTCCCTATCAATAACATTAAATAGGTGCCACGGCCTTGAGGTAAGAAATCAAGTTGCAGGTTATTGTTTCTATTAACTTTGTGCTAAGGGACGATTTACTTGTTAGGTTGCATTACTTGAGGACAAGCAATAGTTCAAGTTTGGGGGTGTGTAGAGTGTCCATGAGTTCTATATTTTGTACACATTCCTGCCCTTATTATTGTTGTCCTTAAGCTCATTTAGGCATATTTAGGTGCATTGCATGCATTATAATAGTATCTTCTCTTATACCATGCTTTTATTGAATATTTTATGTTTGGTTGAGAAAAGTTACTATTTTATTTTTGTTTATATTTTCAGGTGCTATAGCTAGGAGAAGAGAAGAAAGGACAGGACCGGAAAAGAAAGCTGGAATTAAAGGAGCTATACTGAAGCAGCTCAAGATGCCGCCAAGGACGCTGCCGAAGCAGCATTGCCGCCCAGAGCCGCCCGGGTAGGAGTTACACCGACTTAGCCAAGATGAGTCGCGATTTAAAGAGGGCAATTTCCTAAGCCCAATGAGCCCCCTAAAGCCTGTAGCGGCCGGTAGAGTTAATTCAAGATCGATAAGTAGGAGCACTTATCCTTACTTGCGGAAGAAGGCAACGTCTAAAGAGTTTGTATTTAAAGTATAAAGGAGTATGTATTTAATGTAACTTACTTTTAGAACTCCTACTTCAAGGAGGACTTAAATTTAGGCCCAATGTATGTAAGGGTATAGGGGCATGTCATGAGGGATCAACGACATCTGTTGACGAGAGTGTAGATGGGGAGATAGCTAGATAGGTTGGAGTGTTCGGGGTCGCGGCCCAACTCTCTTAGGATTTAGGCGCGTGTATGTAAACTAGTTTGGTGGAAACGGTTGTATAGCTTTGAGTTGTTTTCAATAAAATTTCTAAGTTTGCTTAATACATGCTCCTTGTTCGTTCAATTAGTCTAAACCAGTCAGTTGAAGAGAAAATCCATTTATCGGGAACGAAAGTGCAAGGCTCACGAAAGAGTTAAGCACGATCACAACTCACCAAGGCGTGACTAACTTGGTTCCACACAAGTCCACAAGTTTCAGCGGTTAAAGGGAGTACCAACCGAGTTGACTAATTTGGTTCCACACTAGTCCTCAAGTTATCATCTCGATCATCCTAACCTAGAAATAGGAGGGATCACTGTCGACTATCATGCCGAATTTAGAATTTCTGCCAGACGAGCCGCCATAACTTCTTTCCATTCCACCTGCCGAGATAGTACACACCCCTGCAGTGGCAGTGACCTGATACTGCCGCGTGACAGGGTCGTAGTTTGCCGCCCACCATACCCGCTGAGGTAGTATCTCTTGGCAGCACAAAACATACTCAGACTTTACAATGCAGTCCAGACACTACTGAATTGCACTAGTCTTACCCAGCTTATCGCCCCAAAATCTCTCCATATCATCTCTCTCTCATCACTGTCTTTATTTTTTGTGTTTTTTTAATTCCACATCATGAGATTTAATGGCGCATTTACTAAATCTTTGTGCAGGAAACCATTCATAGGAGCTATTCCAATCCCTGTGAGAGACGATATGTTTTATACTATAACTTGACAAGAGTATGCACTTGCGCTCATAA
The DNA here is from genome assembly GCA_030270665.1 of Hibiscus trionum. NCBI lineage: Eukaryota > Viridiplantae > Streptophyta > Magnoliopsida > Malvales > Malvaceae > Hibiscus > Hibiscus trionum. The sequence continues at coordinate 25,418,928 of BSYR01000011.1, forward strand.
ATGGAGAACACTTTAATGCTCTAAAATGGCTGTGGTCGCATATATGCTTGGGGAAAGAAGGATGTAAGTAAGATTATAACCCGCCTAAAGGAAGAACGACCTGTGAAAAAACTTAAAGTAAGTAGGTTAAACGATTTTGTATTCTATAGGAGGTTGTGATGATATGAAATTAATTAATGATGATCTTTGTGGGTACTTGGGTCTGATGATGAAAATGTTTAAGGGGAAGAAGGTGGACCGAGCCATGGTACAAATGATGTTATTATGGAGTTGTTGCAGAGGGTTATCACAAAGTTGGGTGAAATAAAAGTGAGTCTCGAAGCTTGTGTAGAGAAGGAAAAAAATTAGAAGAGTTTGGAGACATTGAAGGAGGAATCTAAGAACGTGGTTGAGCAGGTTGCTAGTTTGGGTGCAAACGTTATGTATATGAAGAAGGTGTTACGTATAATCGATGGAAAATTTGGCATTGGCCTTGAAGAAGAGGAAGCAGTGGTGGAGAAAGCAGGAGTCGAGAGTTCAATCCTAAAGATGGACTTAATATTAAGGATGACGCGTTGATGAACGATGTTCAATTGTTGATGGAAGACAATGTTGTTTTTGGCGGGAAAAAGGAAAATGTATAAGCAGTATAAATTTTTATTTTTATCAACATTTCATCAATTTCATGTATGAGATTATTGTTGTTGATAGAGTTGATGTTAACTTGTAGGGTAAGTGTAGGATGTCGAATAGTCCCGCTTTAAGTGCAAGTGTTCAATAATGCCTAGTTGTAATATAAAAGATATCGTCTCCACATGGATTGAGAAATCCTTCAGAATTTATCTTCCTACACAAGTAAAAGTAAAAACACAAGTGATTGGGATTTGATTTGACTAAAACTAAGAGCAAGTAAATTAAAAGATTGAGAATTCAGTTTGAAAGAATGGGCCAGTATTGGAATGCGTCGTAATGTGGATATTGAATGGTTTGTCTCAGTTAAAGTGCTACAAAATCGACTCAGCTTTCTTGGTAGTTGTCAAGGTGATGCCTAGGCAGATGACCCGCCGCGACAGAGAATGATGTGCTGCCCGAGCGGCTGGTTGATGCTTCAAAGTTCAGCAAGGCTTCCTTCAATGACTCCTCCTTATCCCTAATTCGAAGTGCTATTGGTGAACACGTCTTGATAATACCTCTAGGCGTGAATCGAGGGATGAAAACCAACCAATCTAAAGCCTCCTTTAGCCGCTGAACTTCTAACTTATTCCTAAGCCGAAGTAGTTTCACCCCAAGTTGGATAAAACTGTGCTTAATCGTTTCGTGGGTCTAACTCTCCTGATATTAGACAAATTGATAATTTCTCTCTCCTCTCCCGATTTGATTACAAACAAGAATAATGCCAAGAGTAAACAAACTTTGAAATTTTATTGCAAACACTAAAAACCTAAACGAATACAAACAATCTCTCACAACTACTAAAAAAAACCAACCCTTAGCCTTAGGAAAAGTTTAGAACATGATGGATGAATGGAAGCACTAGGGTTTTCTCCAAGAACTCTCTATCCCCTCTACTAGTCAGCTAAGATACAATATATATAGGCCTTTCCTAATCAAATTCGGTTAAGGGACTAGAGTACAAGTTGGGATTAAAGTAGATCTCCTAAAAAGATTAAAAATCTAACTAAATCTTCATTTAATCCAAGTTTAACTTCCGTTTGACTTCAAGATCTTTGAACTTTGACTGTGGCTTTTCTTGGGATTTTGGGCTCCGATCTGCATGCAAGTGGTCTCTAAAAATTGGGCTTGATATGTTCTTTCAATCACATACCACTTTGCATATTTTCAACTATCTTATGATACTGCCTCGGCGGCGCACCATCTGTTACCTCGACAGTGGTCTGTATCGGTGTGAATGGCTCAGCAAGGCTCTTTATTCTGGGCTTTTCCTCTAATGCTTAGTCTAATTAGCTCTTCAGCAGGTACATAAGCATCTTCCATCGATTGTCCAGCTCCTTCCTTCTGCCCTTCTTGCTTCCTCGGCATGGTCTGTTTGGGTGGGTATCTACGCACAGTAAAACACATGCCTGAGCAGTATCTTTTATAGAGAAAAACAGTGAAATTCATCAAACAGGGTAGATTATCTAATCTATGCAGTTTTGTGTATGTTTACCTAATTATTCAACTAAAATGGGCTTAAGTCTAACAATAATTGAGCTATCCTATGGCTAAAATCTAGTACTTTTGCACACTTAACACGCCCCCAAACTCGAACTATTGCTTGTCCTCAAGCAATGCAATCTAATAGTAACATGTCAAAACGTAAAATCTTAAGAAAACTTAGCCTAAAAATACCTTGAGCGACCTTTACATACCGTGCAGCTATACACATGACAGTAACCCTTCGAATGACAATGGACTTACCCGGAACCGAACTATATTTCTCGTGAGTGTGTGCGGATCTTGTGACAAGAATGATTCTTCAACTTCTAAGTAAACTCCATTAAAACACCTTAATTCCCTTGGGTTTTTTCAAAGTTACCTTCACTAGAGCCAATGTTAGGTATCTCTAGTTTTTTTAAGCACCTTACTAGAGTCAGTTTTAGGCACCTCTAGCCTATCCTGGAGCCAGTTTTGGGCACCTCTAGAATATAACTTTTTTATGACTTCAAGTTCTACCCAAGTTTACTAAATGAATTACCTAAGTTTCCTAGAAGTCCTAAAATCAAACCAGTCACAAAGGGTGTTTCTTTAAGTTCAGAACATAGTTGGATTCTAAATACTTCCAAGGTCATGTTAAGGTTGTTGTTTCGGCGGGTAATCTGTCGCGGCGGGTAAAGGCTACTCAATTTTTTTTCAAACTAACATTTTCTTTTAATTTAAATGAAGGCAGTTACACTATGTCCTATATGCTTCTAACTATGCAACTACATGTAATATAATGAAACAGAAAATAAATAAAGAAAAAAATTAGGACTAATTCCCTCCCCCCAAACTAGAGAGGAGCATTGTCCTCAATGCATGCCTACATACTCAAAATAAAACATAGATTAGATAAAGAGGAAAGATGATAGCTTAGAATTATGGCAAATCGGATGAGGTTTCATCTTCTTCATCGTCGCTAAGTATCATCCGCCGTTGAGCTGGTGCTTTAAGTCTTTTGGCCACCCTCGACGGTTGTTTGCGGGATGCTGGTGTTGGTTGGTCTAGCTTTGTGACTTCCTGTTCACTATCGTCTTCGCTGTCTGGGCATATCTCATCGGTGTTGGATGTTTTCCTCTTTTTGGCTGGGGAGTATGCAGTCTCGAGCTTCTTTGTAACCGAACCGTGTCTTGCCACACCGAATCTGATGACAATGAGTTGAGGAAGGCAGATTCGAATTGTTCTAGCGCAGGGATTGTATCTTTCGCTACCCGTGATGATTGTTCTTCTTCTCTGATTGGGGCGGCTGCGGTGTCAACATGATCGTCTGAGACAGATAGGACTTTAGTTGTTGTGGTTGCTGCTTCCATGGGGTCAGAGGTGGCTCGTGATGTGGTCGAGCCTTGGGCGGTTGGAGTGGCAGAGTCAGCGGCATTGAGTGAAGTCGAGGAAGAGAGTATGGCAGAGGCGGCTGGTGCGGCTTGGGGGTGAATTTCGGCGGGGAAATCTGGAATTGGGCAGTGTGTGTCGGGAATTTCTCCTTGAAAACCGCAATTGTGGCAGCGTTGAAATCTTTGATGTATGCCATAAATGTGAGATGACGTCTTTCCATCCGATCCAACTGAGCTGCAATGTCACCGATCGTGGTTATCGAGGCGGGCTGGTGGTACGGCTACCGGCTGCCCTTCTCTGATGCCTCTGCATAGTTCTCTGGAGTGGCTTCTTGTATCTCCATCTTTCTTAAGATGATATCCCTCGTCCACCCTGTACGCTCTGGGGTCATGTTGTCGTTGGGATCGGTAGGGACGAACACTTTGTTGCACAATTCTGTGATCAAGCAGGGAAAGTAAAGCTGTCCCCTACCTTTGAGTCCATAAATATAAATTCCATTAGCAATTATCTCAGCAATATTAATAATTCTGTTGTGGAGTATAGAATGAATGAGTGCTAGGCAGGGATAGTCCACTGTCGAATTGTGCGATGTGGGCAGGATTCGTCTCTTTACGAATGTGTTCCACAACTTGGCCTCCGATAGAAGGTTCCTTCTGTTGACCGTTCCCTGATTCCTCCCAGCGTTCCGTACGATGCCCGGTATGAAAAGCTCCTGTTTAATCTCCTCGTAGTTGTCTACCATCAAGGAGTCAACAAACTTCTGGTGTTCATAGTGGGCGATGTGGGTACCGTAGAAAGCATTGATTCTATTGGCATCAATCTCGACTCGCCGCCCTCTGACATTTACTGATGGGTCTTCAGCTGTCGGCCTATGGGCATAGAATTCGCGAACTATGGTTTGGTTCGGCTGTTTGGGTTGATAGGCAAAAATTTGCCATCCTTGGTGTTTGATCTTGCTGAAGATGAAATGGCCAAGCCCGAAGTTTCATTTCGTCGTCTCATAGAAGAACCCTTGTTCTTCCCACACAGATTGCTCTTTGAACTTCTGATTGTGTCATGCCTTTACTTCGGGTGTGGAAAATCTATGAAGGGAAGAATCAGAGTCTGCCTGGGCGGCTTGGCGGCGGAGTGTTCTTGCCATCTTTTGTTTGGGAGTAGGGTTTTGAAAGTTGTGAGCGTTGGGAGATCCTTGAGAGTAATGTAACCCCCTTAACCCGGCCTAGACGGTTGACCCGAATTAAGAAGATTACACGGGGAAAACCAAAGTCAACCCGAAAGTCAACCTTGATTAACGACCCTTTTTTTCCTTTTTAATCTTGTCTAGATGCTCATTAACCCTAGATGTGATCACACAAACATCATACTCAAAGACCACAAACATCAGAGATCAAACAGGAACCCAATTGAACAATTTACAACTTTAGGGATCAAATTGTAAATTCTGAAAACCTTAAGAACTTAACCAGATTTTAAGTTACCAACTTAAAATTAATCATGTTTCATACTTCTCTGCCAAATTTCAGCTCAAGCGGACATTCCAAACTCATACAATTGCACAAACAAGGTTCAGGACCAAAATGCAAACTTTTCAAAACATTTAACTGCCAATGTCAGCCCCCAACGGCCACCCGTTCCGAAACAGGCTTAGCCCGTTTCGAAACGCGGGGCCATTCCGCAACGCGTACCGAAACGGGGGTCTGGCAGTAGCCTTTTCGTTTCGGAACGGTCCCTCCCGTTTCGGACGCCTGGGCTTGTTTAAGGCATCCGTTCCGAAAACGGTAGTGGATGTTCCGAAACACCCTGCACAGCAAGCCTCAAAATACATTCTTAAACATGCAATTAAACATCCAATCATGCTCCAAAAGCCACCAAACTTTGCCAACATGCAATTCAACATAAAAGAGGCATACTTGCATCAACAATTCAACAACATGTCAACATACATGAAAAACCCCAATTTCAAGGTTAAGCTTCCAACACAAGCAACCATTTAAACAACATACTTCCAATTCAAATTCATAAGCCAAAACATGTTCCAACAACATCAACCACGCAAAACCATACTTGTCCGAACATATACAAACACATACATCAACCCAAGAGATTCTACCCCATTGCCTTTATTAACTATAGCTATTAACCGAGACATACATCTCAAGTGGAGTCCTTCTTGAATCCCTTGCTCCTTGCTATCCGAACTTCAAGAATCTGCATTGATGGACAAAAAGGAGCGTAAGCACATAATGCTTAGTGAGGAATGCTCAAAACCAACACACCATCAATGCAGCGAGCCATAAAAACCTCTTTGAAAAGCAACTCGATTTGATTACCAAGCAAGCTTTGAAAACCCTTTTCAACATCATGCTTAAAACCATGCATTGCACATACATGAAAACCAACCCTTAGTTTAGCAAACTAAGAAAACCCTTTTCAAAGCACAACTTGCAAAATCATCCATTTAGCCAAACCATGCATAAACACCATATGCAAGCTAAAACAAAACCTTGGAAAACACTCCCATTTCACAACATACCTTTCTTAAACTTGAAAGCCAATTCAAGCAAGAATCGTTTAAAACCATTTCACAACCCAACCAACACATGCATTAAACCAAAGGCAACATATATGAACCACAACATCATCATCACATGCCTTTAAAAACAAGTCTTAACAAGACTCCCATGCACTAAAGATATTTCATGCTCACATGCATCATTTTCCAAATGATAATCAACACTTGTTCAACTTAACAAGTAAACATGCATTCACAAGCATAATACACTTTCCATGCAACCATGCATCTTTTCAAGCATCTAATGCTTCACATGCAATTATGCATCATTTCAAGCATCCCATGCTTCATCACAATCAAGAACATCATATTGGCCTTCAAGTGATCAACCACATTCACTTTTCAACTCAACACCCAATCGGATACGCGGATTCCGAGCGTTGTCCCTACGCTCCATACACCCTACCAATCCAAGGTCTCCCAAATGGACTTTTAAACACCATTTGACCTCAACATCCTAAGGTTCCCATGTATGGACTTTTAAACACCATACAACCTTAGCTTTCCCGAGGTTCCCATGTATGGACTTTCAAACACCATACAACCTCAACTTTTCCCCAAGGTTCCCATGTATGGACTTTCAAACACCATACAACCTTGACATGCACAAGGTTCCCATGTATGGACTTTCAAACACCATAAAACCTTTGCATTCACCGATTGGTAGTTGTATAACATCACTAACGAGATCCGGGACACCCTACACAAGATCCACACATGGACTTAACACCGCCATTGTGATCTCAACAAGCACAAGGTTCCCACATATGGACTTTTAAACACCATATAACCTTTGCTCAACCAAGGTCCTCGAATGGGCAACACCTCCATTATGACCTCAACCATCTCGTTAGGATACTTGAAGGGAGTTTACCGGTCCACTCTTGACCACTCCACCTCCAAGGCGACTTAATTCACGGTGCACCCAATCCTATAGCCGGCTAACTATATCCGATCAAAGAACCAAGAACCACTTACATCACTTGCCAATATAACCACCTTACCACATTATTCCAATGTTTCACATGCATAACCATAATGCAAAAACCATCATTTACCAACATTAATTCACTGTTTTAAAGCATTAAACAAAGCCATTGAACAACATGCAACACCATGCATCAAAACCACATTTTCAATGTATAAAACCAAGGATCTCTTACCTTGAGCATCCTTCACATATGGCTTTCAAAACCAGCATTAAACCATGCTAAAATATGCTTACAAAACAGATTTAAACCATGCAAAACACATGCATTTCAATCATCAACCACAATTGCTTAAAAGCCAATTCACAATCATAATTCAAGAGCGAAAATCCATTCACTTACTCTTGAGCTTAGCAAAGTTGTTTAGACTTACACTAAGCTCCCAAAAACCTTCAAACCTTGGTTTTAAAGCTGAAAACCCAACTTCACTCACCGATACACAAAACAAGGCTAGCCACCAAGCCTTCCAAGCATCCGAAACCTTCCGCAACACCTCTAAAGCTCACGGATCAAACTCCCCTGTTTCAAGCACACAAAAACAGCACATTAATGCATCATTATGCATTAAGAACAGCAGCCACACAACCAAACTCGCTGCTCATCACACAACCAACAATTCGGCTACCAAACACAACCGAAATCACCTCCAAACACTACCAAAACTTAACCCAGCCAAGATCCATCACTTTTAACCATTTTTAAACATCAATTAACATCCAAAATGATCATAAACACGTCCTTATACTTCCAGGTATATCAGATCACCAAAAACACTCCAAAAACAACCAAAAACTCAAGCCAAACTTAGGAAATTCAACCTATCCGGGATTGCATTAATTAAACCTCAACTTCTAATCAATTTAGCATTCATTTAACATCATTTTGACACTTCAAAACACTGCCCAAACAGATCACACGAAAATTTCACCAAAATCGCCAAATCTTGCATTTTAAGCCAAAATCAAGATTTCAATTGAAAAGCCTTTAACAAAACACAAATCAAGGATTGAGAACTTGGGAATTTCAGTAAAGAACTGATAGTTTAGAGGAGAAGGACGTTCTTACCTCCAAACTTGAGTTTCTCCTTTTTGGAGCCAAAAAGCTTGATGAAACAACTTGCAAATTGAGAGGTTTTGTTGATGTGATGATTAGGAATCAAAAGAGAGTTGAAATGAGTGATTTGAGTGACAAAATCAGAGGAGGAAATCTGGAGAAATGTGTTTGGGTTGAGAGAAAATGAGAGAAAAGGAAAATTGAGAGAAAATGGAAAGTTAGTTATAGAATAGTAAAAATGATTTCCCTCCACTTTTTTTATGTTTTAAAATCAGAATAAAACCTTAAAATATCTTAGAAAAATCTGGAGAAACTCTTTTTGGAATAATAGCTCCTTAAAGATTCAAAGTTTCAATCCTTTATAAAACTGTCACCGAACTTTCAAAAATTACATTTTGGTCACTAGCCAAAATGTCAACCTTACGAACCTCATTTTCCAAAATTGATTTCACAGTTCACTTAATTATATTAAAAGATGATTTTAGGACATTTTTCCATATTTTTAATGCAACCCGAACTAGGCTTTCCTAAATTCACTCTTATATATTCGATCAGCACTTTGACCGAACCGGCCAACGCCCAAAACTTCTGAGCCCAAAACCGGGGCGTTACAACTCTCCCCCCCTTAGGAAATTTCGTCCTCGAAATTTTAACCGGCGAAAAGAGAACCACAACCTTCTCAAATCACACACAAGGCAACACAAAAGCCTCAACCATCACTGGACACTTTCCACACAAAACTCCACCAACTTAGCACCACCACATGTTGTTCACAAAATCCAGAGCACACAAAGATAACCACAACTTAACCTTTCACATAACCGGACTGTACACAGCCCCAACATCAACCTGAAGAACTTCAGCTCTTACAGCACACATCACTGCAACACACAACTCCCAAGACCTGTTTACACAGAGACAACAACCAATCCAATTCAGCCACTATTCAACCTTCTCTGCTTCTAAAACTCTTGCAAACTCCCAAACCTCTTCCAAGAATTTCCCAACAAGCAAAAATCCTTAAACATCATCTGCTTACCCAAACTCCTCAACGAATGCTGATAAACCCTCACAACTGTTGCTAACATTACCACAACATCTCACCAGGATCACTCACCCAGATTCCAAAAATCACATCACAACCCCAACTCGACTCCACCAGCTATTCCATACACCACCAGCTGACCTCAAAAGAAATTCACATACACACAACCAGCCAACCACTTCTCACAAGAATCCTTTCAAACAACACTGACCCTTGATCTTTCATTGCTTAACCACCACAAGCTTGACCGCAACACTTGCCTTGCTAGAACATCGCCCAACCTAAACATACATATCAACTCCTCAACTCCCCAAGGTTGCTAAGAACCAACACTTACAAACACAACCCTTCCACAACAACTTAAATGCTAAGCTACCTCAGCATCTGAAAACACAACCGCTAACCTGCAACAACACTTAACACAAAGGAACTACCACTCCCACTTAGCTATTCAAACCACTTGACCGATCCTACTTCAACCGGTACTCCTCACCACCAACCCACTAAACTCCTTAAGCAACAAACACTATCCTTCCACCAACATGCTATGCCACCCTCGCTATTACAAGCAACTAGCTTAATATTACTTCTAACCCTCACTCAGCACCAAAACAACCTATAAGAACCCATCATCCAACCTAACCCAACCACCACACTAACAGATTCGATTAATTATTAGCGAGTGTGAACATCATATGCATGATCACCAACATGCCCTATCAATGCCTGATGTACATGTATGCAAAACCTCTAATGTCATGCCACATGTATGCATGGACCAACATATATAATATAGCATATAACAATGATTTTATCTGTGCATGAATGCCAGTTCACACCCTCCAATAACATCCTCAGAATCCGTCTAAGAACAACCTCCCAACTCACTTCTAACTTAACTACTCCACCATACCAACAACCACTAACCACAAGATTCTCACTAAACCCTTCTTCACACCAAAGACGTTTCCAAACTACAACCATTACCCCAAACATGCTAGCAACAAGACTAAACTTACCACGCAAGGAAAACCAATAGAAACCAACCAAGGTATCTAAAGCTAGGGTTACTTAACAAGGTTACCTGAAAACACAACACCTCCCTGAAGCTTCATCAGACGAGCTCTCTTCCTTGCGGAACCATCAACCTCCTGCTGCACAACTGCGGCACCAGCTAACACACTAGGGTCACCACCACCCTCTTGCGGTAAGGAACCTTGGCTATTCCGAGCCAACATCAAACAATCACGTCTCATGTGTCCAGCAGACCCACATTTCCAGCAATTCTCCTTTCCCACACTCTTCAAAACTTTCTGCTCTTTCTGCCACTTCTGAACCTTGCCTCGGCCGTGCCCACGACCTTTCTGAGACCCTTTGGCTAACACCAAAGCTGACCTCACTCCAAGAGGACAATCACGCTTAACATGCACTTTGGAACCACAGTTCCAGCAAGCACCCGCGCCCCAACAACCTCCAACATGGCGCCTTTCACAACGGTCACACACCCGTGGCTGAACTTCCACTCCTTGCCCAAGCAACACTTGCTCTACAACAACACCACCGTCACATTGCTCAACCCTTGGAAACTTCCCTCCGAGATACCTTTCATAAAAGGCAGATACAAAGAAATCCCAATCAATATCAGGAATATGTGACGCCAAAGCCACAGATATCCACCAGACACAGGCATCCTCCAACATCAAAGAAACAACACTCCCCAGCTTACAAGCAAGATCACAGCCTTCCTGATCCAAGATCAGAACCACACTGGCCAACCAGGCCTCAAACATCTCCGGTGTAGAACCATGATATTCCACAACACCCAAATCAAGCAAACGCTGCTTCGGCAAACCCACACATCCCTCAGCTAGCACATCCACAGACTTTACCCTTACCACAGCCTGAGATGTTCCCAACACCTCCTGAACAACAGGTGATGAACCCTTCATCACAAAACCAGCTTCTTCCTTCTGCCTTACCACCTCAATCTCAAGCACAGAAGACCGGGACAAAACACCTCCACAAAAGGGTGAATTCCATGCCTTAACAACCTGCCCCAAGGCAGCAACCATCTTACCCAACTGCCATTCCTCCATCGATTTAGCCATACTACTAACAACAACAAACAAGAAACAATCACAACAAAACAAACAAACCAGTTAGACCAGCATTAAGCAAGGATTCAAACTCCAACTCCAAAATAACACAATAGCTATATTAATAAGGCAATGGGTATCCCGAATCCTCCCCTTTACATGACATAACAGTCATCACAAACATGGATATCACAGCATCAAGCATATCAAACAACATACTTTGATCATGCTTCCATCAAACAGCATCCACTTGCATCAGCATATTATCGACATAACATACTCATTACACAATCATCAAGCATAACACCAGCTCACAACATCAGCACATATCCACATTAATTCAACAATGATTCATAAACACAAAGCATGCTCGAAAACATCAGCAACATGATCAGAAACATCAACAATTTGCTCAGAAACATCAGCATCATGCCCAGAAACACGTGTTTCAACCAACATTCAACCAACTTTCACCCACACAACAAGGTAAACATCAACACACATCACAACAACTTACCGTTTTCCCCAAGCATTCGCAACTCAGCTCTGATACCACCAAATGTAACCCCCTTAACCCGGCCTAGACGGTTGACCCGAATTAAGAAGATTACACGGGGAAAACCAAAGTCAACCCGAAAGTCAACCTTGATTAACGACCCTTTTTTTTCCTTTTTAATCTTGTCTAGATGCTCATTAACCCTAGATGTGATCACACAAACATCATACTCAAAGACCACAAACATCAGAGATCAAATAGGAACCCAATTGAACAATTTACAACTTTAGGGACCAAATTGTAAATTCTGAAAACCTTAAGAACTTAACCAGATTTTAAGTTACCAACTTAAAATTAATCATGTTTCATACTTCTCTGCCAAATTTCAGCTCAAGCGGACATTCCAAACTCATACAATTGCACAAACAAGGTTCAGGACCAAAATGCAAACTTTTCAAAACATTTAACTGCCAATGTCAGCCCCCAACGGTCACCCGTTCCGAAACAGGCTTAGCCCGTTTCGAAACGCGGGGCCGTTCCGCAACGCGTACCGAAACGGGGGTCTGGCAGTAGCCTTTCCGTTTCGGAACGGTCCCTCCCGTTTCGGACGCCTGGGCTTGTTTAAGGCATCCGTTCCGAAACGGTAGTGGATGTTCCGAAACACCCTGCACAGCAAGCCTCAAAATACATTCTTAAACATGCAATTAAACATCCAATCATCCTCCAAAAGCCACCAAACTTTGCCAACATGCAATTCAACATAAAAGAGGCATACTTGCATCAACAATTCAACAACATGTCAACATACATGAAAAACCCCAATTTCAAGGTTAAGCTTCCAACACAAGCAACCATTTAAACAACATACTTCCAATTCAAATTCATAAGCCAAAACATGTTCCAACAACATCAACCACGCAAAACCATACTTGTCCGAACATATACAAACACATACATCAACCCAAGAGATTCTACCCCATTGCCTTTATTAACTATAGCTATTAACCGAGACATACATCTCAAGTGGAGTCCTTCTTGAATCCCTTGCTCCTTGCTGTCCGAACTTCAAGAATCTGCATTGATGGACAAAAAGGAGCGTAAGCACATAATGCTTAGTGAGGAATGCTCAAAACCAAAACACCATCAATGCAGCGAGCCATAAAAACCTCTTTGAAAAGCAACTCGATTTGATTACCAAGCAAGCTTTGAAAACCCTTTTCAACATCATGCTTAAAACCATGCATTGCACATACATGAAAACCAACCCTTAGTTTAGCAAACTAAGAAAACCCTTTTCAAAGCACAACTTGCAAAATCATCTATTTAGCCAAACCATGCATAAACACCATATGCAAGCTAAAACAAAACCTTGGAAAACACTCCCATTTCACAACATACCTTTCTTAAACTTGAAAGCCAATTCAAGCAAGAATCTTTTAAAACCATTTCACAACCCAACCAACACATGCATTAAACCAAAGGCAACATATATGAACCACAACATCATCATCACATGCCTTTAAAAACAAGTCTTAACAAGACTCCCATGCACTAAAGATATTTCATGCTCACATGCATCATTTTCCAAATGATAATCAACACTTGTTCAACTTAACAAGTAAACATGCATTCACAAGCATAATACACTTTCCATGCAACCATGCATCTTTTCAAGCATCTAATGCTTCACATGCAATTATGCATCATTTCAAGCATCCCATGCTTCATCACAATCAAGAACATCATATTGGCCTTCAAGTGATCAACCACATTCACTTTTCAACTCAACACCCAATCGGATACGCGGATTCCGAGCGTTGTCCCTACGCTCCATACACCCTACCAATCCAAGGTCTCCCAAATGGACTTTTAAACACCATTTGACCTCAACATCCTAAGGTTCCCATGTATGGACTTTTAAACACCATACAACCTTAGCTTTCCCGAGGTTCCCATGTATGGACTTTCAAACACCATACAACCTCAACTTTTCCCCAAGGTTCCCATGTATGGACTTTCAAACACCATACAACCTTTGCATTCACCGATTGGTAGTTGTATAACATCACTAACGAGATCCGGGACACCCTACACAAGATCCACACATGGACTTAACACCGCCATTGTGATCTCAACAAGCACAAGGTTCCCACATATGGACTTTTAAACACCATATAACCTTTGCTCAACCAAGGTCCTCGAATGGGCAACACCTCCATTATGACCTCAACCATCTCGTTAGGATACTTGAAGGGAGTTTACCGGTCCACTCTTGACCACTCCACCTCCAAGGCGACTTAATTCACGGTGCACCCAATCCTATAGTCGGCTAACTATATCCGATCAAAGAACCAAGAACCACTTACATCACTTGCCAATATAACCACCTTACCACATTAGTCCAATGTTTCACATGCATAACCATAATGCAAAAACCATCATTTACCAACATTAATTCACTGTTTTAAAGCATTAAACAAAGTCATTGAACAACATGCAACACCATGCATCAAAACCACATTTTCAATGTATAAAACCAAGGATCTCTTACCTTGAGCATCCTTCACATATGGCTTTCAAAACCAGCATTAAACCATGCTAAAATATGCTTACAAAACAGATTTAAACCATGCAAAACACATGCATTTCAATCATCAACCACAATTGCTTAAAAGCCAATTCACAATCATAATTCAAGAGCGAAAATCCATTCACTTACTCTTGAGCTTAGCAAAGTTGTTTAGACTTACACTAAGCTCCCAAAAACCTTCAAACCTTGGTTTTAAAGCTGAAAACCCAACTTCACTCACCGATACACAAAACAAGGCTAGCCACCAAGCCTTCCAAGCATCCGAAACCTTCCGCAACACCTCTAAAGCTCACGGATCAAACTCCCCTGTTTCAAGCACACAAAAACAGCATATTAATGCATCATTATGCATTAAGAACAGCAGCCACACAACCAAACTCGCTGCTCATCACACAACCAACAATTCGGCTACCAAACACAACCGAAATCACCTCCAAACACTACCAAAACTTAACCCAGCCAAGATCCATCACTTCTAACCATTTTTAAACATCAATTAACATCCAAAATGATCACAAACACGTCCTTATACTTCCAGGTATATCAGATCACCAAAAACTCAAGCCAAACTTAGGAAATTCAACCTATCCGGGATTGCATTAATTAAACCTCAACTTCTAATCAATTTAGCATTCATTTAACATCATTTTGACACTTCAAAACACTGCCCAAACAGATCACACGAAAATTTCACCAAAATCGCCAAATCTTGCATTTTAAGCCAAAATCAAGATTTCAATTGAAAAGCCTTTAACAAAACACAAATCAAGGATTGAGAACTTGGGAATTTCAGTAAAGAACTGATAGTTTAGAGGAGAAGGACGTTCTTACCTCCAAACTTGAGTTTTTCCTTTTTGGAGCCAAAAAGCTTGATGAAACAACTTGCAAATTGAGAGGTTTTGTTGATGTGATGATTAGGAATCAAAAGAGAGTTGAAATGAGTGATTTGAGTGACAAAATCAGAGGAGGAAATCTGGAGAAATGTGTTTGGGTTGAGAGAAAATGAGAGAAAAGGAAAATTGAGAGAAAATGGAAAGTTAGTTATAGAATAGTAAAAATGATTTCCCTCCACTTTCTTTATGTTTTAAAATCAGAATAAAACCTTAAAATATCTTAGAAAAATCTGGAGAAACTCTTTTTGGAATAATAGCTCCTTAAAGATTCAAAGTTTCAATCCTTTATAAAACTGTCACCGAACTTTCAAAAATTACATTTTGGTCACTAGCCAAAATGTAAACCTTATTAACCTCATTTTCCAAAATTGATTTCACAGTTCACTTAATTATATTAAAAGATGATTTTAGGACATTTTTCCATATTTTTAATGCAACCCGAACTAGGCTTTCCTAAATTCACTCTTATATATTCGATCAGCACTTTGACCGAACCGGCCAACGCCCAAAACTTCTGAGTCCAAAACCGGGGCGTTACAGTAATTTGAAAGCAAATGGAAATCTAGTAAAACAAAATGCAAGAGAAAGTAAAGAAGAGGGAATAGTAAAAAATGAAAGGATTAAATAGGAGTGAAAGTGGCTTATTGAAGAGTTGTTGTTGTTTCGTCTGCCGAGGCAACTGTTGCCTGGGTAGAGAGTCGTTGGAACAGAACGACTTTATCTGCAACGGCTAGTTTTGGCGGGAAGTAACGTATGCGGTTGTGTAGTGTCGCGGCAGTCTTCACGGGCGGGCTTGAATGGTTGATGGGTTGGGCTTGATTCTTCTCTCTTCCTTTGGGTTTTGTTTCCCCTAAAATAAACTGAAATAAAATTATTAGTGCTTGAAAAATAAAAAGCATGCTAAAATTATATCTAATGCCTAAAAACATAAAATTAAAAATAATGTGTTTGAAAAATAAAATAAATGCAAGAAATTTAAATCTAATTCCTAAAAATTAAAAACAGAAGAAAAAAATTAAGTTGTATAAGGAGTGCATTTGGATGCATCTCCTAACATTACCACTTCATTGTCTCTTGCAACATTAGTTCCTGTGTAGTGCTTTAACCTCTGCCCATTCACTTTAAATTCATGCCCATCCTTGGTTGATTAGATCGTGACTGCACCATGTGGGAATGCTTTAAATACCTCGAACGGGCCAGACCATCTTGATTTCAACTTCCCTGGGAATAGCTTCAATCGAGAATTGAATAGGAGTACTTGTTGCCCAGGCATAAACTGCCTTGGCAGTAAGTTTTTTTCATGCCATTTTTTTGTTTTCTCCTTGCATATTCTTGCATTGTCATATGACAAGGCTCTGAATTCTTTGATCTCATTCAAGTTCATGAGTCTTTTTTGCCCGGCTTTGTCCCAATCTAGGTTTACTGCCTTGATGGCCCAGTATGCCTTATGTTCAATCTCAACGGGTAGGTGACAGGTTTTTCCATACACGAGCCGATAGGGTGACATTCCCAATGGGGTTTTATAGGATGTTCTATATGCCAACAATGCATCATGGATTCGAAGAGACCAGTCTTTCCTAGATGGATTAACCATCGTTTTTAGAATACTCTTCAGATCCTTGTTTGATATTTCAGCATGTCCATTTGTCTGAGGGTGGTATGACATGGCAACTTTGTGCGTGACACCAAATTTCTTCAATGTCGTGGCAATCAGTTTGTTGTCAAAGTGTCTCCCATCATCACTTATGATGGCTCTGGGGATTCCAAACCGTGTAAAGATATGCTTTTAGAGAAATTTCATAACGGTTTTAGAATCATCTTTTGGTGTAGCAATGGCTTCCATACACTTGGACACATAATCCACTGCTAGCAGTATGTATAAGTTCCCACAAGATGATGGAAACGGGCCCATGAAATCGATTCCTCATACATTGAATAGTTTGACTTCTAGAATACTCTATAGTGGCATCTCGTTTCTCCTTGAGATGTTGCCCGTCCGTTGGCATCTGTCACACTGTTTGTAGTATGCCTGGGCATCTCTATATAGTGTCGGCCAGTAGAGTCCCGATTGGAGAACCTTGGCAACAGTTCTGGTTCCTCCAAAATGTCCCCCATATGATGAGTTGTGGCAATGGTGGAGGACTTCTTGTTGTTCTTCCTTTGGCACACACATCCGAATCACCTAGTCTGCACATTGCTAAACAAAAGAGGTTCGTCCCAATAATAATGTTTTGCATCATTTTGGAACCTGATTTTCCCTTGGTAATTCATGTTATGAGGAAAAATACCACTAACCAAGAAGTTTACAAGATCAGCGTACCAGGGTGTGTTAGAGGTCGTTATGGATGCCAGAGGTTCTGCCGCAACGGCTATGGTATATGATGTATGGGCGACTGCAAGGTTTACTGCCGAAATGGCTAGGATCGGCTCATCTGGGAAGTTTTCCTGAATTTCAGTCGTGTCATTAGGTCTTTCTTTTAGTCGTGACAGATGAGCAGCCACTTGGTTCTTTGTCCCTTTTCTGTTCTTGATTTCTACATCGAATTCTTGTAGGAGAAGAATCCAGCGTATCAATCTTGGTTTTGGATCTTTCTTAGAGAAAAGGTATTTTATGGATGGATGGTCTGTGTGCACTGTCACCTTTGTTCCGATGATATATGCTCGGAACTTATCAAAAGCAAAAACTACTGCCAACAGCTCCTTCTCAGTGGTGGTATAATTGACTTGGGATTCGTTAAGAGTCTTGTTGGCATAGTAGATGGCATGGAAGATTTTGTTTTTCCTCTACCCTAGCACTGCCCCGAAGGCGTAGTCACTGGCATCACACATTATCTGAAAGGGCAGTGTCCAGTTTGGTGGTACTACAATGGGAGCGATTACAAGTTTCTCCTTCAGGGTTTCAAATGCCTTAGTGCATTTGTCATCAAAGTTAAAAGGTTTGTCATGTTCAAGCAAAGAACACAATGGTTTAGTTATTTTCGAAAAGTTTTCAATGAAACGTCTATAAAAACCAGTATGTCCTAGAAAACACATGATCCCTTTAACAGTGGTAAGTGGTGGTAGTTTTTCGATAACATCAATTTTGGCTCTGTTAACCTCGATGACGTATCGGGAGATTTTTTGGACCAGCACAATGCCCCCCTCTACCATAAAATGGCATTTCTCCCAGTTTAAGATCGGGTTAGATTCTTCACATCTTTCGAGTACTTTTTCCAGGTTGCCAAGGCATCTATCAAAGCTATCTCCAAAAAATGAAAAATCATCCATGAAGATTTGCAGGAAATCTTCTACCATATCGGAGAAAATGGCCATCATACATCTTTGAAAGGTTGTCGGTGCATTGAAAAGTCCAAATGGCATCCTTCTGAACACGTATGTTCCGTACGGGCAAGTGAAGGTAGTTTTCTCTTGGTCCTCTAAAGCGATTGCAATCTGATTGTAACCTGAGTATCCGTCAAGAAAACAGTAGTAAGGTTTTCCGGCCAATCTATCTAACATTTAATCTAAGAAAGGTAAGGGAAAGTGTCCTTTCGAGTTGCTTTATTCAACTTTCCATAGTCCATACAAACCCTACAACCGGTCACATTCCAGGTTGGGATTAACTCGTTGTCTTCGTTCGTGATGACTATCATCCCTCCTTTCTTAGGCACACATTGGACCGGGCTCACCCATGTGCTGTCGGATATGGGGTAAATGATGTCGGCATCAAGCTACATGATCACTTCTTTTCTTACCACATCCCTCATGGCCTCATTTAGCCATCTTTGGGCATCAATGGTTGGTTTATGGTCGTCCTCTAGGAGGATCTTATGCATGCAAACTGTCAGGTTGGTTCCTTTCAGATCAGCGATAGACCATCCAATGGCTTGTTTGTGCCGCCAGATCATCTCAACCAATTGTTGTTCATGTTCCTGCGTCAACTTGGAATAAATAATTACGGGCAAAGTGTCATTTTATCCAAGATAAACATACTTAAGCTTCTCGGGCAGTGGTTTAACTTCCAGTTTGGGTGGCTGCTCAATAGATGGTTTTTCAATGGTACTTTCTTTTGTTGTGTATTTAAGAGGTTCAAAATACTTACATGGATGAGTACCAGTCTAGTTTACCTCTTCAGGTTCATCAGGGCAGTTTTCAGGCTGGTTGTCGAGGCAGTTGTCTAAGTAGCTGTCGAGGCAGTACCCAGAATCTCTGCCCGGGCAGTGGCTGCTGAGGCAGAGGGCATCCTGTGTGAGATTTACCTCCGTGGTTGCCTGGATCATCCGGCACTCCTCTTTTCTATCGGCTTGCTTTAGGGTCTGAAGTACATTGAGCTTTATGTGTTTTTCGTTTACCCTCATGGTTCATTCTCCCTTCTCCACGTCGATCAGAGTTCTGCTCGTGGCTAGGAATGGTCTTTCTAATATGATCGGTGCATGCTCATCTGCCTCACAGTCCAAAACAAGGAAGTCAGTGGGGAATATAAATTTATCCACTCTTACCAGGATATCTTCGATTTTTCCTTCAGGGTGTACGTTAGAGCGGTCAGCCAGCTGGAGCATGACAGTGGTAGGCCGAGCTTTCCCAATGCTCAGCTTTTCGAATATTGATTTGGGCATTAAGTTGATGCTTAACCCAAGATCACATAGAGCCTTTCTTACGTAATGATTTCCGATGGCACACGAAATGAGGAAGTTGTCTGGATCTTTCAGCTTAGGTGGGGCTCGGTTGTGCAGCATTGCCATGCAACCTTGTGTCATGGAAACAGTTTTGAATTCCCCTATCCTTGCTCGTTTTGACATCATCTCCTTGAGGAACTTTGCATAATTTGGCATTTGTTCTATGGCCTCAACAAGTGGTATGTTTATGTGTACTTGTTTAAGAATATCGATGAACTTCTTAAACTGGTACTCTTGCTTATGTTGCTTCAGCCGCTGTGAAAATGGAGGGGACGGGGGGATATTTTTTATACCCTCTTTGCATTGAAACCTAATTTGAGGGAGAGTAAGATGTTAAGGTTTGTCTGCTTCTTCATTGATTTTGTCAGGGGTATCAGCAGATTTGGTTACCGAAATAGAGGACCCTGGTTCTGCCGAGGAAGTAGCATCAGCGTCTACCGAGGCGGCTGGCTCCCTTGGTTGTTTCTCTTTTGGTTCTTCCACACCGATTTCTTCGAGTTGTTTCCCATTTCTAGTTGTGATTGCTTTGCACTGCACATGAGTGGATCTCGTTGCGACTTCAGTATCGCTGGGTAGTCCTCTTGTTGGTCGAGTGTTCATTAGTTGTGCAAACTGCCCCACCTGAGTTTCTAATGACTTTAGAGTTGCCTCATGGTTTTGCATCCTCATCTCTGTCATGTCCATGAATGTGTCAGTTTTTTTAACAAATGAATCTATGTTAGACATATATGTACCAGTCTGAGACATAAAAGCATTTAAAGTCTATTCTAGAGAACTAGATGCTACTAGTTGCTGCAGCGGCGGCTGCCGCCGCGGCAAAATCTGCTGGAATCCTTGGGGTTGATTCATCTGGTTGGGAATTTAGGGCATTATTGGGGTTGCTCCAAGAAAAGTTCGAATGTCTCTTCCAACCATGATTGTATTTTTCTGATGTCGGATTATTGCTTCTATTGTAGTTTCTTACAAAGCAGCTAGTTTCTTGGAATTGCTGGCATTCTGAAGAGTCATGGTCTCTCCCATATTGTTCATAAAAGGCATCAAACGCTTTAATGTGTTGGGTATTGTTCTGTCTTTGCATTGCTTCCATCATTTTTGTTATATGAGCCAATTGAGATGTGATTGCGTCAGATGTTCCTAGCTCATTGACAGTGGTCTATCACCTTACTCCGCCTCGGCGGGCGGTAGGGAACTGGTAGTCATTTTTAGCCGTCATGTTCAATATCTGAATTGCTTCTACAGGCTCTTTATCAAGAAGTGTGCCATTTGCAGAGGCATCCAACATTAGTCTTGTTGGAGTGTTGACACCATTGCAGAACATTGTGACTTGGGTCCACTCTGGGAATCCATGAAGTGGGCATTTGTTTAGCATATCACAAAATTGTTCGCATGCCTCTAACATCGGTTCATCATCAGTCTGTCAAAAAGTAGTGATTTCAGTTCGCAATTTATCAGTTAAATTAACAAGATTAAATCTAGCTAGAAAATCACGACATAATTTCGTCCAAGACTCAATGGACTCAGATGGTAGACTATTAAACCAAGATTTTTCCCTATCTTTCAGTGAATAGGGAAATAGGTTGAGTCTTAGCACATCTGGTTGAACTTCTTGTATCTTGAAGGATTTACAAATGTCTAGGAAGGATTTCATGTGTTGTCTGGCATCCTTAGTGGTGGATCCTCCAAATTGTCCAAGTGTGTTAAGCATGTTGAACATGACAGGATTGAGTTCAAAATGGTTTGCTTCTATCTCAGGATCGAAAACACCAGTGTTCAACTTCCTAAGGTCCTCTTCCAAGTAATCACGGACCTTCGGTCGGGAGGCAGGTGGATTTTCTCCACTGCTGCCGGGGGCGGAATGTCGTTAGCGGGTTGGTTCCTGCGGGCATTGGCTTCTTCCAAGTTGATCCATTATTCTGATTAGTCCTTGTCAAAGTCTACGTGCGGTCCTTTCAATTTCAAGATCAAACGGTCGTAGTGGTGATGTTGGGTTCGCTCTGGTCATAAACCAAAGAAAACCACGAGATTAAAAATAAAATTAAGATGCAAGAAAATATAAACAAAAGATATTTAACGCCAATCCTTGTCAACGGCGCTAAAAACTTGTAGGTTGTCGAATAGTCATGCTTTAAGTGCAAGTGTACACCGATGCCTAGTTTTAATATAAAAAATATCGTCTCCGCAAGGATTGGGAAATCCTTCAGAATTTATCTTTCTTCACAAGTAAAAGTAAAAACACAAGTGATTGGGATTTGATTTGATTTGATTTGAAAACTAATAGCAAGTAAATTAAAAAGTTGAGACTTTAGTTTGAGAGAATGGGTCGGTATTGGAATACGTCGTAGTGTAGATATTGAATGTTTTGTCTCGGTTAAAGTGCTACAAAATAGACTCAGATGTCTTGGCAGTTGTCAAGGTGATGCCTTGGCAG
This sequence comes from Hibiscus trionum, assembly GCA_030270665.1. Classification (NCBI taxonomy): domain Eukaryota; kingdom Viridiplantae; phylum Streptophyta; class Magnoliopsida; order Malvales; family Malvaceae; genus Hibiscus; species Hibiscus trionum. The sequence continues at coordinate 25,441,252 of BSYR01000011.1, forward strand.
ATGAACTGCCGGAACAGAGAATGATGTGTTGCCCGGGCTGCTGGGTGATGCTTCAAAGTTCGGCAAGGCTTCCTTCAATGACTCTTTCTTATCCCTAAGTCGAAGTGCTATTGGCGAACACATCTTGATAATACCTCCCGGCGTGAATCGAGGGATGAACACCAACCAATTTAAAGTCTCCTTTAGCCGTTGAACTTCTAACTTCTTCCTAAGACGAAGTAGTTTCACCCCAAGTTGGATAAACCATGTTTACTCGTTTCGTGAGTCTAACTTTCCCAATATTAGACAAATCGATAATTGCTCTCTTCTCTCCCGTTTTGATTGTAAACAAGAATAATGCTAAGAGTAAACAAACTTTGAAATTTTATTGCAAACACGAAAAACTTAAATGAATACAAGCAATCTCTCACAACTACTCAACAAAACCAACCCTTAGCCCTAGGAAAAGTTTAGAACATGATGAATGAATGGAAGCACTAGGGTTTTCTCCAAGAACTCTCTATCCCCTCTACTAGTCGGCTAAGATACAATATATATAGGCCTTTTCCTAATCAAAGTCAGTTAAGGGACTAAAGTACAAGTTGGGATTAAAGTAGATCTTCAAAAAAGATCAAAACTCTAATTAAATCTTCATTTAATCCAAGCTTGACTTCCGGTTGACTTCAAGATCCTTGAAATTTGACTGTGGCTTTTCTTGGGCTTTTGGGCTCTAATCTGTATGCAAGTGGTCTCTAAAAATCGGGCTTGATGTGTTCTTCCAATCGCATACCACTTTGCATATTTTCAGCTGCCTTGGGATGCAGCCTCGGTGGCACACCATATGTTGCCTCGGTAGTGGTCTGTATCGATGTGAATGGCTCAGCAAGGCTCCTTATTCTGGGCTTTTCCTCCATAACTTAGTCTAATCAGCTCTTCAGCATGAACATCAGCATTTTTCATTGATTGTCCAGCTCCTTTCTTCTGGCCTCATTGCTGCCTCGGCATAGACTGTCTGGGCGGGTATCTGCGCACAGTAAAACACATACCTGAGTAGTATCTTTTATAGAGAAAAAATGAAATTCAACAAACAGGGTAAATTGTCTAATCTCTGCAGTTTTGTGTATGTTTACCTAATTATGCAACTAAAATGGTCTTAAGTCTAACAATAATTGAGCTATCCTAGGGATAAAATCTAGTACTTTTGCACACTTAATAGTAAGCCAATTGTGGAAGTTGTGTCAAAGGTTAGTAGCAAAAGGATTCGACTAGGAATGAAAACTCAAAACATGAAATAAGTCACCATTTGAAATAAGTGTCACGTGGAGCTTCATTTGGTTCAAGTAGGGTGTAGAAATAAGTTGAGATGTTGTAATGTGTACTCATTTATTTGCTTAGAGCATGATATGGATGGACGATTTCGTTGAGTTTGCTTTATGAACATAAATCGCATGTAATTTTTCTTCGTATGGTTTCTATATTTACAGAGGTTTGACATTAAGTATAAATTGGTAGAAGGTGTAGTACTTATGCGTATCATTAAATATTGTAAGTCTTTAATGTGTACTCACGTATGCTTGTGTATACCTTGTAGTAATTTGTGTACATACACAAATCCTTACACTTCTTGTATCATATTATGTTTTCTCGTAGGAAATTATGTATGTACACAAATCCTTACACTAAACTGAGCTCCTTTGGTCCATGGTGAGTAGGTGTAAGAAATTTAGTATATAGCGTTTTCTTACAACTTTTGAAAGGGTTTGTTTATACTTTGTAGTAATTTGTGTACATACACAAATCCTTACACTTCTTGTACCATATCATGTTTTCTCGTAGGAAATTATGTATGTACACAAATCCTTACACTAAGTTGAGCCCCTTTGGTCCATGGTGAGTAGGTGTAAGAAATTCGGTAAATACTGTTTTTCTTACAACTTTTGTAAGGATTTGTGTATACTTTGTAGTAATTTTTGTACATACACAAATCCTTACACTTCTTGTAGCATACTATGTTTTCTCGTAGGAAATTATGTTTGTACCAAAATCCTTACACTAAGTTGAGCTCCTTTGGTCCATGGTGAGTAGGTGTAAGAATTTCGGTATATACCATTTTTCTTACAACTTTTGTAAGGATTTGTGCATACATTGTAGTAATTTATGTACATACACAAATCCTTATACTTCTTGTACCATATTATGTTTTCTCGTAGGAAATTATGTATGTACACAAATCCTTACACTAAGTTGAGCCCCTTTGGTCCATGGTGAGTAGGTGTAAGATATTCCGTATATACCATTTTTCTTACAACTTTGTTAAGGATTTGTGTATACTTTGTAGTAATTTGTATACATACACTAATCCTTACACTTCTTGTATCATATTATGTTTTCTCGTAGGAAATTATGTATGTACACAAATCCTTACACTAAGTTGAGCTCTTTTGGTCATGGTGTGTAGGTGTAAGAAATTCGGTATATACCGTTTTTCTTACAACTTCTGTAAGGATTTGTGTGTACTTTGTAGTAATTTGTGTATATACACAAATCCTTACACTTCTTGTATCATATTATGTTTTCTCGTAGGAAATTATGTATGTACACAAAAATCTTACACTAAGTTGAGCTCCTTTGGTCCATGGTGAGTAGGTGTAAGAAATTCGGTATATACCGTTTTTCTTACAACTTTTGTAAGGATTTGTGTATACTTTGTAGTAATTTGTGTATATACTCAAATCCTTACATATCTTGTATCATATTATGTTTTCTCGTAGAAAATTATGCATGTTCATAAATCCTTACACTAAGTTGAGCTCCTTTGGTCCATGGTGAGTAGGTGTAAAAAAGTAGGTATATACCGTTTTTCATACAACTTTTATAAGGATTTATGTATACTTTGTAATAATTTGTGTACATACATGTAATAAAGGTTTTTTTGAAGCAATGATATTGGAAGATATATTGAAAATGGGGGAAACGAAAAAATGGGAAAATGGGGAAATAGGTGTTGGAGTTGCCACCGGCCACTATGGTAGGCCAGACACCGTTAAAAATCAACCAAAGATTCAAAAACATATATTATAATATATGTATAAGATAGTATAATACAATATAAGTAATAATATAATATATATATAATTTATAGTACTTATAATACAATATGATCATAATAAATTTAACTATAACATATAATCAATAATATAATAGTTACATATAATAATAGAAATAATAATGGTAGGATATAATATAATATAATATAAGTAGTAATAATAATATAATTTAGTATAAGTATAATATAAAAATATAAATCTATATATATGGAAAACGTAAAAATATAAATAGTAGAAACAAATAACAATATAATATATGTGTATATATACATGTAATACGAGGATTTAATATAATAGATAATAATAGTATCATGCATACATATAGGCATATATAATCAACATAATAATACTATACAATAATACTATAATATAACAATATAAATTAAATATGATATATATGTATATATAACGTGAGAAACAAAAAAAAAGATAATAATAATAATAATAATAATAATAATAATAATAATAATAATAAAATTAGATGTATAGATAATATATGTAATAATATTATATGAATAATAACAATATTAATATATTATTAACATATAATAATGTATACATAACCTATGATAATTGTAATATAATAACAATATAAATATAATATAAACATAATATAAACAAATACTATATAAATATTATATATTATAATAATAAAAAATATTAAGGACTAAAAGATTAAAGAAACAAATTAAGAGAACCAAATTAAAAACGATATGGATCAAATTGTAAAATCTCTAAAGCTTTCAAGGACAGCAGAGATGATCATTTTAGAGTTGAGGTCCTTAATGTTGTAATTTACCCATGTTTAATTAATCAAACAGACTAAATTAAAATAAAAATGAAATACGAAAATTAAATTAAGAGGAAAAAGAGACTGGATTAAAGGTTTTAAGAAAACTAGAGGGACTCAAAATGAAATTTAACCATGTGGCAGAGACAAAAAAAAAACTTAGGACAGAGGAACCTATTTTTTTACACTAAAACCTAAAACAAGTGGTATTTTCGTTCTTCCATTTTTTTTTACTTCCGCCGCATCTTCCCTTTTCTATTCTCCCTGTTTCTTTCAAATTTTCAAGGGTAAAGTACACAGACGGTCACTGAATTTTGATAAAATAAAATAAAATGGTAACCAAACTTTCAAAAATCATGAAGTAGCAATTAAACTTTAGATTTTGAAACAAAATGGTAACTGGGGCGTTAAACCCCGTTAACCCCTAACGGAAATTTGACTGGGTATGCCACATCCCCACCCAGTTTTCCACCTCATATATAAAAAATAATAAAACTATATTCCACGTCATATTTAAAAATTAAAAAAAAATCATTTTTAATCTCCTCTTTAAAGGATGAAACCCTAAGCTGTCGACAACATTTCATTCTAAACTCTCTTCATTTTTTGGGGGCAGCTACGTAAGGTAGGAGAAGAAAACAGCAAGAGGGAGAACAATGGATGATCCTTTTTATCCATATCTCTTCTGCATTTTCATAAGCAACGGACCAATCCTTTGGCGGATGGTGTACATTGTCCTCCCATATTCGGCGGCAGGCTATATTTCTGTTCCAAACACCGCACTGCATTCTCATCAAGAGTTCATAAGTCACCTTGTAATTTTAATGGGAGCCGGAAAATTAACCACTCCACTGACAATTTTTGATCCATAGAGAATGGAATCTGATAAAAATGATTGAATGTAACAATTAATCCAAGGCAAAACACAGCTTGTTCAGCAGCATACTAGTACGTAAGATATTGGTATAATCGAATAATCAACAAAAAATTACACTAGTAAGAGGTCAAAAGAAAAGAAATATAAAAAACCTGGTGGCAATGACTTTGTCCCCGACAGTGAAAACCCCAACCTTGTCAGTCGCTCCACCAGGCAGAATAGCATCAATGTAAGTGCCACGTCTCTGCCTTTCTTGTATTTGAGGCCATAAGGTTGCTCGATCTCCACCTTATACTCCTCGTACTGCTCTTCCTAATTTGTGGTTTGGGATTCAACCTCTGATGCTTTGACCACCAAAACCCAGGGCTTTAGCTCCTTGGCCATCCCACTGCACACAAGCCAGCATTTGTTGCTGAATCCAACCCCAACATGCTTACTCGGGGAGAAGAGAGGTTGAGTGGCTCTCAGTGATGGTGGTCGTGGGCTTGAACAGAGATAGGGATAAGTGGTGGGAGCCAATGTTGTCGATAGCTTAGGGTTTCATCCTTTAAAAGGGATTAAAAATGATTTGTTTTTAATTTTTAAATATGACGTGGAATATAGTTTTATTATTTTTTATATATGAGGTGGAAAACTGGGTGGGGATGTGGCATACCCAGTCAGATTTTCGTTATGGATTAACGGGGTTTAACGCCCCAGTTACCATTTTGTTTCAAAACCTAAAGTTTAATTGTTACTTCGTGATTTTTAAAAGTTTGGTTACCATTTTGTTTTTTTTATCAAAGTTCAGTGACCGTCTGTGTACTTTACCCAATTTTCAAACCCTAAGATACTAAACCCCCCATTTCATACTTAGAAAATAGAACTTCCCCAGATCCGATTGAATAACAGCGGTTCAAACATGCACAACAACGATGGTTCAAAATCGAACCAAGGTAAGAACGAAATCCTCTCTTTTTTGTATCTTCATTCGAAGGCTCTTTTTTTATATTTCTAACCCAAAAAAAATCCCCTTTTTTCAATTACATGCATTGGGTTTTTATACCCAGATTTAGCAAATAAAAAAATACACAACTTATTTGAACTTGCTTGCTTTTCCCCCCAAATTAATAATACTTTTCTGACAGGTATGGGCGGCATAGCACAGGATGGACGGTGGTTACTTTGCGGCGGCAACTTGGGTGAGCGACGGCGGTGACTGACAGTGTAGGGGCTAGGATTTTTTAGTTTTAGGTTAATTTAGTGTTAGGTTGGTTTTTGGGTATTGGGTTTGGGTCATCAAATTGGGTTATCAGATTGGGTTGACTTTATATTGAAAGTGGGTTGGTTGTAATGGGCTTGTAATAATAATAAAAATATTTTTTTAATTTTTAATGTTGGATTGGGTTTGGGGTTTACTTGGGGATTGGGCCAAAAATAGGTTTAGGCTCAAGTTTGGACAAAAATGGGTATTACAATATATAAATCCTTACATTTCTAATTATGTATGTACACAAATCCTTACACTAAATTGAGTCTTTTTGGACCTTGGTGTAAGAAATTCGGTACATACCATTTTTCTTACAACTTTTGTAAGGACTTGTGTATACCTTATAGTAATTTGTGTAAAAACACAAATCCTTACATTTTTGTATCATATTATGTTTTTTATAGGAAATTATGTATGTGCACAATTCATTATGTTGTAATATTTTATGTATATACCGTTTGTCTTACAGTTTTTGTAAGGAATTATGTATGTGCACAAATCCTTACGTTGTAATATTTTATGTATATACCGTTTTTCTTACAATTTTTGTAAGAAATTATGTACAAACTTCGTAATAATCTATGTACATATATTTTATTCGGTTAATCGATTGGCCTTCATTTAACCTTCAATTAAGAGCCGTTTTTTAAAATTACCGAAAAAATAATTGCTCAATCGATAAAATGTTTCTTATTGAACGTTATCTTATTCTAAGCTAACCAAATCGACCAAAGCAGAGCCGTGCACCCGGCAAAACCATTGCAATATATTTTAGAAAATGAATACATGTATCTTTTCATATTAAATAAGTATATTTATTTGTGTATATGATAGATAAATGTATCTTTTCAGCTTGGTATGCTCCCTGTGCGCTATCTTGGTGTCCCATTGGTTTCCAGAAAATTATCTACGAAGAATTGCTTGGTTCTATTGGAAAAGATCAAGGCTAGGCTTGGGCAATGGTCTAGTAAGCACTTATCTTATGCAGGCAGGGTTCAACTTATTAAAGCTGTTCTTTTTAGCATTATAAATTTTTGGTGTAGACAGTTTCTTCTTCCTTCGATTGTGCTGCAAAGGTTTGAACAACTATGCTCTCGGTTCTTTTGGAAGGGTAGCGATTCTGCTGCCAAAGGTGCTCGCATCAGTTGGTCTTCTATATGTTTTCCCAAATCTGAATGAGGGCTTGGTGTTAGGAACTTGACTGTTTGGAATCGTGCTTGCATGTTAATGTTGCTTAAGAACATTCGAGTGGGTAATTCTCTATGGTCTGTTTGGGTTCAGGAGTATGTTTTTAAGCACTCTGATTTTTGGCAATTTGAGTGTAAGCAAAATATGAGTTGGAACTTGCGGAAAATTTTGAAGCTCAGGGATATGGCTTTGCCTATGTTTACTAATGCTGGTGATCTGAGTTCCATTCGGACTAGTTGGGTTTGGGAAGAGATAAGGGAGAAGAAAGACAAAGTTTCATGGCACAAACTTATTTGGTTTCCTCTCCACATCCCGAAGCATAGTCTTATCTCTTGGATGGCTATTTGGGATAGACTCCCCACTAAAGATAGGCTGAGTAAGATGGGGATTCAAACGGATGGCAAGTGTGGACTTTGCAATATGTTTCCGGAAACTCGAAATCATCTTTTCTTCGAGTGCTCTTTTTCGAAGGGTGTTTGGCAAGGTATTTTGAGGCTATGCAATATAAACAGAGCAGTGCAGGGATGGGATGATGAACTTTCATGGGCAGTAACAACCTTCAAAGGGAAGTCTCTATTGACTTTTATCCTTAAAATAGCATGTTGTGCATATATACATAGTATATGGGCAGAAAGGAATTCTAGATTGTTTCAAAGAGTGTATAGAAATTCTGATGCGATTATTTTTAGCATTCAGGAGATTGTTAGTATACGGATACAAAGTAGGCAAGCTAAATATAAGGATGTAAATAGATATCTATGTACAGCTTGGGGCATACCCAACTGATAGTTTTTTGTTAGGTTGTAATCTGTAGCAGTTATCTGCTTTCTTTGGATAATGAAACACAAATTTATCCAAAAAAAGATAAATGTAAAATAATTATATGTCAATAATGATTTTAATAATTATGAAATTTGAATTATAGTATAATCAAGGTTTATACATTGTATTGTACATTTAATAAAATTCACATGTAATTTTCATATTTCATTGTTAAATATTTTGGGGAAAATTTAAATCAATGTCGTAGAATCAAATTAAAACATCAACTGAACAAAAAATTAATAATCCTACTCATTTAATCGAAAAGTTATATCATAGGTCCAGCTCGTCATGTCATCCATGGTCCCAACCAATAAAAAATATCATTTTATTAATTTTTTCTATGTCATCTTTTTACCAAGTGAATCTTTAATCAGATTTACTGTAAATTAAATTAAAAAAAATATTTTTTATCAATTATAGATTCACTTGGTAAAAAATAACATAAAAATTAATAAAATAAATATTTTTTATTAGTTGATACCATAAATAACATGACGAGCCGGACCTATAATATAATTTCTCTTTTTAATCAATCACATATAACCGATAGTAAAATAATAAATCGTTAAAAACATATAAAAGTATAAAAAAGGAACCTAACTAAAGTCCACGGTTCAACCGATTGTAAAGTTTTATTTTATTATGGCTTTGATTCCATTGGGCTTAGATCGAGTGATTTGATTAGGTGACTGCGCTTCTTCAAATGGATCGACAGCTTACTGCTGTAGGTGAATTACTGTAGTTCACGACTTAGTGCCTAGGGATATTACCCAGATTTTTTAGTACTATACGACCCACAAGAATTGGATACCCGCAAAATTGAGTATCAAATATCTGATTCAAATATATATTTCAAAATCATTTTTTATAAAAAAACACATAAATAAAAAATTTATAATTTTGTAATACATAATTCAAATACAAAAGTTAAATAATTTGAAGTTAGTTTTAAAGGAAAAAATATTTGAATATATATATATATATATTATAGTTTATCACCAAAAGAATGTATTAAAAATATTAATTTTGATTATAATTTTTTTAAAAAGTTATAGCTACAGTGCTATTAATAACTAGTTATTCCTTCTATGAGCAGTATGAAACAATTCTTGCTGCAATATTTGGTGCAGCTCCGGAGTTGGTTGAGGGATAAACTACAATCCTAGGGGTTGGCAATGGCATGGGTTGGCATGGATGGGCCAAGATGGGCAATAGAGTCGGGAACCATATAGGCTTTACGTGATTTTTTTTCTTCGAATCTCACATTGACAAATTAATATAAAAATTTTAAAACTTAAAATTAAAAGTACATAATAAAAGTACAAAAAAAATTATAGATTTAAATTTAGTTTTAAGGTAAAAATAGTAAGAACCTAAAATAAAAATAGAATTTAAAATTAAAATATATATAATAAAAATACCAGGTCGAGTACCTAAAAAATCAGACCGGACTCGGCCTGACGACCCAGAAAAAAATCACAATCGGATACCCAACACGAAAATTCGTATATTTTCATTACAAATACCTGATAATTTTTAATTGAGTCAGCGGGTCACCGCATTAGATAGTTCGAATTAGATATTTTTAAACACCCTAATTCACGTAGATCAGTTTAAGAAAAAGGTATCGAGTGAGTTGATTAGCCGAATCAAGACTCAAACAATGAATACACAAATATTCTACCAGTTTAAAATTTAAGAAAGAAATTTGTAAATCAGAATTTAGCTGTGAAATCATAAATTTAAAAAAGTTACGGATCTTTGTTCGTAATTTAAAACCTTTTGATTGTGAAACAATCACTTGAGTAACTAATTAAATATAATATTTTTATATTTTTTTAAAATATATTTATGTATGTAAAAATTCAACAAAAAATATAAAACTAAATTTAATATGATATTTTTTATAAAGATTAATATGATGTTTAATTTAGGGGTGAGCATTCGATCGAGTCGAGTTAAAAATTTTGAGTTATTAGTGTAATCACTGATTTTGTCCGAACCTTGAACTCTTTTAGTTTTTGTTAATCTGGACTTATATCAAACTAAAAAAAGAAAAAAAAGAAAAAGAAAAAGAGAAATATATATATATATATATATATATATATATATATATATATATATATATATATATGTCATGTCTTAATAGTAACATCATATATTATAACTTGTTTAATTATTGTTGTTATTATTCTTTATTCATTTATTACTATTATTACCTTATATTATTATTATTATTTTGATATAATATTATAGCTATTGTGAATGCTATCATCATGTTCATTGATACCTTATTATTATTATTCTGTTACTATATTATATTATATTATTATTTTCGGATATAACTAGTTAAAAATTAAATATAACCAAATAAATAAAAGTCTACTTTGATTAATAATAAGAGTCCAAAAAATAATAATAAAGTCCATTACATACAAGCCCATACATCCTCAGCCCAATCAAACCGAAACCCTAAGCTAACCCTAATTAACAATGTCTTATGTGCAGCCGCCGCGTCACCCAAGACGTTGGATCGAGCATGAAATCAACGGCCCAGATCGCTCCTAAGCGAAACCCTAGCAAGGGTTACCATCAAGCCAGGCGTCGCACGTGTTGTAGCCGTCAGATCCAGCACGAATCGAACAGTCGCGATTACGTCCCAGGCGAGTACGATACACGCGCGGCTGTCCGTTGCCCAACGCGCGCGTGCCGTGCCACGCCCGTGACCCCTCGTCTGACTCCTCTGACGCAGTCATACGCCTCTGACCGGTGCATGCCGATGTCCCTCCCCAATTCGGCCAAAACCAACAAACAATAGAGAAATGCAACCAGATCAGATACCCAAAATAACAATCCAAACAAATCATGAAAAAATGTCAACGAAGACAACAAAAACAGATAGCAAACAGATAGCAGAACAGAGAGAAAAAAGGGAGTTGCATGTAATTTTTCGGATATAAATCCGAACCAAAAAGCCATTGTAACGAGGGGGAAAATTTACAGAGGAATCAATAACAAAAAAAAAAGCCTTCTGAGGTATCCGTGTTTCCATTTTTTTCAATTACATGAAAAGAATCGAAACAAAAAAAAATAAGGAGAGGGGTCGGTCTTTTTACCTTTGGAGAGCCTGGTTCTCTCTGGCTTGGAGTTGTTCCGGCAACAAGCCCTTGGCTTCCATCGGGAAAGTCGTCGGGGTGAGCCATCGGAACTTCAACGGCAGAAGTTTTTTTTAGGGTTCCGACTCGGGTTTAAAAAGAAAAGAAGGGGGATTTCGACTTCTGTTTTTCTTTCAAAAAGGTTTCGTGTTTCAAACGACGTTTCTAGCTGGCTTTTTTTCAAGGGAAGGGTTCTTGTCGGATCGTTGCCGTTGCCGGCTAGTGGCAACCGACCGTCGTGTCTAATGGGTGAACGGAGAGGAGAGAAAGGGTTTCTGATTTTACCCGAAATGGGCATAAGGGGGCTAGAGTTTTTCTAAAAGCCTTTTATAATCTCTTAATATTTTAAAAAGGGTTAAATTTCTCTTTAAGCCACTCCGCGTTTTGAAAACGTCTCCGCATGGGCTTCCGCCTTTTAAATTTACACCTCTGGTCACTGATGTTTTAGAGCTTCTTTCAATTCTGTCCCTAAATTTGATTTGATCGATTTCGAACGGTTTAATAACTATTCTGGTCCTTACAGATTTCAGCGTTCTTTAATTTTGGCCCCTATTTTGTCAATTTAACCCTTTTTTATGGTTTAATTCTCCCACCAGTCCTCAGAGTCTGTCCTAAATTCATTCTAGTTTTTTTAGTATAGTGGCTTTTATCTCATGCATTTTTAATTTTCTGGCTCAATATTTATATTTATGTGCTCATCTTAGTCCATGTTTTATTTACATGTTCTATATATGTTTTATGATGCATGCACATATTTGTGTAATTTATGCTTCCTCATACTTTCGTACGTTATGCTTAATTATCCGTTTTTTTCCCGTTTATGATTTTTTAGTTGCATCTCGAATTATAAATTGCAAATGCGAATGCCTTTTTATTCGGGATCGAACGAGGCCAGTACCAGTCGTAGTGGTGGTGGTTCAGACGTTCCTTCTTGAATATTAAGGCTTTTGAAATTTACTCAATCATATAACCGAACTCCGAAACGATCCGTCACTTTAATTCGTAAAATTTAATATTAATTAAGCGGTATGTTTTTGGTACCGATTTTCGGGCACGGCGGGGGTGCTCATCCTTCCCCGCGTTTAACCGACTCCCGAACCCGTTTCCAAAAGAAAAATCTATGGTTTTATTTCAGTGTCCGATCTACCATTCTTAAATGGCCGGTGGCGACTCCTCCTTTTTTAAATCCGATTAAATTTTTCAAAACCCTAAATTAAAACCCAGTCCGTCCGAGCGACACCCGAGGTACTATGTATTTTCTTAAATTTTAGTCGCAACAGATGGCGACTCCGCTGGGGATAAATTTTTGTTTTCAAAAACAAAAAAGAGAGTCAAGCCAAAAAAAAAACTTTACCGCTTAATTAATATTAAAAGTTGTGAATTAAAGTGACCGAATCGATCGATATTTGTTTATAAGTGCGAGTTTATTTTAAACGCATTTAAAATTGGCATTTAAACCCATTTGTCTAAGTGGGGGGGGACGCTAGTGCTTCCGTGGGGATATTGTTCCTCCGTATAGGCCTAGTAAGTACCTTCGGGGCTTGAATACCCTATATTCTCGTGGGAATATCGTTTCTCCGTACGGATATAGCTAAAGGGTCCCCTCGAATTGAACCCGGTTGAGAGAAGCCTATAATGGGTGATGATCGGGGGCCTTACTACCCTTAGAAGGGGACATCAAGGACAATTCGAGTATCTCCTAGAACCAAAATTGTATTTAGAGAACTAGAATGCCCACCCCTGTTAGAGCCATGCGAACAACCTAAGTCTATTAGATGGGATAAATAGGGTTGCTTGCCTTCATGCTTGCCTTATTTCTTTTATCATATGTTGATATCATTTATCCGGCACTAACACATTTCTTTTGTGGCTTTTTTGCATTTCTTCTTGCATGTATTTTATGACCTAGAGGTGTTGAGTCAAGGTGGTTCTACCCTTTTTTGGGGCTATCATTATGGACGAGAGATTGCTAGAAAGGATAACGTCAATTAGCAAGTCCGACATCGGTCAGAGTTGAATCAGAACGGATAAAAGGGCAGTTTATCGAGCGAACACACAGTGTCGGGTCATTTAATGCCCACCATTGAAGAAGGCACATCCTTTCTCCATCCCGAGGAAGTCAAGCAAGATCGGATCTACTCCAAACATTCAGAGCCGCAAAATTTTGAACCGTCTACCGGATCAACATTTTTTGATCGCAAGAGGAGGCGTATTTGTCAAGACTTTGCTATGACTATCTCGTAACAAGGAACCTCCTTCACGTCAAATGAGAGTTGACCTAAGGGGAATCGCCTATAGGACCAACACATTTCATCCGCATACGCATGTGTACATATTTCATTGCATCATATGTTCATACATCATCTCACGGCATTGCATGCATTGATCAATTGAATAACGAATTAATATTAAACAAATATTATTGCAATGGTGAAGTTTCCAATCTACAACCATTCCGCGTTCGTGCGACACTCGTTCTCAGTCACGAGCAATGGAAGAAAGGATGGCCAGACTTGAACAAGGTCAGAAGGACCTCGAGAGCCGATTGGATGGAATCGAACAAAATATTAAGGATCAGATCGCGCAATCACAAACCACCATCATCGCTCAGATGACCGAGTTGCTTAAGAAGAAGTTTATCAAAGAAGGAGGATAAGAGGGCAATTCGAATGAGAGGGGAGTAGGAGAGACTGCATCGCATATCCAACTAGGAGCGCCGACCACCGGGAAGAGAGTGCATATCAACCTCGAGGGAATGCCCGCTAATCGTCCTACGGGGGCACCCGCTAGCTGTCACTTGGACCAACCTGTTGAATTAGGGGAAGATATTGAGGTTGAAGTACCGGATCTAAACATGTTGAATGAGGCGGAAGAAAAGATTAGGGCCGAGATGGAAAAGAAGTACGAAGAGAGGTTTCTTCTCTTAGAGGAAAAGTTCAAGGCCTTGCAAGGAATGGATAAGCAAGGGAATGATGCCAGTGATTTGAGCCTTGTAGCGGATTTAGTTTTACCTCCGAAATTCAAAGCCCCCGACTTTGATAAGTACGACGAGACTACTTGTCCTTCAGCTCACATCACCATGTATTGCCGAAAGATGGCGGCTTTTATAAAAGACGAGAAGCTACTCATCCACTGTTTTCAGGACAGTCTAACTGGTTCCGCCACTCGTTGGTATACTCAACTTAGACGAGTCGATATCAAGTCATGGAGCGATCTTTCGAAGGCTTTCATGAGTCAATACAAGCATGTAACTGATATGACTCTGAATCGGATCATGCTAAAACGGATGGAACAAAAGCACGGTGAGAGTATCCGTGAGTATGCCCGGCGTTGGCGAGACGTAGCAGCTCAGGTGCAGCCCCCACTTCCGGAAGGTGAAATCATTCCCTTGTCTGTGGACACTCTGAAAGGAGTCTTGTACGATCGCTTGATAAGCAATCCCTTCAGCAGCTTTGCAGACATGATCATGACGGGAGAACGTATTAAGGACGCCATGAAGAAAGGGAAGATAGTAGATCTCTATGACGCAACCGCCCACAAGGGGCACGGGTCCCAAGTTCATATGGTGGGTTCTCACTCGAACAACCAGTCTTCTGGCCGCTACCATAATCAAGCATCTCGGTCTGCAAAGCCTCAAAAGGATCTTCATACAATTCCTATGTCGTACACCGATTTGCTCCCAATGCTTATTGAGAAGAAGCTTCTAACTCCGGTTCAGTCCAAACCAAAGGATCCTCCTTATCTCGAAGGCTACGATGTCAATGTCGTATGTGACTACCATGTGGGAAGCACGGGCCACACCACGGAGAATTGTGGGGCACTGAAAAACAAGGTGCAGGCTTTGATCGAGAGCGGTCACTTGACATTCTGAAAAAAGATATTGGGGACGTGACTTTTGGGGTGTGCTAATGCCCGGTCATCTTTAGGAGTCTTGTATGTTGCATTTTTCTTTCGAAGTAATGCATGGAACAAACGTTTATATCCTTTGCTCGAAGATAGCAATGATTTTTTTAAGGGCACTTGTTATGTTTACAAATTAACGTTATAATAAAACGCACTTCTTTTTTAACATACAATAGCCTTGAAATCATGTATATGCGTATATCTCTCCTTACCTCCGTAGGTCCTCGGATATCATATGCATGATGTGGCATTGATTCTACTTAAAGGGATCGATCGAATGTTGTGAAAACGATGAAGTGCGATGTCCCGCTCCGGTCGGTAAAGCGAGAAAAGCAAGATTACTATTCCTTCGATGATGTTCGATGATAAGGAAATCTCATGAGAAAGCCCAAATAGAGTTACTCGAATGTGCTTAAAAATAAAATAAAAATAAAAATAAAAATAAAAATAAAAATAAAAAAGGAAAAGGAAAAGGAAAGAAAAATATACTATTTCAAAATAAATGATTTTAAGAGCCTGGTAATAGGCATTAACCAAAAAGCACTCCAATGTTTGAAACCTGGTAATAGGTATTTTCGGATACGAGTGTGGAATTCTTGGGGCACTCCGCTGAAGCCCGAAACCTTTTGTTTCATGATTGGTGGTAATATTTTCAAGTCGTGACTATGTCGAGTAACTCGGGGTATTGTTGTATGCTCCATCAGTATCCTCAAGACAAAGGACTGTGACGATTTGAATTCCCCTAGGAAAAAGAAGAAACGAATGAGCAAATCGAATAAGTCTCGGATGTGAATCCTTGAGGACACTGACACAATACTAATAGTAATCAGAAGCACATGCTTACATTTAAAATTCTTGAAGTGACATTTTATGTTCAATGGGCTAAATTTTTTTGAAAGCATACGGAGAAACATTATAAGAACAAGAAGGAATAGTAATCGAGCCAATTAAGCAAATACCATAATCATGAGGATGAACCGAGCGATTTGGAAAGAGTTTCACAACTTCACATATCGCCACAACATTCAGAGTCTCCATTGACTCAAGCTGATCATCGGAAAATAGAATCTAAGACGCTCTTGCATTTGATATCCAGGGCATCCTATTCTATTTTTTCTTAGAATTTTGACTTCAAGGTTCTGTATGCTAATCTAAAAGGGCATTGTTCATTAGAATGACAATCCATAAATTGGTACTTTTTAAAACCAAGAGATCTCTCTGTATTACTTCAGAGATAAAAGCATCAGCAAGGCCCAAAGGTTGAGGGGCACGACGCGAGGTGGAACGACGAAGAGTCAGTGAGGCTAAATTGCCGTGATGGGGCACCATTGTCCGTGGAGGAACTAAGGTTTCATGTAGAGAGGTTCAAACCAAAGTGTATGAAAGAAAGCGCAAGGCCAGAAAGGATTTAAAATGCGACCGAGGTCACTCGACTCGAATACTCGAATACTCGAACGAAGAATGAGCGACAAAAGTTTAGGGGGCCGTTACGTCAAAGCACAACATCGATGAATGGTTGTAGTCCCAAGACAACGACCACTAACCCTAAAAAATGATGATGGAGACAAACTAAATCCATGCATCTTTGCATTCTCGTAAACACATGCATCTTTGCATCCTGAAATATGCTCATGCGTCACTGATAGCTAGATATCACCCATGCTAGGAGCATGCTAAATCATATCATAGCATTTTGTTTTCTTTAAACAGGCATCTGAAGATCGGTAAAAGAATGGGTCTACAACTTCACGAGAGGAGAAGCAGATCTCACAAGAATCAAAAGTCCTTCGACTTGCGTAATTCAGATTTCTAAAATCCTTCCAACCCCTAATTTTAATCCTTCCGAAAGGATGTTTTCCTTAAAACTCAAATTTCTCAATTTTTTATCCTTTCAAAAGGTTGTTTTTCTTAAAACTCAAATTTCTCAACTTTTATCCTTCCAAAAGGATGTTTTCCTCAAAACTCAAATTTCTCAACTTTTATCCTTCCAAAAGAATGTTTTTCTTAAAACTCAAATTTCTCAATTTTATCCTTCCAAAAGGATGTTTTCCTTAAAACTCAAATTTCTCAATTTTTATCCTTCCAAAAGGATTTTTTTTTCTCAAAACTTAATTTCTCAATTTTATCCTTCCAAAAGGATGTTTTTCTCAAAACTCAATTTCTCAATTTATCCTTCCAAAAGGATGTTTTTCTCAAAACTCAATTTCTCAAATTTATCCTTCAAAAAAGATGTTTTTTTTCCAAAACTCAATATCTTAATTTTTACCCTTTCTAAATAATGTTTTTCTTGAAAAGATCAAAATTTCTCAATTTTATCACTTTCAAAAAGATGTTTTCCTCAAACTCAATTCCTCAATTTTACCCTTTCTAAATGATGTTTTTCTTAAAAATATCAAAATTTCTCAATTTTATCCCTTCCTCAAGGATTTCAGGCGAAAGATTTCAGACTCGCCACTCCATGATTTTAGGGCGAAAGAGGCAGAAACCCAAAGCCCAAGAATGTCAGAGCAAAGGAGGCAGATACCCGTCGCTCAAGGATGATAGGTGAAACCTTTCATGTTCGCCACTCAAGGATTTCAGATGAAAGCTTTCAAGCTTGCCGATAGATTTCACGATAAAGGATCCTACAGAGAAAGGGTCCAAACAAGCTTTATATAGGAGGAACTTGCGACTTCAAGATCTCGAAAGTGGAGGGTCCTACGGAGAAGGGACTTGTAGATCCTTGATTTCAGAGAGGAGTTCAATAGAGAAAGATCTACTACTCGAAGAGTGCGCTAAGGAAGAGGAGTTCTGTGGAGAAAGAACTCAGAATCCTAAGGCTTTAGGATCTCGAAAGCGGAGGGCCCTATAGAGAGGGGACATGTAGATATTTGACTTCTGATATACAAAGACGAGAGTTCCGTAAAGGGGGAACTACTGCTCGAAGAATACGCCAAGAAGATGAGTTCTATGGAGAAAGAACTCATGTTCTTAAGACCTCAGAAAGAAAGTTACTTGGACTTGCGTGCTGCCGCTCTGAGAGAGCAAACCTTCCAACAGTGAAGTTGGACCGATTTAGTTATGACCAGTTTGCTTTATGGCCGTGAAAGGGAAGCAAATCTACTTGAACGCCTAAGTTCGCCCTTTGGCCGTGAAGGGAATGCAAAGATATTTGGAGTTTTAGCTTGCTTTTTTTACCGTGAAAAGGAAGAAATATTTGGAATTCGCTCATCTATTCAGGCACGTGGAGAATAGAACCCGCCTATTCGTTCAGGCACTTGGAGAATGAAATCTGCTCATCTATTCGGGCACATGGAGAATAGAACCCGTCTATCCGTTCGGGTACTTGGAAAATGGAACCCTACCCACCTATTCAGGTATTTAAAGCACATAATCTGCTCATCTATTCGGGCATTTGGAGAATAGAACAAGCATATTCGTTCAGGCATGAGGAGAATAGAGTCAGCCTATCCGTTCAGGCACTTGGAGAATGGAAATCTGCTCATCGATTGTGCACTTAGAGAATAGAACCTGTCTATCCGTTCGGGCACTCGGAGAATGGAAATCTGCAAAAAAAAACAAAAAAAAACTCTTTATCTATCTGTTCGGGGCATCTGAGGGGAGGACTCATGATCGAAAAATCGGGAAGAAGAGTTGCTTGGAATCGCGTGGCTGCATCGGGAGACGAACCGTCCAATAGGGAAGTTGGACAAAATTAGTGCTTATAGTCTTTGCTTTATTCTTTATCCACAAGCATAAGCAAAGAGGGGCAGCTGTAATCACTGATTTTGTCTGGACCTTGGACTCTTTTAGTTTTTGTTAATCTGGACTTATATCGAACTAAAAAAAGAGAAAAAAAGAAGAAAAGAAAAAAGAGAAATATATATATATATATATATATGTCTTAATAGTAACATCATATATTATAACTTGTTTAATTATTGTTGTTATTATTCTTTATTCATTTATTACTATTATTACCTTATATTATTATTACTATTTTGATATAATATTATAGCTATTGTAAATGCTATCATCATGTTCATTGATACCTTATTATTATTATTCTGTTACTATATTGTATTATATTATTATTTTCGGATATAACTAGTTAAAAATAAAACATAAGCAAATAAATAAAAGCCCACTTTGATTAATAATAAGAGTCCAAAAATAATAATAAAGTCCATTACATACAAGCCCATACATTCTCAGCCCAATCAAACCGAAACCCTAAGCTGACCCTAATTAACTCTATCTTATGTACAGCCGTCGCGTCACCCAAGACGTTGGATCGAGCATGAAATCAACGGCCCAGATCGCTTCTAAGCGAAACCCTAGCAAGGGTTACCATCAAGCCAGGCGCCGCACGTGTTGTAGCCGTCAGATCCAGCACGAATCGAACGGTCGCGATTACGTCCCAGGCGAGTACGATACACGCGCGCCCCTTGGAGTCTCCACGCGCGGCTGTCCGCTGCCCGACGCGCGCGTGCCGAGCCACGCCCGTGATCCCTCGTCTGACTCCTCTGCCGTAGTTGTACGCCTCTGACCGGTGCATGCCGATGTCCCTCCCCATTTCGGCCAAAACCAACAAACAACAGAGAAATGCAACCAGATCAGATACCCAAAATAACAATCCAAACAAAACATGAAAAAATGTCAACGAAGACAACAAAAATAGATAGCAAACAAAGAGCAGAACAGAGAGACAAAAGGGAGTTGCATGTAATTTTTCGGATATAAATCCGAACCAAAAAGCCATTGTAACGAGGGGGAAAATTTACAGAGGAATCAATAACAAAAAAAAGCCTTATGAGGTATCCATGTTTCCGTTTTTTTCAATTGCATGCAAAGAATCGAGACAAAAAAAATAAGGAGAGGGGTCGGTCTTTTTACCTTTGGAGAGCCTGGTTCTCTCTGGCTTGGAGTTGTTCCGGCAACAAGCCCTTGACCCTCATCGGGAAAGTCGTCGGGGTGAGCCATCGGAACTTCAACGGCAGAAGTTTTTTTTAGGGTTCCGACTCGGGTTTAAAAAGAAAATAAGGGGAGCTTTCGACTTCTGTTTTTCTTTCAAAAAGGTTTCGTGTTTCAAACGACGTTTCTAGCTGGCTTTTTTTCAAGGGAAGGGTTCTTGTCGGATCGTTGCCGTTGCCGGCTAGCGGCAACCGGCCGTCGTGTCTAATGGGTGAACGGAGAGGAGAGAAAAGGTTTCTGATTTTACCCGAAATGGGCATAAGGGGGCTAGAGTTTTTTTAAATGCCTTTTATAATCTCTTAATATTTTAAAAAGGGTTAAATTTCTCTTTAAGCCACTCCACATTTTGAAAACGTCTCCGCATGGGCTTCCGCCTTTTAAATTTACACCTCTGGTCACTGATGTTTTAGAGCTTCTTTCAATTCTCTCCCTAAATTTGATTTGATCGATTTCGAACGGTTTAATAACTATTCTGGTCCCTACAGATTTCAGCGTTCTTTAATTTTGGCCCCTATTTTGTCAATTTAACCCTTTTTTATGGTTTAATTCTCCCACCAGTCCTCAGAGTCTGTCCTGAATTCATTCTAGTTTTTTTTAGTATAGCGGCTTTTATCTCATGCATTTTTAATTTTCTGGCTCAATATTTATATTTATGTGCTCATCTTAGTCCATGTTTTATTTACATGTTCTATATATGTTTTATGATGCATGCACATATTTGTGTAATTTATGCTTCCTCATACTTTCGTACGTTATGCTTAATTATCTGTTTTTTGTCCCGTTTATGATTTTTTAGTTGCATCTCGAATTATAAATTGTAAATGCGAATGCCTTTTTATTCGGGATCGAACGAGGCCAGTACCAGTCGTAGTGGTGGTGGTTCGGACGTTCCTTCTTGAATATTAAGGCTTTTGAAATTTACTCAATCATATAACCGAACTCCGAAACGATCCGTCACTTTAATTCGTAAAATTTAATATTAATTAAGCGGTAATGTTTTTGGTACCGATTTTCGGGCACGACGGGGGTGCTCATCCTTCCCCGCGTGTAACCGACTCTCGAACCCGTTTCCAAAAGAAAAATCTCTGGTTTTATTTCGGTGTTCGGTCTACCATTCTTAAATGGCCAATGGCGACTCCTCCTTTTTTAAATCCGATTAAATTTTTCAAAACCCTAAATTAAAACCCGGTCCGTCTGAGCGACACCCGAGGTACTATGTATTTTCTTAAATTTTAGTCGCAACAATTAGAGTTGATGAGTTCTATTTTATAATTTAAATTTTATTTGAAAATTTTCTGATTCGAGTCAAGTTTATAAAATTTGAGTCGAGCTAAGTTGTCGAGTTTGTGTAAAAATTTAATCGTGCTTATTTATAATGTTATAGTACGGATTTATTCAAATTGAACGATTGTCTCAACTTTGATGGTCTAATTGCATTTTAGGCCATTGATAGTTTTGAAACCATTTCAATTAAGTCTTTGTCCCTAGCAAAATTTTCCAGTATAATTTATTTTTAGGACCTTATCAGTTTTAAAATTAATTAAATTAAGCATTGAGCCCAAATTTTTATGATTTAATTGCTTTTAAGACCTCTTAATTTTAAAATTAGCGAATTTAAATCATATATCCTTTAAATTTTTATGGTTTAATTACTTTTTAAGATTTGGATCATTCCAAAGTTAAATATCTTGCCCCCTCATAATTAAATTCTGGCTCCGTCCCTATATATATACATATTCTTTTTCACATGTATAAGTAAGATTTGTAACATTATTTAATAAAACAAATATAGTCTAAAAATATTTATATTGTTGTTTTTAAAGAAGGGATTTTTAGGACAAAGTATTGATGTGAGTATAAAGAAGCTAAGGAATTGATGAGAAGAAATAATTTACAAGAAAATAACAATTGAAGGACCAAATTGAATAAAAAAGTTAAGGGACTAAATTGCAAAATAAATATTTTTTTTGTTAAAATGAATTGAAGATACATGTATATTATATAGTGATAGTGGAGCATGTGCTTTAAATTTGATAAAAAAAAATAGACTTAAAATGAACGAGGAATTGAAGAAATGATAAAATCATACAAAGTTGAGGGACTAAATTTCAAAAAGAGAAATTTTGTTTCTTAAAATATAATTGAAGGTAAATAAGTATTTTGCAGTGGTTTAGGAGCATCGAATTTGGTCAAAATAGACTTAAAATGAAGGAGGAATTGAATAAAAAATAAATCATGGACTAAATCGCAAAATAGTAAAATTTGATTTTTTTTCGTTTTTCTAATTGGAAAAATTGAACTTGAACTCTAAATTTGCATGAGTTATTCGAGTCAATACAACTAACTCAAATAATTCAAAATTGAATAAGCAATTTAATTTTTTCGAGTTGAATTTGCACACTCTTAGTTTAACTTTTTATTTGAACAATTTCTACCTAGAGAGATGGGGAAGCGGAAATTTTCTCCTAATGAGTTTAGAACCGATAACCTAATTTAACTTAATAAAGCATAATTTTTCCAACATTAATGTTGAAAAAAATTACTATAAAAAACTCGAAGTTTTGGAATTCTGGCTCACTTTAAGTCATCAAAATTCTTTAACTCTTTAGAAATTTGACAACTTTAAAATAAATAAATAAATAAATAGTTCTATTGGAATTCTAAAATATAAAATTTTGTTTCATTAAAAACAATTACAAAGAATAAACAATATTTGGGATTAAAACCTTGAAAATCATCACAATGTTTTAGTTTTTAGTTTCAAGTATGCTGCTTTGAGGCCTTGGTTCTTTTTAGCATAAAATTCAACTAGACTAGAGAAGCACGACAATGAAAATAATGCATTTCAAACAACAATAATTTTCTAAATTTTAACAAAAATGAGCAACAAAAATAGTCTTATAGAGCCTCAAAATTAGGTATACAAATCCATCAAAAATATTCATAAACTTCAAAATTTTGTTCTCCTAATACGACACGAGCGTGAGTGTAAAAAATTAACTCGACTAGAAAACTGGACTAAAATCGACTCGAGGTGATGATGATTCGAACTTAACCGAATTTGACCTGATGTTAATTTGAACTCGAGTTGGACCCGATGATTTGAGATTCAAACCTAACCTGAGAAAGACAGGAACCTGAATTGAACTCGATAATGTGATAATTGAACCTGACCTACACTTGACCCGATATGAACTCGAAGCTGAAATTAACCTGCAAATATCATATAGAAACCCGACTTAAAACGACCCGAGATTCAATTTTACCCGACATGTAATTGACCCAATTTTGTTGTTAATCCGACATGTTAATTGACCCAACCTGTTATAGACTCGACTTGTTGTTAACCCGACATGTTACAGACTTGACTGTTAACTTAAACTAATATTAACCTTGACTTATCATTAATTAATTTCACTATTATTTCAAGATATTGATTGCTATAATTTTTACTTCATTATTATTGTAAGTATTAAATTATATCTGAATAAATAGACTTTAAAAAATTAACCAAAAACATAATTTAAATTAATTTTTTGAAGTTTTGAATCTTTGTCACCTTCGTCGCACATTTTGGAACTTTAAAGTGCAATTTATTGACTTCATTCTGATTTTGGAATAGAATTTGAATAGAGGGTAAATTTGGGCCTCTCACCAAAGACCAAGTGCGCTCACAAAGCTTTTTTTCCTTAGAAGCGAATTACTTCCTTTCATATTTAGGCTTGAATATAAGTTGGACTGTGACATATTAAAAATGTACTGTAATAAACAAGATAAATTTGGGTGAAGATAAAATTAAGAATCTAAAAAATTATCAATTTATGTACCTGAAGTTAAAAAATAAATTCATCGGGAAGAAGTTGAGGGATATTAAGATTGCATTCATTTCTATACACTGTCGTCTCTTTGTAAGGGGAAAGGATGAATAAAAGCAGAATTCATTTCCCATATTTTGAGTGTGGCCTTCACATTTACCCCACTTGCATTGTTGAACAAGAACAACCTCGCTGCCCCATAGATGGCTTCCGTTGGATATATCCTCGACGATATCACTGTCCTCCCTCCTTGAGCGAAGCTCTCCACAATTGAATGATCCACCTGAATCAACAAAAAATAAATTGTTTGTTTTATCTCTAATTTCCATCTCATTTTTTCACACTTACCAATACCCTCATATTGTACTTCTCGTCATTAAGCACCGGAACTTTGCCTCCGTATACTTGTTTAAACACGTCGGAAGCTTTAGAAGACCTGCATAGGAAATTTTATTGGCTCACATTATGCTTGTCAGTGGAAATCTGCAGAAAGAGATGTAAAGTAAACCTTGTTTCGTCGGTGCAAAAGTAAGTCTTGAGACTGCCATCGGATGCGCTGAGGGGACGGAAATATACAGGAGTGAGCTCGGAAAGTGAAGCATCAGCAATAACTAAGAGGCCAAACGGTCCGTATGTGCTCCTATCGACTGCACCATCACCGCAATCAAAGGCTTGGTTCATAGTGCTAGACACCAATGGCTCTATTACAAACTCTGCTACTATATCCAACTGAAATATAGTGATGAATTAAGACGTAAGAACTACTGCAATAACATCGTATAAAGTGCTAAACCTAAACAAAACCTGAGTGGCGGTGCCTATGTCAAGGGGCACAACAAATCCTGGTTCAACTAGCACCTCCTTAAACGATGTACTGTTCAATCTCAAGCTCTCTACTTCTTCCACTGGCCACTGAAGTATATTGGTTCCAGTCTTGTTGTCATATAGGACAGTTCTGGGAATCGTCTGTAAAATACATGAGCAAATTAAAATGGGGGATTTGCTTTGAAAAGATGCTAAATTCTGATTAAATGCATGTTTAGAATTTAGAATAATCTTGCGCAATAATGATAAGGTACCTGAAGGGAAGCCCATCCTTTTTGAAGGTCAGCTTCTTCGGTATCAGTTTCATTAATCCAACCCCAAAGAACCCTCCTTTGTTTATGCTGGTCGAAAAATGTCTTGGACGCGTAGTATCTCCCGTAATCCACTTTCAACCCGATACCCACATCCTCTTCCGGGTTATCGGGTGTCCATTTATCCGTTACCGGGTCGTAACTCCCAATTGCATAATGGTCCACCTTTGTATCATCCAGACTAGCCTTCAACACATGCTTGATTCCAGTCCCGAGTGCAGACGTGTCCAATGCCACCGACCCGTTTATTGCAACCGGATAGAAATCAACGCATTCCCACATACCCGTACCTGGAACCGCGTGTAAAACCCCATCCAGTAAATCGTATTCCCTAAAATTTTTGGTTCGATAAACAAGGGATATTCCTGTGCTGGTATTGAACTTGGAGCCCATGGTGAAATGCCATGTGTCGTCGGGTCCAAGCCAAGCAGTTGTTGGGTCTCGGAAATCATCGGGTTTAATACCGGGTGGGGGAACCATAACTGGGTTACCCGAGTATTTCACCCAATGAAGGAGGAGGGGATCAGATAGGTTGGCGGGGTATGCAAGATTTTGGACCTGCACGGATTCATTGGTTTTACCGGTGTAGAGCACTAGGATTTGGCCATTTGGAAGGAGAGTGGCGGATCCCGTCCACACACCATTGATGTCATACCAGCGGTCTGGGACCATAGCGAGGGGAAGATAGAGCCAATGAATAAGGTCCTTTGATACAGCGTGGCCCCATGTGATGTTACCCCATATAGCAGAGTAAGGGTTGTATTGGTAGAAAATATGGTACCATCCTTTATGATACAATGGACCTACAACCATATTACATATTTTTATATTAAAAAATACACACACAAAACAGGAGGGGATATAGTTTTCCTTGCTCATACTCAAATAATTTTCTCTCAAAATAGGTAAAAAATAAAAAAGGAAAAGTGAAAGCTATCATACTTTAATAATAAAATTATCAAATTATATATAAAAATTTTATAATTTTATTTTCACCATATTTATAATTCCACTCAATATTTTTATTGTAATTTTATTTTTGTTCAGTTTATTTTCTAAAAAATTATTTAATCTAAATTTTACCTCTTATTTGTTTCTAATTTTATTACTCAATTCAATATTTTTTAATATAATAATATTTTTTCACTATATATTTTATTGTAACTTTACAAGGACACTTAGTTTGTGAACTTCTTGGATGTGTTACAAATGACCCTAGTTGGCCTATTTATAGTCTCGAACCTCCTCAATGGACGGTGGAGATTGATTTGATCTAATGGATATAATGATGCCTCCCAAAATATTTTCACAAGGGACTAAAACATTCTAGAAAAGTCTATTCTTATCTTCATCTATCTCTAAGACTCTAAAGTATTCTAGAATATTCCGGAGACGTCCGGAGTTGTCCCGAGCCTTCCGGAGCATTCCCGGGTCTTCTAGGTTCCTTCGGATGAGCCTAGATTGTTGTGGAACGTCCTGGAACCCCCTAGATCCTTGTGAAAACGTTTGAGATGGTTGTGGGCCTCTCTAGGATGTTCTAGAACCGTCCTTGGTTCTTGCTTAGCTTTAAAATCCCCAAGGCACCTCATTTTTCCTTGGTTGGCCCGAGTGCACCTGGGTAGGGCTCCTCAGGCGTGCGTTGCGCACCTAGGTAGGGCACCTCGGTGCTTCTCGGTGCACCCTGGCGGGTGTACCCCTCGGTTGTCTGGGGTGCGCCCTGGTGGGGCATGACATCCTCCCTCACCTGATCTCGCGACGCCCTCGTCGTGTCTCGGTTGAGCTGCTGGGGTGTTGCTGGTGTGCCTCCTTCGGCTCCTAGCTTGCCTCGCCTTTACCCTCGGCTCAACAGCTCGATCCTGGGCTATCGTACCAGATTTTGCCTTGCCATCAACTCCTTTGTTGAAGGCAACAAGTCGCTTTCGTATGGGACATGACCTCATCACATGAGGTCCTTCACATAGGTAGCACTTCACCCTTGTGCTAGCCTTTGGCGCGGACTTAGCTTTCGTGTTGCCATGATTCCTTCTCGTGGGCTTACCCTTGTTGACGCCACCTTGCTTACCCCGTGTAAGCTTGGTCGGTGACTCAGCCTTACCTTCGGCCTTTGGAGATGGTTGATCGCCTTTTTGCTCTACCTCGAGCTTCGACCATAGCTTAAGTCCTTCGTCTCCTTGTCCCTTGGGGATGGAACTTCCCTCATTCTTCTCGATGTCCCCCGCTGATTGGAGTGTTGAAATTACTTGCAAGGATCCCATATGTGCACCCTCGTCGCCATTGTCGCTGCCACTACCTTCGTTGTGCTTGGCTAAGAGCGAAGTAAGGGCTTGGCGTTGCGGGCACTCTCGCACCCAATGGTCACCATCACAAATGAAGCAGCTGTTGGGTGGTGACTTCCTTGGACTATGAGAGTCCTTTGACTTGCCCTTCCAAGGAGACGAGTCTCGCCGCTTAGACTTGTCCTCCTCGTGACCCTCTTTGCGATGGCTCCTCTCTCCCACACCTTTGGCATGGCCATCCCTATCATCCTTTGGTCGGGGGGTGGACTTCTTATCGCTAGAGTAGTCAATGAGACTCTCGGCCATGGCCATGTCTCGAGTGTATCGAACCTGCTCTGATACCAACTGTCACAAACTTATCTTTCTTACGAAGATCCGTGCAGCGCTAACACTCCCGACACAATGTTATCAAGCCTTTCCCACGCGAATGTTATGGCTAAAAACACACGAGAATGGAGAAGGCAAGAGAGTTACAAGGAAAAGACCTTGTATTGAACTTAGAAAAGAAACTTTACAAGGACACTTAGTTTGTGAACTTCTTGGATGTGTTACAAATTGTTGAGAAATATTTTGATATAACAATTATTGTGAAAAATGTTTTTGGACTTGTTTAAAGACTTCAAAAATAATTCAAAAGTCCTTAAAACGTGACAAAATGTTTTGAAAGAGTTCGACTTAATACCTATATCGAACTATACTTTTAAAAGTCGAAAAATGCCCGAAATACATGTTTTTGGATGAAAGTTTCGAAACCTCAAACAAAGGTATCGAAACTTATATGGGCAGTAGCTGATTTTTTAGAAACCTAAGCAAAGGTTTCGAAACCTCTACAAGGTTTCGAAACCTTGTAAAGGTTTCGAAACTTTGGCCCTGTAACGGCTACAAACGGCTATAAAACGGCTAGTTTTTCTAAACCCCTCTTAAGGTTTCGAAACCTCTTCAAAGGTTTTGAAACTATAGTGCAGGTGAGCATTTAAAGCTCAACTTAAATGGCTTCCAACGGCTCCTAAACATCTCCAACGGCCATAAACGGCTAGAATATCATTCCACACTATAAAAGCAACCTTGGGACACTTGAAGATGGTTAGAGACAACATCCAAGCAATATGGTCAAGAGAATTAGAGTGTAAATCTTTATTTTACTATTCTCTTGTACATAGTCTTTAGAGAGTGCTTTATTGTAAATTCTTTGTACACTCTTGTGAGCTTAAATTTGTGTAAACACCCACCTAGAGAGGTATTTAGTTTACCAAACAAATCCCTTGTAAAAGGAGAGGTTCTAGTTTAGCCTTGAGAGAAAAACTAGAGTTGGTTCTATCTTAGCCATTGAAAAGATAGGGTTGTAACGGTTTCCTCCTAAACTGGGAAAAGGGGACGAATTCATTGTTGAGTGAATTGGGAAATCCTTAGTAGTGTGCTAAGGTAGTGGATGTAGGTGCTTGTTAGAAGGCCGAACCACTCTAAAATCATTGTGTCACTTGTCTACCTTTATTTCGATTTTAGCCAATTCAACCACCAAACATTTACAACCCTCATTGACGGTTTCGGTGATCGATTCGAGCGTGCTACAAACCCAACAATTGGTATCAGAGCTTGGCTCAATCGAAGAGGATTCACATCCTATTGAGAAGATCCGGCAAGCTCGATAACCTTTTCATCAACCGGCTCAAATGGCGCAATCCATCGACAAACCGCCTTTCTTCAACGGAGATCACTATGCCCATTGGAAGACAAAGATGAAATTCTTCTTGAAGTCAAGAGATTACAAGCTATGGGACATAGTTGAAGATGGTCCGTTCGTGCCTCAAGGAAGCAAAGCGGAATGGAGTGTCGACGATCGCAAGAAGATGGAGCTAAATTGCAAAGCCTTGCACATGCTCTTTTGTGCTTTTGGCCCAACCATCTATGAGAAGATGTCTTCTTGTGAGAGTGCCAAGGAGGTATGGGACAAGCTTGAAGTCACATACGAGGGAACAAATGAAGTCAAGGAGACCAAGATTGGGCTCCTAACTCTTGAGTATGAAAACTTCAAAATGGATCCGGAAGAGAACATCGAGAAGATGTTTGATAGGTTCTCCACCATCACCAACGGTCTTAAAGGTTTTGGAGAAGCCATCCCGGAAGAAAAACTTGTTCGAAAGCTCATCTACTCACTTCCCGAGTCTTGGGACTCAAAGAGGACCGCCATCATCGAAGCCAAAAATTTGAAGACTTTGAAGCTTGATGAACTCATGGGGTCTCTTCTCACTCATCAAATCATGAAGAAGAACAAGGAAGAGGAGAAGAAAAGGGAAGAAATTAGAGCTATGGGAGAGAAGAAGATCAAAAGGGCTTGGCATCAATGCAAGTGCCATGGCTTTCAAGTCCTCCACTTGCCATCACGTAAACTCTAGTGAGGAGGATAGTGAAGATGAAGAGATGGCATATCTCTTCAACAAGTTCGCCCGGTTCATGAAGAGCAAAATGGAAAAATCCAAGCTTGAATCGGTGAAGAAGATGAATGATTCCCATAAATCCAAAATGAAGGGATCGTCTTCAAAACAAGCATACGTGGCCACATGGAGTGATGAAGACTCCACCGATGATGAAGTAGCCCACCTATGCTTGATGGCCCTCAATGAGGGGGAGGTAACTTCTAACTCATCTATTTCAAATTCTTATACATTTGATGAGTTACAAGATGCCTATGATGATTTGCTTTTGGAATTCAAGGCATCATTTTCTAAAAACAAAAAGTTGATTTCAAAAATAAAAATTGAAAATGATTTGCTTTCCAAAACAAATCTTGAACTTGAAGCAAAGTTGAAAGATTTTGAACAAAAATGTTTTGATTTACAAAATTTGCTTCTTAAAGTTCAAAAAGAAAAAGATTTGATTTCCAAAGAGCTTGAAGAGAAAAACAATTTTGGAAAATCAAATTTTTATGTTAGACAATCTAGTGCCCCTAGATTTATTAAAGGAAAATGTTTTAGAAGTGTTTGGGTCCCAAAAGGACTAACCACTTCAATTAAAAAGGATGACATTGAAAAATGGATTCCTAAGGGGTCAAAAATTTGTGCTTCTAACGTTCATGGATCCAAAGCAATTTGGATACCAAAAATTACTTGATTGTCTATTGCTAGGTATGATGGAGATGTTCAACAAATCAAACATTGAGGGGGAGCTCCATTCACACAAGAAAGAACACTTGAAGAAGGAAGGCTTCACATCCTCCCTTGGGTTCAAGTGTTGGTAAAATCTAGTTGTTTAGCATTTATTTGTTTTTATTTAATTCAACTAGATGATCATATATGATGGACTAACAATTTCTATGATGCTTTGAGTAAGGGGGAGCCAATTTTAAACCAAAAATTTTTAAGTGTGTCAAAATGTTTTCGCCTCCTATGTTATCTTGAACTTAAATGTCTTTTAAATTCTTTTTGATATAACAAAAAGGGGGAGAAATGGTTTGAAAAATTGAATTTTCAAAATGAATAAGGGGGAGCTTAATTTGATTTCATATCTTTAATCTCTTATTCACATTTTTAAAGTTAAAGGGGGAGAATCCCAAACAATTTTTCAAGTTAGTTTTATTATATCAAAAAGGGGGAGATTGTAGAACTAATGTTTTGATATAATAATTGAAAAATGTTTTAGACTTATTTGAAAAGAATTTAAAACTTGTTTTTAAGTCCAAACAACTTGAAATTATGTTTGAGGTATTTTAAGAGGTTTTTGACAAAGATTTTTCATGTTTTAATAAGCCAAACTCGTGATTTCAAAGCATCAGTATCGATACGGTTGTACCAGTATCGATACCTTTTTGCCCAAGTTTGGCCACTGTCAAAACCCGTATCGATACGAGGGTTTAGTGTATCGATACGGAGGGGGTCGTTTCGATACGCCACGTCAGCGTACCGATCCCAATTTAACTACCGCAACGGCTATTTCCCAACGGCCATTTAAATGTCAAAGGGTACCGATACGCCCTCAAGCATATCGATACGCCCAGGCTGGCAAGAGCCCAACGGCTAGTTCATATGAAGGCCGTATCGATACCGTTCCACGCGTATCGATACCGTTAGCTGCAGAACAGCATTTATGAAGGGAAATAAAGTCCTCAACGGCTCCAATTCATCCCCAACGGCTAGTAACGGCTACAAACTCATTTGGAAGTATAAAAGGGACCTCCAAGCATCAAGAGAAGACTAATGCTCATATTGTAAAACATCAAATGATCAAGAAATTGTCTTAGTGCTTAATTTGTCATTTCTTGTATAGACAAACACTAGTGAGCCAAAATTGTCAAATTTGCTCAAGTGTTT
The DNA here is from genome assembly GCA_030270665.1 of Hibiscus trionum. NCBI lineage: Eukaryota > Viridiplantae > Streptophyta > Magnoliopsida > Malvales > Malvaceae > Hibiscus > Hibiscus trionum. The sequence continues at coordinate 25,472,809 of BSYR01000011.1, forward strand.
TAGGTTTTGGGTGAGTGCTTCATTGTGCAAACAAACACCTATTAGAGGGTTTAAGTTTGCTTTCTTAATCTCTTTGTAAAGAGGGTTTTGATCAAGGCTTTGGGTAGAAGCTTGATCGGTTGTAAGGGTTTCCTCCTAATCCAAGAAAAGGGGACGAATCAATTAGTGGATTGATTGTGAAATCCTTAGTGGGGAGCTAAGGTAGTGGATGTAGGTGCTTGTTAGAAGACCGAACCACTCTAAAATCGTTGTGTCTTATTCTTTTTAGCTTCCTTAACCCTTCCACCCAAATATCCACCTCTCCACCACTTGGTGAGCATAATTGGTTGATCGAATCGAGCCCCACACATCTCAACAATTGGTATCAGAGCCTCGTCTCCATCGAAGGACTAACATCCGGGAGTAAAGATCCAACGCTCGAAGTCCACCGTTCAAGAAAATGGTAAGATTTGAAGAAGGCCGCTCTATCTCGTGTCTTCCGCTCTTCGAAGGAGAAGCATACTTCCAATGGGCAAATATCATGAAATTCTTCATCAAGTCTCAAGACTATGAGGTTTGGGACATCGTTGAAGATGGGTATTTGGAAGCTCCAAAGAAGAAGAAAAAGCAAAGGAGTGCCAATGACACGAAGGCAAAGCTAAACACCAAGGCGATGCACATTCTCTATTGTGGCCTTAACGAAGAAGTTTCCAAGAAGATCTCCACATGCAAAAGTGCCAAAGAATTATGGGAGAAACTTGAGAAGCTTTATGGCAACAAGAAGGGAGAAAAGAAAGATGATGATCAATCATGTGCAAACCTTCTCTCCAATCCAAAGGTGGATGGTGTTTTGGCTCTCGAGGAGCCTAAGGTATCTTCTAACTCAAATGAATTAAATTCATATTCTTTTGATGAGTTACAAGATGCATTTGATGAATTATTTTTGGAATTTGAGACCATGAATTCCAAATTTAAGAAAATGATTTCTAAACTTGAATTTGAAAATGATTTTCTTTTGAAAACAAAATTGGATTTTGAAAAAGAAAATGAGATTTTGAAAAATGATTTAGAGTTTTCAAAAACAAGCAATTGAATTTTAGAAAAAGAAAATTTTGATTTGAAAGTTAAGCTTGAAAGCTTAGCAAAAGAAAAAGAAATTATTTTTAATAATTCATCTCATCCCATAATGACAAAATGCTCACATTGTCATTATCATGGTCATTCCTTGCATACTTGTCCTATAAAGAAGAAAAAATCTTATAGGATTAGACAAGTATGGGTTCCTAAGGGAACTAGAGACATTGATATTAACTTTAATGGATCCAAAGCAATTTGGATACCAAAATCCAAGTAAGTGTCTCTTGTAGGTGTGTTGGAGCAAAGGCAAGAAAAGCAAGAATCTCAAATGCTCTAGTCACACAAGTGAAGAAGAAGGGTAACCTCTAATCTTAATGCATTTGATTTTAAATCATTCGGTTGCCTACTTTGATGATAAATGTTCATGCATCATTGCTTATTTATATTTATAAGTGCATGACATTTTATGATTCTTTATGCATATGAATCACATTGTTTCATTCATATGTTTGCATAAAGTTTTAAAGTCTTGGATAAATTGAGTTTCATGTGTTTTAAATTGATTTGATTCAATGGTGAAATTCAATCTCTTAAGTGTCAAGTTTTGTGCTAAAAAATTAATGGAATGCTTTAGTAAGGGGGAGTTTTATTTTTCAAAATTTTTTGGTACTTAAATTTTTTTTAACTTACTCTCCATTGTTATTATGTACCATAAACATTTGAATTATTTTTGATATAACAAAAAGGGGGAGAAATAAGTGAAAAATTAAGGGGGAGCATTTTGTCAAAAACAATATTTCAAAGAAGTTTTGTTATATCAAAAAGGGGGAGATTGTTGAGAAATATTTTGATATAACAATTATTGTGAAAAATGTTTTTGGACTTGTTTAAAGACTTCAAAAATAATTCAAAAGTCCTTAAAACGTGACAAAATGTTTTGAAAGAGTTCGACTTAATACCTATATCGAACTATACTTTTAAAAGTCGAAAAATGCCCGAAATACATGTTTTTGGATGAAAGTTTCGAAACCTCAAACAAAGGTATCGAAACTTATATGGGCAGTAGCTGATTTTTTAGAAACCTAAGCAAAGGTTTCGAAACCTTGTAAAGGTTTCGAAACTTTGGCCCTGTAACGGCTACAAACGGCTATAAAACGGCTAGTTTTTCTAAACCCCTCTTAAGGTTTCGAAACCTCTTCAAAGGTTTCGAAACTATAGTGCAGGTGAGCATTTAAAGCTCAACTTAAATGGCTTCCAACGGCTCCTAAACATCTCCAACGGCCATAAACGGCTAGAATATCATTCCACACTATAAAAGCAACCTTGGGACACTTGAAGATGGTTAGAGACAACATCCAAGCAATATGGTCAAGAGAATTAGAGTGTAAATCTTTATTTTACTATTCTCTTGTACATAGTCTTTAGAGAGTGCTTTATTGTAAATTCTTTATACACTCTTGTGAGCTTAAATTTGTGTAAACACCCACCTAGAGAGGTATTTAGTTTACCAAACAAATCCCTTGTAAAAGGAGAGGTTCTAGTTTAGCCTTGAGAGAAAAACTAGAGTTGGTTCTATCTTAGCCATTGAAAAGATAGGGTTGTAACGGTTTCCTCCTAAACCGGGAAAAGGGGACGAATTCATTGTTGAGTGAATTGGGAAATCCTTAGTAGTGTGCTAAGGTAGTGGATGTAGGTGCTTGTTAGAAGGCCGAACCACTCTAAAATCATTGTGTCACTTGTCTACCTTTATTTCGATTTTAGCCAATTCAACCACCAAACATTTACAACCATCATTGACGGTTTCGGTGATCGATTCGAGCGTGCTACAAACCCAACACAAATGACCCTAGTTGGCCTATTTATAGTCTCCAACCTTCTCAATGGACGGTGGAGATTGATTTGATCTAACGGCTATAATGTTGCCTCCCAAAATATCTTCACAAGGGACTACAACATTCTAGATAAGTTTATCCTTATCTACATCTATCTCTAAGACTTTAAAGTATTCTAGAATATTTCGGAGACATCTGGACTTGTCCCGAGCCTTCTGGACTTGTCCCGAGTTTTTCTGAGCACTCTCGGGTCTTCTAGGTTCCTCCGGATGAGCCTAGATTGTTGTGGAACGTCCTGGAACCCCCTGGATCCTTGTGGAAACGTTTGAGATGGTTGTGGGCCTCTCTAGGACGTTCTAGAATCGTCCTTGGTTCTTGCTTAGCTTTAAAATCCCCAAGGCACCTCATTTTTCCTTGGTTGGCCCGAGTGCACCTGGGTGGGGCTCCTCGGGCATGCGTTGCGCACCTAGGTGGGGCACCTCGGTGCTTCTCGGTGCACCATGGCGGATGTGCCCCTCGGTTGGCTGGGGTGCGCCTTGGTGGGGCGTGACATATAGCTCTCATGGGAGGGGTTGTGACCTCAGCAGGAAAATTTTTTTTACCCTTTGATTCTTTATAATTTTTTTTTAAAAAAAGTGGTAATTGTGAATTTACCCATTCCCCACCTTTCAAAATTTATGTTTTATCCCATCAACTCTAAATCCCGACTCTGTCTCTAAATAAAATTGGATTGAGGTAAGTTTGAGTTGTGTTGATTGTCCTCTACTACTTTTAAAGGGTCTTACCTATCATTTCATTTCAGCCACATGAACTCATGCATGCATACATACATACATGGCTCACTCCCCCCATCTCTCATTTAAGCCTTTTTGTTTTCTTTTTCAATAAAGAAAAGTCATTCACATGTTTTATGATTAGGCGCCTTAAAATTAGGCACATTTTGTGTAGTTACATAATATTTTTTTTATCATTTTGGTAAGGATTTGTGTAGGATGAATAAGAAATTATGTAACTGCATAGTTATTATGTAACTACAAAAATCCTTACTATTTATGTAACTACATAATTATTGTGTAACTATACAATTCTTATATGATAACTTAAATTCTTACCATTTGTGTAAGAATATGTGTAGATTGTGTTGATTGTAAGAAATTGTATAACTACATAAATACTTATCATTTTTATAAAAAATTATGTAACACGCGCCTAATTTTAGTCTAATGATAAGGATGCCTAATCCTAGAAGCTCCCATTAAAAGTGCTTTCATTTTTTGGGAACATATGAGTAAGCTTTCATATAAACAGGGTATATGGACTTAAATGTCTATTGGACCACGCTAACACCAATGATAAAATTTATTATGTTATTGTTAATCTATAATATTATTATTTGAATGAGAGATTTTAAAAGAAGAATGAAGTGTTTTTAATGGGTCTAAAATTTATGAACTAAAAAAATATGAAGAACAAAAATGAATTGATGACCGATCGACCGGTTATTTCAATGTTAAACATTATTGAAAGGAATTAATGTTGGTATTGAAAAATGAAAACTCACCGTTAGGATCTGAAGCAGAATGTCCAAAGCCCCCAACCCAAATAAAACAAGATCGGGTCATTACAAATACAATGTTAAAATGAAATCTCATTATCTAGAAAAAGAGAGACAACACAAGAGTTGGGTTACGTACCATTCATCCAATTCTTTTGGGGTTGAAAATGGTAGGCACTTCTTTGCCAAGAAAACATGGCGTTGGTCCAATTAAACGGAGCCTGGTTCAAAAGAGAGGGATTTGACTTAGCCGACACTCCTTCAGCCACCCCTCTAGGCTGCAACGTGGGTGAAGGTGAGGGGAAATGGTTAATGATTAATGCGACCACCGAGAGTAGGAAAATGGCGGAGACAAGGGTGGCAGCAAAAGCCTTCAAGGGTGGAGTGCGGGCGGAGGGCGCCGGGTGTAGGCGTAGCAAGGGAGCATGGAAAGTCGAATTTTGTTCAAGGTCATGGGAGGTGCTGGTGGCGGCCTCCATCATAAAGCTAGTTAAGAAATGGATGATGAGTCTCAGCAACCTGTTTGCTGAGTTTAGGGGTAAATACTAAATATAGAGCTAAGCTTGGATCGGTGGTCGTCCAGTTTAATTGGGGAGATGAAACCAAATCAAGGGGGCAGGTGAAAGGCTTAATTGTTTCATACTAGTATCATATATATATATATATATATATATATATTGTGAAGTTTCTCAGGTAATTAGCCGTACAAGAAAAGTATTCATTATTTCAATACGTCTCCAAATCAACAAATCAAAACCGTATTAGTGTTTGATTTTGTATTTGCTGTTGAACAAACTCTTTATTTTCTCTCAAACCTTGTTTGTTTTCTAGTCAAACTAGATAATACAAGAGTCTTATTTTTAAAATTAAATTAAATTAAAATCAAGGAAAATTATCTTATGTACCGATGGTCGAAAATAAAAAATTTCAACAAGGGTCTTAATTTTAAGGTTTAGTAATTAGTTTAGGGTTTGAGGATTAAATTTTAACAACCCTTAAATCCTAAACTCTTAAGCATAAACCCCTAAACTCTAAATGAAATCCCTACACATTGAAATTAAGACACTTATGAAAGTTTTTTTATTTATTTCTACCATCAGTGCATGGAATAACGGATAGACATCCTCTGCCCCTTTTCGGTGCCTCTACTTATGCCCCGCGCTCAAAACTAGGTTTAAGGTTTAGAGTTTAGAGAATTCAGGGTAAGGTGTATTTTTTAGAGTATAGACTGTATGGTTTAAGATTTAAAATTTATGGTATAAGTTTCGAATTTAATATTGTAGTATTTCTTATTATTGAGGCATAAGTAGGAGAGAATTTTTATCCATGGAATAACTACCATTAAATGCAAATTATAATTGAAGTCAAATTGCATATAAATATAAAATATAATACCATTCATAGAATTATCCGCATCAAAAGCTTAATTCCAGATAGGAATTAGATTCAATTCGTATTGTTAAAAAGGAAGAAAAGTATAATTCAGCAATGGCAGCTTAATATGGAATGTGCGAAGAGCGAGAGACGTGGATAAACACTAATCTGTTGGTATAAGGCACGAAACTAAATGGAGGTTAATTTGGTTCTGTTCACTAATGTCAACCATGTTTATGTTATAATCACGATTCACGTGTCACTTAATCCACATAAATTTTATCCAGATTTGGCATGATTTCCACCATTGGCGGGGCCCATTGCGGTATGTTCAAGTTTTTAATCAAAATGCATATTCATTATTAATAAAGTTTTAAATTTAATAAATACTAATGCCGAAAGAATATTGAATCACTTATATTGCTTGAAAGAAACATTTGCCAAACTGATGATCACAAATAATGTTAAAATTGTAGATATGATCAATAAATTAGGTGGTCGAGATTATTTATACAATATACAAGAAATGATACAACCATCCTTCCTTTTTCTTTGAACCCACCCACCTCTTCTCGTCAACTTATACCTTAATTTTAATAAATTAAATTCAAGACAATTCCTTATATTCTCATCGTTTTTTCGTTCAAGAATAAAAGTAAGTTCAACCAAAAAAAAAATAAAGGGTTTTTTATTATATATAAAAAAGAATTTTTGCAACAATAGTATTTATTTTTAAATCATTCAACGAAATAACATCAAACAAAATTAATTACGGATTCTTTGCTCCACTGGGCAGACATGAGACTAGAGTGGGCTGGTTCGACTTTGAATGATTATGTTTTAGGAAATAAAGCTAACCAAAATCTAGCACTGCGGCTCTTCTTAGAATTAAGAAAAAGTTGGTGTTTGTTTGACAATAGAGAGGAGTTTATACTTGAGAAAAGAATGAAAAAAATATTTAGTGTATTCCACTGGGCTGGCTGCTGACCAAGGGGGATACATGATTCATCTTCCTTGAATAAAAGCATTGAAAACAAACACTTCAAGTTTAGGCACCGGAATGGAGTTCCTCTGTAATTCCGCTCCAAAGCCTCCCATTCCTGTGCTAACTAAGAAAACATGTATTATTGTCTATTGAGCTTAGGCTATATCTTATTCTATGTTGGTAATTGGTATCGCCCTATTTTTCTTCTTCCCTATATTATTTGTTTATTTTTATTCGGTTTCAGACTGTACTTGTCTTCTTCTTCCAAACCACCAGTGATTGAAGAAACTCCATCACCTGAATCATTAAAAGCCAGCCCCTTAAATTTGTTTCAAACTCCGTCTCGTCTGACTAAACTTGACAAGTATGCTTCTATGGCCAAATCGAAGAAATTGACACTTCAACATCAAGCATCTCACTATTTATAATCCTAGAAACCAAAAGAAAAATGTACCTCTTGCGGATCCTTGAGAGAGAACAATGCATTGCTCTCCTTGGGCACAGATGAAACTAAAATGCCATATCCGCGGTTTCCCTCTCTTAGAACCTGTTATAAAAATATCAACTTGGTTCTCTTGAATATTTTTTATTACATAAGTAAATCTAAGGAATATCAATACTATCATGATTTATATCTTACCTTAAACGCATCTTCATCCGTCTGGTCATCTCCAACATAAATCGGAAGCAAGCCATCCCAGTTGCCAAGCCCTAAAGAATATTTTTTATTCTTTTTGTCACGTTTTTCAGCATGGAGAATTAATGCATAATCATGGAAATGTATAATGTTTGTGTGTCACATACTTACCAAGTGATTCAAGTAGAAATGTAACAGCTTTCCCCTTATCCCAATTGATCACAGGCCGGACCTCTAAAACCTAATGATGCAAATATATTTTAAATGACATGAACACAAAGTATAGCAAGTCAGAAGCGGGAAATCATTGAAACCAATGAGAAAAGAAGCATATTGTCTTCAAAGATCACCTTCCTCCCATGAGTCAACCGTAGACGAGGGTAGTTTCTGATGACATCATGGACGCGTTGTGCAACTGTTGTCCATTCCTGAACATATAGTAAAAAAAAAGGTGCGTACAAGTTAATACATTATTATGTAAAGAAAACATACTTACATGCTCTTTAGAATCGGTGAAGGCCTCTAGTGCTCTCCCACCTTCTCGTCTACGTTTCGGTAATGGACAGAGACACAGAATTTATTGTTTTCAACTTTTGCTCCTTGAATTTCTTCGGTGCTATTGACAAGTGAGTTAAAAACCTGAGATGAATGAGAATTGTACATTAGAACAGAGACAAATATGGCACTCCAAAGAAAGTTGCATACCTCATCAATCATAGGTAAGAATTCACTGGCAGGCTGGAATAAGTTAACTTCTTTACCCTGAATTAGAGAAAAAAATTAACTTAGGAGATATGAAGGATAGGAGGAGAGAAACATAGGGTGTTGTGCAAAGAGATTTACAGCCCTGGACCTTCTTATCAGTAGATAGAATGTAGTTAGAGTAATCATCAGAGGATTGCCTAACAGGACTCATGATGTCCATTCCATGACTTCCCGCATAATTGAGCTCTGTTAGTCCTACAAACTCATATACCTGAATAAACAAAGAGGCAATCATATATCAAAGAAATATAAAACAAATATTACCAAATACGCAATTGAATATAGTAAATATATAAAACAGTGCAACAAAGTTGTCAATTATTCAATAACCTTGTCACGGCTTCTGCCACTTATTATTGCTGTTGGAAAGCATTTTGCCACATCTTTTAATGCAGCTCGCATCTGAATAAAATGTTTTGGTCAGTATGTAGAAAAGAAAGAAAAAAGTTAGATCTTTGACCAAAATTTTCTCAAACCATTCTTACTTCATTAGACATAAAGGCACAATCTGGATTGTCCACAATTGGTGAAAGAGTCCCATCGTAATCCAGAAACAATGCTATTCTCTTGCCATTAGCAAAATTTGTGATTTGCTCAAACGATGCAAGTGCAGAAGGATATTTAAGCTGTAAAGCAAAGGATAAAGTACATAGCACAGATCAATCTCCCCTCTATTTGTATCAAAATTAAACTCAGTTAAGAAAGTCTACTACCAGCCATGTGCGATAAGCAACATCCGTATCAGCTGATACAAGGTCATTGTTGATCTCCCTGGATTTCTTATGAGGAGGGGATGAGGATTCCATAGAATCCAGACAGTTACTGGCATAAATATCAATAATTCCAGTTTTCATCCTAGGAACAGTTAGAAACAAATTTGGAGAGAAAGCTGCTCTTGAGTATTGCAACAGACCAGAAGTTACTCGTAATCTTGACTTGCTTAGTGGTGCAGGATCAGTAAGAACAGGAGAAGTGTGGTTGGATTTCACATCCATCGAACCCAGTCTCGTATCACTATTTGATACCAGATTCCTTAGCAAATGATCCACTCAAGTGCAAAGCAACAATGTTGATGATCTCAACTATTCAAGAACCACCTCTTCGAAGTTTTCTTATCACTGATGTTCGGCAAGCAGTCCATCAAGCTCAAGAGTCTAAAATTCTGATATCAAAAGGAAGTGTTAGAATTGATAAAATGAAGCACAAGGCCATATCGTTTTCCCCCCCGAAAGATACAGATATTCATATTGGACACAACTTTTAACATTTTTTAACAATTACTTATGTCATTATCTCTCTTGTTTAACTACTAGGCTATAACTTTATACAAAATTCTTCTAAAGTATCACTCTAAAGCATGCAGACATCTAGGTAGACCCTAATTCTGATCATTCAAGGCACATTGTTGCCAATGAATTGTCTTATTTAGTCAATCCTGGTGATTTATCTATTTCAAACACTGGATAGTTTAATATTTTTTGCCTTAAAAAACACCCTAACTTTATATAGTTTTTTAAAAAAAAACACCTTAACTTTATATAATTCTCAGAACATCTAATGCAAAACATAAGAATAGATATGTGAACAGAGGATATAAAAAAGGATAAATACTGCAAAACATAAGAATAGATTAAGAAACTTATGGGTCAAAAAGTCTAGGGAATCTTTATTTTAAAATATAACAAAAGATTAAATAAGTGTCCATAAACATTCAGGAATATTGTAAATCATATATTTAAAATTACTAAGCCTGAATTTCCATACAACAATTTTAAGAAATATTATATCAAAGCACCACTCAAATTGATGCAAAGTAGCATGAAAATGATGATGCTAACAAGCGGTCGAGGGAAAGAATCTTAATACTTCTAAAGACAATAAATCTTAGCAAGCAAGAATATGAGATTTCTAATGAATGTCATTAGTGTAAGATGTATCACAAGATTCAATATTTGATACATGAATTGGTCCTTAGAGTCTCCTATGGCCCTGTTTGCAAAAACAAAATAACTGAACAAATTACAATGTTAATGACTCAAAACTGTACTTTGTAATTGAAGCCTAGGGAGAAAGATAAGCAACCACTTACATCACACTCAAGCCAAGCATTCAAAATGCAGAAAAACCTGAATATTAATAGAAGGAAAATGAGCAGGAGCATTCATTCATAAATGACATTGGCCCACAAAGAAATTGATATATTTGGTAGACAAAATAATTAAATGGTTGTCTTGATAGAAAAACCATCAATTCCCACATAGTCAAGAGGGAAGCCATGTTAATTGCAACCAAGCATAAGGGGTCAACAGTGAATGGGAAACATTTAAAACACAATGGATCTAAGCACATAAAGATTCAATGATTGAATTAAACCATTATTGGAAAACCCAAAACTGGTATTTTAGGTTCCATCATGCTTATGTTAATATCAAATATTAGGGAGAGGCCGACTAAAAAAATGCTAAAAAGAGGCGGTACATAAATTTTTATAAAAATTATAAGGATTTGTGTAATTTTAGAAACTGTAAGGATTTGTGTTTGTACACAAAAGTCGATACACAAATCTTTACAATTTTTGTAAGAATTTATGTACAGTCTCTTTTTAGCCTCTTTTTAACCCGTCTTCGTTTAGAATTTCCCATCTATCAACATTTACCACGAAAAGTATTAAAGTATGTCGAAAATTAGTACCGGAGAAGTAATCACTGTGGTATAATATACAATTTTATTTTTTAGAAAATTGAAGAATCAGCAATTAAAAAAAACATTCATAGGAATAAGAGGAGAGGTTGGCAAAAAAGCTAAAATTCTATTTTTTTATAGATTAAAGGGAAGAAATATATATATATGAAAACAAAAGGAATATTTCATTAGCATAAACAAACACAAGTATAAAGGGAAACAAATTGGTATTGACATTAACATCATTCGTAACGATCAGTCCATAAAATGTACATATCTATGCTTTTCTCTCTTTTTTTTCTTTCGAAAAATGTATATATCTATTCAAGGAAAACAAAGCAACCATAAATGATGAAATTCATTTTGACAAAAAAAAAATCAAAACGTAGCAGAAAACACCTTTTTTTATTAAAAAAGCTTAATTTGAAAATGATCACATCCACATAAAATCTTCAATTAAAAAACGGTTGTATTTGTTAAAAAACGAATTTGAAAATATCCTTAAAACAAAACAGAGATTTGAGAAAGAGTGAATCAACATAACGGCATTACGTCCAAAAGCAAAAAAAAGTAATTGAAAAGAAGCATAAAATAAAATCGCAGGGAAACCTGAAAATCAAACAGCGAGGAAGAAACGAAGCCAAACGCCGCTCGAGAGACAATGGCGACTTCGAGGGCAAATGCCGCGAAAGAGAAAACTCGAAAAGAGGGAAAAACTAATCAACAGAACGCTTAATGCGCCATTTTCTTGTTCGAGAAATTAAAAGAAAACCAGAGCAAAAACAAAAGAAACTGAGGAGGCCGTAATGAACTAACTATATCAATACCTTCTCGGCGGCCAAAATACAAAAGAAAGCAAATAAAACGCAGGGGAGAGAAAAGGAGAAGGAGATCATTATAAAATTAAAATCACCTGAACAGGAGATGAAATCGCAGGGAACATGAACGAGAATCAAGCTCAAAATCCTATTTGATGCGGAGGAGACATTAACTTTTTTTATATAGCTTTTGTGTATTTTTAGAGTTTCGGTTTCGACGGAATGTGATTTACAAATCAAACGCTCGGTTGTTGAATCAGGAAACATAACTGAATATATATATATATATATATATATATATATATATGCATGAGAAAACACCTTCAGTTTGGGTTTTACCGACGCTCCTTCTCTGTATCTAAACTTCACGAGCGAGTTAATAGGGAGCGTATCTGAGGAAAAGGATCTCATGGCGCGTGAACTTTGAGATGTTATGCAGTTCAATTCTTTATTCATATAACTGAAGAACCAGAAATTTACGATTTTAGTTGTTAGTCTAATCGGGTAAGTTCAATATATACACAAGGGTAAAGTAACTAAATGGTCACTAAATTAGCTGTGGCAAACGAGTCATTCGTTCGTGTTATTTTGAGTATGGCTGCATTCGATCTAAATTTATTTCGGGTTAGTTTCGATCGTGCCAGTTTAAGTTTGGGTCTATGGTGACTTTGGGTCGAGTATCGGGTTGATTCGATTGATTTTTCGAGTCGGTTGACTTTCGGTTCAGTTTATATCATGTCGATTATTTTCGGGTCGGGTCAATTTCGGGTTAATGGGGGATCGATCGGTTTTAGTCAGGTTTTCAGGTCGAGTTAGGTTTTTACACCCCATGTATGTCTTTATATAGCATGTATATTTGGCTTTTTGGTGAGTTGTGCGGCAGTTCACTTCTCATTTTTTTATTTTAATATCTTTTCTTTATTTCGGGTTGCCTTCGGTTCGGTTAAAAAACAGTTCGGGTCCATTCGGTTCGGTTGAAAATCGGTTCGAGTCCATTTTCGGTTCAACTAAAGTTCGGGTTTTGGATCAAGTTCGGGTCAGCATGTTTGGGTTTATTTCGGGTCTCAGATCAGGTAAATCGGCTCGAGTCTCGATTCTCGGGTCAAGTTTGTCAGGTCTACACTAAACTATCTCAAAAAATATAAAATGGTCATTGAACTTTAAAAAATTACATAATGGACATTAAATTTTAGTTTCTATTATAAAATGGTCATTGTGTTGTTAACTTATGTTAAAATGATGACGTGACAGTTACAAAAATTTGTATAATAACACATTTAACACATTCAATCAATTTAGTCCTATTTTAAAAAAAATCATTAAATTTAACCCTCATTGAATATTTTATTATATAAATTTTCGTAATTGTCACGACACTCATATAACAACAGTCAACAGCTCAATGATAATTTATAACAAAAATTAAAGTTTAATGTCCATTATGTGACTTTTAAATGTTTAGTAACCATTTTATATGTTTTAGGATAGTTTAATGACCATTTATATACTTAAGCCTTTAAATAAAATAGGGTTTTAGTTTTAGCCATTTAGACCGAAAGAAAAATAAAGATATAAAGTCAAAAACTACCCCTAATGTTTGACTAAATAGTCACTTTGGCCCATATTCTTTTTTTTTGGAGTAATTCAACCCTCAACGTTTCATTTTGGGTCAAAATGGCCCATATGTGGATGAAAATTGTTAGAAAACTTACCGTCAGTTGACTGACAGTTTTCATCCGCAGAGAGTTTATTTTGAACCAAAATAAAACGTTGAAAGTTAAATTACTCCAAAAAGAATATAAGTCAAAGTGACTATTCAATCAATCGTTTTTTTTTACTTTATACCAAAAATAAATGGATAGAGCCCACAAGATCTTAAAGGTGAGAGGACACGTGGCCATATCTTTGCAGCCAATGCAAGTGTTGGGCATGTTTTTTTATCATAAAAGAACTTCATTAAACTAGGAAAGGGTACAAGCGGGAGGGACCTATGGACCCCAATAACGTAGGAGACATGCAACATAAAGCCATAAACAAACGAAGAGCCATGCAAGGCCAATAAACAAACTGACAAAATACGATTAAACTCCAAACAGCCACCATCCTGGACACCAGCAACAAAAGCAATCTGCAGACAACCCAGGACCACGCTGAAACCCAGTAAAACCAGACCAAAGAAGAAACTAGATCACCCAGAAAGACACTTCCATCGGTAAAATCGTGGATCGTGTTTCCAAAAAATGATAAAACCTGAACGATACTAGAGAAAGCCAAAACGTAAACACTATAATCTCTTCCCGGGATGAAAGACAGTAGTCATGCCTGAGAGCTCTATCCAGAGGCAGGCTTCCAACACAAAATCGTTGGTCCTTGTCAAGGCATCACCCACTGTACCTCAGATATGAGGAGAGCATGAATTCACCAAGCCTCCTCCCAATCCTGGTTTATCGTACACACCGTTACCAAACAAATCTAAGAAGAAAAACCGATAAAACCCAGACCAAGGATCATCCGACGACAAAACAGAAACTGTGATCCGATAAACCAAACAACAAAACCTTGGATTAAAAATAAACCTAGAAAACCTACGAAAGACCCTAACACAACCGAAGCCAAGGCTTCTTGGGGAAGGGCTAAAAATCACCGTCACCAACCGCTCCTTCCATATGTCGATAGCGGGAGACAAAAGCTTCATGCTTGGTGCGGATAACTCCGGTGGGAGTTATCCGCAAACGCAAAGACGACACCAAAAAAATTAAGAGTATCAACCAGATAGCAATATGGGTGATAATCAGAATAATCATAAATCCAAGTCATAGAAAGAGATTGCAAAAGATATCCTTTCCCCCAAAAATAATTTTTTGCAGGCATGAATTTCTTGAAGTAGAAAGAAACACAACCAAGCAAAACAATTAAGGAAAAGTTAAACCCTTTTAAGAATTTAAAAGAGGAAAGATGCCAACCGATCCCACCAAATATGGTGGACAGTTTCCAAAGGGTGTAGACACAATGAGCTGGACGTTGAAGGTCGTGCCTGGAAACACTCATCTACCCAGCGAAAGTCCAAAATGCCTCTGGAGATCCTTCCCCGTTCCTGGTATCACTAGTCGCCGGCCTTGCAAATATCCCAGGATCAAAGCTTATCGGAAAGCTCTCGCCGGCATTACCCACAAACGAAGAGACATCACATATGTCCAACGAAGCACCGTTTGTATAGGCGGAAGAATTAAGAACCGGAAACTCGACTTTGCCAAACCATGGAAGGTATTGAAGCATGTTTCTAGTGCTCTCACATGTGGAAATCAAAAAACGGGAATTACGGCAGTGACCGATTTGCGGCGGCGTCGGCACGTCTAAGCCTCGCCTATGGACAACTGCCATCGGTGCGAACCAAACCAGGCCCGCTCCATACCGCTGGGTCAAACCACCAGTTGTAATCGTCTTTCGTATCGCCGACAACTGACGGCCTGTGGAGGGGGAACTCCATCCTCGCGCAGCGCCGAGCAAGATGACCGGAACGAAAAGATCAAAGAAACCACTGAAGATTGAGAGTATTGGAGAGGGGTAGTTTGGGGGGAACTCCATCATTAACGAGGAAGCTTTAAAAAATGAAAATGACGTGCTGGGCATGTTGTTAAGCATATCGGAATTTTTAGTTACAATTGAGTGGTCATTGATGGATGATGGTAGTCACTTTAATCCCTCCGCCATTTAACTTTGAAGAGATAAGTTCTTATTATCCCGGTAATTATTCTATGCACAAACGTTTGTGAAAACTTTTTTCTACAAGTATCTTAGCTTTAGAGTTTAAGGATTTCATTTAGGGTCTAATGTTTAGGGATTTTAGTAGACATGTTTGAACTTATGAGGTGTGGTTAGAACTTAGAGATTATAGGTTAAAACTTAAACCATAAACTAAGTCTTAAACCATAAACTAAGTCCTAAACCCTAAAATTAAGGCGCTTGTGGAAATGTTTCGTTTCCACCGCCAATACATATGATATTTTCTTTTATTTTGGTCCCTCCCGTTAACTTTCCTCAGACAATGCTGACGTGGCATGTTATCTTTTATTCATCGTCTCCTTTGTTTTTCTTTAACCTCTCCTCTGTTATTGTTCGATAAAACTTCTTATTGATATAAGCATAGGGTAATTTCCTTCAAATTTGGGCTTGCAGACATAACATCCAGACCACCTTATCGCTCCTCTTTTGCCTTACTCGGCATTGCTAAATCTATGGAGGATTGATGAGGTAATTCAAGGAAGGCAACCCAAAACACAAAGGAAGTTGATTCAGGCTAGTAATCGAATCGTGCCCTATAGCAATGGTCCCAATCAGGTTATAGAGCTGCAGTTTTTTCTTTTGCTATGGTAATTGGTGTGAATGAAAAATATTGAAAGAATCCCTTATATTATTTGCTAGAAGATTGACTTGCTCAAACAATAATCGGAATTCAAGTAGAATTTGTCCAGGTTTATATATTCTGAAATGCTTTCGTTTGAATTTTCACTTTTTATATAGTTGAGAAGAAGGTCAATGTTCTGGAAGAATCTGGAAATATGTCGAATGATGATAGTAGCAAGAGTGATGAGATTGGAACTATGAGAGACCTTAAGATTACAAGAAGAGCTTTGGAAACAAAAAGCTAGGATGGACTGGATGACGAAAGGGGATTTCAACACTGCTTTCTTTCATAGGGCAAAAAAGAAAAATATAAGGGGGATGAAGTTTGGGGAAAAATGGTGTGATGAACCGCGAAAGCTGAAACAGATGATCTTTGAACACTTCCGTGATCATTTCGACTGCAATAGCCGCTCTTGGGAGGCCTCGTTCTATCTAGAATTCAAGGGGTTGTCCAAGGAGGAGGAATCAAAATTAGAGGAAATTCAAGAAGCTATTTGGAGTTGTGATGAATCCAAACCCCTCGGACCCGACAGTTTCAATATGAAATTCTTCAAATTCAGTTGGCCGATGGTGAAAGCTGAATTACTAAAGCTGATGCAGAATTTTCATAAGAAAGGCGTTATCAAAACCTTATGCTTAATTTCGGTTGGGGTAGCATGTTGGAGCTTATGGATTGCAAGAAATGACCGTATTTAATGAGGAAACTGTTTTCCTCACTAAACTTCGAGCGCTTTTTTGGTTAAAGGCGACCAAAGATGATTGGAATCCAAATGTTGATGAGTGGTGGGAAAATTCAAGGTGTGTTGTGCGAGTGGGTTGGAATAAAGTTGATCGATGCGCTTAGTGTTCGGAAAAAAATTTCGAGTTATTTGAGTTGACGCGTCATATTTTACCATTCAAATTTTATTTGAAATTTTGTCAATTCGAGTCGAGTTTAAGAAATTCAAGTCGAGTCGAGTCGAGTTTTCGAGTTCTTATACAAATTTAATTATAATTATTTATCATGTTATAGTACGGTTTGATTCCAATTTAAATGACTTTCTCTAATCATATAAGATATGCACACATATATATTTTTTCATATTTTTTCACATGTGACAATATTTCTTCATATTTTTATATATATGTATGTATATATTATAAAAAATTGAGGGGCTCGTCTCGAACTTAAAAATAAATCCACTAATTACTAAAAATTTCGAGTTATTCGAGTTTCCATTTTACAACTCAAACTTTATTTAAATTTTTTTCGAGTCATTTGAGTTTATGAAGTTTCAAGTCGAGTCAAAACGAGTCAAGTATTTTCGCCTCGAGTCGAGTCAAATTATTCAGTTTTTTCGAGTCGAGTTTTACTCACCCCTAATCTATTCCATCAAGGCCTTCAAGAAATAGGCAGCTTCCACATAAGTTTAAAAAATTTTCTGATTCTTTACCTAAAGTACGATATACTCCTCATAATATTGCTCAAGTACTTTCATATCAAAGAATTTTTTCTGTTTATCAATCTTATATTAATAATCCTGTAATTTTGTCTGAACCTAAGACTTATGATCAAGCTATTAAACATGAATGTTGGACAAAAGCTATGCAAGATGAAATTAATGCTTTAGAACTCAATGAAACTTGGGACTTAGTTCCTCTTCCCCATGGCAAGAAAACCATAGGTTGTAAGTGGGTGTTTAAAACTAAATTGAAAGCTGATAGTGCCTTGGAAAGATACAAAGCTAGACTTGTAGCTAAGGGATATACTCAACAGTGTAGAATTGATTTCTTTTTACACTTTCAGCCATGTAGCTAATATAAATACTATCAGAGCTCTTATAGCTATAATTGCTGTTAAACAGTGACATTTGCACCAACTTGATATTAATAATATTTTTTGCATGGTTATTTACAAGATGAGGTTTACATGGATTTACCTTCTAAATTTTCTTTTTCTAACTCTAGCTTAGTTTGTAAATTGAAGAAAAGTTTATATGAATTAAAACAAGCTAGTAAGAAATGGAATTAAGGCTTACTGATACTTTATTTTCTCTTGGATTTAAACAAGTTGGATATGATATTTCCTTGTTTGTTAAAGGTGTAGATGATATCATTATTGCAAGTCTTAATATGGATGAAATTTCTGTAATTAAGATTGTTTTACGTGACACTTTTAAAATTAAAGATTTAGGAGATCTTAAATTTTTTCTTTGTTTAGAGGTTGCTAGATCTCATCAAGGCATTAATCTGTGTCAACGAAAGTATACCTTAGATCTTTTGAAAGATACTTGTTGAGTTGTAAGGAGTTCGATTCGTTCAACCGATAAGGCTCACCAAGTGGTGGAGAGGTTGATTTTTGGGTGGAAGGGTTGTGGAAGCTAAAATGAAAATTGACACAATGATTTATAGTGGTTCAACCTTCTAACCAAGGTCTACATCCACTATCTTAGCTCCCCACTAAGGATTTCCAATCAATCCACTATTGATTCGTCCCCTTTTCTAGGCTTAGGAGGAAACCCTTATACACCAATCAAGCTTTCTACCCAAAGCCTTGATTGAAACCCTCTTTACAAAGAGAAACAATAAGCAAACTTAAATCCCTCTAATAGGTATTTGTTTGCACAATTTAGCACTCACCCAAAACCTAAAACACTTGAGCAAATTTGACAATTTTGGCTCACTAGTGTTTGTCTATACAATAAATGACAATTTAAGCTCTAAGACAATTCTCGATCATTTGTTGATTGACAATATGAGCATTAGCCTTTACTTGATGCTTGGAGGTCCCTTTTATACTCCTTGATGAGTTTATAGCCGTTGGGATTGATTTGGAGCCGTTGAGGACTTTAATTCCCACCATAAATGCAGTTCTGCAGCTCCCCGTTTCGAAACGCTCGGACCCGTTTTGAAACACCCTTTAAGTAGAAAGAGTCGTTGTAGTCTGACGTGGACCCGTATCGAAACGCTTTTGTCCGTTTCGAAACACCCGTTTCGAAACGCCTAGTCCCGTATCGAAACGACCTGCATTTAAATGTTAGTTGGGAAATAGCCGTTGGGGTTTATGACCGTCGTGGTCTAAGCCACGTAGGCGTATCGAAACGGCATAGCCCATTTCGAAACGCTGGGCAAAATCCTTATCCAGGGTAAGCCCGTTTTGATACTTGTATCGAAACACTTTTGCTACTGGAATGCACCGTATCGAAATGCCCTAAGGTGTTTCGAAACGCCTGGACAGTTTTGTAAAGTTTGGCTTTGAAAAACATGTAAAACCTTTTAAAAACATCCCTAAACATAGTTTCAAGTTATTTGGAATTTGGAAATTGTTTTAAATACTTTTTAAATCAGTCCAAAACATTTTTCAATTATTATATCAAAACATTAGTTCTACAATACTCGATTTTTAGGCTCAAAACCGACATCTACTCCTATTGCCTATTCTACAAAGTTGTCTAAAGATAAAGGCACTACTTTAACTGATATTACATAATATAGGAGATTAATAGGCAAGTTCGTAAAATCTATGTTTGATTTTGATATAACAATGTATGTTAAGGATTAAATTGAAAACTTGAAATAGATTTTTAAGTCCCTCAAAAGATTTTAAATCAACAAGGCTTTAATCTAGTTTGAAAAACTCAAACTCTAAAATATTTTCTAAGTGTTCCAAGGCCAAACTATTGAAAAACGTCCAGGCGTATCGATACTGTGAAACCGATATTTTAATTTTGATATAACTAAAGAACCTAAGGACTAAATTGAAAATGTCAAAATGAATTTTTAAGTCCTCAAACATCCCCATATGATTTAAAGAATATGCCTAAGTTAAAAACTAAGCTTTCCAAATATTTTCTAAGTGTTCTTAAAGCCGAAACAGTGTTTTTCGAGTCCCTGTTTCGAAACGGCCTAAGGCGTTTCGAAACGGTTTTGAAACTGTCAACCCATGTTTCGAAACAAGTATCGAAACGTTTTCAACACTGCCAACCCATGTTTCGAAACAAGTATCGAAACAGATTTAGAACATAAAGAACCCGTATCGAAACGACATCAAGTGTTTCGAAACGATTCTTCATTTAATTTGAAAAATATGACCGTTGCAAGTTTTTAACTGATTTTTAAGAAACCGTTAAGGCGTTTCGGAACGAGTTCAAGCCGTTTCGAAACGACCGTTGACAGTGGCAAAAATGTTTCGAAACGGGTAAGACCGTTTCGATACGGGCTCTTAAATGCACCCCAACGACTCTTTCTATTTTGGTCCGTTTCGAAACAGGGTAAGGCATTTCGAAACGGGTGGTTGCAGACTGCATTTATGGAGGTGAGATAACACTCCCAACGGCTCTATTGATGAATGCAACAACCACAACGGCTAGAAATCAATGAGAAGGTATAAAAGAGACCTCTAAAAGCTCCAGCAACAACTATTGATCCAAAAGCAAACATCCAAACATCAAATCCAAGCATTTATGCCTAAATCCCAATATTGTCTAGAAACCCCAATTGTATTTTTCATTCTTATCATTTCAATTGGGTTGAGTGCTTGTAATTGGGCTACAATTTGTATTGAGAGATACTTTCTTAGCCATCAAAATCTTTGTTTTATTTGTGTGAGGATTGTGTTAAATTTTGGGTAGAAAATTTAACCGAAAAGTGTAAGGGTTACCTCCTTAGCCTAGAAAAGGGGAAGAGCAATTAGTGGAATTGTTGCAAATCCTTAGTGAAGCTAAGGTAGTGGATGTAGAGTTCATTTGGAACTTGAACCACTCTAAAATTCCTTGTCTATCTTTTTAATTTGCAATTTCCACCACCTAAACCTTTAAAAATCCAATTCACCCCCCTCTTGGTTCATTTCGATCATTCGATCCACTCAACAGATACGCTTCCAGCCGTATCGATACCTTTTTTAAAAGTTTGGCTACTGGAGAAACGCGTTTTGATATGCCCCTTACCGTATCGAAACAGCGTATCGAAACAGATTGAATCTATGTCGATACGCTCTCTCTGTAAAACTGAAGGAATTTGAATGGCGTACGATACGGTGTCACCCGTATCGATACGATTTTAATGGAATTTTAAATTCGAAAGCCTTTAATGATTTTGACTGTTGGTGTCAGTTGTTAGGTAACCGATTTTTAAAGTGATGGTTATCTCGTACCGATATGCTCTTTTCCGTATCGATACGGATACTTCCAGTGAGCTCTGTGGAAATAATTGCATCGATACGGTGTTCTCCGTATCGAAACGGTCCATGTCCCATACTGATACGCTCACACGCGTATCGATACGCCCCTCTTGTTATTATGCAACTACTCTTTCTATTTTGAGACATGTATCGATACAGGTCCTCGTGTACCGATACGGTAAGATGCAGAAGTACATTTATGGTGGAAAGAGAGGGTCCCAATGGCTATATTCAATACCCTAACAACCCAAACGGCTAGAATTAATGGAGAAGGTATAAAATGAAGACATTTTAAGACTAGCAACAACTATTGCATAAAAAAGAAACATCCTTACAAAAATCCAAGCTCAAAGTGCCTAATTTCCTATCTCTTGTAAAATCCCAAACTGTGTTGTGTTCAATTCTGATCTTGTATTTAAATTTGGGTTGAGTGATTGTATTTAAAGGGGCAATCTTGTATTGAGAGATATCTTTATTGCCTTAATTTCTTCTTTGTTCTCTTGTGAGGGTTTGGTAAAATTTTGTGTAGAAAATTTGACCGGTATTGTAAAGGTTATCTCCTAAGCCTTGAAAAGGGGAAGATCAATTAGTGGATTGTTGGAAAATCCTTAGTGGTAGCTAAGTTGGTGGATGTAGAGTTCATTTGGAACTTGAACCACTCTAAAATTCCTTGTTCTTCATTTTTAGCTATTCTACTTTCTCCAACAATTTTTAAAAATCCAATTCACCCCTCTCTTGGCTTTGATCAATCCATTGATCCACTCAAAAATTGGCATCAGAGCCTACCTCTTTGAAAGATTAACAACCAAAAGAGGAGATTCTAGGAAGAATGTGATCAACTACAAATCAAGCCATGACATCTACCTTCGGGTCAAGCATGTACGAGTCTCAATCGACCACAAAACTGCCTTTCTTCAACGGTGATAACTACCCTTTTTGGAAGAACCGGATACGTCTCTTCATTAAATCCAACAATTATCTAGTTTTGGATGCTATTGAAGATGGTCCCTCTATTCTGATGAAGAGAGACGACGTTGGGGGTGTGTTGAGTGTGTAAAAGTTCTATATTTTACCCCCTAGTTAACCCATATTTCTGCTGCATTCAAGCATAATTCATTGCATTTAGGATAGATTTCAGTTATACATCACAATTATACAAAAAGGCACAGTTGCTGCTAATTTTGGTTACTTTTGCAGGTAGCTGCTGTAGCAGACTCAGGGTCGTGGAGAAGCAGAGCTGGAACACAGGACTGCAGATGAGAGAAGGATGCTGTCATGGTCGCTACCGTGGCAGCCAATGATGACAACAATAATAAAGGGAAGAAGTGAAGTGGAGCTCTAGAGAAAGAGGAAATTAAGCCGGTCTGTCATGGAGCACTCTTATATTTTTTTGAGCCCTAGATCAGAATGAAGGCCAAGCCCAAAGTTCAAGGAAGAAACTCCAAGCAAGAAGGAAGGACGAATTAAATACATATACTCTGAAGATTTAGTCTTTAATAGAATTGTACTTTAATTTAAACTTGTATTCTTGCCATATTAGAAAACTTGAACCCAAGGCCTATATAAAGGCATGTAATATGACCTAGGGAAGGATATCTTACTCTCTAGCCGTCTTCACCTAAATCCTAGTCGTTTCCCCCTTCTCATCGTGTTCTAAACTTCCCCTAGGGCTAAGGGTTGATTCTGTAAAATAGTTGCAAGGATTGCATTTGTTTTAGGATTTTTTCTGTTCAATAAAATAGACTTCAAGTTTGCTTATTCTGGTTTTCAACATCTGGCAAGAGTATCGGGAGAGCATTGTGAGATTATACATTTACTTAATATCGGGAGAGTTAAGTATACGAAAGGAATAAGTACGGGTTCTCCATTTTATGGTTGAACTATCTCGGACCTAGGGATAGGACGAGGTTAAGTGGCTAAGGAAGAATTCAACAACATCAGTGTTCATCCTTCGATTCATGCCGGGAGGTATCATCAAAGACGTGTTCATCGACAGACTTGGACCTAGGGATAGGCCAAGACACAGCAGGGATACTTGCCAAGCTTGAAGTACTAAGTTGTGTGTTCGCTGCCGCGATAACGACAGACCGCTGCCGCAGCAGGTGCTACCGCGACAGGCGCTACGACAGAACAGGAAGTCCTAGACAGTGCAAACACATGCACTACGGAGCAAATCAATACCGGCCCATTCTCTCTATCCTGATTTCTTTACTCTTTTATCTTAAATACTTTTTATTATTCCCTCACAAACAATTAAAATTATCTTTTCTTTGTGCAGCAATTCAAGGTTAAAGCTATTAGCCCAGTCCCTGTGGAGACGAAATCCTATACTTACGTATCACTTTACTACTTGCGTTGTGTACACTTGCACTACATTGCGATAGACTCTTTTACACGCAACAAGTTTTTGGCGCCGTTGCCGGGGACTGGCAACATAACTTTACCCTACTTTACTGCACTTTTTAAATTTTTCTATTTTTACTTGGATTTTTCAACCTATGCTTTTCACAAGGTTTTCTGTTTATGCGCAGATCGAGACGAGGAAAGGAACCTGAGTATCAGGTAGATCCTGAAATCAAACGTTCGTGCAATCTTAGGAACCGACTCCGACTCGTATTAGCCAGAAACGAATACCTTGAAGAACAGTTAGAGGCCATGAACAACCAAGGGAATCCCCGAGGTCCTGAAGATCCTATCGGAGATGGAGGAAACGGGCAACCTTCCCATCCTCCTGCTGCTGCCGCACGCCGGTCATGCCAAGATTACATGATCAATGATCATGTGGAACTAGAGACCACCCTGCCAGACGTGGAAGCTAAAAATTTCAAGCTGAAACCTGTGATGTTCAGCATGATTAATTCCGCTGGCCAATTTAGTGGTGCTGCTACAGAGGATGCTAGGGAACATAAAAAACGTTCCAGGAAATCTGTGGTTCGTTTAGACTACCAGGAGTAAATCTAGAGATACTGAGGCTTCGGTTATTTCCTCATTCATTGAGGGATAGAGCTAAAACTTGGTGGAACAAACTAACGCCGGGTTCAATCCGAACTTGGGCAGATTTAACTCATGAATTTTTGTCTCGTTTTAACCCTTCCCATTTATCTGAGCGATTATGTAACGAAATTGCTACTTTTCAACAGGAAGACGACGAGCCAATGCACGAGGCATGGGACAAGTTTACTACTCTTCTAAGGAATTGCCCAATGCACGGAAAGATGACATGCTGGAGCAGTTTCCGTATCTCTTTCCTTCAGGTAAATTTCGAGGACGAAATTTCTTAAGGGGGGGAGAGTTGTAACACCCCAATTTTGGGCTTAGAAGTTTTGGGTTTGGACCGGACCGGTCGGTTCGCGGTTCGAATATAAAAGAGTGAATTTAGGAAAGCCTAGTTTGGGTTGCATTAAAAATATGGAAAAATGTCTTAAAATCCTCTTTTATTATGTATAAGAGAAAAGTGAAATCAATTTTACAAAATGAGGTTTGGAAGTGTGACATTTTGGGTTAGTGACCAAAATGTAATTTTCGAAAAATGTGAGACTGTTTTAAAAAGGATTGAAACTTTGAATCTTTAAGGAGCTATTTACCCAATAGGAGTTTCTCCAGATTTTTTCTAAATATTAAAGGTTTAATAAATGGTTTTTAAATAAAAGAAAAAGAGAGGGAAGATATTTTGGCATTTTCCAACTAACTTTTCCTAAAATTCTATTTTCATTTTCTCTCATCTTTTCTCTCAAACCAAACACATTTCTTCAGAGCTTTTTCCTCTGATTTTTGACATCCAAACATGAGATTTTAATTCTCTTTTGATCTCTAATCATCTCTTCAACAAAACCTCACCATTTGCTACTTGGATCTTCAAGAATTTTGATTCTAAAAAGGGAGAAACTCAAGTTTAGAGGTATGAACGTCCTTCTCCTCTAAATTCTCAGTTCTTTACTGAAATTCCCAAGTTCTCAATCCTTGATTTGTGTTTAATTAAAGGTTTTACAATTGTATTCTTGATTTTGGCTTTAAAATGCAAGATTTGTTTGATTTTGATGAAATTTCGTATAATCTGATTGGGCAGTGTTTTGAGGTGTCAATTTGATGTTAAATGAATGTTTAATTGATGAGAAATTGAGATTTAATCAATGCAATCCCGGATAGGTTGAATTTCCTAAGTTTTACTTGTAATAGTGATGGTTTGTGGAGTGATCTTGATGATCTGTTATGGCTGGAGGTATAAGGATGTGTTGAGATCCATTTTGGATGTTAATTAATGTTTAAAGATGTTTAGAGTTGATGAATCTTGGCTGGGTAGTGTTGTGGAGTTGTTTGGTTGTGTTTTCGGTTGTGTTTGGTAGCCGAAAATGGAGTGTGGATGAGAGCAGCGAGTTTAGGTGCTTTCATTGTAGATATTAAAGCATGATGATGCATTAATCTACTGTTTTGATGTGTTTAAAATAGGGGAGTCATCTTTGGATCCTAGTGGTGGAGATCCGGAAGCTTGATTGGTGTTTCGGCAAGAGGCGAAACGGAATCGGTGAGTGGATTTTGGTTTTCAGCTTTGAAACTAATGTTTTGAAGGTTTGGGAACTTAGTTTAAGTCTAAGCAACTTAGCTAAGCTCAAGAGTAAGTTTTCGGAAAAACTCTCTTGATGATGAATCATGGATTGGTTGTGTGCAATGTGGTTTGTTTGCATGTTTTAAATCCTGTTTTGGAAGCATATTTAGCATGTTTATTTGCTGAGATTATAAGCCATGTGCTGAAGGATGCTCAAGGTAAGAGATCCTTGTTTTTGAACATTGTTTAAATGTGGTTTGATGCCTAAGGATGCATGATGTTTATGGCTTTGTTAAATGCTTAAAAACAGTGGAATATTATTGTTAATGATGCATATTGGCAAGTGATGGTTAAGGTCACAAAGGTGTTTAAAAGTCCTTGTGTGAGCCTTGTTTATTTAAGAACAACATGGTGGTTAAAAGTCCATGGTTGGTTATTGGTTAAGATCACAAAGGTGGTTAAAAGTCATTGTGTGAATCTTGTGTATTTTAAGAACAACATGGTGTTTAAAAGTCCATGGTTGGTTCTTGGTTAAGGTTACAAAGGTGGTTAAAATTCCTTGTGTAAGCCTTGTTATTTAAGAACACCAAGGTTTTTAAAAGTCCTTGGGTGATTCTTGTTAAGGACACAAAGGTGTTTAAAAGTCCTTGTGTGGTCCTTGTCATGGTGTTTAAAAGTCCATGGATGATTCTTGTTAAGGACACAATGGTGTTTAAAAGTCCATGTGTAGTCCTTGGAAATTATAAGATCACAATGGTGTTTAAAAGTCCATGTGTGGATCTTATGTTGAATGTATCACTTGTGGCCAATATGACATGTTTATATTTGAAGCATGAGATGCTTGTTTTAAATGCTATGTGCATGTATAAATGTTGTTATGAACTAAGGTTTACGAAAGTGTTTTAAATGCATTATTGTGTTGTTTTAAATGAGCATTCCTCACTAAGCTATGTGCTTACGCTCTCTCTTTTCTTAAACCAATAATGCAGAGCATTAAAGTGCATTGAGGGCAGCAAGGAGGTGAAGAATCCAAGTGGTGAACCAAGCTCATGTATGGTGAAGGTTTCTTAAACACTATTAGCTTTAGGCATTTGGCAATGGGGAACCTATGTTGATGTTTTAGGAGATGTTTTGGACTCCTTAAGTTGGTTTTATGTTGTTAATGTTGTTGGAACATGTAAATGGCCTTTATGTGGTTGATTTGGTATTTTGATGCTTGAATGGTTTATGAAATAGGAAACTTGTCTATAGAATTGGGGCTTTTCATGTTTGATGCCATGCTTATGAATTGTTGATGCCAATATGTTCCTTATGCATGTAATGACTTGCTGGTATAATTTGGTTGCCTTTGGAGCATGTTTGGTGGGTCAATTGTGTGTTAAACCAGCTGAAATTCTGCAATCTGGGCAGCCTGTTTCGGAACAGGTGCTGCCGTTTCGGAACAGGGGGCCTGAAATGGCCTAGGTGTTTCGAAACGGGCAGAGCCGTTCCGAAACGAAAATGCTACTGCCAGGCCCTGTTCCGATACTCGTTTCGGAACGGTCCCGCGTTTCGGAACAGGCTCTCCCTGTTTCGAAACACTCGACCGTTGGGCACTGAAATTGATGGTTATATGTTTTGAAATGCTTGCGTTTTGGTCCCGAAATTTGTTATTGCAATTGAATGGGTTTGGAATGTCCGTTTGAGCTGAAATTTGGCAGAGAAGCATGAAAGATGATTAATTTCAAGTTGGTAACTTCTAATTGGGTTAAGTCCTTATAATTTTCAGAATTTACATTTTGGTCCCTAAAGTTGTAATTTGTTCAATTGAGTCCCTGAATGTTCTCTGATTGTTTTGATCTTTGAGTATGATTATCTTGTGAACATATCTAGGGTTAATGTGCATTTAGACAAGATTAAAAAGAAAAAAGGGTCGTTAATCAAGGTTGACTTTCGGGTTGACTTTGGTTTTCCCCGTGTAAACTTCTTAATTCGGGTCAACCGTCTAGGCCGGGTTAAGGGGGTTACATTTGGTGGTATCAGAGCTGAGTTCTTGAGTAATTGGGAATGATTATGTGGGTGATTGATGTATGTATGTTTTGTATGCTTGTTGAGTGAAAGCATGATGTGTGAATTGTAAGCATGTTACAATTGTGGTGTATGCTGTAGTGAAGCATGATAGGGAGACCCATTGCCAAAACAAAGCTAATGAAATGATGTTGTTTTTAATTGGGAAATGAGCTTGAGTACTTGGATTGCTTACCTTGCTGAGCCTGACTTTGTTTATTTGCATTGTGATTGCGTTGTTAGTGAATGGGACCTCGTAGAGAGACGCGGGGTAATGTGCGAGCTACGGCTCATAATGAGAATGAGAACGATGAGAATGTTGAAAGTGCGGTGGATTTACCTCCTCCACCTGGTGGTGGTGGTGCTGAGGGTGAAAGAGCTGGAGCGGCAGCTGGTGCTGGGGTCGCTGGACCTGAAGCTGGTCAGGGGCAAGCTGTACCTGACATGACAGTGTTGATTCAAGCTATTGCTGGAGCTTTTCAAGCAGCAGTAGCTGGAGCTCAAGGAGCTGGGCATCAGGGAGATGCTGGAGTTAGACTACCCTTGGAGCGTTTGCGCAGTCTGGGAGGGGCTGAGTTCAGGGGTTTGTCGGCGGAAGGTTCTGAGGCTTGGTTGGAAAGTACCAAGAGAATCTTGGGTCAAATGAGTTGCACTGATGTGCAGAAGCTGGGGTGTGTGGTGTCATTGCTGCAGGATGATGCATACACGTGGTGGACAACCACAATCGCTGGGATGGCGGAAGCTGATGTAACTTGGACGTTCTTCCAGAGTGTGTTCAAGAGAAGGTATCTAGGTGTGAGGTACCTAGATGAAAAGAAAAGGGAGTTCATGTCTCTTACCCAGGGGAGCATGTCTGTGGCTGAGTACGAGGTCTAGTTTGTTCGACTCAGTCAGTATGCACCTGAGCTTGTCCCGGATGAGCGGGAAAGGTGTGAAAGGTTCCGTTATGGCTTGGTGACGGATGTAAAGATGTATGTTCTGGCTACCGAGTATAATGATTTTGATGTGCTGGTTGGCCGAGCAAAGGACATAAAGATGAACTTGGGTTTATCTGCTAGAAGTGCTGGGTCAAGTGCTGGTAAGCGAGCAGCCGAATATAGTTCCGGTGGTGGACAGAACAAGAGGGGGCGTGATCAGAAGTATCAGTCCTCAGCTAAGCGAGGTGGTGGTGCGCCTGCTCGGGGAGGCAACGCTAGAGTTGATCCGAGTGCATGTTGGACATGTGGTTCGCGTGGCCATATGAAACGTGATTGTCCTCGAGCTGTGAGGGAGGTGCAGGCTCCTGTTGTGGTAGCTGGTAATGCGTGCTGGAACTGTGGATCTACGGATCATATGAGGCGAGAGTGTCCTATGTTGGCTGGTGGCCAAGTGCGTGCTCCTGTAGTTGCTGCACCACAAAGAGGTCGTGGGCGCGGCCGTGGTAACTTCCAGCGTAGGGAGGATGGTGTTCGTAATGTGGCTCATGTTGTAGCTGTTCAGCCTGAAGGTGGTGGTCAGGCTAGAGTGTTTGCTCAAAGGGAGGGGAGGAATGACGCGGATGTGATCGCAGGTACTTTCACTCTGCAATCCTTGTCATTACTTTCCTTGATTGATTCTGGCTCTACACACTCATATATATTGCGTGAGCATGCTGAGTTGCTTGGGTTGCCTGTTGAGTCTTTGGATGTTGGTATGCGTGTCACTAGTTCTTTTGGTGAAACTGTTGTGACTCGAAAGCTTTATAGAAGATGTCCTTTGGTTGTGCAAGATCATGTTTTTCATGTTGATCTCATGGAATTGCCTTTCTATGGTTTTGATGTAATCTTTGGTATGGATTGGCTTGCTGAGCATCGTGCTGTAGTGGATTGTGAGAATAAGCGAGTTTCTTTGAAACTTGCGGATGATTATGAGGTTGTTGTGGTTGGTGAGAATGTGAAGTTTCTTGCCAATGTGGTTTCTACATTGGAGGCGAGCCGGATGCTGAGGCAAGGTTGTGAAGCTTATCTAGCTTTTGTGATGAATCCTTGTTCTAAGGAGTTGCGTGTGCAAGATATCAGGGTTGTGAAAGAGTTTCCTGGCGTGTTTCTTGAGGAGTTGCCTGGATTACCTCCTAATCGTGAAGTGGAGTTTGGGATTGAGTTGTATGAGAACACAACTCCTGTGTCCATTACTCCTTATAGAATGGCACCTAAAGAGTTGAAAGAGCTGAAGACGCAATTGCAAGAGTTGCTTGATCGTGGTTTCATTCGGCCGAGTGTGTCACCTTGGGGTGCACCAGTCTTGTTTGTGAAGAAGAAGGATGGCACTATGAGAATGTGCATTGATTATCGTCAGCTGAACAAGTTGACTATCAAGAATCGGTATCATTTGCCGAGAATTGATGATCTCTTTGATCAATTTCGGGGAGCATCTGTGTTCTCTAAGATTGTTTTAAGGTCAGGGTATTACCAGTTGAAGGTGAAGGATGTGGATGTGCCAAAGACATCTTTCAGGACAAGGTATGGGCATTATGAATTCCTTGTGATGCCGTTTGGTTTGACAAATGCTCATGCAGCTTTCATGGACATGATGAATCGTGTGTTTCATGAATGCCTGGATAAGTTTGTTGTGGTGTTCATTGATGATATCCTCGTGTACTCGCGTACTGAGGAGGAGCATGAAGAGCATTTGAGAGTTGTGTTGCAAGCTTTGTTGGAGAATTAGCTTTATGCTAAGCTGAGCAAGTGTGAGTTCTGGCTTAAAGAAGTGGTGTTTCTTAGGCATGTGGTTTCTGCTGAGGGGATTCGTGTTGATCCTCAGAAGATTGAAGCGGTGATGAATTGGAAGGTTCCTAAGTCGGTTCATGAAGTCCGTAGTTTCCTCGGTTTGGCAGGATACTACCGGAGGTTCGTGGATGGGTTTTCGAAGATTTCCGCACCTTTGACAAAGTTGTTGCAAAAGGATGTTAGGTATGAGTGGACGGAAGCGAGACAGCAGGCTTTTGAGAAGCTTAAGGCAGCTTTAACGCAAGCTCCTATCTTGGTTCAACCTGAATCAGGGAAAGAGTTTGTGGTGTATAGTGATGCATCCTATGTTGGTTTGGGTTGTGTGTTGATGCAAGAGGGTAAGGTGGTGGCTTATGCATCGCGGCAGTTGAAGGTGCATGAGCGCAATTATCCTACGCATGACATTGAGTTGGCTGCGGTGGTTTTTGCTTTGAAGATCTGGAGGCATTATCTGTATGGTGAGAAGTGTACTGTGTACACGGATTACAAGAGTTTGAGGTATCTGATGTCTCAGAAGGAGTTGAACCTTAGGCAGTGACGTTGGGTGGAGTTGCTCAAGGATTATGATTTGACGATTGAGTATCACCCTGGGAAGGCTAATGTTGTAGCAGATGCCTTGAGTAGGAAGGTAGCTGTTGAGTTGAGGGCTATGTTTGCCAGTTTGAGTATTTCGCATGATGGTGGTCTTGTGGCTGAGTTGCAGGTGAAACCATCTTTGGTTCAGTTGATCAAGGAAAAGCAGTTGTTGGATGATTCCTTGGTATCTCATGTTCAGGATATCGCGGAGGGTAGGCCTTCGGATTTCTGCTTTAATGATGATGGAGTGTTGTGTTTTGGGAGTCGGATAGTAGTGCCCAATGATGCTGAGTTGAGGCGTGCTATTCTGACTGAAGGTCATAGTAGTCGTTTTGCTATGCACCCTGGTAGTACTAAGATGTATCGTGATCTTCGTGATGAGTACTATTGGGTGGGTTTGAAGAAGGATGTTGCTGAGTTTGTGAGAAAGTGTATGGTGTGTCAGTGAGTTAAGGCTGAGCATCAGTTTCCATCAGGTTTGTTGCAACCGTTGAGGATTCCTAAGTGGAAGTGGGAAAGGATTACCATGGATTTTGTGTCTTGTTTGCCCTTGTCACCATCGAAGAAGAATTCGGTGTGGGTGATTGTAGATCGCCTGACGAAGTGTGGGCATTTCTTGCCTGTGCATACTACGTATACCTTGGATAAGCTTGCGGAGCTGTACATTGCTGAGATTGTGCGGCTGCATGGTGTGCCTAAGTCGATTGTGTCGGATAGGGATCAGAGGTTTACATCGCGATTCTGGCAGTGTTTGCATCAAGCTTTGGGTACGCGGTTGAATTTCAGTACGTCTTATCATCCTCAGTCGGATGGTCAGTCCGAGCGTGTTATCCAGGTTTTGGAGGATATGTTGAGGTGCTGTGTGATTGAGTTCCAGGGCTCTTGGGAGAAACATTTGCCTTTGGTGGAGTTTGCCTATAACAATAGTTATCAATCAAGTATTCAAATGGCACCTTATGAGGCTTTGTACGGGAGGAAGTGTAGGACTCCTCTTTGTTGGGCTGAAACAGGTCAGAAGTTGGTTTCGATGCCGGCTTTGTTGAAAGGAACCACCGAGAAGGTGAAGCTCATTTGTGAGCGTTTGAAGGCAGCTTCTGATCGGCAAAAGTCTTACGCGGATATGAAGCGTAAGGAGATTGAGTATGCGGTGGGTGACCGTGTGTTTTTGAAGGTTTCGCCTTGGAAAAAGGTGATGAGGTTTGGCCGTAAGGGTAAGTTGAGCCCTAGGTACATTGGACCATACGAGGTGATTGAGCGTGTGGGTCCTGTTGCGTACAAGTTGAGGTTACCTCAGGAGTTGGAGAAGATTCATGATGTGTTTCATGTTTCTATGCTTCGGAAGTATAGATCGGATCCTTCACATGTGATGCCTGTGGAAGAAGTGGAATTGAATCCGGATTTGACCTATGATGAGGAACCGGTGAGGATTCTGGATGCGGATAGTAAGGTTCTTCGAGGCAAGACCATTGAGTTGGTAAAGGTGTTGTGGAAGCATAGTGGTGCTGAGGAAGCCACGTGGGAACGGAAAGATGACATGCTGGAGCAGTTTCCGTATCTCTTTCCTTCAGGTAAATTTCGAGGACGAAATTTCTTAACGGGGGGAGAGTTGTAACACCCCAATTTTGGGCTTAGAAGTTTTGGGTTTGGACCGGACCGGTCGGTTCGCGGTTCGAATATAAAAGAGTGAATTTAGGAAAGCCTAGTTCGGGTTGCATTAAAAATATGGAAAAATGTCTTAAAATCCTCTTTTATTATGTATAAGATAAAAGTGAAATCAATTTTACAAAATGAGGTTTGGAAGTGTGACATTTTGGGTTAGTGACCAAAATGTAATTTTCGAAAATTGTGAGACTGTTTTAAAAATGATTGAAACTTTGAATCTTTAAGGAGCTATTTACCCAATAGGAGTTTCTCCAGATTTTTCCTAAATATTAAAGGTTTAATAAATGGTTTTTAAATAAAAGAAAAAGAGAGGGAAGATATTTTGGCATTTTCCAACTAACTTTTCCTAAAATTCTATTTTCATTTTCTCTCATATTTTCTCTCAAACCAAACACATTTCTCCAGAGTTTTTTCCTCTGATTTTTGACATCCAAACATGTGATTTTAATTCTCTTTTGATCTCTAATCATCTCTTCAACAAAACCTCACCATTTGCTACTTGGATCTTCAAGAATTTTGATTCTAAAAAGGGAGAAACTCAAGTTTAGAGGTATGAACGTCCTTCTCCTCTAAATTCTCAGTTCTTTACTGAAATTCCCAAGTTCTCAATCCTTGATTTGTGTTTAATTAAAGGTTTTACAATTGTATTCTTGATTTTGGCTTTAAAATGCAAGATTTGTTTGATTTTGATGAAATTTCGTATAATCTGATTGGGCAGTGTTTTGAGGTGTCAATTTGATGTTAAATGAATGTTTAATTGATGAGAAATTGAGATTTAATCAATGCAATCCCGGATAGGTTGAATTTCCTAAGTTTTACTTGTAATAGTGATGGTTTGTGGAGTGATCTTGATGATCTGTTATGGCTGGAGGTATAAGGATGTGTTGAGATCCATTTTGGATGTTAATTAATGTTTAAAGATGTTTAGAGTTGATGAATCTTGGCTGGGTAGTGTTGTGGAGTTGTTTGGTTGTGTTTTCGGTTGTGTTTGGTAGCCGAAAATGGAGTGTGGATGAGAGCAGCGAGTTTAGGTGCTTTCATTGTAGATATTAAAGCATGATGATGCATTAATCTACTGTTTTGATGTGTTTAAAATAGGGGAGTCATCTTTGGATCCTAGTGGTGGAGATCCGGAAGCTTGATTGGTGTTTCGGCAAGAGGCGAAACGGAATCGGTGAGTGGATTTTGGTTTTCAGCTTTGAAACTAATGTTTTGAAGGTTTGGGAACTTAGTTTAAGTCTAAGCAACTTAGCTAAGCTCAAGAGTAAGTTTTCGGAAAAACTCTCTTGATGATGAATCATGGATTGGTTGTGTGCAATGTGGTTTGTTTGCATGTTTTAAATCCTGTTTTGGAAGCATATTTAGCATGTTTATTTGCTGAGATTATAAGCCATGTGCTGAAGGATGCTCAAGGTAAGAGATCCTTGTTTTTGAACATTGTTTAAATGTGGTTTGATGCCTAAGGATGCATGATGTTTATGGCTTTGTTAAATGCTTAAAAACAGTGGAATATTATTGTTAATGATGCATATTGGCAAGTGATGGTTAAGGTCACAAAGGTGTTTAAAAGTCCTTGTGTGAGCCTTGTTTATTTAAGAACAACATGGTGGTTAAAAGTCCATGGTTGGTTCTTGGTTAAGATCACAAAGGTGGTTAAAAGTCCTTGTGTGAATCTTGTGTATTTTAAGAACAACATGGTGTTTAAAAGTCCATGGTTGGTTCTTGGTTAAGGTTACAAAGGTGGTTAAAATTCCTTGTGTAAGCCTTGTTATTTAAGAACACCAAGGTGTTTAAAAGTCCTTGGGTGATTCTTGTTAAGGACACAAAGGTGTTTAAAAGTCCTTGTGTGGTCCTTGTCATGGTGTTTAAAAGTCCATGGATGATTCTTGTTAAGGACACAATGGTGTTTAAAAGTCCATGTGTGGTCCTTGGAAATTATAAGATCACAATGGTGTTTAAAAGTCCATGTGTGGATCTTATGTTGAATGTATCACTTGTGGCCAATATGACATGTTTATATTTGAAGCATGAGATGCTTGTTTTAAATGCTATGTGCATGTATAAATGTTGTTATGAACTAAGGTTTACAAAAGTGTTTTAAATGCATTATTGTGTTGTTTTAAATGAGCATTCCTCACTAAGCTATGTGCTTACGCTCTCTCTTTTCTTAAACCAATAATGCAGAGCATTAAAGTGCATTGAGGGCAGCAAGGAGGTGAAGAATCCAAGTGGTGAACCAAGCTCATGTATGGTGAAGGTTTCTTAAACACTATTAGCTTTAGGCATTTGGCAATGGGGAACCTATGTTGATGTTTTAGGAGATGTTTTGGACTCCTTAAGTTGGTTTTATGTTGTTAATGTTGTTGGAACATGTAAATGGCCTTTATGTGGTTGATTTGGTATTTTGATGCTTGAATGGTTTATGAAATAGGAAGCTTGCCTATAGAATTGGGGCTTTTCATGTTTGATGCCATGCTTATGAATTGTTGATGCCAATATGTTCCTTATGCATGTAATGACTTGCTGGTATAATTTGGTTGCCTTTGGAGCATGTTTGGTGGGTCAATTGTGTGTTAAACCAGCTGAAATTATGCAATCTGGGCAGCCTGTTTCGGAACAGGTGCTGTCGTTTCGGAACAGGGGGCCTGAAATGGCCTAGGTGTTTCGAAACGGGCAGAGCCGTTCCGAAACGAAAATGCTACTGCCAGGCCCTGTTCCGATACTCGTTTCGGAACGGTCCCGCGTTTCGGAACAGGCTCTCCCTGTTTCGAAACACTCGACCGTTGGGCACTGAAATTGATGGTTATATGTTTTGAAATGCTTGCATTTTGGTCCCGAAATTTGTTATTGCAATTGAATGAGTTTGGAATGTCCGTTTGAGCTGAAATTTGGCAGAGAAGCATGAAAGATGATTAATTTCAAGTTGGTAACTTATAATTGGGTTAAGTCCTTATAATTTTCAGAATTTACATTTTGGTCCCTAAAGTTGTAATTTGTTCAATTGAGTCCCTGAATGTTCTCTGATTGTTTTGATCTTTGAGTATGATTATCTTGTGAACATATCTAGGGTTAATGTGCATTTAGACAAGATTAAAAAGAAAAAAAGGGTCGTTAATCAAGGTTGACTTTCGGGTTGACTTTGGTTTTCCCCGTGTAAACTTCTTAATTCGGGTCAACCGTCTAGGCAGGGTTAAGGGGGTTACACGGGTAATCAAATTCTACAATGCTGCCAACCTACAGACTCGTATGAGAATCGATTTAGTAGCCAACGGGTTGTTGTTAGATAAAGATCCAAAGGACGCCATGGTAGTGTTAAAGAAATTGGCTAAGAATGAAGAACAATTCCCCACATCGAGGAGAGGTAAATGAGTACTAGCTGTGAAGGATTATGAATCCGATAATTCCTTAAAGACACAAGTTGCATATCTCACAAAGGCAGTAGAAAACTTGCTGAAGAAGGATTCTCAACCTGTCTATGCTGCAGAAGAGGTATGTGGAACTTGCGGTGGGAATCATAGTTCGGAGGACTGCCCACTACAGCTAGAGGAAGGGATGTACGTTGGGAACTATAACAAGCAGAACTACAATTCCAACAACTACAATCCCAACTAGAGAAAAGATCCCAAATTTTCTTGGAGCAACCCGAACAATGCCGTAAACCCTCAAGCACAGAACACTCAAAATCAAGGGGCACCTAGAATTCTGACTCGGCCGCAAGTGCAACAGCAGCCACACCTAGCGTATTGGAACAAACCTTGGCCACATTTATGTCATAGACAGGGACCTACATGGAAAACATGGATCACTTCGTCAAGAAGACTGAGTCGTTCATGGATAAAAAAGAGATGCGGATGGCAAATCATGAAGCTACTCTAAAGTCATTGGAGACACAGATGGGTCAGGTTTCCCAACATATTATGCCAAGGCAAAACGGAGGATTTCCTAGCGATACTGAAATCGCTAGAAAACCCACACATGAACAGTGCAAGGCTATCACAACTAGGAGTGGGAAGAAATTACCAGGGCCAGAGAAGGTAGCTGAACCAGTTAAACAACCAGCCCTAGAATTTACTGCCGAGAACGCTGCCCCGGCATACGACAAACTGCCTGCTGCCGATGCACCTGTCACGACAGCAGAAGGGACAGAGGAGAAGGATGAAGAATCTAAGCCTCCTCAGATCCGAATGCAGTGGGAAGGACGTATTGTAGACTATCGTCATCCACCTTCTTTTCCTCAGCGGTTACAGAAGTTGAAACAAGAATCCCAGCTTAAGAAGATCTATGATATTTTTAAACAGGTCCACATCAATATTCCGCTGTTAGATGCCATCAAGGAGATGCCCAATTATGCCAAATTTCTCAAGGATGCCATGTCAAAGAAATCCAGACTTGTGGAATTTGAGACGGTTAAAATGAAAGAAGGATGCATGACTATTCTACACAAGCATCCACCCCAGAAAGAGAAGGATCCTGAGAGCTTCATAATACCGTGCATAATCGGAGATAAATTTGTGGGTAAGGCACTTTGTGATCTAGGTGCTAGTATTAATTTAATGCCAAAATCTGTATTTCAGAAATTAGGTATTGGAAGAGCACGACCCACAACAGTTATGCTGCAGCTGGCAGACCGCTCTTACGTGCAACCAGAAGGGAAAATTGAAGATATTCTGGTAAGAGTGGATAAATTTATTTTTCATGCTGACTTTCTTGTTTTAGATTGTGAAGCAGATGAGAATGCACCAATCATCCTGG
Source organism: Hibiscus trionum (assembly GCA_030270665.1). NCBI lineage: Eukaryota > Viridiplantae > Streptophyta > Magnoliopsida > Malvales > Malvaceae > Hibiscus > Hibiscus trionum. Next base: position 25,510,398 of record BSYR01000011.1, read on the forward strand.
GGTGACCCTTTTTAGCCACAGGAAGATCACTGATTGATGTAGAGAAGGGAGAACTCACTATGAGAGTGAATGATCAAGAGATCAAGCTGGTCGTTCTCCAAGAAATAAAGCACGCTGATGCAGAAGCAGAATGCAAGGCTATCACTGAAGTTATCCTTGACCAACCCTGCATCAGGTCGGACTGCCATGACATCAAATTTGGCCACTGCCCCAGCAGCCATTTAGAAGACTGTCACGGCAGCGACGACGACAACAGCTCCTTAGATTCTGACATATCTGATACTGAAAATCATGAGGAGGTAAACTAGATAGACAATCGTCCAGGTAAGTTATTCGAGCCATTAAATTATACCTCGAATGAACATATAATCCAAAAGCCATCAATTGTAGAGCCACCTGTTCTAGATCTTAAGCCTCTGCCAGGGCAGCTCAAATATGTTTTTCTTGGATTAAATGATACGTTGCCCGTAATCATCTATTCCAAGTTGATGCATGAACAGGAACAACAGCTGATAGAGATGCTGCAGCAGCACAAAAAGGCTATTGGATGGACGATAGCTGACATCCAAGGCATCAGTCCGGCACTATGTATGCATAAAATCCTCTTAGAGGATGATCACAAGCCGACCATTGATGCCCAGAGACGTTTGAATGATGCTATGCGAGAAGTGGTCCGAAAAGAAATTATCAAATGGCTAGATGATGGGATAATTTATGCCATCTCGGATAGTAAGTGGGTGAGCCCGGTGCAGTGCGTTTCTAAGAAAGGAGGAATAACCGTGGTGACCAACGAAGAAAACGAGTTAATCCCAACCAGGACTGTGACCGGTTGGAGGGTTTGTATAAACTATCGGAAGCTTAACAAAGCTACCCGGAAAGACCACTTTCCCCTGCCTTTTATTGATCAAATGCTTGATAGATTAGCGGGAAAGCCTTATTACTGTTTTCTTGATGGTTACTCAGGTTACAACCAAATAGCCATCGCACCAGAGGACCAAGAGAAAACGACCTTCACTTGCCCGTACGATACTTACGCTTTTCGGAGGATGCCATTTGGACTTTGCAACACACCAGCTACTTTTCAGAGGTGTATGATGGCTATATTCTCCGACATGGTGGAGGATTTCCTGGAGATATTCATGGACGATTTCTCAGTCTTTGGAGACAATTTTGAAAGTTGCTTAGGCAATCTACAGAAAGTGCTCAAGAGATGCGAGAAAGCGAACTTGGTATTAAATTGGGAGAAATGTCACTTCATGGTGGATGAAAGGATAGTCCTAGGCCACAAAGTAAGCTGCCGCGACATAGAGGTCGACAGGGCAAAAATTGAAGGAATTGAAAAGCTGTCACCACCCACTACAGTAAAGGGAATTCGAAGTTTTTTAGGGCATGCTGGTTTCTATCGAAGGTTTATAGCCAATTTTTCGAAGATCACCAAGCCGTTATGCCACCTACTAGAGCAGAATCGTCCCTTTGACTTCAACACTGAATGTACTGAGGCATTTAGAATTCTGAAAGAGAAGCTAGTAACAGCCTCGATTGTACAACCATCGGACTGGAAGTTGCCATTCGAGATTATGTGTGATGTCAATGATCATGCTGTAGGGGCAGCACTTGAGTAAAGGAAGGATAAGCTATTCCATGCAATTTACTATGCTAGCAAAACACTCAACGATGCCCAAGTGAACTACACCACAACAGAGAAGGAATTGTTAGTTGTGGTGTTTTCAATTGACAAGTTCCGATCCTACATACTAGGAACGAAAGTGGTGGTCCACACAGACCCCTCTGCACTGAAATATCTGTTTGTTAAGAAAGACGCAAAGCCCAGATTGATTCGTTGGATTCTGCTGCTGTAAGAGTTCGACATATAAATCAAGGACAAAAAGGGGACAGAGAACCAAGTTGTAGATCACTTGTCAAGATTAGAGAAGGGAAAGAGTCTCCCAACAGACGAGACACGCATACTGGAGACCTTCCCAAACGAGCAGTTGTTCACTGCCATAAGCACTGCCGCGACAGCCATGGCGGCATGTAAGTTTTCTGAACTCCCCTGGTATGCTGATTTCATTAATTATTTAGTTAGCGGAATATTTCTTTCTGGCCTTAATTATCAAGCTAGGAAGAGGTTCCAAAATGATGTTAAGCATTATTATTGGGACGAACCTCTTCTTTTCAAAATATGTGCAGATCAGATCATCAGGAGGTGTGTACCACAGGATGAGTAGGAAGTTGTGCTTCATCACTGCCATGCTTCACAATATGGAGGACACCTAGGTGGTAACAAAACTACTGCCAAGGTTTTGCAGTCTGGTTTTTATTGGCCTTCACTGTTCAAGGATGCCCAGGCATTCTACAAAAGCTGTGATAAATGTCAACAGACTGGAAATATCTTAAGAAGACATGAGATGCCGCTGCAAAACATTCTTGAAGTCGAAATCTTCGGCGTTTGGGGGATTGATTTTATGAGACCGTTCCCAGCATCATGTGGGGATTTCTATATCCTCCTGGAAGTGGACTATGTGTCTAAATGGATAGAAGCGATCGCCATACAGAAAAACGATGCCTAGACTGTTCAGAGGTTTTTGCACAAGAACATTTTTTTTCCAGATTTGGCATCCCTAAGGCGATCATCAGTGATGAAGGGAGGCATTTTGACAATTGGGTAATAGATGCTGCTTTAAAAAAGTATAGTGTCAAACATCGGATCGCAACAACTTACCACCCTCAAACAAATGGACATGCTGAAATATCCAACAGAGTGGTAAAGAACATTCTTGAGAAAATGGTTAAGCCAACTCGAAAGGACTGGTCTCTACACCTCAATGATGCACTATGGGCCTACAGAACAGCGTTTAAAACTCCATTGGGAATGTCACCCTACCGGCTGATTTATGGAAAAACATGCCATTTACCTGTTGAGATTGAGCAAAGAGCATACTGGGCCATCAAGGCAGTGAATATGAACTTGGAAAAGGCAGGACAGAAAAGGCTACTTGACTTGAATGAGATTGAAGAAATTCGAGCAATGGCCTATGACAACGCAAGGATTTACAAGGACAAGATGAAGAAGTGGCACGACAAGAAGCTGCTGCCACGACAGTTCTGCCCAGGGCAACTTGTGTTGTTGTTCAACTCTAGGTTGAAACTCTTCCTAGGGAAGCTGAAATCTAGGTGGTCCGACCCATTCCAAGTGGTGCAAGTTTTTCCTCATGGTGCCATCACGATCAAATCTTTAAAAGACGGGCACCAATTTAAAGTTAACGGACAGAGATTAAAGCATTATCAGGGGACTGAAGCTCCAAGAATTCAAGAAGTGGTTACTTTAGGAGATTCCCCTCCTGGCATCCCTAATTTAACCTAATTTTATTATTATTTACTTATATATATATATATTAGGAAATTAGAATTATTTTATTTTTAGGAACTAAGTTTTTATCATTATTATTTTTAGGAAATAAAGGAGACAAGGAGAAGAAAAGAGGTGAACTTAGCCCACCATCTCACCATCAGCCCAAAAAGCCCAAAATAGGAGCCTGTCGTTACAGCTGCCGTGACAGACGCAGAAAATCCAGCCTGTCAACACGCTATCGCGGCAGACACGCAAATGCGTAACAGACGCGCAGTAGACATAGAAACGCGTGACAGACGCGTCAGAAACCGCGTAACAGCTAGCCCTGTTATTCGCGCCTGCCGTTACAGCTCCAACGGGCAGCAAACTCTTCCTCTATATAAACTTCGTTTTATTATTCATTTTTCACTTCACTTTCACTCTCTCTACTTGTTTCCTCTCTAGAATTTCATTTGCTTTCATTTTTTTTTTCTACAGTCCCTTGCAACCATGAGTACCAGAAACACCCGACGCAGTGCTGCCTTAGGCTCTGCCCCAGCAACAGCCACTCCCAGCTCCTTTCAAGGCAGAGATATGTGGGAGGAAAAAGGTTTCATCTACAGCAAACGAACGGAGAATCTCGGGATAAAACCATTCATAGCCCGTAAGATCAGAGCTCTACAGTGGCAGATGTTTGCTGAGCAACCAGAGGAGATGAACGTGACCTTGGTCAGAGAATTTTATGCTGCCGTCGACAGCAGAGACGTGACAGCAGTGACCGTTTGTGGGAAGGAAGTCCCCTTTGAGCCAGAGTACATCAACACCCTTTATGAATTCTACGTCGGCAGAAGGGAAGATGGGCATCAGAGATTCGTGGAAAGCCTGGAGGCAGCAGATTATGACGATGTCATGGCAGAACTCACCGAGGAAGGAACCCATTGGAACACCGATCCCAAACACCCAAGGACGGTGAAACGAGTTCAACTCACCCACAAGGCCAAGCTGTGGAACGCATTCGTCAAAAAGAGGATTATGACCTCTCCTCACACAACAGCACGATAGATCAACCAAGGTTAGCTCTCGTCCATTCAATTCTAAATGAGAGGCCTATAAATATTGGTAGATATATTTGGGAGGGGATTTTGGATTGTGCATTTCGGCCATCGGGACCCCTTATCTTCCCCTACCTCATAACAGCCCTCTGCCGCAGCCACAATGTCCTTGAAGTTGCTGAGGATTTGAGAATCCGAGGAAACTGATGGACGGAGAGGAACATCCTTAGCTTGATGGAGCTGAAAGCTGCAACGCCAATATCCAGCTTCAACCCGTCTGCCGCGGCAGGTAAGCCGACAGAGCCCACCCAAACAGAGCCTGCCGCCACAGAACCAAGGCTGCCCACAGCAGCCTCAAATTGTAAATTTCATCTTAAACGGACATCCCAAACTCAAGCAATTGCACATACAAAAATCAGGACTAAAATGTAAAGCTTGCAAACCTCAAAACCATTCAAATCAGTGCCCAACGGTCAAGTGTTTCGAAACGGGTCTAGACCGTTCAAAAACACGGGCTGGCAGTGGCCAAAGTGTTTCGAAACACCTCTGCCCATTTCGAAACACCCAGGCCAAAACATGCACCTGTTTCGAAACAGGCAAGGGTGTTTCGAAACACCCTGCCCAGAAACAGCAGAAAAGTCTGTTTTTACACTCTTTCGACCCACCAAACACGCTCATATGACCTCCATATCATGCCAACAAGTCATCAAACATTAAAGGAACATATTTGCATCATCAAAGCTCAATCACGGCCTCAAATAAGAAAAACCACAAGTCTATAGGCATGCATCCTATAATGAAAAGCAAGTAATCATCAAATCTCCAAAACAAATACCAAATGGCCATTTACATGTTCCAAACATCATCATAGGCATTAAACCAAACCTAGGGAGTCCAAAACATCTCCCAAAAACTCAATCTAGGTTCCCATTGCCAAATACCAAAAGCTAATAGTGTTGTGAAAATAGTCACCATACATGAGCTTAGACTTTAGCTTGGATCCTTGACCTCCTTGCTGCCCTTAAAGCACTTCAATGCTCTGCATTATTGGTTCAAGAAAGAGAGAGCGTAAGCACATATGCTTAGTGAGAAATGCTCTAATGAAAAAACACAATAATGCACTTTAAGAAAAACACCTTTCCAAGGCCTTTAATTTCAAGACACCATTTATCATGCATCTATGCACACAAACCAAACACCTCATGCTTCAATACATCAACATGTCATATTGGCTTTCAAGTGATAATCCATAACCATTTTCAACTCAAAACACAATCGGATACGCGGATTACAAGCGTTGTCCCATACGCTTCATACACACTACCAAACACTCAAGGTGGAGTTTACCGGTACAATCACAACCCCTCAACACCCGTGATGGAGTCTATGGTACAATTACAACCCCTCCACATCACTCATTGGTAGTTGTATAACATCACTAACGAGAACACGGGACACACAACACAAGATCCTCGCATGGCATTTTAACCACCATTATGATTTTAGACATCTCGTTAGTGTACTTGGATGGAGTTTACGGTACAATTACAACCCCTCAACATCCAAGGCGACTTTATTCACGGTGCACCCAATCCTATAGCCGGCTAACTATATCCGATTCAAGTACTTTAAAACCAACACATCACTTGCCAATATACATCAATTATCATCAACAATCCACTGTTTTAAAGCATTAATCAAAGCCATTACATAATCATGCATCGCTATGCATCAAATCACATTTATCAATGTCCAAAACAAGGATCTCTTACCTTGAGCATCCTTCAACACATGGCTTACAAAACCAGCATTAAACATGCTAAAATATGCTTTCAAAACAGAATTTAAACATGCAAAATAAACACATTGTATTCAACCATCTCATGGTTCATCAAAAAGAGAGTTTCTCCGAAAAACTTACTCTTGAGTTTAGCTAAGTTGTTTAGACTTAAACTAAGCTCCCATAACCTTCAAAGATTGGTTTCAAAGCTGAAACCCAAACTTCACTCACCGATTCCGTTTCGCAAGCTTGCCGAAACGCCGATCAAGCCCCCGGATCAACACAACAAGGATTCGAAGATGTCTAACCTGTTTTAAACACATCAAAGCAGAGGATTAATGCATCATCATGCATTAAAATCTTCAACCAAAACACCTAAACTCGCTGCTCTCATCAAAACTCACATTTCGGCTACCAAACACAACCGAAATCACATCCAAACACCTCTACAACAATACCCAGCCAAGATCCATCAAATCCAATCATTCTTAAACATCAATTAACATAAAAAAGGACCTAATCACGTCCTTATACCTCCAGCTATAGCAGAACATCAAAATCACCCCAAAACCCACCATTTTCTCAAGTCAAAACTTAGGAAAATCAACCTATTCGGGATTGCATTGATTAAACCTCAATTACACATCATTTAGACATCCAAAATACATCAAAAAGACATCTCAAAACAGAGCCCAATCATCTATTACAAATTTCTTCAAAATTAAATCCAAATCTTGCATTTTAAGCCAAAATCAAGAACACAACATTAAAACCTTTAATAAAACTCAATTTAAGGATTGAGAACTTGGGAATTTCAGTAAAGACCTGAGTATTTAGAGGAGAATGACGTTCATACCTCTAAATGTGGGTTTCTCCTTGTTTAGAGCCAAAATCCTTGAAAATTCAATAAGCAAAAGATGAGGATTTGGGGTAGAAATGATTAGAAATCATTTAGAGATTGAAATCTCAACTTTAGGTGTGAAAATCAAAGGAAAAGTGGCTGTGGAAATGTGTTTGGCTGAGGGAAAATTGAGAGAAAATGAAATGGGAAAATTTTGGCAAAAGTTAGTTATGAAACTAAAATATCTTTTTTTCCTCTTTTCTTTTTATTAAATAACATTAAATGAGTCTTTAAAATTTAAGAAAAATCTGGAGAAACCCTCCCTTGGGTAAATTAGCTCCTTAAAGATTCAAAGTTTCAATCCTTTTAAAACAGTCACCAACTTTTCAAAAATTACATTTTAGTCACTAACTTGAAATGTCATATTTCCAAACCCCATTTTGTAAAATTGATTTCACCACTCTCTTATATATAATAAAATAGGATTTTTAGATATTTTTCCATATTTTTAATGCATCCCGAACTAGGGTTTCCCTAAAAACCACCTTTTATATTCGAACCGTAATTTAAACCGGTCCGGTTCAGACCCTAAACTTCCAAGCCCAAAATTGGGGTGTTACAACTCTCCCCCCCTTAAGAAATTTCGTCCTCGAAATTTACCTGGAGGAAAAAGGTACGGAAACTGCTTCAACATGTCATCCTTCTGTTCCCACGTGGCTTCCTCAGCACCACGATGCTTCCACAACACCTTTACCAACTCAATGGTCTTGCCTCGAAGAACTTTACTATCTGAATCCAGAATTTCCACCGGTTCCTCATCATAGGTCAAATCCGGATTCAACTCCACTTCCTCCATAGGCATCACATGAGAGGGATCCGATCTATACTTCCGAAGCATAGAAACATGAAACACATCATGAATCTTTTCTAACTCTTGCGGTAGCCTCAACTTGTACGCAACAGGACCCACACGCTCAATCACCTCGTATGGTCCAATGTACCTAGGGCTCAACTTACCCTTTCGGCCAAACCTCATCACCTTTTTCCAAGGCGAAACTTTCAAAAATACACGGTCACCCACCGCATACTCAATCTCCTTACGCTTCAAATCCGCGTAAGACTTTTGCCGATCAGAAGCTGCCTTCAATCGCTCACAAATGAGCTTCACCTTCTCGGTGGTTCCTTTCAACAAAGCGGGCATCAAAACCAACTTCTGACCTGTTTCAGCCCAACAAAGAGGAGTCCTACACTTCCTCCCGTACAAAGCTTCATAAGGTGCCATTTGAATACTTGCCTGATAACTATTATTATAGGCAAACTCCACCAAAGGCAAATGTTTCTCCCAAGAACCCTGAAACTCAATCACGCAGCACCTCAACATATCCTCCAACACCTGGATAACACGCTCAGACTGTCCATCCGACTGCGGATGATAAGATGTACTGAAATTAAACCGTGTACCCAAAGCCTGATGCAAACACTGCCAGAAACGCGATGTAAACCTCGGATCTCTATCCGACACAATCGACTTTGGCACACCATGCAGCCGCACAATCTTAGCAATGTACAGCTCCGCAAGCTTATCCAAAGTGTACGTAGTATGCACGGGCAAGAAATGCGCACACTTCGTCAGGCGATCCACAATCACCCACACCGAATTCTTCTTCGATGGCGACAAAGGCAAACCAGACACGAAGTCCATGGTAATCCTCTCCCACTTCCACTCAGGAATCCTCAACGGTTGCAACAACCCTGAAGGAAACTAATGCTCAGCCTTAACTCGCTGACATACCATGCACTTGCTTACAAACTCAGCAACATCTTTCTTTAAACCCACCCAATAGTACTCATCACGAAGATCACGGTACATTTTAGTACTACCAGGGTGCATAGCAAAAGGACTACTATGAGCTTCAGTCAGAATAGCACGCCTCAACTCAGCATCATTGGGCACTACTATCCGACTTCCAAAGCATAAAACTCCATCATCATTAAAGCAGAAATCCGATGGCCTATCCTCTGCAATATCCTGAACATGTGGCACCAAGGAATCATCCAACAACTGCTTTTCCTTAATCAACTGAATCAAGGATGTTTTCACTTGCAACTCAGCCACAAGACCACCATCACGCGAAATGCTCAAACTGGCAAACATAGCCCTCAACTCCACAGCTACCTTCCTACTCAAGGCATCCGCTACAACATTAGCTTTACCCGGATGGTACTTGATAGATAAATCATAATCCTTAAGCAACTCCACCCAACATCGTTGCCTAAGATTTAACTCCTTCTGAGACATTAGATACTTCAAACTCTTGTGGTCCGTGTACACAGTACACTTCTCACCATACAGGTAATGTCTCCAAATTTTCAAAGCGAAAACCACCGCAACTAACTCAATGTCATGCGTAGGATAATTGCGCTCATGCACCTTCAACTGACGCGATACATAAGCCACCACCTTACCCTCTTGCATCAACACACATCCCAAACCAACGTAGGACGCATCACTATACACTACAAACTCTTTCTCTGATTCAGGTTGAACCAAGATAGGAGCTTGCGTTAAAGCTGCCTTAAGCTTCTCAAAAGCCTGTTGTCTTGCTTCCGTCCACTCATACTTAACATCCTTCTGCAACAACTTCGTCAAAGGTGCAGCAATCTTTGAAAACCCATCCACGAACCTCCGATAGTACCCCGCCAAACCAAGGAAACTACGGACTTCATGAACAGACTTAGGAGGCTTCCAATTCATCACTGCCTCAATCTTCTGAGGATCAACACGTATTCCTTCAGCAGAGACCACATGACCAAGAAACACAACTTCTCTAAGCCAGAACTCACACTTGCTCAGCTTGGCATAAAGCTGATTCTCCAACAGAGCCTGCAACACAATTCTCAAATGCCCCTCATGCTCATCCTCAGTACGAGAGTACACGAGAATATCATCAATGAACACCACAACAAATTTATCCAAGTATTCATGGAACACTCTATTCATCATGTCCATGAAAGCTGCAGGAGCATTCGTCAAACCAAACGGCATCACAAGAAACTCATAATGCCCATACCTCGTTCTGAAGGCTGTCTTTGGCACATCCACATCCTTCACCTTCAACTGGTAATACCCTGACCTCAAGTCAATTTTAGAGAACACAGCCGCTCCCCTAAATTGATCAAAAATATCATCAATTCTCGGTAATGGATACCGATTCTTGATAGTCAACTTGTTAAGATGACGGTAATCAATGCACATTCTCATAGTGCCATCCTTTTTCTTCACAAACAAGACCGGTGCACCCCAAGGTGACACACTCGGCCGAATGAAACCACGATCAAGCAACTCCGGAAGTTGCGTCTTTAGCTCTTTCAACTCTTTAGGTGCCATTCGATAAGGAGTAATGGACACTGGAGTTGTGTTTTCATACAGCTCAATCCCAAACTCGACTTCGCGATTAGGAGGCAATCTAGGCAACTCCTCCGGAAACACACTAGGAAACTCTCGCACAGTCCTGATATCTTGCACTCGTAACTCCTTAGAGCTAGGATTCATCACAAAGGCTAGGTAAGCTTCACAACCTCGCCTCAGCATCCGGCTCGCTTCCAAAGTAGATACCACATTGGCAAGAAACTTCACATTCTCACCAACCACCACTACCTCATAATCATCCGCAAGCTTCAACGAAACTCGATTATTCTCAAAATCCACTACAGCTCGATGCTCAACAAGCCAATCCATACCAAGGATTACATCAAAACCATAGAAAGGCAATTCCATAAGATCAACATGAAAAACATGGTCTTGCACAACCAAGGGACATCTTCTATAAAGCTTTCGAGTCACAACAGTCTCACCAAAAGAACTAGTTACACGTATACCAACATCCAAAGACTCAACAGGCAAACCAAGCAATTGAGCATGTTCACGCAATATGTATGAGTGTGTAGATCCAGAATCAATCAAGGAAAGTAATGACAAGGATTGCAAAGTGAAAGTACCTGCGATCACATCCATGTCATTCCTCCCCTCCCTCTGAGCATACACTCTGGCCTGGCCACCACCCTCAGGCTGAACAGCTACTACATGAGCCACATTCCTTCCACCATCCTCTCTACGCTGGAAATTACCGCGGCCGCGCCCACGACCTCTCTGTGGTGCAACAACTCCAGGAGCACGTCCCTGACCACTACCAGCCAACAGAGGACACTCTCTCTTCATGTGATCCGCCGAACCACAGTTCCAACACGAATTACCGGTCACCACAACAGGAGCCTGTACCTCCCTCGCTGCTCGAGGACAATCACGCCTCAGATGACCACGCGATCCACATGCCCAACATGTGTTCTGATCAGCTCTCACCCTGTCTCCCTGAACAGGCGCACCTTGCCCTCCACCACCACGCCTAGCTGAAGACTGATACTTCCGATCACGTCCTCTCTTGTTCCGTCCGCCATCGGAACTATACTCAGCAGCTCGCTTGCCCGCACTAGGACCAGCTCCTCTAGAAGATAAACTCAAATTCAACTCAATGTCTTTTGCTCTACCAACCAGCACATCAAAGTCAGTGTACTCAGCAGCCAGCATATAGGTCTTCACTTCCGTCACCAAACCATAACGGAAATGTTCACACCTCTCACGCTCATCAGGGATAAGCTCAGGTGCGTACTGACTGAGTCGGACAAACTGAACCTCGTACTCAGCCACTGACATGCTCCCTTGAGTAAGAGACATGAATTCCCTTTTCTTTTCATCCAGGTACCGCACACCCAGATACCTCCTCTTGAACGCGTTCAGAAAGAACGTCCAAGTCGCATCAGCATCCTCCATTCCGGAGATAGCGGTTGTCCACCAGGTATACGCGTTCAATTTGGTGTAAAGTTCTTCTCCCATTCCTCTCTATCAATATCAAGACAATGACACCCAAAAAGAGAGCGCGTACTAGAGAAGTCGGTGAAGGTTCCAATGCCGGCGATGGTACTCGCCCGAACCTCACTCTTATCTATCAAAAGTGCTTTAAGACCACCGGAGATCTCACTTATTTCCGAAAATTTCAAAACTATAAAATTCGTCAGGATAGGGTAATTTCCGTTCCTTTTCTCAACTCGGAGCGCTTCAAATTTGTTTACTTACCTTTGCTCCAAGAATGAAAATTTATGGATTTTATTCAAATTCCCAGCTTTTCTATTGCAATTTGCTTTTGATTTTCTATGCTAATGCCAAGTGTGTTTCAAATCAAGCAGGTGTTGTTACAGCCGTTAACTCTTATCTTATAGGTAAAAAGATCACCATCGATGTTCATTCTATTTATGATGTGTTCAAGTTAGCAGATGAGGGTCTAGATGATGAGAATTCTCTTGGCCATGTCTTGGGAGGTTCCGTGACCGCTCTTAATGCTCAAGATCGAATCCTACACTTGATGGTTTCTTGGTGGTTTAGGCCTTCAATAGGAAAGTATTCAACTATCCGCCAAGTTGACGACTTTTGGATTTGGTGCTTCCATGAAAGAAAACAACCAAACTTTGCTCGCATCATGTTTGCGGAGATTGTCTATCTCGTGCAACATCGTCGCACTACTCTTGTCACTTCATTCACTTATGGAACGGCTTTGAGTTATTTCTTCACCTAAAAGGAGATAGATTGCTCTCACGACTACCTGACGCCCCTCACCGATCTCATTGATGAAAGATCTCTTTCAAGGGGGAAGTTCATGTACTACAATGGTAGTTGGCTTCGTCTCTCCGAGCTCCCTAGCGATGCCATTCCGGAAGAAATTTCCAATCCTCAAGCCGCTCAAGCTCCTCAAGCTCCTCTTCCACCTTCCATGGATGCCCTTATGGCCTTTCTCAATGAGCAATTCACGGGCTTGCGCACGAGAATTGCTTCCATGGATCAAGCGATGAATTCAGGGTTTGCCGCTATTGACACGCGCTTTACAAGCCTTGAAGATCGTGTGAAGAATGTGGAGACGCGTCTCACTTCCCTTGAAGGCGGTCACAACTCGATGAACAAATCTCTCACCGCTTTTCATGACGAGTGACGTCAATCTCGGAGGAATGATGATGCACGTGATGAGGACGATGAAGATGATGAAGATGGCGATGGAGAAGAGTAGTAGATCATCTTTGCATATCATTCATGTCATTTAGGATATCTATTTATGCACTTTGACTTATGTTTTTAGGATTAAGTTTGCATTCTGAAACCTATTCTTTGATTACTGTTATTTGGATTTTATGTTGATGTTTTCTTTATTTTGAACTTAATGGTTATCTATAATATGTTTCTTGGTTATTATTTATGCCTTTTTCCTATGTTTATCTATGTCTCTATTTTTTTGATCTAACAAAAAATGGAGAGAAAACAAGCTCACACTTAAAATTTTGATTTTTAACTTAAATTTTACCTAGCTAATATTAAGGGGGAGTTATTTTGCAAAGTTTTTCAAAAGTCTCAAAAGTTTCAAGTTTTGGTTTTTGTTATATCAAAAAGGGGGAGATTGTAAAACCTATGTTTGATTTTGATATAACAATGTATGTTAAGGATTAAATTGAAAACTTGAAATAGATTTTTAAGTCCCTCAAAAGATTTTAAATCAACAAGGCTTTAATCTAGTTTGCAAAACTCAAACTCCAAAATATTTTCTAAGTGTTCCAAGGCCAAACTATTGAAAAACGTCCAGGCGTATCGATACGCTTCCAATCGTATCGATACGCTTCCAGCCGTATCGATACCTTTTTTTACAAGTTTGGCTACTAGAGAAACACGTTTCGATACGCCCCTTACCGTATCGAAACAGATTGAATCTGTATCAATACGCTCTCTCTGTAAGATTGAAGGAGTTTGAATGGTGTACCGATACGGTGTCACCTGTATCGATATGGTTTTAAGGGAATTTTAAATTTGAAAGCCTTTAATGATTTTGACCGTTGGTGTCAGTTGTTAGGTAACCGATTTTTAAAGTGATGGTTGTCCCGTACCGATACGCTCTTTGCCATATCGATACGGAAACTTTAAGTGAGCTCTATGGAAATAATTGCATCGATACGGTGTTCTCCGTATCGAAACGGTCCTTGTCCCGTACCGATACGCTTACACACGTATCGATACGCCCCTCTTGTTATTGTGCAACGACTCTTTCTATTTTGAGACATGTATCGATACGGGTCCTCGTGTACCGATACGGTAAGCTGCATAAGTGCATTTATGGTGGAAAGAGAGGGTCCCAACGACTATATTCAATACCCTAACCACCCAAACGGCTAAAATTAATGGAGAAGGTATAAAATGAAGCCATTTGAAGACTAGTAACAACTATTGCATCAAAAAGAAACATCCTTACAAAAATCCAAGCTCAAAGTGCCTAATTTCCTATCTCTTGTAAAATCCCAAATTGTGTTGTGTTCAATTCTGATCTTGTATTCAAATTTGGGTTGAGTGATTGTATTTAAAGGGGCAATCTTGTATTGAGAGATATCTTTCTTGCCTTAATTTCTTCTTTGTTCTCTTGTGAGGGTTTGGTCAAATTTTGGGTAGAAAATTTAACGGTATTGTAAAGGTTACCTCCTAAGCCTTGAAAAGGGGAAGAGCAATTAGTGGATTGTTGGAAAATCCTTAGTGGTAGCTAAGGTAGTGGATGTAGAGTTCATTTGGAACTTGAACCCCTCTAAAATTCCTTGTTCTTCATTTTTAGCTATTCTACTTTCTCCAACAATTATTAAAAACCCAATTCACCCCCCATCTTGGCTTTGATCAATCCATTGATCCACTCAATAAAGTTGTTATATTTGACCAATACCATGCCTGATATTACTTATGTTGTACAACAATTATCTCAATTTCTTACTGCATCTACCACTATTCATCTTAGAGTTGCTCATCGTGTTCGTAGATATTTGAAGGGAAGTCTAGGGCAAGGCCTTTTCTTTCTTGCTACTAATAACCTCAAATTAAGTATTTTTTTTTTACTCTGACTGGGCTTCTTGTTCTGATTTCAAGAAATTCATCACTGATTTTTGTATTTTTTTAGAAGATTATTTTTTTGGAAGTCTAAGAAACAACAAAATGTTTTTAGATATTCAATTGAAGCAGAATATAGAGCTTCAGCTGCAGTTACTTGTGAACTTCAATGGTTTAATTATTTGTTTTTTTATTTGCAGGTTGACATTGAACCTGCCAACTTATTTTGTGATAACTAATTTGTCATAAAAATTGCTAAAAATTTAGTACAATACAAGCGTATCAAGCACATCGAGATTGATTGCCATCTCATAAGGGAAAAGATTCAAAAAGGGTCATAAGCTCTTTTCAGTTTCATCTTAGAATCATACAAATTGCTTCACAAAAGCACTACTACCTTCTGTTTTTTCTAGCTCTATACGCAAATTGGGCATACAAAATTTGTATGCTCTACCTTAAAAGGGCTATTAGAGATAAAATTGATTTAATCGTTTGATTAGCAACGGTTATTTCCCTCATTTCTTTTATTTCTTTTTTTTATTTTTTTATTGTATAAATAAGGAGAGAAGTCAAACTATCTCCTTGCAGACTTTACTCATATCAGAGACTTAAATAAGAAATTTTTAAATCTTCTTTGATGAATGATTTCGATTCTTCCTTTCTCAATTTAGTGAAAACTCTCGATTTCGATCCCGGTAGCCACCAGTTCTTGAAAATTGGAATCAGTTTCGATCAGACAGGGTCTCAAATTCTAAGAATTGATCTCGGTGTTAGTGGGACTCGGTATCAGTACCCGGTCAATTGGTCTACTAGTAAGAAAAAATTGAGCAGCTGGGGAAAAAATTTAATCACCAATAATAATATTAAATAACAAAGTAAGAATATTATAGGCTTGAAGGTTGAAGTCTTAAAACGAGTCATACTCATAATATTCATACATAAAGAGAAAGAATAAACTAAAGAACTCTAAGTCTATATACACCAAAACATCAGCTAAAGTTGTCCTAACAGATCAGTACCGGGTACCTGGTACGGGTCCTGGTTCCATTGGGTACCCACCGAATATCAAGTCTAAGAAATTAGGATCCAATCTCGGTCGCAGCTAAGACATAAATTTTGAATTTAGTCCCGATCCCACGAAAACTAATTTCGGGTAAAGATCCACCGAGACTGGATAACATGGTTTTTTGCCCACCTCTATGTACCATTATTCATTATCAATATCATACTAGAAAATTTCACAAACAAATATAGTAAAATCATTCAATGTCATTCGATCAATAATTCTGAATTTAAGAATGTTATCGTTTAATATTTAAAAAATGTCCTAGCAACTATGTGGAAGAACAAACACATACACGAGTGTCCAATATTGATAGCAACAACGCAAAGCGCTTACTAGAGTCTAGACACTAATATTTAGGTGTATAATTGCTTAATTACAATGGTGATTTTATTTTGACCATTAAACAATAAATTTTGTCAAGCGAATTATTTAATTATTTAAATAATATAATTAAATTACTGACCATTGAAAATTAACAAAATTATTGACATACCATTCAAATGAATTTGTATAATTGCATATTTTCTTTAATTCCAATAAATAATCTCCTAAAGTTTTATAACTTTTTCTTAAAATTAATTAATAACCATATATAAATTCTCAATTTTCTTTGGGAATTTAAACTTTCAACCATTCATATATTTTTAAAGTTATTTTTAATTGTAATCATTTATATATACTTGAGTAATATTTTTCAATAAAAATAATGACAAAAAATTAAATTGTTAACGACGTTAATATAACAGTCCGTGTAGCTGTCTATGTATTTTTCTTATTGATATAACACTATTTTACAGAAGTACACTATCATTAAATTCGCTATAAGGTCCTTCAATGGAAGATCAAAAGGACGTAAACAAGAAAAATGAACAAGTTGCAAATATATTCATGAAAAGTTTAATGAACAAAGTTTGAGAGTTCAAAGAAGTACTCAAAATGATTTGCAAATTATTAACTGATTATAAAGAGTATTGTTAAGTTCGAATATCTTTAACTGAATCGTCGAAAGAAAAAGAATTGACTTTGTAATAAAAGTGGTGAAAGTAAATGAAAATTAAAAATTTGCACAAAAGATTTATAGTGGTTTGACTTTTAAATCAAGTCTACATCCACTACCTTAGCTCCCACTAAAGATTTTTCACAAATTCACAAATTTATCTTTTTTTTCAAGGATCAAGAGTAACCTTTACAAACCCTCAAAACTTATACCCCAAAGCTTTGAGACACTCTCTTCCAAAGAGAAAAATACAAATTAGCAAACTTAAAAAAATCTTACAAGACTGAATAGTTTACACACTAAAGAAGTCACTCAAATCCTAAACACTTGAACAAATGTGACAATTTTAGCTCAATAATATATACCTAACTATTAATGCTTTAATAATTTGTATATATCATATATAGAATATGTTTTAGCTTAAAAATTAGTAAAATTATTATAATGAAATGTCGTACAAAGATATATGCCACTTGATAAAGGTCTAACTATGGCACTTAGGATACTTGTCATGTTTAGTAGGTATAAGCATTCGATCGAATTAAATAAAATTTTTTGAGTTAAATAAATTAACGAATTTTATTTTTTCATTCACTTTATTTGAAAATTTTCAAGTCGAGAGAATTGTTCCAGTTTTCGTACAAATATAATAAGGCTCTTCTATTATTATGAATGTCATATACTAGTCTAAATTCACTAATTTTGTAAAAAAAAAAAGTTGATAGATAAAGGCTTGTTTGGCAATTAGCGGATAGCTGATAGCGAATAGCGGATTGTATTAGCTGATTTGACTAGCAGATTGTATTAGCTAATTGTATAAAAGTGTTTGGTAAAATTAACTGATAGATGTTGGATCATTTAAACAAGTAAAATGACATATAAGGAAATGTTTATATTCAATACTTGTTTGAATAGTTTATTAGTTATCAATATTTTGTATCTAATTATTATTAATTAGATCTATAAAATTATTTTTAATATAACTTTTCTAAACATATTCAAATGATTTATATATTAATTTATTATTTATATAATTATTTTAATACAATTTAATTAATAAATAAATTTAAATACACATATAAATATGTGATAATAAAAAGGAAAAAAGTAAATAGGATTAGCTTATAAATAGGGTGAAAAAATATTTAATTTAAGTTATTTTGAGATTTTTGGTAACTGGAAAGGGTAAAAGAGTCTTTACAACTTTAATATCAAACCTCTAATATCAAAAAGTTCATATTATGAGCTTTTTCAAAATTAGCGGTTTCACCCCAATCCGCTCTTTCAATCTGCTATTTACCAAACAACAATATTAGCAGATTTGACTGGTCAAACTTCTAATTATGCCTCAAACCTTTAATTTTTGCCCAAACCTCTTTTTACCAAACAGGGCCAAAATTTTTTTTTATGATATTGCTGATTTGATTTTATACTAAGAAATAATATTAATAGCAATCTTTTGTTGATTGTAAAGGGACGAAACATAATTTGATCTATAAATTATAATATTCTTAAGTAATTTTGGAAATCTTTTGTTGATTGTCAAGGACGGAACTAGGATAAAATTATGGAGGGGGCTGAAACGAGACTTAAATTATGAGAGGGGTCAAATTACTTATCCTTAAAATTAACAATCCACTATAAAATAACCATAAATAGAGAGTTGAGATTTAATCTCACTAATTTTAAAATTGACATATCTTAAAAATAATTAGACCAAAAATTTTGACAAAATTTAATTTCATTAACTTCAAAATTGAGAGGGTCTTAAAAAATTAAACCATAAATTTTTGAGAGGAACATATACTTAATTTTAATAGTTTTAAAAGTTTAGGAGTTAAAAATGCAATTATCCCATAAAAAACTAGGGTGGACCAGGTCCTGTAGGCCCACCCGATGTGCCGCCCCTGTTGATTGTTTTAATTTTATCCGGAGAAAATGTGAGACTTAAAACAATTTTTTATTAATTGGTGGACTAAATTGACGAAAAGAAATAATTTGTAGAGAATTATAATTAAAATTAAATGAAATGAAAAATCGAGAAAATAAAAAAAAAATGAAGGGAAAAGAGATGGAGCGTGGGGTCTGGGCTACTCTTTTCCTTCCAGGGAACTTTCTGATGTAAGGGCTAAGATCCTAAAAAATTTCTTTTCTAGTCTTCACATTTTGTGTAATCGTGCTAGGCCAGTCCGCAAAGGGGTAGATCTGCTGTACGGTAAGTTAAAATAAGGTTGATATACGGCGTAATTATTATTTTTTGTTTACTCGGTTATTAACTTAAAATATTATATATATTAGTAATAATCTCAGTTACAACCTAAATTAATATAATTTGGGGTAATATTTCAGGTTTAGGTTTTCAAACTAAAGTGTTATATGTATTGGAAACATTTTAGGTTGAAACTTAAATTGGTAACATTTTAGGTCGCAACTTAAACGATTATAATTTTGTATAACATTTTAGGTTGAAACTTAAAAATTTAGTAAATGTTATGATTTTGGGTAATATTTCAGGTTTAGGTTTCAAAACTAAAATGTTATATGTATTGGTAATATTTTAGGTTGAAACCTAAATTGGTAATATTTTAGGTTGAAACCTAAATTTGTAACATTTTAGGTTGCAACTTAAATTTTTATAATTTTGTATAACATTTTAGGTTGAAACTTAAAATTTTACTCACTTCAACCTAAATTATTATATGATTTGACCGTCCAAAAATGGAATTATGGAATTATTTCATGACAAGTATCGAAACATTGCTCTAAGTTTTACTGAAATTCAAGAATTCTAGCTTAAAAGCAATATTACAATTTTCATCAATTACCAAATTGTGGGCTTGAATTGTTAAAATCAAGTTTAGATTACTCATATACTCTAAGAAATCTTCATTTTTTTTGAACGGTAGTTTATTGATATTAAGATTGGCGGATACCACGATCGTGCCTCATTAAAAAACCCCCTAGACCTAAATGGGGAAAAAGAGTGCAACGATTGTGGTATTCGAAAACATGCACACGAAACACCATGTAACATCGCTAAAATTAACTTCACTTACATACACACATATTTGTAGTGCTAAAGAGGACTTCTTCATTGCCTACTCTCTAATTGCTGTAGAGAATCAAATCAGTCAATCGATTTATACCTCTTTTGGCTAGGGAGTCAGCCACACAGTTGCATTCTCTGTCGATCTTCTCTATTTCCCAATCCAAAGATTCACACTCCTTCCTGCATTGGAGTATTAACTCCTTAAAGTTTGAAGGACAGGTTCTGGGATTGGCTAACCATTGCACCACTAGATCACTATCACATTCAATCCTTAGTTTCCCATTGTTAACCCATTTCGAGTTCTTAAAGAGTTTACAAGCCTCTCTAACCGCTAGAATTTCCGATGTGGTCGCATCTGCAATACCAATATTCTTTGAGAAGGTGATAAGGCAATTTGCTTTGTTGTTGCGAAGCACTCCACCTATCCCGGCCACACCGTAACTTTGGATTACCGCCCCGTCTGTATTAAAAACAATAGTATTAGCTGTAGGAGGCCTCCAGCTCTTTAGAATTGTCTGCTCCTGTTTTCCAAAAGTATCAAATCTGGCAGGAGATATTAGCAGGTCGTTGATGGATATTGCTGTCTTCGACCAAATTGCCATACACCACATACTCAGTCGCATCATACACAGATCAAAGATCATATTCCAATCTACAATTTTACCATTAAACACCAGATCGTTCCTGCAACTCCACAAGGACCATAATAAACAGCAAAAGCTCAAGAACCATACCTTTTCATGAATCAAGTTCGGCTTGTATTGCGACCAAACGTACATGAAAGCTTTCAGATTATTTGGAACGATCATGTTGAGGTTCCAGACCTTACACCATTTCATCCATAATGACCAAGACTTTGGACAAACTATGAACAAATGGTTGATCGATTCTACTGATTCATTACAGAATGGACAAGCATTAGACACCATCGATCTACACCTTCTCTTTAACAACTCTTCTTTAGTAGGTAATCTTCCCAGTATAGCTCTCCACAGAAATGCTTCCACCTTAGGGGGTGCGAGACCTTTCCACACTACCTTTCCACACTCTCTTCCAAATTTCTTCATTACCCAATACAAAATTTTAGTTTGAGGTTGGAATTAACAAAATCACCATTAAAGAGTTAAAAAAACTTGAAGATAAGCTATTTCTTTCCTCAATTGCCTAATTCCGAGTTTAATTTGTTATAATCGAGTTTAGATTACTCATATACTTTAAAAATCTACATTACCCAATAGAAAATTTTAGTTGTAGTTCGGAATTAACAAAATCACCATTAAAAAGTTAAAGAACTTGAAAAATAAATTATTTCTTCAAATATTTATTTCTGGTTTAATTTGTTAAAATCGAGTTTAGATTACTCATATACTCTAAGAAATCTTCATTATTCAATATAAAATTTTAGCTTTAATTCAGAACAAACAAAATCACCATAAAAGAGTTAAAGAACTTGAAACTCGGGTAGACTCACAACAAGTATTGAAATTTAGTTGGAAGTTTTGAAACTTACAAAAACTATATCATTCCAACCTAAAGTGTTATCCATAGTAGTTACATTTTAAGTTTTAACTTAAAATGCTATATCTTTTGATAATATTTTAGGTTGCAACTAAAAATGTTATCTTAGTTTCTAAATTTTAAGTTGCAACTTAAAATGTTATATATAATGGTACCATAAATGTTACATATTATGGTAAGTTTTCATACTTGTTACTAAGTTTCGAAACTTACCATGTCAACTTAAAATGTATATCTTTTGGTAACATTTAGGTTGGTGGGTACATATCATAGTAAGTTTTGATACTTGTTAGTAAGTCTCTAAACCTCATAACATTTAGGTTGGTGGGTAACATTTTAAGTGTCGTGTTTTTTAAATTTTAGGTTGCAACCGAAAATATTACATATTATGATAAGTTTCCATAATTGTTAGTAAGTTTCTGAACTTATAATGTCAACTTAAATTGTTATATCTTTTGGTAACATTTAGGTTGGTGGGTACATATCATAGTAAGTTTTGATATTTGTTAGTAAGTTTCTAAACCTACCATGTCAACTTAACATTTAGGTTGGTGGCTAACATTTTAAGTGCCGTATTTTTTAAATTTTAAGTTGCAACTGAAAATGTTACAAATTATGATAAGTTTCCATACTTGTTAGCAAGTTTCTGAACTTATCATGTCAACTTAAAATGCTATAACTTTTGGTAACATTTAGGTTGGTGGGTACGTTTTGATACTTGTTAGTAAGTTTCTAAACCTACCATGTCAACTTAACATTTAGGTTGATGGGTAACATTTTAAGTGCCGTGTTTTTTAAATTTTAAGTTGCAACCGAAAATGTTATATATTATGATAAATTTTCATACTTGTTAGTAAGTTTCTGAACTTATCATGTCAACTTAAATTGTTATATATTTTGGTAACATTTAGGTTGGTGGGTACATATCATAGTAAGTTTTGATACTTGTTAGTAAGTTTTTAATCTTACCATGTCAACTTAACATTTAGGTTGGTGGCTAACATTTTAAGTTTCGTATTTTTTAAAATTTAGGTTGCAACTGAAAGTGTTATATATTATGGTAAATTTTCATACTTGTTAGTAAGTTTTTGAACTTATCATGTCAACTTAAAATGTTATATATTTTGGTAACATTTAGGTTGGTGGGTACATATCATAATATGTTTTGATACTTGTTAGTAAGTGTGATAAGGTTTTTTCTGGAAACCGTTAAATGGGGGCCTTATCACTATTTTCTTCTTGAAAAACGGTTTTATTTAAAAAGGGGGAAATTCTTATTTTGGAAAACTGTAAAAATTTGGAGTCGCCACCGGCCACTGAGGTAGGCCAGACACCACAAAACCAGAGATTCGTTTTAAAATGGGTTCGGGAGTTGGTTACGTGTGGGGTAGGATTAGCACCCCCATCACGCCCGGAAATCGGTACCAAATTGCTTGTTGCCTCTTTAATCGACAGGAATTATTTAAAAAATCCAAAATGAATTTAATAAGAATGTTCTTAAATGAAAATATGACTTAAATAACACGGGCTTTATCGAATAGTGTCATTGGAATTAATTAAACATTTAATTAAAAAGGATGACGGTACACCGGACCAAAGACTAAACCGACATCAAATAAGACTGACTGTCGTGTTAGTTTAGGGTTCGGATCTCGTACGTCACCTTTATGCATGATGCAAGCAGATAAGATATGGTGCTATGGTATTGTCTATTTTAATTACGGATTTACCTTTAGACGATTCGAATTAATCCAAATATTCGCGGGACATCCAATAAGTTAGGCTAGTCGACCCGAATACGCGAATTAATAAGTATCTCCGTTTTATAATTAAAATTCATTAACATACAAATTAAAATACTAAAAAAATCACATGCAATGACAATTAAAATGCATGTCACAAAAATATATTCGAACCACATGATAGCAGATAAACATACACTTATTAAAAATGTATACATCACATACCAAAATAACATGTAATATAAATAAAATGCAAACAGACAAGGACCGCAACGGTAATTAACCCATTTAAAAGAATAATTAAAACACGAAATAGGGACTCAATTAAAATGATGCGGGAACCTACGAGGACTAAAAGTGAAGTTTTCCCATCCGAAATTTAACCAAAACAAGATCGGGACTAGATTGAAAATGTTTGAAAACGTGCAGGGACCGCGGAAGGGGTTTTGAAAAGAGGAAGCCCTCCTCTCGCAATTAAAGTGATGCGGAGGGGCTTAAAGTGCGATTAAACCATTTTTATTTTATGAGTCAATATATAAACACATTTAAAAAAAATCAGTCCCCCCTCTTTTATATTACAAACCCTAAAAACTCTCCCCCTTTTCATCTTTTGCTTCCGGCGCCGCAAGGCGTTCCTTCAGCCGTTGCCGGCGCCGGAGTGAAAAAAAATACTCTCTTTTTTTTACCCTTTTTTAAGAACCCGAACTAGAAACCCCTTTTATTTTCACGAAATCCAAATCGAAACCCCCCACAAAAAGACTTTTTTTTTATGTTTTAAAATTTCAGATCTAGATTTTTGTGTGTGTCGTCTTCACCGATTCACCTCGCATATCCCCCAAAGGGGCTAGAAAGCTTATCACCGGCGCAAGGGGGACAAACAGACGTGTAGAATACAAAACGTCGAAGGTAAAAAAAAACTCATTCTTTTTTTTATATATATATTTATATATATATATATATTTTGATGCAAAACTGAAAACGAAAATATATACCTTCTAAAATTTCTTTGTATTGCTCTTGAAACTCTATTACAATACTCTCTCTGAAATTTCTTTTTTTTTTATCCTCTGAAAATATGTTTGCTTGTATTCTCTGAGATTTTCGATTACACTTGTTCTCTGAAATTTTCAGATCGGAAAAATCCCCCCACCCTTCTTTACAATATTTGCCTCGGTTCTTTATAGCCCCGAAATCACCTTTCTTTTTTTGCATAAAAAAAATAGATAGTGCGGTTGGTTGAAATTGATTTCTTTGTCTGCCACTTGTTCTCTCTTTTTTTTGGTTGCATGTGAATGCTGGAGAGGATCCGAAGTGGTAGGGCTCGAGTCGGCCGGACAACGCGGGATGAATCACGGCCGTTGATGGAAGCTGGAAAGGGGGGCGTACGATGCACGCGCGCGTGTGGCGACTGAATCGACGCGCGTGGATCACACGCGCTCGGACACGATCTGATCTTGGCCGTCCGATCCATCCTTGATCCAATGGTGGAGACTGCGCGGCGCTAGGGCAACGGGTGGCTTCTCTAGGTTTTTTTGTTCCTGGTGCGATCTGGGCCGTTAGATCTGGATCCCAGATCTAGCGGTGGGAAATGCGGCGGCTGCACAAAAAAATCAAGAGAGAGTTAGGGTTTTTCAGATTAGGGCTAGTCTTTTGGGCCTAAACAGGCTTTGTATTATTTGGGTTTGATGTAATATGGACTTTGATAAACATTTGGGCTTTATTTATATATTAATATACTGGGCTTTTATTTAATTAATATTTTATTTTCCAAATTTAACAATAATAATAATAATTAATAATAATAAAGACCATAATAATAATAATAATAATAATAATAATAATAATAATAATAATAATAATAATAATAATAATAATATTGATAATAATAATAACTATAACGATACCATAGTAATAATACTAATATATGGTGATGACAATGACTAACATAATAGTGGATGATATTAATAATATTATAAGTAATGGTAATAAATGATGATAGTAAATAGTAATAATATGATATCTAGGTATTAATTAGACCAAGCCCAACATGCATGGACAAAGCCCAACTGGATGAAGCCCAAGAAAGCCTAATATACAAGACCCAAACTTATTTAAGCAGATTTAAAAGGGGCTAATCAGCCCGGACAAAATTAGTGATTACAGTTGCCCCTCTTTGCTTGTACTTGTGGAACAAGAATAAAGCAAAGACCATAAGCACTAATTTAGTCAAACTTCCCTGTTTGGTTGATTTGCTCCTCCGAAGCGGTAGAAACAAAGTGGGTAGCGTCGGCGTGTCCTCCCTGGATGGCAAAGGACAAAGTCGATTCATTCTTCCTAAGCGGTAAAGAATGAACTTCAAATAGTGTGCATTCCCGGAGCGGCGAAAGCAAACTAGACAGGCTTTCTAGCTCTTCTGTCCAGAGATCCTTGAACTCTTTTGCTCTTAGATCAGTGGCATGTCCTCCCTACACGGTCAAAGGACAAAGTTGATTCATTCTTCCCACGCGGTACAGAATGAACTTCAAATTGCGTGCTTTCCCGGACGGCGAAAGCAAACTGGGCAGGCCTTCTGGCTCTTCTGTCCAGGGATCCTTGAACTCTTTTGCTCTCAGATCAGTGGCATGTCCTCTCTACACAGTCAAAGGACAAAGTCGATTCATTCTTCCTACGCGGTACAGAATGAACTTCAAATTGCGTGCTTTCCCGGAGCGGCGAAAGCAAACTGAACAACGTTGGCATGTCCTCCCTGAGCGGCAAAGGACGTAGCTGATTCATTCTCCCTGAGCGGCAAAGAATAAACCTCCAATAGCAACTGGACAACACTGGCATGTCCTCCCTGAGCGGTAAAGGACGTAGCTGATTCATTCTCCCTGAGCGGCAAAGAATGAACCTTCAATAGCTTAAACAATGCTGGCATATCCTCCCTGGGCGGTAAAGGACGTAGCTGATTCATTCTCCCTGAGCGGCAAAGAATAAACCTTCAATAGCTTAGACAACGCTGACATGTCCTCCCTGAGCGGCAAAGGACGTAGCTGATTCATTCTCCCTGAGCGGCAAAGAATAAACCTTCAATAGCTTAGACAACGTTGGTATGTCCTCCCTGAGCGGCAAAGGACGTGGCTGATTCATTCTCCCTGAGCGGCAAAGAATAAACCTCCAATAGCTTAGACAACGTTGGTATGTCCTCCCTGAGCGGCAAAGGACGTGGTTGATTCATTCTCCCTGAGCGGCAAAGAATAAACCTCCAATAGCTTAGACAACGTTGGTATGTTCTCCCTGAGCGGCAAAGGACGTGGCTGATTCATTCTCCCTGAGCGGCAAAGAATAAACCTTCAATAGCTTAGACAACGCTGACATGTCCTTCCTGAGCGGCAAAGGACGTAGCTGATTCATTCTCCCTGAGCGGCAAAGAATAAACCTTCAATAGCAACTGGACAACACTGGCATGTCCTCCCTGAGCGGCAAAGGACGTAGCTGATTCATTCTCCCTGAGCGGCAAAGAATGAACCTTCAATAGCTTAAACAACGCTGGCTTATCCTCCCTGAGCAGTAAAGGACGTAGCTGATTCATTCTCCCTGAGCGGCAAAGAATAAACCTTCAATAGCTTAGACAACGCTGACATGTCCTCCCTGAGCGGCAAAGGACGTAGCTGATTCATTCTCCCTGAGCGGCAAAGAATAAACCTTCAATAGCTTAGACAACGTTGGTATGTCCTCCCTGAGCGGCAAAGGACGTGGCTGATTCATTCTCCCTGAGCGGCAAAGAATAAACCTCCAATAGCTTAGACAACGTTGGTATGTCCTCCCTGATCGGCAAAGGACGTGGCTGATTCATTCTCCCTGAGCGGCAAAGAATAAACCTCCAATAGCTTAGACAATGTTGGTATGTCCTCCCTGAGCGGCAAAGGACGTGGCTGATTCATTCTCCCTGAGCGACAAAGAATAAACCTTCAATAGCTTAGACAACGCTGACATATCCTCCCTGAGCGGCAAAGGACGTAGCTGATTCATTCTCCCTGAGCGGCAAAGAATAAACCTTCAATAGCAACTGGACAACACTGGCATGTCCTCCCTGAGCGGCAAAGGACGTAGCTGATTCATTCTCCCTGAGCGGCAAAGAATGAACCTTCAATAGCTTAAACAACGCTGGCATATCCTCCCTGAGCAGTAAAGGACGTAGCTGATTCATTCTCCCTGAGCGGCAAAGAATAAACCTTCAATAGCTTAGACAACGCTGACATGTCCTCCCTGAGCGGCAAAGGACGAAGCTGATTCATTCTCCCTGAGCGGCAAAGAATAAACCTCCAATAGCTTAGACAACGTTGGTATGTCCTCCCTGAGCGGCAAAGGACGTGGCTGATTCATTCTCCCTGAGCGGCAAAGAATAAACCTCCAATAGCTTAGACAACGTTGGTATGTCCTCCCTGAGCGGCAAAGGACGTGGCTGATTCATTCTCCCTGAGCGACAAAGAATAAACCTTCAATAGCTTAGACAACGCTGACATGTCCTCCCTGAGCGGCAAAGGACGTAGCTGATTCATTCTCCCTGAGCGGCAAAGAATAAACCTTCAATAGCAACTGGACAACGTTGACAGGAAATAAATTGAGCAGGCCTTCTGGCTCTTCTGCTCGGAAATCCTTGAGCTCTTTTGCTCTTAGATTCTGAAGTTGTGGGTCTCTTTTCTCTTTTTCTTTCTTCTTTCCTTATTCTTTTTCTTCCTTTTCTTCTTCTTCTTCTGTTTCTGTTTCTTTTTCTTTCTCTTCTTCTTCTTCTTCTTCTTCTCATTCTTCTTCTTCTTTTTTCACTTTCTTCTTCTTCTTCCGCTTCTTCTTTTCTTCTTCTTTTTTCTTTCCTCGCTTTTCTTTTTCTTCTTTCTTTTCCTTTTCCTTTTTCTTTTCTTTCTCTTCTCTCTCTCTCACTTCTTCTTTTTCTCTTTCTCTCTTGTTCTTTTTTTCTTTTCTCATTTTTCTTTTTCTCTCTTCTTTTTATTTTCTTTTTCTTCTCTTCTCTCTCTCTTTTCTTCTTTCTTCTTCTTCTTCTTATTCTCATTTTTTTTCCTCTCTTCTTATTTCCTCTCATCTCCTTTTCTTTTTCTCTCTTCTTATTTCTTCTTCTCTTTTCTTTTTCCTTTTTTTTTCTTTTTCTTTTTCTTTTCTTTCTCTTCTCTTCTCTCTCTCTCACTTTTTCTCTTTCTCTCTTGTTCTTTTTTTCTTTTCTCATTTTTCTCTTTCTCTCTTCTTTTTATTTTCTTTTTCTTCTCTTCTCTCTCTCTTTTCTTCTTTCTTCTTCTTCTTATTCTCATTTTTTTCTCTCTTCTTATTTCCTCTCATCTTCTTTTCTTTTTCTTTCTTCTTATTTCTTCTTATTCTTCTTCTCTTCTCTTTTCTTTTTCTTTTTTTTCTTTTTCTTTTCTTTTCTTTTTCTTTTTCCTCCTCTTTTATTTTTTCTTCTTTTTCTGTTTCTGTTTCTTTTTCTTTCTTTTTATTTAAAAATCAGGAAACCTGAATTTTTATTTAAAATATTCCAAGGGGAATATAATTGAGAAATTTAAATTTTGAGGAAAACGTCCCTTTAGAAAGGGTAAAATTGAGGAATTTGGATTTTTGAGAAAAATATCCTTTCGAAAGGAATGAAACGAAGTTTTGAGAGAAAAATCCTTTAGAAAGGATAGGATTGAGAAATCCGGGGTTTAAAGAAAAACATCCTTTAGGAAGGATAGAATTGAGAAATCCAGTTTTAAGAAAAACATCCTTTAGAAATGATAGGATTGAGAAATCGGAGTTTTGAGGAAAACATCCTTTAGGAAGGATAGGGTTGAGAAATCATGTTTTAAGAAAAACATCCTTTAGAAAGGATAGGATTGAGAAATCCGGGTTTTAAGAAAAACATCCTTTAGAAAGGACAGGATTGAGAAATCCAGTTTTAAGAAAAACATCCTTTAGAAAGGATAAAATCGAGAAATTTAAATTCTGAGAAAAACATCCTATAGAAAGGATAAAAAAATCAGGGATTCAGAACCTTGATACCAGTCAAAAGATTCTCGAGATCCATTTCTCTTCTCGTAGAGCCGTAGATCCACCCCTTTATTAATCTTCAAATATCTGTTCAAAAATAAACAAGTACTATGATGGTATGAGTTAGCATGCTCCTAACATATGGATGTCTAACTATCAATGATGCATGATCATATTTCATGATGCAATGATGTGTATGGTAATGAGAATGCAAAGATGCATGAATTTTGTCTTTATTCTCTAAGGCTGGTGGTCACCATCTGGGGACTACAACCACTCATCAATCTCGTTTCTTGACAAAACTTGCCCCCAACTTGTGTTGCTTATTCCCTGAGTCCAATAGCCTAAATCGCAATCAGAATCATTAGCTCAGTACCTTCACGCTGTATGTCATTTCTCACCGATTTGAAATCCTGTGTGCAAAGCCTTAGTTGCCCCACGGACAAAGATGCCTCAATGGGGTACCGATAGCTTTATCTCGAGCCATGATCAGTCTGCTTGTTCATTCCAATATAAGAGACTTATGAAAATAATAAAAATAAATTCATTATGTATATATATACATTTTAAAGGATCACGACAAGTGATATTTAAGAAAATCAAGCTTTGGGTCTTTGAAAAAAAAGGTCGACCCGAGTGACATTTTCCGAATGTTGCAGGAATGCACATATGACATCTTTTCTGGGCTATCAGGCTTCCGAGAGGAGCGACTCCCATTCCTAGTTTCTACCCGATTTAAAAGTGGCTCTCTTTAGCTCGCTAACTCACCATGCCCTATCCTTCCCTCTTTTCTGGTCTCAATCAGGCATTAGAAGTGTGTCAATCCTTGAAGAAAGGTTAACCCTGATAGGCGAGATGTGATCTGAAGACAAATTCATCCATCTGTGTATGGTCCAAATGGTCTTTTATGGCTTGTAATGTAGGCGAAGGCTTACGGCTACGAAAGAAAGGGTAAGTAGGCCCAAACAAGTGTTTAAGGGTGGTGAAACCAAGGATCAATTTTTCCAACGGGAAGTCTCACGATTATGCTCGGATGTAATGCTATTTCTTCTCTTGTTTCTCTCAATTGCTCCATACTGCCCCTTTGTTGGGGTTTTCACCCTAGAGTCCATTTCCTTTCGTCGAATGTAGTTTTGGATCAATTTGCACCTTCGCATTGTATTAGTGCAGGCTTTTGATCGAAGGTGAACAATCATTCGAGGCTCATCTAAGTAGAGATTCATTTGGATAGGGAATCCTCTTGTCCGCTTCTCTCCCTTTTCAAAATTGCACTTTTCACTTTAGTGCCATTGCTTTTGATTTCTTCAACTTTTATGTCGGTAACTTTTGACTTGATTTGGATAGCTCTTTGAGAACTGACTTTTCTTTTGCTGTTTCCTTTTGACGTTTTTGGCTGCTCAAACTAAAAGTGTACCCAATGAATATGTTCTCTTTTAATCTCTTTAGTTCACAAGACGTCATTATTATATCATAATCCGAATCCAATGTCATTTATTTGTCCATAGCTTTATATCTCATTTGCCCCCGGTGTAGGGGTGATCCTTGATTTGGGTCCAATCAAAAGAAAAAGTTTAAAAGGCTCAAACGGGGACAACAATGGTTTTTTTTTATTTATTTTCTTTCTATGTGAATAGAATTGAAGGAATGCCAAATGTCCTCCCATACACGGATATCAAAATTGGTCTTCATGTGGTAGAAGTTTTAGGGTTATCACTTCATTCAAGGACCTTGAACGACAATGCCCGAGAGGAAAAATTCACTCAATGGGAGTGGCCCATTATTCCTGAACACTCATTGTCATTCTTCTCTTGGCCTAAGTAGAACATAAGGATTTCATATTTAGTATCCTCACAACATCCGGCTTTTCGAAAAAAAATCTTTTTAAATTGAATTAAAGTTAATCTGACAAAAAGTATATACACGTGTAATAGGAAAATAAGAGTAAGCTTATAATAATAAACAATAAATGAAATGTTTTAAAGAATCAATGAATACCAAAATATTTTCAAAATGAAAAAAATCTACAGCTCGACTTATTTCTTTTGCATTTTTCCCAAATGCACAGGGATCAACGGTTTTGAATTTCCTTTACCGGTAGCCGTTTGCTCCGGGCTAGTTGTACCATTCCCCTGGGTACAATCAGTTTTCACCAATAATGAGAATTGGATTTTTGCAAAGGATTTATTTCCCTTCGACCATTCGTAAAAATGGATTTTCTATGGATATTTGAATTATCCATTATTTTAAACTTTTACCGGGTTTAAGCACGTTGTGCCAACAGCGATGTAATATCTCCAATTCGCTTTTCCTTGAACCGGCTTGCATTTTTCCCAAATGCACAGGGATTAACGGATTTGAATCACCTTTACCGATAGCCGTTTGCTCCGGGCTAGTTGTACCATTCCCCTAGGTACAATCAGTTTTCACCAATAATGAGAATTGGATTTTTTGCAAAGGATTTATTTTCCTTCGACCATTCGTAAAAATGGATTTTCGATGGACATTTGAATTATCCATTGTCTTAAACTTTACCGCGTTTAAGCACGTTGTACCAACATTTCTATCAGACTTGCTCAAACATCGCTTCTTCTTCCATGAAGCAATGTAATGTCTCCGAAGGTCATACTAGACTGAGCTTTGATCAAAGGCTTCATCTTGACGGGCAGAAGATGCCCCTTGAGGTGGGCTGGACGAGGGGCCGATAACAAGATGATTCTTAAATATTGGAGTGGCCGAGTGGTCTCCCGGTTCTTGAGCAACACTCACTCCTTTCAGATCGGACTGTAACAGTTAGGGTATTCCTTTCATCATATCTTGTTGGGGCTTGATGATGGTGCCCCTTAATTCTTGCTGACCTCTCAAATCATCCTCTGGCTTGGCAAAGCTTTCCTCAATTTATTCACTTTAAAAATGAATGCATGCAATGTGTCGTATGCACAACAAGGATAAATGATTAGAGGTAAGCAAACAGACATGTACAACTAAATGCAAAGATGCATTAATCTTATTTGATGGACATTAATCTTATTTGTTTAATGAATGAATGAATCGTATGTACCACGGAAACACATGATTAAAAAAAGGTAATCAAACAGACATGTACAATTGAATGCAAAGGTGCATTGAACATTAATTGCATGAATGCAATGTGTCATATGTACAATAGAAATGCATGGCTAAATGCATAATTGAAATGCAAAGAGCAACACTGAGTTCGGCAAATATCCTCGTTAAACAACTCATCAATGGGAACCTTGGTCTGTTACAATGATCGGAAGAAACCCACTACATGTAGTTCTTGAGCTGGCGTCTAGGCAGACGATTCTCTTCAAGACTCACTCAATCCCTTCTTCTTTCTTGAAATGATCTTTTGCTAGGAATCGGGCGTTCTCGCATATCCTTGTTAACAAGTAAGCCAACTCTCGGTCCTGCTCCCAAGTAGTATAGGCGACGAATTATGATTAATCCACTGTCTATATTTGGTGCTCTTGACTTGCTCTTATAGAGGGTCCCACTGAGCCTAACCTTCAAAGCGCATCGGGGGTGAGGTCGAAATTCCCTCTAACTTGAAGTATTTTTCCTTATTCTAGGTTGAGACTTGATTGTCAACTCAAAGCAGCGAGGTGCCCGAGAAACTTTCGATCTTGCCACAGAAAGCTTGGTTCTTGTTCGGTGTGGTTCTCGCTAATTCCCTTGCAAGACTCGGTGCTTTCCAACTATTGTAGTCAAATCAAAACTGCCAATGGTAGAACAAATGTAGGTCGAATTCCAAGATTTGAAGTACTGGTCACTTGCCTGAAACGTCTAACAAATATGTGAGGTGGCCTTTTTCGTCTTTGAAATCCTTTCTTGTTTCGGGACTCCAACCATGTAGTTTCTCTCCTTGTGGCTACATTTTCGTCGAGGTCCTCCTCACTATTGTTACAAACCGTATTTCCCACTAGTCAAGTCTTTAATTTCAGACTATTTCCAACTCAATGTGCTCTTTATGCAACGATGAAATATGCAAGATAAGATAAAAGGGGAATAAAAGCAAAGGCGTTAGTCACATGATAAACATAAACCAAGGTAAGAAATGAAATTCAAGCATTAACGAAAAAGAAGCGTAGAAACAAGCAATTAGCACGCAAAAATCTAGACACTCTAAACTCTAGGGCTATACGCATGGCTCTAATGGGGTAGGCTTCTTATATTCTCACACATGAGTTTGGTTCTAACAAAGGGTACCCGAACCTATCTCATCACCTACTAAGGCAATAAGAACCCCAATTCTGGCCCATTACAGGCTTGCGAATTGGTTTACGCTCGAGGGAAAACACGACCTGATGACGTGGAGGGTTGCTCACTTGTCAAAAGGCGTGGATTCCGGAAGTGAATTACCGACCCGTGGAGGGATACTCACTTGGGTATGGGCGTTTCACTCCCACTTAAGAAGGGTAGCTCGGGTATAGAGCTTGATGATCATGATGCAACACATGTCGGTGACTTCCTTAATAATTAAATGAGGAATTAATTCGAATGCCACAAATTTCCAAAGCCCGTTCAACTTAAGTCGTATTTTCATAAAAGAACAAACTTATTAGCTTCACTTCGAATTTTAAATATTTTCTATCGATTAAATGGCAACAAGCGTTTTATTGGCTTAACTCTCTTTTTTTTGTTTTGTAAAAACAAAAAATTTGTCCCCAGCAGAGTCGCCATGCTGTGATAAGGTTTTTTCTGGAAACCGTTAAATGGGGGCCTTATCACTATTTTCTTCTTGAAAAACGGTTTTATTTAAAAAGGGGGAAATTCTTATTTTGGAAAACTGTAAAAATTTGGAGTCGCCACCGGCCACTGAGGTAGGCCAGACACCACAAAACCAGAGATTCGTTTTAAAATGGGTTCGGGAGTTGGTTACGTGTGGGGTAGGATTAGCACCCCCATCACGCCCGGAAATCGGTACCAAATTGCTTGTTGCCTCTTTAATCGACATGAATTATTTAAAAAATCCAAAATGAATTTAATAAGAATGTTCTTAAATGAAAATATGACTTAAATAACACGGGCTTTATCGAATAGTGTCATTGGAATTAATTAAACATTTAATTAAAAAGGATGACGGTACACCGGACCAAAGACTAAACCGACATCAAATAAGACTGACTGTCGTGTTAGTTTAGGGTTCGGATCTCGTACGTCACCTTTATGCATGATGCAAGCAGATAAGATATGGTGCTATGGTATTGTCTATTTTAATTACGGATTTACCTTTAGACGATTCGAATTAATCCAAATATTCGCGGGACATCCAATAAGTTAGGCTAGTCGACCCGAATACGCGAATTAATAAGTATCTCCGTTTTATAATTAAAATTCATTAACATACAAATTAAAATACTAAAAAAATCACATGCAATGACAATTAAAATGCATGTCACAAAAATATATTCGAACCACATGATAGCAGATAAACATACACTTATTAAAAATGTATACATCACATACCAAAATAACATGTAATATAAATAAAATGCAAACAGACAAGGACCGCAACGGTAATTAACCCATTTAAAAGAATAATTAAAACACGAAATAGGGACTCAATTAAAATGATGCGGGAACCTACGAGGACTAAAAGTGAAGTTTTCCCATCCGAAATTTAACCAAAACAAGATCGGGACTAGATTGAAAATGTTTGAAAACGTGCAGGGACCGCGGAAGGGGTTTTAAAAAGAGGAAGCCCTCCTCTCGCAATTAAAGTGATGCGGAGGGCCTTAAAGTGCGATTAAACCATTTTTATTTTATGAGTCAATATATAAACACATTTAAAAAAAAATCAGTCCCCCCCTCTTTTATATTACAAACCCTAAAAACTCTCCCCCTTTTCATCTTTTGCTTCTGGCGCCGCAAGGCGTTCCTTCAGCCGTTGCCGGCGCCGGAGCGAAAAAAAATACTCTCTTTTTTTTACCCTTTTTTAAGAACCCGAACTAGAAACCCCTTTTATTTTCACGAAATCCAAATCGAAACCCCCCACAAAAAGACTTTTTTTTATGTTTTAAAATTTCAGATCTAGATTTTTGTGTGTGTCGTCTTCACCGATTCACCTCGCATATCCCCCAAAGGGGCTAGAAAGCTTATCACCGGCGCAAGGGGGACGAACAGACGTGTAGAATACAAAACGTCGAAGGTAAAAAAAACACATTCTTTTTTTTATATATATATTTATATATATATATATTTTTTGATGCAAAACTGAAAACGAAAATATATACCTTCTAAAATTTCTTTGTATTGCTCTTGAAACTCTATTACAATACTCTCTCTGAAATTTCTTTTTTTTTTATCCTCTGAAAATATGTTTGCTTGTATTCTCTGAGATTTTCGATTACACTTGTTCTCTGAAATTTTCAGATCGGAAAAATCCCCCCACCCTTCTTTACAATATTTGCCTCGGTTCTTTATAGCCCCGAAATCACCTTTCTTTTTTTGCATAAAAAAAATAGATAGTGCGGTTGGTTGAAATTGATTTCTTTGTCTGCCACTTGTTCTCTCTTTTTTTTGGTTGCATGTGAATGCTGGAGAGGATCCGAAGTGGTAGGGCTCGAGTCGGCCGGACAACGCGGGATGAATCACGGCCGTTGATGGAAGCTGGAAAGGGGGGCGTACGATGCACGCGCGCGTGTGGCGACTGAATCGACGCGCGTGGATCACACGCGCTCGGACACGATCTGATCTTGGCCGTCCGATCCATCCTTGATCCAATGGTGGAGACTGCGCGGCGCTAGGGCAACGGGTGGCTTCTCTAGGTTTTTTTTGTTCCTGGTGCGATCTGGGCCGTTAGATCTGGATCCCAGATCTAGCGGTGGGAAATGCGGCGGCTGCACAAAAAAATCAAGAGAGAGTTAGGGTTTTTCAGATTAGGGCTAGTCTTTTGGGCCTAAACAGGCTTTGTATTATTTGGGTTTGATGTAATATGGACTTTGATAAACATTTGGGCTTTATTTATATATTAATATACTGGGCTTTTATTTAATTAATATTTTATTTTCCAAATTTAACAATAATAATAATAATTAATAATAATAATAATAATAATAATAATAATATTGATAATAATAATAACTATAACGATACCATAGTAATAATACTAATATATGGTGATGACAATGACTAACATAATAGTGGATGATATTAATAATATTATAAGTAATGGTAATAAATGATGATAGTAAATAGTAATAATATGATATCTAGGTATTAATTAGACCAAGCCCAACATGCATGGACAAAACCCAACTGGATGAAGCCCAAGAAAGCCTAATATACAAGACCCAAACTTATTTAAGCAGATTTAAAAGGGGCTAATCAGCCCGGACAAAATTAGTGATTACAGTAAGTTTCTAAACCTACCATGTCAACTTAACATTTAGGTTGGTGGGTAACATTTTAAGTGTCGTTTTTTTAATTTTAAGTTGCAACCGAAAATACTACATATTATGATAAGTTTTCATACTTGTTAGTAAGTTTCTGAACTTATCCTGTCGCATGTTGGTCAAAATTGTTTAACTTTGACTATAATTTATTTAAAACTTTTAATTAATTAAAATTTATAAAATATATATTTAAAACTACTTGATTCAAGGTTTTAAAAATATATATTTTTATATTTTTATCAATAATAAATTTTAAATTATAAAAAGTCAAACTTAAAAAAGTTTGACTCAAATGTGACAGATTAGTGGGACAGAGTGAGTACATCTTTTGGTAACATTTAGGTTGGTGAGTAACATTTTAAATGTTGTGTTTTTTAACCTACCGACTACACACACTTCTTGTTACACATTTTTTTCTTGATCTAACGGTATTTTTAAAGTTCTGATACTTGCCACAACCGAAAATGTTATTAAAAAGTATAACATTTTCAGTTTCATGTTTTACATTTTCAGTTGGTGACGTACCGCAACCTGTCGTATGTTAGACAAACCCTCCACAAAAGACTTGCCATAAGGCTCCCGCGTCGGGTGGACAAAATTCAAATCGGTTTGAAAAAAATCAAATAATTTGACTCAATTCGATATAAAAATACTCTATTCTTCTTGACTCAAATTATAACTTTATAAACTCAACTCAATTTTTTTAAATAAAGTTCAAGTTACAAAATTAAAATTTGAATAACTAGAAATTTTTAATAATAAGTGAATCAATTGTTAAATTTTAATAGTCTTTCAATTTTACCAGATATATATCATGTATGAAAAATATGAAGAAATATATATATATATATATGTATTGTATATAATTATAAAAAATGTTTAAATTGAAATTAATTGGTACCATAATATTATAAAAGTTTACAATTTAATTTGGACATAAATTCGAACTCAACTCAAATTTCATAAACTCGACTTGAAAAAAAATTCAAATAAAGTTTGAGATATAAAATAAAACATTTCAACTCGATTAACTGAATTTTTTTTTACTTGACTCGATCGAATACTCACCCCTATTTGACATCACATACAATAACAACAAAATTAAATGAATATTTTATCTAAAAAAACAACCCCGTTAAAGATTAAATAAAAAATACCCATTTCAATCCGCGTAAAGTAAACTCGCATTTAGCTAAAAGCAAATTTCAAACTCATGCTTAATCAAAAATGAGTTTTGTGTAAAAAAAACTTGATAAATTATTATTTTTTATTTCTTACCTATCCATTCAACAGTCAACACAGAACTCACGTTTAGCTAAACACAAGTTTGAAATTCGCTTTTAGCTAAACACCAGTTTTATCTTCCAGGGCTATTTTACTAATCTTAGTTGAGGTTGTTTTTAAATAATTCCCGAAAAAGGGAATATTGACCCAAATATTAGTTTTGGGAATATTGACCCAAATATTAGTTTTGGGTTTTTTTATTCCAAAACTAGGGATGCTCTCAGATTAAGTCCTCATCTAGGGATGTTTACTGTGCAAAATCAGAAAACATTGGGTGCACAGCCCGTTCTTGAACAGTGTTTTCCAAGTTGGAACACTGTTCAAACTCGGATTCCTTCCCCCCCCCCCCTTTGAAGAAGCCACGCTGCCACGTGGCAATAGCTGGGCGTTCCAGGCACTGTTCAAAGTCGGATTGCTCACCCCCCGATTTTGAACAGTGCACCGAATAAATAATGGGTGTTGGCAGGCGGGTGGCAGGCGGGTTCACGGGTGGCAGCTTTCTTTATTTTATTTATTTTTTAATTGGTTGAATGGGAGGTGAAAATTTTGTGGTTGAAATTGAAATGAGGTGAAGATAAATAGGGGTTGTGTTGAAGGTTGAAGAAAGAAGGTAGAAGATAGAAAAGGAAGATTTGGAAGAAATTTTGTAAGTATTTATATTTTATTTGAAAATTTTTTGTTAAATTTATATTTTATATTTGTAATGTATGTATTTTTTGTAGTTACCAATTTTTTTATTTTTTTAGATTAGTTTTTTTTAATTTATATATGTTAGAATTTTGAAGTTGATGTTTGAAATATTAAATTTTTTGTGTTAAATAGATTGTTGAAGAGGAGAAGAAGAAATTTTGTGAAGAGTTTGAGAAAGATAGATTTGAAGAAATATAGTAAGTATAATGTAATTTTATTTGAGAAAATTATGTTAAATTTATATGTATATTTGTAATGTATGTATTTTTTGTAGTTACAATTTTTTTTATTTTTTCAGATTACTTTTTTTAATTTTATATATGTTAGAATTTTGAAGTTGATGTTTGAAATATTGGAATTTTTGTGTTAAATATGTTGTTGAAGAGGAGAAGAAGAAATTTTGTGAAGAGTTTGAGAAAGAGAGATTTGAAGAAATATAGTAGGTATAATGCAATTTTAATTTGGTGGTTGAATTTTATAAATTTATGAAGAGATTAATTTGTTGTTTTTTTTAATTTTGGAGTTGATATTTGAAAATTTTAATATTTGAATATTTCTATTGTTGTTAATTTTATGTTAGATTTTATAACATTAATGTTGAAAATGTTTATATTTGGAGTATATTGTGAGTAAAATGAGTATATTTGGAGTTGAATCAAAAAAGAAAAAAAAAACATTTTTTAAAATTTATTTGTAATTTTGAAAAAAAAAAAACTTAGGAGTTGACATAGTAAAAAATATTCAAGTTTTTTAATTTAAGGGTTATTAGTAGAAAGATGTTTTTTAAAATTTATTTGTAATTTTGAAAAAAAATTAACTTAGGGTAGGAGTTGGTTTAGGGTAAACAATATTAATGTTTTAATTTAGGATTTTTAAAAAAAATTTATGTATGATTATAATTAGGGTATTTATTATAAGTAGATTAGTGACTAGTTTGTAAAAATGTTAAAATTGAAGGTTATAAAACGAAAATAGTAAATTAGTGAGTAATTTGTAAAAAAATTAAAGTTGAAGAGTTTTAAAGGGAAATTAGTGAATGATATATGACTAAGGATTAAAGTTATATTAGTAATAGTAGTAGTAGTAGTCAAAAAGATGTTTTTAAATTTTATTTGTAATTTTGAAGAAATTGTTTTATTTAGTAAATTTATTTAATGAAGTTTGGGAGTTTTATAATTTTAGTTTTATTTGTAATTTTGAAGAAATTTAAATTCTTGTTTTATTTTTAATTCGGTAAAATTCAACGAAATTTAAATTCTAAGCATTTATTTAGTTATTTAGTAGTGTGATAAATGCAATAAAAATATTAATGAATTTGAGAGTTTTTTTAATAATTAGTGACCTTAAACTTGT
This sequence comes from Hibiscus trionum, assembly GCA_030270665.1. Lineage (NCBI taxonomy): Eukaryota > Viridiplantae > Streptophyta > Magnoliopsida > Malvales > Malvaceae > Hibiscus > Hibiscus trionum. The sequence goes on from BSYR01000011.1 coordinate 25,550,488, forward strand.
ATATATTAAAAAATATGGATGTTATTAGTCTTTAATAGTAGTGTAGTTGAATTGAAATTTAAACAAAATTAATTTATAATATCTAGTATTATTTTAATTCGGTAAAATTCAACGAAATTTAAATTCTAAGCATTTATTTAGTTATTTAGTAGTGTAATAAATGTATTAGAATGAAAATTTTAATTGCATAGAATTTTACAAAATTTAGTCTCGGGTTATAATATATTCATACTTATCATGTAGGATGGTTGAGCAAGCTCCTTTATTGAGATTTCAGGATGAACACATTAGTAGTTTGCCGGTTCCTGAGATGGTACAATTTTATTAATAATTGATTTATTAGAAATTCAATTATGTTAATAATATTTTGTTTGGTTTATCCCTTTATTTATTGATGTGTTAATTACAGGATTTTGAGGGTACATTTAAACATCACCTGACCATGGCGAAAAATCCTCCGCACGGTCGAATCACTGAATGGTTGCAACAATCTGAATTTTATTATGCGACATTCCTTCGAGGGTACAAGTTGGTGCCCGGGTTGATTGTTGCTCTGATTGAGCGTTGGAGGCCGGAAACCCATACGTTCCATATGCCATGTGGGGAATGCACGATCACACTTGAAGACGTGGTCATGCTTATTGGGGTGCCGGTAAACGGGGCACCATTGATCGGGGCACCATTGACCGGGGAACCTTCGATCGACCAGACTGAAGTTAGACCTGAAGCACTTTGCGGTTATTTTCTCGGGAAGGTGCTGGACAAATCAAATTTGTCACGAAGTCGCGTGAAACTGAGTTGGTTGTAAAAAGAATTTAATATCAATGAATATAGTTCGATTGATGCGGTTTATAATGCCAGTCGAGCTTATATTCTGCAGCTCATTGGCAGTATATTGATGCCGGATAAATCTGGCAATCTTGTACATACACGGTATCTACGCTTTTTGAGGTACTCGTGGGAAGCTGCTCAATATAGTTGGGGATCGGCCATATTAGCGTTCTTGTATCGTGAGTTGTGCAAGGGCGCTAAAATAGATAATGGTCGTAAGGTTCGAGGTATTGATGGATGTTTGTTGTTGCTGCAAGCATGGGCTTGGCAGCGACTTCCGTTCTGGACACCGATTACTCGAACACCGGTACAGTTCCCTCTTGTCGCCAGGTAATTATCTTGATTGTAAGTTTAATTTCGTGGTAATTTTAAATTATTTTTTATTAATTAAAACATTAATTGTGAGTTGTATGCAGATGGTGCGAGAAAAAAACGCACACGGGATTGGCGAACAACAACTTGAAAGTGTTTAGAACGGAAATTGATTTGTATTGTTAGGAGCGGGTATGTGGTTAACTATATTTTTTACATTAATAGTTTTTTTACATTATAGTTAGGTCTTATTATAATAATCATTATTTTTGCAGTTTATTTGGATGGCGTACTACGATGATCGCATATTTGTACCAGATGAACTGTTGAAGGATTCTAACATGTGGTGTACGGTTACACCGTTGATCCACTTTGCGATTGTCGAGTTCCACTTTGCCGACAGGGTGCTTAGGCAATTTGGCTTCCACCAGCCTATTTTGTATCCCCACACTCAGCATGATTATTTGCACAATTATGATGGACGCGGCAGGGCAGATGTTCCGTGGGAAGTCATACACGCTGAGTACGTTACAATGTGGAACAACAGAAATTCAACGATACCATTTCGCGCCGAAATCGAAGAGGAAGATTTTTATTTTCAGAGGTCAGAGTACCTGATTTATTTTTTTAATAATGGAAAGCCTTACTTAACTTCGGTCGAAGAACGGGAACAATGTCAAACATTTAAGAAAAAATATGGCGGTAAAGCTGAGTCTTCCAAGACAGCAGCAGCGGCCGCATCTAAAAATCCCGTTTGGTCTCAAAATTCTAAAGGTTGGCCAACAACTTGGGAACATCCAGTGCGCTCGCCAGTTATTTGGGAAAAAGAACCGACCCCAACACATCATGCAGGAGAAGTGGGCCAGAGCTCCTCCGATACTCACGAGTTTGCTGATGTTGATTTATACACACCCGAGTTTATTCCTCAACAATTACCTCGTTACTCAAACTTTGAACAGAGCATGGATTTTTAGGAAATACAAGATTTCCTGAATTCACCAGAGTTTTTACCTCGTTACTCCACGGGTTGCGTGGACACGTACACAACACCGCCTCATATGCCCTCGGTGAATGAGGAGGATGCTGGAGAGGTGGATGCTGAAGAGGAGGATGCTGAAGAGGTTCTTGAGGAAGAATTGAGGCCACAACGTAAGAGGACCAAAAAACACACCTATTTTTCGACCATATCCGCTCATTGTCAAAAATTACGTAAGCGGATGCAAAAGAAAAAATGATGTTATCTTTATTTGTGTAACAACTTAGAGTACTGATTGAATTTGAATATTGAATTTTCACTATGTGTTTTGTTTTTTTATTTATTATTCGTTCGTTGTTTGGTTAAAATATGATATAAATGGTATATTTTCGGTAAAATAGTGAAAACGTAGTAAATGAATTTGAAACGTTCTAAAATTTTGTATGCTATTAGAAATATCGTTTTTAAGGTTTCTGTTAAAATTTGGTAATTTTTGGAAAATCGTTTGGTAGATGAATTCGAATAAAAACAGTTTTTAATACTTTACGAAATGGTCACTAAATAGTGAAAACGTAGTAAATGAATTTGAAACGTTCTAAAATTTTGTATGCTATTATAAATATTGTTTTTAAGGTTTCTGTTAAAATTTGGTAATTTTTGGAAATCGTTTGGTAGATGAATTCGAATAAAAACAGTTTTTAATACTTTACGAAATGGTCACTAAATAGTGAAAACGTAGTAAATGAATTTGAAACGTTCTAAAATTTTGTATGCTATTAGAAATATTGTTTTTAAGGTTTCTGTTAAAATTTGGTAATTTTTGGAAATCGTTTGGTACATGAATTCGAATAAAAACAGTTTTTAATACTTTACGAAATGGTCACTAAATAGTGAAAACGTAGTAAATGAATTTGAAACGTTCTAAAATATTGTATGCTATTAGAAATATTGTTTTTAAGGTTTCTGTTAAAATTTGGTAATTTTTGGAAATCGTTTGGTGCATGAATTCGAATAAAAACAGTTTTTAATACTTTACGAAATGGTCACTAAATAGTGAAAAACGTAGTAAATCAATTCAGACAATATTTTAAATGCAAACATTATATTTCCTGAATTCAAGTACAATCCGCAAATAATCATTGAGGCATGGCCACATATCTTGGTTCATTGGGACATTTTGATTTCGAATGGCCTTCACCCCTACATATGTTGCATCTCTTGCGTTGGCCTTTCTCTCTATGAGGAAGATCCATACTCGTGTAGATCCGAGTCGATCTAGGTCGCTCATTTGGCTTTCTACGTAGTGTCGGATCCAGTAACCATTTATCATGCTCCACTGGCGGCCAATACATAGAATTCGGGATCGGTGGGAACTCAATTTTGTAAATTTCTAATATATGGCTGAGACTGAAGCATTCATCAACAAATGTGTACGGGTCAACGTTGACGAACAAACATGCTGCAACTGCATGAGCACATGGATATCGCCACGCTTGGAACTCGCCACAGTCACACCAGTTACGTCTGAAATCTACTCGAAATACGTTCGAGTGGGGGGCTCCGTGTCGGGATCTGGAAGCAACAACATCGAAAGTCTTATTATGGCAGTCGAATGCGTGAACCACCAACGCGGTTGCACTCTTCACATTTTCATCCATTTTTTCAACCATTTTCTCCGGCCATAGTTGTCCCCTATTTATTAATGACTGCATCTTCTTCCCTTTGACGGCCCAAACCTTAGTCAAACGGTAGTATGTCTCGGTTACCAAGCTGGCTATTGGAAGATGACGCGACTCTTTGAGTACTCCATTAATGCACTCCACAAGGTTGGTAGTCATTTGCCCGTATCGTCTACCACCTTCATCATATGATTGGGCTCATCTCTCTCTCTCGATGTTGTTGGCCCAACTCTAAACACGCTCGCCATATTTCATTAAACCCGCCATCTTCCTTTCAAATTCTGGCCGTAGTAATTGATACCCTGTGCCATAATTATTGTTTGACTTAGCATCGACATAAATCAAAACACATCACTACATACACATATATAACTTAATTTGAAAGAATGATACTTACTCATGCTCATAATCTCACTGCGAAGGTACTGATTTTTGAATTTTTCAACGGCATTCTTTCCGATATGACGAACATAGTATGCAGGGTATGCATAGAGAGGTGTCCAACGACTTCCCTCTCGATTAATTGCAGCTTTGATACCCGTTCCTCAATCAGAGATAATACAAACCCCGTCTTGGCAGACCACATGCTCACGCAAATTTGTCAAAAAGAAATCCCAAGCTTCACCAGTTTCCCCTTCAACAATTGCGAATGCAATCGGAATGACATTGTTCTCACCATCTTGCATAACGACAACCAGTAGTATGTGAGAGTATTTCTCGTAAAGCCATGTTCCATCCACTTGGATCATACGCTTACAATACGGAAAGCCGTCAATGCATGGCTTGAAAGCCCAGAACAGTCGATAGAAAAATTTATACCCTTGAAGTAATTGCCCTTGTCGGTCGTACGCATCTTTTGTTTGATACCTGACTATGGTGCCTGTGATGAAATGTGTCATTTCCATCAACAACGTTGGTAGCTCATTATACGATCTGTCATAATCACCGTACACTGAATTCAATGCCTTATCCCTTGCACGCCACCCCTTCTTGTATTGTATTTGATATTGGAATAGTTGTGCAACGGTTGCTTGAATGGTTGAAACTGGAACCCTTGGATTTGCTTCGACCAACTTCATCACGTGATGGCTTATTACGCTGGACTCCGATTTCCTGTGGTCCTGGTCGATGGCTGTTCGTAAACATGTGTGATCGCCATTGTACTTCGTGACCTCCCAACGACCACTCTTCTTAAGCTTCGTTACACGAATCTTCCAGTTGCACCCTGCTCCATACTTCACACACTTCGCAAGGAAAGTTTTTGTGTTGGATTCAGCAACCGCATAATCTACATGTTGTCTGATATTATACTATTTAATTGCCAATATAGCTTCGTCCTTTGCCTTAAATTCCAGCCCCTCAGCCAAGTCGCCATTCTGACTAGAACTTTTTTGGGGCATATCTGGAAATTGTGGCGCCCTCATCGCATCGAAATCCACCGAGTGCATATGAGCAGGAGCTTCATATAATGTAATGTCGCCCCCGGTCGGAACAAATTCTCCAACACCGAAGTCAGGGGCTTGACCATCGTTATTCGGGAACAAATCAGGATCCCCAACATCTTCATCTTCGCTGGAATCTTCTAATGATTCTCCCCACCAGCCACGTCCAAGTGCAATATTAGCATCAACATCAACAATCGGTCCGTACGATGGATCACATGTTGACGACCCACCTTCATGAAATCCACTAGATGTCCCAGTTGCCAACATTGCAACAAAACTGCCTCCGGACATATCAATTTCGTTACCGACACCCATTTGACTAGATTCCACAGTTGCATTTCTAGAGGGGTCGGGAATATCAAGCATCGTGGCAAACAACTCGACATTTCGAATTCCCATTGACTTATGCTCTGCGATTATAACTTCCAGATCTTCATTATCTTCGAGAGCAATCGCGGAATATATGACTGGATTCGAACATGTCATCCACCAGTACTGCAAACTATGAATCGGAGGTCCAATTTTTTCTGATATCTCCTCTTTCAATACTCGAAGTGTGATTTCTTTGTTAATTCTCATCTTCGTAGGCCTCTCCGAATGAAATACGACACCAACATCAGATTTTACCATTTTTCCGTTGTAATGGACAGTCACAAAACAACTGTTGTTGCTCATTTTCTCTGCATATTCGAAAAAATATTTTACAATTAATTTTCAAATAACATCAAAAATATACAGATAAAAAAATAATATTTCAAAACAACTTACATTTTTTTCTTCCAACTTTCTTCTTCTTCTTCTTCTTCTCCCTCTTTACTCAAATATAACTTAAACGATTTTCTATCAAACTACATTCTTCAACACTAAATGAACCTATTTAAAATAAAATCTAACTTGAATATTTCCCTATAATACCCCTACACGAAAATTAATATCCACTAACAGATTTACAATAAAAAACTACACTACCCCTACATAATTTAAAATTATTTAACAATTAATTTTTTTTACTAACCTACACCTACACCACTATTATTTCACATCACTGAAACCTACACCTGCATCTATATCACATCACTGAAACCCTACACCTGGACCTACAACACTATTATTTCACATCACTAAAACCTACATCTACATCTGCACCTACACTTATATCACATCACTGAAACCCTACACCTGCACCTACATCACTATTATTTCACATCACTGAAACCTACATCTGCACCTACACCTGCACCTAGGGATGTAAAAACAGGTCAACAGTTGGGTTTCAGGTCGGGCTCTGTCAGGTCGGGTCAAATCGGTTACAGGTCATTTCGGGTCATTTTTTGTTTTGACTCGATTCGGTTCGGGTTCGGGTTCATTTCGGGTCGGGTTCATTTCAGGTCGGGTTCAATTCAGGTCGGGTTCATTTCGGGTCGGGTTCATTTCAGGTCGGTTCATTTCAAGTCGGGCCAAAACGGTTAATTGACAGGCTGATTTCAGGTCGGTTTCGTTTCAGGTCGGGTTCATTTCAGGTCGGTTTCGTTTCAGGTCGGGTTCATTTCAGGTCGGTTTCGTTTCAGGTCGGGTTCATTTCAGGTCGGTTTCGTTTCAGGTCGGGTTCATTTCAGGTCGGTTTCATTTCAGGTCAGGTTCGTTTCAGGTCGGTTTCGTTTCAGGTCGGGTTCGTTTCAGGTCGGTTTCGTTTCAGGTCGGGTTCTTTTTAGGTCGGTTTTGTTTTAGGTCGGGTTCATTTCAGGTCAGTTTCGTTTCAGGTCGGGTTCATTTCAGGTCGGGTTCCTTCAGGTTTATGGTTTATTGTGTTATGTGTATTATATATATTGACGGATTATGATTTTTATTTTTACGGTTTAGGGTTTATGGTATATGGTTTAGGGTTTAGGGTTTAGGGTTATGGGATTACGTATATGTGATATATATATAGTTGGGACTATTGGATTTATTTTTAGGGTCTAGGGTTTATGGTTTAGGGTTTACTGATCTTAAATTAATACAAACATGCCTACATTAATTATATATATATTGATGGATTATGATTTTTAAGGTTTAGGGTTTAGGGTTTACTGAACTTAAATTAATACAAACATGCCTACATTAATTATATATATATATTGATGGATTATGGTTTTTAGGGTTTATGGTTTAGGGTTTAGGGTTTACTGATCTTAAATTAATACAAACATACCTACATGTATTATATATATCGATGGATTATGGTTTTTAGGGTTTAGGGTTTAGGGTTTACTGATCTTAAATTAATACAAACATACTTACATGTATTATATATATATTGATGGATTATGGGTTTTAGGGTTTAGGGTTTAAGGTTTACTGATCTTAAATTAATACAAACATACCTACATGTATTATATATATATATTGATGGATTATGGTTTTTAGGGTTTAGGGTTTAGGGTTTACTGTTCATAAAATGATACGTACATACGTACATGTAATATATATATATATATATATTGATGGATTATGGTTTTTGTTTTTAGTGTTTAGTGTTTAGCGTTTAGAGTTTAGCGTTTAGGTTTTAGGGTTTAGTGGTTAGGGCTTTAGGGATTATTATTATTATTATTATTATTATTATTATTATATACTTAAATACAATTATTATTATTATTATATATTTACTATGCTTATTATTATTATTAGTTATTATTATTATTATTATTAGTTTTTATTATTATTATTATTACTATGATTATTAATATTATTATTATTATTACTACTATTATTATTATTATAATTATTATATACTTAAATACAATTATTATTATTATTATTATATATTTACTATGCTTATTATTATTATTAGTTTTATGATTATTATGATTATTATTACTATTATTATTATTATTATTATTATTATTATTATTTGTAATTAAATGTATATGGTTTAGGGTTTAGGATTAGGGACTATGGTTCATTGATTAAATATTAGGGTTTGGTGTGTAAACCCCTAATGTCTAATTCTAAACCCTAAGCATTAAACCCTAAAGCATAAGTAATTAACCCTAACCACTAAACCCTCGATCTAGGATTACGGACTATGAGCTATAGATTAAATATTAGGGTTTTATGGTTTAGAGGGTAGTGGTTATTGTTTAGGGTTTAGGATTAGGGACTATGGTTCATTGATTAAATATTAGGGTTTGGTGTGTAAACCCCTAATGTCTAATTCTAAACCCTAAGCATTAAACCCTAAAGCATAAGTAATTAACCCTAACCACTAAACCTTCGATCTAGGATTACGGACTATGAGCTATAGATTAAATATTAGGGTTTTATGGTTTAGAGGGTAGTGGTTATTGTTTAGGGTTTATGATTAGGGACTATGGTTCATTGATTAAATATTAGGGTTTAGGGTTTAAACCCCTAATGTCTAATTCTAAACCCTAAGCATTAAACCCTAAAGCATAAGTAATTAACCCTAACCACTAAACCCTCGATCTAGGATTACGGACTATGAGCTATTAGCTATAGTATTAGGGTTTTATGGTTTAGAGGGTAGTGGTTTTAAGGTTTAGGATTAGGGACTATGGTTCATTGATTAAATATTAGGGTTTAGGGTTTAAACCCCTAATTTCTAATTCTAAACCCTAAGCATTAAACCCTAAAGCATAAGTAATTAACCCTAACCACTAAACCCTCGATCTAGGATTACGAACTATGAGCTATTAGTTATAGTATTAGGGTTTTATGGTTTAGAGGGTAGTGGTTACTGTTTAGGGTTTAGGATTAGGGGCTATGGTTCATTGATTAAATATTAGGGTTTGGTTAGGGTTTAAACCCATAATGTCTTATTCTAAACCCTAAGCATTAAACCCTAAAGCATAAGTAATATTCTAAACCCTAAATTAATTAAAATAATCCTAAAACCCTAAATTAATTAAAATAATCCTAAAACCCTAAACCACAACTTACATGCATTATATTTATATATATATATATATTGGTGGAATAGGGTTTTTATTTTTAGGGATTCATGTTTAGGGCTTAGGGTTTAGGGTTTTTAGTATTTTAGGGTTTTGGATATAGGGTTTATTAAACCCTAAACCCTAAATTAATTAAAATAAACCAAAAACCCTAAATTAATTAAATGAAATATTAAACCTAAAAATTAATTAAAATTAACCTAAACCCTAAACATAAACCCCAAATCTTAATTCAAAGACTAACCCTAAACCTAAAAATAATTACACAAATCTAAACCCTAAAACTAAAATATAAAATTTAATAATATATAAAGAAAAACCCTAAACTATAACCCCAAACCCTAAATTAAATCCATACACTAAAGCTTAAAACTGCATTAATGACGAAATTGAAATGAAAACAAAATTATTAGCTCAATTTCAAATAAAAAAGGACGAAAATGAAAGAATTGAAAGTAAGAGTGCTTGCGGAGCAAGACCCGTGTGACCCGTATAATGACGCGCGGATCTTTTGACCCGGACTCACTCTATAAATAGACCTTCACCCCCCTTCATTTTACACTTTTTTCCCTACCGTTACTCTGCCAAAATATCCTCTCATCTTCTCTCTCCTCTAAAAACACAAAATTCCCAGAAAGTTTCATTCTTTTTCGATCAAACTCTTGGTTTTTTACCAAGTTCTTCCACTTTCCCCTCTCCAGATCCTATACAAACACCTTAGCCCACCAAAAACCTGTTTATTCTCGATCAAAACATCTTTTTTTTCAAAGTTCTTCCTTGTTCATCCAATTTCCCCTCTCCAGATCTTATACAAACACCTTAGCCCACTCCCCATCTGTTTATTCTCGATCAAAACCTAAATTTTTCTCAAGAACAACCCTATGTTCTTCCATTTCCATCTCTTCAATCCTTCAAACCCTAATCCCCAATTCAATTCTGTTTTACCCTAAACCCTTATCCAGAAACCCTAAACCCTTACCCCTGATCCGCAAACCCCAAACCTTATTCCATAATCCTGTAACCCTAAACCCTAATCTGCAAACCCTAAACCTCTTCAGATCCACTCTGACCCTTCTCATTCCACTGTCCAGACTGTTCGTTGTCTTCTTCTCTCTCTCGGTAAGTACAAAACCCTTTCATATTTCATTTAATTATTTAGTTTTTTAAATTTCATTTTACTAACTGTCTTATGCTTTGATCTCAGGATCGTTTCTGGTTTCTTCAAGAGTCTTCTTCCACAACTCTGCTTGGGTTTAGGGTTTCTTCTCTTCCTCTTTTATTTATTTTTTTAAATGTTTCTCTTGATTTTTGTTTGCATGTTTCTGTCTTGATTTGTATATATGTTTGCATGTTTCTTCTCTTTCTGATTTGTATTTATGTTTGCATGTTTTTTTTTTCTGCTTTGTATATATGTTTGCATGTTACAGTCTTGATTTATGCTCCTGCTTTTCTGGTTTGTTTATATGTTTGCATGTTAGAGTTTTGATATATGTTTGCATGTTAGAGTTTTGATATATGTTTGCATGTTAGAGTTTTGATATATGTTTGCATGTTTCTGATTTGTATATATGTTTGCATGTTAGAGTTTTGATATATGTTTGCATGTTTCTGATTTGTATATATGTTTGCATGTTTGAGTATTGTTATATGTTTGCATGTTTCTGTTTTTTTTAATTATTTGTATATATGTTTGCATGTCTGTTTTTCATGATTTGTATATATGTTTGCATGTATTGTTTCTGTTTGTAAGTATGCTTTGTGTTGCATGTGGGTTAATCCGAGTATAAAAGGCTGGAAACCCGTCCTGCGATACTACTGGTGTCAAAGGAGGCTCTTTTCTTAAAGAGCCTTGGGGGCTGGTGTAACAACGCCATGTATGAGGATTAACCCGTTGTTTTATTTTCTTTTTAATAGTTGTTTTTATTTTTTTACTAACTGTGGTTCCTCTTGATCTCAGGTACGTTTATGGGTTCTGCAATGGATTCTGATTCTTTTAAGATGAACTATCCTGGTGAAACTGGTAAGTTTCTTTCTTTTTTTTATTTTCTTTATTCTTTACTTGTTTTTAGTGTTAAAGTTACTAACTCTGTATTTGTTTTTTGAAGGGGAAGCTAATGATCAAGTGTCAATAGTTGCTCCTTCCTCTAGGAGGAGGGCTGCAATTGACATTGGGAGAAGAACTTCTCCTGTGTGGGATCACTATACATTTATTAAGTCTGCTGATGGTGTCATTGCTCAATGTAAGTATTGCAAAACTGCTAGCTATAAAGCTGATTCTTATGTTGGTACTTCTACACCTAAAAGACATACTGATAAATGCCAAGCCTATAAAGATTTTCTTGCTAAAAATGTTAGTAGTAGTTCTGGAACTGTTTTTGATCAAAAAAAATATTGTGAACTGTTTGCTGAAGCTGTTCTCTGTCATGGTTATGCTTTAAGTATTGTTGAGCATGATAAACTTAGGGTTCTGCATCAGTATTTGAATCCTAATGTTAAGCATATTTCTAGGTATATCATTACTAAACATTGCATGTTAAAGCATGAAAAACATAAAAAAAATTGCCCATTGATTCTATGAGTTCTATTCCTAGTCGTATCTGCTTTACATGTGATGGATGGTCTGCTTGCACTTCACGTTCTTATTTTGCTTTGACTGCTAATTATGTTGATAATAACTGGAAACTTCAGTCTAAAATACTTAATTTTAGGCGTTTCCCCCCTCCACATGATGGTGAGTCTATATATAAGTTTGTGAAAAAAATGTTATGTGAGTGGGGTCTTGAGAAAAAAGCCTTTACCATTACTGTTGATAATGCTTCTGCCAATGATCGAATGGTGAAGAGGCTTAAGGATGACTTGCATGCTATTTCTCCCCTACCATGCAATGGTAAGTACTTTCATGTAAGGTGTGCTGCCCATATTTTGAACTTGATTGTTCAAAGAGGTTTGAAGGTAATTGACTCTTCTGTACTTAAATTGCGTGAAATTGTTAAGTTCATTTATTCTTCTGATGCTAGACTTTGTAACTTTGACTCTGCTATTAAAGACCGTGGTTCTTCTTTTTCTGGTAAATTAATCCTAGATGTCCCTACTAGATGGAATTCTACTTATCTAATGCTTCGTAGGGCCATTGATGCTAAAGTAGCCATAAACTTGTTTGTTAATAGGGAAATGATTTAGATGTAATTGCTGATTCTGAGTGGGAAACTTCCCAATTAATCTGTGATTTTCTGGAGCCTTTTTTTGAAATTACTACACTGTTTTCTGGTTCTAAGTATCCTACTTCTAACCTTTATTTGGCTAATGTGGTTGCCATTGAGAAGCTGTTGTATGATGCTCACAATGATCCTTGTGAGGCCATCTCTGCAATGGCATGACCTATGCTTGAATTGTATGAGAAGTATTGGTCTGAGCACTCGACCATTTTGTCCTTTGCTGTTTTGCTTGATCTAAGGTATAAATTACAACTCCTGAAGGAGTTGTATTCTGTCCTCTATGTTGAGGATGAGGTTGAGAGAAGGGTAAGTATTGTTTACAATGAATTTGTAAACATGTATATTTATTATTCAAAATCTGTCCTTTGCAATTCTGAATCTTCTGTTCGAAGTAACTTCTCTCAAAGTACAACCGAGTCCTCCACTGGTCGGCCTCGAACATTTAAGAAGTCTAACCTTTTTCAGGTTAGTTTTTATTTTTGTTATTTCAGTTACCTTTATTTTATTATTTCAGTTACAATTACTGACTTTTGTTTTTTTTCTAGAACTTTGATGCTAATCTAGCTGCTTCAAGGAGTGGGAAGTCAGATGTTGACTCTTTTATTAATTTGCCCCTTCTCCCTCATGCTGATGATTCAGACTTTGATATTTTGGATTAATGGAAAGCCCAATTTGTGTCTTTCCCTGTACTTTCTATCATGGCTAGAGATATCTTAGCCATTCCCATCACTTCAGTTGCTTCTGAATCATCTTTTAGCACTGGTGGTCGGATTTTAAATAAGTTAAGGGCTAAACTCCTTCCTAAAAATGTTGAGATATTTGTGACAACCCGTAATTGGTTGTATGGGTTTGAGCCCGAGGAAGAGGATGAGGAATATCTTTCTGTTATGAAAGATTGTGCAGTTGGTGAAGATCCTAGTGCAGAGTAAGTTTCTGATTTGTTTAACTTATATATTTTTTTTTTGATTTGTTTTGAATTCTGGACTGATTTGTTCTTTTTTTTTGTAGGGACCTCTGAGAACAAGGAAGCATAAGATCTGGTAGGTATGTTTCTGATTTGTTGAAAGCTGGAGATGTTTTGGTAAGTTTTTTTTTCACTGTCTTTTTTTAGTTTTATATTTCTCTTTGATTCTGTTTTATGTTTGCTTATATATGCATGTATGCATGTATATTTCTGTTTAGTTGCTCACTATGTAATGTGTATGTATGCTTCTGTTTTATGTTTGGTTATATATGCATGTATGTTTCTGTTTAGTTGTTCACTATGTAATGTGTATGTCTGCTTCTGTTTTATGTTTGGTTATATATGCATGTATGCATGTATGTTTCTGTTTAGTTGTTCACTATGTAATGTGTATGTATGCTTCTGTTTTATGTTTGGTTATATATGAATGTATGTATGTATGTTTCTGTTTAGTTATATATGCTTGGTTTGCATTATTGCAGTCTGTTTTATGCTTGGTTTGTTCAGTATGTATGTATGCTTGGTTATATATGCTTGGTTTGCATTATTTCAGTCTGTTAATGTTCCTAATGATTTTAATTGCTTGTTGCAGTTTGTTGCTGGTTGCTGGTTTTCCTAGTTTTAATTATGTTGGTGTCTTAGCTTTTAAAGTTAAGTTGCCCATAATTTAAACTTGGTTGCCCTTCAAAGCTCGATGATGATAACTCTGGTAGCAAAGTTTGTAAAACTTTGTTATAAGATCTGAGAGCTTAAAGTTTAAACTTTTGTATGTTTGTAAAGTTTGTACTGTGAAAGTTAAAGTTTCAGTTTGTAAAGATTATTTAGTTTGTAAGTTTCAGTTTGTTATAAGTTTCAGTTTGTAAGTTTAAACTTTTGTAATATTCAATAAAGTTTTGTAAGTTTAACCACTTAAATTATTGAATATAAGTTCGAATTATTCTGTTCAAAGTTATTCTTCTTAAGTTTTACCTTATTCTGTTTTTTACTTATAAAAAAATTTGGAAGTATCCCTGATTCCATCCAAAGTTAATGTTTTAATATATTTTAAACAAGTTAACTTAATTAAGTCATTTAAGTTAATCAGTTTTTTACTAAGTCAATTAAGTATGTAATGTTAATTAAAAAGTTTCGTTATCTTATATTAATTTAGTATACAGATTTAGTTTAATAACTTTAAACTAATTTTAGTTAAGTATAAAAAAATAATTTTATAATGGTTATTCATTCAACTTAAGTAGATTAAGTAGTTTATTAGAATTTAGAAAGACAATTTGATTTAATAATGTTTAATTATTTAACTTAAAATGAATGTAAGTTAATTAAATTTATTTTTAATCTTAAGTTAAGTTAATTTAATAACTAACTTAACTTCAATTAAAATGAATGCAAGTTAATTATTTAGCATTAATTTATTCCTATAATAAAAAATTTAAGTCATCTTATTTTAATTAAGAATATAAATTTAATTTAATAATTTTTACTCATTTGACTTAATTTTATTAAGTATAAAATTTTAATTTAATAATGGTTATTCATTCCACTTAAGTTAATTAAGTATAATAGTTTATCTTTGAAGTTATTTTAAAATAATAGTCAAGTTAATTAGAAATACGATTTATTAATACTTAGAATTATTATTAATTCAATTTATCTTTTAATTGAAGTTAAGTTAGTTAATTTATTAATACTTGAAATTATTATTAATTTTAAAATTTTTCAATACTTGACATTATTTTATATTCATTAAATATAACTTCTTTAAATGTCAGATAATTATCATTATTAGCAAATCAAATAATAGTATTAGTTCAGGTTAATATCAGTTCAGGTCAATATCAGTTCAGGTCAATAACAGTTCAGGTCAATAACAGTTCAGGTCAATATCAGTTCAGGTCAAGAACAGTTCAGGTCAATAACAGTTCGTGTTCAAAACAGGTCGGGTTCAAAACAGGTCGGGTTCAAAACAGGTCGGGTTCATTTCAGGTCGGGTTAAATCGGTTATCTGGCAGGTTAGTCTCGGGTTCGGGTTCGTTTCGGTCGGGTGCAGGTCGGGTTCGGTTACTACAGTAACAGGTCAATTTCGGGTTCGTGTTCACTTCGGTCGGGTGCAGTTCGGGTTCGGTTTCTACAGTTACAAGTCAAATTCGGGTTCGGGTTCGTTTCGGTCGGGTGCAGGTCGGGTTCGGTCTTTGAATTCTCGGGTTAAACTAAGTTCTGACTCGATCGGGTTTCAGGCAGGTTACTAGGTCGGGTCAGTTTTTCACACCCCTACCTGCACCTATATCACATCACTGAAACCCTACACATGCACCTACACCAGTATTATTTCACATCACTAAAACCCTACACCTACACCTATATCAATTAAAAATATTTTAAATCAAATTAAAAAGTATTAATTAATATAATTATTCTAATATTTTTTTCAGTCTGAAAAGATTGATCACTGGATTAAAAATTAAGTTATATTTTAGTACATAATTAGTATAAAATATTTTTTCAAATAAAAATAAAAATTAAGATCTCATATTTATAATATTTAATATTCAAATAATAATTACTTATTATTTTATATTCGATCTAAAATTAAAATAAAAAATATCACCTCTTATTCATTCAATCAAACCCCTCAAATTCAGTCAACCCATGCACCTACACCTCCTATTCACCCAATTAAAAAAAAACAAATTCAGATCTCATATTTATAATATTTAATATTCAAATAATAATTACTTATTATTTTATATTCGATCCAAAATTAAAATAAAAAAATATCACCTCTTATTCATCCAATCAAACCCCCAAATTCAGTCAACCCATGCACCTACACCTCCCATTTACCCAATTAAAAAAAACAAATTCAGATTCAAACTTAAAAGCCTGCCACCCGCCTGACCCGCCTGCCACCCACCCAAAATTAATCGGTGCACTGTTCAAACTCGGGGTGGGCAATCCGACTTTAAACAGTGCCCGAAACGCCCATATTGCACCACGTGGCAGCGTGGCTTCTTCAAGGGGGAGGGGAAAGGAATCCGAGTTTGAACAGTGTTCCAACTTGAAAAACACTGTTAAAAAACGAGCTGTGCACCCTTTGTTTTCTGATTTTACACAGTAATCATCCCTAGATTTGGAATTAATCTGAGAGCATCCCTAGTTTTGGAATAAAAAAACTCAAAACTAATATTTGGGTCAATATTCCCCGAAAAAGGGAATAATCACTTAAATAGTTAAATTTGCCTACAATAGCTTTCAACTCTTTTCTGTGGCTCAAAACCTCTTTATCAGTGTACCTGCCCAATCTTAAGCTTCTATATAAAGAAGTGATCTTAAGTTTAGGCCCTCAAGTCGTGTAGAATAACAACACAGGAGAAAACGGTAACTAAGCTCCTGCTTAAATCAAGTACCACCATCTTCAAAAGACAGAAGAAATAAGTCCCAAATTCATACAGAACAGAAATCAAGTGCTGCTGAAGAAAAGAGCCGTAAATCTAACCGGCAAAGCATCCATAAAGACAACATTTTTACAGGGATGTCTCTTCACTTTCAAACATTCGAACTACCTCTGCCACACCCTCGGCAATTTCCTTCTGGATGGCACTATCTGGCATGTCAAATGTCCTCCTTAATGAAAGCGTTCTCCCTCGGGGCTGAGGATCCACCACATCAAGCATAGCTTCCAGTTCATCTACCATCGACTTCTTAGCAGCACGCACCATTACATCAGCTCCCTACATTATACAACACAACACATCGAATGCAAATCGGTTAAACACTTTCCAATTGCATTCAAGACTTTCAAGTTGTTTAACTTAAAAGAGAATAGATGAGAATCCAAAATCATAGTGAAATTAGCTTCAGATATTGATATATGCTATCCATTTCAAATATTCATTCTCAGCAGGTTCGTGACAAGTTATACTATTTTCTTTAAATTTCCCCTCATTGAATGTACCTCAATGGCATCAACAGTAAGGAGCAGCACAATGATTTTCTCAGAGAACCTTTGTCGTTCTTCTGCATCGTGGGCTACTCGACGGCGGTAGGAGAAGTTATTAAAATGTGCTCTGATCTCTTTCAGCTTGGTCTTGGCAACAGCTAATTCCCTAAGGGCACGAAGAGCCTGTGACCTACGAATCAGGTAAGCTCTGAATGTTACTTGGATCATCATAGCAGCATCTTGAGGAGACAATTGCTTCTTCTTGCCCCTGTTGTTTCTTACAACACCAGCTCTTTTGGCAAAAGCCTAACATCAAAACCGAGACTTAAGTATAAATGAAAAGCTTCACGAATGTCAGCATTGCAAATCAATACTGAAGAAGATTTTAAGCCTTATACATGCAAGAACAGTGAACACATGGTTTATAAAGTTTGAAAATCATATACTTTACAATCATGTCTCAAAATTCACATACAATGGGCAGAACAAGTAAGATAAAGATCAATATATTTCCTTCAAAAATAAGTTCGATTCCATTGGTGGATCGCTAAAGGTAGCAGCGATTAGCCAATAAGCTAATAAAAAATGTCGTTTTCAAGATCTGCTGAAAAGGAATTTAAACCAAAAAGAGAGAAAGCAAACTCATCCTTAAACAAACGGAACAAAATGTAAATACATCAAACCTGTCTTAAAACGACAGCGCCGTGATCGGACGGCTCTTCAATCTCCACTACACGCTGGACATTATCTCCTTTCCTGTCCTTTTTATGATGCCTCTTCTCAACCTTTTCCTTTTTCTCCGATTTGCTAGATTCACTTGCATCGCCACCGGTGGATGCCGTGAATACGTACTTCCTGGATATAGGCCCATCAATTCCCTTTCCCTCAAACTCAGCCGTCCATTTATACTTCTTCTGTTTCACCTCTTCCTTTTTCTTCCCATCCTTGATCTCCGCTACCCATTTGTACTTCCTCTCAACCGCCCCCTTGATCTCCGCAGACCATGTGTACTTCCTCTCCCCTCCGCAGATCTTCGCGTTGACGAGACGATCGAACTTGCACTCCAGCGCGCTAACTCGGTCACACAAGGTTTCAATAGAAAACTCGGGATCGACTCGGCGTTGTACCCTCTTGTACGATCGAAACGACGGCGTTCTCTCGATTTGGACCAGATCAGTGAAGCTGTCGTAGGTTTCTAAGGGGCTAAAGCAAGGGAAAGGACTGAGTAGGTCGAGGGCCGAGCTAAGTTCATGTTCTTCTTCGAAAAATGAGGGAAAAGCCAAGGGCTTGTGAGCGAAAACGGAGGTTTCTTTGACAAAGATAGATGGGGAGTAAGGGTCGTAGATGTCAGTGATCCTGAATCGGCTCATGGTTGATGGAGGAGCAGGAATTTCTGAACTCAGTGAGTCAGTGTTAGCAGAAGAAAGAAAGAGGAACGGGTTAGGGTTTTGGCTGAAAAGAAAAGGACTTGATCATCATCTTTATGAGATGGGAAAGAGAGAAGGACAAATCTGTGTAGTGGACGAGGAGGAGAAGGTCAAAAAAGGTTGAAGGCGAGGGTATATTCGGGAATCCATAGAGAATGAGAGAGGGAATTTGGTGACTGGATAAGAAGGTGGGAAGTGAAACCACGGTGGCGCCGCATAAGGGTGAATGGACGGAAACAGGCATGAGGGTGGTGAAGAATAACGGGGACGTGAGAATCTGATAGTGCGATTACACGTAACACGTTGAAACTTGAAAATAAAAGGGTAATCTTCACTCGTGGTCACTTTTGTTTTGAGTTTGTTTTATTTTGGTCACCCGAATTCAAAAAAGACTATTCTGGTCACTTACGTTCGAAACCGTTTCTGTTTTGGTCACTTGACCGTTAATCTCCGTTAATTAAAAATAATAATTTTTAATTTGACCCCCAAACTTTCAAAACTTCATTTTTCACCATCTTCCTCAAAACCCAATGAACTTCCCCAGCATATAAATCCTCCAATTCTACATCACCAAGCCCTTCAAACAAGGGGAAACATTCGAATTTGACTCTTACCTTTGGTATTTCTACTGGCTTGCTGGTTTTTGCTATAATATATGTGTTATCCACAGAGATTTCAAAGCATCCAATATATTACTTGAGAACAACTTTCACGCTAAAGTCACTGATTTTGGCCTTGCCAAACAAGCACGTGAAGGCAGAACAAATTACATGTCTACTCGTGTAATGGGAACATTTGGGTTAGTTTCATGTACCACTCTTGTAAATCTTGCTTAGCTCTGTTGTTTTGATTGACACTAAGGTAGAATGGGATTTTATTTATAGGTATGTTGCTCCCGAGTATGCGATGATTGGACATCTACTGGTAAAAAGTGACGTTTACAGCTATGGAGTCGTATTGCGTCGCATACTCATTGGAAGGGAACATTGAGAAATTTTCTCGGATGAGATTCAAATTGAAAGTGTAGATTTTGTAATTTCTATAGATGGGGAATAGGTTCTTCTTGTCCCAATTTGTTGTACCACTATTAAATTTCCCCCTATGCAGTGGTGGATGAAATTTTGTACATATGCACGATTGTAGCTTTTTTCCATTGGATTTGCATTCAAGGGTTTATAACTGGAAAGGTTATGGACAATTGCGAACAAGAAATTCTGTTATACTTGACATAAATCAGACTAGGATACTCCCTGTAATCTTTGGATTGTACAGAATATAGTTTTGAAAACTTTTAGGAAGACATTTATTGTAGTTTTGGGGAAGTTCATTGAGTTTTGGGGAAAATGGTGAAAAATGAAGTTTTGAAAGTTTGGGGGTCAAATTAGAAATTATTATTTTTAACTAACGGAGGTTAACGGTCTAGTGACCAAAACAAAAACGGTTTCGAACGTAAGTGACCAGAATAATCTTTTTTGAATTCGGGTGACCAAAATAGAACAAACCCAAAACAAAAGTGACCACGAGTGAAGATTACCCAACCAGCGCGGGTCATGTGGGTTCAATATGAGAATTGAGACCTGAACCCCACGTGACGTGAGATTCGGCTAGCGCCTAGCGATGATTTTTTTTAGGGTAAACTATTTGGGTGACCACCCAAGTATGTGGTGTATCTTATTTTTGACCACCTAACTAAACAAAATGCACAAACACACTATTGAACTTTTAAATTGGTCATAATTAAATCACCGACAGTCAATTTTAACGGAAATGATAAAGTGACAGTTAACAAAAATTGGTATAGTTACACATTTAGTCATTCATATTTACACATGCAATCAATTTAGCCTTAATTTTAATATAAAAAATAAATTTAATCATCCAATCGGACGGTGACACGTGTCTAATCTTTTTTTTCTTCTTATTTTTTTAAATTTAATCAACATGTCGGTCACAAAGTCAAAGAAACAAATTAAAAGGGAGTCGTGCGCTTAAAGGGAATCGATCCTACGAGCTATTAAATGAAGAACAAGCATTCAAACCACTCGGCTACGCCCTTTAGATTGATATGTCTTTGTAACATACTCTCTTCGTCCCACTAATTTTGTCTTTTATTAACTTTTTAAAAGTCAAAATTTTTAAACTTTGATCATGATTATTTTAAATATTTTAAACAATTAAATTTTATAAAATATATATTTTAAAACTACTTGATTGAAGGTTTATAAAATATGTTTTTTATTATCAATAATAAATTTTAAATAATAATGGGCCAAAGTTAAAAAAAAATGACCAAAATAATCAATAAGAGACAAATTTAATTGGACAGAAGGAGTATTTTATTAAAGCTTACTATATTTGTGAAAATTAAAAAGAAACAAGGAAAGAATTGATAGGATTCGAACTCGATAGTAATAACCAAATTCTAGTAGCCAAAAGCTGTATCAATAAGCCTAGGTCGTATCGATACGCTCCTTTTGACCAACGTTGACATGACCAATTATGCAAGGCCGTATCGATACACCCTATCCTGTAATGACAATTTTTGTTGGTTTTTATTCGATTTGACTTACCAAACAATGTCTAAATGCAATAAACCTTTACACACAACATTTCAAGGCTATAAACTACTTGCATGCCAATTTTTAAGATCATCTAAATCCGTTTACTATGATTTCACCTTTTTAAGCCAAATATGTCATTTTTAGTCCATTTAAGCCATACAAAAAGTTCATTTGGAGCCTTATGCACTAACACACCACAATCGCAATTTATACATAACAAAAGAGCCTTATAAGACTATTCTAAGTACTTTTCCACTGTTGACGCTCCAAAAGTACTGATTTATATACTAATTTCACATGCTTTTACTTGTCTCTAAAGTACATTTAGTTGCATTTTACTTTAGGAATAATGCATTTGCATTAAGAGTTAGGATCTTGTGTTATGCCAGTTTGAAAGGTTGTTTTTGACACCGTTTTGCAGGATGGCATATCAAGAGGCATAGTTTCTGGCAGGACAAAGCAGCTGTCAGAGTAGGAGTAAGAGACGACACCAAACAG
Source organism: Hibiscus trionum (assembly GCA_030270665.1). Taxonomy (NCBI): domain Eukaryota; kingdom Viridiplantae; phylum Streptophyta; class Magnoliopsida; order Malvales; family Malvaceae; genus Hibiscus; species Hibiscus trionum. The sequence goes on from BSYR01000011.1 coordinate 25,572,283, forward strand.
GATGCCGAGTTGACGTTGGCGCATAAGGACCTTTAATGCCAAGCATCGGGCAGCAGAGAAGAACATTTGATGTCAGGCCAAGGATTTGTTGACTTCGAAAAAATAGGACCAGATCAAGTTTCGAGAAAATAGGGATCAGATCAATCTCCGAGAAAATAAGGGACGAGCAGTGCCAAGCACGGTTGGCAGTACCATGCCAAGCTATAATGCCAGGAGAGTATTGGCACGATGACGTCAGCCCTAACCTGATCAGCCTTTGGATTCAAACACCGGATAAGATGATCGCCTACCTTATCCCTGCACGTTCAAAATTCAAATTCAAGATATTCCTAATCTATCCATGAAGTCCTATTTAATCCCGATCAAAGCAAAACAAAAAGAAGAAAGGACGACGATGGAGAATCGAAGAGAGTGATCGAAGATAAGGAGCAACAGTCAAGAGCCTGGCCGTGAAGAGCTGTATCGACGGACCCTCTTCTAGCCCATCCTCTTTGTTGTTATTTTTCTTTTCTTAGATTGAATGACGATGAATGTTGAAAATGATTATGGTTTTTTGGTTGATACCTTCACCATGAACTGATTTAATAGTTGGTGAGGGATGTTTGCGTTTAAACGTTGATCTTAATGTTTAGCTTTTAATAAATCAACACTGCCTCGACAATGTTTTCCTATCTGGCATGTTCTTCATTTTTAAGTGTGTTACCACGCGACAGTTGGCATTATCTCTTTAAATATTATGCCAAGCGACGAATGGCTTAGTTGGCTTATTGCAACTCAATATTATAACTAACTTGGGTGGCAACGATCGATTGCTAGATACAAAGGAGAGATGCTTCGAAAGAAGATGTTCAAGTAGATGAACTTACTTCGAGAGTGAAATCTACTCCTTTGGAGTAAAAATTGGAACTTAATCGAATTGATTTATGTAAAAACATGTACTATAGACATATAGGGGTTTTTTAGTAATTGATTTAGGGCAATGCATCAAGAGAGGCATTGCTACCTTTGAATATGCTCAGCAAACAATGCCAAGACATGATTTATTAAAGGCTGTCATGGCACAAGTAGCATAAAAACCAGGCACTCCTTGCCACGTTCGTCATTTGCTAAGACATTTTCCTTGCCTTCTACCTTATTTTATTTCATTTCTTTTCTTACCAAACATTTCAAAATCACTTCCAATTAAACCAATCTTTCACAAAGCAAGTACTTGGCTAAGCAATTAAACCCCTAAACACAATCCCTATGGGATCGATAACTCAGCTTAACTGTTGTATTACTTGCAGACCGTGTATACTTGCACGAAATAGATTTTTTTGGCACTGTTTTAACACCTTTTAATATATTTTACGCCCTATTTTCAGCAAATAATCATTCACGCCGATAGTCTACAAGTTTTTGGTGTCGTTGCTGGGGAATTGCAACAAATTTAATTGTTTTTAGGTTTTTACTTGTTTTTGTTGCATGTAAAATAGTCTATCGCAATAGAGTGCAAGTGTACACGACGCAAGTAGTAAAGTGATACACGAAGTATCGGATGTCAAATCCACAGGGACTGGAAATAGCTTTATCCTTGGATTGCTGCACAAGAAAGAAAGAAGAGAGTTTAATTGTTTGTAGAGGAATAGTGAAGAATACTGAAGATAAAAGATTAAAATATTCAGGGTAAAGAAATAGGCCGGTATTGATTTGCTCGGTAGTGCAGGTGTTGCACTGTATAGGACTTCCTGTTCTATCGTCTCCCCTGTCGCGGCAGCACCTGCGGCGGCAACAGTCTGCTGTTATCGCGGCAGCGATCACACAACTCTGTACTTCAAGCTTGGCAAGAATCCCTGCTGTGACTTGTCCTATCCCTAGGTCCAAATCTGTCGATGAACACGTCTTAGATGATACCTCCCGGCGTGAATCGAATGAAGAACACCAATGTTTGTTGAATTCTTTCTTAGCCACTTAACCTCGTCCAATCCCTAGGTCCGAGATAGTTCAACCATAAACTGGAGAACCTGCACTTATTCCTTTCGTATACTTAACTCTCCCGATATTAAGTAAATGAATAATCTCACAATGCTCTCCCGATACTCTTGCAAGATGTTGAAAACCAGAATAAGCAATCTTGAAGTTTATTTTATTGAAGAGAAAAAATCCTAAAATAGTACAATCCTTGCAACTACTTTACAGAATCAACCCTTAGCCCCAGGGGAAGTTTAGAACATGATGAGAAGGGGGAAAACGACTAGGGTTTTGGGGAAGACGGCTAGAGAATCAGATATCCTTCCCCAGGTCGAATTACATGCCTTTATATAGGCCTTGGGTTCAAGTTTTCTATTAAGGTAAGAATACAAGATCAAACTAAAGTACAACTCTAATTAAGACTAAATCTTCAGAGTATATGCCTTTAATTCGTCCTCTTTTCTTGCTTTGGGTTTCTTCCTTGAACTTTGGGCTTGGCCTTCATTCTGATCTAGGGCTCAGAAAAATATAGGGGTGGCCCACGACAGACCGGCTTAATTTCCTCTATCTGTCGAGCTCCACTTCACTTTTTCCCTTCACCATTGCTGTCGTCATTGGCTGCCGCAGCAGAGGCCACGGCAGCGTCTTCCTTTTCGACTTCAGTCCTGTGCTCCAGCTCTGCTTCTTCACTGCCCTGAGTCTGCTACAACAGCTACCTGCAAAAGTAACCAAAATCAGTAGCAACTGTGCCATTTTATATAATTGTGATGTATATGTGAAACTGTACCTAAATGCAATGAATTATGCTTGAATGCAGCAGAAATATGGGTTAAATAAGGGATAAAATATATAACTTTTACACACTCAACACACCCCCAAACTCAAGTTCTTGCTTGCCCTCAAGCAAATGTTACCTAACTAAAATGAAATCTTTTTTTTTGTTTTGGCATAAATCAGTGAACCCTATATTACCTACCACTTATATTCTATCAAGAGCAATACCTTGTCGGGTATTTCTGAATTCATTCGGAACCATGCTATAATTCTTGTGTGGTGTGTGTAGGTTTTGTGAACAACTATGTATCTAGACTACATTAGTATATCAGAATAGTTATGCTTACAAACTTGATGTTATGCCAATTCAATTTTTTCTGGAGGCAATTCTTAGGCTCCTTTAGTTTTTCTGACTCTTGAATTAACTGCATCTTTTCTGGAGGCAATTCGTAGGCTCCTTTAGTTTTTTCTAACTTAGCTCAAAAAGAGATCTCCTAAAATAAGTGCAAGGCAGTTTTGCATGCAAATGAGTCTGAATAATTTTCTTTCTTTTATTGTTTTCCTAGAGCCAGTGATAGGAACCTCTAGGGGCAAGTTCAAGTGGGTAAACATTCCTATTCCAGTGTACTAAAGTAATCTAGAAAGCATAATAGTCACAAAGAGTGTTGTACAAATTAGAATCATAGCAAGGCTCTAAACAGATCCTAAAATTTCCTAAAGGCACTGTCACGACAACATATGTCGCAGTAGGTAAGCTCAGTTCAAAGACTTAAGCCAAATTTTTTTTAAGCAAAAATAAACTAAACACTTAGACACAATTTTTAAACATAATAGACACTTCATTACTGGAGGGATGCCACCTCCAAACTCAAGGGTTGCATTGCCCTCAATGCATGATGAAAGAGATGAAAAAGTAAAAACAAAATACATCACAATAATAATAAAACATCAGAACAACAAAAATAAGATAGGAACTTAATTTTAGGTGCTGTCGTCGCTGCTGCTGCTGCTAATATGTAGCTACCGGCGGGCAGTGACCTTCATTGTCGGTGCCGGCAGAGTGCTCGGAGAGGCGGAGTTAGTTTTCTTCTTGGCCTCCCTTGGGGGCTGGATACGAGTGGGTGAGATCTGGGGTTGCTTTTCCAGCACTTGTACCTCATCAGATGAGCTGCTGCTACTACTACTACTGCTGCTACTGCTGCGGGCAGACTTGCCCTGGCCGGATGATCCTTCACCAGTGTTGGTCTTTTGCCTTTTCATTGGAGTGAACTCTTTTGAAAGGTTTCTTTTGACAGAGGGTTCCCCATCAGATTCTTGCCAGATGGAGGATGAAAAGAATCCGGCAAAGTAGTCATCATCAAGTTCTGGCAGCGGCTCCTTTCGTTTCTCACCTCTGACAGAGGCAGTAGCTGTATGGCTGCCGCCTTCATCTGTCGCGACCGGCGTTGGAGTGGATGCAGCAGACGATGTTTTTGGTGTGGCAGCAGGAGTAGGAGTAGGTGTAGGGGTAGGGGCAACAAAGTATTGCTCTGGGAAGGCAGGAAATTGTACATTTGCAAAATTTAAATTATTTTGAATAAAATGTACCGTGGCTGTCGTGAAGTCTCTGACGAAACTCATCAGACCAAGCTGCCGTTCCTCCATCTTTTTCAGTGTGGCCAAAATTTGAGTGGAGGAGTCTGCTGGAGGGGCTGCTGCTGTTGGCTGCCGTTCCTTTGCTGCAATAGATTCTGGCTGAGTGGGGTCTGTTGGCTCTTCTGCTACGGCAGACGTGTTGAAGAAGGAGAGTGGTGTGGCTGCCTTTAGCTCCATTAAGCTGAAAATGTTGCGCTCCGTCCAACCCTTCCCTCGGACCTTAAAATCTTTGGGGATTTCTAGAACGTTGTGGCCGTGACAGATCTCAGTGATGAGGTACAGGAAGACAATGGGTCCCGATGGTCGAAGGGCACACTCTAAAATTCCCTCTCGTATATACCGGCCGACATTAATGGGCTCTCATTTAAAATTGAATGAACGAGAGCTAACCTGGTCGGTCGACCGTGCTGTTATGGGAAGAAGGCATGATCCTCTTCTTCACGAAGTGGTTCCAAAGTTTGGCCTCCGGAGTGAGTTGAGTGCATTTTACCATCCACCGATGCTTGGGGTCAGTATTCCACTCTGTCCCCTCTTCAGTTAACTCTGCCATGACAACATCGTAGTCTGCCGGCGACAGACTTTCCACGAACCTCTTGTGTCCGTTTTCTCGTTTGCTGACATAGATGCCATAGAGGGTATTGATGTATTGAGGCTCGAAAGTAACTTCCTTACCTCGCACTGTCACGGTCTTCGTATCCTTACTGTCGAGAGCAGCGTAAAATTCTCTGACCAACGTGACATCCATATCCTCTGGCTAGGCAGCAAACATCTGCCATTTGAGGGTTTTGATTTTTCGAGCTATGAACGGTTCGAGCCCGAGGTCTTTCATGCGTTTGGTGTAAAGGAACCCTCTTTCATCCCACATCTCTCTCTTTTAGAAGGAGCGGTAATATCTGCTGGCGGAGTCGGCTCAGGCAAAGCGGTCTGGGATAGCACTGTGGTTGGGCGTGCTTACTGCTGTGGCAGCGCTGGAGGCAGCACTTCGTCGTGTTTGTTTGGTACTCATAGTTGCAAGGCTGTGGAAAATGAAAGAAATTTGAGATCTAGAGAAAAGCAAGTTGAGAGAGTGAAAGTGAGGTGAAAAATGAATAGTAAAATAAGGTTTATATAGATGAATGGTTTGCTGCCCGTTGGAGCTGTAACGGCAGGCGCGAATAATGGGGCCAGCTGTTACGCGGGTTCTAACGCGTCTGTCACGCGTTTGCGTATCTACTGCGACAGCGTGGTGACATGTTGTATTTTCCGCGTCTGTCGCGACAGTTGTTGACAGGTTGTGACGACATACTTCTCCTTTTGGCTTTTTGGGCTGCTGTTGAGATGGTGGGCTGGTTCACTTCTTCTCCTCTCCTTGTTTCCCTTATTTCCTAAAAATAATTAAAATAAAAACTTAGTTCCTAAAAATAAAATAATTCTAATTTCTTAATAAATAAAATACATAATTAATAAAAAATTAAAAAAATAAAATTAAGTTAAATTAGGGATGCCTTGAGGGGCATCTCCTAAAGTAACCACTTCCTGCATTCTTGGGGCTTCAGTCCCTTGATAATGCTTTAGCCTCTGTCCGTTGACTTTAAATTGGTGCCCGTCTTTTAAGGATTTGATCGTGATGGCACCATGAGGAAAAACTTGCACAACTTGGAATGGGCCGGACCATCTAGATTTAAGCTTCCCTGGGAAAAGTTTCAACCTAGAGTTAAATAACAACACAAGCTGCCCTGGGCAGAACTGTCGTGGCAGCAACTTCTTGTCATGCCACCTCTTGGTCTTTTCCTTGTAAATCCTTGCGTTGTCGTAGGCCATTGCTCGAATTTCTTCAATTTCATTCAAGTCAAGTAGCCTCTTCTGTCCTGCCTTGTCTAAGTCCATGTTTACTGCCTTGATAGCCCAGTAAGCTCTGTGCTCTATCTTAACAGGTAAATGGCATATTTTTCCATATATCAGCCTATAGGGTGACATTCCCAATGGTGTCTTGAATGTTGTTCTATAGGCACAGAGTGCATCATTGAGGTGTAGAGACCTGTCTTTTCGAGTAGGTTTAACCATCTTCTCAAGAATGTTCTTTACTTCCTTGTTGGATATTTCGGCCTGTCCATTGGTCTGAGGGTGATATGTTGTTGCAATGCGGTGCTTTACGCCGTATTTTCTTAAGGCAGTAGCGATTACCCTATTGTCGAAATGTCTCCCTTCATCACTGATGATCGCCTTAGGTATGCCAAATCTGGAAAAAATGTTTTTGTGCAAAAATCTCTGAACAGTCTTGGCATCGTTTTTATGTGTGGCGATCACTTTAACCCATTTGGATACATAATCCATTGTCAGTAGGATATATAGATTCCCACATGATGCTGGGAACGGTCCCATGAAATCGATCCCTCATACATCGAAGATTTCGACTTCTAGGATGTTTTGCAGTGGCATCTCATGTCTTCTTGAGATGTTCCCCGTCCGTTGGCACTTGTCACATCTTTTGTAGAATGCTTGGGCATCTTTGAACAGTGAGGGCCAATAAAAACCAGACTGTAAAACCTTGGAAGCGGTTTTGTTTCCACCTAAGTGTCCTCCATATGGTGAAGCATGGCAGTGGTGAAGCACATCTTCCTGCTCATCCTGTGGTACACACCTCCTGATGATTTGATCTGCACAATGTTTGAAAAGAAGAGGTTCGTCCCAATAATAATGTTTTGCATCATTTTGGAACCTCTTCCTTGCTTGGTAATTAAGTTAAGGAGGTAATATTCCGCTAACTATGTAATTAACGAAATCAGCATACTAAGGAAATTCAGAAAACTTACCTGCCGCCATGGCTGTTGCGGCAGTGCTTGTGGCAGCAAACAGCTGCTCGTCAGGGAAAGTCTCCAGTATGTGAGTCTTGTCTGTCGGTAGACTCTTTCCCATCTCTAATCTTGACAAGTGGTCTGCAACTTGGTTCTCTGTCCCCTTTTTATCCTTGATTTCAATATCGAACTCTTGCAACATCAGAATCCAACGTATCAGTCTAGGTTTTGCATCTTTTTTAGCGAACAAATACTTCAGTGCTGAGTGGTCTGTGTGGACCACCACTTTCGTCCCAAGTATGTATGAACGGAACTTGTCAATCGAGAACACCACTGCTAACAATTCCTTTTCTGTTGTGGTGTAATTCACTTGGGCATCGTTTAGTGTTTGGCTGGCGTAATAAATTACATGGAACAACTTGTCCTTCCTCTGCCCAAGAGCTGCCCCTACAACGTAATCACTGGCATCACACATAATTTCAAATGGAAAACTCCAGTCTAGTGGCTGTACAATTGGGGCTGTTACTAGCTTTTCTTTCAGGATCTTGAATGCCTCAGTACATTCAGTATTGAAGTCGAAGGGACGATTCTGTTACAGTAGGTGGCATAGCGGCTTGGTAATCTTCAAAAAAGTTGCAATAAACCTTCGATAAAACCCAGCATGCCCTAAGAAACTCCGAATTCCCTTGACTGTGGTGGGTGGCGGCAGCTTTTCAATCACTTCTATCTTTTGTCTGTCGACCTCCATTCTGCAACAGCTTACCTTTTGGCCTAGGACTATCCCCTCATCTACCATGAAGTGACATTGTTCCCAGTTTAATACCAAGTTCGGTTTCTCGCATCTTTCGAGCACCTTCTGTAGGTTGCCTAAACAGCCTTCAAAACTGTCTCCAAAGACGGAAAAATCGTCCATGAATATTTCCAGGAAGCCCTCCACCATGTCGGAGAATATCGCCATCATACACCTCTGGAATGTTGCTGGTGCATTGCAGAGTCCAAATGGCATTCTCCGGAAAGCATACGTGTCGTATGGGCAAGTGAAAGTCGTTTTCTCTTGATCCTCCGGTGCTATAGCTATCTGGTTATAACCTGAGTAACCATCAAGAAAACAATAATAAGGTTTTCCCGCTAACCTATCAAGCATTTGATCAATAAAAGGTAGGGGAAAATGGTCTTTCCGGGTAGCTTTGTTAAGCTTCCGGTAATCCATACAAACCCTCAAACCGGTCACAGTCCTGGTTGGGATTAATTCGTTATATTCATTGGTCACCACAGTTATTCCTCCATTTTTAGGAACACACTGCACCGGACTCACCCACTTACTATCCGAGATGGACAAATTTTATCCTCTAGGAGAATTTGATAATTTCTTTTCGAACCACTTCTCGCATAGCGTCGTTTAAGCGTCTCAAGGCATCAATGGTCGGCTTATGATCATCCTCTAGGAGAATTTTTTGCATGCATAGTGCCAGACTGATGCCTTGGATATCAGCTATCGTCCATCCAATAGCCTTTTTATGTTGCTACAACATCCCTATCAGCTGTTGTTCCTATTTCTGCATCAACTTGGAAGAGATGATTACGAGCAACGTATCATTTAAACCAAGGAAAACATATTTAAGCTGCCCTGGCAGGGGCTTAAGATCTAAAACAGGTGGTTCCACAGTTGAAGGCTTTTGGATTTTGTGTTCATTCGAGGTATAGTTTAGGGGCTCGAATAACTTACCTGGACAATTTCCTATCCAGTTTACCTCCTCTTGACCTTCAGTGTCAGATATGTCAGAATCTGAGGAGCTGCTGTCATCGTTGCTGCCGTGACAGTCTTCCAGATGGCTGATGTGGCAGTGACCAAATTTAATGTCATGGCAGCTCGACCTGATGCAGGGTTGGTCAAGGATTACTTCAGTGATAGCCTTGCATTCTTCTTCTGCATCAACATGTTTGATTGCCTGGAGAACATTGAGCTTGATCTCTTGATCATTTACTCTCATTGTAAGTTCTCCCTTCTCTACATCAATCAGTGATCTGCCTGTGGCTAGGAAGGGTCGCCCCAGGATGATTGGTGCGTTCTCATCTGCTTCACAGTCTAAAACAAGAAAGTCAGCAGAAAAAATGAACTTATCCACTATTACCAGAATATCTTCGATCTTCCCTTCTGGTTGTACGTAAGAGCGATCTGCCAGCTGCAGCATAACTGTTGTGGGTCGTGCTCGTCCAATACCTAATTTCTGAAACACTGATTTTGGCATTAAATTAATACTAGCACCTATATCACAAAGTGCCTTACCCACGAATTTATCACCAATTATGCACGGATTGATGAAACTCCTAGGATCCTTCTTTTTCTGGGGTGGATGCCTGTGCAGAATAGTCATGCATCCTTCTGTCATTTTTATCGTTTCGAATTCCCCAAGTCTGGATCTTTTCGACATAGCATCCTTGAGAAACTTCGTATAACTGGGCATCTGCTTGATGGCCTCTAACAGCGAGATATTGATGTGAACATGCTTAAAAATATCATAGATCTTTTTGAGCTGGTACTCATGTTTCTGCTTCTGTAACCGCTGTGGAAAAGGAGGTGGAGGACGGTAATCTTCAAATTGTCCTTCACATGGTATTCGGATCTGAGGACTTTAGGTTCTTCATCATCCTTGTTTTTCTCCTCTGTCCCTTCTACTGTCGTGACAGGTGCTGCGGCAGCAGGTTGTTTATCTTCTGCCGGGGCAGATTTTTCTAGGGCTGGTTCCTCAATCGGTACGGCTTTCATCTCCAACCCTGGCAGTTGTTTCGCACTCCTAGTTGTAATGGCTTTGCACTGCTCATGTGTGGGTTGTCTAGCGACCTCAGTATCGCTAGGGAATCCTCCGTTCTGCCTTGGCTTAATATGCTGGGAAACCTGACCCATCTGTGTCTCTAGTGATTTCAGTGTAGCTTCATGGTTAGTCATTCTCATCTCTGTTTTATCCATGAACGACTCAGTCATTTTGACGAAGTGATCCATATTTGCCATGTAAGCTCCTGTCTGTGACATAAATGTGGCCAATGTCTGCTTCAGTATGCTAGGTGCGGCTACCGGCTGCTGTTGCAGTTGCTGCCGTGTCAGAATTCTGGGTGCCCCCTGGTTTTGAGGGTTCTGCACTTGAGGATTCAGTGTGTTATTTGGGTTACTCCAGGAGAACTTAGGGTCTTTCCTCCAGTTGGGATTGTAATTATTGGAATCGTAATTTCTCGACTTGTTATAGTTTCCAACATACATCCCTTCCTCTAGCTGTAGCGGGCAGTCTTCCGAACTGTGATTCCCACTGCAAGTTCCACATACCTCTTCTGTAGAGTAGATAGGTTGTGAATCTTTCTTTAGCAAGTTCTCTACTGCCTTTGTGAGGTACGCAACTTGTGTCTTTAGGGAATTATCGGCCTCATAATCCTTCACAGCTAGCACTCGTTTACCTCTCCTCACTGTGGGAAATTGCTCTTCATTCTTCACCAAATTTTTCAATACTATCATGGATTCGTCTGGATCTTTGTCCAACAACAGTCCATTCACTGCTGAATCTATTCTCATACGGGTATGTGTGTTGGCAGCATTGTAAAATTTTATGACTTGATTCCAAACAGGGAATCCGTGCATCGGGCAATTCCTCAGAAGAGTGGTAAACCTGTCCCATGCCTCGTGCATTGGCTCGCCATCTTCCTGTTGAAAAGTAGAAATTTTATTACGTAATCGCTCAGATAAATGGGAAGGATTAAAACGAGATAAAAATTCACGGGTTAGATCCGCCCAAGTTCGTATTGAACCCGACGTTAGTTTGTTCCACCAAGTTTTCGCTCTGTCCCTCAGTGAATGAGGAAATAACCGAAGCCTCAGTATCTCTGGATTTACTCCTGGTAATCTAAACGATCCACAGATTTCTTGGAACGTTTCCAGATGTTCTCTGGCATCCTCTGTAGCAGCACCACTAAATTGGCCAGCGGAATTTATCATGCTAAACATCACAGGTTTCAGCTCGAAATTTTCAGCTTCCACATCTGGCAGGGTGGTCACTAGTTCCACATGATCGTTGATCATGTATTCACGGCAGGACCGGCGTGTGGCCTCGGCAGCAGGCCTTCTGTTTCCTTCATCCCCGATAGGATCTTTAGGATTCCTTTGGTTGTTCCTCCCGTTATGCATAGCTTCTAACTATTCCTTAAGATAATCGTTTCTGGCTATCAAAAGACGGACTCGGTTCCTGAGATTGCACAAGCGTTCGATTTCAGGGTCTAGTTGATACTCAGGTTCTTTGCCTCGTCTAGATCTGCGCATAAGCAAACGAAAAACCTTGTGAAAAGCACAGGGTGAACAGTCCCAATAAAAACAGAAAAATTAAAAAGAAAGTGCAGTAAAAGTAGGGTAAAGATATGTTGCCAGTCCTCGGCAGCAGCGCCAAAAACTTGTTACGTGTAAAATAGTCTATCGCAATAGAGTGCAAGTGTACACGACACAAGTAGTAAAGTGATACACGAAGTATCGGATGTCGAATCCACATGGACTGGAAATAGCTTTATCCTTGGATTGCTGAACAAGAGAGAAATAAGAGAGTTTAATTGTTTGTAGAGGAATAGTGAAGAATACTGAAGATAAAAGATTAAAATATTCAGGGTAAAGAAATAGGTCGGTATTGATTTTCTCGGTAGTGCAGGTGTTGCACTGTATAGAACTTTCTGTTCTGTCGTCGCATCTGTCGCGGCAGCACCTGCGACGGCAGAAGTCTGTTGTTATCGCGGCAGCGATCACACAACTCTGTACTTCAAGCTTGGCAAGAATCCCTGTTGTGACTTGTCCTATCCCTAGGTCCAAATCTGTCGATGAACATGTCTTATATGATACCTCCCGGCGTGAATCGAAGGATGAACACCGATGTTTGTTGAATTCTTTCTTAGCCACTTAACCTCGTCCTATCCCTAGGTCCGAGATAGTTCAACCATAAACTGGAGAACCAGCACTTATTCCTTTCGTATACTTAACTCTCCCGATATTAAGTAAATGAATAATCTCACAATGCTCTCCCAGTACTCTTGCAAGATGTTGAAAACCAGAATAAGCAACTACTTTACAGAATCAACCCTTAGCCCTAGGGGAAGTTTAGAACATGATGAGAAGGGGGAAAACGACTAGGGTTTTGGGGAAGACGGCTAGAGAATCAGATATCCTTCCCTAGGTCGAATTACATGCCTTTATATAGACCTTGGGTTCAAGTTTTCTATTAAGGTAAGAATACAAGTTCAAACTAAAGTACAACTCTAATTAAGACTAAATCTTCAGAGTAGATGCCTTTAATTCGTCCTCTTTTCTTGCTTTAGGTTTCTTCCTTGAACTTTGGGCTTGACCTCCATTCTAATCTAGGGCTCAGAAAAATATAGGGGTGGCCCACAACAGACCGGTTTAATTTCCTCTATCTGTCGAGCTCCACTTCACTTTTTCCCTTCACCATTGCTGTCATCATTGGCTGCCGCGACAGAGGCCACGGCAGCGTCTTCCTTCTCGACTTCAGTCCTGTGCTCCAGCTCTGCTTCTTCACTGCCCTGAGTCTACTACTGCAACTACCTGCAAAAGTAACCAAAATCAGTAGCAACTGTGCCATTTTATATAATTGTGATGTATATGTGAAACTGTACCTAAATGCAATGAATTATGCTTGAATGCAGCAGAAATATGGGTTAAATAAGGGGTAAAATATAGAACTTTTACACACTCAACAATTTTATTTTTATTTTTATTTTACTTTTGCTTTTATCAGTGTATGCCCAGAAGACGTGCTGAAAAGAAAGTTAGACCGTTAGATCTTGATATTGAACGCACATTGCGTAGATTGAGAAAGAAGATCCGAGAGATGAATCACGGAAATCAAGGGAACATATAAGTAAATGGTGCCTAGAGTTATTGACAATGAGGTAATTGCATCAAATTTCGAGCTTAAACCCACAATGATCTCAACTCTTTTGAATGTAGGACAATTCGATGGAGCACTAACTGGGGATCCAAGGCATCATTTAAAGCAATTCATGGAGATTTGCCAATTATTTCAGCAACCAGGAGTGACTGAGGATACCGTGAAGCTAAAACTTTTTTACTTTCTCTTTTAGGGACAAAGCAAAGGTGTGGCTCAATTCCTTGCCATCTAGCTCAGTTACCTCCTTGGCAGATCTATCCCAAAAGTTCTTAACACGATTTCAGCCGCTAGCGCTCACTGCCAAGCTACGTGGTGAGATCTTTACCTTTCGGCAGACTGAGGACGAGACCCTATACGATGCTTGGGAAAGATTTAATGACTTGCTAAGAAGTTGTCCTGTGCATGGGTTCTCAAATTGGACCCAGATACAAACCTTTTACAACGGATTGAACGCACAGACAAGAATTGTTCTTGATGCCTCAGCAACCGAATCATTACTCGACAAAAATTATACAGAAGCTGTTGGCATCCTTGAAAGGATACCCATAAATGATTTTGAATATCATGTTGCTAGACCTGAGACTGGAGCCAAAGCCAGTGGAAAATTACAGTTGGATGAGCTAACGTCCACCCATGCTGAGATTTCCAACCTTACAAGTATGGTAAAAAATTTGCAAAAGAGTAATGAGTCCTAAGCAGTTAAAGTATTAAAGCCATTTTGCACTATCTGTGGAGAGAACCACCATGCAGATGAATTCCCTGTCAATCTTGTGTCGGTAAATTTCATTGGCAATTTTGGACGCTATTATAATTCTAACTCCAACTCTTATAATATAGGTTGGAGGCAGCACCCTAACTTAGCTTGGGGAAACTGAGGGGGAAACTAGTACAATGTACAACGCCACAATGCCCAGAGGCAAAATCAAAATGTCATGCCGGCATTTAGCCAAAACACTATGTCGTAGGGAGTTCAAAATAATTTCTAGCATGGGCAAAGACTCAATCAAGGGGGTAATCTTACAGAATATACAGAGCAGGATAAAGTCACAGTTCATAGCCTGGCGGTGTCAAAACGTAACTTAAAAATCCAGATGGGACAGCTTGTGAATGCACTCAACAATCATCCACAATGAGCTTTGCCAAGTGACACTGGAGATGCTTGGCACAAAAGCAATGAACAATATAAGGCCATAACCCTTCAAAGTGGTAAACATTGTGAGGCAAAAACGGCTGCCAAGCAGTCGGTTGAATGCCAAGTTGGCAAACCAATTCCAGAAGTGGAGCCCATGGAATTAGAGAAAGAAAAAGACAAAGCATATGATGCTAGTAATGATGCCCACAATAATGCCAATTCTCATGCCAGATCTAGTGCTCAACAGGATGTCAGCTCCAGTACCAACGACGAAGTTCACAAGGATGATAAGAAGACGGAGGTAAGAAAGCAAACAGATGCCAATGTGGATGCAAACACTGCCTCGACAAAGCCGACAGTGCCAACATATGTGTATCCACCATCACCATTTCCAACCAGACTCCAAAAGCTCAATCATGACCATCAATTTAAGCGCTTCTTGGAAGTGCTTAAGCAATTGCAAATTAATATTCCACTGGTAGAGGCCCTTGAACAAATGCCCAACTATGTAAAATTCATGAAAGACATTTTGTCAAAAAAGAGGAAGTTGGGCAAATTTGAAACTATTGCTCTCACACAAGAATGCAATGCCATGATCTTGAATCGATTTCCACCAAAGCTCAAAGACCTAGAGAATTTTACTATTCCTTGTACAATCGGTAATAAATTCATGGGTAAGGCATTGTGTGATTCAGGAGCAAGAATCAATTTAATGCCATTATCTGTTTTCAAGAAACTTGGCATAGAAGTGAGACCTACCACGGCGACACTCTAGTTGGGGAGGATGTGCTGGTAAAGGTAGACAAATTTATATTTCCAGCTGATTTTATCATCTTAGATTATGAAGCTGATACTAATGTGCCAATTATTTTGGGTAGGTCATTCCTTGCCACGGGTAGGGTGCTTATTGATGTTCATAAAGGGGAACTAACAATGTGAATGAATGGCCAACATGTCACTTTTAACGTGTTTCAAGATTTGAAATGTGCAGATAAATCTGATGAATGTCAAGTTGAGGAGATGATAGAGGTCGTTTATACGCTGGACATGGCACAATTGTGCCAGGATGCAGAATTTGATGCCAATATGCTTGATGGCATTGCTGAACTTTTTGAGGAACCTGAGGAATCAACCTTGGAGGCTGAAGATGTGAGTTATTTTGTGCCATTGGAGTTAGCCAGTAGGGCGACAACCAAACCGAAACCATCAATCGAGGAACCACCAGAGTTGGAACTTAAGCCACTGCCAGAACACTTGAAGTATGCCTATATAGGTGAACACTCAACTTTGTCGGTGATTATTGCCACTGATCTCACTAATGATCATGAGGAAAGATTACTGGCAATATTAAAAACCTATAAGCGAACGTTGGGATGGACCTTGACAAATATCTAAGGGATAAGCCCAACCATTTGCAAGTACAAGATTATTTTGAAGGAATATCATGGTAAGACTATTGAAGGCCAAAGGAGGCTGAAAGAGGTTGTAAAAAAAGAGATTATTAAATGGCTTAATGCCGTAATAATTTATCCTATATCTGATAGCTCTTGGGTTAGCCCGGTATAGTGCGTGCCAAAGAAAGGTGACATGACTGTTGTTCAGAATAACAATGATGAGTTGAATCCCTCTAGAATAGTTACAGGATGGAGAGTGTGCATGGATTATAGGAGGCTGAACAAGGTCATAAGGAAGGATCACTTCCCTTTGCCTTTCATCGATCAAATGTTAGACAAACCGGCAGGTAAAACTTTCTATTGCTTTTTAGATGGTTATTCAGGTTATAATCAGATTGCGATAGCCCCCGATGACCAGGGGAAGACCACATTCACCTGTCTATATGGAACATTTGCTTTTAAAAGAATGCCATTCGATTTGTGCAATGCACATGCAACGTTTCAACGTTGTATGATATCCATTTTCTTTGATCTGATTGAGCACAACATGAAAGTATTTATGGATGACTTCTCAGTGTTTGGTAGCACATTTGAGGAATGTATCCTAAGTTTGGAGCAAGTTCTTCGTAGGTGCGTTGAGACCAACCTAGTTTTGAACTGGAAAAAATGCCACTCCATGGTGAAGGAGGGCATTGTCCTCGGGCATAGAGTAACCTAGAATAGACTAGAGGTTGATCCTGCAAAAGTGGAAGTAATCAAGCAATTACCACCCCCATAAGTGTTAAAGGTGTAAGAAGTTTTTTAGGTCATGCCGGATTTTATCGACGATTATTAAGGACCTTTCTAAAATTTATAAACCTTTATGCTTGTTATTAGAAAAGGATGTCGGTTTTGTATTTGATGATTCTTTTTTAAGAGCGTTTCAGGTCCTTAAGGAGAAGTTGGTTAATGCCCTTATAGTTGTGGCACCAGACTGGACTGAGCTTTTCGAGCTCATTTGTGATGGCAGTGACTATGCCATTGGGCAGTACTAGGACAGCGACGTGGCAGAGTTTTTCATGCCATATATTATACCAGCAGGACACTTAATGAAGCACAACTTAATTACACAACAACTGAGAAAGAGTTTCTTGCACTTGTATTTGCTTTTGATAAATTTAGACCTTATTGGATAGGTAATAAAGTTGTTGTTTTTACAGATCACTCGGCACTGAAATACCTCTTGGAAAAAAGGATGCCAAGTCGAGATTGATTTGATGGACGCTCACACTTTAAGAATTTGACCTCGAGATCTGAGATAAGAAGGGCAATGAAAACTTAGTAGCTGACCATCTATCACAAGTAAAGCATCATCGAGAGGGTGGTAAGACTAATATCTTCAGATATGAGTTCCCAGACGAGTATTACCAAGGAGGTGATACTTTCAAGGTGAATGGGCAATGCCTAAAGCAATATTGGGATAGATAGCAGAGTATTACCAAGGAGGTCATCCTCTTGGAAGAATTACCATGATGCCACCAAGTTGGTATTTTCTTGTAAAGAGTAGGATTAGAATTTGTAGAGCGTCTGGGTGTTCTCTATTTATGAGCGCAAGTGCACACTCTTGTCAAGTTAGAGTATAAAAGATATCGTCTCCCACAGGCCCGTGATGAGTGCAGGGAAGAAGAGGGGTCCCTTGGCGTTTGGCTTTTCTGCATGGGCATAGATCTTCTTTAGGATTACTTCGCCAATATTGATTTGTCGCCCCTTCATGATGTTATAGATAAGAGAAAGCCGCAGCGTGTTGACTGTTGATCCGTGCGTGGTGGGCATCAGACGACATTGGACGAAGTTACTCCTAAAGGCTGCCTCCGGCAGCAAGTCGCGGCGGTTGACTGACCCATCGTTCTTGCCTGTTAGCCACTTGGTGTTTAGCTTACAGATCTCTCTTTTGATCTTGTTGTAGTCAGCCGCCGGTAGGTAGGACTCCCATTCTTCATGTGGGTTGTCGTAGACTTCTATGCTATAAAAGTTGTTGATCATATCTGCTGTAAATTTGACACATTCTTCACGGACATACACGAAAGGATTTCCCGGTGTCGGTCTATGGGCGTAGAATTCGCGCACATGGTTGCTGTTGATTCCTTATACCTGCTGTGCGAACTGGTCCGAGCCCAAGTTGTGTATCCTTTCGAATAGGGAGGGCTCGAGGCCAAAATCCCCATCAGGCTGGGTATATTGGATCCCCATTTCCCCCCATAGTTACCGCTCTCTGTAGTATTCTTTGTAGGTTGCCTCGACAGTTGGGTTCAAGAACCTCTTGAAAAGGGGTTTGGAGGTGGCGGCGGTTTGCTGCGATGTGGCCATTGCTGTGAGACGGTTGTATTTCCTAAAGGATGAAAAAGAACATGAAAGAAAGTAAAGCAAGAGAAATCTTGAAGGCAAAGATAGCAGAAAGAACTCAGAGTAAAGAAGAAAGCAAAGTGAATAACAGGGAGAGAATAGTTGGCCTTATATAGTCGCTTCTTTCCGCTGCCTTGGCGGGCACGCTGTCAACGGGCGGTAATTATTGCGGCGCAAATAGTGGAATTCTAGCCGCTACGCAAATATCTGTTCCGCTTGCTGCAGCAAAATATAGCCGTTGCGGCCAGCCGTTATGAAGCCACTAGCCGTTATGCTCATCTGCCTTGGGCTGCCTTGGCCGCTAGTTGGGCTTCTCCTTTATTCTTTCATCTTTCTTGATCTTTCCTTCATTCCTAACCTAAAATAAATTAAATGCAAAATTTAAATAAAAATAACTGAAAATTAAACCTAATCCTAATGCATAAAAATAAATAAAAAAATTAAAATTAAAATTAAAAATTAGGTTATGTCGGGCTGCGCTTTTCCCAAGCATAACCACTTTCTTAGGGCTTTGTGTTTGGCTTTTCATATGAGCATGTCTTTCCCCTTCTCATGTGGATGTTGCTGCCATCCTTGCTGCCCTGGCGGGACATACACCAAAGAAAACAAAGAGGCTTTTTTTGGCAATAAAATAAACATAGATTTAATGTGCAAAAAACTAAAATAGAAGTGCAGAAATTCAAACGTAGTTGCTGTTGCCAATCCCCGACAACGGTGCCAAAAACTTGTAGAGCATCCGGGTGTTCTCTATTTATGGGCGCAAGTGCACACTCTTGTCAAGTTATAGTATAAAAGATATCGTCTCCCACAGGGATTGGAGCAACTCCTATGAGTGGTTTCCTGCACAAAGATTAAGTAAATGCACAATTAAATATCATGGTGTGGAAATATAAAAACACAAATAAAATAAAGATAGTGATGAGAGGGATGGTAGGGAGAGATTTGGTCGATAGACTAGGTAAGACAATTGCAGCTCAGTAGCATGAAGACTGCATTATAAAGCTTGAGTATGTTTTACGCTGCCATGACTTGTTGCCTCAGCGGGTATGGTGGGCGGCAGGCTACGATCCTGTCATGCGGTCGCAGCGGGTCACTACCCCTGCAACTTTTGTTGTCTCGGTAGGTGGAACGGAAATAGGTCCTGGCGGTAAGTCTGGCAGACATTCCAAGTTTATCGGGATAGTCAATAGTGATCCTTCCTATTTCTAGGCAAGGATGCTCGAACACTCACGTGATGTAGGCAATACCTAAAAATCTCAGCGTAAACCTAACACATTCAAGTCCGTTCGATTGGTGATCCCTTTTAGCCGCTGAAACTTGTAAACTTGTTAGGAACCAAGTTAGTCACGCCCCAACATGTTGTGACCGTGCTTAATCCTTTCGTGAGCCTTGCACTTTCGTGCTCGACAAATGGATTCTCTCAAGTGACTGGTGTAGACTAATCGAAAGAATGAAGTGCATAGATAAAGCAAACTTTGGAATTTTATTAAAAACAACTCAAAACTATTACAATCGTTTCTCACATCTACTTTACATACATGCGTCTAAACCCTATGAGAGTTGGGCCGCGACCCCCAACAACTCCCATCTATCTAGCTATCTCCCCATCTATATTCTTTCGGTAGGAGATCTATGCGATATGCCCCTCTGTGCCCCTATACCTTTACATACATTGGGTATATATAGGGCTCATGGCCTAAGTTTGAGTCCTCCTTGAAGTAGAAGTTCTTAAAGTAATTTTCATTAAATACAAACTCCTTTTTGACTTAAATGTGGACTCTTTGGACGTTGCCTTCTTCCGTAAGTGAGGATAAGTACTCCTACTTATCGATCTTAGATCAGCTCTACCGGCCGCTACAGGCTTCAGAAAATTGCAAAACTGGGCTCGTTGGGCTTAGGGAATTGCCCTCTTTCAATCGCGACCCATCTTGGCTAAGTCGGTGTAATTCCTGCCTGGGCGGCACTTGGCGGCAATGCTGCTTCGGCAACGTCCTTGGCGGCATCTGGAACTACTTCAGTACAACTCCTATTGTTCCAGCTATCCTGTCCTCTACTGTCTTCTCCTCAGCTACAACACTTGAAAATAAAAACTAAACTAAAACAATATATTTTCTTTACCAAACATAATATATTCAATAAAAGCATTGTGAAAGAGAAAATATTGTTATTATGCATGCAATGCACCTAAATATGCCTTAATGAGCTTAAGAACAACAATAATAAGGGCAGGAATGTGTACAAAATATAGAAATCGTGGAAACTCTACACACCCCCAAACTTGAACTATTGCTTGTCCTCAAGCAATGCAACCTAGCTAGTAAATCTGCCTCTTGCACAAAAATTAATAGAAACATTAGCCTTTAACTTGATTTCTTACCTCAAGGAAGTGACACCTATTTTTTATGTTAGTGATAGGGAATGACATGAAATAACTTAGATTTTCTTAGTTCCGGTGAAGTGTGTGCAGGTCTGTGTCCATGCTAAACATGCTGAGATAACTATATTAACAAAGAATGCCTAAAATAATTAAATTCCTAAAAAGGATACGAGTTGCTGCCTTGGCAGCACAGTTGGGCACTTTCTTCTTCTTTTTTTGATCATGGCTTTAAGGGCTTCAGCTCATCACAACTATTCTCTGGGTCTGAAGCTAAGATAGGTGCACTCTACGAAACTATGAACCCTTTGAATAGAGTCATCCCGTGAAGGCTTTCATTCACTCTTGCTAATTTGTCTGTCACTTGGTTTAGATACGTAGACTTTGATAGTAGCGGAGTGTCCTTGCTCATGATCCTTCTTAGAGCCTGTTTCGGGCACCTTTGGGGTATTTAAACATTCTACCTAGAGCCTGTTTCGAGCACCTCTAGGATTTTCTCCATTTTTGTTTTGCTGCTGTGGCGGCACACCTGTATTCAATCAGGGAATTTTTATTAAGTAAGGCAGGCAATGGTAAACTTAGAACTCACACAAAAATTCAGCATTTATCAGACAAGTGTAGAGATAATTGGCAGAAAGAAAAATTTTCTAAGTATTGTTCATGCTTCTTCCCATAGTTAGGTTAAAAAGTTTTAGTTTTTAGTTTGGTGCGAATATAAGTAGCCGACTAATCTATCACAGGCACAAGTTTTTAAACTAAAAAATTCTACTTCATTAAGTGCTAGGGGGCAAAATTTACATATGATCCTATATGCTGCTAAATGATCATAAAAACAAAGATGACTATTCCCCCCAAACTCATGGTTGGCATTATCCTCAATGCCTTAACAAAACAAAAATTAAAAAAGAAAATAAAACATAAAAGAGAAAAAATTAGAATAAGAAAATAAAACATAAAAATAAAAATAAAAATAAAAATAAAAAAATTAAAAAGAAAAGAAAAGAAAATTGTGCTATAGACTGTGGGAGTTCCCTTCTGTTGCTACTACGTCAGAGGAGGATGCTGAGAAGGGGGCAAGACTAGGCGGCGCATGGCAGATGGTCTGGCGTCGGGGCTCTTTTTCTTGCTACGCGGCGGTTGGATGCGGCTAGGGGTAGCTTTCTTAGTTGGTCCTCCACCCCGAGGCTCTGTTGCTGGCCGCTTTCTCTTCCTTATTGCCTCTGCCAGTTCATCATCGAGGGTGTCTGAGACCTCCATGTCTGAATTGTCGGCGTCTTTGGCAGCGTCTCTTTTTCTACTAGAGAGGCAGCGGTGGTCTCCTTCTCCTTTTCTGATTCAGATGAGAAGGAGAGGTCGTATGGCTGGATGGGAGTTGGAGAGGTCCTTCTTTTAGGGCGGATGTGCGGCCCCTCACTGTCGACGGTGACAGGAGTAGCAGCTAGTCTTGGTGTGATATGGATCGGCTTGGATGCTGCTAACTTCATTGGGAAGGCGGGAAACTATGGGCCACCGTCTTGGTACTTGTCAAGCAAGTAGGCCACAAAGGCCTCTTGCACGTCCGCCACATATTTGGTGAAGATCACCTATTTGTGCTTGATCCTTTGGCAGCTTTCAACTAGGCTGCCCAACATGGGGATCACGGCAGACGAGAGGGCAGCTTCAGTACTGCCTACTGCGGCTGGGGTGGCCGCAGCTGGGCGGTTGAAGATGTGTCTGGCTCTGGGTTCTGCATCACCAGTTGGCGTGCTCTTCTTGTCCATCCTTCCTTAGGAGGAAGAATTTTGTCCTTTGGATGCGGCGGTACGCGAAAATTGGCGCACAGGCCCATGATGAGTGTAGGAAAGAAGAGGGGTCCCTTGGCGTTTGGCTTTTTTGCATGGGCATAAATCTCCTTTAGGATTACTTCGCCAATATTGATTTTTCGCCCCTTCATGATGATGTAGATAAGGGCAAGCCGCGACTTGTTGACTGTTGATCCGTGCTTGGTAGGCATCAGGCGGCATTGGACGAAGTTACTCCAAATGGCTGCCTCCGGCAGTAGGTTGTGGCGTTTGACTAACCCATTGTTCTTGCCAGTTAGCTACTTGGTGTTTGGCTTACAGATCTCTCTTTTGATCGTGTTGTAGTCAGCCTGTAACACCCGGGTTTGGGGCTCGGGCGAAAGTAATATTAAAATACTAAAATAATATTTTGGGCCTCAGGTTTACAAAACGAATAAATTTTGTTGGACTATTTCAAAACAAGCCCAAAAGGCCATGGATATCTCTTTTTGTCAATGTCTTAATTCATTAAGGGCAAATAGGTCTTTTGGTATTTAAAAATCAAACAAAACAAAAGATGAAGGCTATTGCTCATCTTCTTCCTCTTTCAAACTTCAAAACCCACGACACTTTATCCCCTCTTCCCCTAGTTACTATTCCATCTCATATCTTGCTTGTTGTTGGAGCTTTTGCAAAGGTAAAATCATTTTTGACCTGTCCTTATCGTCCCCTTCAAGCTCATACCTTTAGTTTTCATAAAGCTCATGATTTTTGTATTTTAGAGTTTTGAAAATTTGGATTAAAAATGTGAACTTTATTGACTTAAACTTAAGTTTTCGGTTTGTTGATGTTAGATAAGATGTTTACAACCTATAAGGTCCAACATATTCAATTTTTACAAGGTTTTATTGTGTTTCCCGAAATTGGGTTTTGGGGAGGTTTTTGGAGGGTTTTAGGTTGAGTTTTGGGGGCGTTTAATGTGGAAATTTGTTGGCTGATGGTTAGGCTATAGGTAAGGGTTGTTTTGGAGACTTTTGGGAGTAATCTAAGTGTTGGAATCATTGGTTTTTGGTTGTGCTTAGGGGTTGCTCGGAAATGAGAAATTTGGGATTGTCTTTAGCTTGAAATCATGTATTTTGTGCTTGGTTTGTGTTCCGGGTTGACTACATTGAATTGTGGACTAATTTGTGGTTATTTTAATTGTGTTGGGATGATTAGAAGCAAGGAATTTAGTTGGTGAAGATTCGGGAACGAATCCGGAAAATTTGGAGACTTGAGCTTGGTTTTCGGCTTTCATTTGGGTAGCAACGGTGAGTAGAAATGCCAAACTTTGATTTGTTTTCGAAATGGAACTCTTGGGGGTTTGGGTGGGACCTAGAGGGTTCACCTAAACTCGAGTGTAAGTTACTACTCCTACCTTTTGTTTAAGTGTTGATGAGTGGTTATATGTTGTGGTATCATGTGCATCTTGAGTTGTTTTACACCGTTGTTGTTGTGTAGTCGTGTTGAAGTCGAGCCTCACGTGATGGTTGTTTTAACTACGGTGATGAGTGGTCCCACCGGTAGTGACTAGTAGTAGAGTAAGGTGATGAGTGGTCCCATCGGAAAACTACTAGTTGAACGGTGATGTATGGTCCCACCGTGTGTATGTTGGTTGTGCATGTGCAAGCCATGTGTAGTCTTGTTATGATAATCATTCGTGCATTCATTGATTTATTGTCAATTATGAAAAGTGTTTTGAAAACTGCATGCTTGTTGAATTATAGAGCTTCTCTCACTAAGCTAGTAGCTTACGCTCTCCTTTATTTCCAACATGCAGACCGTTAGAGTTCAGGAGGCAAGTGGGCAAGGGAGGAGCTTTTGGAGTTCTTGGTTAGCTCAAGTATGATTTACGTATTGTAATAATGCCTAGACGATGGGGGTGTGGACTTGTAGGAGTTGGTGTCAAACTCCTTAATTTGATTTTGTTGATGTTTTAGCATGTGGAGTTGTTGATGTTATGTTGGATATGTTATGCTTTTATGTTTTGGATTGAGAACCATGTCTATATCGTTGCTTAATCGCCTTGTGTTTGAGAGTTTGTGATCTTGACTTATGAATGCTTACATGATTGTTTAAAAGTATATGAAACCTTGCCATGTTATGCCTTTGAATGTTTCTTGCCTTTGTATGAAATGGTGAAGTCCAGTATGGTTCTATGTATGTTTAGAATGCAAGTTTCTCTTAAGTGTGGATGCCTTGATGTTAATACTCTGTTATTTGCTTAAACAGCTTCGTATGCTGTTCCATGGTTGTTAAATGTTGTATGGATGTTTGATTGTGCTTAGGTGAGTCTTAAAACGCATCTAGAGTTGAGTTTTGGTCCGTATGACAGCTAAATTGAGTCTTGCAGTGCAGGGCGTATCGGTACACCCAAGGGCCGTATCGATACGGTCCTACACTTTGGGGCTCAGTTTAAGCCTAGCGTACCGATACACGGGGGTGTATCGATAAGCAAAAAGCTCACTGAAAATATGAGATTTTGATGAGATTTTGGCGTATCGGTACGAGTCTAGGGTGTATCGATACGGTCTTGTATCGTTGACCGTGAGAAGTTGACCAGTGAGGGCATATCGATACGGTCAACCAGTGTACCGATACGGTCTCCCTATGTTGACTATGGGTTGTTGACCTAGTCAAGGCGTATCGATACCCTCTTCAAAAGTATCGATACAGCCTGCTGAATAAACTAAAATGGACTCTTTTAAATTGTTTGCTTGATTGTTCGCATCACTTGTTGCCTTTCCGCTGTCATATCACACATAGGATGTATGAATGCCTTTAGACAAGATAATAATTAAAAGAATTTTCTAGGGTTGCTAACCGAGGTGGGGCCCTAACGGGTTTGTTTCATTTCGGTTTTCCCCGTGTAGCCTACTTGGACCGGTCAGTCGCCTAGACTGGGACGAGGGGGTTACATTTAGTGGTATCAGAGCCTGAGGTTTTCGAGACCTCGGGTACGTAAGTGAGGTAAGTTTGGGTTGTTATGTGTTGCTATGGCTCGATGAGTGTTTTTACCATGTATTGCATGAAGTGTGCTTGCTAGTACGGTGTTTGAGAGCATGTTTCAGTGGCTTTTTCTGGTTGGGTTAAGGGCTAGTCAAATGTCCCCATTGTTAAGTGTAGTTGTCAAAAAGGAAAATTTGTTTTGGTTTAACGAGCTTGAGAACCGGAGTCCTTGCCCTTTTTCTAACCTAACGTTTCCTTGTTTGTTGTATGTTTATTGTTTTAGATCTTGTTTTGATATGGTGAGACCAAGGGGGCGATCTAGAGCGGGTGATCAGGCACCCTGAGGTGAGCCTCCTGCTCCTCCTGCTCCCTGTGGTAATGGAGTGGGTGGTGAAGGTGATATGCCTCAGGCTGGTGCTCAAGTCGGAGGTGATGGTAATGGGCCTCAGGTCGGTGCTAATGTTGGAGGTGTTGGGGCTCAGGCGGGTCAGGGTCCAGCGGGCGCGGACATGACCCATCTAATTCAGACTATATCTGGGGTCTTTTCAGACAGCTTTGGCCGGTATGCAAGCTGCAGCACCACCTCAGGGTGCGGGGACAGGATTACCCCTAGAGAGGCTTCGTAGCTTGGGAGCAGTTGAGTTTCGTGGGTTGACTCCCGAGGGTTCGGAGGGGTGGCTTGAGAGTACTACTCGCATCTTGGGTCAGATGGAGTGTTCATACGCCCGTAAGTTGGGTTGCATTGTCTCCTTGCTTTAGGGGGACGCTTATACTTGGTGGACCACTGTTACTTCGGGGATGGCCAAAGCGGATATCACGTGGGAGTTCTTCAGAAATGCTTTCAAGAGGAAGTATCTTGGAGTTCGGTACTTGGATGAAAAGAAGAGAGAATTTATGGCCTTGGTTTAGGGTAACAGGACCGTGACTGAGTACGAGGTTCAGTTTGTGAGATTGAGCCAGTATGCACCTGAGTTGGTCCCTAATGAGAGCGAGCGGTGTGAGCGCTTTCGATATGGGTTGACTAGAGATGTGAAGACCTACATGCTTGCCTCTGACTACATTGAGTTCGATGTTTTGGTCTCTAGGGCCAAGGATATTGAGCAGAACTTGGGCTCTAGTGCACGAGCTAGTGGGTCCAATTTTGGAAAGAGACATGCGAACTGGGATAGGGATCATGCCAAGAGGCATAGGGATAGAAGGTACCAGCCCGATTTGAGACATAAGGGTGGTAACTATGGTCAGGGCCATCAGGGCCAAGGAGCTGTTATGCACACACCAGAGTGCAATAGGTGTGGGAGACGCCATCAGGGCGAGTGTGCGGGTACCTTTGGGCCGTGTTGGAACTGTGGATCTCGAGACCACATGAGGCGTAACTGTCCCCACCTGGCTAGGGGCGGACCGACTCTAGCTAGGGGCTTTGAGCATCAGAGAGGCCGTGGGCGCGGTCGTAGAAACTTTCAGCCAAAGAATGAGGGTCAGAGGAACTTGGCTCATGTAGTAGCAGTCCAGCCCGAGGGAGGAGGACCGACTAGAGTGTATGCTCAGTGAGAGGCTGAGAATGACACTGATGTCATTGCAGGCAATTTCTCATTACAGTTTTTGAGTTTGCTTTCTTTGATAGATTCGGGGTCAACACATTTGTATATTTTAGGTGACCACGCAAGGTCATTAGGGTTACCATGTGATTTGTTAGAGGTAGGTGCAAATGTTACTAGCTCTTTTGGTGATATAGTGGTAGTTGGGAAGATGTATAGGAGGTTTCCCTTGATGGTTCAGGGCCACGCATTTCCGGTCGATATGATGGAGTTACCCTTCTACGGCTTTGACGTGATTTTGGGCATGGATTGGCTCGTAGAGCATATGGCTAGGGTTGACTTCGAGACCAAGAGAGTCTCCTTGAGGCTTACCGATGACGTTGAGGTTGTGGTAGTTGGTGAGAACGTCAGGTTCTTGTCCAATGTGGTTTCGGCATTTGAAGCTCAGAGGTTGTTGAGTTCGGGGTTTCAGGCTTATTTGACTTATGTAATGAATCCGGATATGAGTGAGGTGAGACCTCAGGACATCAGAACAGTATGTGATTTTCCGAGTGTTTTTCCGGAAGAGTTACCGGGTTTGCCTCCAGACAAAGCAGTTGAGTTTGCTATTGAGACGTATTCTGATTCTGCACCAGTGTTGATTGCTCCGTATAGAATGGCACCGAAACAGTTGAAGGAGTTAAAGACGCAGCTTCATGAGTTGACCGATAGAGGTTTCATGGATATGATGAACCGTGTGTTTCATGAGTTCTTGGACAAGTTTGTGGTAGTGTTCATAGACGACATCTTAGTATACTCTAGGACCGAAGAGGAGCATGATGAGCATTTGCGGTTAGTACTTCAGACCCTACTTGAGAATCAGTAGTATGCCAAGCTAAGCAAATGTGAGTTTTGGATTAGGGAGGTAGTCTTCCTAGGTCACGTGATCTCGGCTAGCGGGATTAGTGTGGATCCCAAGAAGATAGAAGCTATAGTGAATTGGAAACAACCAAAGTCAGTGAAAGAAATCCGCAGTTTCCTAGGTTTGGCGGGATACTATAGAAGATTTGTTGAAGGGTTTTCTAGAATAACGGCTCCTTTGACTAAGTTGCTACAGAAGAATGTTCCATATGAGTGGTCAGATGCAAGACAGGAAGCGTTTGAGAAATTTAAGAAAGCTTTGACTGAAGCTCCTATCTTGATTCAACCTGAACCGGGGAGAGAATTTGTGATTTATAGTGATGCATCCTACGTAGGGCTAGGTTGTGTGCTTATGCAAGAGGGTAAGGTGGTAGCATATGCTTCGCGACAGTTGAAAGTTCATGAGAAGAATTACCCCACCCATGGCATAGAGCTAGCCGCAGTGGTGTTCGCGTTGAAGATTTGGAGACATCATCTTTATGGCAAGAAGTGCACCGTGCAGACCGATCACAAGAGTTTGAAGTACTTGATGTCTTAAAGGGAGTTGAACCTCAGGCAACGTAGGTGGTTAGAGCTTCTCAAGGATTATGACCTCACAATAGAGTACCATCCGGGTAAGGCAAATGTAGTGGCTGATGCCTTGAGTAGAAAAGTGGCCGTTGAGCTACGAGCTATGTTTGCGAGATTGAGCGTGTCCAATGTTGGTGGATTGATAGCCGAGCTTCAGGTTAAGCCTTTGTTAGTTCAGTTAATTCGAGAGAAGCAGTTGAGAGATGAGTCTTTGGCACCTCACGTGCAAGACATAGCCGAAGATAGGCCTACCGAGTATTGTTTTGGTGAGAATGGGATCATATGTTACAAGGATAGGATAGTGGTTCCGGAGGATGCCGAGTTGAGGCGTACGACCTTGAATGAAGCTCATAACAGTCCTTTTGCTATGCATCCGGGTAACACGAAGATGTATCAAGGGTTAAAAGAAGAGTACTATTGGGTTGGTTTGAAGAAGGACGTGGCCGAGTTTGTAAGTATGTGTATGGTCTGTCAGAGGTTCAAGGCTGAGCATCAGTTTCCCTCAGGTTTTTTACAACCGTTGAAGATTTCGGAATGGAATTGGGAACGTATTACTATAGACTTTGTGTTAGGGCTACCGTTGACTCCTTCAAGGAAGAATTCAGTGTGGGTGATAGTGGATAGGTTTACTAAGTGTGCCCACTTCATACCAGTTCATACCACCTATATTTTAGACAAGTTGGCCGATCTGTATATCTGTGAGATAGTGAGACTACATGGGGTACCGAAATCGATTGTGTCAGACCGAGATCCGAGATTTACGTCTAGATTTTGGGAGTGTTTGCATCGAGCCTTGGGTACTTGGTTGAACTTCAACACTTCGTATCATCCGCAGTCAGATGGTCAGTCTGAGAGAGTGATTCAGGTGTTGGAAGATATGTTGAGATGTTGTATCATTGAGTTTCAGGGGTCGTGGGAGAAACATCTACCGTTAGTGGAGTTTGCGTATAGCAACAGTTTTCAGTCGAGTATTCAGATGGCTCCTTATGAGGCCTTGTATGGTAGGAAGTGTAGAACCCCGATTTGTTGGGCTGAAGCCGGACAGAAGCTTGTACTGATGCCCGATTTTCTTAAGGGCACCACCGATAAGGTAAAGTTGATATGTGATCGTCTGAATGTAGCTTCAGATCGACAGAAGTCCTATGCCGACTTAAAGAGGAAAGAGGTAGAGTATTCCGTAGGAGATAAAGTGTTTTTGAAAGTCTCACCTTGGAAGAAGGTGATGAGGTTTGGGAGGAAGGGCAAGTTGAGCCCAAGATTCATTGGACCTTACGAGGTAGTTGAGCGGATTGGGCTAGTAGCATACCGTTTGAGATTGCCTTCCGAATTAGAGAAGATCCATGATGTCTTTCATGTGTCGATGCTTAAGAGGTATAGATCGGATCCATCCCATGTTATGCCCGTTGAGGAGATAGAGTTGAATCCAGATTTGTCTTACAATAAAGAGCCGGTTGAGATACTTGCTTCTGATAGCAGGGTGTTGCGTGGCAAGACCATAGAGTTGGTCAAGGTGTTATGGAGACATAGGGGAGTGGAAGAGGCCACGTGGGAAAGGAAAAATGATATGCTTGAACAGTTTCCGTACTTATTTCCGTCAGGTAATTTTGGGGACGAAATTCCTTAAGTGGGGGAGAGTTGTAACACCCGGGTTTGGGGGTCGGGCGAAAGTAATATTAAAATACTAAAATAATATTTTGGGCTTCGGGTTTACAAAACGAATAAATTTTGTTGGACTATTTTCAAAACAAGCCCAAAAGGCCATGAATATCTCTTTTTGTAAATGTCTTAATTCATTAAGGGCAAATAGGTCTTTTGGTATTTAAAAATCAAACAAAACAAAAGATGAAGGCTATTGCTCATCTTCTTTCTCTTTCAAACTTCAAAACGCACGAAACTTTATCCCCTCTTCCCCTAGTTACTATTCCATCTCATATCTTGCTTGTTGTTGGAGCTTTTGCAAAGGTAAAATCATTTTTGACATGTCCTTATTGTCCCCTTCAAGCTCTTACCTTTAGTTTTCATAAAGCTCATGATTTTTGTATTTTAGAGTTTTGAAAATTTGGATTAAAAATGTGAACTTTATTGACTTAAACTTAAGTTTTCGGTTTGTTGATGTTAGATAAGATGTTTACAAACTATAAGGTCCAACATATTCAATTTTTACAAGGTTTTGTGGTGTTTCCCGAAATTGGGTTTTGGGGAGGTTTTTGGAGGGTTTTAGGTTGAGTTTTGGGGGTGTTTAATGTGAAAATTTGTTGGCTGATGGTTAGGCTATAGGTAAGGGTTGTTTTGGAGACTTTTGGGAGTAATTTAAGTGTTGGAATCATTAGTTTTAGGTTGTGCTTAGGGGCTGCTCGGAAATGAGAAATTTGGGATTGTCTTTAGTTTGAAATCATGTGTTTTGTGTTTGGTTTGTGTTCTGGGTTGACTACATTGAATTGTGGACTAATTTGTGGTTATTTTAATTGTGTTGGGATGATTAGAAGCAAGGAATTTAGTTGGTGAAGCTTCGGGAACGAATCCGGAAAATTTGGAGACTTGAGCTTGGTTTTCGGCTTTCATTTGGGTAGCAACGGTGAGTAGAAATGCCAAACTTTGATTTGTTTTCGAAATGGAACTCTTAGGGGTTTGGGTGGGACCTAGAGGGTTCACCTAAACCCGAGTGTAAGTTACTAATCCTACCTTTTGTTTATGTGTTGATAAGTGGTTATATGTTGTGGTACCATGTGCATCTTGAGTTGTTTTACACAGTTGTTGTTGTGTAGTCGTGTTAAAGTCGAGCCTCACGTGATGGTTGTTTTAACTACGGTGATGAGTGGTCCCACCGGTAGTGACTAGTAGTAGAGTAAGGTGATGAGTGGTCCCATCGGAAAACTACTAGTCGAACGGTGATGTGTGGTCCCACCGTGTGTATGTTGGTTGTGCATGTGCAAGCCATGTGTAGTCTTGTTGTGATAATCATTCGTGCATTCATTGATTTATTGTCAATTATGAAAAGTGTTTTGAAAACTGCATGCTTGTTGAATTATAGAGCTTCTCTCACTAAGCTAGTAGCTTACGCTCTCCTTTATTTCCAACATGCAGATCGTTAGAGTTCGGGAGGCAAGTGGGCAAGGGAGGAGCTTTTGGAGTTCTCGGTTAGCTCAAGTATGATTTACGTATTGTAATAATGCCTAGATGATGGGGGTGTAGACTTGTAGGAGTTGGTGTCAAACTCCTTAGTTTGATTTTGTTGATGTTCTAGCATGTGGAGTTGTTGATGTTATGTTGGATATGTTATGCTTTTATGTTTTGGATTGAGAACCATGTCTATATCGTTGCTTAATCGCCTTGTGTTTGAGAGTTTGTGATCTTGACTTATGAATGCTTACATGATTGTTTAAAAGTATGTGAAACCTTGCCATGTTATGCCTTTGAATGTTTCTTGCCTTTGTATGAAATGGTGAAGTCGAGTATGGTTCTATGTATGTTTAGAATGCAAGTTTCTCTTAAGTGTGGATGCCTTGATGTTAATACTCTGTTATTCGCTTAAACCGTTTCGTATGCTATTCCATGGTTGTTAAATGTTGTATGGATGTTTGATTGTGCTTAGGTGAGTCTTAAAAAGCATCTAGAGTTGAGTTTTGGTCCGTATGACAGCTAAATTGAGTCTTGCAGTGCAGGGTGTATCGGTACGCCCAAGGGCCGTACTGATACGGTCCTACACTTTGGGGCTCAGTTTAAGCCTAGCGTACCGATACACGGGGGTGTATCGATACGCCAAAAGCTCATTGGAAGTCTGAGATTTTGACCAGATTTTGGCGTATCGGTACGAGTCTAGGGTGTATCGTTACGGTCTTGTATCATTGACCGTGAAAGTTGACCAATGAGGGCGTATCGGTACGATCAACCAGTGTACCGATACGGTCTCCCTATGTTGACTATGGGTTGTTGACCTAGTCAAGGCGTATCGATATCCTCTTCAAGAGTATCGATACGGCCTGCTGAATAAACTAAAATGGACTCTTTTAAATTGTTTGCTTGATTGTTCGCATCGCTTGTTGCCTTTCCGCTGTCGTATCACACATAGGATGTATGAATGCCTTTAGATAAGATAATAATTAAAAGAATTTTCTAGGGTTGCTAACCGAGGTGGGGCCCTAACGAGTTTCATTTCGGTTGTCCCCGTGTAGCCTACTCGGACCGATCAGTCGTCCAGACTGGGACGAGGGGGTTACACAGCCGCCGTTAGGTAGGACTCCCATTCTTCATGTGGGTTGCCGCAGACTTCTATGCTATAGAAGCTGTTGATCATATATGCTGTAAATTTGACACCTTCTTCGCGGACATACACGAAAGGATTTCCCGGTGTCGGTCTATGGGCGTAGAATTCTCGCACATGGTTGTTGTTGATTCCTTCTGGCTGCCGTGCAAACTTGTCCCAACCTAAGTTGTCTATCCTTTCGAATAAGGAGGGCTCGAGGCCAAAATCCCCATCAGGATGGGTATATTGGATCCCTATTTTCTCCCATAGTTTCCATTCTCTGTAGTATTCTTTGTAGGTTGCCTCGACAGTTAGGTTTAAGGACCTCTTGAAAAGGGGTTTGGAGGTGGCGACGGTTTGCTGCGATGTGGCCATTGCTGTGAGACGGTTGTATTTCCTAAAGAATGAAAAAGAACGTGAAAGAAAGTAAAGCAAGAGAAATCTTGAAGGAAAAAAAATCAGAAAGAACTCAGAGTAAAGAAGAAAGCAAAGTGAATAACGGGGAGAGAATAGTTGGCCTTATATAGCCGCTTCTTTCCGCTGCCTTGTTGGGCACGCTGTCAACGGGCGGCAATTATTGCAAAGTGAATAACGGGATTCTAGCCGTTACGCAAATATTCGTTCCGCTCACTGCGGCAAAATATAGCCATTGCGGCTAGCCGTTATGCTCATCTGCCTTGGGCTGCCTTGGTCTCTAGTTGGGCTTCTCCTTTATTCTTTCATCTTTCTTGATCTTTCCTTCATTCCTAACATGAAATAAATTAAATGCAAAATTTAAATAAAAATAACTGAAAATTAAACCTAATCCTAATGCATAAAAATAAATAAAAAAATAAAAAATAGGTTATGTCGGGCTGCGCTTTTCCCAAGCATAACCACTTCCTTAGGGCTTTGTGTTTGGCTTTTCATCCGGGCATGTCCTTCCCCTCCCCAGGTGGATGTTGCTTCCATCCTTGCCGCCCTGGCGGGACATACACCAAAGAAAACAAAGAGGCTTTTCTTTGGCAATAAAATAAACAAAGATTTAATGTGCAAAAAACTAAAATAGAAGTGCAGAAATTCAAACGTAGTTGCTGTTGTCAATCTCCGGCAACGGCGCCAAAAACTTGTAGAGCGTCCATGTGTTCTCTCTTTATGAGCGCAAGTGCACACTCTTGTCAAGTTATAGTATAAAGGGTAAACTACACATATGACCACTGAACTATGGGTTTGGTGTCAAAATGACGAATATATTATTTTTTTCGGCAAATGCACCACACAACTATTTTAATGGTTCCATTTTAGCCACACGCTGTTAAAAAAAACGAAAAAGTTTACGAAATTGTTAAAAAATTGGTATAATTACACATTTGGTCCTCTTTATTTATACAATATATCAATTTAGTCCTAATTTTAATCTAATAAAATAAATTAATTATTCAATAAGACGGTGACACGTGTCACCACCTTATTGGAAGTCTTTAATTATTTTTATTTAATTTATTTTCCACCTCCAATCAGGTGGTGACACGCGTCACACCCTATTGGAGGTGGAAAAATGTTAACATGGAAATTGCTTCCAAGGGGAATCGAACGACCTTGGAATGGAATGGGCGAGTGCACTTTTTTGTGCTACAAGATACAATCTTTGATATATATATTTAAATAGTATTAGTGCCCAGAAAAATTGAAGAAGAGAAAATGATGTTAAGTGGATTCAAACCTGGAACATTAGAGTGGAAACCACATATCCTTACCACTAAACCAACCCTATTTTTATGATATAAAACCCAACATTTAATATATGTCATATATGAATTTTAATGCTCGGAAAAAGAAAGAAAATGTGGTTTTAAGAAATTCGAACATGACATATGTGTATAAACATCTAACCTAATTAAATAAACCTAATAATTAAATTAAAGTTAACAATATTTTATATATTTTTTTAAATTATAGTTCGTGCACTATTTAAAATAAAAGATTTAAAACTATATGAAATTCATTTTGAATTATGTTTGTGGGTTTGGATTCCCTAAATAAATTTACTATAATTTTAATTTTTTAATATAATTATATATAATAACTTAATTAATTTTTTTTAAAAATAAAATTATTAAATTGTTTTTTTAAATTAATTAATATTTTTAAAATCAATTTAAAATTTTAATTATATATAATAAATTTTAACTTAATTAAATTATTAAATTGATTTCTTAACTTAATTATATATAATAATTTTAAAAATATTAATTAATTTAAAAAATCAATTTAAAATTTGAATTAAGTTAAAAAAATATTAATTAAGTTAAAAAATCAATTTAATAATTTTAATTTTGAAAAAACAAAGAAGTTATTATATATAATTATATTAAAAAATAAAATTATAGTAAATTTATTTAGGGAATCCAAATCCACGAACATAATTCAAAATGAATTTCATATAGTTTTAAATCTTTTATTTTAAATAGTGCATGAACTATAATTTAAAAAATATATAAAATTTTGTTAACTTTAATTTAATTATTATGTTTATTTAATTAGGTTAGATATTTATACACATATGTCATGTTCGAATTTTCTAAACCCACATTTTCTTTCTTTTTCCGAGCATTAAAATCCATATATGACATATATTAAATGTTGGGTTTTATATCATAAAAATATGGTTAGCTTAGTGGTAAGCATGTGTGGTTTCCACTCTAATGTTACAGGTTTGAATCCACCCAACATCATTTTCTCTTCTTCAATTTTTTCCGGGCACTAATACTATTTAAATATATATCAAAGATTGTATCTCATAACATAAAAAAGTGCTTGGCCTAGTGGCAAGCACATGCCCCTTCCATTCCAAGGTCTTAGGTTCAATAACCCTTGGAACAATCTCAATGTTAACATTTTTTCACCTCCAATTGGTGGTGACACGTGTCACCATCTTATTGAATAATTAATTTATTTTATTAGATTAAAATTAGGACTAAATTGATATATTGTATAAATATAGAGGACCAAATGTGTAATTATATCAATTTTTTAACAGTTCCGTCAACTTTTTCGTTTTTAACGGCCCGTGGTTAAAATGGAACCATTTAAATAGTTGTGTGGTGCATTTTCCTAAAAAATAATATAGTGGTCATTTTGACACCAAACCCATAGTTCAGCGGTCATATGTGTAGTTTACCCTAGTATGAAAGATATCGTCTCCCACATGGATTGGAGCAACTCCTATGAGTGGTTTCCTGCACAAAGAGTTAGTAAATGCACAGTTAAATCTCATGATGTGGAAATTTAAAAACACAAATAAAATAAAGATAATGATGAGAGGGATGATAGGGAGAGATTTGGTCGATAGACTAGGTAAGACAATTGCAGCTCAGTAGCATGAAGACTGCATTGTAAAGCTTGAGTATGTTTTACGCTGCCATGAATTGTTGCCTCGGCGGGTATGGCGGGCGGCAGGCTATGACCCTGTCAGGTGGCCGCAGCGGGTCACTACCCCTGCAACTCTTGCTGTCTCGGCAGGTGGAATGGAAATAGGTCCTGGCGGCAAGTCTGGTAGACATTCCAAGTTCGGCGGGATAGTCGACAGTGATCCTTCCTATTTCTACGTAAGGATGCTCGAACACTCACCTTTATGTAGGCAATACCTAGCAATCTCAGCGTAAACCTAACACATGCAAGTCCATTCGATTGGTGATCCCTTTTAGCCGCTGAAACTTGTGAACTTGTTAGGAACCAAGTTAGTCACGCTCCAACATGTTGTGACCGTGCTTAACCTTTTTGTGAGCCTTGCACTTTCTTGCCCGACAAATGGATTCTCTCAACTGACTGATGTAGACTAATCAAAAGAATGAAGTGCATAGATTAAGCAAACTTTGGAATTTTATTGAAAACAACTCAAAACTATTACAACCGTTTCTCCCATCTACTTTACATACACGCGTCTAAACCCTAGGAGAGTTGGGTCGCGACCCCTAACAACTCCCATCTATCTAGCTATCTCCCCATCTATATTCTTTCAGTAGGCGATCTATGCAATATGCCTCTCTGTGCCCCTATAACCTTACATACATTGGGTATATATAGGGCTCATGGCCTAAGTTTGAGTCCTCCTTGAAGTAGAAGTTCTTAAAGTAATTTTCATTAAATACAGACTCATTTTTGACTTAAATGTGGACTCTTTGGACGTTGCCTTCTTCTGTAAGTAAGGATAAGTACTCCTACTTATCGATCTTAGATAAGCTCTACGGGTCGTTAAAGGCTTCAGAAAATTGCAAGACTGGGCTCGTTGGGCTAAGGGGATTGCCCTCTTTCAATCGCGACCCATCTTGGCTAAGTCGGTGTAATTCCTGCCTGGGCGGCAATTGGCGGCAATGCTTCTTCGGTAGCGTCCTTGGCGGCATGTGGAATTGCCTCAGTACAACTCCTATTGTTCCAGCTATCCTGTCCTCTCTTGTCTTCTCCTCAGCTACAACACATGAAAATAAAAACTAAACTAAAACAGTATCTTTTCTTTACCAAGCATAACATATTCAATAAAAGCATGGTGAAAGAGAAAATACTATTATTATGCATGCAATGCACCTAAATATGCCTAAATGAGCTTAAGAACAACAACAATAAGGGCATGAACGTGTACAAAATATAGAACTCGTGGACACTCTACATAATTTTTCTTTTCAATTTCTCTTTTTTTTCTTTTTTTTTTTAGATTTCAGATTTCTTTGCTGTGTTGAAGGGTTTTTGTTTGAGTGCATGTAGATTTTTGTGCCAGGAAGTATGCATGTGCAGAGACATATATGGGCAGGACGAGAGAATGAGTACCATGCCATGCCGGGAGCAACGCCTGTATAAATCTTGGCATTTGGCGGGAGTAACTTTGGGGAAAAGAAATTACCCTAGCTTGATTTAATTTAAACCATGAGAGAAAAAGAAAAAAATTAATTAACCATAGCCGCCCAAAAATTAAGGCAATTTAAATTCAATTTAATTTCCTTATCATTCCATATCCTATCACTTTAAAAACATATCCTTATCACTTACCCTTTCCAAACTTATCACATCATCCCTTTTTCTCGCCCCAAAACACGCTATCTCTTCATCATTACCTTCTTTAAACTGTCATAATTACTTTTTACCCTAAACACTCAATCTTTCCACCTTTTAACTCGATCACCTTTCCTTCTTTACTTCTTCACTTTACCTTCTTTCCCTATTCGTTTACTCTCTCTCCCCCCATTTCAAGAAAATCAAGCTTTTTCCTTTTCTTTCTCCATAGCCATGGCGTCTTCATCTAAGCCTTTTCAAAGATTCTTCAATGAAGAGATAGAGAGGAAGTACTATGATCAATTTTCCTCGAAATCTTTTTGCTTCGAAAGGAATTTTGACTTCAACCCTGAGAAGAATCAAAAATCCCCCTGAGTTCATGGACATAGTCACCGAGCACAAATGGAAAACATTTTGCCAACAAAAAGGTGAGATCTTTTAGAATCTTGTTCGAGAAGTTTATGCACATTTAACTACTAAGTCAAATCCATTTTTAATGATTCGAGGTGAATGTGTAAGGTTTGATGAAGGAGCCATCAATCTTATGCTCAAACTAGACGGTGAAGATGACCATGGCAGGTTTGTGGCTAAGATGACGGATGCCAAGCGTCAAACACTGTTAAAAGATTTATGTGATCCGGGCACGGAATGCATTATGTCCTCCAAGGGCACGCGAACGGTCAAGAGAGTAGCCCTCCAACCACAAGCAAAGGGCTGGAATCACTTTCTCAAGGCTAGTCTTATGCCGACAACACACAATAAGACTATTTCGGAGGATCGTCTCGTATTGCTGCATTCCATTCTTTTTGGCCGAAAAATCAATGTTGGTCGAATCATCATTAATGAAATTTACAAGTGTGCCTTTAAGCCGACTGGAGGTTTATTCTTCTCGCTATTGATTTGAAGCATTTGCAGGCGATACGAGGTACCCACAACCGAGGAAGACGTTGCCCTTGAGGTGAAGGGCTACATTATCACGCCGGATGATTGGAAAAACCTTACTGGAATTGTTGTTCCTGGCAAGGGTAAGGGCAAGGCCACTTAACCAAAGCCCAGGACTAAAACGCCAAGGGCAAAATCATCAGCCTCAATGCCATCCGCCTCAATGCCAGAGAATTCGATGGCACTGCTTTCTCAGATCTCCCAGCGCAAAGAATTGATTCTCCTTAATTTGGAGAAAAGTAAGGAGAGCTAGAATAATCTATGGCGGTATATGCATGCCCGATATTTAGCCATAAAAGAAACCATGGTGAGCCTTTCTCCGAGTATTTTACCAGCATTTCCTGCCTTTCTAGAGGAGCTTTTTGTCGATGAGAGTGTCATGCCAACCAGTCCAGTCCTTGTCTCGTGCCCTCCAATGCCATAGAACCGATTTCCTCTGCTCACGATGAATCTACTAAGTCCGCCTCTCTACATGAATCTGCTGCTGAAAGTGAAAAGAAACCCACTACCACGCTGACTTCCTCCGATCCTGTAAAGATTGTCAAAGAAACTCTTGCCTTGACGGCCACTTCTAAGCCCGGTTGGAGTGGAAAGAAGAGAATGGCCCCTGAACGTGGGAGCCTTACTCAGAGGAAGACTCGTGCCAAGATGGTCGAGGAAGCCCGTGCACACCAAGATGAAGTCTTCAAAAAGGAGTCATCTTCTTCCTAACTCTTTGCATTATCATTCATTTTTCATGCATGTTTAAATGTCCATGCTTTTTCTATTTTTCTTGTATATATGTGTTGTTTCATGCATTGAGGACAATGCACATCTTGGGTTTAGGGGTGTGCAGTCCTCATAATTATGGCATGCCATGCATTCATGTTTAAATTTTGTTTTCATGCCATGCCATGCAGGTTAGGATAGTTTGCATACCGAACCACTAAAAAATGAAAATTTTGTCTCGGCTAATTTTTGAAGCATGTTAACATTTGTTAGGCAAGTTTAGTTTGACCTAGGTGTCTTTCCGATGAGTAAATTTAAAATCTTTAGATGCCTATGCCACCAGAATAGTAATGCCATGATTGCTTGCCAATTGATCTCTAGTTTTGGGTATTGATTTTCACTTAACACATAGTATGCATCTAGTTCCTTAACAAACTTAGAATTTTTGAAACTATGCTAAAAAATGGTGCCAGGGTAAAAATTGAATAAG
Organism: Hibiscus trionum; assembly: GCA_030270665.1. Lineage (NCBI taxonomy): Eukaryota > Viridiplantae > Streptophyta > Magnoliopsida > Malvales > Malvaceae > Hibiscus > Hibiscus trionum. The sequence continues at coordinate 25,611,789 of BSYR01000011.1, forward strand.
GCAGTAATGCTCAGCCAAGGCACTGAAAAAAATTGAACTCTCATCTACCTAGAGATAATAAGTTACTTGGGGCTTCGTGGTATGCTCCCTTTTAGTTCTCAAGTCCACAACTTTAGGTATGAGTTGAAGAGAAAACCTAGTGATGTATGGATAAAGGTGGGGATTCGTGGTATGCTCCCTCTTATTACTCACACTAAACAATATCACGAGGTTAGCTTAAGTTAATGCCTGAAAAAAAAACCCTAGGCAAGAAAAGAGAAAAAATATTATAATTCTGAGTTTATGTAGTAGATTTGACTAAGGGAGTTAGACGAAACTTGATGCATATTGCCTACACTTCATGCACTTTCATGCCCTACGACTAGAGTTATTTTTGCTGCTCTTGAATTTTTTACATGCTTGGCATTACTGCACTAAGATTACTGAGGATAGATCTATGCCAAATTCTGCTTGCCTGCCTCTGTTGGCATGTTGACCAAAACTTTGCCGAGGTATTATTTTCACATGTTTTTTAGTTTTTCTATTTTCCTTTGCATTACTTGAAGACAAGCAATGAGCTAAAGTGTGGGGGAGTGTTGACGCTCCAAAAGTACTGATTTATATACCAATTTCACATACTTTTACTTGTCTCTTAAGTGCATTTAGTTGCATTTTTCTTTAGGAATCATGCATTTGCATTATGAGTTAGGATCTTGTGTTATGCCTATTTGAAAGGATGTTTTTGACACCTTTGTGCAGGATGGCATAGCAAGAGGCACAATTTCTAGTAGGACAAAGCAACTAACAGAGTAGGAGCAAGAGACGACACCAAGGAGGATGCCGAGTTAACGTTGGCGCAAAAGGACCTTTAATGCCAAGCACCAGACGACAGAGAAGAACATTTGATGCCAGGCCAATGATTTGTTGACTCTGGAAAAATAGGACCAGATCAAACTGTGAGAAAATACGGATCAGATCAATCTCCAAGAAAATAAGGGACGAGAAGTGCCAAGCACGGTTGGTGTTGGAGTATGCCCAAAGACCAATCATGAGATGATTGTAAAAGACATACTTATTTTATCTTGTTTATTAATAAAGCCATTATTATTATTCCAGTCTTATTTTGTGCATTTATAAATAAACTACATTATAATAAATTCCTTATAATTATATAGTTATTCTTGAATGTCCTTAGTCGATAATTATTGTGGACGTGGATAATTTTTCGTTGCGCAATGGGGTGTACCGGACTTTCCCAACAGTGGTATCAGAGCCACTTGTACGATACAAATTCAGACTTAAATACTTGGATGATGCTTTTGTATGACATGCATGTTATTAGATTAGGGTGTATTCAATTTTTGACAAATGTATGATATTTTCACACATTAGATCGTTTTACGCCTAATCTGAATAAATTAAATTGATTGTTCCAAGTGATTAAAGAGTTATTTACAGATATGTTAAGGTTTTCGGATGTTAAGCGTTAACATATATGGGTAACATTTATATTCAAACTAATGGTTAGTCTATAGATAATGTGCGGAGAAAGTAACAAAAAGTTGTTCAATTAAAAACCTCGTGGATGTTGAAGTCCTGAAAGAAGCGATAATGTTGATAAAAGTTATTAAATTGTGAGGTTTTTCCATAGCAATTAAGATGATGATCTTTAAAAAATTTCCTCACCGTTGACCGGGTAGCTACACCCCCACCGGCGGCTGTGGGGCTGCCAGACCCCCGCAAAGGGCTCCACCCCTTAACTCCTGCGTAGGTACAATATGTCAAGACCTCAATAATAAACCGCTCAATGTTTTGTTTGCTATGCATGGTTATAGCCCAATAGCCTTTTATTTTGGTTTTAAATAAACACAACCTGTGTGTCATGTTTTTCTTTCTTCTATTGTAATTATCTACTCATCTTACTCCCTCGTATGAAAAACGAGTTTCTGAAAATTTGTAATATTTGCGGAGAAAGCGTGGACAAAGGACCAAAATGATGAGCTGATCAAAGGTGGATTAGGTGCTTGAGAAGCAAGTTATATCTTTAGTAATTTTGGTTCTCCCATTGGCTTGGGATGGGCCACCTTAGCTATAAAGGCTATAACTATTACATTTATATTTACTGCTTTACATGTATGTGATAAAATGTAATTTTTAGCATGATGGTAACTGCTTAAATTATAATAGAATGGTGAGATTAATATGACAAAAACCCTTCATATTTAATAAAATTAGTCATCCAATACTAAACCTCGTTAAAACCTCGATCGGTACTATGTAGGTTTTTCCAAAGCAAAATACTTAGATCTATCTTGGTTAAACGCGAAGAATAAGCAAGTGATATTCAATGGTAGTAATATTGGTTAAACTAGGATGTTCTAATAAGATTAGAAACCTAAATACAAATGATTGTTCAAGGATTTTGGTAATTGAAATACAATGCGAAAAGTGCATGTTTAGGATTGGTTCTTTGAAAGACTTGGTATTTAAGCATGCCCAATACACCACCCCTCTTCTCATAAGTTACCTACCTAGTGCATTATTCATTATTGTGCTTTCTATTAAACCATATGAACTTTTGTTTTGGACAAATAGTTGTTCATCAAATATAGGAATTACATGAGATGTAATTAGCAAGTGTTGCTTACCTAAATAATTGGATTCTATGAGTAAAGCCAAAGCTGACTTGGAATAAAATGAAATATGGATCCTTACCCACAAGAAATACTTTTAGTAAGTTTTTCAATTTTGAGGGTTTTTAATAGTGGGAATGTAATTTCTTTATAAACATAATAAAATGTACTTATAAATCATATTTTATCATTGTACATTTTATGGTAAACTCAAACACATTATCATTGCGATCCGTCCTTGAGAAGGACAAATTGAATGTCTTGAACTTTCTTGATTGGTTCCGTAACTTAAAGATTATCCTTAAGCAAGAACGAAAACTAAAAATTATCGAAGAACTTGTCCCTAAAAAGCCAGCGGATGATGCCTCCAAAGATGAAAGGGAAGCCTTTAAGAAATACTCAAATGACATGGTAGATGTTGGATGCTTGATGCTTGCGACCATGACCCCTGAGCTTTAGAAGCAACATGAGGACATGGTTCCCTATGAGATGGTTAAAAATCACAAAGAATTATTTGAGGGAGAAGCTCGTCAAGAGAGGTATGAGACCTCCAATGCTTTGTTTCGATGCAAAATGTTGGATGGAACTCTAGTGGTAACTCATGTTTTCAAAATGATAGGGTATATTCAGACTCTTGAAAATCTGGGCTTCCCTCTAAGTGTTGAATTGGCTACTGATGTTATCCTGCAATCGTTTCCGAATAGTTTTAATCAATTTGTTCTTAATTTCAATATGAATGAAATTAACAAATTGTTGCCCCAGTTGCTTGGTCTGTTAAGAACAGTAGAAAACAATATGAAAAAGGTTGGTTGTAAATCTACTCTGATGGTCCGAAAGGATAACAGAAAAGGAAAACCAAAGACTAACAAAGGAAAAGCTGCATTGAAACCCAAAAGAGGAGCTGCAAAAGAAGGAAAATGTTTCCATTGCAGCAATGCTGGACATTGGAAGAGCAATTGCCCTGTCCATCTTGAGGACATCAAGAAGGCAAGAGAAAATGGGCAGTCCGGATCATGTATTTATATTATTGATATTAATATATCAACATCTACTTCTTGGGTATTAGATACCAGTTGTGGTTCACACATTTGTACTTCTTTACAGGGACTAAAAAGAGTAGAAAATTGGCAAAAAGAGATGTGGACCTACGAGTGGGAAATGGAGGAAGAGTTGTTGTATTAGCTATATGAACATATACTTTGTCATTACCTAGTGGACTTGTTTTAGATTTAGAGGATTGTTATTTCGTACCTAGTTTGACTAAAAACATTATTTCAATTTCTTGTTTGGACAAGATTGGTTTTGAGATTATCATTAAGAATAATAGTTGTTCTTTTCCCCTCAATAATGTTTTTATGGTACGGCTCAATTAATCAATGTCCTCTATATCTTATTAGATCAAGACAACTCCATATATAACATAGATACGAAAAAATCAAAAACAAATGACTCTAATCAAACTTATCTCTGGCATTTCGTTTGGGTTATATAAATGAGAAACACATATTAAAACTTCATAAAGATGGATTTTTGGATTCTTTTGTTTTCGAACAATTATATATATGTGAATCTTACTTAATGGAAAAAAGGAGAAATTGAACATTGTTAGACATGGTTTGGTCAATGATGAGTCATGTTGATCTTCCAACTTCTTTTTGGGGAATGCACTAGAAACAACTGCTTTCACACTAAATCGTGTTCCGTCTAAATCAGTTCAAAAGACACCATATGAGATGTGGACTGGGAAGCGTCCTAGTATGTCTTTTATGAAAATTTAGGGATGGGAAATTTATGTTAAACATCAGATGTCTACAAAACTCGAACTCAAATCTCATAAATGTAATTTTGTAGTGTATTCTAAAGAAACTAAAGGATACTATTTATTCAATCCATCTAAGAACAAAGTGTTTGTTGCTCGAACAAGAATCTTCCTCGGAAGAGAATTTATTCTCGGAAAGGGAAGCGGGAGAAATATTGAACTTGAAGAAATTCAAGATCAACCACAGATCATTGAACCAGAGATTGAACAACCACTAGTTCCACAAATAGTTGAGGAACATCCAACCGTTCTTAAAACACAACCACTGCGGAGATCTTTGAGAGAATGCAATGCGCCTGAGAGACATGGATTTCTTATCATATTGCATGGAGAATTTATTCTCATAGACCAAGATGAACCTAAGACTTATCAAGAAGCAGTGGAGAGCCTAGACTCTGAGAAATGGCTAGAAGCCATGAAATCCGAGATGGATTCCATGTCAGAAAACCAAGTATGGACTTTGGTCGACCCACCCGAAGGATTTAAGCCCATAGGGTGCAAATGGGTTTTCAAAAAGAAAACCAACATGGATGGCAATGTACAAACATACAAAGGGAGATTGGTCGCTAAAGGATTTCGTCAAATTCATGGTATAGACTATGATGAAACTTTTCCCCTTGTTGCTATGTTTAAATATATCCGGATATTGCTTGCAATAGCTTCATATTACGATTATGAAATCTGGAAAATGGATGTCAAAACTGCTATCCTTAATGGAAAATTAGATGAGGATATGTACATGACACAACCTGAGGGTTTTGTCAATCCAAAAGATGCCCTAAAAGTATGCAAACTACAAAGATCCATTTATGGGTTGAAGCAAGCTTCTCGAAGTTGGAATCTTTGTTTTAATAAGGCAATCAAAGAGTTTGATTCCATTAAAAATAAAGACGAGCCGTGTGTTTTCAAGAAAACTAGTGGGAGCACTATTACATTCTTGGTATTGTATGTGGATGACATACTAATAATAGGAAATGACATACCTACCTTACAGTCTGTAAAGACATGGTTAGGAAAATGCTTTTCTATGAAAGACTTGGGTGAAGCAACCTACATATTAGGAGTCAAGATTTATAGAGATAGATCAAGACGACTCCTAGGACTATGTCAAAATACATAGACAAAGTAATGAAAAGATTCAGTATGAAAGAATCTAAAAGAGGATTCTTACCTATGAGACATGGTACTTTTCTCTCAAAGGAAATGTGTCCTTCAACACCTCAAGAGAGAGAACGCGTGAGTAAGATTCTATATGCTTCGACCATTGGTTCTATCATGTATGTTATGGTATGTACACGTCCGGATGTATCATATGCACTAAGTATGACAAGTCGATACCAAGTAGATCCTGGTGAAGGTCATTGGGTTGCAGTAAAAAACGTCCTTAAGTACTTAAGAAGAACTAAAGATACATTCCTTATGTATGAAGGTGAGGAACAACTAAGTATAAAAGGTTATACTGATGCAAGCTTCCAAACTGATAAGGATGATTCTCGGTCGCAGTCGGGTTTTGTGTTTTGCCTTAATGGAGGTGCTGTAAGCTGGAAAAGTTCAAAGCAAGATACAATAACAGATTCTACAATAGAAGCCGAGTATATTGCAGCAAGCAATGCTGCAAAAGAGGTTGTTTGGACCAAAAAGTTCATATTTGAACTAGGGGTCGTGCCTAGCATATCAAATGCTATATATCTACTTTGTGACAACAACGGAGCCATCGCGCAAGCAAAAGAACCCAGATCTCACTAGTGATCCAAACACATACTTAGGCGTTACCATCTTATTCGTGAAATCATTGATTGAGGAGATGTAGAAATATGCAGAGTACCAACGGATGACAATGTCGCCGATCCACTGACAAAGCCTCTGACACAGTAGAAGCATGAATTTCACACTAAGTCTCTTGGTATCATATACATGAGTGACTGGTCTTAGTGCTAGTGGGAGATTGTTGGCCCAAAGACCAATCATGAGATGATTGTAAAAGACATACTTATTTTATCTTGTTTATTAATAAATCCATTATTATTATTATTTTAGTCTTATTCTGTGCATCTATAAATAAACTGAATTATACTAAAGTCCTTAGTATAATATAGTTATTCTTGAATATCCTTAGTCGAGAATTATTGTGGGCGTGGAAAACAATAATATATTAAGACTAATATTTAGTTGATTGGTAACAAAGTGTTGTTATTGACATAGAGATGTCAAAATCAATACATAAGTATGTGTTAGAGAACGACATACTGGACTGACCCGCCATGAGCATGTTTCTTGGATTATTATGTGACAGTCACAACATTGCTCATGGTTATAACTAAGCGTATGATCCTCAGACTTGAGATCATCATTATTTCAATATCGAGAGTGACATATTTTGATGCAGTCAAACGTGTGTTGTAACAGACTACACTATAAAGACTAATATTGGATATGTCACACTCTATATAGCGAAATATGGTTGATCAAGATAGGATTTGTCCCTCCTACATAATAGGAGTAATATTGTAGGCCACTTGATTGAGCGAGACTAGAAAATGCATGGTCATGCTTTAATAAATTGATATGAGATATCATAGTTATTCATTTTTCATAGTCTACTCAAGACATCAAGAAATATTAGATGAACTATACAAGTGTGACTAATCCATGACATGTGTTCAATCTAGATATGAGGACAAAAGGCTATAATACATAAAAGAAGTTAATCACGGAAAAAGGTAAAGTCGAACCACGATTTCATGTAACTTAAGTAGCAATGATGTATTGCTAGATGTCGCTCATTGTTTGTAATATTAGAATTGTTCTAGATATTACTAGTAACATTACAGGGACCTACAAGGGTCACACCCTATGATTGAAACGAACAAATATCAACTAGATAGCATGTGTACAAACTTGTTGTACACATAATAATTATTAAAGACGAAATTATTATAATTATTGTAATTATAGATAATCTCGTTTTTATATATTTTAATAATTAGATAATTATTGTAATTATCAAACACTATTAATATATATATATCCCTAAAGAAACCTAATTAAAGTAGAATCAGATTCTAAATATTTAATTGTATTCGGTTAAATATGTTGTATATTTAATGAATTCGAATTAAAGTAGAATTAGATTCTACACATTTAATTATATTCGGTTAAATATATTGTATATTTAATGAATATGAATTTAATTAGAATTAGGTTTTTGAATGCTATATAAAGGCATAAGGTCTATCAGCCAAAGTATGCTTTTCCAGAAAACCTCTCTAACAGTTAGAGAAGAGAAAATATTGCTCGTTTCGTTCGGGTGGACTGCGTAAAGGTCGGAGCGCTATTGTGACGACTCGGATTCGATTTGGTTTACCCTAACTCCCTAAGGTTATCAAGATACCAGATTTATTAAGGTAATATTTCATCCCTACTCACCCCGAATTCGTCCCTTGTACATGGATCACTTGCGGAATTCACCGAATAATTTTTCGCTGCGCCATGGGGTGTACCGGCCTATCCCAACAGTTGGCAGTACCATGCCAAGCTGTAATGCCTGAGGAGTATTGGCATGATGACGTCAGCCCTAACCTGATATGCCTTAGGATTCAAACTCCGGATAAGATGATCGCCTACCTTATCCCTTCACGTTCAAAATTCAAACTCAAGATATTCCTAGGTTATTCATGGAGTCCTATTTAATCCCGATCAAAGAAAAACGAAAAGAATGAGGGACGACGATGGAGAATCGAGGAGAGTGATCAGAGATAAGGAGCAACAGTTGAGAGCATGGCTATGAAAAGATGCATCGACAGACCCTCTTCTAGCCCATCCTCTTCGTTGTTATTTTTCTTTTCTTAGTTTGAATGACGATGGATGTTGAAAACGATTATGATTTTTTGGTTGATACCCTCACCATAAACTGATTTAATAGTTGGTGAGGGTTGTTTGCGTTTGAATGTTGTTTTTAATATTTAGCTTTTAATAAATCAACACTGCCTCGACATTGTTTTCATATATGGCATGTTCTTCATTTTTAAGTGTGTTGCCACGCGACAGTTGGCACTGTCTCTTTAAATATTATGCCAAGCGACGGCTGGCATAGTTGGCTTATTGCAACTCAATATCATAAATGACTTGGGTGGCAACGATCGATTGCTAATACAAATGAGAGATGCTTCGAAAGAAGATGTTCAAGTAGATGAACTTACTTCGGGAGTGAAATCTACCCCTTTGGAGTAAATATTGGAACTTAATCGATTTGATTTATGTAAAAACATGCACTATAGACATATAGAGGTTTTTCCGTAATTGATTTAGGGCAATGACATCGAGAGAGGCATTGCTACCTTTGAATCTGCTCGGCAAACAATACCAAGACAGGATTTATTAAAGGCTGGCATGGCACAAGTAGCGTAAAAACCAGACACTCATTGACAACATTCGTCATTTGCTAAGACATGTTCCTTGCCTTCTACCTTATTTTTATTTCATTTCTTTTCTTATCAAACATTTCAAAATCGCTTCCAATTAAACCAATCTTTTCACAAAGCAAGTACTTGGCTAAGCAATTAAACCCCTGAACGCAATCCCTGTAGGATCGATAACTCAGCTTAACTGTTGTACTACTTGCAGACCATGTATACTTGCATGCAATATATTTTCTTGGCACTATGTTAAAACTTTTTCAATATCTTTTACGCCTATTGCTAGCAAATAATCATTCACGCCGAGAGTCTACAACCACCCTACTAGGAGTTCATAGGTTCGATATACATTACTTTAAGCTTGCTTGTAACTTGTATAACACAACAACTTATATGATCTCCGATAGTCGAATCTCTTAACCTAAAATGGATGAAATGCAATGCATTAGGCATATATTGCCTAGTGAGGTAGTCAAAACAATGACAATAACAAAGCAACACATGGCAATTCAAGCGATAACAATAACGATGTAACAACTATCATTATCAATGCAATGATCATGTTCAATAGAGATATCATATATTTTTAACAATAACCCTTGGATCGATTCTGGATAGTGGATACGTGAATTCATATTCCTCACCAAGTCAATAAAATGGTCTAGTCCCTTCGCCTCGCCAATGTGACCAATACCACAACACATCCCTCTGCCTTGCCAAATCATATAGGTCGTAGCCCTAGGACTGTGGTCCACCCGTACACTGAGCTCATGAATTCTATGGCATACCAATTGTATCTTGTGTCCTTCGAATCCAAGGTCCGATGACATTATCAATAATCAATGTTCAATGGCACTTACAATGTTCAATATTTCCGATATCATTATCAATAAACAATGTTCCAATACCAATGTTCTATAGAAATAACAATAACGATGAAAATGTTCAATGGCACTTACAATGTTCAATATTTCCGATATCATTATCAATAAACAATGTTCCAATACCAAAGTTCTATAGAAATAAAAATAATGATGACAATGTTCAATGATCTTAACGACAATATCAATGACTGATGATTCATTTTCGATGTTCGATAACAATAACTATGTCAATAGTAATGCCCAATGACAATGAAAATATCGATGTCCAATATTCAATTCTATAGTTACCCATGCTTACCAAGGTATCCACTTAATGGTTCAATGCCACATCCCTTAGCAGATTGAGTTAACAATGTTAATTTTTTATAGTAATAAATTTAAAGGCGTCTAGCCTAATCCCGAGACTCCGACTACACTCACCTCGATAATCCGAAGCTTCTACGGCTCTTGTATAACCACTATTTTGTTTCTAGCTTTGGATGGAGATGGTGGTAGTTCGTTCTCCAACTCTTGAGCTAGGAAAATCAATAGGAGATCATTAGAATTAATAATGCGATATCGAGGTCAATATAACAATAAAAAAATCAATATCTGAATTCAATATAGACAACATCGATAAATTATCCATGGATGGTCAAACCCTAGCTTGAGATTACTAACTCAATCTTCATGGATTTCATCAATTGTTTGGGGAGAATAACTTACCCGATCGAAAGCAACGTTTCAATAACAATAAACCCAAGAAAAGTTAAACTCGAAGCTAAGCTCCAATGAAGGTGCTTGTTTGAAGGTTCAAAATGAAGAGAAATGTTGCTACTAAATTCCTAATCAGGTAGTTTGACTATCACCATCCCCTTTGTTTATTTCCTTTTGATCGAAAGCTTGCCTTCACTTGAATGAAAGTCTTCTAATTACTCCACGTATGAGTGATTTTTATTGGAGAGGGGTTAATTGCAAGGTTAGTCCCTCAACTCTCAACGCTTCTATGGTTTTACCCTCAAACTTTCAATTTCTATAATTTAGTCAGTAAAAAGTTCTTGATAGGTTCAACGGGGTCCCTGGTCTATAATTTAACTCAAATAGAGTCCAACATCGGTATAATAAATCTTACAAATAGTGTCAGTACAATATTTAGACCTTTTTTATATAGGGCTTCTGATCACCAAAACCCAATTCCGTGTAACGCCCCAAATTTGGGCCTAGATTTTTTAGAGTTCGAATCGGACCGGTCAAGAACTGTTCGAATCTTAAAGGGGGATTTAGGGAACACCTAGTTTGGGATGATTTAAAAATATGGAAAAATACCTAAAAATCCTCATTTATTATATGAATGCTTATGGTGAAATCAATTTTACAAAATAAGGTTTGGAAATACTACATTTCGGTGTAGTGACCAAATCGCAGTTTTTGTAAAAGTTAAGTAGTGACTGTTTTGTAAAGGATTGAAACTTTGAATCTTTAAGGAGCTAATTTTACCAAAATGTTTTTAATCATATTTCCCCTTATTTTGGGTGATTTTAATAATGTTTTAATTAAAGGAAATAAAGATTAATTAAAAGGAAAACTATCTTTGACTTTTCATAACTACCTTTCATCAATTTTCTCTCATTTCATTTTCTCTCAATTTCTTTTCAGCCAAACACATTTCCTTCATCAATTAGCCTTTGATTTTCATTCCTTTTGGTGATATTTCAATCTTCTTTTGATTCCTAATCTTTACCTCGTCAAATCCTCTTGTTTTTACATTGGATTTTCAAGAAAACTTGCCCAATTCAAGGAGAAATCAGCCATTAGAGGTAAGCTTCATCCTTCTCCTCTAATGATCAGTTCTTTACTGAAATTCCCAAGTTATCAATCCTTTGTTAATGGTTTTTGAGTTGATTTAATGTTAGAAACAAGAAATTGTATTAAAACTCAAGGTTTTTGGTGAGATCTTGATGATTTTCGTGGTTGATGGTTAGGCTCTATTTTGAGGTTGTTTTCTAATGTATTTTGGATGTTAATTGATGTTATAAATGAGCTTTTATCAAACAAATCCCAAATAGGTTTGGATTCCTAAGTTTTGCATGCTAGAATGGTGGTTTTTGGGGTGGTTTCGGTGCTCTGTCATAGTTGGAGGTATAAGAACGAGTTTGTGGTGATTTTTGATGTTGATTGATGTTTAGAAATGATTGGAAGTGATGGATCTTGGATGGGCTTTGTTTTGGAAGAGTTTGGAGGTGTTTTCGGTTGTTTTTGGTAGCCGAAATGAGGTTCTTGAGTAGAGCAGCGAGTTTAGGTGTGTGGCTGTTGATTTCAATGCATGACGATGCATTAATCCTCTGCTCTTATGTGTTATAAACAGGGGATACATCTTCTGGCGCCTTTAGTGTTGATCCGGGAGCTTAGATAGCGTTTCGCCGAGCAAGCGAAACGTAATCGGTGAGTGCGAATGGTTTTAGAAGTCCTTGAGGGACAAAGAAACAAGGTTTGGGGATTTAGGAAAGGTTTGAAACACCTTCCTAAGTCCGGAAGTAAGTATTGGCTAGATTGCTCTCTTATATGTGGTGGTTGCTCCTAAAATGCTTTTACATGCTCATGGTTTGAGATAGATAAATTCCTATTGTTTTTATGCATGAATTGTAGCATGAGATGATGCTTGAAATGATTTCATGAAATAACATGTTGCATTGTTGAGTTTTGATCTTTTGTTTTAAAGCATGGCAAATGTTATGTTTTGAAATGAGATGAGAAAGATTTGAGAAAAGTTGCATGAAAAACAGTAGGTGAGATGATATTTTAACATAATATATTGGCATAGAAGATGAGATACTTACTGGATATAATTGATCGATCAATAGGATGAGAGTGCACTATAAACTAAAAATTCGTACGTGCTCTTTGGTTTAATCCAAAGGGAGAGACCGATGATGGGCATTCCATCGGGTAGGACTTGGTGAAATACCCAAGCTTTGTGGCGATGAGAGATTCCACCATGTGAGTACGGTGATGTGAGATTCCACCGGAAACTATGTTTACTAGACAAGTGAGTACGGTGATGTGAGATTCCACCGGAAGCGTCTAGTGGTTTGAGAATGTTGTCAACATATCCGAGTAGTAATGAGATGTGAAATGCCAATATAATATATGAAAATGCTTTTGAATCACATGTACCTATTGATGAGATGATTTATGCTATGAGAAATGCATATGAGAATTGTATATGAAATGCTTTGGTTTTCACAAGCATGTGTATGGCCTTGCCATGAGATTTGCATTGGTTTAAATGCATGAGATAGAAATGAGGTACATGAGTTTTTAATGAAAAGTTGCTTTGAATGGTTTTCAAGCATGAGATAGAATGAGCATGTTGTGGAAAAAGGCCTTTGAGAAAGTGTTTTGATTAATGCATTATTGTGTTGGTTTTCTTTAGAGCATGCCTCACTAAGAAAATGTGCTTACGCTCTCTTTTACCAATAATGCAGATAATTGAGGTGTTTTTGGGCAGCAAGAAGATTAAGAACATCCAAGAAAGTGCAAAGCTCGTGTATGGTGATGTTTTTATACACTTTAGTTTTGATATTTGACAATGGGAAACCAAGGTTGTATTTGGGAGATGTGTTTTGAACTCCATAAAGCTGTGGCATGTTTGTGTTGGCATTTATGGGTTGTAAATGGTCCTAAAGGTTTGGTTTGAGGTTTGGTTGCTTATATTGGTTTTGTGACTAGGAAGCATGCCTTTAGATTGAATGTTTTTGTGTTTGATGCCATGCTCTAACTTGGGGGTCTCAAATATGGTCTTTGGTATCATAAAAGGTTGATGGTATGTTATGATGCTTTTTGAAGCATGTTTGAGTGGATTTAAAGGCGAAAAACCAGCAATTTCTGATGTCATAGTGCAGGGTGTATCGAAACACCCTTAATTGTTTCGAAACGGAGGCCTGTAATGGCCATAGCGTTTCGGAATAGTTGAAGGTGTTTCGGAACAGTTTGGCTACTGGAGAGGCTTGTTTCGATACCGGTCTCGGAACACACCCGAGTACCGAAACGGTCAACACCGTTTCGATACAGGCGTTTCGGTACGAAGGGTGGGTGTTCTGATACAGATGACCGTTGGATGTTGATTTGAATTGTTTTATGTTTTCTTGCTTTACATTTTAGTCCTGAATGTTGTGGATGCAATTGCTTGAGCTTGGGATGTCCTTTTAAGCTGAAATTTAACAGAGGAGCATGTAATATGACTAATTACATATTGGTAAACTAAAATCTGCGAAGTCTTTATAATTTCTAAAAATTACATTTTGGTCCCTAAACGTGTAACTTATGCAATTGAGTCCCTAAATGGTTTCCAATTGCTGTGCCTTTCTCTCCCATGATTCTTGAGTGTTCACATAGGCTTAACGTGCATCTAGAAAAGTTTAAAAAGAAAAAAAAATGTCGTTAATCAAGGTTGACTTTCGGGTTGACTTTGGTTTTCCCCGTGTAATCTTCGTAGTTCGGGTCAAGCGTCTAGGCCGGGCTAAGGGGGTTACATTCCAACTAGACCGGATTTTAAGGTGTTACAGATTGATTGATACTTGAGATGCCTTGTATGTTTGTTCGAATAGATTGACGTGATTTGATGGGAATTATGTTTAAGGGATAAATACTAGATTAAATTATTATGAAGCTAATAATTAGTATTAATTGATTGAATGCGTTAGTAAACAAACCTTAATGACTTTCATAAGCTTTAGGGATCGAATAAAGCGTTGCAATATTGTAATTTGAGGAAATTGTGCAAACCCACGAGCGGGGTATCGGTACGAGCTTTAGTCGTACCGGTACGCGATTGGGGGCTATATTGGTACGGGTCAACTTGTACCGATACTTGTGGAAATCTAGGATTTCCAGTAAGCAATGTCAGTATCGGTATGCTTGTGAGTAATGATACCCAGGGTATTTTATCGATACTCGTGTTCGAGTATCGGTACCCACTAAACGAGATAATATATAATGCTAATAAAAATATGGAAATTGGCGTGGGATATTAATGAGGTAATATGGATTAATAGAGATAATTAATGAGGATGATTAATGTACACTTCCATAATGTATTAACAAGTTGTTAAACTTAAATGATGGCTTGATAATTGATAGAAACCATAGATATTGGTAATCGTGTAAATGTTGTGTGTTGTATGGTAGTCGTGTCTATGTTGTGTGCTTTTTTAGACACCTTGGTTGGTTGTGTCACCTTTACGCAGAGAACGGGTTGCAACACCATGGTTCGATAAGTCGAATGTACATTCCCGAGACTATGTGACACTGAGCCTTATTCGAAGATACTCAAGGAGAGATTCTAAGTATAAGTGTACGTTCCCAAGGCTATGTGACACTAGGCCTCACCTAAAGAGTGTACGTTCCCAAGGGTATGTGACACCAGGCCTCACTCCAGGTTTGTGGTTATGAATTTGTTTGTTTACTCGGATGATCTGGTGAGATCCCGAGTACGATTGGGCCTTGTATGTCATTTATGATTCTTTGTATGATGAAAGCATGTGTTTAGGCGACTAGTGGTAGTGCCACATGTTTATTTATCTCTCATTATTGCTCGTACTAGATTACATGCTTATGTTTATGATTAGTATGAAGTATAGTAGAGTATATGTGTACCACTGAGCTTTGTAATCCCAATGCTTGGAATCGTTTTTTTTGTGCATAGGTTGATCGTTGGATTATGGAAGCGAGGAGCACTATCAGTACTGGATTCCAGCATGTGGTGATTCCCAAAGTACGATATTTGTGTTTAGTGGGCTTTGTATTCATAGGACCTTACGTGGTCGAGTCTATAATTCTTATTTTTTAAATTGTATTAATCAAATCGGATCTTCAAATATTTCAAATTTAATTTGAGCTTATTTGTAAAGTTTTGATTACTTATCTATATTTTCAAATGTTGGCTTTAAATGTCTTTGGGAAATACTTTATTGGGCTAAACCCAGATTTAGAAATTTTATGGTAACAAGTTTGGGCTTAAGGCCCAAATGTGACATTCGAGTTTAGGGTGTTACAGAACAAGTGTACATGGGGAACTTTAGTAGCTCCGAAGTGCTAGGAAAAGGGAAGGTTTTAATTAAGCTGACTTTTGGTAAAAAAACCTTAGCTTTAAATAATGTTCTTTATGTACCTGCTCTGCGTAGAAATTTAATTGGTGGTAGATTACTTAATAAGGTTTGCATTAAGCTAGTGTTTGAGGTAGATAAACTTGTATTTTCCCGAAATGGTGATTATGTAGGGAAATATCATTCAAATGGAGGTTTATTTGTAGTGGAAACTATGTTTAATGAAAGTAATAAAGTCACTGCTTATGCTTATATTGTTGAATCTTTTGATATGTGGCATGCTAGACTAGGACACACAAATATTTAATCCCTTAAAATGCTTATTAAAATGAATATTCTGCCTAATCTCGATGAAAACAAATTTAACAAATGTGAAATTTGTGTATAAGCTAAACATTCAAAACCTTCTTTTAAGTCTATAACTAAAAGAAAAAAATCAACTTTTAGAACTAGTTCACATTGATTTAGTAGACTTTAAAAACTGTGAGAGTAAGGGATGAAAATATTGTTATGTCACCTTTGCATATGATTATTCTAGATATACATAGGTTAATCTCCTTATAACTAAAGATGAGGTTGAACATTACTTTCTAGTTTATAAACCAGAAGTAGAAAATCAGCTTGATAGGAGAATAAAACATGTTAGATTTGATAGGGGTAGTGAATACGATTCTAAATTTCTTAAAGAGGTGTTGCTAAAAAGGAAAAAAATAATACTTTAAAACACGTGATGAATGCTCTATTAATAAGTTTAGGGTTATCTAATAACATGTGGGAAAAGTTTTTCTTTCGGAAAATCACATTTTAAACCGTGAACCTCATAAGAAATTAGAATGTACCCTCATTTGACTTTTGGAAAGGGTATTACCCTAATCTACAATACCTAAAAGTATAGGGGTGTCTGGCTAAAGTAGGATTATCTACTTTTAAGAAAACCACTATCGATCATAAAATAGTTGATGCGGTGTTTATTGGATATGCTACTAATAGTGTTGCATATAGGTTCATTGCCTTTGCATGATTTCTCTATTTTTGAATCTAGAGATTCTATTTTCTTTAAGAATATTTTTCCTTTAAGAAACCTAGCTTGAATATTGAAACACAATTAAAGAACCATGCCTCTACTTCTTATAATATACCTACTCCCAGAGATTCTTTAGATTCTGAGATAGAGCCTAGAAGGAGTAAAAGAGTAAGGGTGGCTACTACATTTAGAACAAACTTCATAACTTCCTTTATTAATGAGGTAGATGATTTAGACTTGATTAATGATCCTATAGCTCAGGCTTTTTTATTAGATGAGGACCCTATGATGAAGCTATAAGATCTATTGATCCTAGTTTTTAGAGAGATGCCACAAAAGATGAACTAGAATCAATAATGTCTAATCATACTTGAGAGTTGGTAGACTTGCCTAGAGGATTTAGACCCATCATTAATAAATGGGTATTCATGAAAAAACTTAGACCAGATGGGTTAATCTAGAGGTATAAGGCAAGACTGGTAGTCAAGGGGTTTACTCAAAAGTTTGGTATAGACTTTTTTATACATACTCTCTTATAACTAAGATCTCTACAATACACACTTTTTTTACCTTATCCTTCATTACAAATCGTAAGTACATCAAATGAATGTAAAGACTGCATTCTGGATGAGGAGATCTATATGGAGCAACCACCAGGCTTTGTGGCTCCTAGTATGGAAGGCAAAGTGTGCAGACTCAAGAAATCTCTCTATAGCCTTAAACAAGCTCCAAAATAATGGTACGAGAAATTTCATAAAACTATTCTTAGTTTTGGGTTTATTGTTAATGGGGTTGATGCATGCGTGTATTCAAAGATGTTTGGTTCTGATTGTGTCATCATAAGTTTATATGTAGATGTCATATTAATTTTTAGTACCAACATTGTAGTCATTAACAAAACTAAAAATTTATTGTCTACCAAGTTTGAAAATGACGGATTTGGGAGAGGTAGATGTAATCTTAGGAGTCAAAGTTACTAAAATAGATTTGATTTTTTTAAATCAGACACGCTATATTGAGAAAATGTTAAAGAAATTTGACAGTTATGATGTCATCACTGTAAGAACCCCTTATGACTCTAATATTCATCTCTTTAAAAATAAAGGAAGTAGTGTTTCGCATGTTGAATATGCTAAAATAATTGGTAGCCTTGTATTCTTAATGAACTATACCCGGCCAGATATTGCCTATGCAGTTAGTAGACTGAGTAGATATACCCATAATCCTATTAATGAACATTGGATTGCACCCAAATGCTTACTCAAGTACCTTAAAAGTACAATGGACTGGAAACTCGAGTTTTTTGGCTATCCTGCAGTCCTAGAGGGTTACTGCGACGCTAACTAGGTTATCGATAACGATAAAGTAAGATCTACAAGTGGGTATGTCTTCATGCTAGGTGGAGCAACAATCTTGTGGAAGTCTGCTGAGCAGACTTGTATTACTCGCTTCACAATAGAGTTAGAGTTCATTGCTCTAGACCTAGCGGGGCAAGAAGTCGAATGGCTCAGGAATTTATTAGCAGAAATTCTATTATGGGGAAAACCGACTCCTCCAATATCTTTGTTATGCGATACACAATTTGTGATATGTGTGGCTCATAGCCAAGCTTACAATGGTAAGAAAAGACGCATACACATAAGACATGAATCAGTGAGACATTTAGTAAAGAATGGAGTTCTCTCTTTAGAGTATGTGAAGTCGGAAAAGAACCTAGCTGATCCATTTACCAAAGAGTTAAGTCAGAAACTGGTTCTAGATTCGTCAAGGGAGATGGGCCTAAAGCCCGTTGGTTGAGGAATTCATGGTGGAAACCCAACATAGTTTGTCTAAGTTCAATGTGGAAACGAAACCATGGAAAGACTCATAGTGTACATTCATTTATATCCTTGTGACGAATAATGTACATGCACAAGACGTGTTTTATAACTCTTAATAAATTCATAACTAATACTTTGGGTGGTCTTAGTGAGAAAGACTTGATGAATTTACCGATCTAGTTGAATAAACTACTCTTAATGAGTGATCCTATCTCCTATAGAGAAGGACTAGATGGATTACCGCTAGAAAAGGATGAGTTTCTTAACTCTTAATGAATTCAACCTTAAGAGTTTGGGTGTCATATTTGAGGACATTGAATTCACCGGTAAAAGAGGTTGAGTTTTTTTATTCTTAATGAATTCTTGTCTCTGATTTTGGGTGGTTCATTTTAAAATGAACTTGAAGAATTCACCTACTTTAATTGAGAGGTTGAGCTTAATGGTAAAAGCTCTTAATAATTTCATATCCCTGATTCGGGTGGCTTATGTTGAGATAAACCTAATGAAATTACCTACATAAGTGAGAAGGATTAGCCGCCTTCTATGAAAAATGTTGGACCATTTTTCTAGTACACTTACTATAATCCTGAGGTGTTATGGCTATATATATTTCACATATATATGTTGGTAAAATAGGACTACAAAATCGGCTGATTAGCACTGACTGGAAATAATAACAAAAACAGAAATGAAAAATGATGAACCGTGTCGTGGTATGTTGGCCACTGCCTTAGAAACAAAACTGCCCCGAACAGTGTAGTCACTTCACAGGCAGAATGTCCCCCGAGGTGAACACGTACGCTCCAAGAATCGTACACTCGACTCCGGAGTGAACAACGGCGGTACTGCTCGAATGATGCTCGAAGATGGAGGAAAGCAGAGAGAATTTGAGACTGTTTGCTATGTGTTTGATAATGCTAATGTTGCATGTAGCACCTCTATTTATAGGCTGAACATCATGGACATAATAGACATTTCACTGTCCAAATAAATACAAAATTATATATGTATAATTGCAGTATTAACTTGCTGTAACAGCTGCTGTAACAGCTTCTCAATAACAACATTTTAATTCTGCAATCAAACCCAGTAGCAGCTCTATGAACACATGAATTTGACTGGAAAAACAGTCTAAATTCATCACTGAACAAACTATTTATATTCGAATAAAACTGCACTAGATAAAAAACGTTTGAATCAAATTGCACTGAATCAAAAACGTTCAGATACGAATTTAATTAAAAAATAAATTCTGATTCGAACAGTTTCTCAAAGCCTATAAATAAGAAGAAAAAATTCTTTCACATAATCTTTTGTTCTTAAGAAAATTCCATACGAATTTTCTCCAAAAAGATAATATGCGCGCGCGTACGTGTCAAGGACACGTGTTACCCGAGCCCGAGCCGAGCCGGATAGCGGCGGCGGCCGCGCGCGAGGACTTTCCTTGTTCTTTCCCACTCAACAAGGGAGGGGGAAGCATGGGTATAAATACCCTTCACTAGCTATTTTCCCAACCAATGTGGGATATAGCTTTAGTAATACTTGAATCATTACCAACATTCCCCCACTAATGCGAAAGAATTCATCTGTATCTCAAACACAGACCTCCTCAGAAGAGCAATAGCGGAATTAGTTGCTTAAGCACTAGTAAACGTATCTTGAACTAGTACATAGTGATGATGAGCAATCCTTCTCTTAGATAAGTGAAACTAGTCTTGAACTTTCTAAGATAGGGGTAAACTCAGAACACACAACTAACTCCTTCATCCACCGAAGTTCTCGATGTGTAAGATATATATACACAAGTGTATATTTGACCATCTTACCTCAGGATTCTAGTAAGTGTATTAGAAAAACGGCCCAACGTTTTTCACAGAATGTGGCTAATCCTTCTCACTTGCATAGGTTATTTCATCAAGTTTATCTCGATATAAACCACCCTAAAATCGGGCTATGAAATAATTAAGAACCATTTGTAATGGCTCAACCTCTTATAGATATATGGTGATTTCTTCAAGTTCATTTAAAACGAACCACCCAATCTTGGGATAAGAAATCATTAAGAATAACTATTCAATCTCGTTATCGGTGAATTCAAAATGTCTTTCTCAATAGGACCATTCAAACTTTGAATTCATTAAGAGTTTCTTGAAACTCAACCTTTTCTGGCGGTAAGTTCATATTGTCCTTCTTAATAGGACAACACATCCAGACTTGTGTTATGAACTTATTAAGAATAAGTATTCAACCATGATTCGGTAAATTAATCAAGTCTTTCTCACAAAGACCACCCAAAACCTGGGCTATGAATTTATTAAGAGTAATAGTACTCAACCTGGACATGTATATCATTCGTCATAGGGATATGTAGTGAGAAATGTACACTATGAGTCTTTCTATGGTTTCGTTTGACCACATTGAACTTAGATAACTAAGTTGGGTATCCACCATGAATTCCTCAACCAATGGGCTTTAAACCCATCCCCCTCGACGAATCTAGGACCAACTTCCGACTTAACCCTTTGGTAAGCGAATCTGCTAGGTTTCTTTCCGACTTCACATACTCTAAAGAGAGTACTCCATTCCTTATTAAGTGTCTAACAGATTCATGTCTTATGCGAATGTGTCTCTTTTTACCATTGTAAACTTGACTCTTGGCAACACAAATCACAGCTTGTGAATCACACAACAAGGAAACATGAGGAGTCGGACTTCCCCACAACGGAATATCGGCTAACAAAATCCTTAGCCACTCAGCTTCTTGCCCAGCTAAGTCAAGAGCTATAAACTCTGACTTCATAGTAGAGCGAGCAATACAAGTCTGTTTTGAAGACTTCCAAGAAATTGATGCTCCTCCCAAAGTAAATACATACCCACTCGTAGAGCTTAATTCATCACTATCAGAGACCCAGTTGGCGTCACAATATCCTTCTAATGTAGCAGGAAAGCCAACAAACTCAAGTCTCCAGTCCATCGTACCCTTAAGGTACTTAAGTAAGCGTCTAAGAGCAACCTAGTGCTCACCACTAGGGTTATGAGTATATCTACTAAGTCTGCTTACAGCATAGGCAATATCTGTCCGAGTATAGTTCATTAAGAACATCAAACTGCCAATTATTTTGGCATATTCCGCTTGAGAAACGCTACTTCCTTTATTCTTAAAGAGATGTATGCTAGAGTCATAAGGAGTTCGAACAGGGATGACATCAAAACTGTCCAATTTCTTTAACACTTTCTCGATATAGTGTGTCTGACTTAAAGAAAACCCATTTCAATTTTGGTTACTTTGACTCCTAAAATTACATCAACTTCTCCCAAGTCAGTCATCTCAAACTTAGTGGACAAGAAACTTTTTGTTTTGTTAATGGACTCAATGTTAGTACTGAAAATCAACATGTCGTCAACATACAGGCTTATGATGACACAATCAGTACCAAACATCCTCGAATACACGCATGTATCCGAACCATTCACAACAAAACCAAAACTAAGAATAGTTTTATGAAATTTCTCATACCACTGTTTGCTTCAGGCCATAAAGTGACTTTTTAAGTCTACAAACTTTGTCTTCCATACCAGGCGCCTCGAAGCCAAGAGGTTGCTCCATATAGATCTCCTAATCTAGATCCCCATTCAAAAATGCAGTCTTTACATTCATTTGATGTACTTGTAACTTTTGAATGGAGGCTAGTGCAAACAATGCACGGATCGTTGAGATTTTAGTGACAGGAGAATAAGTATCAAAGAAGTCTTGACCAAATCTTTGAGTGAACCCTTTGACTACTAGCCTTACCTTATACCTTTGGATAGAACCATCTGGTCTAAGTTTCTTTCAGAAGACCCATTTACTGTTGATGGTTTTAAATCCTCTAGGCAAGTCAACTAATTCCCAAGTATGATTAGACATTATTGATTATAGTTCTTCTTTTATAGCGCTTTTTCAGAAACTAGCATCAATAGATCGTATAGCTTCTTCGTAAGTTTTAGGATCCTCATCTAACAAATAAGCTTGAGCTATAGGATCAGAAAGAGTGTCTAAATCATTTATCTCAAAAATAAAGGAAGTTATGAAGTCTGGTCCAAAAAAGGTTTCAACTCTTTGTCTCTTACTTCTTCTAGGCTCAAATTCAATCTCTTGAGAAGACCTAGCAGGCACACTAGAAGAAGTGGATGGCAAGTTTTCTATTTGTGTTTCAATACTTAATCTAGGTTTCTTGAGAGGAAAGATATCTTCAAAGAAAACAGCATCCCTAGATTCACAAATAGAAGAGTCTTGTAAAGTCATGAATCTATATGCGGCACTGTTAGAAGCATAGCCTATAAATACTGCATCAACGGTTTTAGGTCCAATGGTGGACTTCTTAAAGTCTGGCAACCCCACTTTGGCCACACCCCCACACTTTCAGGTATTGTAAATTTGGGGCATACCCTTTCCATAATTCGTATGGGGTTGAATCAATTTTCTTATGAGGTACTCGGTTCAAAATATGATTAGCCAATAGAATGGCTTCCCCCCACATGTTGCCGGATAACCCAGAACTTATCAACAATGAGTTTATCATCTCTTTTAATGTTCTGTTTTTCCTCTCGGCTATACCGTTCTGTTGAGGAAAATAAGGGGCTGAAGTTTCATGTATTATGTCATTCGTCTCACAAACCTCTTTTAGAAAATTAGATCCATATTCACCACCTCTATCTGACCTAACACGTTTTATTCTCCTATCTAACTAATTTTCAACTTCTGCCTTATAAATAAGAAAGAAGTTTTCAGCTTCATCTTTAGTTCTTAGGAGATAAACTTTTGTATACCTAGAGAAGTCATCTACAAAAGTTATGTAGTAGTGTTTTCCTCCTTTACTTTCAGTGTTTCTAAAGTCTGCTAGATCAGTATGAATGAGTTTTAACAGTTCAGTATTTCTTTTAGAAACATTTTTAAAGGTAGGTTTTGCATGCTTAGCTTCTACACAAACTTCACATTTATTATAGTTTGTTATGTCTAGTTTAGGCAAAATATTCATATTCATCGTTTTTTTTTAGGGATTGAATATTTACGTGTCCTAATCTAGCATGCCACATATCAACAGACTCAACAATATAAGCAGAAGTGGTAGCTTTATTATTTTCATTAAGTTGAGTTTCTATGACAAATAAACCTTCGCTTAAAAAAATTTTCCCGACATAATCACCATTACGGGAAAGTACAAGTTTATCTGCCTCAAAAACTAACTTAATGCCTGCCTTATTTAAGAGGCCACCACTGATCAGATTTCTACGCAGGGCAGGCACATATAGGACATTGTTAAGAGCCAAAGTTTTACCGGAAGTCAGCTTGAGTAAAACCTTGCCTTTGCCCATCACTTGAGAGCTGCTGGAGTTTCCCATGTACACACGTTCACCATTTTTCACGTCCTCGAACTCGGTGAAGAACTCCTTCTTTGAGCAGAAATGTCGAGAAGCTCCGATGTCCATGACCCACTCGGTGTTCTTCTCTACAAGGTTGACCTCCGAAACCACCGTAGCAATGACATCATCATCCATGTCCTCTACCACATGCATGTGTGGTCTAGTCTTGTTCTGGCGGTCCAAACGGTGCTGACATTGGTACGCCTTGTGACCAGCTTGCCCACACACGTAGCACTTCATGGTTTTCACGTCTGGCTTGGCCTTGACCGGTTTCTTGAAGTTGGTAGTCTTCTATGGTTTGGGCTTTTTGCTCTAGGGGCCTTTCTTAAAGGGCTTTTTGGACCCTGAAGCACCACTAGACTCAACTAAATTAGATTTAAAAGATAAGTGACTAAAGTTGTTAGTAACCTTATCTTTCAAACGGTTGGCCTCTTCGATTTTCATGTGACCGATCAGCTCCTGAAGTGGTATGTCCCTTTTCTTGTGCTTGAGGGAGTTGCGATAATCGGACCAGGACTTTGGCAACTTCTCGATCAGGACATTTGCTTGCAGAACCTCACACATCTGTATGCCTTTCGTGATGATGTCCGAGACAAGATTCTCGTAGTCATGGACCTGGTCCATGATGGGCTTGTTGTCTGTCATCTGGAATTTCAACCACTCGCCCACGACGTACTTTTT
Organism: Hibiscus trionum; assembly: GCA_030270665.1. NCBI lineage: Eukaryota > Viridiplantae > Streptophyta > Magnoliopsida > Malvales > Malvaceae > Hibiscus > Hibiscus trionum. Next base: position 25,636,530 of record BSYR01000011.1, read on the forward strand.
GATCCCCGCGTCATCGGTGCCATTCTTTGTGTCTAAAGAATCCCATATCACCTTTGCACTCCTCTCCTTAAGGTACATGTCAAAAAGTTTGTTGGACATGTGACTTAGGAGATGGCCACGAACCGTCTTGTTGTCTTTCTCATACTTGGCAAAGGTGGCAGCAGCAAGAGCATCGGCGGCAGCATCATTCTGTCCTTGGTTATCGGCAGGGACAGCAACGGATGGTGGTTTGTTGAGCAGCACATAATCAAGGTCCAATTGCTCGAAGAAAATTAGGATGCGTTGGGACCACCTTCGATAGTTGCTACCATCCAATGTATCAAGCTTAGAAAGGTCGGGAATGAGTTTGTTTAGTAGTGCGGATGAGGAAGCCATTTTGCAGAATCGGAGATGAGTTTTGTTTCTAAATTGTTGGTAAAATAGGACTGCAAAACCGGCTGATTAGCACTGACTGGAAATAATAACAAAAACAGAAATGAAAAATGATGAACCGTGTCGTTGTATGTTGGCCACTGCCTTAGAAACAAAACTACCCTGAACAGTGTAGTCGCTTCACAGGCAGAATGTCCCCCGAGATGAACACGCACACTCCAAGAATCATACACTCGACTCCGGAGTGAACAACGGAGGTACTGCTCGAATGATGGAGGAAAGCAGAGAGAATTTGAGACTGTTTGCTATGTGTTTGATAATGCTAATGTTGCATGTAGCACCTCTATTTATAGGCTGAACATCATGGACATAATAGACATTTCACTGACCAAATAAATACAGAATTATATATGTATAATTGCAGTATTAACTTGCTGTTCTTTCCCACTCAACAAGGGAGGGGGGAAGCATGGGTATAAATACCCTTCACTAGCTATTTTCCCAACCAATGTGGGATATAGCTTTAGTAATACTTGAAGCATTACCAACAATATATACTTTGTTTATTTATCAAGGGCTTTGGTGGAGGAATGCGGTTAGTCGTGTGTTATGAGTTCTCTCTTATCTTAACATGTTCTAGATTCGTTCACTCGTTAGAATTACTCATTTTCACTATGTACTAGTTCTAAATGCGTTCACTAGTGCTTAAGCGACTAGTCTCGCTATTGCTTTTCTCGCGATTTAAAACTTATTTTGATCATTTAAAAAAAATTCTTTCACATTAGTATGGGAATGTTGATAATGCTCACTAAATGTTGAAAAGTTGTGTGGTTGAATCTAGGCTTTTAAATTCAAATAGAATTTAGCCTTGATTACTTCAAAACAATTGGTTTTGTGTGTTATTCAAAGAAGCATTTTCAATTGTTTAATGCAATTGAATTTTGTTGGAGTATGCCCAAAAACCAATTATGAGATGGTTATAAGAGACATATTATTTTTATCTTGTTTATTAATATAAAGCCATTATTATTATTATTATTATTATTATTATTATTATTATTATTATTATTATTATTATTATTATTATTATTATTTCAGTTTTATTCTGTGCATTTATAAATAAACTGAATTATAATAAAATTTCTAAAGATTTCATCCAAGCAAATAACATCTTTTTTCTCTCACTACTTGTTTCTAAAGATTTCAAATGTTTCTTACAAAAGTTTCTACTACTTTTTTGTGAGTTTCGATTTTAAAAGAGAAAAGTAGTACCATCTTTGTCTGTTTTGATTTTCGGGTGTACAAATCCTCGGAGAGACTGTGCTAATTTCAGACGGCATTTAGTGATCACACATAACAAGTCAAATTTACTTCTAAGACAATGGTTATTTATGACAAGGTTGTTATTTATTTATTTCAATTTTTATTGTTATGTTAGTACTAACAGTTCATTTTGCAGTCATTATTACCAACAACTAATACCTTTCGAGGGTTAACATAAGGTTAATACGGATAGAGTTTGAAGATAATCATATGACAGTTTTTTTGTGTGGAGGGATAGTTCGTGATCACACAAGTCTTCAGAAATTGGGGTTTTCAAAATTCATCAGAATTTGTTCTATGTTAGAAGCCAAACTATACGAAATATATGTTGGAGTAATTGGTGCCCAAGACTTAAACATTTGTCAGCTCATTGTTGAAACATAGTGGAGGTCTTCGACACGTACGCGATAAGCGACCGCACAGGGCCCCAAGAAAAGAAGGGCCACAAATTAGTTGAATTTTTTTGAATGGAGGAGAAAAACAAAAGATTTTAATTTAAAAACTTACAAGGAAAAAAATAAAAAATAAATGACTTTAAAGAGTGTCTGAATAAAAATATTTAAAAAAAACCTTATATATTTTTGAAATTATAAATTAAAGGGTCTTGTTTTAATAAACTACACAAAGTCTCATAAAACTTTGAACCGCCATGTTTAAACAGATAGCATGGATGCTATTTGCACAATTACAGGTACATCGTATCAACAGGGATCCCCCGGTATTCTACCGTATATTGCTGAATTGCTTCGACGTAACTAGAGTGTAAAGTTTCAACATGTGTGTTGAACAGGGAACAAGGTGACTGACAAGCTAGTGATGAGTGCATGAACAGCCGATTTGGACGTTCACTGGCATTCTAATTCACCAAATAATTTTCTTCTCTTCTTCCATGAGGATGGTATTTCTTAGTTCTCTAGTTATATAAGATCATGTCCCTAATTAATCTAATGACTAAGGATATTTATATTATCTCATTTTGTATAGATTCAAATTTTGATATGTACATATATTTAATAAAAAATAGGTAAACTACTTGGATAACCACCCAACTATAAGGTTTGTCTTATTTTAACCATTTAATTAAAAAAAGAACAAACACACCACCAAACTTTTAAATTATTCCTAATCAAACCACCGACCGTTAATTTCAACGAAAATTATGATGTGACAGTTAACAAAAATTGGTATAATTATACATTTAGTCCTTCATATTTACATATACAATCAATTTAGTCTTAATTTTAATATAAAAGTAAATTTTATCATCCAACCGGATGACACATGTCCAATCACTCTTCTTAATTTTATTTTTTTATTTAATAGATTTAATCAATCGATCAAACAATCACCACCTGACTTGTCACAAGGTCAAATAAACAAACTAAAAGAGAGTCATGTGGTTAAAGGGAATTGATCCCATGACATGTTAAATAAAGAGCAAGCATTCAAACCATTGGGCCAATACCTCTAAATTGATATGTTTTTTAACATAATTTTATTAAAGGTTACTATATTGGTAAAAATTAAAGAGAAAAAAAAGTAATTGATAGAATTCGAACTCGATAGTAATAAAATACAAAAAGAATACTAAATTATTAAACTAATATTATTAATTACAAAAATATGATAACATACTATATATATTAGATTAAGCTACAGTTATTAAAATAATAAAATATTTCATTTTTTATTTGTAATAATATTTTAATAATATTAATAACATATTAGTATGTTGTCATATTTGTTGAATTAATAGTATTAGTTTAATGGTTTAGGATTCTTGTTATATTTTAATAACATCGTTTATCACATGAAATTATAGTATCGACCACCGTTCAGTTCATCGGTAGCACACTTCGACCCGAATCTCGACCAGGCCAGGAAGGGGTGTTACATTTGTTATATCAGAGCCAAAGTTCAATCGATTCTAGAACTAAACCGAAGCTTATTGCATTGTTATTGTGTTACTTTGCCACCTGGGAGTTGTATATTGTGTATATTGTGACTTGTGGACCAATCCAATCTTTTTATATTATAGATATGTATGAGACTAATGAAGCTCATATAGACGAGCATGTTACCGGCTCCTCGACTCATGGTGAGGAAGTAAGGGGATACCTACCGAATCCAACGAATCCTCCCCCTCCTAATGTTGAGCCGGTATTGCCTGATGCTCAGGTAGAGTGTTATCGGAACATGGCTGACATGTTCAAACAGTTTGTGGCCTCGATGAGAGTTGAACCACCTGCAGAACCAGTTCTACATGTTATCCAGTACACTCGGGCCCCTATCGATAAGCTGGCTTCACTCCGAGCCTACACTTTCACCGGACATGACGATGATAAACTTGAGACTGCAGAGTATTGACTGGACAACACGCTGAGAATTCTAAATAAGCAGTTGCAGTGATCGGATGAGCACAAGCTGGAGTGCGCCCTTGCATTGCTAGTTGACGAAGCATTCCAGTGGTGGGAGACCACTATTCTTATCGTTCCTGAGGAAACTATCACTTGAGAGTTCTTACACAAATTCTGAAAGAAGTACATTAGCGAGTAATATCTCTACGGAGAGAAGTGTTATCTCTTCGACGGTCATAAAAGGCTTAAGTATCTTTTGACTCAAAATGAGTTAAATCTTCGGTAGTGGAGGTGGATGGAACTCCGTAAAGATTACGATCTTGTCATCGATTACCATCCGGGCAAAGCCAATGTTGTAGTTGATGCACTCAGCCGCAAACCTTTGCCTGGTAAGTGTTGTTATTAAACGTGAAACCATATGCATTGAATAACAATTTGGCTCATTGCAAATCGTTGTTTTGTAGCCCCTCGAGCTATTAATGCTCATTTCCGACTTCAGAAGCATCATTGTCTTGTAGCTGAACTTCAGGTTCAGTCTACTATTGTTTCAAGAATCAAGACATTGTAAGATCAAGACTCTGAACACCGATCTATTGTCTCTAAGCTTCAAGATAACTCTGACTTTAGAGTTAATTCTGAAGGACTTCTATGCTTTTGTGATCGGGTATGTGTACCCATTGATGAATCTTTTCATGCCGATATCCTTAAAGAAGCACATACGAGTTCTTTCTCTGTTCACCCGGGATTCGTAAAGATGTATAAAGACCTCTGCGAACTCTATGGGTGGCCAGGAATGAAACAAGCCATAGTTAATTTTGTATCCAAATGCCTCACGTGCCAACGTGTCAACGCTAAACATCTTGCTCCTTCCGGATTGTTGCATCCTATTGATTTTCCACAATGGAAGTGTGAGAAGATCACTATGGATTTTGTTATTGGCCTGTCGTTAACCTCTGCTAAACATTATGCTATATGGGTCATTGTGGACTGTTTTACCAAGTTAGCGCACTTTGTGCCGGTAAGAATGGACCACAGACTTCCTAAGCTAGCTAACTTGTATATGAAGGAAGTCATTCAACTCTATGGAGTACCTAAATAATTTATCTTCGGTCGAGATACTCAGTTTGCTTCTCGGTTTTTGATAGCATTGTAAGAAGCTCTGGGCATCAGAGTTAACTTAAGCATTGTGTTTCACCTACAATCTGATGGCCAGTCAGAAAGGGTAATACATGAAATCATCGAGAACCCCTTCATTTGAATCTTTGAAAAGTGCATCAATATTGAATTCTTCCATTCAGGTCTCGAAAGACATGCTTTGAGCATTTGTTATTGATTTTGGTGGATCTCAAAAGAAATTCATATCTCTTGTTGAGTTTGCCTACAACAATAGCTATCAAGCTTCCATTAAAATGGCACCATATGAAGCATTGTATGGTAGACGATGCAGAATCCCCATTGTGTTGGCCCGAACTCGGTGAAGGCAAGATGTTGGGAGTTGACTTACTTAGGGAAACCAAATAACGAGTTACCATCATCCATGATCATTTAAAAGCTTCCTTTGATCGGAAAAAAACTTATGTTGAACTTTGGCTCTGATTCATTCTAGAACTAAACCAAATAACTGAGTCCCCGATTCATTGGACCTTTCGAGGTTGTTCAAAGGATAGGCCCAGTGGCCTATCGATTTTTATTTCCATCGGAGTTGAGTAAAATTCATTATGTGTTCCATGTATCAATACAGAAAATACTGATCTAAATCTTTGCATATCATCGAGCCAGTATCTGTTGAAATCAAGCTTAATTTGTCCTATGAAGAAGAATCGGTTCAGATTCTTGCAAAGGAAGTCAAAAGACTTCGTAATAAATCTGTACACTTAGTTAAAATGCTCTAGAGGAGCCAATCCATTGAAGAAGCCACCTGGGAACCGGAGAAGACAATGAGGAAGAAATATCCAAATCTCTTCGGTTCAGGTAAAAATTCGTGGAAGAATTTTTCTTAAGGGGGCGGAGTTGTAACACCCCAAAATCTGGTCTAGTCAGAATTAGGTTCCGGCGATCAGAAACCCTACATTTGAAAGGTCTAAATATTGTAATAACAATGTTGGTGAGATCTATTATACCGATCTTGGACTCTATTTGAATTAAATTATCGATCAGGGACCCTGTTGAACCTATCAAGAACTTTTTAGTGACTAAATTATAGAAATTGAAAGTTTGGGGGTAAAATCATAGAAGCATTGAGAGTTGAAGAACTAACATTGCAATTAGCCTATCTCCAATTAAAATCACGCATACGTGGAGTGATCAGAAGACTTTCCTTCAAGTGAAGGAAAGCTTTCGGTTAAAAGGAAGCAAACAAAGGGGATGGTGATAATCAAACTTACCCGATTAGGAATTTAGTAGCCACCTCTCTCTTCATCTTCAACCTTCAAACAAGCACCTACATTGGAGCTTAGCTTCGAGCTTAACTTTTCTTTGTTTTAGTTTTAACGAAACGTTGCTTTCGATCGGGTAAGTTATTCTCCCCAAACAATTGTTGAAATACATGAAGAATGAGTTAGTAATCTCAAGCTAGGGTTTGACCATCCATGGATAATTTATCTTTGTTTTCTATATCTAATTCGGATATTGATATTGATATCGTTATATTAACCTCGATATCATATTATTAATTCTAATAATCTCCTATTGATTTTCCTAGCTCAAGAGTTGGAGAACGAACAACCACCATCTCCATCCAAAGCTAGGAAAAAAGGAGTGGTTATTCGAGAGCCGTAGGAGCTTCGAATTATCAAGGTGAGTGTAGTCAGAGTCTCGGGATTAGGCTAGGTGCCTTTCCTGAATTCATTGCTGTCAAAAATTAACATTATTAACTCAATCTGCTAAGGGATGTGACATTGAACCATTAAGTGGATACCTTGGTAAGCATGGGTAAGTATAGTATTGAATATTGGATATCGATATTGTCATTTGGCATTGCTATTGACATAGTTATTGTTATCGAACATCGAAAATGAATCATCGGTCATTGATATTGTCGTTGAGATCATTGAACATTGTCACCGTTATTGTTATTGCTATAGAACATTGGTATTGGACCATTGTTTATTGATAATGATATCGGAAATATTGAACATTGTAATTTCCATTGAACATTGATTATTGATTATGTCACCGGACCTTGGATTCGAAGGACACTGGATACAATTGGAATGCCATAGAATTCATGAGCTCAGTGTACGGGTGAACTACGGTCCAAGGGCTACGGCCTATATGATTTGGCGAGGCGGGGGATGTGTTGTATTACTGGTCACATTGGCGAGGCGGAGGGACTAGACCATTTTGTTGACTTGGCAAGGCGTAAGAATTCGCATATCCACTATCCGAAGTCGATCCAAGGGTTATTGTTAAAATATGAGATATCGCTATTAAACATGATCATTGCATTTATAATGATAGTTGTTGCATCGTTATTGTTATCGCTTGAATTGCCATGCATTGATTTGTTATTGCCATTTTTTTGACTACCTCACTAGGCAATATATGCCTAATGCATTGTATTTCATCCATTTTAGGTTAAGAGATTCGACTATCGGAGATCGGAGAAGTTGTTGCGTTGCACAAGTCACAAGTAAGCGTAAAGTAATGTATATCGAACTTATGAACTCCTAGTAGGGTGGCAAAGTACTTAGAATAGTCTTATAAGGCTCTTTTGTTATGTATAAATTGTGCTTGTGAAGTGTTGATGCACAAGGCTCCAAATGAACTTTTTGTACGGCTTAAATGGACTAAAAATGGCATATTTTGCTTAAAAAGATGAAATTATAGTAAACGGATTCAGATGATCCTAAAAATTGGCATGCAAGTATTTTTATAGCCTTGAAATGTTGTGTGTAAAGTTTTATTGCATTTGGACATTGTTTTGTAAGTCAAATCGAATAAAAACCAGCAAAAATATGTCATTACAGGGCAGGGCATATCGATACGATTGATGGCGTATCGATACGGCCTTTCATAATTGGTCAGATCAACATTGGTCAAAAAGGGTGTATCGATACGGCCTAGGCGCATCGACACGGATTTTGACAACTGGAATTTGGAAACAAAAATAGTATCAATACGGGGTCAAGACGTATTAGTTACGAGTTAACATGGTCAACTAGTATAGGTACAGCTCTCAACCGTATCAATACGGTCTTGTCACCTTTGAATCTGGAATATGGAAATTAGGATTAGTTTATCAATACGGCCTTAAGTGTATCGATACGGTGACAATTAATTCGGTTAAAAGCCATATTATCACAGTTTTGTATTATTTACAAAATGGCCAGTGAATCTTGCGTAGTCTAATTGGGAGGGTAAATGAACTCTGAATAACATGAAAATTAACATGGACATTGTTTGTATTATGAATTTCATTTTAGTAAGATTAATTATAGATAAGGGCTGCTAAAATACTAAAATTACAATTTAGTCCCTAGTACTGGTAAAAGTTTAAATTGGTCCTAATTGGATAATCATAGACTCAAAATAGATTAATTAGGTTTGTGTATTACTTATCCTTGAATGTCATGTCTAATAACATTGCTTATCACATGGAATTATAGTATCAACCACCATTTAGTTCATCGATAGCACACTTCGACCCGGTTCTCGATCAGGCCAGGAAGGGGGTGTTACACAATCAAACAATCATCGAGTAATTATACGAACATCTCAAACGACCCTACACAGTCTCTAAAGTCTACATGAGTCTCATCATATTCGTAACATCATCACGCATCATACATATATCAAGTCTCATACTACCTGTCTCTAAACATGCTTATTCATCGTCTACCTATTTTGCAGATACAAACAGAAAAATCAATCATATTTATGATGCTCATGAAGAATTCAGAGTTCGAGGTATACTAACCTTAAGCCAAAATGATAAATTCTCAACCAAACTCTTCCAAATGTCTCTTTAAACCCAATATTTGACTCCACAAATTCCTCGGATAAAACAAATAAGACTACATAAGTCATTTTATATTATCAGACTACTTTAGGGGGATAAAACACATAAAATAGCTTATCGGTTTCGAATTTGGCGAAACAGACTGTGCCAACTGTAACACCCCTGACCTGGATGTCACAATTTGGGCCTCAAGCCCAAACCAAAACCATAAAATTTCTCAAACTGGTTTTAGCCCAAACAAGTTATTTTCCTAAAACATTTAGATCCAATAGTTGAAAACATAGATAAACAATTTAAATTGTTACAAAAGAGCTCCACTTTAATTTAAAACATTTAAACATTGGACTTGATAAATACAATTTCAAAAGTAAGAATTATAGACTCAACCACGTAAGGTCCTATGAATACATAGCCCACTAAACACAAGTATTGTACTCTAAAAATCACCATGTTCTAGAATCCCATATTGATAGCGTTCCTCGCTCCCACAAACTGACGATCAACCTATGCACGAAAACAACAATTCTGAGCGTTGAGCTTACAAAGTTCAGTGGTACACATCTACTCTAATATACTTCATGCTAATCATAAACATAAGCATGCAAGCTAGTATGAGCATTAAGGAGAGATGAATAAACATGTGGCGCTACCACTAATCACCTAAATACGTGCTCACATCAAGCAATCAGCATACATAGCACACAAGGCCCAACCATACTCGGGATCTCATCAGATCATCCGAGCGAAAGCACACAAGTAATACCACAAACTGGAGTGATGCTCGCGTCCACTAAGGATCAGGATCATACACTCTGAGTGAGGCCCGCGTCCACAAAGCATCGGGATCCTACACTCTATAGGGTGAGGCCCGCAACCACTAAGCATCGGGATCATACACCCATGCTCGGAATCTATCATCAAGAATCTTCGAATGAGGCCCGCGTCCACTAAGCACCAGGATCCTACATTTGGGAATCTTCAACCATGGTGTTACAACACACTTTTTCTCTCACTGGGTATCCGGATCCCATCAAACAATGGTAACTCAAGCATCTAGGTGTCCATATCAGCACATATCAAGGACATGTCTACCACACAACACACAGCATCACACGATCCATGAAGGATCCCTACGGTTGCTATTACCATCAAGTCACCCAACGTTTACCAAGTTATTAATTATCATGGAAGTGTACATTAATATCCTCATTAATTATCTCGTTAATCCATATTATCTCATTAATATCCCACATCAACTTCCATCTTTTATTAGTATTATAGATTATTCTGTTCAGTGGGTACTAGTACTCGAAAACGAGTATCGATTCGGTACCCTGGGTATCGATACTCACACGCATTCCGATACTAATATAGCTTACTAGAAATCCTAGATTTCCATAAGTACTGATACAGGTCTACTCGTATTGATATGGCCCCCAATCGCGTACCGGTATAGCCAAAGCTCGTACTGATACCCTAAATACGGGTTCACATCATTTCCTTGAATTACAATTTTACAACGTTTACTCGATTCCTAAAGCTTATAAAAGTTATTAGGGTTTGTTTACTAACGCATTTAATCAATTAATACTAATTACCGGCTTCATGATCATTTATTCGAATATTACCAATTATTAGACCATCTAGTATAATTTCCATCGAACATACCAATTCAAATTTCAAACACTCAAGCAACACAACATGTAAATCAACCAATCAGATAATCATATGAATATTCAATGAACCTACACAGTCTCTAAAGCTTATAATATTCTCGAATATTCTCAAACTCATCAGGCATCCCAATATTTACTAAGTCTCGTAATACTGGTCTCAACACATGCTTATCTATCATCAACCTATTTTGCAACCACTAACAAGCAAGACAATTATACTTATGATGCTCATGAAGCTGATATCACTAAAATCCTCATCCAAGCTTCTGTAATATTCCACTTGATCTTATATCTGATCTCGTATAATCCTCATATATCAATTAATACCATAAGTATCACTTAATCATATATTTTAATGAATTCGAAAGGTCAAATGCATAAGAAAAGCTTATCGGGTTTGAATTTGGCGAAACATATTGTGCCAACAGACTTAGAACGTCAAGAAACCCCTAGTTAAGGTCTACTAGAAAAAGTCAACGGCTCGGTAAACGGTCAATGGCGGCTCGGCTTGGTAGACCGGCTCGGTCCAACCGACTTGGATCAGCTGAACAAGTCAGCTCGGCATGGCCCAACTAGCTCAACCCAGTCGACTAGATTACTCTCCAGTGCACTAAACCACGCCCACGCGCAGCAGCAACGCGTGAGGCAACCTCTGACGGTCGAACGACAATGACAAGCTCTAGATCCGCTGTCCCGACACTTGTGAATAAGCTGGAGCCCTCGAATTTATGTTTTGACCACCGAAAACACCCTATTCTAAAATGTCCTAAACTTTCAACTCTTCACCTCCCTCCATGGTAGATCCGACGATGACACCCCGACCATCGACGGACTTGTCTCGGCGAGGGGAACACAATGACGCCAGCAGCGAGCTTTCACGGTGATCCAAAGACCCTTGGATCTAAACAAAAGCTCTTCTTCTCTCTCTAAAATACTCTCCACCAGTCTCACCCACTTTTCTTTTTCTCTCTCCTTAATAATATCTTTTTCCCACTTTTCAACTACCCACTCATATTTCAATTTCAAACAGCACCAACAACATCACTCTTCCAACTTAGATTAAGCTCAAATCTAATTTCTTAATTGGTCTCCCAACATAAAATCCTTAACTTGGGCTTCTAAAATAAAGCCCCATAACCTGGGTCCAAGACTCGATTCACTAACCTGAGAATTAGGTCATTACATCAATGGACTCAGAACGTCGAGAAACCACCGAGTAAGGTCCCTTAGAAAAAGTCAACATCAGTCAATGGTCAACAGCGGCTCAGCTCAGGGTCAACGACGGCTCGGCTCAATAGACCTAATTTGAACCGGCTAGATAGCTCCAACCGTCAGTTGACTAACAATTTTCATCCGTAGAAGAGTCATTTTAACCCAAAATAAAATGTTGATGGTTGAATTGCTCCAGAAAAAGAATAGAGGCCAAAATGACTATTCAATCAAACGTTAGAGGCATTTTTTTGGCTTTATGCTTTTTAAAAAAAATCCTCGACCCTATCCTACTTGATCGGTGTAATCACGAAAAAAAAGATGTTAAAATAATATGAGCCCAACTAATTAAAATAATAGTCCATAACAACAACAACAACAACAACAACAACAACAACAACAACAATAATAATAATAATAATAATAATAATAATAATAATAATAATAATAATAATAATAATAGAAGCCACATATAATTTACACCTGGCCGTTTAGGCCTCGAACCCAACTAAAAAACCCTAATCTGATAACCTAATATCCATCTTTTTCTCATGTAGTAGCCAACATATGGTCATTGGATTAGATGTGATCCAACGGTCTAGATCATACCCGAAGGAGACTGCACAGCACCCCACTCACGCGTGGGACTCACAACCATGACACTTCGTCTCCTCCACGCACCTGATAGACCATTCATCTCCTCCGTCCTCATGGTGCCACCACTGGTGATCCCGCTGCCATCGTATAACCGCCACCGCCGGACATGCAAACAAACATAAAAAAGATGGGGATGTCAATCAACAAGCATCATCAACTGTATAGATTAGGTTTCCTTTTATCATTATTTTAAAGGATGTAATCGGATATAAAGGAAGAAAAAATCATGTAATATTTCTAGATTACATTCAATACAAGGGAAAAAAACAAATTTTAAAGGTATATTCTTTCTTCTTTATATTCCGAAGCATAAAAAATAGAAATAAAAATTAGATTAGAGTTTTACCTTTTGGTTTTGAGCCACCTTTGTATGCAACTGTCGGGGATGACCTCCATTCCGATGACAAGCTCCATGGTTCTCTTCGAGATCGAGTGAGTGAATCAAAAAAGGGAAATGGGGTTCTTTTTTGAATATGTTTTTAAAAGAAGGGAAAGTTTTTGCTTGGTTTTCAAAAAAATGGGGTTTTAGGGTATTGGTTTCTCTAGATTTTGTTAAATTGAGTTCATTTTTGAAAAATTAGGGACCAAATTAGAATTTAGGGTCAAAAGACAAGTGATTTGGGGTGAGGGTTTGAGTCTGTCGGTGCCGATGAGCGACGGTCGGCGGTGAACGAGGTGGCAGAGCACCGTCGGCTTCGTGTTTTCTTTCGACCGTTGTTGTTTTCTAGGTTGAGGGATGAGTGATTGAGAGAGATCTCATTTCTTTTTTTCTTAGAAACATGAGTGAAATGAGTTTTTTTTTTAATTTGGCTTAAATAGATGGTCCTTTCAAAAAATGGTTTATTTGCAGTCCTTAGGCGTTTTTAAATTATTCCCGCAGCCCCTCCAAGTTTTCGAAGCATTTCAATTTCGTCATCATGTTGAAATTAACTTGGTTTCCAATGGGTCAGTACCCCTTTTAGCCCCTAAAGTTTTAGACTTTGTTTTAATTTAGTCCAAAGCCGCGAGATAATTACCCTTTAAATCCATGTTTCTCTTTATTTAATTTCGTACGTATGTTGTTGCTTATTTGTTTGCTTGCTAACATATTATATAAGTGTATGATTATCATATTTTTTGTAAGTGGTGCAATCTGAGAATTTTATTAAAAAACTAACAAAACCAACAAATTTGTGAACAACGTTCAAAGTCAAGAGAAATGGAAAAGTAAAAAAGAAAAAAATAGATAAGCACTTAAAAGAAACTCAGATGATCTGATGACCATCCGGTAGCATTTTGGTGGAGTCAATAGGGCTCAGATATCGAACGGAGGGGCCAAAGAAATAAGCCCAGATGTATGAATTTCGAAAAAACACCTAAGGAGGGTCGAGCCATCGCCGGTTAGTGTCCACAATAGAGATGACAGAGGCAGAAGCATCATCTACCCAAAATGGTCTGCTATTGCTGATCGGCCGAGAGATGCCATTGCATGTGCTACTTTATTCCCCGAACCCCCAACGAAGCTGAAGCAGCGGGTATGAAAGCTTTTAGAAATTTCAATTGCATCGGAAATCAACGGTCGAAGAACTAATCTATCATTTTCCCCAAACTGGAGCTTATGGATAATATATCTTGCATCACCTTCAACCTGGACATCATGAGGAACAAATCTCTAGCAAATTTAATACCTTAAATCGCGGCGAGGGCTTCAACTTCAAAAGCAGAGTGGACATTCTCATTCAAATGGTAAGTCGGTCCCAAAATTAAGCCCTGGTTGTTTCTAATAATAAAACTGAACATGCTTTCTTCTCGTCAAAATTTAGCTTTGCCAACGGTGGAGCTGGTGGTGACCAACGGGCTTCCTCATGGGTAATTGGATGAGCCAGATGATTCGAGATAGAACTGAAGTTCTAAAAGGTAGCTACGCACAAAGGTAACCACTTGACAAACTGGCTAGATAACTTTTTCATGTATTGGTTTGTTGCGGGCAAACCATATAGACCAGCTAGTAATCGCAATTTTAGTATGTTGATTTCTACTATTTTTTGAAACATCCATTCTAGCCAAATATCGAAACCTACATGTGCAATGTTATTGGGCCATTGAAAACCTAAAGCATACCAGACTTTTAGAGGAAAATGACATTGATGAATAACATGAACTACAGTTTTCACTGTTGAGGCGCATCGTGGACACATGGTCGATGTAGTAATCCTCTTAACATATAGATTGAGCATAGTTGGCACATAGTTTGAGGCAAATTTCCAGCAAAACATTTTTATTTTGGCAGGGCAATTTAAACCTCATATTGCTCTGTAAAAAGTACCAGAGTAAGCATTGGGGTTTGCTTCTTGTATAAGTAGGCGATATCCACTTATCACGGTATAGGAACCTGTCTTTTCTCCTCCCCAAACTAGAACATCTTCCAGAGCTGTAGTAGACAATCTTATAGATAAGATCTCGAAAGCGTCTGCAATACTAAAATTGGTGGTAATAAGGTCGACTCTCCATTGCCTTGTACAAGATTGATTAAATTTGCAACTGTTGCGTGTAAAAGTGTCTATCGCAATGTAGTGCAAGTGTACACGACGCAAGTAGTAAAGTGATACGGAAGTATCTGATATCGTCTCCACAGGGACTGGGCTAATAGCTTCACCTTGAATTACTGCACGAGAAGAAAAAAGAATAGTTTAAATTATTGTCACGAAAATATAAAGAATACTGAAAATAAAGAGTATTGAAATCAAGATAGAGAGAATGGGTCGGTATTGAATTGCTCAGTAGTGTAGGTGTTGCAAAGTCTAGGAAACTCTGTTCTGTCGTCGTGCCTGCTGCGGCAGCACCTGTCGCGGCAGCGGTCTGTTGGTTATCGCGGCAGCGATTAATCAACTCAGTACTTCAAGCTTGGCAAGAATCCCTGCTGTGCCTTGGCCTATCCCTAGGTCCAAGTCTGTCGATGAACACGTCTTTGATAATACCTCCAGCGTGAATCGAAGGATGAACACCGATGTTGTTGAATTCTTCCTTAGCCACTTAACCTCGTCCTATCCCTAGGTCCGAGATAGTTCAACTATAAACTAGAGAACCCACACTTATTCCTTTCGTATACTTAACTCTCCCGATATTAAGTAAATGAGTAATCTCACAATGCTCTCCCGATACTCTTGCAAGATGTTGAAAACCAGAATAAGCAAACTTGAAGTAATTTTATTGAACAGAAAATTTCCTAAAACAAATGCAATCCTTGCAACTACTTTACAAATCAACCCTTAGCCCTAGGGGAAGTTTAGAACATGGTGAGGAAGGGAAAACGACTAGGGTTTTGGGAAGAAGGCTAGAGAATGGTGATGTCCTCTCCTAGGTCGAATTACATGCCTTTATATAGGCCTTGGGTTCAAGTTTTCTAATATGGCAAGAATACAAGTTTAAATTAAAGTACAACTCTAATAAAGACTAAATCTTCAGAGCAGCAGTCTTTAATTTGTCCTTCCTTCTTGCTTGGGATTTCTTCCTTGAACCTTGGGCTTGGCCTTCATTCTGATCTAGGGCTCGGAAAAATATAAGGGTACTCCACGACAGATGGGCTTAATTTTCTCTTTCTGCCGAGGTCCACTTCACTTTCTTCCCTTCACTATCGATGTCGTCCTTGGCTGCCACGGCAGCGGCCATGGCAGCATCGTCCTTCACGTTTGCACATCCAGTTCCAGCTCTGTTGCCCTCCATCTGCTACAGCAACTACCTGCAAAAACAACCAATTTCAATAGAAACTGTGCCATTTAATATATTTGTGATGTAAAACTGAAATCTAACATAAATGCAATGAATTATGCTTGAATGCAGTAGAAATATGGGTTAAATAGGGGGTAAAATATAGAACTTTTATACACTCAACACACCCCCAAACTCAAGTTTTTGCTTGCCCTCAAGCAATTCAGACCTAACAAAGAAAAACAAAAAAAATTTATTTGGCTTAAAACAATGAACTTTCCCTTACCTACCATTTCATTCCCTATTGCAAGCAACACCTTGTTGGATAATTCATGATTTAATCGGAACCATGCTATAATTCTCGTGTAGTGTGTGCATGCTTTGTGAACAATTATATGCCTAGACTCACTTAGCTTACTAGAATAGCTGAAACTTCTAACTTGAATTTTTATGCCAATTTTCATCTTTTTAGAGGCAATTCTTAGGCTCCTTTAGTTTTTATGCAGACTCGATTCTATTTTTCAAGCTTAAGTTTGACTAGAGCCGGTTTCGGGCACCTCTAGCTAACTTCCTAGAGCCAGTTTCGGGCACCTCTAGATGTTAGAGTCTATTTTTTCTTAACTTCTTTTCCTAGAGCCAATGTTAGGCACCTCTAGGGGCTATTCAAGTACTAAGCTTTTCCCTATTCTAGTTTACTAGTAAAGTTCTAGACAGTATAAGAGTCACAAATGGTGTTTAAATTTCAGAACTATAGCAAGGCTCTAAACTGTTTCTAAAACTATCCTAAAGGCACTGCCACGACAGAGGCTGTCACGGCAGGTAAGTTCAGTTCAAAAGACTTAAGCCAAAATTTTCATCATTTTTTTAAAGCAAAAATAAACTAAGTAAAAGAGACGAATTTTAAACTAAAACCAGACTCCATTAATGGAGGGATGCCACCCCCAAACTCGAGGGTTGCATTGCCCTCAATGCAAATGACAGTTAAAAGAAAATGAAAAGTACATCACAAAATATCAAATGGCAGACAGCAATATAAGATAAGAACTTAAATTTTAGGTGTTATCGTCACTGCTGCTCAGTCGGATCTGTCGGCGGGTAGGGGCCTTCTTGACTGGTGCTGGCTGGCGGATGGGGGAGGCAGAGGTATTCTTCATTTTGGCCTCCCTTGGCGGTTAAATGCGGGTAGGGGAGATATGGGGAGGTTTCTCCACTACTTGAACCTCGGAGCTGCTGCTGCTCTCATTGCCGCTGTTGCTGCCACTTCCGCTGCCGCTATCTACCTTGTTCTTGTCTGCCACTGTTTTCTGCCGCTTTACTGGTTTGAACTCTTTGGACAAATTCCTCTTTACGGAGGGTTCGCCATCGGATTCCGCCCAGATTGAAGATGAGGAGAAACCTGCTATGTATGCGTCGAGTTCATCGGACGGCATCCTTCTCTTGGTTCCCCTGGCAGAATTGTCGGTTGTGTGGCTGCCGCCCGCAGCTGTTGGGGCAGGGGTTGGCGTGGACGCAATAGTTGGCGTTTGGGGCGTGGCAGCAGGTGTAGGGGTATAGGCAGGGGTGGGGGATGCAAAATACTGGTTTGGGAAGGCAGGAAACACAGCATCAGGAAAGTTAAGAGAGGTTTGAATAAATTGTACCGTGGCTGTGGTGAAATCCCTGATGAAGCTCATGAGGCTGAGCTGTCGTTCCTCCATCTTTTGTAGGGTAGCAAGAATTTGGGAGGAGACGTCGGCTGCAGGGGCTGCTGCTGTTGACTGCCTGGGTTCTGTGGCAGCAGGGTCGGTGTCGCTGGGTATTGTCGGCTCTGTTGCTGTGGCAATAGGGTCGAAAGACGACAGCGGGGTGGCAGCAGTGAGTTCCATCAGGCTGAGTAGATTTCGCTCTGTCCAGCCCTTCCCTTGGACTCTTAAATCTGTGGCAGCTTCTGGTACATGATGGCCGCGGCAGAGGGCGGTGATGAGATAGGGGAAGAAGAGTGGTCTTGTCGGTCGGTGTGCGCATTCCAATATACTCTCCCGGATGTATCTTCCAACATTAATTGGCCTCTCATTTAATATAGAATGAATTAGGGCTAACCTAGGTTGGTCCACGGTTGTGTTGTGCGAGGAGGGCATAATTCTCTTTTTGATGAAGGCGTTCCACAACTTGGCCTCCGAGGTGAGTTGGACTCTCTTCACCGTCCTTGGGTTCTTCGGATCCATGTTCCACTGTGTTCCTTCTTCCGTGAGCTCTTCCATGACAGCGTCGTAGGCAGCAGGGTTGAGGCTCTCGAGAAATTGCTGGTGGCCATCTTCATTTATGCCCACATAGAATCCATAGAGAGTGTTGATATATTCCGGCTCGAAGGGCACCTCTCTTCCTCTTACCGTGACTGCTGTCGCGTGTCTGCTGTTGATGGCAGCATAAAAATCTCGGACCAGGGAGACATTCATTTCCTCCGGTTGTTCCGCGAACATCTGCCACTGCAGGGCTTTAATTTTCCTAGCTATAAATGACTGCAGTCTCAGGTTCCCCTCCTTGGAAGTGTAAATAAAGCCCTTTTCCTCCCACATGTCACGAATCTGGAAGGATCGTTGGGTGGATGCTGCCGGGGCAGAGCCTGAAGCAGCACTTCTGCGGGTGTTTCTAGAAGACATGGTTACAAGGATTGTGTAAGAAAATGAAAATGAAAGCAAGTAAAAACTCTAGAGAAAGCAAGTAGAAGGAGTAGAAGTGAGTGAAAATGAAAAGTAAAACGGGGTTTATATAGGGAAGAGTTTGCTGCTCGTTGGAGCTGTAACGGCAGGCACGAATAACGGGGCCAGCTGTTATGCGGTTTTTGATGCGTCTGTCACGAGTTTTCGTGTATGCTGCGCGTCTGTTACGCGCTTGCGTCTCTGTCGCGACAGCGTGCCGACAGGCTGGATTTTCCGCGTCTGTCGCGGCAGCTGTAACGGTAGCGTCCAAAAGTTGGGCTTTTTGGGCTGATGGAAAATGGTGGCTGGATTCACTTCCCATCCTCTACTTGTCTCCTTTATTTCCTGAAAATAATAAAATTTAAAAACTTTAATTCCTAAAAATAAAATAACTCTAATTACCTAATAAATATATAAATAATAATAATAAGAATAATAATAAGAATAAGAATAAATTCAGGTTAAATTAGGGATGCCATGAGGGGCATCTCCTAAAGTAACCACTTCATGCATTCTTGGGGCTTCAGTCCCCTGATAATGCTTTAGTCTTTGTCCATTGACTTTAAATTGGTGCCCATCTTTTAAAGATTTAATCGTGATGGCACCATGTGGAAAAAACCTGTACCACTTTGAATGGGCCAGACCATCTAGATTTCAGCTTCCCTGGGAAGAGCTTCAACCTAGAGTTAAATAGCAACACAAGCTGCCTTGGGCAGAACTGTCGTGGCAGCAACTTCTTGTCATGCCACTTCTTGGTCTAGTCCTTGTATATTCTTGCGTTGTCATAGGCCATTGTTCGAATTTCTTCAATTTCGTTCAAATCAAGTAGCCTTTTCTGTCCTACTTTTTCCAAGTCCATATTAACTGCCTTGATGGCCCAGTATGCTCTGTGCTCAATCTCGACAGGTAAATGACACATTTTCCCATAAATCAGCCGATAGGGGGACATTCCCAATGGGGTTTTGAACGCTGTCCTGTAGGCCCATAATGTATCATTGAGGTGTAGAGACTAGTCCTTCCTAGTTGGCTTAACCATCTTTTCCAGAATGTTCTAAACCTCTCTGTTGGATATTTCAGCCTGTCTATTGGTCTGAGGGTGGTATGCTGCTGCAATCCGATGTTTGACACCATACTTTTTCAAGGCAGCAGCTATAACCCTATTGTCAAAATGCCTCCCTTCATCACTGATGATCGCCTTAGGGATGCCGAATTTGGAAAAAATGTTTTTATGCAAAAACCTCTGAACCGTATTGGCATCGTTCTTCTGAGTGGCGATCGCTTCAACCCATTTGGACACATAGTCCACTGCCAGGAGGATGTATAAATTCCCACATGAAGTTGGGAATGGTCCCATAAAATCTATTACCCAAACGTCGAAGATCTCGACTTCAAGAATATTTTGTGTTGCGTGTAAAAGAGTCTATCGCAATTGTAGTGCAAGTGTACACGACGCAAGTAGTAAGTGATACGAAGTATCAGATATCGTCTCCACAGGGATTGGGCTAATAGCTTCACCTTAATTCACTGCACGAAGTAAAGAAAATAGTTTAGAAAGTTGTCACGAAAATATGGAAGAAAACGTAAATAAAATAATTGAAATATCAAGATAGAGAGAATGGGCTGGTATTGAATTGCTCAGTAGTACAGGTATTGCAATGCTTAGGAACTCCAGTTCTGTCGTAGTGCCTGTCGCGGCAGCAGTCCGTCGGTCGTCGCGGCAGCAAACACACCAACTCTGTACTTCAAGTTTGGCAAGAATCCCAGATCTGCCTTGGCCTATCCCTAGGTCCAAGTCTGTCGATGATCACGTCTTGATGATACCTCCCGGCGTGAATCGAAGGATGAACACCGATGTGTATGAATTCTTCTTTAGCCACTTAACCTCGCCCTATCCCTAGGCACGAGATAGTTCAACTATAAACTAGAGAACTTGCTCTTATTTCTTTCGTATACTTAACTCTCCCGATGCTAAGTAAATAGATAACCTCACAATGCTCTCCCGATGCTCTTGCAAGATATTAATAACCAAAATAAGAGAACTTGAAGTTTATTTTATTGAACTTGAAAAATCCTAAAACAAAACAACCCTTGCAACTACTTTACAAATCAACCCGTGGCCCTAGGGGTTTTTAGAACATATCGACGGCGGGTAAACGGCGGAGGGGTTTGGTTGTCGATTATGGGGTATGATGTTATCCTAGGTTAAAATCTATGCCCTTATATAAGCTTTGGGCTCAAGTATTCTAAGTTAACAAGGATTACAACTTTAATTAAAAGTAAGATTCTAATAAAGACTTAATCTTCAAGTATCCTACTTTTCAGCCGCCATCCTTGTTTCTTGGGATTTCCTCTTCTTGAGCTTTGGCTTGACATATCTTTTGATCCGGGGCTTGGAAAAATATATTGTTTTCACACGACAGACGAGCATAATTTTCTCTATCTATCGAGGTCCACTTTGCTATTCCTCCACTGACTTGCTGTCGTCCTCTGCTGTCACGGCAGATCCATGGCAGCATCGTCCTCATCGTCTGCTTGTCTAGTTTAGCTCTTCTGCTTCCCTGCCCAGCGCCTGCCCTCTCCGTTAGCTATGGCTGATACCTGCAAAAACAGCTATTTTTAGTAGAATCTGTACCTTTAATATATTTGTGATGTTTTGCTGTAAACTAACCTAAATGCAATGAATAGTGCTTGAATGCAGCAGAAATATGGGTTAAAAAGGGTGTAAATAATAGAACTTTTACACACTCAACACACCCCCAAACTCAAGTTTTTGCTTGCCCTCAAGCAATTAAGACCTAAAAAAAATGAATATTTTTGTGTTGGCTTTCAAGCAGTGAACTGTCCCTTACCTGTCGCTCATTCTCTGTGGCGGCAGCAACCTGTTGGAAAGATTAGGATCTGTTCGGAATCTCACTATAGTCCTCGTGTAGTGTGTGCAGGCTTGTGAACAATTATATGCTAAGACTCTCTTAGTTTCACTAGAATATTCAACTCTTAACTTGAATTTTTATGCCAAAGTTTATCTTCTTGAAGGCACATTTTCATGCTTCTTTGAATTTTTTGTTTTGACTTTATTTCTCTATTTTTCAAGCTAAAGTTTCACTAGAGCCGGTTTCGGGCACCTCTAGCTAACTTCCTAGAGCCGGTTTCGAGCACCTCTAGGGCTGTTGAGTCTATTTTGCTAAACTTCTTTCCTAGAGCCAGTGTTAGGCACCTCTAGGGGCTATTCAAGTGCTAAGCTTCCTATTCTAGTTTGGCTAAAAGAAATCTAAGCAGTATAACAGTCACAATGGTGTTTAAGTTTTCAGAACTATAGAAAGGCTCTAAACTTCTCCTTAAACTGTCCTAAAGATGCTGCCACAACAGAGCTGTCATGACAGGAAAGTTTACTTCACAGTTTTAAGCCAACAGTTTTTTCAGTTTTTTTTAGAGAACTTAAAAGACACAACAATTAATTAAAAAGATGTACTAAGACTCCATTAAAATGGAGGGTTGCCACCCCCAAACTCGAGGGTTGCATTGCCCTCAATGCAAAATGACAAAATAAAAATGAAGGCAGGTACATCACAAAATATAGATAAAGCAGGCAGCAATAAAAAGAAAATAAAAGACTTAGATTTTAAGCGATGTCTTCACTGCTGTTGCTGACACGGATTTGGCGGCGGGTTCTGGTCCTCGGGGCAGGCTAGGTGGTTTGCTCTACGACTTGGATGTCAGAGCTGCTGCCGCTATCCCAAGTGCTGCTGCTGCTGGTGGTGGTGCTGGCCTTGGGCATTAGCTTTCTGTCGGCCATTCGTTTCTGCCTCTTGACATGCGTGAATTCCTTCTCCAAATTCCTCCGAATAGGAGGTTCTGCCTCGTTGTCAGCCAGACAGAGGAAGGGGAGAAACCAGCAACATAGGCATCGATGTCATCCGAGGGCTGTCGCTTCGTTCCTCGGGCGAAGGTGTCTGCCGGAGGACTGCCAGCTGTAGGTGATGGGGTGGAAGCAACAGAATGTGTGTGTGGGGAAGTAGGTGGTGTAGGTGTGTGGACAGGGGTGGGGATGGTGAAATAGTGGGCAGGGAAGGTGGGGAAAACAACATCGGGATAATTTAAAGTATTGGTAATGAAATTTACCGTTGAGTTGGTGAAATCCCTGATGAATGTCATCAGCCCCATCTGTCTGTCTTCCACTCGCTGTATGGCAGCAAGGATCTGAGCAGATTGGTCTGTCGGAGCGGCTGCTGCGGCAGGTTCATGGGCAGGTTCCTCGGATGATTCTGCTGGAGTGGCAGCCGGGTTGAAGGAGGAGAGGAGGGTTGCGACTATCAGCTCCATGAGGCTGGTAATGTTGTTATCGGTCCAGCCTCGTCCCTTGACCAATTTATCGGTGGTGGCTTCTGGTACAGCAGCGCAGCGGCAGAGGGATGTGATCATGAATGGTAGGCAAAGGCGGGCGGTTGATCGATTGGTGCAGTCCAAGATGCTCTCCCTCATATAGCGGCCCACGTTGATAGGCCGGTTGTTCATGATTGAATGAATGAGGGATAGCCTCTGCTGGTCCACCGTCGTGTGATGGGAGGACGGCAGGATGCGCTTCTTGATGAAAGCATTCCATAACTTGGCTTCTGGAAGAAGCTGACCCCTTTTTACAGTGTTAGGGTTCTTTTTGCTCTTATTCCACTCCGTCCCTTCTTCTGTCACCTCTGCCATGACAGCACCGAAAGCGGCAGAGTCAAGGGTGTCCAAAAACTACTGATGGGCATCGTCGTTGGGACCAAAATAGAGGCCATACATATGGTTGATGCTATCGGCTGTGAATGGTACCTCTGTCCCTCGGACAGTTACTGATGTTGCCGTCCTGCTGTCGATGGTAGCGTAGAACTCCCTTACCAGCGTGTCATTCATTTCAGCTGGCTGCTCGGCAAACTGCTCCCATAGCTGAGCCTTTATCGCCCTTGCGATGAATGGTCTAAGCCCCATGTTCTTTGCCTTTCGGATGTATATGAAGCCTCGTTCTTCCCAGATTTCCTTAGTTGCGAAGGATTGCGGGGTGGGTGCTGCCGCTGAAGAGGTTGAAGCAGCACTGCGGCGGGTACGTCTGGAAGACATGTTAGTTGCAAGGGTTTTGAAAGTAAAGAAAACAAAGAAAAATGAAAGGGGAGAGCAAGTAAGAATAAGCTGAAGTGAGGAAAATGAAAATGAAACGGGGTTTTATAGAGGTAGAGTTGCTGCTGTTTAATGTTGTAACGGCAGGCGTGAATAACGGAGCGAATGTTGAGTTTTGGCCTGTCTGACGCGTCTGACACGCATTTATGCGTCTGTTACGCGTCTGTCACACGCTTCTGCGTCTGCCGTATCAGTTTGTTGACAGCCTATCTTATCCTTGTCTGCGGCAGCAGCTTGAACGACAGGCATCAATAAATGGGCTCTTTTGGGCTGATGGATGGATGGTGGGCTTGGGTCACTTCTCCTTTTCTTCTTGACTCCTTTATTTCCTAAAAACAGAAAATATAAAAACATTATTCAAATAAAATAAACCTAATTTCCTAATAAATAATAAAATACATAATTAAAAATAAATTTTAGGTTAAATTAGGGATGCCTTGCGGGGCATCTCCCAAACTAACCACTTCCTGTATTCCTGGGGCTTCAGTCCCCTTATAATGCTTGAGGCGCTGTCCATTGACTTTAAATTGGTGCCCGTCTTTTAATGATCGGATAGTGATGGCACCATGGGGAAAAACTTGTACCACTTGAAACGGGCCAGACCATCTAGACTTTAGCTTTCCTGGGAAGAGTTTCAGTCTAGAGTTGAACAACAACACAAGCTGCCCTGGGCAGAACTGTCGTGGCAGCAACTTCCTATCATGCCACTTCTTAGTTTTCTCCTTGTAAATTCTTGCATTGTCGTAGGCCATTGTTCTTATTTCGTCAATCTCGTTCAGATCTAATAGCCTTTTCTGGCCTGCCTTGTCCAAGTCCATATTCACTGCCTTGATTGCCCAGTATGCCATGTGCTCTATCTCGACAGGCAGATGACAGGTTTTCCCATAAATCAGTCGGTATGGAGACATGCCCAATGGAGTCTTAAAAGCTGTCCTATATGCCCATAATGCATCATTAAGGAGTAAAGACCAATCTTTCCTAGTTGGTTTAACCATCTTCTCAAGAATGTTCTTAACTTCCCTATTAGATATCTCAACTTGTCCATTGGTCTGTGGGTGGTATGTTGTCGCGATCCTGTGCTTGACACCATATTTCTTCAATGCGGCAGCAATAACCCTATTGTCAAAATGTCTCCCTTCATCACTGATAATCGCCTTAGGGATGCCAAATCTAGAGAAAATGTTCTTGTGTAGAAATTTTTGAACTGTCTTGGCATCATTCTTTTGAGTGGCGATAGCTTCAACCCACTTAGAGACATAATCCACTGCTAGGAGGATGTATAGATTTCCACATGAAGATGGAAAATGTCCCATAAAATCAATCCCCAAATGTCGAAGATCTCGACTTCTAGTATGTTCTGCAGTGGCATCTCGTTTCTCCTCGAGATGTTACCTGTCCGCTGGCACCTGTCACAGTTCTTGTAGAAGTCCTGTGCATCTTTATACAGTGTCGGCCAGTAGAACCCCGACTGCAGCACCTTGGCAGCAGTTTTGTTGCCTCCTAAGTGACCTCCATATTGTGAAGCATGGCAGTGATGGAGAATGTCTTTTTGCTCTTCTTGTGGTACACACCTCCTTATAACTTGATCTGCACACATTTTGAAAAGAAGAGGTTCGTCCCAATAATAATGCTTAACATCATTTTGGAACCTCTTCCTGGCTTGATAATTAAGATCAGAAGGAAGTATTCCGCTAACTATAAAATTAACGAAATCAACATACCAGGGGAGTTTAGAAGACTTACCTGCCGCCATGGCTGTTGCGGCAGCGATTGCGGCAGCAAAGAGCTGCTCATCTGGGAAGGTCTCTAGTATGTTTGTCTCATCTATTGGTAGACTCTATCCCATCTCCAATCTTGACAAGTGATCTGCCACCTGATTTTCTGTCCCTTTTTTTGTCCTTGATTTCAAGGCTTTGCATCCTTCTTTGCGAACAAATACTTCAGGGCAGAATGGTCTGTGTGCACTATTACTTTCGTCCCAAGTATGTAAGAACGAAACTTGTCAATGGAGAACACCACAGCTAATAGCTCCTTTTCTGTGGTGGTGTAGTTCACTTGGGCGTCATTCAATGTCTTGCTGGCATAATATATGACATGAAACAACTTATCTCTGCGCTGCCCAAGTGCTGCCCCGACAACATAGTCACTAGCCTCACACATGATCTCAAATGGCTGTGTCCAGTCTGGTGGCTGTACTATTGGGGCTGTTACCAGTTTTTCCTTCAGAACCTTGAATGCTTCAGTACATTCTTCATTAAAGTCAAAGGGTCGGTTCTGCTCTAAAAGATGGCATAGAGGCTTGGTGATTTTCGAGAAATTTGCGATGAATCTCCGATAAAAACCAGCATGCCCTAAAAAACTCCTAATACCCTTGACTGTGGTCGGCAGCGGCAGCTTCTCGATCACTTCAATCTTAGCCCTGTCGACTTCTATCCCACGGCAGCTAATCTTATGGCCAAGGACTATCCCTTCATCCACCATAAAGTGGCATTTTTCCCAATTCAAGACTAGATTGGCTTTTTCACATCTTTCAAGTACCTTTTTTAGATTGCCGAGGCAGCTCTCAAAATTGTCTCCAAAGACAGAAAAATTATCCATAAAAATCTCAAGGAAGTCCTCTACCATATCGGAGAATATGGCCATCATGCACCTTTGGAAGGTGGCGGGTGCATTGCATAGTCCAAACGACATCCTCCTAAAAGCGTATGTTCCGTAGGGGCATGTGAAAGTCGTCTTTTCTTGATCCTCCGGTGCGATAGCAATTTGATTGTAACCTGAGTAACCATCAAGAAAACAATAGTAAGGTTTACCCGCTAATCTATCAAGCATTTGATCAATAAAGGGTAAAGGAAAGTGGTCCTTTCGGGTAGCTTTGTTAAGCTTCTGATAGTCCATACAAACCCTCCAACCGGTCACAGTCCTGGTTGGGATTAACTCGTTGTTTTCATTGGTCACCACGGTCATTCCTCCTTTCTTTGGAACGCATTGCACCGGGCTCACCCATTTGCTGTCGGAGATGGCGTAAATAATACCAGCATCTAACCATTTGATTATCTCTTTACGCACCACCTCTTTCATCGCATGGTTTAGCCGCCTTTGGGCATCTATAGTCGGCTTATGGTCTTCTTCTAAAAGGATTTTGTGCATGCATAACGCCGAACTAATGCCTTGAATGTCAGCGATCGTCCATCCAATTGCCTTTTTGTGCTGCCGTAGCATGCCAATTAGCTGTCGTTCCTGTTCCTGCGGCAGCTTAGAAGAGATGATTACGGGCAACGTATCATTTGAACCAAGAAAAGCATATTTTAGCTGCCCTGGCAGGGGCTTCAGTTCTAAGGTAGGTGGTTCAACAGTAGATGGCTTTTGGATTAAATGGTTATCCGAAATATAATTTAAAGGTTCGAATAACTTACCTGGACGATTGCCTAACCAGTTTACCTCCTCCTGATCTTCAGTATCAGATGTATCGGAGTCAGAGGAGTTGTTGTCGTCGGTGCTGTCGTGACAGCCCTGTAGGTGGCTGCCGCGGCAGTGCCCGATTTTTATGTCGTGACAGCCCGACCAGATGCAGGGTTGATCAAGGATAACTTCAGTGATAGCCTTGCATTCCTCGTATGCATCAGCATGCTTCATTGCTTGGAGAACATTCAACTTAATCTCTTGGTCATTCACTCTCATGGTGAGTTCTCCTTTTTCCACATCAATCAGTGATCTTCCCGTGGCTAAGAAGGGTCGCCCAAGGATGATTGGTGCGTTTTCATTTGCTTCACAGTCTAAAACAAGAAAGTCAGCAGGAAAAATAAATTTATCCACTCTTACCAGAATATCTTCGATTTTTCCTTCTGGATGAACGTAAGAGCGGTCTGCAAGCTGCAGAATTACTGTCGTGGGCCGCGCCTTTCCAATACCTAATTTCTGAAAAACAGATTTTGGCATTAAATTGATACTAGCACCAAGATCACAAAGTGCCTTACCCACATATTTGTCTCCGATTACACAAGGTATGATGAAGCTCCCCGGATCCTTCTTTTTCTGGGGTGGCTGCCGATGAAGAATACTCATGCAACCATCTGCCATCCTTAACGTTTCAAATTCCCCCAGTTTATATTTTTTTGACATGACATCCTTGAGAAATTTGGCGTAACCGGGCATCTCCCTAACGACATCTAACAGCGGAATATTAATATGAACCTGCTTAAAAATATCATAAATCTTTTTAAGTTGAGATTCTTGCTTAGCTTGCTGTATCCGTTGAGGAAAAGGAGGTGGGCGGCGGTAATCAGCAATACGTCCTTCCCACTGCATACGAATCTGAGGAGGTTTGGGTTCATCATTTTTCTCCTCTGTCGCTTCTGCTGTCGTGACAGGCTCATCGACAGCAGTCTGTTTGTTACCTGTCATGGCAGCTTCCTCGGCAGGTTTGTCCAAGGCTGGTTCCTTTACTATTTCAACTTCTTTTTCCGGCCCTGGTAGTTTCTTCCCACTTCTAGTAGTAATGGCCTTACATTGCTCATGTGTGGGCTGCCTAGCATTTTCAGTATTACTAGGGAATCCTCCAGTCTGCCTCGGCTTAATATGTTGGGAAACCTGACCCATTTGTGTCTCTAGAGATTTCAAAGTAGCCTCATGATTTGTCATCCTCATCTCTGTTTTATCCATGAACGTCTCTGTTTTCTTGACAAACTGATTCATATTCTCAATATAAGTACTTGTCTGAGACATAAAGGTGGCCAGAGTCTGTTCTAGTATACTGCTCGTGGCAGCTGGTGGCTGTTGTTGCTGCTGCGGCGGCAGTTGCTGTCGCGTCAGCAATCTAGGTCCTCCCTGATTCTGATTGTGTGCTTGAGGATTCAGGGCATTATTAGGATTACTCTAGGAAAATTTGGGATCCTTCCTCCAATTGGGATTATAATTGTTGGAGTTGTAATTCGGCTTGTTGTAATTTCCAACATACTTTCCCTCTTCTAACTGTATTAGACACTCATCCCGACTATGATTTCCCTCACAGATATCACATACCTCCTCAACAGCAAATCCTTGTAATCCATCATCATTTAATAACCTTTTCATTGCTTTAGTAAGGAATGCTACCTGTGATTTCATTGTGCTGTCGGCCTCATAATCCTTGACAGCAAGTACTCGCTTACCCCCTCTTCTTGTAGTTGGAAACTGCTCCTCATTCTTGGCCAGATTTTTCAAAACTTGTAATGCCTCGTCCGGATCTCTATCCAATAATAGTCCATTTGCTGCAGAATCAATTCGAATGCGAGTTTGTAAGTTAGCAGCATTATAGAACTTTGTTACCTGATTCCAAACGGGGAATCCATGCATTGGGCAGTTCCGAAGAAGAGTAGTAAATCTGTCCCAGGCCTCGTGCATCGGCTCGTCATCTTCCTGCTGAAAAGTAGCAATTTTATTACGTAATCGCTCAGATAAATGCGAAGGATTAAAACGAGATAAAAATTCACGAGATAAATCTGCCCAAGTTATGATTAAACCCGGCGTAAGTTTATTCCACCAAGTTTTAGCTCTGTCCCTCAATGAATGGGGAAATAACCGAAGCCTCAGTATCTCCGGATTAACTCATGGTAGTCTAAACGAACCACAGATTTCCTGGAACGTTTTGAGATGCTCCCTAGCATCCTCTGTCACAGCACCACTAAACTGCTCAGCATTGTTGATCATACTAAACATGACAGGTTTAAGCTCGAAGTTATCAACATCAATATCCGGCAGTGTGGTCTCCAACTCTACATGATCATTCAACATGTAGTCACGACAGGACCGTCGCTCGGCTGCTGCAGGCGGGTCGCCGACAGGCGGTATACCATCACCAGCGGGCGGGTTATAGGCCATCTTCTCTAGCTGCTCCTCAAGGTATTCGTTCCTGGCTAAATGGTGACGAAGTTGTTTCTTGAGATTGAAGGAACGTTCAACTTCCGGATCTAATGGATACTCAGGATCCTCACCTCTTTTAGATCTGCGCATAAACAAGAAAACCTCGTGAAAAGCAAGAGTTGAAAGCACCAAAGAAAAAAAATAAAAATAAAAATAAAAAGTGCAAAAAAAGAAAGGTAGAGTTATGTTGCCAATCCCCGGCAACGGCGCCAAAAACTTGTTGCGTGTAAAAGAGTCTATTGCAATTGTAGTGCAAGTGTACACGACGCAAGTAGTAAGTGATACGAAATATCGGATATCGTCTCCACAGGGATTGGGCTAATAGCTTCACCTTAATTCACTGCACGAAGTAAAGAAAATAGTTTAGAAAGTTGTCACAAAAATATGGAAGAAAACGTAAATAAAATAACTGAAATATCAAGATAGAGAGAATGTGCTGGTATTGAATTGCTCAGTAGTGCGGGTATTGCAATGCTTAGGAACTCTAGTTCTGTCGTAGTACCTGTCGCGGCAGCACCTGTCGCGGCAGCAGTCCGTCGGTCGTCGCGGCAGCAAACACACCAACTCCGTACTTCAAGTTTGGCAAGAATCCCAGATCTGCCTTGGCCTATCCCTAGGTCCAATTCTGTCGATGATCACGTCTTGATGATACCTCCCGGCGTGAATCGAAGGATGAACACCGATGTGTATGAATTCTTCTTTAGCCACTTAACCTCGCCCTATCCCTAGGCACGAGATAGTTCAACTATAAACTAGAGAACTTGCTCTTATTTCTTTCGTATACTTAACTCTCCCGATGCTAAGTAAATAGATAACCTCACAATGCTCTCCCGATGCTCTTGCAAGATATTAATAACCAAAATAAGAGAACTTGAAGTTTATTTTATTGAACTTGAAAAATTCTAAAACAAAACAACCCTTGCAACTACTTTACAAATCAACCCGTGGCCCTAGGGGGGTTTTAGAACATATCGACGGCGGGTAAACGACGGAGGGGTTTGGTTGTCGATTATGGGGTATGATGTTATCCTAGGTTAAAATCTATGCCCTTATATAAGCTTTGGGCTCAAGTATTCTAAGTTAACAAGGATTACAATTTTAATTAAAAGTAAGATTCTAATAAAGACTTAATCTTCAAGTATCCTACTTTTCAGCCGCCATCCTTGTTTCTTGGGATTTCCTCTTCTTGAGCTTTGGCTTGACATATCTTTTGATCCGGGGCTTGAAAAAATATATTGTTTTCACACGACAGACAAGCATAATTTTCTCTATCTATCGAGGTCCACTTTGCTTTTCCTCCACTGACTTGCTGTCGTTCTCTGCTGTCACGGCAGATCCATGGCAGCATCGTCCTCATCGTCTGCTTGTCCAGTTCAGCTCTTCTGCTTCTCTGCCCAGCGCCTGCCCTCTCCGTTAGATATGGCGGATACCTGCAAAAATAGCTATTTTTAGTAGAATCTGTGCCTTTAATATATTTGTGATGTTTTACTGTAAACTGACCTAAATGCAATGAATAATGCTTGAATGCAGCAGAAATATGGGTTAAAAAGGGTGTAATAATAGAACTTTTACACACTCAACATTTTGCAGCGGCATCTCGTGTCTCTTTGAGATGTTTCCAGTCCTTTGACACTTGTCACTATTTTTGTAGAATGTTTGGGCATCCTTAAACAGTGACGACCAATAAAATCTTGACTGCAAAACCTTGGCAGCAGTTTTGTTACCTCCTAAGTGTCCTCCATACTGTGAAGCATGACAGTGATGAAGTATAGCTTCATGTTCATCCTGTGGTACACATCTCCTTATAACCTGATCTGCACAGATTTTGAAAAGAAGAGGTTCGTCCCAATAATAATGCTTAACATCATTTTGGAACCTCTTCCTAGATTGATAATTAAGGTCAGGAGGAGTTATTCCGCTAACTAAGAAATTAACGAAATCAGCATACCAGGGGAGTTCAGGAAACTTACCTGCCGCCATGGCTGTCGCGGTAGTGATTGTGGCAGCAAAGAGCTGCTCATTAGGGAAGGTCTCCAGTATGTGTGTCTCGTCTGCCGGTAGACTCTTTCCCTTCTCCAACCTTGACAGGTGATCCGCAACTTGATTCTCTGTCCCCTTTTTGTCCTTGATTTCAAGGTCGAACTCTTGCAGAAGCAGAATCCAACATATCAGTCTAGGCTTTGCATCCTTTTTGGTGAACAGATACTTCAAGGCAGAGTGGTATGTGTGGACTATGACTTTCGTTCCAAGTATATAAGAACAGAACTTGTCAATGGAGAATACCACAGCTAATAGTTCCTTTTCTGTGGTGGTGTAGTTCACTTGAGCGTCGTTCAGTGTTTTGCTGGCATAATATATGACATGAAAAAGTTTGTCTCTCCTCTGCCCAAGTGCTACCCCAACAGCATAGTCACTAGCATCGCACATGATCTCAAACGGCAGTTTCCAGTCTGGTGGCTGTACTATTGGGGCTGTTACCAGATTTTCTTTCAAAACCTTGAATGCTTCAGTACATTCAGCGTTGAAGTCAAAGGGGCGGTTCTGCTCCAGAAGATGACATAAGGGCTTCGTGATTTTTTAAAAGTTCGCGATAAACCTTTGATAAAAAAACAGCATGCCCTAAGAAACTTCTGATTCCCTTGACTGTGGTGGGTAGCGGCAGCTTTTCGATTACTTCTATCTTAGCTCTGTTGACTTCTATGTCGCGGCAGCTAATTTTATGGCCGAGGACTATCCCTTCATCCACCATGAAGTGACACTTTTCCCAGTTCAATACCAAGTTTGCCTTTTCACATCTCTCGAGCACTTTCTGTAGGTTGCCTAGGCAGCTTTCAAAGTTGTCTTCAAAGACTAAAAAATCATCCATAAATATTTCTAGGAAATCCTCTACCATATCGGAGAATATTGCCATCATGCACCTTTGAAAGGTGGCTGGTGCATTACAAAGTCCAAATGGCATCCTCTGAAAAGCATAAGTATCGTACAGGCATGTGAACGTCGTCTTTTCTTGATCTTCCGGTGCGATGGCTATTTGATTATAACCCGAGTAACCATCAAGAAAACAATAGTAAGGCTTACCCGCTAATCTATCAAGTATTTGATCAATAAAGGGTAAAGGGGAAGTGGTCCTTCCGGGTAGCTTTATTAAGCTTCCGGTAGTCCATACAAACCCTCCAACCGGTCACAGTCCTGGTTGGGATTAGCTCGTTATCTTCGTTGGTTACCACGGTTATTCCTCCTTTCTTAGGAACACACTGCACCGGGCTCACCCACTTACTATCCGAGATGGCATAGATTATTCCAGCATCTAGCCATTTTATGATCTCCTTGCGCACCACCTCTCGCATAGCATCATTCAGACGTCTCTGTGCATCAATGGTCGGCTTATGATCATCCTCTAGAAGGATTTTATGCATGCATAGTGCCGGACTGATGCCTTGGATATCAGCTATCGTCCATCCAATAGCCTTTTTGTGCTACTGCAGCATCCCAATTAGCTGATGTTCCTGTTCCTGCATCAACTTGGTAGAGATGATTATGGGCAACGTATCATTTAAACCAAGGAAAGCATATTTTAACTGCCCTGGCAGGGGCTTAAGATAGAGAACATGGGGCTCAACAGTTGATGGCTTTTGAATTATATGGTTATCCGAGGTATAATTTAAGGGCTCGAACAACTTACCTGGATGATTGCCTATCCAATTTACCTCCTCTTGATCTTCAGTATCAGATGTATCAGATTCTGAGGAGCTGCTGTCGTTGGTGCTGTCGTGACAGTCTTCTAAATGGCTGCTGAGGCAGTGGCCAATTTTGATGTCGTGGCAGCCCGACCTGATGCAGGGTTGGTCAAAGGTAATTGCAGTGATGGCCTTGTACTCTTCTTCTGCATCAGCATGTTTCATTGCTTGGAGAACATTTAGCTTGATTTCCTCTCATAGTGAGTTCTCCTTTTTCCACATCAATCAGTGATCTTCATGTGGCTAAGAAGGGTCGCCCCAGGATGATTGGTGCGTTTTCATCTGCTTCACAATCTAAGACAAGAAAGTCAGCAGGGAAAATAAACTTATCCACTCTTACCAGAATATCTTCAATTTTTCCTTCTGGGTGAACGTAAAAGCGGTCTGCCAGCTGCAGTACTACTGTTGTGGGCTGAGCTTTTCCAATACCTAATTTCTGAAAAACAGATTTGGGCATTAAATTTATACTAGCACCAAGATCACAAAGTTCCTTACCCACAAATTTTCCTCCGATTATGCATGGTATGATGAAGCTCCCAGGATCCTTCTTCTTCTGGGGTGGATACTTGTGCAGAATACTCATGCATCCATGTGTCATTTTAACCGTTTCAAATTCCCCAAGTCTGGATTTCTTCGACATGACATCCTTGAGAAATTTGGCATAACCAGGTATTTCCCTCACAGCATCTAATAATGGAATATTGATATGAACTTGCTTAAAAATACCATAAATCTTCTTAAGCTGAGATTCATGTTTCAATTTTAGTAAACGTCGAGGGAAAGGTGGTGGGGGACGATAATCAGCAATGCGTCCTTCCCACTGCATTCGGATCTGAGGAGGTTTAGGTTCTTCATCTTTCTCCTCTGTCCCTTCTGCTGTCATGACAGGTTCATCGGCAACAGGCTGCTTGTCATCTGCCGGGGCAACTTCCTCGGCAGGTGACTCCAAGGCTGGTTTCTTAACTGTTTCAGCTTCCTTCTCTGGCCCTGGTAATTTCTTCCCACTCCTAGTAGTGATGGCTTTACACTACTCATGTGTGGGCTGCCTAGCATTTTCAGTATTGCTAGGAAATCCGCCATTCTGCCTTGGTTTAACATGTTGGGAAATCTAACCCATCCGTGTCTCTAGTGATTTCAGAGTAGCTTCATGGTTAGTCATCCGCATCTCTGTTGTATCCATGAATGTCTCAGTCTTTTTGACGAAGTGATTCGTGTTCTCAATATAGGTTCATGTTTGAGACATAAACTTAGCCAGGGTCTGCTCCAGTATACTAGTCGTGGCAGGTTGTGGCTGTTGCTACTGCTACTGCGGTTGCTGTCGAGTCAGTAATCTAGGTCCTCCCTGATTCTGAGTGTTCTGTGCTTGAGGATTCAGGGCATTATTAGGATTCCTCCAGGAGAACTTGGGATCCTTTCTCCAGTTGGGATTCTAATTGTTGGAATTATAATTCTGCTTATTGTAGTTCCTAACATACATCCCTTCTTCTAACTGTAACGAGCACTCCTCCGAACTGTGATTTCCATCGCAAGTTTCGCATACCTCATCAGCAGAATAGACAGGCTGTGAATCTTCTTTTAAGAGCTTTTTCATTGCCTTAGTGAGGTATGCCACCTGTGATTTTAATGAATTGTCAGCCTCATAATCCTTTACAGCTAGAACTCGTTTACTCCCTCTTCTTGCTGTAGGAAACTATTCCTCATTCTTCGCCAGATTTTTCAATACTGCCATTGCCTCATCTGGGTCTTTGTCCAGCAGTAATCCATTTGCTACTGAATCAATTCTAATACGAGTTTGTAAATTGGCAGCATTATAGAATTTAGTTACCTGGTTCTAAACGGGGAATCCATGCATCGGGCAGTTCCTCAAGAGGGTGGTAAATCTGTCCCAGGCCTCGTGCATCGGCTCGTCTTCTTCCTGTTGAAAAGTAGCAATTTCGTTATGTAATCGCTCAGATAAGTGTGAAGGATTAAAATGAGATAAAAATTCACGAGTTAAATCTGCCCAAGTTCGTATTGAACCCGGCGTTAGTTTATTCCACCAAGTCTTTGTTCTGTCCCTCAATGAATGAGGAAATAACCGAAGCCTCAGTATCTCCGGATTAACTCCTGGTAGTCTAAACGAACCACAGATTTCCTGGAACGTTTTCAGATGCTCCCTAGCATCCTCAGTAGCAGCACCACTAAATTGGCCAGCGTTGTTGATCATACTGAACATAACAGGTTTCAGCTCAAAGTTATCAACATCCATATCTGGCAGGGTTGTTTCCAGTTCTACATGATCATTGAGCATGTAGTCTCGGCATGACCGGCGTGCGGCAGCGACAGGAGGATCGGCAGGTTGGTCGTTCACTCCATTCCCGATAGGATTGTTATTATCCTGGGGATTGTTTTGATCGTCCCTTCTTTCTTCGTGCCTTCCGTTTACCATTGCGTCTAATTTTCCTTCTAAGTATTCGTTTCTTTCTACGAGGTATCGAACTCTTTTTCTGAGATTGTACGTACGTTCAATTTTAGGATCTAACTGGTGCTCAGGTGCTTTCCCTCGTTGAGATCTGCGCATAAGCAAACAAAAGACCTTGTGAAATGTATAGGTTGAACGATCCAAGTAAAAACAGAAAAGTAAAGGAAGTGCAGTAAAAGATAGGGTAAAGATATGTTGCCAGTCCCCGGCAACGGCGTCAAAAACTTGTTGTGTGTAAAAGTGTCTATCGCAATGTAGTGCAAGTGTACACGACGCAAGTAGTAAAGTGATACGGAAGTATCGGATATCGTCACCACAGGGACTGGGCTAATAGCTTCACCTTGAATTACTGCACGAGAAGAAAAAAGAATAGTTTAAATTATTGTCACGAAAATATAAAGAATACTGAAAATAAAGAGTATTGAAATCAAGATAGAGAGAATGGGCCGGTATTGAATTGCTCAGTAGTGTAGTTGTTGCAAAGTCTAGGAAACTCTATTCTGTCGTCGTGCCTGCTGCGGCAGCACCTATCGCGGCAGCGGTCTGTTGGTTATCGCGGCAGCGATTACTCAACTCAGTACTTCAAGCTTGGCAAGAATCCCTGTTGTGCCTTGGCCTATCCCTAGGTCCAAGTCTGTCGATGAACACGTCTTTGATGATACCTCCCGGCGTGAATCGAAGGATGAACACCGATGTTGTTGAATTCTTCCTTAGCCACTTAACCTCTTCCTATCCCTAGGTCCGAGATAGTTCAACTATAAACTAGAGAACCCGCACTTATTCTTTTCGTATACTTAACTCTCCCGATATTAAGTAAATGAGTAATCTCACAATGCTCTCCCGATACTCTTGCAAGATGTTGAAAACCAGAATAAGCAAACTTGAAGTAATTTTATTGAACAGAAAAATTCCTAAAACAAATGCAATCCTTGCAACTACTTTACAAATCAACCCTTAGCCCTAGGGGAAGTTTAGAACATGGTGAGGAAGGGAAAACGGCTAGGGTTTTGGGAAGAAGGCTAGAGAATGGTGATGTCCTCTCCTAGGTCGAATTACATGCCTTTATATACGCCTTGGGTTCAAGTTTTCTAATATGGCAAGAATACAAGTTTAAATTAAAGTACAACTCTAATAAAGACTAAATCTTCAGAGCAGTAGTCTTTAATTCGTCCTTCCTTCTTGCTTGGGATTTCTTCCTTGAACCTTGGGCTTGGCCTTCATTCTGATCTAGGGCTCGGAAAAATATAAGGGTACTCCACGACAGATGGGCTTAATTTTCTCTTTCTGTCGAGGTCCGCTTCACTTTCTTCCCTTCACTATCGATGTCGTCCTTGGCTGCCACGGCAGCGGCCATGGCAGCATCTTCCTTCACGTCTGCACATCCAGTTCCAGCTCTGCTGCCCTCCATCTGCTATAGCAGCTACCTGCAAAAACAACCAATTTTAGTAGAAACTTTGCCATTTAATATATTTGTGATGTAAAACTGAAATCTAACCTAAATGCAATGAATTATGCTTGAATGCAGCAAAAATATGGGTTAAATAGGGGGTAAAATATAGAACTTTTATACACTCAACAGCAACTTAATTGAGTCCATGTATTCTTGTTATTGATAAAAGTCACGGAGGATTGGTTGGAACCCGATGATCATTCCAAAGGGAGATTGAGACTCTTGTATCCACTTTCCAGTAGGTACCCATTTCTAAGGTACGTTTAGAACCAAATACTCTTCCACACATAGGAAGGTCTTGATCCGAGGGGGGCTTCGAGAAATCTGTTATGGGGTAGTATTTTGCTTTTAAAAGTCGGGCCATAAGTGAAACTGGGTTTGAGATATGTCTCAAACCTTGTTTTTCCAAGATAGCAATATTAAACTTGCCCAAGTCTTGAAACCCCATTCCCTCATTCTCCTTTGGTAGACTGAGGGCTTGCCACGTGCACAAGTTGATGCCACGCTTATTTAGAGAATTCTGCCACCAATATCTTGCAAACAAAGACTCCAAATTCTTACATAAGGAGGTTGGAAGAAGGAAACAGAGCATGGCATAAAGAGGCAATGCTTGAAGGACCGACTTAATGTAGACTTTCTTGCCTCCAGCTGATAGAGATTTGTTATTCCAATGAGAGAGACTTTTCTTGCATTTGTCTCGGAGAAAGGATAAGGACTGCGTTTTATTTCTCCCAACCATCGATGGAAGTCCCAAAGTATTTGGGCAAGATTAGCTTGAGACTTCAAGGATACGACAAACGTCCTATCTATTTGCATCAATTACACTATAGCTGAAGAAAATGCTTGACTTCTCAAAATTTATACACTGCCCTGATCACTGTGAATATGTCAGAAGTCTGTTCTTCAAATTCATAGCCCCATTTGTTGTTGCATCCCCAAAAATTATACCAGCATCTTGTTAAGTGTGCAAAAGTCTTATATTTATACCCTAGTTTAGCTCAATTATTTTTGTTCTTAAGTATAGTTTAGGTTGCATTTATTAGGTAACATGCAAAAAATAGCATAGATTAAACAATCTGCATTGTTTGATGGATTTAGTTGATTTTATACACATGATACTGTTCAAGTGCGTTTTCTCCCAATACGTAGGTACCCGCCCAGGTAGATGCCGCCGAGGCAGCAAAGGGGGTAGATAAAGAGAAAGCTGGGAGATGAAAGAGGAAGCTGTTGGAGCATCAGGAGAGCTGATCGAGAAGGAAAGCACCAGAATGTAAAGTTGTGCCAACATCTGCACACCAGTCCATATCCCCGTCGAGGCAGTCAACTACTTGCCACCAAGGCAGCACTTCAAGGAAGAATGGAAAAATGCAAAGTGGTATGTGATAGAAAGAGCTCATCAAGCCCGATTTTTAGAGACCACTTGCACGTGCATTGGAGCCCAGCAGACAAAGAAAAGCTAGGTCAAATTCAAGTTGAAGAAAAGTCAAACGGGAATCTAAGAGTATTCAATGATCTTTTAATGAGTTGTAATCATACTCTAACTAGTATTCCGACCCTAAACCGACTTAGGCCTAGGCTCCTCCCCTATATATATGTAATCGACAAGTTGGAGAGAACACAATTGAGATTTGAGAGAAACTCCTTCTTGTCGAAACCCTAGTGTCGTCCAAAACCCACTATGTTTTAAACCTTCTCTAGGGCTAAAGGTTGGTTGTGTAGTAGTTGTGAGAGTCTTGTTGTATTTGTTTAGGATTTCAATTTTGCAATAAAATTCAAGGTTTGTTTACTCTTGGTTCTTCATTGCCGCAATCTTTATTGGGAGAGAAGAGGGCTTCAATCCATCTGTTCAATATCAGGAGAGTTGAACTCACAAAACGAGTAAACATGGTTTTATCCAAACATAGGGTAAAGCTACTTCGGCTTAAGGATAAGTTAAGAACTTCAGTGGCTAAAAGAGGATCCACAATCTGTTGGTGTTCACCCTTAGATTCACGTCAGGAGGTATCATCCAAGACGTGTTCGCCAATAGTACTTCAGTCTTCGGGAGAAGAGGGAGTCATAGAAAGGGGTCGTGCCGAACCTTGAATTATCGCTTAACTACCCAAACAGTCACTTGCTCTCTGCCGAGGCGGGCGCCTACCGAGGCATAGTCGTGGGTGGCTGTTGAAAGTTGTTAAGTTGATCTGCAAAACTGTGCTGAGACAGTACATCAATTCTCCACACTACGAAACATCCAATACCGACTCATTCTCTCACTCTGATTTCTCAATTTACTTTACTCGCTTTAGCTTTAGCTTCAATCAAACCAACTTCTCATATTTGTGTTTTTACTTTATTTGTGCAGAAAAGTGAACTTCAAAAAGCTGTCACAATCCCTGTGGAGACAATATCTTAAATACTATAACTTGGCACCGTGTACACTTGCACGCTAATTTGCACATCACTTTTGCATGCAACACATCTGCAAAGAGCAAATGAGTGATAAGAGGAGCTCCACAGACTATTCTAACACCACGTAAAGTGCCTTGTTGAGACGATAGGCGGAGGAAAAAAGATAAACCTTCACTGCAAATCAAAAATAGTTAAGGACTCAGAGGATCACCTTGTCTCAATCCCCTTGTAGGCCAAAATTTCTCACCCAATTTTCCATTCACAACGATGGAATAAGAGACTGAACTCACACAGTCCATAATACGAGAAATACATAGGTTAGTAAAGCCCATTTTACGCATCATTGCCTCAATAAAAGACCATTCAACACGGTCGTAGGCCTACACGTATACGAATAAATATGTATTTTATGATTTGGTTTACATTATATGTATTAGTATTATTATTATGTTACTATTCGCTTTCTTTTTTTCATTTTTTAATTCGTTTTCCTTTTTCTTTTTAGTTTATGTACTTATTCCATGCTTTTAATTATATTTTACATTTATATGTTTTTTATCTTCTTTTTATAAATGGTACCAACTGAGCATATTATTAAAGACAAATGAAACCAAAAGTCATACAAAGTTTACAAACCAAAGACGCCATGGCAAGCACCGAAGAAGGAGCATCCTCGATCCAAAAGCCATCTTCAGTCGCCCCTTTGCCTACCATCGCCATTACATGTGCCGTCTGATTACTGTTTCTTCCCACAAAGGTAAATGTGCATCTTCTAAATCTTCTTGAGATTGATTTAGCATCAAATATAATTGTTCTGATAATAGATAATTCGCCACTTGGGGAATTTAACTTTTGAATGACTGATCTTGAATCCCCTTCCATAATAATGTCTATGCAACCAATATCTTCCCCAAATTGAAGCCCCTGGAGAATAGCCAACGCCTCATCTTCGAAAATTTACTGAATATTGTGATTAATTCGGTAAGTTGAGCCCAAAATATATCCTTCATTATCCCTAATTACCAAGCCTAAAATTGACTTGTTTTCTTAAATGGAAACACCTGCGTCGACATTAATCTTCACAAGTGGCGACGACGGGGGAGAACACCATCGAACATTAGCCCTAACATTCGGATGGGAAAGGCTCATAGACACAGAATTGAGTTCCTCAACATATCCCTTGATAAAAGCTAAATTTGCAGGTATGGACTGAACATAATTTTCATGGATTAATCTATTTTTGGTGAACCAAATTGCCCATGATGTTATAAGTATTGTAGAGTGTTACTTATCCTCGTAATTATCCATCATCCATTTGAGCCAATTGGAAAAATCCTATTGTGATATCTGAAATGGCCACTGAAAACCCAAAGAATTCTATATATGTTGTGCATAAGTACATTTAAAACTAGCATGGGCATTATCCTCGTCATAGGCATTACATCTAGGACATAATTGAGCATTAACAAGCTTCTTGACATATAAGTTTTGCATTGTAGGAACATAATTCCATGTAAAATTTCCATATCAAAACCTTCACCTTCATAGGACACTTTGTATTCCATATAGCTTGATAAAGTGTTTGCAAAGCAGGTAGCACAACATTAGAAATTAACATTTTATATCCATTGCGCACAGTATAAATACCTGAAAGTTCACCAGTCCACCTTAGTACATCACACTGTGTAATAGATGATAGCCCAATTGACAGAATGACCATAGAATCTTCTCTGATAGAGGTGATTAAATCCTCATTCCAGAAATGTCCCTCAGTAGACATTAATTGAGATACTCGTTGCAAGCCTTGCATTGGTTTGGACATGACCTTCCTGTGAGGTTGAATAGGTAGCCAATAATCATTCCATATATCTATGGAATATCTGTCGCCCACAAGATAACCCAAGCTTAGTTCCAACAATCTTTTAGAGCTCCAAATACTCCTTTATATATACAAAGGGTTGGAGCCCAGATTAGAGTGCATGAAATCAGACGAGTAGTAATACTTTGATTTCAAAAGCTTGGCCACCAAGGAGTCAAAGTTCTAGATTAACCTTTAGCCCTGTTTTGCCAATAATGCTATATTGAATTTCCCCATATCTCGGAAACCCGTACCCTTAGTACATTTTGGTTGGCAAAGAAATTCCCATCTGCACCAGTGAATTCCTTTCTTCTCATTGAATTTTTGCCACCAATAACATGAGAAGATAGCCTCCATCTCATTGCAAAAAGTCTTTGGGAAGAGGAAGCATGACATGGCAAACACCGGAATAGAACGCAACACGCACTTTATAATCACTTCCTTACCTCCATTTGAAGGATTTTTAGCCCCTTCTTTTGAATCTATTTTAAACATCTAGCCTTTATATTTGCAAGAGCACTCTTCTTATCTCGACCAATCATGGAAAGCAACCCCAAATATTTTTCTGAACTACTTTGACCTGCAATTTCGAAGATCTGACAAACATCCTGCTTATTGCTGTCAATAACTTTTGAAGGCCTCGGCTTGTATTGAAGGCCTGACAAAGATCTGACCAATCATGACAAACATCCTGCAATTTCGAAGATCTGACAAAGATCTGACCAATCATGAGAAACAAGTAAGGGCTAATGGGGTCACCTTGTCTCAAGCCTCGGCTTGGATTGAAGGCCTCTCCCACACGGTCATTGGCAACTACTGAGTAACTCACTGAGGAAATACACTAGAGTATATTTGTCACCCATTTTTCTGCAAATCCCATTCGAAGCATTATTTTCTCCAAAAAAAACCCATTCAACTCGATTATAGGCTTTGCTCATATCCAACGTGAGTGCAAAATTCCCTTTCCGACCAACCCTTCTAGCCTTCAGAGAATGTAAAATCTCATAAGCATTTATGATAATATCAGTAATGAGTCGTCCCAGCAAGAATGCACTTTGAGCCTCATCTATGAAAAAAGGGAGAACTAACTGCATACGATTTGCAATCATCTTAGAGATGATTTTATATAAAACATTGCAAAGAGCAATTGGTCTAAATTGGGATATTGGCTTTGCATCAGATACTTTCGGGATCAAAACAATGTGAGTCAAATTAATACCCTGCATCGAATAACTATTATGGAGCATATCAATACAAAAATCTGCAACATCATCTCCAACAATATGCCAAAACCGCAGATAAAACACCACTCCCAGACCATCTTCACCAGATGCCTTGAGAGAGCCCATAGATCAAACAACCTTGTATACCTCTTCCCTTG
Organism: Hibiscus trionum; assembly: GCA_030270665.1. Classification (NCBI taxonomy): domain Eukaryota; kingdom Viridiplantae; phylum Streptophyta; class Magnoliopsida; order Malvales; family Malvaceae; genus Hibiscus; species Hibiscus trionum. The sequence goes on from BSYR01000011.1 coordinate 25,679,776, forward strand.
AATAATCTCTCAATAATTCATTATTCATATCCAAAGAAGTACTTGGATCAATTCCAGCCAAGATGTATGATGCATAAGAAGTAACAGTCGAAGAAAACATATCTCGAAAATAATTCAGAAGCAAGCTCTATGATCTCATCAGCATGTGTAACAGCAACCCCATGATCATTATTTAACGATTATATTCTGTTTTTCCTGCGCCTGTGAGAAGCGTGTTGGTGAAAGAAATGAGTGTTTCTATCACCGAAAAACAACCAATTTTCCCGAGCTCTTTGTTCCCAGTATAATTCTTCGTGATGTGCTTCTAAATTTAAAGCCAATTTTACCGCACAGATTTCACCGAGTGTATCATTCGTTGGATCCACATCATTCAACTCATTTAGTCTCCGACGGAGATCATTAACAGTGACCTTCTTCTCTTGTTTGATCCTCTTGAACCAACTTTCGAGCCCATGACTAAGTAATTTTAACCGGTCAGGTATACTTCCGTTAGTATTCTGCCATAGTCTGCTAACCTCCGCTTCGCAAGAATCATCCAAAAGTAATGGACAATGATTTGAGAATACATGTGATAAATGACTTAAATTAAAATGTAGAAACATCTCCCACCAACTTCCATTAGCAACTCCTCCATCAAGATGCTCCCGAATATTGGTGTTTTCAAAGAGACCCTTTTCCCCATGTAAACCATACACCCGAGTAACCCATATCTTCCAACGAACAATCAAATAGAGCATTAGCAAATCTGTCCATTTGCCGTGAACTCCTCACTTTGCCTCCATTTTTTTCGTTTGTATAAAGTAATTCATTAAAATCACCAATCACTAATCATGGAAGAGAAAGAGCATCATTTAATCTTCGAAGAAGATTCCATGATTCTTCCCTATTATGCTCTTCAAAAGCTCCATAGAATCCCGTACACCTCCAAACATTACCATCAGAATGGTCAGAAAAAATAAAACCAATATGTCAAATAGAAAAAGAACGATGAGAAACTGTACAACTTGACTTCCATCCTAAAGAAAGCCCACAACTTCTACCACAAGCACTGATATCAATACCACTTGGAAAACCACAATAATTATGAACTCTAACCATCTTATTATCTGGTAACTTTGTTTCAATTAGGAATATTACATAAGGGTTAACATCTTTGAGACTTCCCCAAGCCATGGACGTTCCAGCTAAAGAGTTTCATTGCTCCCCGTTGCCCCGCTGAGCGTGACCTGCCGATACAATGTTAATGCCATCATTCGAATCTCGTAGAGAAACTTCTGATGTAGGCGAACTCATCATTGGCCTCTTAATCCCATCCTGTAATGTTTCTATATCATCTTCATCTTCTTGGTCCATAATAATGTCAAACCCCAGACTGTTACCTTTATCAACCTAATCTACAATAACCGGGTCTACTACTTTTGGGGTTTGATGTGATACACCTTTGGATAAAGTGTCAGTCGATAGTTTCTTCTTAGTAATATATTGTACACCTAACCCAGTAATCGTAGTGGGGCCTGATGATTGAGGCATGTCCCTATTATGTCGGGGAATTATAGGGAGTGACATAGCATTTGGTTTCCATGGCTCAACTTCCTCCCTTAACCACCTACTCATCGGCATCGCCGCTATACGCCACGTCAGAGCCCGTAGGCTCAGATCCCATCCAAAGATAATATCAGTATTATTTGTTATCATCCGAACTAGACAAAAACTTTCTTTATGCCCCATTTTCCCACAAATAAAACAAAACAAAAGGAATTTTTTGTATTCAAATCGAACATAAACCCCATCACCGCCACGAACCGCCAACTTCTTCCTCCTCTTCAATGGCTTTCGTACATCAAGCATCGCCCTCAAGCGCATAATTTCTTTGTATCCGAGACCAACCCTGCTCGAATCATAGTCAATGTATGAACCAAGGAAATTTCCTAATTGTCTAACCACCCCCTCGAACATGTACCCTGGTGCCACATCATGTACCAAAATCCAGAACGGAGCAGAATTTAGTGGAACCAATAAAAGTGTTTTTCCGAGTTTTAACCGATGCATGACCAAAAGATGAGATTTAAAATTCTATTGATCGCCTGTCTCTACCCTATCAACATCCGCAATATGATAAAATCTGAAAAGGTAACAACTTTCCCCCAATTCTAAAATAGAGATACCATCAAGCAGATGCTAAACATTAGCAAGAGTATTACACATTGATTGGAAATGAATTACACTAGTTGTAAGAAATTGTCCAACAAAACAATTCTCAAAAGAGATGCTTGTGTCCAAAGTATCAACTCCAACTTGAATCTCACAATCTTTTTCATCCTCAATTGACAGTTCAACAAAATTATCTTCTATTGCAGGTTACATTGCAGAAAACAAAAACAAGAAGGGGAAACAAAGATTCGTGCTATGAAACAGAGGGGTGCTAATAAGCAGAATATCGTATCAAACAACAGAGAAAAAACTTATCTTATATTTACATAAATAGATTTATGTATATTTTTTAAACACATTCCAAAACTGTTTTTATGTAGTTTGTTTCTTTTTTATTTATTTATTTCATGTTTTACCAAAATACATTTTTATCTTTTTATTTAATTTTTACACTATATACCTGTTTGTTTGTTTTTTTTTTTGTCATGCATACATATATACAATGTAGATATTCACTAGCATTATTATTATGATCTCATTTTTCATTTTTCCTTCATATACATATTTGTGCATACATATTTATTTTGTTGCGTTAGTTTTATGCTTTAAGATCTCGGTACCTTGCTTGGGAGTGTCGTCTCGAATATTCGAGCATCATCTTCTTTTGGTATCGTAAATTGTTAGGGTTTTAAATAAATTTAAATTGTATAATCATTTATACATACATTTTAGGGATTAGATATTAAATTAGGTTGAATTCTAATTTTTCTTAGTAAATACGATACGAACCCTTAAGTATCGATTTTCAAACGTGGTGGGGGTGTGAAACCTTCCCCACTCGTAACCTATTTCCAAACCTAATTTTTCTCTAATTAATTTTTTAGTGTCTGATCTACCTTATTCAAATAACCGATAGCAACTCTTTTCTTTTATTTTAAAACACAAACTTTTTCAAAATTTCTCCCAAATAATTTTTGTTCAAAGCGAGGGAAACTTCGAAATTTTAGTCGCTAGTACAATCGGGTCAGAACTGTATGGGTCCAAGCACATCCCTAGATATAACCGATCTGATTTTTAAAACATTAATCTTAAACGAAATGACAACTTTGCTTTCTGGGATTGCACATATTTTTCATCAAAATTCGGATCTTCCAGGTGCTTCGAGAAAATTATTGGTTCAATATATAGCAATGGCAAAACCCTAAACCCCTAAAAAGTCGATCCAAACTCCAAAAAATCTCAGATTTCTGAATCTGAAACCCTAAAACACGATCCCAAATTTATTGCAATTGAAGCAAATCATGGGCATAATAAGAAGCAATTTTTTGTTCATCGTAGGAACAATTTGCGGGATTTATGTTGCCCAAAATTACAACGTTCCCAACATCAAGAAGTTGGCTGATACCGCACTCTTCATGACCAAGCATATCGAAGAGAAGTACCGCAAGCCCAAGGGCAGAGACGACGATTAGCGCCTCTGTACGATCCAGTTTTCTGAAACCTTTAGAGCCAACAGGTTCAATTTTATTTTTCTCATTCACATGGAAAAGAAAAAAAACCATTTTTGTCGGTTCAAATACGATACTATCTTTTGTTCAATGGATAAAAAAGAAATTAGTGACAAAATCGTTGCACAGTGATCAGTTAGTGCTCTTTCATTCAATTGGAGATGCCTAGGCTTATATATTGTTGCTTTTCTTGAAAGCATTTCAATTTTTTTTGGAAATCTCATGTTCATTGTGGTTTGGGGTCTATGTTGAATTTGGGTTTTTCGTTGTTGAGGGAATGAATGCATCAACGCTAAAAAAGGCCTTGAACATGCCCCTATTCATTCATGCGTGTGTACATTTTACATCTTGAGAAAGTTGCATTTGCCATTAAGTTGGCCTCAGGCATTGCATAATTCACTGTTTTGTTGGATGATGGAGCTATCTTGAGTTTGAATATAGAATTTGTGTTGGCCTATTCAATAATCAGGGGTCATACTTTTCAAATTGGATTTCCAATGGTTATTAATAGTTGAGTGTAAGATATTTACCCTCAGGCCTCAACTGCATGCTAGGTTAACCACTCTGGCATAGTATTAGTATTAGAATTTTTTGATATGGATTTCCTTTTTAGATCTTGCTTTAATTGAAGGAAGACTCTTACATTCTTTGCTTCATTTATGTTAATGGTATACCGTATATGTTTGTTTCACCTGAATGCTTGGTGGTTTATACTGAGTTGAAATATGGCTTTGAATTTTGTTTTGCAAATTTTTAGCTTTAAGCAGATTGCTTGAGTGATTGTTTGTAATAGGTTGGATGTTGTTCCTTGGTTTGGACTGCTGTTAGAGGCCTTTTTGGTGTCGTGCTTACTCAAGAGTCTCCTAGTCCTAAGTTCTCCGCCACCGCCAGAAGGGTCAAGTAAAGTCTCCTAGTAGTGGTCATATGTTATAGGGAAGCATTTATATTACCGAGTAGTGTTACAGTTTTGAAGCTTTCTTCCAGCTATTGTCATGATTTACATATAGGTGGGTCGTATTGCTTCTATTATACTGTCCTGTTGTCCCTTTTGTGTGGACCGATTTTCTCCCGCTATCTTTCATTTCATCCCTGTATTTTATGCACATTTTGTACTCATTCATGCATCTATGGATACCAGGTTTTGAAATTCGGATACAGAAGTTGTTGTTTCTGAAACAATCCTAAATGAAACCAAGGTGCTCCACTTCCAAAATTGTTTAATGGGAAACATTTAAGATTTCGTTTTCTTAAATTCTGTTACATAAGCATACCAACTCTTCTTTACTGCAACCTGGTGGATATCATATGAAGTTTGGTCACCCTTGGTTTGAACAGTAAGAGCAACTCCTAGCATTAATGTTTCTTTCTAAAAGTAATAAATTTCATGTGATTATAAATGACATAAAAGCAGTGGTGGTCTACTTTCTTTATCTTCAACTTGGATTGGATGGCAAAAGAGAGATTAATCAAGTACTCCATGGTAATTACTAATTAACATCACGGAGAAGGCTACAAAAATCTTCCCCTACCCCAACCCATAATTATACAATCTTCCCTCTTAATCTTATAATTAGAGGTGAAGAAAGACTATAAAAATCACACAAACTATTATACAAATGCTGTTTCTATTGCTCCTACAGGTAAATCATACATTTGTTCCGGATCTTGGTGGCATCCTGATTGGGATCTTCCTCGTGACCTTGTTTCGGAAATCCTTGCACCTACTTCGGCCGCTACAAGCCTTGTCAATAGCAGCCTTGCAACAAGAGCTGTTCATCCTACTTCGGCCGCTACAAGCCTTGTCAACAGCAGCCTCGCAACAAGAACTGCTCCCATGAGCATCGTAAAAACTGCACTCCAGCTGTTGGCAGAGATGTAACTGGTTAATAACGGTTCAATTGCAGCACCACAAGAACCCGTTCTGTCTATGATTGCTGTCACAGTTGCCAATGCCTTGGAGTTCCCCTTTAATGAACTGTGTGTTCCCAAGTCGGCTGAGACAGCAGTTGTTATAAGAGCGTAGGGGCCATTTACATTCACTGCCATGGAAATGTGTCCATTAGAAATAAAGAGCAGGGGTAGCGCAATACATAAAAGTTGCTGTCGTTGAGGCACTAGTGTGTTGGTATGACTTGCGGGTGTTACTCGGCTTTTGTAAATCGGGTTGGAGAAAGGCCTGATGGTGATCAGTGGCATGGGGTTGTGGGTGGTGGTTCTTCACATTTGATGGAGGATGGTGGTTTGTTCAACTAGCGAGACATAGGGGACAATGGGACCAGTGGTGTGCGATTAGACACAATGGATTGGCGATACATGTTGGGATGGTTCGTTGGAAGGTGGTGGTGGGTTTTGGTTACGATCCATCAGAATTGGGTGTTTAAAGACGGTGAACGGTGGCTTTTTTGCTCTGCTTATTGTTGCCTTAGTAGGAGGAGCTGGCTTTTGATCAAATCCTGAGATTTGGGGAGTATGTTGTGCTAATCAACCGGATATTTGGGGAAACTCTTTGTAAAACCCATATCCTATCCGGTAAAAAGTCGGGCCCAAGATATTACAGAAACGGCGGAACAATGCAACTTGAATAACAACAATTCAAAATCAAACATTCACCCACTCATTCAAACTTAGAAAACGTTACACTAATTTAAATATCAAAGCTATTCTATTATTCCTTGAACGGATTTACAAAACTAGTTTTCTTTCGTTTGATTTACCCACAATACACGTTCTTTCTTTTATTAGAGCCAGTTTAATAGGGCTTTTGAAAAATATTTTTAAAAGTATTGTCATAAAGTGATTTTAAAAATGATTTTAAAAAACTTATTGTAAGATTTTAGTGTTTGGTGTTGCTGTTAAAAAATGCTTTTGAAAAGATAAAATATATTTTAAACATGATATTATAAAGTAAAAATAAATAAATTTAAATAATGTTTAAATTCGTTATCACAAAATTTATTAATATTGTTATATAAAAAATCAATTTAAATAATAAAAATATAAAAATCATGCTAATTCATTATTATTTTATTTATATAAAATATAAACTTTAAATATTTCTAAATAATTAATATAAAATTTTAAATATTACTAAACTATACATTTTTATATTATTTAATATAACCAAATATTAATTTAATTGTTATGAATATTTATCTATGTGGATGTCTATCATGATAAGGACTTTATCAAGGAGATTTGACTTACTTTATCATTAAGAATATTATCTACATTAATTAGAGTTTAATGTATTATGTACTTCTTATGCCTATAAATAGATGATTTATTGAAGACAATGTACACAAGTCTATATTTGAGAATAATACAAATCTCTCTTTCTCTCTCATCTCTTTGTTCTTTTATTCTTGTTTGTTGTTCTTGTTATTTTATTCACAACACGTTATCAGCACGAGACTCTAATCAATTGAAGTCTTCATCGTTCGAATCCAAAAGAAGTTACTGTAAAGAATTCGAGTATAGAATGAACAAAATATAAGTTTCTTTTTCCCCTTATTTTTTAGTTATTGGTTATCTGTATGTTTATATTTTAACTTGGTTTTTAATTTTTGAAAGACATGAAAGCATGTTTGATTGTATTTGAATTTTGACAATTGGGTAGAAATGAGTTTGTGATTTCTCACAATTTTTGAATGGCGTGGAAGCATATTTTAACTCAAAACATGATCTCGCTCAATTACCGTGATTTTGTTGGTGATTCTCGGAAAAGATTTCAATATGATATTGAAGAATATATCCACTATATATTCAAGCTATCTTGGAAATTTTGGTATGTTTTTTATCGTTCTTAAATTAAGGTCAGTATATCTTGATCTGGTATTTGGTTATTGTCTTGTTTTAATAATTTTGATTAAGGGTTTGACCATTTTTTATTGGAGTTAATAGTGATGACATTCAGGTACAATTCGTCGATTTACATATCATCTCAGGTGGGAAATAACATGCAGTCTATTAACATGGTTTTGCTAATTAAGAATCCAATCATACGAATTGCAATTATGGATCTTATTTTATATATATATATATATATATATATATATATATATATATATATTATTTTATCGTTGAGGATTGATATTTTAACCGTGTTTTAAGTTTTACATATCTTTAAATCGCCTGAAAAGAGAAATGACATAAAGAGATTATGGGGAGCTGTCTTGGTTATTTATATGTCCATTGTCATTGAGAGGAAAATCAATGTTGGTAAATTCTGATTTTATTTATATTCTTTATATTATATTTTAAAGTGCAATAAATCATGGTAATTTTGCTCGAAAGTAATATTTCTTCTACATCGAAAAACTCAACTATAGACTTCTCTCAATGTCAGATTTCAAAAATTCATCTTGACAAGAATTTTGTGGGAGGCATTCCTTGAAGTGAATGCAAACATAATGTTTATTCCATGCGATTATCAATGATGAGACATTCCCTGAAGTGAATGCAAGCATGATGTTTATTCTATGCAATTATTGGATCTGTTTCATTCCCTGAAGAGAATGCAAACATGGTAAATCACTATTTAATTGGTAACATAACTTCGATATAATCCAAGTATATTGGTTGGACATCCCGTTTTGCGAGGCTATTGGTCTCAAAGGAGGTTTTTAAAGGACCTTGTGGACTGGTTTAACAATGTCGCATATAAGGATTAAATATTTGTTCTCTATGATAAAGATATGTGAAAAGGGTTTCAAAGGCCCACTAGCTCTACTCCATTCCCTGAAGTGAATGTGAGATTATATTATAGAAAGAATAAAAGCCACATTAGAAGTTGTGGTTGTGACTGAAACCATAAATATAGACATGAAAAATATGGTCATTTTAAAGATACTTCTACCCACCGGTAGTGAGGATATAATGATGACAAGAGTGATAAAAATCATTCTAATGAAGTAAAATTCTTTTTATTACCACTGCAATATTATAAATCATTGGTCTCGTACTTGTCGTACGTTGAAAAATCAACAATCATTGAATGATAAAGGGAAAAAATAGAAGCAAATTTTGTTTGCGAAAAACGACGAAGATGATATTGGTCCAACTTTATTTGAACATTGCTGGTCCAACTCATTTGGATATTGTTGATTTCTTATAACCCTTGAAAAAAATAAATTATCTTCTAATTATTCTCATAACTTTGAAGAAAATTATTTATTTATTTTCATTTATGTTTATTTACTTTACACATATTAATTATTAACGTTTTATATTTATATTTACATATTATAATATTTATTTATTTTTTTAACATGATTACTTGTCAAATACAATCTATGGTGACGATTTGTGCTCAATATAAGCATAAGATATATTTTCCCATTTAAATACAAGAGAATAATTTGAGTATTATGTCTCAAAGTACTGAAAATATTGATGCTCTAGAAGAGTAATAAATTCTTGAAAGAAAGCACATTATGAAAAGTGCAGAATTACGAATATTGCAATAATTACTGCTAATAGTAATAATATCGTCACCACTAGAAGTGGAAATTTTAAGAGAGCAATATGACTTCGCAATATCCCTTTGAGAATTATAGATAACATATGTTATCAATTGACATTTGAAATAAGTCAATGTAAATATAAGTTCGGTAGCCAAAAGGTCAGTTGAAAGCTCTAGAAGAACTATATATTGCTACCAAAAGATAATTTTCATTGAAAACTTTGAAAGAGCTAAAGATATTTCTATTCAAAGGAACAATTTTGATGGTCGTACTTAACATATACGAGTGAGATTGAATAACAAGTTATGGTAAACTAGAAGTTTACGAAATTCAAAAATTATATACACACTTGTATATAATTGGTATGATAAATAATGATGCGAAAGCTATTAAGATTTATATGCACATTTATTAAAAGAACCTAATGTAACCCCCTCGCCCCGGTCTGGTCGACTGACCGGTTCGAGTAGGCTACACGAGGAAAATCGAAGCGAAACCCGTAAAGGTTTTCCCTCGGTTAGCGACCCTAAATTTTTTTCATTTAAATTACATCTTAACTAGAGGCATAATCGTTTCTTAAGTGATCTCTACAGCGGAAACAAGACTTCCGAGAAGCCTTACAGCAAAACAGGGCCTAACCCAACATTGAGACCCATTAGAGATGCCTAAAAGCCCACTTTCAGGCCTGTGTTTCGAAACAGGTGTTACCCGTTTCGAAACACGGGCTCCAGGTAAAAAGCAAGTCACCCGTACCGAAACGCCTCCACCTCATTTCGGAACAGGGTTACAGTTTTGCCTTGACGTTTCGAAACTGGTTTCGAAACAGGCATGGACAGTAGCAAAAACGTTCTGATACTTGTTTCGAAACAGGGGCTCACATTAGCCAAACCGTACCGAAACGAGTTTCGATACGGGGGCCTGGAACCACACTCGTTTCGAAACAGCTCCGACCGTTTCGAAACACTTATTGTCTGCAACTTTCTAAAATCAGATTTAGGCAACTCTAAATGATCCCAAATGCCCTCAACAACACCAAAAAACATGATTCACAAACAATTACACTTTAGAGGCATGCTCTCTATTGCAAACAATCATAATTTTCACAAGATTTAAGATAAGAAAATCAATCCAAGAATCATCCAAGGCATACTTAAGCATTAAAAGGCCCTTAAGACTCAATTCACCACACATAGAGTTACATGCAACAATAACACATGTACTCCTACAAAGGCATAGCATCACAATCAAGCATTCATTAAGGCTTAACATGGTTTACGAATTCAACAAAAACATAAACACCAACAACCTGCATGAGTCATACAAAGCTCATACAAAACACATAATAGTCACATTGCTAAACTACCACATTAATTACTAATTCATACTTGAGAAACTATAAACTTGGAAAGCCCCTTCGCCTTGCTCCTTGCCAACACCACGCTAATGATCTGCATTGTTGAAAATGAGAGCGTAAGCTAGAAGCTTAGTGAGGATGCTCTAGTCCAAGCATGCAAATCCTTAACCTCACACACAACATATATAGTTATCAACAAGGCAACCTAGCTAGTCTTTCAAGAGTCATAATATGACATCTCACATCATACTAAGCTCAAAAATATAAACCAACATCACAACATCATGATTATAAGAACGAGTTCATTGGCCACTATTAGTTTACCCGGATGTGCGTATTTACTCTCAACAACAACATTACTTCGGTGGGATTACACTCATCACTGGACCTTGCATGTGTGGGATTCCACTCATCACCACATGCCCTACGGATGGGATTCCACTCATCATCACGTAATATAAATAAATTTCCAGTGGAATATGACATCATCGTACTCCTCCTTGACGACTCAACGCCATCAAGGCCACGCGCGTTTTGACTCAATTGTGTGCACACTAATCCTAATGATCGATCATTTACACCCGGTAAGTTAATTAGTGCCAATTTCTTTAACCACGTCACACATCCATCAAATATAGCACATATTCATCACATACACATATCAAGGTATATACATACGAATCAATTCATATTTCACAAGGTCAAATAGGCAATGGCATAATAAGCATCAATAGCAACCAAGGAGTTAAACTACCAATTTAACTTCCACCCCAGAATGACCTACCAAGCTCATTCCAACACATCCACTACTCACACTTGAACCAACTTTAAAAAAAATTTAAAGTTTTACTCACCACCCTTCCTTAGCAAACCAAGCAAGCAAGCAAGCCTCCTAACTTCCCGGATTCGGTCCCGATGCTTCTCCAATGTCTCCTCTTGCTTCTAACCAAACAAAACACGATCATTACACACAAATTCGATGCTAAAATCAGTCACGAACTCCAACCCATAAACACAAGCCAAATTCCACCAATTTCAAACTCAACTAGTCACAAAATCCCCATTTTCGTGCTCCTCCAAAACCCAGCTGAAAACCATGATTTCAAACACTCAAATGACATCTAAAAGGTCTCAAAACAATTCCCTAATATCCCTAAACCATCAGCCCTTCAACCCAAGCCTAAAACACACCAAAAATTCAATTTTAGACACCTCAAAAATGGCCCCAAAGACCCACTTCGGGTTTTCACCCAAAATTAACCATTTCAAGATATTATGTGTATTATGATGATTTTAAACTAAAACCCAACTCAACAAATCAAAAGAATTTGAAAAACCCCTTAAAAATCCAAACTTTCCCTAAACTTGGAAATCACAAAAATGGGTAGTTTTGAAATCTAAGACTATGCAAATGTAGAGGATGAAGAGGAGAGTGTAAATATATAATTACCTTTGAAAATGTCCTTGAGTAGATAAAGAAATCAAATGGAATAGTGATTTAGAGGTTTTGGGTGGGTTTAGGGGTTTTCAACGTGATGTAGAGAAAAAGGAGGAGATGATAACTTTATTCTTTTTTTTATTTGAAAAAGGTTGTCTACTTTTTGTTTTGGCTAAATTACCAAAATGGCCACTCCTTTTTATTTAAATTTCAATTAGATCAAGCCAAGGTCAAATTAGATTAAAATTGATTTTTACTGACTCGAGCCAACTCACACGACTAACTCCTAACCCCAAAACACGGGTGTTACAACTCTCTCCCACTTAAGGAATTTCGTCCCCGAAATTACCTGACTGAAAGAGATACGGGAACTGCCTTTCCATATCCTCCTTCCTCTCCCAAGTGGCCTCGTCCACCCCTCGACGTTGCCACCGCACTTTCACTAACTCGATCGTTCTACCCCGCAACACCTCACTGTCAGAAGCTAGAATCTCAACTGGTTCTTCCTCATAAGTCAAATCCGGATTCAATTCAATCTCCTCTACAGGCATAACATGTGATGGATCAGACCTATTGTTGCGTGTAAAATAGTCTATCGCAATTGTAGTGCAAGTGTACACGACGCAAGTAGTAAAGTGATACGAAGTATCGGATATCGTCTCCACAGGGATTGGGCTAATGACTTCACCTTGTTTACTGCATGAAAGTAAAGGAAATAATTAAGAGTTGTCACGAGAATAATAAGGTAAAAACGTAAAATAAAGGATTGAGAAATCAAGATAGAGAGAATGGGCTGGTATTGAGTTGCTCAGTAGTGCAGGTATTGAATTGCTTAGGATCTCCAGTTCTGTCGTCGCGCCCGTCGCCGACAGCACCTGTCGCGGCGGCTGTCCGTTAGCTGTCGCGGCAGCAAACACTAACTTCGTACTTCAAGCTTGGCAAGAATCCCAGATCTGCCTTGCCCTATCCCTAGGCACAAGTCTGTCGATGATCACGTCTTTGATGATACCTCCCGGCGTGAATCGAAGGATGAACACCGATGTGTATGAATTCTTCCTTAGCCACTTAACCTCGCCCTATCCCTAGGCACGAGATGGTTCAACTATAAACTAGAGAACGCGCTCTTATCTCTTTCGTATACTTAACTCTCCCGATGCTAAGTAAATAGATAACCTCACAATGCTCTCCCGATGCTCTTGCAAGATATTAAAACCAAGATAAAAGAACTTGAAGTTTTATTTTATTGAAAAAATCCTAAAACAAAGCAACCCTTGCAACTACTTTACAAAACAACCCGTAGCCCTAGGGGGAATTTAGAACATGTCGGTGACGGGTGGACGACAGGGGGGTTTAGGTTTCGGTTATGGGGTAATCGGTTATGCCCTAGGTTTAATCTATGCCCTTATATAAGCTTTGGGCTCAAGTATTCTAAGGTAACAAGGATTACAACTTTAATTAAAAGTAAGATTCTTGTAAAGACTAAAATCTCTAAAATCTCCTACTTTCCAGCCGCATCCTTGTTTCTAGGAATTTCTTCTCCTTGAGCTTTGGCTTGACATATCTTTTGATCCGGGGCTTGGAAAAATATTTGGCTTCTACACGACAGACGAGCAGATTTTTCTCTATCTATCGAGACCCACTTTACTTTTCCTCTTCATAAGTCTGCTGTCACCTTGCTGTCACGACAGGTCCATGACAGGTTCGTCTTCTTCGGCTGCTTGTCCAGCTCAGCTCTTCTGCTTATCTGCCCTGCGCCTGCCTTCATCGTCAACCATGGCAGCTACCTGCAAAATACGCCATCTTTTAGTAGAATCCGTGCCTTTTATATAATTGTGATGTTTTATTGAAAACTAACCTAAATGCAATGCAATGATGCTTGAATGCAGCAGAAATATGGGTTAAAAAGGGTGTAAATAATAGAACTTTTACACACTCAACACACCCCCAAACTCAAGTCTTTGCTTGCCCTCAAGCAATTAAACCTAAACGAAAAAAATAAAAACAAGAAAAATTTTTGTGTTGGCCTTCAAACAGTGAACTGTCCCTTACCCGTCGCTCGTTCTCTATGGCGGCAGCAACTTGTCGGAAAGATTAGGATCTGTCCGGAATCTCCCTATAGCTCTCGTGTAGTGTGTGCATGCTTGTGAACAGTTATATGCCAAGACTCTCTTAGTTTCACTAGAATATTTGACTTTAGCTTGTTTAGAGTTTTTCCTACGAGACTGTTTTCTTTCTTTTTCTTACTAGAGCCAGAATTGGGCACCTCTAGTTATTTCCTTTTTTCAAACTTCTTCTCTTTTACTAGAGCCAGTATTTCAGGCACCTCTAGTTAACTGTCTAGAGCCGGTGATAGGCACCTCTAGAAGTTTTTCTCTGGTTATCTGCCTAGAGCCGGTGGTAGGCACCTCTAGGTTTCCTGAGATTCTAGTCTCTTTTCTACTCTAAGTGCTAAGCTTTCCTATTCTAGTTTGGCTAAAAGAAATCTAAGCAGTATAACAGTCACAAAAGTGTTTAAGTTTTCAGAACTATAGAAAGGCTCTAAACTTTTCCTTAACCTGTCCTAAAGATGCTGCCACGACAGAGATGTCATGACAGGTAAGTTAACTTCACAGTTTTAAGCCAACAGTTTAAACTTTTCTAATTTTTTTTGTTAAATAAAAGACACAACAAATAATAAAAAGATGTACTTAAGACTCCATTAATGATGGAGGGTTGCCACCCCCAAACTCAAGGGTTGCATTGCCCTCAATGCAAAATGACATGAAACAAAAACATGAAAAAAAAAGTACATCACAAAAGATACAAGCAGGCAGCAATAAAAGAAAATAAAAACTTAAATTTTCAGTCGCTGTCCTCGCTGCTGCTGCTGACTCGGATCTGATGGCGGCGTCTGCGCTGTGGGGGAGGCTGGACAGGTTCAATAGCAGGTTGAGCGGCAGGATCATCGGCAGGTGGAGGGGCAGTTTCATCGGCAGGTTGAGGGGCAGGTTGCTCCACTAGCCGGACGTCAGAACTGCTGTTGCTATTCCGGCTGCTGCTAGTGGTGGTGCTGGCTTTGGGCAGCTGTTTCTTGTCTGCCACGTGCTTAATTCTTTTCACCCTCGTAAAGTCCCTCTCCAAATTCCTCCGGAGAAGAGGGCTGTCATCAGTGGCAGGTCTTTTGGTTCCTCGAGGGGAGGTGTCTGCCGGAGAGTTGCCGGCTGCCGTCTGGGCAGGGGATGGTGTGGAAGTGGCAGTATGGGTATGGGGGGAAACAGGTGGTGTAGGTGTGGGGGAGGGGATATGGAAATAATGGGATGGGAAGGTGGGGAAGATGACATCCGAATAATGTAAAGTATTTGTAATAAAATTTACCGTTGCATTTGAGAAGTCTCGGATGAAGGTCATCAAACCCATTTGGCGCTCCTCTACCCGCAGGATTGCAGCAAGGATGTTGGCAGACTGGTCTGTCGGAGCGGCGTCGGCGGTAGCATCTGGGGTAGGGTCAGTGGCAGGTTCATCATCGGAGTCAGCATGGGGGGCATTTGGGTCGAAGGCATTGACGGGTGATGCGACTATGACCTCCATGAGGCTGGAAATGTTGTTGTTAGTCCAGCCACTGCCCGTCTTGATTTTGTCTGAGGGTTCCTCTGGTACAGCAGCACATCGGCAGAGGGCGGTGATGGTGAATGGCAGGCAGAGTCGTGAGTCTGAACGGAAGGCACAATCAATGATGCTTTCCCTCATGTACCTGCCCACATTGATGGGCCTGTCATGCATGATAGAGTGAATGAGGGCCAGCCGCTGTCGGTTGACTGTCGTGTGGTGGGACGAGGGCAGGATACGCTTTTTGATGAAAGCGTTCCACAATTTTGCTTCGGGGAGGAGCTGCCCCCTATTGACTGAGTGGGGGTTCTTCTTGCTAGTGGTCCATGACGTACCAGCCTCTGTCAGTTCCACCATGATGGCATCATAGGCAGCAGCGTCGAGAGTGTCCAGAAATTGTTGGTGAGCATCATCATTGGGGCCAAAGAACAAGCCGAACATATGGTTGATGCTGTTTGCTGTAAAGGGCACTTCCACTCCTCGGACGATGACGGATGTCGCCGTTCTGCTGTCGACAGCTTCGTAGAACTCCCGGACCAAAGTATCATTTAACTCTGCCGGCTGCTCGGCAAAGTCCTCCCATAGTTGTACCGTTATGGCCCTCACAATGAATGGCCGGAGTCCCATATGAGGAGCATCTCTGTTGTAAATGAAGCCACGCTCCTCCCATAGTTCTTTATTGGTGAAGGGTGATGCTGCTGCTGAAGAAGAAGCGGCAGCAGTATTACGGCGGGTTTGTCTCGACGACATTTTGGTTGCAAGGGCTGTGAAAGAGAGAAAACAAATAAAACTAGAGGAGAAAAACAAGAGAGAAAAAATCAGAAGTGATGAAAAATGAAAGTGGGAAGGGGTTTATATAGCGGTCGAGTAGCTGCCCATTTAATGCCGCAACGGCAGGCGTGAAGAACGGGGCGGCAGATTGGATGTAGCGTGTCTGACGTGTCTGACACGCATTTATGCGTCTGCCGCACGCTTCTGCGTCTGCAGCGCCAAACTGTTGACAGCCTGTCAAGTCCGTCTGCGCCGGCAGCTGAAACGACAGGTTATCATAAATGGGCTTCATTGGGCTGGTGGATGGGCGGTGGGTTTGGGCCACTTCTTTTTTTTTTCTTCTTGACTCCTTTATTTCCTAAAAACTGAAATTAGAAAAACAAAATATTATTCGAAAATAAACCTAATTTCCTAATAAATAATAAATAAATAAAATAAATAAAAATTAGGTTAAATTAGGGATGCCTTGTGGGGCATCTCCTAAAGTAACCACTTCCTGAATTCCTGGGGCTTCAGTCCCCTGATAATGCTTGAGTCGTTGTCCATTGACTTTGAATTGGTGCCCGTCTTTTAATGATTGAATTGTGATGACACCATGGGGAAAAACTTGAACTACTTGGAACGGGCCAGACCATCTAGACTTTAGCTTTCCTGGGAAGAGTTTAAGTCTAGAATTAAATAACAACACAAGCTGCCCTGGGCAGAACTGTCGTGGCAGCAGTTTCTTGTCGTGCCACTTCTTAGTCTTTTCCTTGTAAATCCTTGCGTTGTCGTAGGCCATTGTCCGTAATTCTTCAATCTCGTTTAGATCTAATAACCTTTTCTGGCCAGCCTTGTCCAAGTCCATATTCACTGCCTTGATTGCCCAATATGCTTTGTGCTCGATCTCGACAGGCAAGTGACAGGTTTTCCCATAAATCAGTCGGAATGGAGACATGCCCAATGGAGTCTTGAAAGCTGTCCTGTATGCCCATAGTGCATCATTCAACAGTAAAGACCAATCTTTCCTAGTTGGTTTAACCATCTTCTCAAGAATGTTCTTTACTTCCCTATTGGAAATCTCAGCCTGTCCATTGGTCTGTGGGTGGTATGCTGTCGCGATCCTGTGCTTGACACCATATTTCTTTAGGGCAGCAGCAATTACCCTATTATCAAAATGTCTCCCTTCATCACTGATAATCGCCCTAGGGATGCCAAATCTAGAAAAAATGTTTTTATGCAGAAACTTTTGGACCGTCTTGGCATCATTCTTTTGAGTTGCGATTGCTTCAACCCACTTCGAGACATAGTCCACTGCTAGGAGGATGTAAAGATTTCCACACGAAGATGGAAAAGGTCCCATAAAATCAATCCCCCAAACATCAAAGATCTCTACTTCTAGAATATTCTGCAGTGGGATCTCGTTTCTCCTCGAGATGTTACCTGTCCGCTGGCACCTGTCACAGCTTTTGTAAAATTCCTGTGCATCTTTATAAAGTGTCGGCCAGTAGAACCCTGACTGCAGCACCTTGGCAGCAGTTTTATTGCCTCCTAAGTGACCTCCATATTGTGACGCATGACAGTGATGGAGAATGTCTTCTTGTTCTTCTTGTGGTACACACCTTCTTATAACCTGATCTGCGCACATTTTGAAAAGAAGAGGTTCGTCCCAATAATAATGTTTAACATCATTTTGGAACCTCTTCCTTGCTTGATAATTAAGATCAGAAGGTAATATTCCGCTAACTATAAAATTAACGAAATCAGCATACCAGGGAAGGTTAGAGGACTTACCTGCCGCCATGGCTGTCGCGACAGCGATTGCGGCAGCAAAGAGCTGCTCATCTGGGAAGGTCTCCAGTATGTGTGTCTCATCTAACAGTAGACTCTGTCCCGTCTCCAACCTCGACAAGTGGTCTGCCACTTGATTTTCTGTCCCCTTTTTGTCTTTGATCTCAAGGTCGAACTCTTGTAATAGCAATATCCATCGTATCAGCCTAGGCTTCGCATCCTTCTTTGCGAACAAATACTTGAGGGCAGAATGGTCGGTGTGTATTATTACCTTCGTTCCAAGTATGTAAGAACGAAACTTGTCGATGGAGAACACCACAGCTAACAGCTCCTTTTCTGTGGTGGTATAGTTCACTTGGGCATCATTTAATGTTTTGCTAGCATAATATATGACGTGAAACAGCCTGTCTCTGCGCTGCCCTAGTGCTGCCCCGACAGCATAGTCACTAGCATCACACATGATCTCAAATGGTTGTGTCCAGTCTGGTGGCTGTACTATGGGGGCTGTCACTAACTTTTCCTTCAGAACCTTGAATGCTTCAGTACATTCCTCATTAAAGTCAAAGGGTCGATTCTGCTCTAGAAGATGGCATAGCGGCTTGGTGATCTTTGAAAAATTTGCAATAAATCTTCTATAAAAACCAGCATGCCCTAAAAAACTCCTAATGCCCTTGACTGTGGTTGGCGGTGGCAGCTTCTCTATGACTTCAATTTTTTCCCTGTCGACCTCTATCCCACGGCAGCTAATCTTATGGCCTAGAACTATCCCTTCATCTACCATAAAATGGCATTTTTCCCAATTTAGAACAAGATTAGCTTTTTCACATCTTTCAAGTACCTTTTGAAGATTGCCGAGGCAGCTCTCAAAATCGTCTCCAAAGACGGAAAAATCATCCATGAAAATCTCAAGGAAGTCCTCTACCATGTCGGAGAATATTGCCATCATGCACCTTTGGAAGGTGGCAGGTGCGTTACAGAGGCCGAACGGCATCCTCCTAAATGCGTATGTTCCGTAGGGGCATGTGAAAGTCGTTTTCTCTTGATCTTCCGGTGCAATAGCAATTTGGTTATAACCTGAATAACCATCAAGAAAACAATAATAAGATTTACCCGCTAATCTATCAAGCATTTGATCAATAAAGGGTAAAGGGAAGTGGTCCTTTCGGGTAGCTTTGTTAAGCTTCCGATAGTCCATACAAACCCTCCAACCGGTCACAGTCCTGGTTGGGATTAGTTCATTGTTTTCGTTGGTTATCACGGTCATGCCTCCTTTCTTGGGAACACATTGCACCGGGCTTACCCATTTGCTGTCGGAGATGGCGTAAATAATACCAGCATCTAACCATTTAATGATCTCCTTACGCACTACCTCCTTCATCGCATGGTTTAGCCGCCTTTGGGCATTTATAGTCGGCTTATAATCTTCCTCAAGGAGGATTTTGTGCATGCATAACGCCGGACTAATTCCCTGAATGTCTGCTATCGTCCATCTAATCGCCTTTTTGTGCTGCCTTAGCATGTCGATCAGCTGTCGTTCCTGTTCCTGCGGCAGCTTAGCAGAGATGATTACGGGCAGTGTGTCATCACAACCAAGATAAGCATATTTAAGCTGCCCTGGCAGGGGCTTAAGTTCTAAGACAGGTGGTTCAACAGTAGAGGGCTTTTGGATTAAATGGTTATCCGAAGTGTAATTCAAGGGTTCGAATAACTTACCTGGACGATGGTCTAACCAGTTTACCTCCTCTTGACCTTCAGTATCAGATGTTTCGGAATCAGAGGAGTTGCTGTCGTCGGTGCTGTCGTCGTCGCTGTCGTGACAGGCCTGTAGGTGGCTGTCGCAGCAGTGACCAAATTTTTTATCACGGCAGCCCGACCTGATACATGGGTAATCAAAGGTCACCTCAATGATGGCCTTGCATTCCTCGTCCACATCAGCATGTTTCATTGCTTGGAGAACATTCAACTTAATTTGTTGATCGTTTACGCGCATGGTGAGTTCTCCTTTCTCCACATCAATCAATGATCTTCCCGTGGCTAAGAAGGGTCGCCCAAGGATGACTGGTGCGTTCTCATCTGCCTCACAATCTAAAATAAGAAAGTCAGCAGGAAAAATAAGCTTATCCACTCTTACCAAAATATCTTCAATTTTTCCCTCGGGGTGAACGTAAGAGCGGTCGGCTAGCTGCAGGGTAATTGTTGTGGGCCGCGCCTTCCCAATACCTAATTTCTGAAAAACAGATTTGGGCATTAGATTAACACTAGCTCCAAGATCACAAAGTGCCTTACCCACATATTTGTCGCCGATTACACAAGGTATGATGAAGCTCCCTGGATCCTTCTTTTTCTGGGGTGGCTGCCGATGAAGAATACTCATGCAACCTTCTTGCATCCTTACCGTTTCAAATTCCCCAAGTTTAGATTTTTTCGACATAACATCCTTGAGGAATTTAGCATAACCGGGCATCTCCCTAACAGCATCTAACAACGGAATATTAATATGAACCTGTTTAAAAATATCATAAATCTTTTTAAGTTGAGATTCATGCTTAGCTTGCTGTATCCGTTGAGGAAAAGGTGGTGGAGGACGATAATCAGCGATGCGTCCTTCCCACTGCATGCGAATCTGAGGACGGTATTCATCTTTCTTCTCCTCTGTCGCTTCTGCTGTCGTGACAGGCTCATCGGCAGCAGTCTGTTTATTACCTATCGGGGCAGCTTCCTCAGCAGGTGTATCCAAGGCAGGTTCCTTTTCTGTTTCAGCTTCTTTTTCTGGTCCTGGTAACTTTTTCCCACTCCTAGTAGTAATTGCCTTACATTGCTCATGTGGGGGCGGTCTAGCATTTTCAGTATTGCTAGGAAAACCTCCATTCTGCCTTGGCTTAATATGCTGGGACACCTGACCCATTTGTGTCTCTAGAGATTTCAAGGTAGCCTCATGATTTGTCATTCTCATCTTGGTTTCATCCATAAAGTTTTCCGTCTTCTTGACAAACTGATTAATATTGTCCATGTACGTACCAGTCTGAGACATAAAAGTGGCCAGAGTCTGCTCCAATATACTACTCGTGGCAGGTGGTGGCTGGTGTTGCTGTTGCGGCGGCAGGTTCTGCGGCGGCAGTTGCTGACGCGTCAACAATCTAGGGCCCCCTGATTCTGATGATGCACTTGCGGATTCAGAGCATTGTTGGGGTTACTCCAAGAAAATTTGGGATCTTTCCTCCAATTAGGATTGTAGTTGTTGGAATTGTAGTTTGACTTGTAATTTCCAACATATTTTCCCTCTTCTACATTTATAAGGCACTCATCCCTACTATGATTTCCCTCACAGATAGTACAAACTTCCTCGACAGCAAATCCTTGTAGTTCATCTTCATTTAATAATCGTTTCATTGCTTTAGTAAGGAATGCTACCTGTGATTTCATAGTGCTGTCGGCCTCATAATCCTTGACAGCCAGTACCCGTTTACCCCCTCTTCTTGCAGTCGGAAACTGCTCCTCATTCTTAGCCAGATTTTTCAAAACTTGCAGCGCCTCGTCTGGATCTTTATCCAATAATAGTCTATTTGCTGCAGAATCAATTCTAATGCGAGTTTGTAAGTTAGCAGCATTATAGAATTTAGTTACCTGATTCCAGACGGGGAATCCATGCATTGGGCAGTTCCGAAGAAGAGTAGTAAACCTGTCCCAGGCCTCGTGCATTGGCTCGTCATCTTCCTGTTGAAAAGTAGCAATTTCGTTACGTAATCGCTCAGATAAATGCGAAGGATTAAAACGAGATAAAAATTCACGAGTTAAATCTGCCCAAGTCATAATGGAACCCGGTGTTAGTTTATTCCACCAAGTTTTAGCTCTGTCCCTCAAGGAATGGGGAAATAACCGAAGCCTCAGTATCTCCGGACTAACTCCTGGCAGTCTAAACGAACCACAGATCTCCTGGAACGTTTTGAGATGCTCCCTAGCATCTTCTGTCGCAGAACCACTAAACTGTCCGGCGTTGTTGATCATATTGAACATGACAGGTTTAAGCTCGAAGTTATCAACATCAATATCCGGCAGCGTGGTCTCCAGCTCTACATGATCATTCAGCATGTAGTCACGACATGACCGTCGTCCACCTGCTGCGGGCGGATCGCCGACAGGTGGGTTATTATCGCCAAGGGGTGGTATGAAACCACCAGCAGGTTGGTTATGACCCATTTTCTCTAGCTGTTCCTCGAGATATTCGTTTCTGTCTAAAAGTCGGCGAAGTTGTTTCTTGAGATTGTAGGAACGTTCGATCTCCGGATCTAATTTATACTCAGGATCTTCACCTCTTTTGGATCTGCGCATAAACAAGAAAACCTCGTGAAAAGCAAGAGTTGAAGACACAAAAGAAAAATTAAAGAAAAGAAAAAAAAATAAAAACAAAAATAAAAAAATAAAAGCAAAAAGTGCAATAAAAGAAAGATGTAGTTATGTTGCCAATCCCCGGCAACGGCGCCAAAAACTTGTTGCGTGTAAAATAGTCTATCGCAATTGTAGTGCAAGTGTACACGACGCAAGTAGTAAAGTGATACGAAGTATCGGATATCGTCTCCACAGGGATTGGGCTAATGACTTCACCTTGTTTACTGCACGAAAGTAAAGGAAATAATTAAGAGTTGTCACGAGAATAATAAGGTAAAAACGTAAAATAAAGGATTGAGAAATCAAGATAGAGAGAATGGGCTGGTATTGAGTTGCTCAGTAGTGCAGGTATTGAATTGCTTAGGATCTCCAGTTCTGTCGTCGCGCCCGTCGCCGACAGCACCTGTCGCGGCGGCTGTCCGTTAGCTGTCGCGGTAGCAAACACTAACTCCGTACTTCAAGCTTGGCAAGAATCCCAGATCTGCCTTGCCCTATCCCTAGGCACAAGTCTGTCGATGATCACGTCTTTGATGATACCTCCCGGCGTGAATCGAAGGATGAACACCGATGTGTATGAATTCTTCCTTAGCCACTTAACCTCGCCCTATCCCTAGGCACGAGATGGTTCAACTATAAACTAGAGAACGCGCTCTTATCTCTTTCGTATACTTAACTCTCCCGATGCTAAGTAAATAGATAACCTCACAATGCTCTCCCGATGCTCTTGCAAGATATTAAAACCAAGATAAAAGAACTTGAAGTTTTATTTTATTGAAAAAAATCCTAAAACAAAGCAACCCTTGCAACTACTTTACAAAACAACCCGTAGCCCTAGGGGGAATTTAGAACATGTCGGTGACGGGTGGACGACAGGGGGGTTTAGGTTTCGGTTATGGGGTAATCGGTTATGCCCTAGGTTTAATCTATGCCCTTATATAAGCTTTGGGCTCAAGTATTCTAAGGTAACAAGGATTACAACTTTAATTAAAAGTAAGATTCTTGTAAAGACTAAAATCTCTAAAATCTCCTACTTTCCAGCCGCATCCTTGTTTCTAGGAATTTCTTCTCCTTGAGCTTTGGCTTGACATATCTTTTGATCCGGGGCTTGGAAAAATATTTGGCTTCTACACGACAGACGAGCAGATTTTTCTCTATCTATCGAGATCCACTTTACTTTTCCTCTTCATAAGTCTGCTGTCACCTTGCTGTCACGACAGGTCCATGACAGGTTCGTCTTCTTCGGCTGCTTGTCCAGCTCAGCTCTTCTGCTTATCTGCCCTGCGCCTGCCTTCATCGTCAACCATGGCAGCTACCTGCAAAATACGCCATCTTTTAGTAGAATCCGTGCCTTTTATATAATTGTGATGTTTTATTGAAAACTAACCTAAATGCAATGCAATGATGCTATTATTGTACGCAAACTCGACTAGAGGCAAATGCTTCTCCTAAGTACCCTGAAAATCAATGATGCAACAACGCAACATATCCTCTAAGATCTGTATAACTCTCTCTGACTGACCATCTAACTGAGGATGATAAGACGTGCTGAAGTTCAAACAGGTACCCAAAGCGGTATGCAGACACTCCCAAAATTGAGCTGTAAACCTCGGATCTCTATCGGACACAATAGACTTCGGCACACCATGCAGTCTAACAATCTCACCAATGTACAGATCGGCCAATCTATCTAAAGTATAGGTGGTATTGACTGCCAAGAAGTGAGCACACTTCATAAAACGATCTACTATAACCTAAACTGAGTTCTTCTTCGTAGGAATCAAAGGCAAACCCGAAACAAAATCCATGGTAATGTTCTCCCATTTCCATTCCGGAATCCTCAACGGTTGCAACAAACCTAAGGGAACCTGATGTTCCGCCTTCACCCTCTGACACACTATACACTTGCTCACGAAGTCGGCCACATCTCTCTTCAAACCAACCCAAAAGTACTCATTCTAAAAATCACGGTACATCTTCGTACTTCCAGGATGCATAGCAAACGGACTACGGTGTGCTTCAGTCAAGATCGTACGTCTCAAGTCACTATCTTCTGGAACAACTATCCTATTTTTGAAACACAAGACCCCATCGGTACTGAAACTGTAGTCTGAAGGCCTACCCTCGACCACATCTTGCACGTGAGGTGCCAAAGATCTATCTAAGAGCTGCTTCTCTCTAATCAACTGACCTAGAGTAGGTCTAACCTGAAGCTCGGCTACCAAGCCACCATCTCCGGACAAGTTCAATCTAGCAAACATGGCTCTCAAGTCTACAGCTATCTTTCTACTCAAAGCATCGGCCACTACATTATCCTTACCCGAATGGTACTCAATGGTAAGATCATAGTCCTTCAGCAACTCTAACCACCTACGTTGTCTGAGATTCAAATCTCGCTGAGTCATGATGTACTTCAAACTCTTGTGATCTGTGTACACTGTGCATTTCTCACCGTACAAATAATGTCTCCAAATCTTCAGAGCAAACACAACTGCAGCTAATTCTATGTCATGGGTCGGATAGTTGCGTTCGTGAGTCTTCAACTGTCTTGAGGCATAAGCCACCACTCTCTTGTCTTGCATGAGAACACAACCTAGGCCTACGTAGGAAGAATCACTGTAAACTACATAGTCTTTCCCAGACTCTGGCTGAATCAAGATCGGTGCTTGGGTCAAAGCTTCTTTCAATTTCTCAAAGGCTTTCTGTCTTGCATCTGACCACTCAAACTGAACACTCTTCTGAAGTAACTGTGTCAATGGAGCGGCTAACTTCGAGAAACCTTCTACAAATCTTCTATAGTATCTAGCTAAGCCTAGAAAGCTACGTACCTCTGTTACAGACTTCGGTTGCTTCCATTCAACAATGGCCTCTATTTTCTTCGGATCAACTCTAATCCCATCGGCTGACACTACATGCCCAAGGAAGACTACTTCTATGATCCAGAACTCGCACTTGCTCAACTTCGCATATAACTGATTATCTAACAAAGTCTTCAAAACTAGTCTCAAGTGTCGGTCATGGTCTTCTTCAGTTCGCGAATACACTAAGATATCATCTATAAAAACAACTACGAACTGATCTAAGTACTGATGAAAAATCCGATTCATCATATCCATGAAGGCAGCCGGTGCGTTAGTCAACCCAAAAGGCATGACTAAAAACTCATAGTGACCATATCTAGTCCTAAAGGCCGTCTTCGGTACATCAACCTCTCTCACCTTTAGCTGGTAGTAACCTGATCTCAAGTCAATCTTCGAAAAGACTGATGCCCCTCTCAACTGGTCAAACAAGTCATCAATTCTAGGCAAGGGATACTTATTCTTCACTATCAACTGATTCAACTGTCTGTAGTCTATACACATTCTCATGCTTCCATCTTTCTTCTTTACAAACAAAACTAGTGCACCCTAAGGTGAAGAACTAGGTCGAATGAAGCCTCTATCTGTCAACTCTTGCAACCGAGTCTTCAACTCTTTCAATTCTTTCGGTGCCATGCGATACGGAGCAATCGAAACAGGAGCTGAATCAGAATAAGTCTCAATGGTAAACTCTACCTCTCTATCCGGTGGTAACCCTGGTAACTCTTCCGGAAACACACTAGGGAAGTCACACACTGTCCGGATGTCTTGAGGTAACCTCACTCATGTTTGGATTCATCACATAAGCCAAGTATGCTTCGCAACCCATCTCAATTAATCTCTTGGCCTCTAGAACTGAAACTACATTGGATAAGAACTTCACGTTCTCACCCACCACTACAATCTCATAATCATCTGTGAGTCTCAAAGAAATCCTCTTAGTTTCAAAGTCTATCCTAGCTCTATGCTCAGTGAGTCGGTCCATACCCAGAATTACATCGAATCCATAGAAAGGTAGCTTCATCATATCCACTGGAAACACATGTCCCTGAACCATCAACGGACACCTTCTGTACATCTTTCTAACTACTACCGTGTCCCTAAAGGAACTAGTAACACTAACTCCTACCTCTAACATTTCACAAGGCAAATTCAACGAATGTGCATGCTCACTCAATATATAGGAATGTGTAGACCCGGAGTCAATCAAAGAAAGTAAACCCAAAGACTGTATCGAGAAGTTACCTGCGATCACATCCGTGTCATGCTGATCCCCACGCTGAGCGTAAACTCTGGCCTGACCTCCGCCCTCTGGCTGGACTGCAACTACATGTGCTATGTTCCTCTGGCCATCATTCCTCGGCTAGAAGTTACCACTACCGCGCCCGCGGCCTCTCTGAAATTCATTGGCTCTAGCAGGAGCCTAAGCTGGTGCCTGCCCTACTTGATGTGGACAGTCACGCCTAATATGGTCTCTAGCCCCACAACTCCAACACGAGTGGAAGTTCCCCCAACACTCACCGGTGTGGTTCCTCCCGCAAGTAGCACACGTGGGCAACTTCCCACCAGCCCTTTGGCCCTGTTGGCCCCTACCGTGGTTACCTCCACCACGCCTATGGTCATAGTGATGTCGGTTGTCCCGATTACTCTTGGCATCACCTCTATCAAAATCACTAGACCTCTTACCAGAACTAGAACCACCAGACCGTTTGGTCAAGCCCAAACTGTGCTCCAAGTCCTTGGCCCTTGCGACCAAGACATCAAAATCAGTGTAGTCCGAAGCTAGAGTGTACCTCTTGATTTCTTCATTCAGCCCATAACGGAAACGGTTACAACGTTCCACTTCAGTAGGAACAAGCTCAGATGCATACTGACTCAGTCTAACAAATCGAATCTCATAGTCGGTCACAGACATACTTCCCTGAAGCCGAGCCATAAACTCCCTCTTCTTCTCATTGAGATATCGAGGACCCAAATACTTCTTACGGAATGCTGACTCAAAGAACTCCCAAGTAATCTCGGCCTCCTCCATACCCGTAGTGATGGTGACCCACCAAGTGTAGGCATCACCCTGAAGCAAAGACTCAACACACCCTAACTTGCATCCTCCAGTACATCCCATCTGTGACAAGATACAGACTGTCTTCTCTAACCACATCTCAGACCTCTCGGGTGTCGACCCTCTAACTCTTCACCTCCCAAACTGCGGAGTCTCTCCAAAGGCAACCCAGTACCCTCTCCCTGAGGCTGTGCCGCTGCCTGACCCCCAGCCACTGCAGCCTGGAAAGCTCCAGCTATCACATGAACTAAGGGAGCTAAATCAATTCCGGCCGGTCCTTGGCCCACTTGAGGTCCAACACCCTCGGCTCCTGCCTCACCTCCCTCTTGATGAGGAGGAGGTGGAGAAGGTTGAGGAGCCTGTGCCCCATCAATATGCTCAATCCCCGGAGCTTGTGCTCGTGGTTCCGGCTGAACCATCCTAGGCTTCCCACGTGGTCTCATGATACAGCTAGCAAGATAATAACTACAACAACAAACAAATAAGGATTACGTTAGCAAAGGCAAGGGTCCAACAGTGCTCAAGTACTTTCCTTTACAAAACCATTTTAAATTAAGTAATAGTAACAATGGGCACTCGACTCTACACCAAACGTAACAATTCATGCTTCAACTCATCATATGAACAATCAAACAACAAGAATTCATGGCAAAACATACACCAAGCAATACAATTACTTAACACATCAAGCTTACCTCACTTACCTGCCCGAGGTCTCGGTAACCTCAGGCTCTGATAACAACAAATGTAACCCCCTCGCCCCGGTCTGGTCGACTGACCAGTTCGAGTAGGCTACACGGGGAAAACCGAAGCGAAACCCGTAAAGGTTTCCCCTCGGTTAACGACCCTAAATTTTTTTTTTCATTTAAATTACATCTTAACTAGAGGCATAATCGTTTCTTAAGTGATCTCTACAGCGGAAACAAGACTTCCGAGAAGCCCTACAGCAAAACAGAGCCTAACCCAACATTGAGACCCATTAGAGATGCCTAAAAGCCCACTTTTAGGCCTGTGTTTCGAAACAGGTATTACCCGTTTCGAAACACGGGCTCCAGGTAAAAAGCAAGTCACCCGTACTGAAACGCCTCCACCCCGTTTCGGAATAGGGTTACAGTTTTGCCTTGACGTTTCGAAACTGGTTTCGAAACAGGCATGGACAGTAGCAAAAACGTTCCGATACTTGTTTCGAAACAGGGGCTCATAGTAGCCAAACCGTATCGAAACGAGTTTCGATACGGGAGGCCTGGAACCACACCCGTTTCAAAACAGCTCCGACCGTTTCGAAACACTTACTGTCTGCAACTTTCTAAAATCAGATTTAGGCAACTGTAAATGATCCCAAATGCCCTCAACAACACCAAGAAACATGCTTCACAAACAATTACACTTTAGAGGCATGCTCCCTATTGCAAACAATCATAATTTTCACAAGATTTAAGATAAGACAATCAATCCAAGAATCATCCAAGGCATACTTAAGCATTAAAAGGCCCTTAAGGCTCAATTCACCACACATAGAGTTACATGCAACAATAACACATGTACTCCTACAAAGGCATAGCATCACAATCAAGCATTCATTAAGGCTTAACATGGTTTACGAATTCAACAAAAACATAAACACCAACAACCTCCATGAGTCATACAAAGCTCATACAAAACACATAATAGCCCCATTGCTAAACTACCACATTAATTACTAATTCATACTTGAGCAACTATAAACTTGGAAAGCCTCTTTGCCTTGCTCCTTGCAAACACCACGCTAATGATCTGCATTGTTTAAAATGAGAGCGTAAGCTAGAAGCTTAGTGAGGATGCTCTAAAACCAAAAACAACAACAATGTAGGGTCAAGCATGCAAATCCTTAACCTCACACACAACATATATAGGTATCAACAAGGCAACCTAGCTAGTCTTTCAAGAGTCATAATATGGCATCTCACATCATACTAAGCTCAACAATATAAACCAACATCACAACATCATGATTATAAGAACGAGTTCATTGGCCACTATTAGTTTACCCAGATGTGCGGATTTACTCTCAACAACAACATTACCTCGGTGGGATTACACTCATCACCAGACCTTGTATGGGTGGGATTCCACTCATCACCACATGCCCTACAGATGGGATTCCACTCATCATCACGTAATATAAATAAATTTCTGGTGGAATATTACATCATCGTACTCCTCCTAGATGACTCAACGCCATCAAGGCCACGCGCGTTTTGACTCAATTGTGTGCACACTAATCCTAATGATCGATCATTTACACCCGGTAAGTTAATTAGTGACAATTTCTTTAACCACATCACACATCCATCAAATATAGCACATATTCATCACATACACATATCAAGGTATATACATACGAATCAATTCATATTTCGCAAGGTTAAATAGGCAATGGCATAATAAGCATCGATATCAACCAAGGAGTTAAACTACCAATTTAACTTCCACCCCAGAATGGCCTACCAAGCTCATTCCAACACATCCAGTACTCACACTTGAACCAACTTTAAAACAAATTTAAAGTTTTACTCACCACCCTTCCTTAGCAAACCAAACAAGCAAGCAAGCCTCCTAACTTCCCTGATTCGGTCCCGATGCTTCTCCAATGTCTTCTCTTGCTTCTAACCAAACAAAACACGATCATTACACACAAATTCGATGCTAAAATCAGTCACGAACTCCAACCCATAAACACAAGCCAAATTCCACCAATTTCAAACTCAACTAGTCACAAAATCCCCATTTTCGTGCTCCTCCAAAACCCAGCTGAAAACCATGATTTCAAACACTCAAATGACATCTAAAAGGTCCCAAAACACTTCCCTAATATCCCTAAACCATCAGCCCTTCAACTCAAGCCTAAAACACACCAAAAATTCAATTTTAGACACCTCAAAAATGGCCCCAAAGACCCACTTCGGGTTTTCACCCAAAATTAACCATTTCAAGATATTATGTGTATTATGATGAGTTTAAACTAAAACCCAACTCAACAAATCAAAAGAATTTAAAAAAACCCCTTAAAAATCCAAACTTTCCCTAAACTTGGAAATCACAAAAATGGGTAGTTTTGAAATCTAAGACTATGCAAATGTAGAGGATGAAGAGGAGAGTGTAAATATATAATTACCTTTGAAAATGTCCTTGAGTAGATGAAGAAATCAAATGGAATAGTGATTTAGAGGGTTTGGGTGGGTTTGGGGGTTTTCAACGTGAAGTAGAGAAAAAAAGGGAGATGATAACTTTATTCTTTTTTTATTTGAAAAAGGTTGTCTACTTTTTTGTTTTGGCTAAATTACCAAAATGGCCACTCCTTTTTATTTAAATTTCAATTAGATCAAGCCACGGTCAAATTAGATTAAAATTGATTTTTACTGACTCAAGCCAACTCACACGACTAACTCCTAAACCCAAAACACGGATGTTACACCTAATGTTCTTGTGGTGCTTGTTCTCAAAGGAATTGATTAAATATCACTTATTGAAAGAACACGAAATTTTTGTGTTGCTTGTTCTCAAAGGAAATGATTAAGATCTCACTTACCAAAAGAACTTGAAGTTCTTGTACTAAAGTTGAGATTGTATGTCCTGTATATCTGAATGAAATATGGGCCCATATATCCGCAAATGTGAAAAGTTTTATATGATTTTAGTAGATTCATCTACATTATTTTATCAACTTACAATCAGGAGTTTGTGAGATTGATTATAAAAGGATTCAGATTATGCAATTAGACTATTCATCTTGCAAAAGCTAATGGGTTTATATTTTAGGCTATATCAGTTGTTACAAAGCCTATTGATTATGAAAATATACAGTTTAGCAAAATTTCAATTGAATGCCTCCTCATTAATAGCTAAACTATGAGAACAAAACATTTATTATTTTATATGGTGTTTGCATATAGCAACACTTATACGCATCAAGCCAACGAGTTATAATAAAATCCTCGTTATGATTGGTTTTTGGTTAGAAGCCATGCATTTCTCATTTTATAATTTTTGAATGTGCGATATATTGTTGAATTGCTCCACCACAACGCACAAAATGAGTAAATAAAAAGGGTTGGGAATATATATTGAGTATGAGTCTCTTTTTATGTTTAAATTCTTAAACATTAATTGGAGAATCATTTATACATGATTTTTCTCATTATCAGGGGGAGATAATAATCAGCTGGATAAAGGAAAATGAATTATCGTTATTTAGATCCTCGTATATGAACCAGAAGTTCATAAGATAATTCATGTTATTACATGTCAATTGCCAGACATATTTACTGACCCAATGAGAGTAACTAAGTCTCATATACCAGATGAAATGATATAAGTTTAAATTGCATGTTAGAGTGAGTGGATGTAAATCATGCCTGAAGCATGATAGTTGAAATGGTTCCAATGATCAAAATTCTCGTAAATGGAAAGTAATATGAGATGGTCATATATTGGAGGCAGGTGCTCCTGAAGAGACCCAAGACATAACTAATAATAAAACTCTAGAAGAATTTTCAGGTACCTGAAATAAAGATTGAAATCTTGAAGAGATCTCGATGAGTTATGTCACTACGAGAATGGAACCAAAATATAAAAGTTTTCGACAACGATTTTACAAACAATTTTACACGAACTTCTATAGAAGTTAAGAAAGATAATGAGGATCTTGTATAGAAATCTATCCAGAAGTATAGATATTGAATTGACCAATATAGAAAGACGCTTTGAACTTCTAAAAGAGAAGTATTTAGACCAACAGTCCAAACACCTAAAGGTGTAATTTAAGTGAGGCATAAATAAGTAGTCGTAAATACGACTAAATTATAATTTATGAAGAATTCTAAATACTTCATGGTGGATGCAATTACTTTGGCAGTTATGAAATATTTTATATGCGTCTAATCATTTTGTGGATCCCTATAAAAAGAAAGTTATCATTGACGTATTTAAAATGCTAGAAGCATTTAGAAATTTCTGAGGAAATTTATTTAGACATGTCTCATTGAATATTTTGGCGCATTTGGTGTAATTGTCTTAGTGATTACTAATTGAGAAAATACTATAAGAATGATCATATTTCTTTATACTTTTTGTAAAAGGAGTTTGGATCAAGATTCATTATGATAATTTAAATATTATTAGAACTCTTGAAGAGCTTTAAAGCATTTAGTTATTTAAGGAAATGATTTGAGAAAAAGAATCTTGAGATGTGGTTTTGTCTCGACCTAAAGATCGAACACTTAAATATGCGTTTTTGTCTATGAATGGACATAAGTTGAAAGAATCTTAAAGAATATTTAGTATGGATAAAGTATATCTATTGTAAGATTGTTGGATGTGAATAAAGATAATTATATCTTTTCTTGGTCTTGAAGCACCATATATTAGTTGGTCAGAAATATCCATGGATATACAAAGATCATTACCTTTAGATCTTCAAACATTCGTTGATGCCTCCTCAAATGTCGTAGAAATAATTGTTATGTATGAGGCAAGCCAAAAATGTGTTTGGCTAAGACCATTGACCCAACATATCCAAAAGATATGTGGATTTACTTTCACAAGATGTGATACAAATGCTATCTTGAGTAGAGATAATGAAAGGTAGATACATCATGAAACATATTACTCAAAAGTTCCATCCCTCGCGATCTTTAGAAAATGTATTCAAGATTGAATTATGAAGATTCAAAGATCTTCTATGGCGTTTTCATAAGAGGGAAGAAAATGTATTCAAGATTGAATTATGAAGATTTAAAGATCTTCTGTGGCGATTTCATGAGGGGGAGTAAATACGCATTGGACTCTTTTTCCCTTAATCGATGTTTTGTCCCAATGAGTTTTCCTGGTAAGGTTTTTAATGAGGCAACATGTTATGCGTATAAAAGATGTGTGTACTCTTTTTCCTTCACTAAAGAATTTTTTTTCCCATTTGAGTTTTTATCTTAGTAAGGTTTTAACGAGGCATGTTATCTTCATAGACATCCAAGGGGGAGTGTTATGAATATTTATCTATGTGGATGTCTATTATGATAAGGACTTTATCAAGAAGATTTGACTTACTTTATCATTAGGAATATTATCTACATTAATTAGAGTTTAATGTATTATGTACTTCTTATGCCCAGGGCCGGCCCTGGGCCAGGGCAGCAGGGGCACCCGCCTAGGGCCCATATTTTTTTTAGAAAAATAATATTAATATCCTTTAATTTTTTATAATAATTAAAAAAATTGCTACATAAAATAATAGGGCCCATAAATTTTTATAATAATTAAAAAAACTGTTAAATAGAATAATGGGGCCCATTATTAAATTTCTATATCAATTAATAATAATTTTACTTCCCATAGAACACTAATTAAAAATTTTCTTTCCAAAATAAAAAAAATTAACTAACCGGTTAAACTTCTGTCATTCTAAATTCTCACCATCAATTCATCAAATCTCTTTCCCAATTTCCCATATCAACGGAAAATTTTCTGAACGTTATTTTTTCTCTTTTAATACACAATTTCCCAATTTCCCGATCTCCCAATTTCCTATCAATTCATCAAACATATTTTTCAATTCCTCAATCTCTTCTCTTTCATATTTTACAATTAATCTGAAAATTCAATTTCTCACAAACACAATCACAATTGCCTATCAATAGTTGTGGTGCTTGAATCCTATTGAAGTCTGTTCTTAAGATTTTAGGTAAGATCATGTTTTTAATATTTTTTTTCTTCTTATTTTTATATATTTTCAAATTCTAAGTAAGATTATTCTTTTATATTTGTTTAATAACTTTCGGGTATGAATACGTAGATTCTTCGTCTTCATTCTTTGGTCCAACTCCAATTCAATTTAATTTCAAATTCAAACATAACTTTGTAGGTAAATTTCTTGTTGAGATTTATTTTTGTTGGGAGTTAATTTTTTATTAATTTTTTTAAACAAACTCATCCCGGTTGCCATATTTTTAATATTTTTTGTTGTATTGCCGTTGATTACTACTTTAATTCTAAAGTAGTTTGGTTTAATCCACGACTTAATTTAACTTCCTTTTTTTGATTTTTCCATTGTCACAGAACTTGAATTAATATGATTTGCTGCTTGTTGCAATTCTTCATCTTTCTCTTTCACCGCGAATCCTACTTTTGATTGAATTAATCTCTTTTTTTCGAATTAATTACTGTTTGTTTCCTATTTAGAAGAGATTTTGGGAACAAACTCATTCTGACTTTTAGCTAGGCGATGAAGTTTCAGAAATTGACAGTGACATTACAATGATTTTATAGGGGCTTTTAGTTGTCTCAACTTAAAAATTATAAAAATATTTTGAGTGGAAATTTTGGTGAAGTTGAGAATGAAATAGACAAATAGTAAATGGGAGGAAGAATCTTAGAGATGATATTTTGTTGTTTATTTCTCAAGAAATGTGTAGGGATGCTAAATTTCTATAAAATGCACTGCAGTACTAGCTTTGCTTCGAAAAAAAAATAAAAATAAAGTGTAACTTGTGTTAAAAAATTGCATTGAAACTGCTAACTTGTTTCTTTTGGTAATGAATTTTTTAAGATATAATGATTCAAATGCTTATTATTTTTTTCATGTGTTTACAAGTGCTATTGTTGTAGAGTTCAGTCATTGCGGTGTTGCGGATTTGGTGTATAAATATTTCGATCGATGATCTTTTCATTTTTACAGTTGCTATTGTTCTTTTCTATATTAATTGCATTGTCATATAATGTCGCCTAAAAACATTTGTCTGGTAGTGAAAAAAAATAAAGAGATGAGTTAATAGACTCCCAAAAGAGAGCACTTGATAAATTCTTTAAAAATAGAGTATGAGAGCCTTCTAATGAAAATTTAAATGATGTTATTGTAAATTTAAATGATCTAGATAGTTCTCCAAATCATACTAATGTGGGTGCTACTGATGCAAATGATCATGATAATGTCCTAAATCATATCGATGATGATGCTTCTAATTTAAATGACCATAATCAAGCACAAAATGAGTATAATGTTGAAGATTTTAGGATTGATCAACATTTAATCCCTCCTTTGGGCATTTATGATCCTAGAAATTGGAGTAATATTGATAATAAGTCTAGAGATATTTTAGTTGAAAAGAGACCTATAAGATAATTGAATTTGAAATTTTCCTTAGCTAATAATTCTAGGCATTTTTCGTATGCTTATTTTTCTAGAAAGTTGAGTAATGGAGAAATTAGCGATAGAAAATGGTTGGTTTGTTCTAACCATGTGGACAAAATTTTATTATTTTTGTTATAAATTGTTTACAAAGCAAAACAACAAAACTTGTTTAACAAATGATGGATGTAATGATTGGAAGCATCTTAGTGAAAGACTCGAACAACATGAAAATAGCATTGAGCATATGACTAACATGAATGTTTGAAGTGAATTAAGAGTGAGATTAAAAACTAATCAAACACTTGATAAAGATTTGCAATTAAGAATTTCAAAGGAGAAAGAACGTTGGAGACAAGTTTTAATAAGAATAATAAGTGTTGTATAATGTCTTGCTAAAAATAATTTAGCTTTTCAAAGATCTAGTGAGAAACTTTACGATGAGAGTAATGAAAATTTTTTAGGGTTAATTGAAATGATTGCTGAATTTGATTTGTCAATGCAAGACCATATTAAACGTATTCAAGATGAAAATATTCATTATCATTATCTTGGTCATAAAATTCAAAATGAATTAATCTCTCTCTTGGCTCATAGTATTAGAACTTCTATTCTAAAAATAATACAGAAGACAAAGTATTTCTCTGTTATTCTTGACTGTACACCTGATGTAAGCCATCAAGAACAAATGACTCTAATAGTGCGATGTGTAAATATGACAAGCAACAAAATAAAAATAGAAGAATTCTTTTTAGAGTTCTTGAAAGTGGACGATACATTTGGATTGAGGCTTTTTAATGAATTAGTAAATGCATTGCAGTCTCTTGAGTTGAATGTTGATGATGTGAGGGGCCAAGGATATGATAATGGTTCTAACATGAAAGAAAAACACTAAGGTGTTCAAAAGAGATTGCTTGAAATAAATCCTAGAGCTTTATATATGACATGTGTCACAATCTTAATCTTTCTTTTTCTGATATGGCACATTCTTGTGTTAAAGCTATTTTATTTTTTGAGATTGTGCAACGTATATATTTATTGTTTGCAAGTTATACTAAAAGGTGAAAATTTTTATGTGATAATATTTCAGAAACTGTAAAATCTTTATCTGATACTCGATGAGAAAGTCGAACTAAAAGTGTCAAAGCTATTAAATGTCATGCTCCTAAAATAAGGTTAGCTTTGTTACAATTATGTGAATCTTGTGGTAATGATGCTAAAGCAGAAAGTTTGACTAATGCCCTTCAAAATTTTGATTTCTTATTTGGAATGGTTATTTGGTATGATATTTTATTTGCTATCAACAAGGTGAGTAAGAAATTGCAATCTAAATCAATGTGCATTGATACTACCATAAAGGAGTTGGAAGGTGTAATGTCATATTTTAAAAATTATAGGAATGAGGGGTTTGAAGAAAGTATAAATATTGCCAAAAGTCTTACATTGGATATGAACATAAAGCCAACCTTTTCAACTAAGCGTCGTGTTTTAAAAAAAACAATTTGGTGAGATTAATCATGATGAAGAAATACAACCTCCAGAAGAGTCTTTTAGAGTTAATTATTTTTTTGTTGTTGTTGATATGGCGATTACTTCTTTAAAAGATAGATTTGAACAATTAAAAAATTTTGAAAATTGTTTTAGATTTTTAATTGATTCTACAAAGTTGAAGTCATTGGATGATAATAAATTAAGAAAATGTTGTGATAATTTTAAGATTATTTTTTCTCATAATAATTTGTCGGATGTTGATGCATATGGCTTTTTTCTGAAATGAAAGTGTTGCAAATGAGTTTGCCAAATGGGTTCATGTAGGCGCTTAAAATTCTTGGGTTTGCTAAAGCTACAGATTGTTATCCTAATGTTTCAATTGCTTATCGAATCTTATTAACAATGCCAGTGACGGTAGCATCCGCGGAACGAAATTTTTCAAAGCTAAAATTATTGAAAAATTTCTTGAGGTCAACAATGTCACAAGAAAGATTGAATGGGCTAGCTATGTTATGTATCGAGAAAAATATGTTGGAAAGTATTGATGTTGACACTATCATCAATGATTTTGCATCAAGAAATGCTCGAAGACAATGCCTTTTATAAGTATTTGTATGCTTAAATATATTTTTGATATTTTTAAGATCGTAATGAATTACTATTTGTTTAATTTAATAAATAAAAATTTTATATTACATATATATTTTTAAATTAGGGGCCCATTTTTTTTTAATTTCGCCCCGAGCCAAAACATAGTTAGGACCGACCCTGCTTATGCCTATAATAGATGATTTATTGAAGGCATTGTACACAAGTCTATATTTGAGAATAATACAAATCTTCCTTTCTCTCTCATCTCTTTGTTCTTTTATTCTTGTTCGTTGTTCTTGTTATTTTATTCACAATATTAATATATTAATAATTATTATACTTAATATTATTTCATAATATTAAGGTTTTTTATTATTTATTTTTATTTATAATATTAATTTTTTAATAATTATTATATTTGATATATTTAATAATTATACACTTTGATCAAAAATATATATTAAATAATTATTATATATTTAATATTAAAATATTAGTTTAATATAATAATTATTATATTTAATATTAATATTAATATATTAATATTAATATTATTGTTAATAATTAAGGGTAAACAAGTACCTTTATACCTAAAAGTGATTTTTCACCCCAAAGCTATAAATTTTAGCTTTTTGAGGTTGTGTGAAATTGCTTTTTAAGTGATTTTTCACTCCTAATTAAAAGTGTTTGGCATTGTTTATGAGTGAAGTTACTTTTTTTAAGTAAAAGTTCTTTTTTAAGCCACGTCAAAGGGCCCTTAATCAATTGTAACACCCGGGTTTGGGGGTCGAGAGAAAATAATATTAAAATAATGGCCCGGTTTTAGTTTTATAATTAAAATAATAAAATATTATTTTGGGCTTCATATATTCGAAGCAAACATTTATGTTGGACTAAAAATTGTTTTGGGAATCAAATCCCATAGATTTTAGACTAAATGAGATTGCCATCTCATTAATGGCAAGATTGTAAATATTTGAACTTTCATTTTAAAACCCCTCTTTTATTTTAGAAGACAACTTTTATCTCATCTTCATCTTCTTCATTTCTCTTTTCACGTCAAAATGCCCTCTTCACTCCAAAACACTATTTCACCATCTTCTTTGATTTTTGTTGGTGATTTTTGCAAGGTAATCTCGTTTTTGACTTGTCCTCCTTTCCCTCTACAAGATGATACCTCTAGATTTCAATATTGCGCATGTTTTGAAATTTGAAGTTTTAAAGATTTTGAGTTAAAAATGCTATCTTTGTTAGCTTTAACTAAAGCTTTTGATTTATTAATGTTATGTGAGTTGTTTACTACCTATAAGGTCCAACATATTCGATTTTTGCAAGGTTTTATGGTGAATCCCGAAATGGGTTTTTAGGGGTATATTTAAAGTGTCAAAATTTGTGTTTTTGGGATGGTTTTGTGAAAAATTGTTGGGCTGATGTTATAGTAACATTGGGTAGGTGTTTTTAGATGTTATTTGATGATTTTTGAGTAGTGATAGTGTTGGTTTGAATGGATTCCCGTAGCTACTGCTGTAAGTGATTTTTGGGAGTGGAAAATGGGAGTTTTTAAGGTGTCTAAGTGGGGAAATGAAGGGTTGATGGTTATACTATGTTTGGGTAGTGTTTTGAACATGTTTAAGAGTGCTTTGGATGACTACATTGCTGATTTTTT
This sequence comes from Hibiscus trionum, assembly GCA_030270665.1. Lineage (NCBI taxonomy): Eukaryota > Viridiplantae > Streptophyta > Magnoliopsida > Malvales > Malvaceae > Hibiscus > Hibiscus trionum. Next base: position 25,719,021 of record BSYR01000011.1, read on the forward strand.
ATGGGTCTTTGTGGAAGTACAAAAATGAGAAATTGAAGAATGAATTTGACTTTGAATTGTGAGAAACTGAAGTGGTTTTGTGCGTTGGTGTTAAACTTTGGGTTTGTGGCTGATTTTGAGGTTAATATATTGTTTTTGAATGGTTAGAAGCAAGGGAAACCAATGGGGAAGCTTCGGGCTCGAATCCGGAAATTTGGATGCTTGGTGGGCTAGTCGGCTTGTGCTAATGGAGTGGTTAAAATGTTTTAAATGGTTTTGAGCAATTGGTTCAAGCATGTGGACTAGGTTGGGATTTGGTAGACCCACCTAGAGTTGGGATTAGAGTGGTAGCCTAATCCGAAGCTTTGATTAGAGACTTTGGTTGCACTCTTTAGTGGTTGTTTATGCCTCATGTTTAATTGCGATTGTGTTGGCTATGTATAATGTGTTATACATGTATGTTGAGGCTTGGCTTGATGCATTGTTATATGCATGTTGATGATAAATATGATGGGGATATACATATGTATGAAATATGTTGTGATAATTGTGTTAATGATATACATGTGGTGTTGACATGTGAAATGATGTTATGAGGTGGTTGCATGATCCGAGGATCATGGTGAGTACATGCTAGGCATGGAAATGTGGTTTGTGCATGACGGTAAGTCATGGTGAGTACGTGCTAAGCACGGAAGTTGTTATGAAATGATATTGTAAAAGATTAATGAAATGTGTAGTATTGGCCCTAGTATGCTTGGGTACAAATGATCGATTATTAGGATGTTTAGTGTGCACATGTGAGTCAAAATGCGCGTGTGGTCTTGATGATGGTAGTCATCAAGATGGAGTACGGGTTCGCCCGAAAATCTTCTTATATATATATATATATATATTAGTCGGTGATGAGTGGAATCCCATCGACGGGCGTGAGGATGAGTAGAATCCCCTTCGCGTGAAACGAGGCGTGAGGATGAGTGGAATCCCTTCAGCGTGAACGGTGATGAGTGTAATCCCATCGTCAGGTAATGGTTGTGTTGTTGGATGTGAGTTCCAACGGTTATCCGCGTATTCGAGTCATAGCTAGGTGCCAATACGGATTGTGGATTATGATTCTCATATGTTGGTTAAATGTGTTTCTATATGTTGTGGTTATGGACTTGTTGAGCATGGCATGATTTTGCTAATATGTTCATGCATCATCTTTTATTTTGGCTCTTGAGGATTGGAGGTAAGATCATGCATTCTATTTTGATTCTTGCTCGTGCTTGGACCCTGCATTGTCGAAGGTTTGTTTTATGAGCTTACCCTCACTAAGCTTTTATGCTTACGCTCCTTTTTGTTTGACAATGCAGATCAGTAGCTTGTGGGTGGCAAGGGCAAGGAAAGGTCTCCAAGTGTTGCTTTAGGTTAGCTCAAGTATGATCTTTAAAGTGTAAATCATAATAGTCAAGCAATGGGATAGGTGTTGTTGATTTGAGCTTTGATGTATGTTGATGTTGGCTTGGTTCTTGGATGCCTTGTTTGATTTGTAAATATTGCTTATGTTGCATGCCTTGTATGCCTATATGCTTTGTTTCTAAGGCATGGGCCTTTAAGTGCTATGTATGTCTCCCTTTGAGTGAATGCATGAATCTCTTGGATGAATGATGCTTGTTGGCGTTGGTTGCCTCGTATGCTTAGATCTTGGTGGTTAAAGGTTGTTTGTATATTGTTTATGGCTAGGGGAGTCGTAAATCGCATCTAGAGTCGAGTCTTAAGTTATTTGGCTGAAATTGGGAGACTTGCAGTGCAAAGCGTATCGATACGCCTAAGGGCCGTATCGATACGGTCTTGCCTTCAGGACTCCATTTTGGCTGGGCGTATCGATACACGAGGGTGTATCGATACGGTAAATGCTCACTGGAATTCTGAGATTTTGGTGAGTTATTACCGTATCGATACGGTGTCTTAGCGTATCGGTACCGGTTTATCTTGTTGACCACGAGATGTTGACTGGGAAGGGCGTATCGATACGCTTAAGGGTTGTATCGGTACGGTCTTCCTGTGTTGACTATTGGGTGTTGACTTTGGTCAATGCGTATCGATACCCTTGACAGGTGTATCGATACGGCCTGCTTAATTACAGAAAATGAGTTGTTTTAAAGGTGATGTCTTGAATGATCGTGTTTTGTTTTGCTCCTGTTTCCGCTGACGTGTTTCACGTAGGATATGGTAATGCATTTAGACAAGATAAATAAAAGAAATTTTCTAGGGTTGCTAACCGAGGTGGGACCTTAACGGGTTTCGCGTCGGTTTTCCCCGTGTAGCCTACTCGAACCGGTCAGCCGACCAGACCGGGGCAAGGGGGTTACATTTGTTGGTATCAGAGCCTAAGGTTTTCGAGACCTTGGGCAGGTAAGTGAGGTAAGTTTAATTCGTGTATTGTAATTCCACGGTGGTTGCTTGCCATGTAAGCATGTTGCGTGTTATTCGAGTATGTTGTGATGTGTGATTGTTTGATTGTGAATGTATGTTGCTTGAAGCACGTTGAGTAGAGTCTCATTGCTTCTATTACATCAGAAAAAGAGATTTTAAGTGAGGGAATCATACTTGAGCCACTTGGACCTTTTCCTTTGCTAACCCAGTTTGTATGTTAATGTTAATGTGTTGTTGTTGTCAGTTTATTGCTTTTTGGTAAGTTTGAGGCCAAGGCGTGGGCCGTGAATCGGTAAGTGGAAACTGTGGGTTCTGAAAATGTGAATGATATTGAGGGAGTTCATCGCTTTAGTCAGGGAGGTATGGTTGTACCGGAGTTGAGGTACAATTTGTTTGGCTGAGTCAGTGTGTATGTGGGTTGATTCCGGTTGATAAAAAGAAGTGAAGACCTATAAGTGGGATTCAGAGTAGTATCGATGTTATAATAGATAAGCCCTTGGTACAATTTTGTGTTGTCCCTCCTGATTGATTCTGAATCTGTACTTCTGTACGTTGTTAGCGAGCATGCAAAGTTTGAATGTGCCCGGTGAAGTGTTAGAGGTAGGTATGAGTACATTAGTTCTTTTGGTGAGATCAAAGTAAGGGTCTCGCGTGAGTAATCTGAAATTCAGAAATGATAGTTGGTGATCGTTGGGGTTCGGCCTATGGTTTTAATACAAGACAGCCGGTCAGTATCCGTGAGTGGGAATCAATTTGTATGATTGACCAGTGTGCGTCTGAGTTGTCTTCCAGCAAGAAGGAGAGATGAAGTCGCTTCCGATATAGTTGAGCCAAGAAAAAATTCTTGAGCTTTAACTTCATATTGTTTGGCAGTGCGATGTTTTGAGCCGTCAGGACCGATGTTATAGAACAAGTCCAGCGTGACTGTTTGTGTGTGATCAGAATTGAGTTTTGAAGTTTCGAGATGCTTTAAGAACAATTTAGAAGAGTCAGATTTTGTTGAAGAACCAGCTTGAGAAACAAGAGGACCGAAGACTATCTCTGTTGAGATTTTAGACGTAGGGACACATGTGACTAGACCTTCTGGTGAGATAGTGGTGATCAGAAGGATGTACGGAAGATGTTTATTGATGGTTCAGGGTTACGTGATTCTAGTAGATGTGGAGTAGTCGTCTTTTTACGGTTTCGATGTAACTTTTGGCATGGTTTGACTTGTAGAACACAGAGTTAGGGTATACGTTGAGACGAAGAGAGAGTTTCCTTGAAAGTTGCAGATTTCTGTGAGACTGTAGCGGTAGGTGAGAATGTGAACTTCTTATCAAATGTTAATCAAGCTTTAGAGGTCAAAGATTGACTGAGTTTAGTTGACAGGCTTGTCTAGCAAATGTGATGGATTTGATTTTTGAATGAAGATTAGACCGCATAATGTTAGATTAGTTTGTGTTTTCCTAAAAGTGTTTGGAAGAATTGCCCGGTTTGTCTCTTGATAAGGAAGAAAAGTTTGCTATTGAGACCGTCTCCGAGTTTGCTCCTGTTTTGATTTGCTCTGTATCTTATGGTTTCCAGAAGAATTGAGAGTGTTGAAGAATCAACTTCGAGATTTGTTAGACCTTAGATTCATTAGACTTAGTACATCATCTTAGAGTATGACAGTGCAAGTTGTGAATAAGAGAGGAGACAATACGAGAATGTATTTAAATTACAGACAGTTGAAACAATTGACAGTAAATGAGTAGTATCCGTTTCTGAACATCAGTGATTTGTTGATCAGTTAGGGTGTGCTCCAGTCCTTTCGAAGATTAATTTGAGATCCGATTACTACCAGTTGAAAGTGAGAGAAGTTGAGGTATCGAAGACAGCTTTTGGGGCAAGATGTGATCGCTTTGAGTTCTGGGTTATGTCATTTTGTTTGACTAGTGTGTTAGCTACTTTTATGGAGATGTCGAGCAAGATACTTTCTGAGCTCCTTGATCAGTTTGTAGTAGTTCTCATAGATGATACATGGGTATATTCACGTACCAAAGAAGATCGTGACAAGCTTTGAAGTTAGTGTTGTAGATCCTATTATAGAATCAGTTGTATGCCAAGTTGAGCAAACGTGAACTCTGAGTTAATGAAGATGTTCTCCTAGGACTTGTAGACTAACCGAGTGTATTAGAGTAAATCCCAAGTAGGGAGAAGAAGATGTGAGTTGGAAGAAACCGAAGACTGTGACAGGCATCTGTAGTTTCTAGGTTTGGCATTGTTACTTTCAGAGAATTGTAAATAGTCTTTCGAAGATAGCTGCTCCATTGACAAGATGCTACGGAAGAATGTTCAGTTGTATTGTCAGATGCGAGACAGTGAGCCCTTGAGAAACCGAAAGAAACTTTGATGAGAGCTTCGACCTTGGTCCAGCCTATATCAGAGAAAGAGTTTGTGAACCATAGTGATGCGTTACATGTAGGGTTAGGTTGTGTGCTTATGCAAGACAGAAGATTGTGGCTTATTCATCGAGATAGTTGAAAGACCGAGAGAAGAGTTATTCGACACTAGACTTAGAGTTAGTTACAGTTGTATTTGCTTCAAAGACTTAGAGACAAAGCTTGTATAGTAAAGAATGCACAATATATTTATCATCAGAGCTTGAAATATTAGACGACTTAGGAAGGGTTGAAACTTGAACAACATAGGTTGTTAGAATTGCTTGAAGACCGTAATCTCGAGATTGAGTACCATCCGAAGAGAGTCAACGCAGTAATCGATGCTTCGAGTTATATTTGTTGTTAGATTAGTAGTTGAGTTGCGAACTATATTTGCCGGATTCAGTTTACCGAATGATAGTAGTTTTGTGGCCGAGTTTCATGTTAAACCTACTTTGAGTCAGATACTTAAAGAGAAACAGTTGCAAGACAGGTTCTTGGCACCTAACGTGCAAGACATAGCAGAAGAAAGACCTTCAGAATACAGTTTCAGAGATGATAGAGTTTTGCATTTTAGAGACAGAATAGTTGTGCCGATTGACATAGTGTTTTGAGACGTATTGTTTTGGCCGAAGCACACGACAGTTCATTTGTATTGCATCTGAGTAGTATGAAGACGTATTGTGGGTTGATGATGAGTACTTCTGGATTGAGTTGATGGATGATGTTGTTCAGCACGAGAGTAAGTGTGTAATCCGCCAGCGTGTCAAGGCCGAGCATCAGTTTTCTTCTAGTTTGTTACATCCGTGGAAGGTTCTTAATGAAAGTGGGTAATAGAGATTCGAGATTTCAACTAGATTTTTGAAGACGTCTGCATAGTGTTTGGTTATCTGTTGAAGTCAGAGGAAGTTATGAGTCAAGTATTCAAACAGTACTGTATGAGTTTGTGAATCGGGCTAGTTCTGTTGTTTATTTGTTGCGGTTACCACCAGAGTTAGAAAGGGGATTTGTGATGTGTTCCGTGTATCTGTAATTCGGAAGTGTGAGTCAGATCTGTCCCATGCTATGTTGTTGAAGAGATTGAGTTGAGTTTTAAATTGACATGCCTTGAAGAACCCGTTGAGATCTTAGCATCAGATAGATAATGTTGTGTGGTAAGTCTATCGAGTTGGTTAGAATGTTGTAGTGAGAAGGAAAGGGAAGTGTCCGGTCCGATAAATTTCGGGGACAAAATTTTCTTAAGTGGGGGAGAGTTGTAACACCCGGTTTTGGGGGCGGGAGAAAATAATATTAAAATAATGGACCGGTTTTAGTTTTATAATTAAAATAATAAAATATTATTTTGGGCTTCATATATTCGAAGCAAACATTTATGTTGGACTAAAAATTGTTTTGGGAATCAAATCTCATGGATTTTAGACTAAATGAGATTGCCATCTCATTAATGGCAAGATTGTAAATATTTGAACTTTCATTTTAAAACCCCTCTTTTATTTTAGAAGACAACTTTTATCTCATCTTTATTTTCTTCATTTCTCTTTTCACGTCAAAATGCCCTCTTCTCTCCAAAACACTATTTCATCATCTCCTTTGATTTTTGTTGGTGATTTTTGCAAGGTAATCTCGTTTTTGACTTGTCCTCCTTTCCCTCTACAAGATGATACCTCTAGATTTCAATATTGTGCATGTTTTGAAATTTGAAGTTTTAAAGATTTTGAGTTAAAAATGCTATCTTTGTTAGCTTTAACTAAAGCTTTTGATTTATTAATGTTATGTGAGTTGTTTACTACCTATAAGGTCCAACATATTCGATTTTTGCAAGGTTTTATGGTGAATCCCGAAATGGGTTTTTAGGGGTATATTTAAAGTGTCAAAATTTGTGTTTTGAGGATGGTTTTGTGAAAAAATTGTTGGGCTGATGTTATAGTAACATTGGGTAGGTGTTTTTAGATGTTATTTGATGATTTTTTAGTAGTGATAGTGTTGGTTTGAATGGATTCCCGTAGCTACTACTGTAAGTGATTTTTGGGAGTGGAAAATAGGAGTTTTTAAGGTGTCTAAGTGGGGAAATGAAGGGTTGATGGTTATACTATGTTTGGGTAGTGTTTTGAACATGTTTAAGAGTGCTTTGGATGACTACATTGCTGATTTTTGATGGGTCTTTGTGGAAGTACGAAAATGAGAAATTGAAGAATGAATTTGACTTTAAATTGTGAGAAATTGAAGTGGTTTTGTGTGTTGGTGTTAAACTTTGGGTTTGTGGCTGATTTTGAGGTTAATATATTGTTTTTGCATGGTTAGAAGCAAGGGAAACCAATGGGGAAGCTTCGGGCTCGAATCCGGAAATTTGGATGCTTGGTGGGCCTTTAAGTGCTATGTATGTCTCCCTTTGAGTGAATGCATGAATCTCTTGGATGAATGATGCTTGTTGGCATTGGTTGCCTTGTATGCTTAGATCTTGGTGGTTAAAGGTTGTTTGTATGTTGTTTGTGGCTAAGGGAGTCGTAAATCGCATCTAAAGTCGAGTCTTAAGTTGTTTGGCCGAAATTGGGAGACTTGCAGTGCAGGGCGTATCGATACGCCTAAGGGCCGTATCGATACGGTCTTGCCTTCAGGACTCCATTTTGGCTGGGCGTATCGATACACGAGGGTGTATCGATACGGTAAATGCTCACTGGAATTCTGAGATTTTGGTGAGTTATTACCGTATCGGTACGGTGTCTTAGCGTATCGGTATGAGTTTATCTCGTTGACCACGAGATGTTGACTGGGAAGGGCGTATCGATACGCTCAAGGGCTGTATCGGTACGGTCTTCCTGTGTTGACTATTGGATGTTGACTTTGGTCAAGGCGTATCGATACCCTTGACAGGTGTATCGATACGGCCTGCTTAATTACAGAAAATGAGCTGTTTTAAAGGTGATGTCTTGAATGATCGTGTTTTGTTTTGCTCTTGTTTCCGCTGACGTGTTTCACATAAGATATGGTAATGCATTTAGACAAGATAAATAAAAAAAAATTTCTAGGGTTACTAACCGAGGTTGGACCTTAACGGGTTTCGCGTCAGTTTTCCCCGTGTAGCCTACTCGAACCGGTCAGCCGACCAGACCGGGGCGAGGGGTTACATCAATTCATTTCAATTGCAAAATAACATTCAAGATCCAACGGTTATTTATTACTTAATCACACATCTTATAAAAATTGAAGAAATTCAGTTTGGTCTAATGGGATGAAACACTAGGAAAAAAATTCCTTAAGTAATGTCAGGGGTCTGAGTCTTAAAGATGTAAATGAAAAAAATGAGTTGTGATGGTCACCCCATACAAGTCTCTATAGTACCTTATCTAAATTAGTTAGATAATGGATTAGATACCGATGATTAAATTAAAATAAATATATCGTTTGTTGGTATAAGGAGTAGGGGTGGGCAAAAATACTCGACCCAGTTGACCCGACCCGACGTCCCGATAAACCGAACTTAAAAATACCGGGTAGTTATCTAAAAAAATTACCCGACCTGAGAATTTTCCCAGGACACGGGCTGGGATTTTTAAGTTACCAGGTACCCAACTCGATAATATTTAATATATATTTTTTATATTTCAATTATATTTTTATTTTAAGTTTCTTAATATTTTTACTCTAAAACTAAATTTAAATCCCTAAATTCTTTTTATGTTTGTATTATATACTTTTAAGTTTTAAGTTTAAAATTTTTTAAAAATATTTGTGTGTTTAATATATTTTTTTATATTTTTATTTTAATTTTCTTAATATTTTTACTCTAAAAGTTTCACCTTTGGCGTTCTCCCTCTCTTGTCTTTGGTGCACTTGTAATTTGAAGCTCAGCCATTTCTCTTCGATTCTGCTTAGTATCAAGATATGGGTAAGCTTAATTCTTCATTAATTATCCGTTCTATTGTTACTGCTAGAAGGAAGGTTTATATTTTCCACCCTTCTTTTTCTGCTGCTTCTTTTAACACCGTTGCTACCTACCTCCAAGCTTTAAGCAAGAATTCAATGCCTGTAAAGGGAAACCCAAAAAAGCATGCTCGTTTTGATACTGTCGATTATGCTTTGGTTTTCTTTGATAAGATGAGTGAGAAGTACCCGAAACCTTCGATTGTGGTTTTCACTAAACTATTAGCAGCCCTTGTTAGGAAGAAACATTTTGCCGTTGCTGTTTCTGTGTGTAGCCGAATGGAATTATTTGGAGTTTCCCATGACGCTTATTCTTTGAGTATCTTGATTAATTGCTTTTGCCAGTTAGGTCGAACTGATTTTGGGTTGTCTGTTTTGGGTAAAATGCTGAAGTTAGGTGTTGAACCTAGTATCGTGACTTTTTCCACTTTGATTAATGGATTTTGCAAACAAAGTAAGTTTTCTCAGGCTGTGAGTTTGTTTGATGAAATGGTTGAAAAGGGGTATAAACCTGATTTACTTGTTTATAGTACAATACTTAATGAGTTGTGTAAGATTGGCAATACCGATAGAGCTGTGAGGTTTTTAAGGATGATGGAAGAAAGAGGTTTTGAACCCAATATTGATGCATATGGCACTGTCATTCACTGTCTTTGTAAGAACGGGTTGTTGAAGGAGGCTCTCGATCTCTTCTCCGAATTGAAGGTCAGGGGAAATAGACCGAATATCTTTATTTACAATTGCTTAATTCATGTTATGTGTAATTTGGTCCAAGAAAAAGAGTTAATAGAGCTTTTGAATGAAATGGTGGATAACAATATTTCACTTAATATTTTTACATATAATATCTTGATCGATGCATATTGCAAGAAGGGTGGGATTTTTGAAGCTATAGATACCTTTGACACAATGCAAAAACAAGGCGTTGAGCCTGATGTTGTCACGTATAATATGTTGGTTGATATGCATTGCAAGGAGGGAATGGTTTCCAAAGCTGAAGATATTGTTGACAAGATGAGAAAGCAAGGGATTGAGCCTAATGTTGTTACCTATAATTCGTTGATAGATGGTCATTGCCTGCAAAATGAAATGGAAAAAGCTAGAAGAATATTTCAGTTGATGATTAGGAACGGTTGTGCACCTAATATATGTAGTTACAACACCATGATCAACGGATACTGCAAAGCTAAGAGGGTAGACGAAGCAATGGAACTCTTTCAAGAAATAACTCAAATAGGACCAAGCCCAGATACTGTCACGTACAACACTCTAATGAAAGTTATGTTTCAATTAGGAAGAGTTTCTGTTGCATGTGAGCTTTTGAGGGCGATGGTTGCTTTTGGACTAGCTCCATCTCAAGTGACCCATTTGATTTTGTTGGATGGTTTATGCAAAAATGGTGAACATAAAAAGGCACGGAAAGCTTTTCAGGCGGCAAGGAATAGTGGGTTGAAACCTGACATTATCTTTTATAATATCCTAATTGATTGTGCATGCAAAATTGGGGGCATTAAAATTGCAAAGAGAATGTTCAACGAACTCTCAGTTAATGATTTAAAACCCAACATTTACACATATAATATAATGATCAATGGATTTTGTAAAGCGGGATTACCAAATGAAGCATACCGGTTGTTTAGGAGCATGGGATTGGGAGATAATAATTGTTTGCCTGATAGCATCTCTTATAATGTAATGATCCAGGGGTTTTTCCAGAACAAGTCCTCTACCTCAAAGGCAATGCAACTTCTTCTAGAAATGGTTGGTAAGGGCTTTTCTGCAGATTTTGGCACTACCAAGTATGTGGATATACTCTTACGGTATAGTAAATCAATCTTGATTTAAAATGTTGGGTTGTTAGTGTAACGATAGTTGTGAATGTAAATAAGCTCGTTCATAACCATTTTTACTGTTGTGATAAATTAATTGTTTTTGTAGAGCTATGTTGATTGTCCAGTCTCACTTGATGTACCTTGTAAACATTAAGGTCTATTTTGATATTATAATAAATTGTGTTTGTTTAAACTTTTACATGTTCTGTTATATTTCTTTGATCATGTTTAAATTGGGTTAATCTAATACTAACTGGTAACTAGCCTTGTGTCTGTTTCCAGCATCGATGCTGGAAAGATATAGTTTGGGAATTTCCCACTTCATGCCTTGTCTTGTATGGAGTTCTGCTATTAAAACCCGTTTTAAGTTTACTAATGTTAATCTGCTTTCCTTGCTTTATTTTTATCTATCGAGTCCGTTTGGAAATGCTTTTGGGTTGCCAAATGCACTTATTGGCAGAGAAACATTGCCAAACACTTGGCTTTTGACACAGAAATCCTGTTTGAAAAGTGATTCTTCACCCAAACCAAAAGGCTAATGTTTTGAGCTTTGCGTTGGAAAAGCTCAGTTGGAAGGTAAAATCCAAATTTAACCTCAGTCTCTTTTTTTAATCTCCCTTTGTCTCTCTTGTTTTTGGTTCCCGAGAAGATTCAACTGCAGAAATGAAGATATATCACAGGTAAACTTTTTTTTTTGTGTGTTTTTATTTCTGTGTGTTCTTGGATTTTTACTTTTTCTTGTTTGGTTGGTGGGAAAGGACCATAAAGAAAAATTCTATTTTGGGTTTTATCTGCTGTATTGGTTTGGGTTTCATACAACTAATTTCAAGCTAAAATGGTAATTATTGTTCTGAACCTTTTTTGTTGTTGTTGTTGTCTTGGAAAAGAAGTTTGTTATCAGTTCTTATTTTATCTTAAGGAGCAAGCAGAGCAGTTAGTATTATTGTTTGGATGAAATGGTTCAGAAATTTACTTCATTTACATTACATGTATGGTTTTTTTTTTTTAAACAGTGTTATTTAGGCATGAAAAAGGACATAAGGTTTTGGGCTTCTGTTTGTATATTTTCCTATGCTGTGATTGAAAATGCAATTGTTTGATTGTAATTACGCTACTCATGCATGTCAATTGTTTATGGTGATTTTTAAAGTTAATGATTTGGAATTTAAAAGTTTTCAGCTTTAAGATTAGATCGACTTGTATTTTAGAGTTCCATTAAAGTAATTTAAATATCAATTATATTTGCTGGAATAAAACTAGTGAAATTTAAGTGGTATGCTTCATTTATCAGAAACTCCCAACTAGTTTCTTGTATGTGGCATGCTTGAGCTAACATTTGGATATCCAGTGTTATTGCCAACAAGTAGTGGAAATAAGCTGGTTAAATAATTTACAGTAAGAGAGAAAGGAAGTGTCAGGTGAAGCTACTAACTTGTGTTAAAGAGATACTTGTTTCAATGGCTTTTTGAGTCCTGTTTGGTTTACTAGAAAAAATACAGCAAACTCTGAAACTAGCCAGCATTTGTCTTGGCCACCTTTACTTCCTATCTTGCTGATCACTTTTTATACATGTTGCAGAAGAAGGTGAAACTGGGAAGTTCAATGGAGGGATATTCAACCAATTTGGATAAATTGCTTCAGTTTCAATTGACCAAGCTCCTTCTTTCAGGACCATACTTGCACTTGGACCACTATTTTTTGTTTTATTTTTGCAAATCCGATAGCAACCATTTTTTATGCTTAGCTTGGTCCTGCCTTGTCTACAAAGTTATGGAAGCCTGCCCACTTGCTGATGCCATGACCCTTTTGTTTTGTGTGGACCCATTTTCTCCCGCTCTTTGTATTTCATTTTGCATATATGGACACCAGGTTTTCAAATTAAGCATACGCAACTCTTCTTTACTGCAACTTGGTTTTAACAGTAAGAGCAACTCTTCCTAAAAGTAATAAATTACATGTGATCGTAAATAGTGGTGCTCTATTTTCTTTATCTCCAACTTGGATTGGATGGCAAAAGACAGATTAATTAAGAACTCCATGCTAATTACTATCTAACATCATGGAGATGGCTACAAAAATCTTCTCCTACCCCAACCCATGGTTAAACAACCTTCCCTCTTCATCTTATAATTAGAGGTGAAGAAAGACTATGAAAATCACACAAACTATTATACAAATGCTGTTTCTATTGCTCCTACAAGTAAATCATACATTTAGTTCCGGATCTTGACATCTTGATTGGGATCTTCCTCGCGACCTTGTTTCGGAAATCCTTGCACCTACTTCGGCCGCTACAAGCCTTGTCAACAGCAGCCCCGCAACAAGAGCTGCTCCCATGAGCATCGTAAAAACTGCACTCCAGCTGTTGGCAGAGATGTAACCGGTTAATAGTGGTCCGATCGCAGCACCAACAGAACCCGTTCCGTCTATGATTGCCGTCACAGTTGCCAATGCCTTGGAGTTCCCCTTTAATGAACTGTGTGTTCCCAAGTCGGCTGAGACAGCAGTTGTTATAAGAGCGTAGGGGCCATTTACAAACACGCCACAGATGAACATGAGAGCTACATTCACTGCCATGGATATGTGTCCGTAACTACGATAGAAATAGAGAGCAGGGATGGCACAATACATAAAAGTTGCTGCTGTTATGGCTCTGGCATCTAGGCGATCAGAAATGTAGCCAGCTAAGATCCCTCCAAGCACCCCTCCAACATCGAAAAATGTCGACAAGTTTCCAGCAGTCTCATCGGATAAATATTTTCCCTCAATTGCTGCAAGATTGATGAAAAAAGAATTAGCAATGAATCAGCCAAGAACTTCAAAGAATCAATGAGTTCAGCATGTTTAAAGGCCCCAAATGAAGTAGCACTTAAATTTACATATAGGAAAGAGCAGAAATCAATGGAGAAAGTTCAGGACAAAGGACATGATTTGTTGGTTAAAAAAGTCGTATTTGTATCTTGGACTACAAAAATCAGAGACTTCTATGCCACAAAGAGTCAATTCATAAAGTGACCCTCTACTTTTTTATGGTCTACCTCCCAAAGTTAGCCTCTTATGGTAGTAAATAGATGCCGAAATGTGTATCGAAAAAGGAAATAAATTAAATACCTGTATGGCTAATGTAGTATGGAAGCCAATAGAGAAATGTGTAAGCAACCAATTTGGCAAAGAAGAGGCATAATGCAAAAGGAGCAACCCCTGGGATTCTCCATGCTTCCATGAACCCCACAGCAGTTTCCGTGATCTCCGTATCTGAGCCTAATAGAGGCTCTGTCACTCCCTCTCCGTTCTTCTTAGGGGAATCCACTTCATCATTATAATCATCATCTTCTTCTCTATCAGCTCCAACTGATTCAGGACTGACAGGCAGCAAAAGGAAGACTGCGATACCCATGAAAGAAACAAGCAAACCCGGCACAACAAAGGACCAACCCCATCCATAGCTCAATAGTACTGAAGCAATCAACGAACCAGTAATGTTCCCAATAGATGTGTGAGCATTCCATATGCCCATAACTAGGCCTCTCTTTTTCTTGTCACACCAGTTACCAACTACTGCAACAACCGAAGGCCATCCCGTTGATTGAAATAGACCAGCAATCATTTGTACTATCAGGAAGTAGTAAAAACTATGGATGTTAGCCCAATACCCAGCACCAAATAGTGATGTAAGCAAGCCAGTTCCAACCATTCCCACAGTAAGAAAGATCCTTAAATTCATTCTGTCACCCAAATGTCCAGAGAAGTACATTCCAAAAGCATATACTGCGAGAAAGGCCACATCGAGTTGGCCAAGCAAAGCTGTCCCGTCGGATCCGTTAAATGGGGCCCAACCATCTCCTCGAACCCAAGAAAGTGGTGTGCTAAGGTGTGTTATCCTCCATGGGAACTTCAAGCCTGCAACAGATGATTGAGGATCAAGAGCACCCTTGACAATGCTGGCGGTTTTCCTTGTTGCATGGTAGCTAGCATAAGCTAAAAAGGTCACAATCAAGACAATTGCTTGATGGCTTCTGTAGGAAAGCTTTTCTCCCTTGATGTATTCCAAGAATCGAATTCCTAGAGGTCTGCTATAACTTCTCATAGGAGGCAATTCAGATGGTGAACCCATGTACCTTGATTTCTTCAAAAAGGCAATTCAGATGATCAACTTCCTCTGATAGGCCAAAAACAGCAAGCTGGACGATTATAAAACAATTAAGCAAAGTGAGATTGCAATTCAAAACTAATGCTTACTCGATACTTAAACCATTCTAGTCTTCTAGATCATGAAAGATACTATAATCAAACAATCAAACTCAAAACAAACAAAGAGACAAGGTGATTGTTTGCATTAAATTCAAGGCACAGTGCCGAATATGCTATTTTTTCTCCATAACCCAAAAAGGCCTGTCCTTTAGGAAACCAATTGAAAGAAATATTCCAGTCAAATACCTCATCTTTATCTATTTCAAAGATGAAACGGTCCCAAATTTAGCATATAAAAGAGATTATACCCAAAGTCCACGTAGATTCATAATAAATATGAATCCAAGAAAAAAAACAACAACAGCAACAGGTTTCAGAGACGGCACTTGAAAATCAAACAAAACATAATCGAACGATAACCAAAACCAAAAAAAGGTATAACTTTTAGGAATATTATTACCGCTTGCTTAGTGGAGGCGAAAAGAGTTAACTCGTTTGCTATTGCTTTGATATATACCTTCTTGCTACTATTGGCTGTGAAACTCTTATTTCTCTCTACTCCTCTACTCTGGGTTTTCGGTAGTTAACCAACCAAAAACGGTT
The DNA here is from genome assembly GCA_030270665.1 of Hibiscus trionum. Lineage (NCBI taxonomy): Eukaryota > Viridiplantae > Streptophyta > Magnoliopsida > Malvales > Malvaceae > Hibiscus > Hibiscus trionum. The sequence continues at coordinate 25,734,367 of BSYR01000011.1, forward strand.
TTAGGATTTTTTGAAGTTTCCCAGAGCAGAGCCCAGCGGGAGGATTCTTATAGGGGGGCGATGTTAATAATAATAATAATTTAAAGACTTGAATTGCCTATCCTGCCCCTACTTAGTTTCCCCTTATTATTTTGCTTACTCGCTAAGTGGAACTCTAATTGTTTTCGGAGATGACTTAATTGCCCTCCCTCCCGCTGTAGGAATTACGAGAGCATTATTGTCATTAAATTAGGAAAATTTTAGGATTAGGTCAAGAGAAAAATGTGGTCCCAATTCCCACAATTTTAAGAACAAAAATCCTTGTTTTTTTTGGTCCCTATGCCCTAAAGTTAAAAATAAATACTAAGTTCTAATTCTAAATTTTAAATCTTAAATCCTAAAAAATAGATCTTTAAACTCAAATCCTAAACCTAATTTTATAATTTTTGAATATATATAAAGACACCAAAATGTAATGTTTTTCTATGTTATTCATCGCTTTTTATTTTTAATAAATTATGTTAAACGGTCATTATATAATATTATTTTTCTCGTAAGTGAATAACATTTGTTGATAGGGGTGAGCGTTCGAGCGAGTCGAGTCAAAAAATTTCGAGCTATTCGAGTTGACGCGTCATATTTTACGACTTGAACTTAATTTGAAATTTTTTCGATTCGAGTCGAGTTTATGAAATTCGAGTCGAGTTTTCGAGTTTCTATACAAATTTAATTGTAATTATTTACCATGTTATAGTGCGATTTGATTCCAATTTAAACGACTTTCTCTATTCATATAAGATATGCATATATATATTTCTTCATATTATTTTTCACATGCATAAGTAAGATTTGTAATGTTATTTAATAAAAAAAAATCATCTAAACTTCTAAAATATATTTATAATATTATTTTTAAATAAGGAACTTTTAAGGATAAAGTACTGATGGGGGTATAAATGAGTCAATGAATTAATGTAAAGAAAAAAATTACAAAAAATTCGGTTGAATGATCAAATTGAATAAAATATAAAGTTAAAGGGCTAAATTAAAAAAAAGAATAAATTTGTTAAAAACATGAATTGAAGTTATATAGATATTATATAGTGTTAGTGAATCATGTGGTTTAATTTTGGTAAAAAAAATAGATTTAAAACGAAAGAGAAATTAAAGAAATGGGAAACATTCAAAGTTGAGGGGCTAAATTACAAAAGTAGGAAATTTAATTTAAAAATATGAATTGAAGCTAAATATGTATTCTAGTTTCTACATTGGTTTAGGAGCATGTGGTTCAATTTTGGTCAAAATTGACTTAAAACGAAGGAGATATTGAAGAAATGAGGAAATCATACAAAGTTAAGGGGCTGAATTGAAAAAATATGAAATTTATTTTCAAAAATATAAATTGAAGATAAATACGTATTCTACGCTGGTTTAGGAATAAGTGGTTCAAATTTGGTCAAAAATGGACTTAAAATGAAGGAGGAATTGAAGAAAAATGAAATCAGTGACTAAATTGCAAAACTGTAAAATTCGGTTTTTCAATTTTTCGAGTTAGGCAAATTCCAAACCGACTCGAAATCGAAATTTTTTCGAGTTAATCGAGTTGACTCGAATAACTCGAACAACTTGAATAACTCGAAATTGAAAAAAAAAATATCGATTTTTTCGAGTCGAGTCGAGTTTTGCTCACCCCTATTTGTTGATACTGAAAATTGAAAAAAAAAAGTTTACAGCAGTCTTGACTAGACCTGTTCTATAGTCAAGCTATCCGGGGAATCTCAAAGGTTTGATCAAAATTTGGAACTGAAATAAAAATATTAAGTCTGAAAAATTGGATTTGAACAAAGAAAATTAAGATTCATTTAAAATATCAGTTGAGTTCGGGATCCAACATTTAAGATTCGAGTTCGGCCAGACTCGCCTTTTTAAATTTGTAATATATTGTATTATTTTTTTTTGAATAATGCCGTTTTGTTTTATTTATATGTTGAGAAAGAGTCCAAACAACCAAAACAGGCTCAGACCCAATAGTTGGTTTGAGCCCAAGTAAACAGGAGGCTAAAAAAGAAAATAAAGGCACGGCTCAATCCCAGCAAATGGTTTGAGCCCAAAACAAAAGAAAATAAAATAGCAAAACGACACCTAACCCTGCACTCAGCAAGGAAATTGGGGTTCCCTTATGGAGACGGTCGAAATACCCCCAATTCTTCCAGCAGATGCTTGCACCTCCGGCGGACATAATCCCGTTTTCCTGAAAAAACGCCATGCAAGCTTGTCATGAGCTTCATCAAGCCTTCGTCTTCGTTGCCCAGAATCTTCGACCGGACCAGCATCTTCGACCGGACCAGAATCTTCGCTCGGACCAGATCTGCTTCATCAAGCCTCCGGCGGACATAATCCTGTTTTCCTACAGATCGCAGTCTTGAGGGGGAAGGTGATTCGACTTTCCCCTGTCCAGGAGCTTCATCTCCCACCAGGTACGTTACTATAGCTTACATCTGGGTTTGCATTTCTTTTTCGATTACATGCATGACCTGATTTGGGGCCTCTTCGATCCAGCAGCCTTCGACGCCAAGCTTTCCAAGAGCTGCGATGGAGTGAGCGGCTTCATTTCCTAACCTAGGAGAGAAGACGAACCGGCAATCTTGTAAGCTCTGTGCTAAACTTTTAATATCTGCAATTTCACCTCTTACCACTGACGCATCGTCTGAATTTGTTGTTAACTTTGTGATGAGGGTCCTGGAGTCACTTTCAACAAAAACATGGTGAAATCCCAAATCAACAGCAAATTTTAGTCCCTGTATTGCGGCTCTTGCCTTTGCGTGAACAACCGAGACAAATTCTTGCTGAGGTAAAGTTCCAGAACCCATAATCTGTCCCTTGTCATCTCTAACTAGGAAGCCTGAGTACGCCTTTTTTGTTTCAGGAACACAACATGCATCTATGTTTAGTTTGAAGTAGCCTAATGGTGGAGGGATCCAACGAGCCTCTACTGGGGTCCGAGGGACATGGCAGCTCCCTGAGGTATTTTCATACTCTGTGACACTGCTTTTGATAAACATGTAAATACCTTGGACTGTTTGAGTTTCCCCCTCATGTAATTGCTTATTTCGTGCGTGTCATATGGCCCAAATGGTGTATGTCAGTAGCTCATTAGAATTTGTATGCCGATGCTTGTATATCCAAGATAGCCATTCAAAATACGATAGCCTACCCACATTTATAGGCCATGATACTCCTAGGCTATACCATAACTGTTGGGAAAATGGGCAATCACGAAATACATGTTCTATACTTTCGACTGCGTTATGACATCTAAAACACATAGTATTCAAGGCTATTCTCTTTTGGTGTAGATTCTATAGCGTAGGTAAATAATTCCAGAGAGACTTCCAAACATGAATTTTTACCTTTGATGGGCAGTTTGTACTCCACAATTGCTTGAACATGATTTTGCTATCGTTTGGTAGAGTAGGACTATTAAGCAATAGTCGGTAGCCACTTCTCACTGTATATAAACCCGAGTGTTCCCCTCTCCATACCAGTTTATCATGTAATTGAGACGCTGGGAGAGGTATACTAAGGATTTCATTAGCTTCCTGGTGATTAAAATTGTTGTTTATCAGCTGCGTATTCCACTCATTAGCACCCTGTGTCATTAGATCTCGTACGACATAAAGCCCATCCACCCTTGGAGAAGCAATCAACTTACTTACCGGCCCCGGCAGCCAGTAATCCTCCCATATTGAGACCTGCATTCCGTCCCTTATGCTCCATTTAATCCCCTTTTCCAGTAGTCCTTTCGAACTCCATATGCTTCGCCATGTATAGGAGGGGTTCACCCCTAATCTGGACTTCATAAAGTTTGTGTTAGGGAAATATCTTGCCCGGAATACCCTTGCTAGTAGTGAGTCTGGATTTTGCAAAATTCGCCATGCCTGCTTGGCCAATAGGGCTACATTAAATTTTGCCAAGTCGCGAAATCCCATACCACCATCTTCTTTTAGGACACACAAGGATTTCCAGTCACACCAGTGGATTCCTTTTCTTGCACCCGATTTCTGCCACCAATAACGAGCCGTAATCCCTTCAAGATTCTTGCAAATGGATGCTGGCAAGAGGAAGCAGTTCATTGTATATTGTGGAGTAGCTTGAAGGACTGACTTTATAAAAACCTCTCTTCCTCCTACCGACAAAGGTCTAATGTTCCAACCTTCAGTTTTCTTCTGAAATTTCTCCCTTAGACCACGAAAAACAGCATTCTTGTTTCTCCCCACTATAGATGGTAATCCCAAATAGTTCTCGGGGTTTTCTGATTCCTGCACCTGTAGCACCTGGCAAATATTTTGTCTTAACAGCCCACTTACATTAGCACTGAAAAATATGCCAGACTTTGCAAAGTTTATTTCTTGGCCTGAGCATTTAGAGTACACTTGCAAAAGATTTTTAATTTCCATCGCCCCATTATAAGATGCTTCCCCAAACAATAAGCTATCATCTACGAATAGAAGGTGGGTCACGGCTGGTGCATACATGTTGATTTTCGCCCCTTTAATTGAGTTGTTTGCTACTGCTTGCCTCATCAATGAAGACATGCCCTCACTGCATATTAAGAATAGGTATGGGCTTAATGGGTCACCTTGACGGAGGCCTCTTGATGGCACAAAAGATGGGCCGAGTGAACCATTCAAAACAACCAAATAGGATACTATTTTCACGCACAACATTATCCGAAGCACCCATAGCCTTGAGAACCCCATCCTACCCAACATCGACTCTAAAAAAACCCATTCCACCCGGTCATATGCCTTGCTCATGTCCACTTTTAGCGCGAATGAACCATTCCTTCCCTGTCGTTTATTCTTAAAACAATGTAGGATCTCGTATGCAAGTAAGATATTGTCCGTGATGAGTCGGCCTGGTACAAAAGCAGATTGGGCTTCATCAATGCATAAGTGGAGAACCTTTTGGAATCTGTTTACAAGCATTCTGGAGATTATCTTGTAGAGGACATTACATAGGCTAATGGGCCTAAAGTGGGCCATGCGCTCCGGTGTAGCAACCTTGGGTATAAGGACAATGCGCGTATGGTTAATTAGCCCTATGTCATGTTCACCATTCAATACGTCTATGCAGTAACTTGCCACATCCTCACCCACTATGTGCCAGAATCTTTGGTAAAATACTGCTCCCAAACCATCTTCCCCTGAGGCCTTGAGTGGGCCCATTTCTTTCATAGCCTCTTTTACCTCCTCACTAGTAAAAGCACGATCCAGAGCCCCATTCATTTCTTCGGATATACACGGCATAACTCCATCGAGTATTTCTTCAGGGCTTTCGACACCATTCGACTGAAATAGGTCCGAAAAGAAACTCGTTGCAAGGTTTAGCAGTCCCTCATTCGAGTCAACCGGGTTACCCGACTCATCAACCAACTTTTCGACCTTATTCCTTTTACGCCGTTGGGAAGCAAATCTATGGAAATAAGCAGTATTTTTATCTCCATTTCGAAGCCAATTCGCCCGGGCACGTTGTTCCCAGTATAGCTCCTCCTTGTCCATCTCTAGGTTCAAACTCAGCTTCGTTTCAGTGATGTCCAGTAATACATCATCTGTGGGTGGCTGATCACTCAACTGTTCCAGCCTTTTCTTCAAGTCCCCCACTGTAATCTTCCTTGTTCTTCTTAGATCTCGGAACCAGTTCTCAAGGCCTAATCCGACCTGTTTAAGGCGCTCAGGCAAGGTACCAGTAGAATTATCCCAACATTTTTTAACCTCACCCTCACATGACTCCTCCAATAACCAAGACGCTTCGAATCTAAAATGCCAGACATTATTCACCCCATTCGTTTCTGTTGTGTTCAACAACAATGGGCAATGGTCGGAGAAAGAGCGAGGTATATGGTGTAAGGCGTACCTCGGGAACAAGTTGAACCAAGTAGTATTCGCAGTCCCACGGTCTAATCTTTCCCGGATGTTTGTTGTGCTGAACTTTCCTTTTTCCCAAGTAAACCATCACCCTCGGTAACCTATATCTTCAACGTTGCAATCGATCAAGGCTCTTCTAAAATCACTCATTTGCCTTTCGCTTCTCGGTAGACCTCCCTTCTTTTCATTTGAGAAAGCAATCTCATTAAAATCCCCAATAATTAGCCATGTGATATCAGGTGTGTCATTAAGTTGTCGAAGAAGGTTCCACGCAGCAGCCCGGTTCTGTTGTTCAGGAGCACCGTAAAACCCCGTCAGCCTCCAAGATTTGCCGTCGAAATCATCATCTATAATGACATCAATGTGCCTTTGGGAATATGAGCGAAGTGAAATAGCACAATTATTCTTCCACCCAATTGAGAGTCCTCCACTGCGACCAACCGCGTCAACATCTATACCATTTACCAATCCACATCTTCTTCGAACTTGCGCCATTTGTGCACCCCATAGTTTCGTCTCTATTAAGAAAACCACGGATGGGTTTAAGTCTCGCAGCATGTGCTGGAGACGCCGGACAGTCCGAGGCATACCCAAACCTCAGACATTCCAACATATGAGTTTCATGGCGTCCGGCTGGCCTGGTTTACCAGACCTGCCGATATCTCAGATGTGTTTCCTCCCAGCACTTCCCTCTCGATTGCAATATTATTCTCTCTCCCACTTGGGACAGCCACTTCCTGTTGCATTCTCTGTCTTTTAGACCCATCCGTTTGAAAGATTGGACTGTCCTCATTTTCTATAATCATATTGTCAGCCCGGCCAGAACCTTCAGCATTATCTGTTGGGCCCCCATTAGGCTCAGGTGTATTTTTTTGGGCCCCAAACTCAGCATATGTATTTTTTCCACTAACTGAATCTGATCCATGTTCCCCCACTAACCGGTTACCCCCTAACCTATCTGCAGCAGTTACACTGGCCTCAACTGTAACCGACCCCTCCTCAACCAACCACCTACTTTTCACCGCCGCCCCACGCCGGGAAGGTGCCCTGAGTGATAAGTCCCACCCGAAACTGAATTCTCTTGTCGGATACTGCACCCGCAACGGGCAAAAACTCTCACCGTGGCCCAGTTTCCCACATACGAAGCAAAACAGTGTGAGCTTCTCATATTCGAATCTGGCATACGAGGTCGTCCCGTTTGGTAGAGCAAATTTCTTCCGCCGCTTTAATGGTGACCGGACATCAATTTTAGCACGCACTCGCATAATTCGTTGGTAGCCCAATTGAATCGAACTAGAATCGTACTCGATAAATTCACCGAGGAAATTCCCAATTTTCTTTGCCACATCCGATGACATAAATCCATGCGGCAGATCATGAACTAACACCCAATAACTCACATGGTAAAGGGAAATCGACATTGGGTCCTCGCCTGACATTAAACGATGCATAATCAGCAAATGGCTATTAAAGTTCCAGGGGCCGCCCTTTTCTATTCGATCCACATCCACTTTATGGTACAGCCTGAATAAGTATCTGTTGTCACCCAAATTCGAAATGGAGATCCCACCAATTGGATGCCATACATTTGCTAACGTTGCCCTCGTTGACTGGAAGTTCACAATATTGTTGGTTAAGAACGAACCCACAAAACAATTCTCAAAAGTAATAGGAGAAACTGCTTCTGGGTTTTCGAGCGGCAAGACTTCCTCTTCTTCTTCCACAATCTCCAGCCCCACTAACTCCTCCTCCACTCTGTCCATCAAGCCCAACCCGAAGTTTCAAACAAAGGGTACCAGATAGAGAAAACAAGACGACGTGCTATTCAGCAGAGAGAAAAAACGTGCTATTCAGCAAAGTGAAAATATATATTGTATTATGTTTAAAATAAATAATTTATATAGCATGAAAATTAAATTTGTAATAATATAATATTATAATTGTTGATGTCAATTTTGGGCGACATCAAACAAGGAAATGGAACTAGTGGTCGGAGGAAGTAGTGGGGACGACGATAGGTGGTTCACTCCTCGGAAGACGAGCTACGAAAGAACATGGTTGGTCGTTGAGTTAGGCAGTTCACCCCTGGTTGACTATGGGCCGAAAGCCGCTAGCAGTGGTTGGGCGATAGTTGACGACTGTCGATAGTGGTTCACCGATTCTGATATGGACGGAGAGTCACAAGTCAATGAGAGAGAGATGGTCAGTGTGGCCTGGGCGTGATAGCCCTTGTAAAGAATGAGGGAATCATCCTCTTTGCCTTCATTCTTGGGGGATATTTAATCCCCTTGGCATTATAGATGAAGGGATGTTGTCGAGACCATGCCAGGCCTAGTAACGACTAGTGATGGGATGCTAAGTTGTAGCTTGGCTTGTCAAGCTGCGAGCTCAATTGGATCTGATGATTATCTAGTCATGGCGCATTGGCCAAAAGTAAAAGGCCTTCAGGGATTGATGGGCCGGGGGGCGTAAGGTCATCCGAGCTTCGTGGTTGTTTGGAGCGTGCCGCGGAGACGGTGATGTTACCTCCCGTGGTAGAGATTGTTGATCTCAGAGTGTAGAGTGGAGGTGAACTCTCTAGAGGTTGGAGTTTTCTGGGGATGTTTGGCGGAGGTACAACACTAGTCCCCCTTTAGTCGAATGAGTGTTATAAAGTGATACGAACTGAGGCTGGAGATGAAGAGTCACGCATGTTGATGTTGTATGGGTTGTCTCTTTTTGCTGGGCCGCTTTCTCAAAAAATAGGTCATCATTAGGGCTTTCGAAGCGTTGCCTTTGATATGCTATAAATTGAGGGTAGATGGGAATTCCTTTCCCATTAATTTGTTGCTGGTTACGAGGGTAGGAATCTTTCTTGGAACTTTCCTCAATCTACTTTGTTGACCAAAATGTTGAGAGGAGCAAAGGCTATAGCGAAGAGGGTGGAGGCGAACCGGGCCATTAGTGTGCTCGGGCCCGAGGTCGAATGCAGTACAGTTGAGTGCGAAGTGAAGAGGTTGTTGGATGTCACGGACTGCAAGGGTCGAACTTCGAGTTTGAATTCGAGGTTCTGACATGAACGTTTTGCCTTAGCAAGCATGGCGATGGAGTGGGTGGAGCTATGCAATAGTGTTTTCTGCCGTTATTTCTATTTGAGGCTGGGTTTAATTTGCTTGTGCATTCGTTTGTCTGTGACCTACTAATCGGCTATGACGTGGCCCCGGGCAGCTGACGGGGGTATTCTGGTGGCTTATCATCGATTATCTACTTAAATACGTAGAGGAGATGTGGAAGCCATCCATGAAGGTTTTGAGGAGGTTGTTTACCCTTACTCGGTTCCTTAGAGTAATTTAGGGTTGATGTTTTTCACGAAGCGACATGGGAAGAGAGACTTTATTACTGACCCCATTGAGGAGTGAGGCGGCTCCGATAATCTGACATAAGATCGTTCCAAATATATTAAGATGGCATGGAGGCGAGGGGCTCGACTTTCCTCTGAGGTGGAGGGTGTAACACCCTAAAAATTATGCCCAAATTGTAAACCTTAGATTTGAAAAAAAAAATCCTAATTTAAAAACCTAATTTTTGAGAATTTGTAATTCAGAATCCTAATTTTTTATGAGGGACTAAATAAGAATTTTTATGAAACTTAAAAGTTAATTTGAAACTTCTTGAAAAGTCAAAAACTAACTCCGTAATTAGCCTTTTTTATGAAATTGAATTCCAATTCAATTGGTTTTCTGCCGCCAGTCTCTTTCTCTGTTTTTAATTATTATTATAATTATTAATTTACCTTAATTAATTATAATTCTATTTTCAATTTTCTTTAACCTTACCTCTGCCCTACTATATATATATATATATATATGATTCCCCGTTTTAAAAACCTAAACCCTTTTTTTGCTATGTTGTCTTCCAATTTTCTAAACCAAAAGTAGAAACTCAAAACCCCACGCCTGTCTATTACTCGAAGCAAAGTAAATCGTGAAGCTCAATTTATCCCACATGTCTATTACTCGAGTTAAAGGCATAATTAAGTACCGATACAGTTGGACCAAGTACTTCTAATCGTGGGTAACACATTATTCAATAGGTTGAGTTTGCTTTTGCTAAGGTGTGTTTTATTCCGGTGCTATATTTAAATTATATGTTACTTTTCTATGTGTTGGTGTTTTACTCTTTATGTGATTATTTATATGTATTATGATTTTTATGGTTGACATCACATGCATACGTTTTTAGAATATGTTTTTACTATGATTTACGAGCTGTGATTTATGGACTACGATTTATGAACCATGATTTATGGACTTATGGACTATGATTTATAAAGTATGTTTACGAAATATCGGATTTATGAAACTTTGTTTATGAAATTTAATTTTTAAACATCATGTATGTATGAGCATGGGTTGGGATTTGTATGGAGGAAGTTCAGTGGTTTCATCCTTCGGGCTGAATTCCACTTCGAATCAGTGGTTCCACCCTTCGGGGTAAGTTCCACTTCGGATGGTGACAATGTAGTGAGTGGTTTTGGGGTTCGTCCAGCGCACCCCAGGGTGCATTCTGCCCGCACCAGGGTGCAGCCAGCACGCACCAGGGGCCCTAGGGGGCTTGTTTCCGCACCATGGGGCCCTGTTTCAGCACCATGAGTCTGCCCGATCGAGCCCAGGAGGGTTCAGTCCGAATTTGGAATAAGTCTTTGATATTTTTAGCCATGTAATTTTATTTTTGATTCATTATTTCAATAATTTCATGGCTCCCATTATTTTTATGGATTTAGAGATTTTGATGCGATCTGAGCCGTTCGTGTAATTCAATTTAGACCGTTAGATGTACGGGGCTTCATGTATAAATAGAGGCTTGCCCCTCCCCACTTAATCACTTCATCATTGTGGAATACAACTAGCATTCCCAACATTTCTTCTCTTTGTGTTGTCATTTTCCTTTCCGTTGTCATTTTCCATTTCCACAAGGATCTAAGCCTTTGTGCTTGATCATTTCAGGCTTACTTAGTCGTGACAGTTTCCGAAAGCGAGCTAAGGCCGCACGATCGAGTTAGCTAGAGTCTACCGACGTGACAAGTGGTATCAAAGCGAGTTCGATCGAGAGAAATGGCACCATAGAACTCCGGTGAAGTCCAAGCAGCCGAGGGAGGTAACGACCGCAATGGAGAGAAGAAGCAAGGAAGTTCCAAGGACATGGTTGCAGCCTTGGATAAGAGGGTCGCTAAACTTGAAGAATCCATGAGGGAAGTCAAGAAGACCCGAGGTGACGAGGAGTCACATTCTAGTCTGGTCGAAACCCTTGAGGGGAAGATCAAAGAGGAGTTGGAGAACCTCCTAAGTGAGATGTACGACAAACTTGATGATCGTGACAACTCACTGCAGGCGCAGATTGTCGCCATGAAAGAAGAAATGACGGAGCTCAAGAGCGAGCTTCACATTTACCAAGCAACAATGAAGAGTGGGGTGCTTGCCGAAGTAGCAACACCGAAGCCGAAGATAGACGCCCTACGGCCTAACAAGTTCAGTGGGTCGAGAGAAGCCCAAGATGTAGATAATTTCATCTGGGGACTTAAACAGTACTTCCGTGTGTCGGGTATCGATAATGATACAACTAAGGTAAACACTGCTTCGATTTACCTCACCGATGTCGCTCTGTTGTGGTGGCGACGTATGTGTGATGAGGAAGAAGACGACACACTTCCATTCAAGACATGAAAGGGCTTCCAGTATGAGTTTAAGAAGCATTTCTATCCAAAGAATGCTCAGCAAGAGGCGCGTTCAAAGATGCGCAACCTAAAGCATGATGGGACCATCCTCGAGTATGTGAGGAAGTTTACAGAACTTAAGCTCCAACTGCCGAGTTTGAGTGAAGATGAAGGTTATTTCGACTTCATGAATGGTCTTCAGAAGTGGGCGAAGACGGAGTTGAGGCGAATGAGAGTTAAAGACCTTTCATCGGCCTTATCCGCAGCCGAAGACATAGCCGAATTTGAGAACAAAAAGCCCGAGTCATCCAAACCAAAGCCGAAGTTCAAGAGCAGTGGGGGAGGAGACAGGGACAAGGCAACTAGGTTTGATAGGCCTCCAAGTGGCAATGGGAGGCCCCCCCATGGAAGGGGACGTTAGCCATGGGATAGAAACAACAACAATAACGGATGTTACAACTGTGGGGGAAGACACATAGCGAGGGACTGCCCACAGAATGCGAGAGCTGCTGCCATCAAGAGAAGGATGCTAGTGAGAAAGAGACTCACAAGATGGGAGCCATCCTTAGTTGCATGGACTCCAATAAAGGCAACAAGAAGAAAGGTCTGATGTTTGTAGACATCACTGTTGCTGGCCAGAAGCTGAGTGCATTAGTTGATACGGGTGCCTCACAGTTGTTCATATCCGAACAAGCAGCGAAGAAACTCGGCCTTTGTGTTAAAAAGGTGAGTGGGTTCATCAAAACAGTTAATTCTAAAGAAGCTCCGATTGTCGGCAGAGCAAAAGGAGTTAAGCTCGACATTGGAGGTTGGACGGGTAAGGAAGCCATCAAGGTAATTCCACTTGATGATTTCAACTTTGTTATTGGGATAAGTTTCCTTGACAAGATTAATGCTTTTCCCGTCCCTTTTGCCGATTGCTTGTGCATCCTGGATCCGAGGCACCAATGTGTTGTTCCGGCAAGCCGAGAGACCGGAGTTGGGGCCAGAATGCTTTCAACTATTCAGGTATCTAAGGGGGTGCGCAAGGAGGAACCCACCTTTCTAGCGACATTGGTGGTAGATGAACCTGTCATTGCCGAGAAGGTCCCCAATGAGGTGGGACAAGTGTTGACAGATTTCCGAATAGTCTGCCGCCAAAGATGGAGGTAGACCACAGAATTGAGCTTTTGCCCAATGCGGAGCCACCAGCCAAGGCCCCTTACCGAATGGCTCCGCCTGAATTAGAGGAGTTACGCAGACAGTTGAAAGAACTCCTAGAAGCAGGGTATATCCGACCGTCGAAAGCACCTTACGTCGCTCCAGTATTATTTCAGAAGAAGCATGACGGATCCCTCAGAATGTACATTGATTACCGAGCTTTGAACAAGCTCACGGTAAAGAACAAGTATCTGATTCCGCTTATTGCAGACTTGTTCGACCAGCTTGGTGGTGCAAGGTGGTTCACCAAGTTGGACTTGAGATCCAGGTATTATCAAGTCAGAATAGCCGCAGGGGATGAGCCGAAGACAACTTGTGTTACCCGCTATGGTTCATATGAATTTCTAGTGATGTCGTTTGGCCTCACGAATGCTCCAGCAACTTTTTGCACTCTTATGAACAAGGTACTACAACCATTTCTAGATCAATTCGTTGCGATTTACCTTGACGATATTGTTATATATAGCAAATCTCTTGTGGAGCATGTTGAGCACTTGAGACAGGTATTCAAAGTATTACGGCAGAACGAGCTCTATGTGAAAGAAGAGAAGTGCTCGTTCGCTCAGAAAGAAGTTCCTTTCCTTGGCCATATCATTGGTGGTGGCAAAATCCGAATGGATGGAGCCAAAGCTCGAGATATTGATTAGTGGAGCCCACCGACCAAGGTGACCGAGCTGAGGTTGTTCCTTGGGCTTGCGAATTATTACCGAAAGTTTGTGAAGGGTTATTCGAAGATTGTCGCACCCTTGACCGAACTATTGAAGAAGGACAAGGCGTGGGTTTGGGGCATTGAGTGTGAGGATGCCTTTGCAGAATTGAAGAAGGCCATGGTGACTGAACCGGTATTGGTGTTGCCGGATCACACCAAGCCATTTGAAGTCTACACAGATGCATCAAACGTTGCCATTGGAGGAGTCTTGATGCAAGAGGGACATCCGGTTGCATATGAAAGCCGGAAGCTCAATGAGACCGAGAAGAAGTACACGGTCCATGAGAAGAAGATGACGGAAGTAGTACATTGCCTGTGCATTCGGCGACATTATCTTCTTGGGTAGAGGTTTGTTGTGTTTACCGACAATGTTGCAAATAGTTATTTTCTGACCCAGAAGAAGCTTTCTCCCAAGCAGGTCCGTTGGCAGGAATTTTTAGCAGAGTTTGATTTTTCCTTGAAGTACAAGCCACAGAAGGTGAATTCCGTTGCCGATGCACTAAGCCGAAGGTACAACATCGAGACAGTCAGCCTGCCTGTGGGAAACTTGTTATAGCGCATCAAAGAGGGGCTATCTCATGACCCAATAGCCAAGATGTTGATCGATCATGTAAAAGAGGGCAAAACCAGAAAGTTTTGGCTCGAGTGGGACTTGTTATATGCCTGAGACCGCCGCCTTTATTTGCCTCAGTTTGGTGAGTTGCGCAAGGAGATCATGAAGGAGTGTCATGATTCGTTGTGGGCAGGACATCCAGGTATTACTCGAACTATAGCCCTCATTTCTTGAGACTACTACTGGCCACACATGGATGCAGACATTGAAGCCTATGTGAAAACTTGCCTTGTGTGCCAACAAGACAAGATAGAGATGAAGAAGCCTGCAGGACTATTGCAGCCTTTGCCGATACCCGACCGACCATAGGAAAGTGTTTCTTTAGATTTCATTTTTGGTTTACCTTGTACTGACGGGTTGTCGAGTATCATGGTGGTCGTTGATAGGTTTTCGAAGTATGGGACATTCATCCCAGCTTCCAAGGTGTGCCCAGCCAAGGAGGCAGCCAGACTTTTCCTTAAGCACATGGTGAAATATTGGGGCGTGCCAAAGACCATCATCAGTGACCGGGACACACGGTTCACAGGCCATTTTTGGACCGAGTTGTTCAAGCTTATAGGATCGAGCTTGAACTTCTCAACGAGTGTTCACCCACAGACAGACGGACAGACTGAGAGGGTGAATGCACTTGTGGAGATTTACTTGAGGCACTATGTGAGTGCTACACAGCGGAATTGGCCCAAGCTGTTAGACGTGGCGCAGTTCTCTAATAATTTGCAACGAAGTGAAGCCACAGGTCAGAGTTCGTTCGAGATAGTGATGGGGCAGCAACTGCTCACACCCAACGCGGTTGCTACCAAGTATGATGGGCCTAATCCAGCAGCACACGAGTATGCCAAGGAGTGGAAAGAACATCAGGAGTTAGCCTAAGCTTGTTTGCACAAGGCGGGGAAGAGGACCAAGAAATGGGCGGACCAAAGCGCAGAGATGTGAACTTTCAAGTTAGCAACCTTGTCCTAGCCATGTTGACCGGGATTTTGCGCAACCCAACCGTGCACAAGGGGCTTGTGCGAAGATACGAGGGTCTGTTCAAAATTTTGAAGAGGATCGACTCCATGGCTTACCGACTAGAGCTACCATCATCCATCCGAGCTCATCCAGTGTTTCATGTCAGCCTACTTAAGCCATTCCACCAGGATGAGGAGGATCCAAATCGGGGCAAGTCACATCAAGTACCAGTCGGAGTGAAATTTTCTTATGAGAACCAGGTCGAAGAGATCCAAGCTGAAAGGGTGATCCGTCGACCAGGTCATCGGCCAAGGCATGAGTATTTTGTTCGGTGGAAGGGACTTCCCGACAGTGAGGGGAGTTGGGAACTAGCCGAGGACCTTTGGCAATTCAAGGATCAAGTGGAGCAGTATCATGCCGACCGCGTGACGAGGGCATCGCTAGCTCAAGTGGGGGAGAATGTCACGGACCGCGAGCCAGCAACCGAGCCATTTCAGCACTGGGTTCGTTCAACGAACCCTAGGGTGCATTCTGCCCTCACCAGGGTGCAGCCAGCACGCACCAGGGGCCCTAGGGGGCTTGTTTCCGCACCATGGGAGCCTATTTTAGCACCATGGGTCTGCCCGATCGAGCCCAAGAGGATCCAGTCCGAATTTGGAATAAGTCTTTGATATTTTTAGCCATGTAATTTTATTTTTGATTCATTATTTCAATAATTTCATGGCTCCCCTTGTTTTTAGGGATTTAGAGATTTTGAGGCGATCTGAGTCGTTCGTGTAATTCAATTTAGACCGTTAGATGTACGGGGCTTCATGTATAAATAGAGGTTTGCCTCTCCTCACTTAATCACTTTATCATTGTGGAATACAACTAGCATTCCCAACACTTCTTCTCTTTGTGTTGTCATTTTCCTTTCCGTTGTCATTTTCCATTTCCGCAAGGATCTAAGCCTTTGCGCTTGATCATTTTAGGCTTACTTAGTCGCGAAAGTTTCCGAAAGCGAGCTAAGGCCGCACGATCTAGTTAGCTAGAGTCTACCGACATGACGCATTGCACTACACTTGTGATTTATGTTATGGTTTAAAAGATTTCATTCAAAATAATATTATGTTTTATAATTGTGGTTTTTCTTGCACTTTAGAGACACACTAAGCTCTTTAGCTTACTCCCCCATAGTTTTTCTTTTACAGATATCTTGGACTATAGGCAACTTGGTACTTGGAGGATCTCAGATTTTATCTGGTTATTTTATTATTTAGTACGAAACTATTTTAGTTTTACAAGATGAATATTTATTATTTTGGGACATGGATGTAATTTTAGATTATTTATGTTTTGAGATTATTTTTAGCATTCATTTACTGTTAATTTAATTTAGAGATTTTATATAATCATTTGAATATTTATTATGATATTTTTATTTTTATTTATTTTTAAATTTATGTTATTTTATTTTAATTTTAAGTATATTTTTTAAAATTAGTTTTCTTGAGGGTTAAATTTTCAATCGTAACTTCCTAAATTCGATCTTTTCTTCTAGGTCGGGTTTAGGGGGTTACATTTAGTGGTATCAGAGCTAAGTTCAACCCTCAGACTGTGAGGCTCACATAAAATTTTAAGCCAAAAATGATTTTTACATGCATATTAAATGTTTCGGGGTAAAATGAGATTTTCTGATAAATTTATTATTTTAAAGAATTGAATACAATATATATTTCGAATAAGAACTCCAAGTACCAACTCTAAATCTAGGTTAATTCCTTTTGTAGATAGACTATTATGTCATCTCGTAGGAGCTCTAGATTAGCGACCGATCATGATCATACTCGTTCCCATAAATTTGATATTAAAGTCTATTTGAAAACTTTGTGTTGTCATTCGTAACCTGATCTAAAATGCCTTTTTAAAAGCGTTATCAAAATCTTTTTTTTGAAGTATGTCGTTAGTTTGAAAATTTTGAGGACAAAATTTCTTTTAAGGGTGAGAGAGTTGTAACACCCCAAAAATTACGCCCAAATTGTAAACCCTAGATTTGAAAAAAAATCCCTAATTTAAAAACCTAATTTTTGAGAATTTTTAATTCAAAATCCTAATTTTTTATGAGGGAATAAATAAGAATTTTTATGAAACTTAAAAGTTAATTTAAAATTTCTTGAAAAGTCAAAGACTAACTCCGTAATTAACTTTTTTTTATGAAATTGAATTCTAATTCAATTGGTTTTCTGCTGCCAGTCTCTTTCTCTGTTTTTAATTATTATTATAATTATTAATTTACCTTAATTAATTATAATTCTATTTCCAATTTTCTTTAACCTTACCTCTGCCCTACAATATATATATATGATTCCCCGTTTTAAAAACCTAAACCTTTTTTTTGCTATGTTGTCTTCCAATTTTTTAAACCAAACGTAGAAACTCAAAACCCCACGCCTGTCTATTACTCGAAGCAAAGTAAATCGTGAAGCTCAATTTATCCCACCTGTCTATTACTCGAGTTAAAGGCATAATTAAGTACCGATACAGTTGGACCAAATACTTCTAATCATGGTAACACATTATTCAATAGGTTGAGTTTTCTTTGGCTAATGTGTGTTTTCTTTCGGTGCTATAGTTAAATTATATGTTATTTTTCTATGTGTTGGTGTTTTACTCTTTATGTGATTATTTATATGTATTATGATTTTTATGGTTGAAATCACATGCATACGTTTTCAGAATATGTTTTTACTATGATTTACGAACCGTGATTTACGGACTACGATTTATGAACTATGATTTATGGACTTATGGACTATGATTTATAAAGTATGTTTACGGAATATCGGATTTATGAAACTTTGTTTATGAAATTTGATTTTTAATCATCATGTATGTATGTGCATGGGTTGGGATTTGTATGGAGGAAGTTTAGTGGTTTCATCATTCGGGCTGAATTCCAGTTCGGATCAGTGGTTCTACCCTTCGGGCTGAGTTCCACTTCGGATGGTGACGATGTAGTGAGTGGTTCTGGGGAACCTTACTCTTCTTATGGTGGTTGTAGTTGGGTGCATTGCACTACGCTTGTGATTTATGTTATGGTTTAAAAGATTTTATTTAAAATAATATTATGTTTTATAATTATGATTTTTCTTGCACTTTAGAGACACACTAAGCTCTTTAGCTTACTCCCCCATAGTTTTTCTTTTACAGATATCTTGGACTATAGGCAACTTGGTACTTGGAGGATCTCAGATTTTATCTGGTTATTTTATTATTTAGTACGAAACTATTTTAGTTTAACAAGATGAATATTTATTATTTTGGGATATGGATGTAATTTTAGACTATTTATGTTATGGGATTATTTTTAGCATTCATTTACTGTTAATTTAATTCAGAGATTTTATATAATCATTTTAATATCTATTATGATATTTATATTTTTATTTATTATTAAATTTATGTTATTTTATTTTAATTTTAAGTATATTTTTTAAAATTAGTTTTCTTGAGGGTTAAATTTTCAATCGTAACTTCCTAAATTCGGTCTTTTCTTCTAGGTCGAGTTTAGGGGGTTACAGAGAGTGCCTGGGGAGGACACTAGGGTGTTAGTTCACATGATGCCGAAAGGTTAAAAGATGCAATTTTTCCGTCTTGAGGAAAATGAGGTGGATCAACGTGGGAAAAGATATCACCCGTCAACATGTTTTTGAAGTGTGCCTTCGAGGGTATAGTCTTAATGGTTATAGGACTTCGTGGTCGAGGGAGGGTTATGTTCCTCATCCGAGCACTTTATCTAGTAAAATTGTATGGCCTTACAACAGTGAAGAGGAATTGGCTCGATTGCTCGTTGGCGCTGAGCCCGAGATGAGAGGTTGGTTGGTCAGTTATGGGTGTTGTCCTCCAAGGAAATGGTTGTCTCCCCCGGCGCTTCGTAGGTTAAAGGGCGGCGAGCTTAGGCTAGGTGGTCCAATTTTGGTCATCTCTTACTAGAAATAAGGGGATATTTGTATAGATGAGTTCGATTCTTAGTGCGGGCCGCTATCAAAGGAAGACATTGGGCACCAGAGGAGACTGGCAGTAGGTGTTCTACCTGTTGTGGCGGTTTCGAGGGGTGTTTAGCCCGTCATGGTGTCAGGGGCACCCCCAAAGATGGTCCTATTAGATTATCGGCAAGAGAATAGAAGTTTTCCTTCAGTCGACACCAAGAATATTGTGGTGGCGGATCCGAGTGTGTTGGCGGAGCGAGAGATGAGGAAACAATCATGTTTGATGGTTATTTTCTTAGGTAGCAGAAAAAGGAGATTACCCTCACTTGATGCTTCGATGAGATAAGAGTGGTTCGAAAAAGAGAGCTAAATCGGCTAGTGAGGCTTCCGAGCCTATGACAAAGGTGCTAGGAGGGGTGTTCATTCCTTCAGCCTTAATGGCTTTTGATGGGCATCTATCTCTCTACACCGGTAGTGAGGAAGTGTCAAGTGCTCTATTGCTCGAACCATGTATGTGCACGCGATGATGTTCTGTGTTTTATTTACTTTTGGTAGTGTACCGCCCTGAAAATTGGTCTAGTCAGAATTGGATTCCGATGATCAGAGTATTGATATTAAATCTTGGAATATCGAATCCTTGCTATAGATTATATTGTTAAAGGACCTTAACTGAATTAATTCCTTAGTGAGATTGCCTTTTAAATGCCTTAAGATGATGTTTTGAGCTAAGTGTTTCGATACAGTCAGACCCGTACCAAAATGGCCTAGGCAAGGCGTTTCGAAATGGTTAAGGGGCGCTATGATACGGTGTAATTGTATTAACTAACTTTTGGACTTTTGTTCAACCGTTTTGATACGGTTTCACTCGTTTCGAAACGGGTCCCCTGTTTCAAATATATTTAAAGGAAAATTGAAAAGAAATGATAAGGTGATGACTCACCTGCCTATTGTTGCCCTTCCCACGTGATTATCATCAGAAAACATGACTAGAGGTCATCAATATGTTTAATATGAAAAGGATAAAGAAAAGATAGTTAATAATATTATAAAGCTTTCCCTTGGTTGAAGGAAATCTTTTTATTGGACCTTGGTGAGGTGAGTAATGATTAAGTTGTAATTCCCTTAAAATGAACAAAAAGAAAGCTCTCATATTTTTTTTACTTCTCCGAGACTCATTTTTATCTTTTATCTTTGAGATATTAAGCACACATCTCCATTGTCTTCAACCTTGAGCCCCCAAGCTCACACCTCTCAATTTGAGAATCTTGAGCTTAAGCTTTCTTTGATTTAATAACATCGATTCATAGCCATCGATCGGGTAAGTGAAAGCCCTAAGTTAACCATCGATTCTCTTGGCTATTGAATGTCCAATTCTAAGCTTTAAGTTAAGCTTTTTCTAATAACTAATGGCTATTCAAGTATCGATATTGTCATATTGATTCTAATAACTCCTTTTTGCTCTTCCTAGTTCAAGAAGTGGAAAATATTAATCCATCGTCTCCATCGAAAGCTAGGAATAAAGGAATCGCCATCCGAGAGCCTTAGGAGCTTCGGATATTAAGGTGAGTGTAGTCGGAGTCTTGGAATTGGGCGATGAGCCTTTCTGAATTTATCATCATTGATTTCGTATGATTTACTAACCATTGAATTAAAGGGATTTTGTATAAAGCATCATTGAAGACCATATTGGTTAGTTTGGTAAGTATTGCATTGACTCATCGTCCATAGCATTGCTATTATTGTTATGAAAATCATTGGAGCATTGCCATGTAAGAATCATTGACATGTGTTTATTGCTATTGCCTATTGCTATGACCATGTGATTGATGAGATATTGCCATTGAATCATTGTTATCGAACTAATGTCATTGAATCATTGATATTGGTTTATTGTTATCGGACCTTGGGATCGAAGTATTGGATACAATTGGTATGCCATAAAATTCATGAGCTCAGTGGTACGAAGATTATACGGTGTAGTGGAGGGATGTGATGTGTGTTGGTTAAAACGGTGTAGTGGAGGATATTGGACCATATTGTTCATTGTTGGTGTAGTGGTGGAATTCGTGTATCCAAATACGGTTGAAATCGATCAAGGAAGAAAAGTGATTATTGACATCGTCATTGATGATATGATCATTGATATTGCATTGTCATGAGATTGAGATATTGTCTTTGATGATTTGATTATTGAAACTATGCTTCAACAAGATTGAATAGTATGCTATGATCACTGTATGTTGATGTAATGATTGTCATCAAAACATTATAGTATACCATGCATATTCTTTGTTATTGGCTACCTCACTTAGACTATGTAAGTCTAATGCATTCATTGTCCATACATTTCAGGATAAAGAAAATATCGGATCAAGATCGGGATTAGCTGGAAGTTTGGCAAGTCACCACGGGATTAATGTAAAGTACT
Organism: Hibiscus trionum; assembly: GCA_030270665.1. Taxonomy (NCBI): domain Eukaryota; kingdom Viridiplantae; phylum Streptophyta; class Magnoliopsida; order Malvales; family Malvaceae; genus Hibiscus; species Hibiscus trionum. Next base: position 25,755,831 of record BSYR01000011.1, read on the forward strand.
TTTGTCCATTTTGAACTCCTAGAATGGTGGCAAAATAGTTAAAGTAGTTGATGATAATGTTTTGTTTATGTGTATAAAGGCTATGTGTTGTATGTGGATATAGAGTCTTAAATGACTTGCTAAGTTTTCTTGAAAATGGCTTAATATGCATAGTTGGATTAAAAAGGTGAAAACATAGTATACGTATTTGAATGATGATGAAAATTGGCATGACGGTAGTTTATATCATTGGAATTTTTTGTATAAAGTTTCATTGCATTTGGACATCGTTTGGTAGGTTAAATCGAATAAAAACCAGCAAGAATATGTCATTACATGTCAAGCCGTATAAAAACGGGTGATGGCGTTTCGATACGGGTAAGCATAATTGAACCTAAGAAAACAGGGCGTACCAAAACGGTTTAGGCCCGTACCGAAACATTTGGTCACTGGAATCCCTCGTTTTGATATGGGCTCATAGCGTATCGAAACGAGTCAAAGAAAGTCAATTCGTACCGATACAGGGCTTGCCCGTATCGATACGGTCAAAGGGGGAAAAGTCAAAAGGGGTTGACCATCGTCCACCCGTATTGAAATATGTTTGAGTGTTTCGATATAGGATTAGTTAATTTGGTTAAAGGGGCATAATCTGAAGGTTTGCGTTGTTTACAGTTTGGATGATTAAATTGAATGAGTAAATGAACATCATTTTGCATGAAAATTTACAGACCTGCTAATATTGTATTGAATTTCATTGTGGTATACTCTATTGTATCGAAGGACCTTTATTTTGTCAGTTTTATAGATTAGTCCTTGAAACTTGTAATAATTATAGATTGGTCCTAATTGATTAATTACTATTTTGAAATGAGTAAATTGGACTAAGTTATACATCTGGTAAAGTTTTGTTGTGTAATATTGTCTAAGTGTCAAAATTGGAAGGAAATTTTATCGCACCGATCACCGTATCGTTCACCAGTAACGCGCTCCGACCTGGTTCTCAACCAGACCGGGAAGGGAGTGTTATATTTGTGGTATCAGAGCTAGAGTTTAGTCGATTCTAGACTAAACGAAACTTTTTATGTATTGTTTATTGTGTTACTTTGCCACCTAAGATTTATATTGTTGTATATTGTGACTTGCCGGCTAATCCGATCTTTTATTTATAGATGTCTAATTCCAATCAAGCTGGAATAGGTGAGCATAATACTGATTCCTCAACTCATGGTAAGAAAGTTAGAGGAAAGAATCCTTTGAATCCGCAAAACCCTCTAGAGCGGCATCCTGAGCCTGAAGTACAATCGGCTCAAACTAAATGCTTTAAGAACATGGTTGATATGTTCAAAGCATTTATGACATCGATTAAAGTTGACCAAACTTCTCAAACTCTCATTGTTGCTACTTCGAGTATCTGAGATCCTATCGATAAGTTACCTCAACATCGGGCTTACTCGTTTACCGGGCAAAATGATGAAAACCCTGAAGTTGCAGAGTATTGGTTAGACAATACTTTACGGATTCTGAATAAACAGTTGCAGTGTTCTGAAGAACATAAACTTGAATGTGCCCTTTCTTTGTTAGCTGATGAAGCACTGTATTGGTGGGAAGCAACGGTCCTGGCAGTGTCTGAAGAGACTGTGAACTGGGAGTTCTGCCTACAAGAATTTTGAAAGAAGTACATCAGCGAATACTACCTTGCCGAGAGACGTGATATCTTCTTTCATCTAAAGCAAGGTGATCGACCTATCGAGCAGTATATTCACGACTTTTGTAAATACTTTCGATATGGGGCTGAATACATTAAGAAAGAAGAAGAGAAGTGTAGGATGTTCATCAACGGTTTAGGCCCGTACCGAAACATTTGGTCACTGTAATCCCTTGTTTCGATACAGGTCATTAGCGTATCGAAACGGGTCAAAGTTAAAGGAAGTCAACTTGTACCGATACAGGGCTTGCCTGTATCGTTACGGTCAAAGGTGAAAAGTCAACATGGTTTTACCATCGTCCACCCGTATCGAAACAGGTGTTTCGATACAAGGTTAGTTAATTTGGTTAAAAGGGCATAATCTAAAGGTTTGCATGGTTTACGGTTTGGTCACTGTGTTTTGGATGATTAAATTGAATGAGTAAATGAACACCATTTTGCATGAAAATTTACAGACCTGCTAATATTGTACTGGATTTCATTGTGGTATAATCTATTGTATCGAAGAACCTTTATTATGTCAGTTTTACAAATTAGTCCCTAAAACTTGTAATAATTATATATTGTTCCTAATTAATTAATTACTGTTTTGAAATGAGTAAATTGGATTAAGTTATACATCCGGTAAAGTTTTGTTGTGTAATATTGTCTAAGTGTCAAAATTGGAAGGAAACTTTATCGCACCGATCACCGTATCGTTTACTGGTAACACGCTCCGACCTGGTTCTCGAACAGGCCGGGAAGGGGGTGTTACAAGTAGAGTGATCTTTGTGTTTCCCACGGCATGGGTTCTTGTAACACCATATTTATAGACTGGGAGGGCGATTCAGCTTCGTGTCCAACTTTGGGTATGCTTTAGAGCCTTTTTATGAGGCTGGTGAGGAGATGTTTTCTGCTTTTACCGATACGGAGACATCTTGCAATCGTCAAAAAGAGGAGTTGGTCGCGAAGAAAAATCTCTTAGAGGCCAATAATAAAGTTGCTTTAATGATTAAGGATTTGGTGGCTTTGAGACGAAAACTGGGTGAGACCCGTGATGTACTAAGAAAGGATGAGATGCCGGTTTCCGCCGAGTGAGAGAGATTTGTGCTTGCTCAGAAAGCTTCCCATGGACAAAAGAAGCTAGCCGTCAGGGCCACCAAAGAGGTGAAGGGGAAAACGAAAGAAATTGCCCAGCTACGAGATAAAAAGGAAAGTTTGGAAGAAAATATTCGGCAGCTGGGGGAAATTGGTGCGAAAGCGATTGTAGGAGTGGATGTGGAGGGGCAATTGTTGGATCTAGAGGACTTCACAAACCTTTGTGTGAACGCAGTTTGGTGTGTGCGATACATGTGGTTGCGGGGCCACTGAACTTGAGTAGTTTGAACCTCCGCTGCTTCTAGGATGTTATAGAAGAGGGAGTGAATTTTGATGTTTACAACCCCTCAGGTGAGTCCTTAAAGGATGCTCGCGAAAAGTTATCGTCTTTTGTGCGTATGGATGGGATCAAGGGCCATTTGGCTTCGGTAGACAAGGCTGTAAATCTTAGGATGGTGGACTTTCTCGAGGGCCAACGAAAGTTTTATATTTTTGAGACATTAGCCCAACATAGGGTAGAGGTCCTATCTTGTAATTTTGTAACTTCTTGTGACATTTAATAAACTTATCTTCTCGTTGTACGCATTTGGAGATTTGTCTTTCAGGCGTGCATTCCAACTTGTTCGGTTGGTATGCTCCACTGTTCACCATCCCTTTTAGGGTTGGGGAATGGTACCATAAACATTATGGGAGAAGCTCGTCCCAATGCCTTTGGTGGAACATAAATATTAGAGGCGGAGCTCATCTCAACGCCTTTGGAGAAATATAAACATTATAGGAGGAGCTCACCTCAACGCCTTTGGAGAAAAATAACGTTAGAGTCAAAGCTCATCTCGACGCCTTTGGAGAAATATAAACATCATAGGCGAAGCTTATCTCAACGCGTTTGGAGAGTGCACGATCATCTTCGTATGAAGGTATCTCGTACCCCTTGGAGAGACAATCATACATGAGGGTTGAGGCATCTCGCACCCTTGTAGAGTTGAGCGTTGTGAAGTGGAGCTTTTCTCAACACTCTTGTCGTATCGAGCGCTGTGGGTAGAGGTTTCTCCTTTTAAGCTATCAAAGAGTTTCTCATGAGAAGCGCGTATGTATTCTTTTGGTAGCATTCGTGCGTTTGTAGAGTTAACACATGTAGATATCTCCCTTAAGAGGCATTCGTTTGTTTGTGGAACCCATATGCTTCTGTTGGCATGGGGTTCAAGCTTCCCCATCCTTCTAGCATCGCGATACCTCACATATCGAATGGATTGAGGCATCTCCTTTTAGAAGCCAATCATACGCCTATAGGATCCAGATGCCTTGGTCGGCATTGGATTTGTAGTTCCCTCTGCTCTTGTAGGATCGCAATATTCTGTGTATTGATGGGACAAAGATGTCATTTGTTTTTGTAGAATCAGTCAAGAGTCGGGGTTGAAATGCGACCCTTGGAGAGATAGATGCGGGCAAGTCGAAGCTGGGTTTGGAGCATGTGAGGGGCTGAAAACGACTCATTAGGATTACCTTTTTGCTTTCTTGTTACTCATAGATCAGGGTAAAGCCATCTTTGTGCTATTTGTAGAAATAATCAAAAAGCGAAGATGGTACACGAGCATGAGGAGGCCTTGAATATGTAATTTAAACATATAGGAAAATGTGTGATTATTTATTCGAGTAATGCTTTCGAATTTCCTTTGATATTGTACCAAGTTCTCAAGGTGTTCGAATAAAGTGGATTTCCCAAGTTCTTGGAGACTTTGGGGGAGTGTGTATTTTTAGTAGAGATCATTTGTAGAGAATTTGTTGTTGCACAAATTCCATTTTTATTTGATTCGTTGTGAATGGACATCCGCATTTTCTTTAATTATGCATACAGAAGCAGCTAAGGAGTAGAGGTTACCCTATAATTTTCATAGCTTTACATTTACAAGTGAGAGGGTGTTTTTCCTTTGATGTTATCCTAGTCCTAAGCCATCTATAGCGGTGTGCACTATTTATGTGTGCGGGAGCACTACGTTATGGGAACTTTCAACCGCTGGTGTTTCATGCGTTTGTCGGGTTTGGCTGCTCGTGAGGTTTCGAGTCGTTCAGTTGGCCCTTGCGACTTTTACAGACGCATCTCCGCTTTATGATCAGAGAATCAGTTTTCAGTGAGTGCATGCAAGGTGTCACCTCTTACTGGCGTCGGCGGTCCTACCCAAAGGGCTTCGCGAGGCTTAACGGAGGGCCCAGTTACCCTCACCTCTTGGTTTTAAGTGGTTCTGAATACTCAGAAGATAACCAATCCTCACCGATGCTTGACTTATCACCATCAACATGCATGGTGAGATATTGTTATCCCGTCGGTCTCTTAGTGCTGCCTCCATATGCTGGTGGTGAGATATCGTTGACCCATGCTTTTGTTTCCTTTCCTTTAGCAGTCGAAATAGCTCAAAGTCGGGAAAGATTTCACAACTGATTCTTTTGGTTGAAAAGTGCTCCACTCTCACCGTACCATTTGTTCATGCCGATTTTGGGCGACAACAGACAATGAGGTCGAACTGGTGATCAGAGAAAGTAGTGGGGACGACGATGGGTTGTTCACTTGTTGGAAGACAAGCCGAGAGCCATGAAGGACCATGGTTGGTCATTGATTTAGGCGGTTCACCTCTAGTTGACTTGGCACCGAGAGCCACTAGCAGTGCCGAGCTAGTGGTCGAGTGGTGGTTGACGGTAGTCGATGGTGGTTCACCCATTATGATATGTGTGAAGAGCCACTGGTCAAATAGAGAGAGAGAGAGAGAGAGAGAGAGTTGTGAGAGATGGTTGGTGTAGACTGGGCGTGATAGCCCTTGTGGGGAATTGGGGGATCATCCTCTTTACCTTTAGTCTTGGAGGTATTTATATCCCTTTAGCACGTTGTCGGGACTATGCCAGACCTAGTGACGGCTATTGATGGGCTGTTAGGTTGTAGCTTGGCTTGTTAGGTTGCGAGCTTAGTTGGGTCTAATGGTTGCCTCGTCATAACGCGTTGGGCAAGAGTGAGAGTCCTCCGAAGATTGATGGCCACATGGGTATAAGGTCATCCGAGCTCCATGATTGTTTGGAGCGCGCCGCAAAGACGGTGATGTTACCTCCGGAGGTAGAGATTGATGATCCCAAAGTGTAGAGCGAAGGTGATCTTTTCGGAGGATAGGGTTTTTCGAGGATATTTGGCGGAGGTACAAAAAATAACATAAAAATTAAAATATATCAAGCTATGTGACACAATGCCTTATGTATGCATGGTTATTTAAAATATTCAGATGTATGTTCTTGATACAATGTAATGTTGATTTCATCTGAAAGTATTTGACATGGTGGGATACCAAGTATGACCATGTAGTTGTATGTATTTTCTTGACGTCATGTAACACAAAGCATCATCTAAAGTATTATTGTTGTGTGATTATTATTGTTTTTTTAAAGAGTATGATTATTATTGTTGTATAGATATTTTTGTTGTATGAATATAAAAGCATGTTTAGTCTATATAGATAAACCTAGTGTAATCACTCATTTTTGTCAAGATTATATAATATAGTAGTATACTATTAAACAATATATATTTATTAAAAAACAAAAAAGCAAAAAAAGGACAAATACAGAAGAAAAAAAAGGAAAGGGTAGCATTGAGCCACGTCACCCAGCCCACCCCTCACATTGCCTATAAAAGGCGGGGTGGGGTGCTCTCAAGTGACAATCGGCCAATGCCCCAAATTTGGGGAGGCAACCCGAGCACGATTTTCAAGGGCCAGGAGTAGTGCTTCCGGCCTTAGTTGGTTCAATTCAGTATTCGGTTAGGGTTTTTTTATGGCTCAATCTAGTTAATTTTTAGGCTATGGTTAGATAGCATGAAGATCTTAGTAGGGGTCGGTCGAAGTTCTTCATCCGAGCTTTTAGTGAGGTAAAATTCGATCATTATCTTTTTATTTTTAATATCTTGTTATTTTTTATTATAGTTTTTACTTATTTATGCATATTATATTGTATTAGTTATATCCATGCTTTTTTAAAAATATTTTTATGACCCTTTTATTATTTATGTTAGTATATGTTTTGTTCATGCATAACTAATTGTCATATTCATTCATTTGTCTAGTTTAGTTCTCGATATTTTAGTGGGAGTGTCGTCCCGAGTCTTCGGGCGTCATCTCCTTTGGTACCGTAGGTTATAAATTAGGTTGTTTGATTCGTGTGACCATGCATCCTTGCATTTTAGGGATTATTAATTAAATTAGATTCGAATTTAAATTTGCCTTAATAAACATGATACGAACCCTCATGTACCAATTTTTGGGCGCGGTGGGGGTGCGAAACCTTCTCCACTCGTAACCGACTCCCGAACCCTTTTTAAATCCCTTGTTTTGTTTTCTCGGTGTCTAGTCTATCTTTTTTTAAATGATCGGTGGTGACTCTAATGTTTTATTCAAAATACTAGTTTTTAGTTTTTTTAAAAAAAATCCCCTAAAATTAAATTTTTATAAAAAAGTGGAAAAATACATCTTTCCAAAAAAAAATTAGTCGCTACAGGATGGCGACTCCGCTGGTGACAAAAATTTTGTTTTAAAAAACAAAAAAAGGCAGTCAAGCCTTAGTTGGGCTTGTATCGTAATTATTGAGTAAAATTTAAATTTAAGTTTGATTTAATTTAATTTAATTTTTAATTTCTAAGTCTTGTTAATTTTGATATAAATTGTCATCATAAATTAGTTCTAGTACCCATTAAGTGGGAGTGATTACTTCGCTTCGTGGGGTGTTCACCCATGTACAGTGTTGTAATTCACTTCTAGAATTCGATCCTTATATTTCGTGGGGTTCACACTCCCTATGGTATATGGGTCGTATCTCCCCGAATTGATGTCCTAGCGACAATTCGGGTACCATTTACTTTAGATCCAAACCGCATGTAGTGAACCGTAGAGCTTGCCTTTTATAGCCATACTAGTATTATGTCTTTTAGCGGTAACCTTGTTAGACTATATTTGTTTTATTTATGCCTTTGTTTGTTATACATATGTTATCTATGTGCTTTTACTTATTTTAATTTATTTCTTTATTTACCGTTTAACATTTAATTTATTATTCGACTATATCACCGTACTAACTTGGTTTTTTTTGGTGTTTGTTTCTTTTTCTTCATTTCTTTTTCCACATTTATTTTTGCATCACATCATAATATAGTGTTGATTCAGAAACAGTCCAATTTAGAAGGCATTCGAGAAAGGAGAGAAGTATGTGATGTCAAGAGCGGTAACGATAGAGTATCGGTCGGGCCGAATTAAGACCAGTCGAGAAAAGAGAAAAATTGACAATGTGACATTTGTCGGAGGCGAAGACGGCGTAACATGAATGCAGAGGCGGATCCTCATCAAAGTTAATAGGGGCTATAAAGTTTAAAGATTTCACTTAAATTACTTTCTATTTTTTTTAAAAAAGAGGGGCATTGATAAGTTTCGATTTTTTCCTTTTTCAAAATTTTTATTTAAACTCTTGCATTTTATGAAAATTTTAAATTAAACCCTTCAAAATCATTATTTTGAGTCCCCAAAATTTTCAAAAGTAAATAATCCCCTCCAAATTGGATTGTCAAGATATGTTCCTAAAGAAGAGACTATTATCCGCATCCTGCTTGCACGGGTTAATGATCTCCCCAAAAGCTCTCGGGTACGTAAAATACATTGTTGCGAACCTTTTGAGCAGTAGGAGAAGAGAACGGTGAGATTGCCCCTTAGTCCCGTAGCGACGTTAAGACATGGAATACGAGCCTTACTTCGCGAAGGAGAGATGACAAGACGAAAAACTAATCGTTATCTGTAATTCATTATTACAACTTCTTGTAATCAGACGTCTTCTCCGTTAAATGAATGTCTTTCTAAGGGCTGTTTGAAAATCAACATCTTCATTCGCATTCATCATCGCAATTATGGCATTTATCATACTGACACAATTTTCTTTTGTGTTTGTTATCATTTTTTTCATATTTGTTTTGCATTACATTCTCATGGCATAAAATGAGGTATTAATTTTCGCAAGTGACCATCATTATAGAGGAAAATTATAACGAATAAAAGATCTCGGGTTCAGATAAAGCAGACAAATTTTGAATGTTGTCCTAAGAGTACACTGAAGAATAAAAAGAGTGAATTGTTCAAAGATTTCGAACCAAACAAGATAGTTGATACTCGTGTCGGGAACGAGCGAATTGAAGCACAAGAATTGAAGAAGCCGATGTGGCAAACGTAGCAATACTGTTGAGTCAAAATATGGGTCCAACTTTAGACCGCGAAGGAAAATTACTCGCTTGTTGGACAAAGTTAAAAATGTTAGGGGTTAGGAATTGAGTGTTGATCCTAAACGTCTACACCTGAAGACTTTCTCTTGATGTCTATGAATGGGACGACAAATGAAATCCTTCTATTTTTCAAGGAGAAATAAATGAGACCACATATATTGGATACAAAGACCGGAAAATAACTAGAAGAAAACTATTAGAGGAAAAATTTTGCTCAAAGAGCCAAATCAAACAAAGTTGAAAAATGCCAACTAGAAGGCCGAAACATTCAAGAATGAGAGCACTAAATTGAACAGTGCAATAAAAAGAAAGCAAGAGTCACATGAGAAATCCTCCATTCAAGTAAATATCAATTTTGAAGACATAAAGGGTTGATCACCTTTGTATAGAAGCATGCATCATTGCCGAGTTAAGACACAAATTGGTCCAAAACTACATATTTTATGAAAGGAAATGAACACTAGGGTGAAAACCCAAAAATAGGCAGTCTAGAGCGATTCAAAAAATAAAGGAGAAAAAAATATTTTACATGAGCACACTCAAATCAAGCAAAGCAAGAATGAGGCTTTAAATAGAAGAAACAGATAAGAGATTTATATGTAATCTTCCATTCAAGTAAATCTCAATTTTGAAGAGCCTTGGAGGATCGATCATCTTTGATTAAAAAGTAAGCATCAATATCCAGTCATGATGCAAGCCGGCCCGAAGTGACAGAAAAAGGAAATAAACTCTAAGGTGAAAACAAAAAAATGGGTAGTCTAGAGCGATTCAAGGAATGAAAGAGAAGAGAATATTTCAAATGAGCATATACAGGTCAAACAAATACAGAAATACTGTTTTGTTTAACCGTGACCCAAGGCCTACATTACGAGCCTACGAAGACCATTCTGATTATTCGTGGATATCTAAGCTAATTGAGTAACAACAACAACAACAACAAATATTATTATTATTACTATTATTATTATTATTATTATTATTATTATTATTATTTACCTAAATAAGTATTTAATCTTAATATAAACGTCTATATTTTTTATTTTTAAAAACTATTTTTTCTTTTCCAAAATAAAACTATTTTTTAAAGTGTTAGATTAAGTTAATCAGTTTTCTATGTATGAATAAGTTTCTATTAGTACACATTCCTATATAAAATTATTACTATGATTTTCTGAATAATTATTTTTAGAAATTATATTATTTAAAATTTCAAATTAGTAATCTATTAAAAAATAAAAGGTATTTTAGACGACTCAAAAGTTACTCTCAATTCATGTTATTATATAATATAATTGTTAAATTTTGAGTTCTACGATCTGATGTTCTTATCAAGGATTTAAATAGTTGTCTACGACCATGATACTCGCAACTGTTATATCTTCAATAGTATATGTTCTTTAAAAAATTTACGACTGCGATATCCACAATGACTGTAATTGCATCTGTTATGTTTGCAACCGTGATAAACGCAACGTGACCGAAAATGTGATCCTAACCACAATTTAAATCCTCGGTTATTATTAAAAATTCAAGGGCAAAATAGGAATTAAGAAAGAAAATAAAAGAATAAATATATAGGCTTTGTATATTCAATCTCATTTTGGTCTAACTTTTACTCTATGAAGAGCAACCGAACTTGCCCACAAGAGAATGATCATCTATATAAATATTAAATATAAAAGTATAAATTGGTCTTTTTCGATATTATTAACATAAAAAGACAAGACGCTAGGTAGCTGTTATGTTCAGAAGCCACAAATAAATGAGGGCGAAAGCTTATTTATATGTAGTGACCATCACAATCCCAAATAATATTCATATGTGGCTATTACTTCTCTTTATATGCTTCTAAGAGTTTCGAGGTTTGGCCTTTTATATGATTCACATATACTATGAATGGGAAATAAAATTATAAATAGGTTAATGTGACTCCACATCTTCCATATATATATATTGGTTAAATTACATAAATCATCAATCAACAATCTTCTCACTCCTATTTTGGTCGCTTAACTTTCAATTTTTCTTATTTAATAACTGAACTTTAAACATCCAACGTTTTTGGTCACTCAAAAATATTTTATTCTTATTTTCGAATTATTTAATATAAAAATAATTTAAAATAAATAATAAAGATTTTAAAATTATTTAAATAATCGTCGCCGCTGTCATCGCCCGTCGACCACCGACGGCCTTCAAAATCGGTGGCCATTTGACCCCAAATTGCACCGGGTGACTCATTTTGACACGTTGAGTTCAAATCCGGTAGTTGTTTCACCGGAAAATGACTTGAAACTCGCGAATCTCGGTAGAAACTTTTTGGTTTCCTCACTTTCGATCTCTTTTTCGTGGATTTTGGAACACTTTCTAGCAAAATGAAGGCCAGATTCGGACTCGGGGGAGTGAGACAAAGTAACTGGTGATATATGGGACCAAACGACCATCATCTACGGCCGGCGGCGGCGGCGGCAAATGGTGGTCGGCGGACAATATGATTTTCTTTTTTATTTTAAATTATTTTTATATTAAATAATATTAAAATCGAAAATAATAATGAAATATTCGTGAGTGACCAAAAACGTTTGATGAATAAAGTTCAGTTATTAAATAAGAAAAATTGAAAGTTGAGTGACCAAAATAAGAGTGAGAAGATTGTTGAGCGATGATCTGTTTAATTTACCTTCTATATATAATACGTTTCCCTGCATCCCCTAAAAAGGGCAGCGAGCGAACAGCTGTTTGTTGTCTGCAAAGGCCCTTTGCATATATAATAAGCATGCATACGTATTGGGGGAAAATATATATATATTAGGAGAATAAGCTTGTATTACCAACCTATCAGTTGATTTAACTAAACTCAAATATTCAAATTTTAATGTTGTGAAAAGAAAATAATAGATTAGAAGGATTATTCTGCAATAGACTTGTATATATATATATATATATATATATATATATATATATATATATATATATATATATTAATCAATAATGAATTAGTTAGTGGTCTTGTTTGGTAAATAGTTTTTGAACCAAAATTAGAGGTTCAAACTAGTTTTAGAGGTTTGACAAATCAATTCCGCTAATTTAAATGTTTGATAAATAGATGATTGTAATAACGGTTTGAGGTGAAACATCTCAATTTGAAAATGCTCATTTCAGGAGCTTTTTGAGTTAGAGGTTTAGATAAAAGAATTGTAAAGACTATTTTGTCCTTGAAAATTACAAAAAAATTCTCCAAATAACATATATTTAAATAACTAAAATTATACAACCCTCTTTTGGTCTTTGATTCAGTATTGGGAGTGTAAAACATATATTTGATTTTGATATAACAAATTTGTTTAAGGACCAAATTGTAATATTGAATAAATTTTTAAGTACTCAAAAGTCTCACAAAATTACAAGGATTTGAACCTAAAATATTTTCTAAGTCAAAAACTTAAACCCCAAAATTTTTTTAAGTGTTTGATCTCAAATTAACCAAATACGCCCTGGTGTATCGATACGCCCCTTAACGTTTCGATACAATTTTTGACTAGTGTATTTTTAATTGCAAAAACGTACCGATACGGGTGTGCCCGTTTCGATACGGCATTCATATGGGTTTGTGTTCTTGGTTATTAGTATCGATACGGTCTTACTCGTATCGATACAGGGTGTTAAGATTTTCAAATCTTTCCAATTAATAATATGATCATTACCTTGTCAGTCTTGAAATCAACAAAATTTGATTTTCAGTTAACCCGCATCGATACGCCCCATAGGCGTACCGATGCATTTTTTTCCAAGGACTTTTGCCTCAAATTTTAGTGAGCAAAATCCGTACCGATACGGCATATCCGTTTCGATACGGCTATGTTTTTATACCTTACTCGTTTTGATACGCCCTCAAGCGTATCGATACCTCTTTGTACAACGGCTATTTCTTTTTATGGCAGGTACCGATACGATTGTTCGTGTACCGATACGGTAGGTTGCCAAATAGCATTTATTGCGGAAAAAATGCAGCCCAGCGGCTCTATTGATGATCCCAACCACCCAAACGATTAGAAATCAATGATGGAGTATAAAATCAAGTCTCAAAAGCTTCAGCAACAACAAGTTAACAAGTCTAAAGCATTCAAGCACAAATTCAACACCTTTGAGCTTATAGAGTCAAATCCTTTGTAACCCACTTGAGTGTTCTTAAATTGTATCCATTTATTTTTCAAGTTTGGGTTGAGTGGTTTTGTAATTTGGGAAAATCATTTACCTTTGAGAGTTTACTTTTATTTTCCATTCTTTCTTGTAAAGATAGTGAATTTGATCAAGCTTTAGGTAGAAAGCTTTGATCAGTTGTAACGGTTGCCTTCTTAGCCTAGAAAATGGGAGAAATTCCTAGTGAATTGTTTGAAATCTTTAGTGGGGAGCTAAGGTAGTGGATGTAGAGCTTGTTAGAAGCTTGAACCACTATAATTCATTGTGTCACAATTTTTCATTTATCCTTTTGCTTCCCTTCATTTTTAAAAGTGTCAATTCACCCCTCTTGGCCAAATCGAGTTGATTAATCATCCTAACATGGAGGCCTTGTGTTTTCTGTGCAATTATAATTAAGCTATTACGAGCAAGTCCAATCATTGGCATCGGTGCAGGGAGGAGATGCCTCGACGCAGGATTGGGATGCCTGGTCCGAGAGCTCTATTTTTATTCAACTTTTTGTGCAGTGTGCAGGTTGAATTGCGATTAAAATTAGCTTTTGCCATTGTTGTCTTGTATGAATCTGTATTTTGTCAATTGTTTCTGACCTTTGTAAGGAGTAATGAGAGAGGGTTTATATTTCTCATTCTATTTTTACTTGTGGTTATTTTCTTAGTTCTGAAGTGGATTCTTTTCGTTACGCTTTTAGTCATTATAGAATGAATCATTTGCGATACATCTACAATTGATCGTTTCCATGGGGGAATATGTTTATACTGTTTAATCTCGATGTTGTTTCCTTTGTTACATGACTCATTTTCCAATTTGACTTGTTTAGATTCAATTAATGAGTATTCTGAGACTCACTCCAGTTTCTTCAATTTATAGGACTTGACCGTCAAACGATTCAAATTTTATCAAATTCAAACCACCACCAATTTCATTTTTCTTGGTTGTTGGAATGAATTGACTAATCTTGAATTAACCGTGGTTAGTTTAAAATTTAAGCATATTTCAAATTGATGTATATCCAATAGTCTTATGGATATATATGCTACATTTGGTTTGGATCTATCTTTGATTAGAATTAATTCCTTTTTGAATTTAGATGCTAATTTTGGTTTGAATTTACCCATGATTAGAGTTAATTCAAACTTTAATTTAGATATCATCATTTTAATTTTCTCCTTAATTTTCTCTCTGGTTAATTCAAACCCGAAATTTATTGCCAAATCTAGTCTAGATTCATTCTTGACTAAAGTTAATTCAAATTTGTATATAGATGTTAAATTCGGATTAGATTTATCTTTAATTGGAGCTAATTCAAATTTAAATTTATTTGCTAAATTTGGTTTGAATTTATCTTTGACTCAATTAATTCAATCTTTAATTTAGATGCCAACATCTTAATTTTCTCCTTAACTCTCTCTCTAGTAAATTTATTTTCGAATTTAGATGATAATCTTGGATTGAAATGACACTTGATTGGAGTTAACTTATTTTTAGATTTATCCTTTAATAGAGTAATTCCCAATTTGAGATTAGATGTCTTCACCTTAATATCCTCCTTATATCTTTCTATGGTAGATTTATATCCGATGTTATGTAATAAAATCGGTTTGGACTCATTCTTCTTCGGGTTTAATTCAATCTTGAATTTTAATGCTCCTTTTAACTTAGGAGTTAAATCTGACTACTTTTTTGGACATGGATTTATCCATGCTAAGAATCGATTCAATTGTGATTTTCGATGCCATTAATTTAATCTTCCTAAAATCTCATCTGATATTTTCATATCTGATTTTAAGTTCTAAATTTGGATTGCACTCTTTCCTCTTTAGAATTCATTCATATCTGACTTTAACTTTTAAAATTGGATTTGTCATATCTTTTATTAAAATTGATTTAACTTTAATTTTAAATGTCTTTTTTGGTTTAAAATCACCCCTAATTAAAGTTGATTTAAACTTTAATTTAGATGTCTTCCCATTATTCCTTCTCTTAAACATATACTTGAAAACAACTCAATTTGTTTCCATTTCCAATTTCCCTTTCTTCTACATTGATTTCTCCCCTACCCTAAGCATTAAAGCTTTTCAAATTGGTGTACACTATCTCTCACGTTCTTCATACGCCAAATTCCTTTGTTTGCTTAACTCAAAGCTTTATTATCGTGAACCAATGGCTCCTTACTCAATCCTTCAACGTATGGGTGATCTTACCTTCACCACTAAGGAAAAAGGGTGATTTTCACACCTTCCATCAATTTGGAAACTCTATCGGAGGATTCTGATTTGTCTCTCATCGGCAAGGTCATTACGAATAGTACAATAGATGGTACTACTTTGATTCGTGCTTTTCATGCGAATTGGAAAAATGATAAGGTGCTCTCAATTTCTGAACTGAAGTCTAATTTCTTTCTTACCAAATTCTCTTCGACATCAAAGCGTAATGAAGTCCTTAAACTAAGACTATGGACCTATAAGAAGGACTGGCTTGCCCTTCTACCTTTGGACCCTAAATGCTCAATAGATGAATATTCTTTTACTAATATGCGCATTTGGGTCTGTATTCATCGCATCTCTATTGTGTTAATGGCTGACCACAAGAAGGTTGATGATATTAGTCGTTCTCTTGGATCTTGTATCGAAACCATTGTCCGAATAGATACTCGGATTATGGACTGCAACATGGGTAATTTCCTCAGTGTTTGGGTTATTATGGATACTACAAAGCCAATCCGTCGATGAGTGGCATTGGGTGGTCCTAGAACCACACCAAAACTATGCCCTCTTGTTGAGTGTTTAAAAGTTCTATTATTTACACCCTTTTTAACCCATATTTCTACTGCATTCAAGCATTATTTATTGCATTTAGGTTAGTTTACAGCAAAACATCACAAATACATTAAAAGGCGCAGTTTCTACTAAAAATGGTTGTTTTTGCAGGTTGCTGTTGTAGCAGATGGAAAGGGCAGGCGTTGGGCAGTGATGCAGAAGAGCTGGAACTGGACGAGCAGTCAAGGAGGACGATGCTGCCATGGTTGCCGCCGTGACAGCAAAGGACGACAGCAGTTTTGAGGAGAAGAAGCAAAGTGGACCTCGATAGATAGAGAAAATTCAGCCCGTCTGTCGTGTGAAATCACCATATTTTTCCAAGCCTTAGATCAGAAGATATTCCAAGCCCAAAGTTCAAGGAGAGATAATCCCAAGAAACAAGGAGGACGGCTGGAAAGTAGATTCCTTGAAGATTTAGTCTTTATTAGAATCATACTTTAATTTAAAGTTGTAATCCTTGTTAAATTAAATAACTTGAGCCCAAAGCTTATATAAGGGCATATATCTTAACCTAGAGGCATAACCGATTACCCTAGCCTTCTCTCTCAACCTCTAGTCGTTTTCCTTCCCACACCATGTTCTAAATTCCCCCTAGGGCCACGGGTTGATTTGTAAAGTAGTTGCAAGGGTTGTTTTGTTTTAGGAATTTTCAGTTCAATAAAATAAACTTCAAGTTCTTTTATTTTGGTTATTAATATCTTGCAAGAGCATCGGGAGAGCATTGTGAGGTTATCTATTTACTTAGCATCGGGAGAGTTAAGTATACGAAAGAAATAAGAGCAAGCTCTCTAGTTTATAGTTGAACTATCTCGGGCCTAGGGATAGGACGAGGTTAAGTGGCTAAAGAAGAATTCATACACATCGGTGTTCATCCTTCGATTCACGCCGGGAGGTATCATCAAAGACGTGATCATCGACAGACTTGGACCTAGGGATAGGCCAAGGCACATCTGGGATTCTTGCCAAACTTGAAGTACGGAGTTGAGTGTTTGCTGCCGCGACAGGCGCGACGACAGAACTGGATTTCCTAAACTCTGCAATACCTGCACTACTGAGCAATTCAATACCAGCTCATTCTCTCTATCTTGATATCTCTACTCTTTTATTTACGTTTACTTGATTATTATCGTGACAACTTTCTCAAACATCTCCTTTACTTTCGTGCAGTGAACTAAGGTGAAGCTATTAGCCCAATCCCTATGGAGACGATATCTGATACTTCGTATCACTTTACTACTTGCGTCGTGTATACTTGCACTACAATTGCGATAGACTATTTTACACGCAACACCTCTTCAATACGAACGACTTCCCTTGTTATGCCATGGTTGTGGCATCATTCGTCACCCGACCTCCTCTTACCTAACGATTAAGATTGATGATCCCACTAAATTACAATATGGGGATTGAATGCGAGTCGATCCTCCTAAATCTCAAAGGGGAATTTCACGATCAAGAGGTTGAATATGTTATCATGAGGTTGCAACACCTTCAAGAGTGCCAAGTAATGGCGCCGGTAAGAATATTGTTTTTTATTTTGTTTCATTCTCTTTAATTATGAATAAAATGGAGTTACATTTAAATACATATATAGGAGAAAATACTCAGGTGGTTAAAAGTGATGAAATTATAGAGGATGATGATTCGGTTGGTACCGATCTTCAGCCTACTAGCTCGACTACAATTGCTTCCATCGTAATAGTCCTTAAGCACGGACTGAATTCAGGGATCATATATAAATCGGCTAAGGCCACTCTTGATACGATATCATCGCCTTCTGATTCGGCCAAGGCCACTCTTGCTGCGCCAGCCACTGCGACTCCTCTGCCTGTTGTTTCACAACAAGAAGTGGCGTCCCTAGCCCCTGCTGCTACGGTTGTTACTGCTGCAACAGTCGACACTGCTGGGCCCGATTCTGTGCCTGGAGCTTTGATTAAAGCCCCAGTCATGGCGGATGATAAGACTATCGAACCCATACCCCTTGTGCTTGTTGATGGTTCGGTCTTTGTTGCTGATTTTGCAATAGAGAAAGGCAAAGTGGCTTCTACTATTTTTTTCTTTTGAAGGCACGATGAGTAAGGGTGCTTCGGATAAGTCTACATCGGCACCAGAGATGTCTGATTTTGATGCTTGGATGGCCACGCGGCCACGCTCCACCGTCTCTGCCAAACGTGTCAAACAAGAAAGGTCACTAATGTTCCAAAGAGAGGCTCTACTCTCTTGGAAGTTGTCAAGGCAAAATGACAACGTTCATCACATTCTACTACCAGAGACTCTAAACAATCTATAATTGGGATGAGCAGCTTCAAAAACTCTTCGGCAGAAGTTGATACTCAACCCCGCCAAGGAAAATTAAGCTCATGTGTTGGAACTGCCAATGTCTCGTTAAGCCTCAGGCAGTTCAATCTTTAGGGCGGTTTGGCACTCGTTTTAATCTTGATATTGTTTTCCTTTGTGAGACTCGTTTCACTAGTTCTAGTAATGAACGTTTAAAATTATCTTTAAATATGTATGGTTGCGTCACTTTCGATAGCAGTCGTAGTTGTTCTGGACTCATGCTACTTTGGAATAATAAAATTATCGTGGATTTGATTTCGTACTCTGCTCGCCATATTGATATTCTTATTCGCATAAATCTTGACCAATATCATTTTTTATGTATATATGGTTATGCTAATACAAATCAAAAAATAAAACTTGGGAGTTAATTGATACATTAAGCTCCTCATCACCTCTCACTTGGATAATTGGGGGGATCTTAATGAAATCCTTTCTGATAGTGAAAAACAAGGTGGATGTCGGCGTGCTCGCTCACAAATTGATATCTTTAGGGATTGCTTATCCCGAAATCATTTGTTTGACTGTAAACCAACTAAGGGATGGTTCACTTGGACCAAATCTGGTTCTCATACCTTGCCTATCCTTGAGCGCCTTGATCGCTTTGTGGCTAATTCATTGTGGTTTAACGCTTATCCAAGACACTGTGTTGTATCCGAGTATAATGTAGACTCAGACCATTACGTCATCTTTATGGAGACTTCTCTCGTCCCGTATGATCCACAGACAATTCGGAATGACCATTTTCGATTTGAAAATTGTTGGGCTAATGATGAAAATTGTATGCCTACGGCCCAAAGAGCTTGCGCAGCTACGTATGGTTTGACCATTGATAAGATTCAAGCTGTTGGGGATTGCCTCAAGACATGGCAAGACCAACAACGCATAGACTCTACCCATCACATCACTAAAATAAAGAAACAAATAAATTCATATATGCGTGGTCGCATCTCTGATGCTGATATTGAGGTTTTTCTAGCAGCTAAATCTGAGCTTCGACATCTCCTTGATAATAAGAAAACTTATTGGGATCAACGTTCTTGAATTACATGGCTTTCATAAGGGGATAAGAACACGTCCTATTTCTATGTTTGTGTATTGGGTAGGAGAAAGAAAATCATATTAAAGGTCTTTTTTATTGCAACAATGTATGGCAGAGAGGTAAGAATAAAATTATGTGAATTCACATATTACTTTTAGAATTTATTCACCTCTTCGACTCCGACTATGGACCCCTTTTACCAGCGGCATTGGGATACGGTCGGTCTGGATGTTGTTAAGCTTTGTTTGAACCTTCTAAATGGGGATGCGAATATGGCTTCGGTAAACCAAAAATTCCTAGTGCTAATACCAAAAGTGGTTGAGCCTACCTCTATGCGACAACTCTAACCCATCAGTCTCTGCACTGTAATTTATAAAATTGTTGCAAAGGTGCTTGTCAATCGTATGAAACCTGTGATGCCCTCTTGCATCAATGGAAATCAGGCGGCTTTCATCCGAGAAAGGAGTATCACTAACAATATTCTGGTGGCGTATGAGCTGGTGAACTCTTTTCATTCGGATAGCAGTGGCCCTTTTCAGGGAGCTGCTCTTAAACTTGATATGGAAAAGGCATTCAGCCGGTTTGAATGGTCTTTCATTAAGAATATTATGTGTAGAAAAGTGGTATGTGCAGAGAAGAAAGATTATTTCTTTGTATTTCTTGATATCTTTTATTGATAAAGTAGTACCTATTTATAGGTTACAAAAGGAGACTAATCTAGGAAAATTACATAAAATTAGCAACTATATTATTGCTAAATCCCTAAATGTTAGCAGCTAAATATTTGGGAATATAATTTCCTAACTTTATGTAATTTACAATCTAATCTTTATTTTAAATGCCAATTATCTACACTCCCCCTCAAGCTGGTGAGTATATATTGTAGAGTCCCAGCTTGGATATGAATTCGTCAAAGGTAACTCTTGGTAGTGCCTTGGTGAGTACATCGGCTAGCTGCTTCTTTGTAGAGACAAAGTTAAGTTTAACCACTCCATTGTTGACCTTTTCTGAAATGAAGTGTCTATCGATCTCCACATGCTTTGTCCTGTCATGTTGGACTGGATTTTTAGCAATAATAATAGCTGATTGGCTATCAGTTTGCAATTCAAATTGACTGCAACTATCAAGTCCCAGTTCTGCCAAAAGTCTCTTAAGCCATATTCCCTCGCAAATTCCCAAAGCAAGAGCTCTATATTCTGCCTCAGCACTGCTTCTTGACACAACTGACTGTTTTTTACTTCTCCATGTCACCAAATTTCCCCAAACAAAGGAGCAATATCCACTAGTTGACCTTCGGTCTGTTAACTCTCCAGCCCAACTTGAATCAGTAAAGATTTTTACTGTTCTGTCTTCATTCTTTCTGAAAATCAAACCATGGCCAGGAGTCATTTTTAGATGCCTTAGAATTCTGTAGACTGCATCAAGGTGCTCCTCTCTCGGGTCACACATGTATTGGCTTACAATACTGACAGAAAATGCTATATCTGGTCGTGTAAGTGACAAATAAATTAATTTCCCCACAAGTCTTTGGTACTGTTCCTTGTTAACAGGAATTCCTAACTCATCTTTCCTTAACTTCAAGTTGATCTCCATAGGAGTTTCTGCTGGCTTACAACCCATCATTCCAGTTTCTTCAAGTAAATCTAAAACATATTTTCTCTGATTAATAACAATGCCCATCTTGGATCTTGCTACCTCCATTCCCAAGAAGTATTTGAGATTTCCAAGATCCTTGGTTTCGAATTCAAAGGCCAGTATCTTCTTTAGTTGTTCTATCTCATAAACATCATCTCCTGTAATGATAATATCGTCTACATAAATAATTAGAATTGCCTTTTTTCACATGGAGCTGTTTTTACAAACAAGGTGTGATCAGTTTGACATTGCTTGTACCCATTTTTAAGAATGACTCTAGTAAATTTATCAAACCAGGCCCTTGGAGATTGTTTTAATCCATATAAAGATTTTTCCAATTTACAAACCTTTTGATCATTACGATGTAGTTTCATACCTGGAGGAATTTTCATGTAGACCTCTTCTTCCTGAATCCCATTCAAGAATGCATTCTTAATGTCCAGTTGATGAAGTTCCCAATCTTTATTTGCTGCCAAAGATAACAACACTCGAACTGAATTTAGTTTTGCAATAGGAGCAAAAGTTTCTCCATAATCTATTCCATAGGATTGTGTAAATCCTTTGGCCACAAGTCTAGCCTTAAATCTCTCCACACTACCATCAGAATTGTACTTCACTGTAAAAATCCATTTACAACCTACTAGTTTTTTACCTGGTGGTAAATCGACAAGAGTCCATGTTTTATTACCTTCAAGTGCACTAATCTCTTCATCAACTGCACTCTTCCATTGAGGATCTTCTAAAGCTTCTTCTATTGTTTTAGGGACAAAAATTCTATCAACATTTGCAGTAAAAGCCTTGAATGAAGGATTTAGTTTTCCATATGCTACAAACCTTTGAATTGGATGGTTAGTGCACTTTCTCACACCTTTCCTTTGAGCAATGGGCAAATCAACAGTATCAATAATAGGAATAGGAGCTGTATTTTGAGAAATTCCCATACCTTCCAAGTGTTCTGAGGCTGTAGGGCTGAGTTCCAGTTCTCGGCAGTCTCCAGGTTGTATGTTGGTCTCTTTAATAGGCTTTTGTCTCCTTTTATAGACACTAAGTTCCCTCTTCTCAAATTGCTCAGGTTGGGTCTTTTGAGGAGTCTGTGGTGAGCTAGGAACTGGAGATTGTATGGGTCCTGAAGATGGTATAGGTTCTGAAGGAGAAGTTATAGTTATGAAGGGTTGAACTGTAGGTTCTGAAGGAAGTATGGGTTTTGAAGGAGAAGGTATAGGTATGATAGGTTGAGCTATAAAAGGCTGAAAATCATCAATAAACTGAAAATCATCAAAAAGCGGAGGTTTTCTTACACTCTCCCCCTGAATTTCAGCCTCGGAGTAAAAAGGATTGTTTTCCAAGAAAGTAACATCCATGGTGGTATAGGTTCTTTTAGTGACAGGTGAGTAACACTTGTAGCCCTTCTTAGTGGAAGAATATCCTAAGAAAATGCACTTAAGAGCTCGAGGATCAAGTTTAGACCGAGAATGAGGATAAATATGGACAAAAACAGTACACCCAAAGACTTTTAATGGCAGATTAGAAGAAAGTGGCTGAAAATTAGAAAAATGATGAAGAAAAACATCTCGAGGTACCTTAAATTGCAAGGGTTTACTAGACAACCTATTTATAAGGTATGTGGCTGTAAGAATGGCTTCCCCCCCAAAAGAATTTAGGGACATTTGTGGAAAATAATAATGACCTTGCTACCTCTAAAAGGTGCCTATTTTTTCTCTCGGCAACCCCATTCTGTTGAGGAGAATCAACACAAGAGCTAATATGAAGAATTCCTTTCTCCTGAAAATAGGATCCTAGAGTTCTAGTGAAATACTCACTACCATTATCAGTGTGAAAATTTTGAATTTTTGTTTTAAATTGAGTCTCAATCAGGTTCTGAAATCTCCTAAACACACTTTCAGTTTCAGATTTTTCTTTCATTAAAAAAGTCCAAGTGAGTCTAGAGTGATCATCTATAAAAGTAATGAACCATCTAGAACCATCTATGTTTTTCACTCTCGAAGGGCCCCAAATGTCACTGTGAACAATGGAAAAGGGACGAGAGGATTTGTATTTGGATGGAGGGTATGAATTTTTTGTGTGTTTAGCAAGTGGACAGATTTCACAAGTAAAAAAAATTGGACTTTTATTTTGAAATAAATGAGGAAACATTTTGGCAAGGTACTGAAAATTAGGATGTCCTAGTCTGTAATGCCATAATAAAACATTTGGAGAAGAATTAGAACCATGATTAGGAAAAAAGTTTGGTTGAGAACAACTTGAGTTGGCTTGTCTATGTAGAGATGGTTGGCCTTGAAGAATATAGAGGCCACCACACAACCTAGCACTTCCAATCACCTTCCCCGAGTCCATAGCCTGAAATTCACAAACATGTGGAGAAAATTTAATAGTGCAGCGAAAATCAGTAGAGAGTTTACTGACAGAGAGAAGATTGCAAGCTAAATTAGGCACATATAACACATTCAATAATTCAATGTTTTCAGAAACTCGAATTGAACCACTCCCTTCAGTGGGTGATAAAGAGCCATCTGTAGTCTTTATGTGAGAGGGAAAATTTAATTTCTGAAACTTCTGAAACAACGTCACATCTCATGTCATGTGATTTGATGCCCCTGAATCCACAATCCATGATGTGCAATTATTATCAGCCAAATTTGTAAAAATTGTACTACCTCTATGAGTCTTAGAAGTCACATTGGTTTGCTGAAAGGATGAATGTGGTTGTAGATTATCAGCATCAATGGGCTGCTGGAAGGTTGAAGATGGCTGGAAGTTATCAACAACATTGAGCTGCTGAAATCTGTTGTAAGGCTGGAAATTGCCAACAGCAGTGGGCCGTTGGAATTTTTTTAAAGGTTGAAATACATCATCTGAAATATTTTCTGAACTGATTGCAGAAGATGTATACATCTCGCAAATTTTAGGATCTAAAACCTGCTCTGATACCATGTAGAAAAGTGGTATGTGCAGAGAAGAAAGATTATTTCTCTGTATTTCTTGATATCTTTTATTGATAAAGTAGTACCTATTTATAGGTTGCAAAAGGAGACTAATCTAGGAAAATTACATAAAATTAGCAACTATATTATTGCTAAATCCCTAAATGTTAGCAGCTAAATATTTGGGAATATAATTTCCTAACTTTATGTAATTTACAATCTAATCTTTATTTTAAATGCCAATTATCTACATTATGTTAAAATGGGTTTCGATGTGGCGTGGGTGGATATCATTATGTGCTGCATCTCATCTGTTTCCTTTGTGGCCCGGGTAAATAGCTCGCTCTCACCGGTTTTCTATCCCCAACGGGAATTAAGACAAGGGGACCCTCTTTCTCCTTTTTTTGTTTCTTATTTGCACACGAGGTCTCTCGGCCACGCTCACTGCTGAGCAGCAGGCGGGGCACCTTCAAGGACTTTGCGCTAGTCGCTATAGTCCTCGGGTTAATCACCTACTTTTTGCTGATAATAGTATGATTTTTATTCAGAATAATATTCAAGAAGTTACTCGATTTAAATAAATTCTTCATCTTTATGCATCCTCTTCGGGGCAAGCGGTAAATTTTGAAAAATATACCATTTTCTTCAACCTCACACCACTTTTGGCCACAAGCAAGTTGTACATGATATTTTTCATGTCCGGGAGGTGAACGATCCTGGAATTTATCTAGGCGTTCCTCTTTCGATCGGGAAAAATAAAATGGTTGCCTAGGATTTACTCGAGGCAAAGTGAACTCACATATGGCCAGTTGGAATAATCATCTTCTCTCGTTCAGCAACCGCGAGGTCTTTATCAAATCGATTGTCCAGTCTCTACCTCAGTACGTCATGTCTTGTTACATCCTGCCTCAAAACCTAATTGATGATATGATTAAATATGTATGTCGTTACTGGTGGTGGGTCGAAACAATAAAAGAGGTTGGCCTATGATCGATTGGGATTCAGTCTGCACCCCTAAGAATGATGGTGGCATTGGCTTCCGTGATATGCATCCCTTTAATGTTTCTTTGTTGGGCAAACAAATTTGGCGTCTAATCAATAAGCATGATTCGTTGTTATCTCGTATCTATAGGGCACGATATTTTCCTTCTAGGAATATCCTTGACGTCGAGACCGACAAGAAAGCGTCATTCACTTGGAAAAGCATTTACCAAGCCATGCATAAGCTGCACTCTAGTTTCTTCCAAAGGTCAGGCACAACGATGAACTTCTTGTTCATTTCTGCGATTTCATGCAACGGGGACAACCTTCCTAGGATGAGGTTAAAGTTCGTCGTTACTTTGATTTGGACGATGCTAACACAATCCTCAATGTTCCTATTATCAATGATAATCGTGACACGGTGTTTTGGAGTAATCATGATTCTGGCATCTACTCAGTTAGATCGGATAATTTGTTCTTGAAAAGACTGTCTGCCCCGTTAAACCGACCCTCGCACATTCGGAAGATAATTTTTGAGCTGCCTATTATTCCTAAGATTTGGTCTTTTGGCTGGCAGGCAAGTCATGACGCCATGTCGACGTTTTAAAAACTTCGGGTGGCAAACCTAGCACTCGGCACATGCCCTCTTTACCGCTTAGTACTGGAAACGGCCATACATGCCTTACATGACTGCCAGGGCTTGATAGAGTCTCTACGGTTGGCTGAAATTCCTGGTGGCCTTATTTTCAGCCATTCTATGCTCTCGTGGTTTGAAGAAGGGGTTTTCATGCTTTCTTGTAACACTTTTGTCATGTTTCTTTACTATTCTTTGGAATTTATTTAATCGTAGGAATGATTGGGTTCACAATGATCGACTTCAACCACTCTAGCTCACAATGCTCAATTTTCAAGGCCTAATCCGAGACTACGCTGCTACTACGATGACAAGCCCCGGCTCACCACTTCACGTCCCTACTGCCACGACAACTGACCTGGTGTTCGCAAGCTCACGTTGGCTCCCACCACGGATGGGGACTATCAAAATCAATACCGATGGCGCCTTCCTCCCTGACACTAAGGATGCAACCATTGGAGTTATTGCGAGGGATGATAAAGGTTCTGTCCTTAGCGAGTTAGCTCAACACTTGACTAGCTGCCTGAGTGCCACTTCAGCCGAACTACAGGTAGTCATTGTCGGCATTCAGCTTGGTCGTGAAAGAGGTTGGTCTAATGTTGTCATTGAAACCGATTCTGCCATTGTGGCTAATAAATTGAATCGGCAGGGGAATGATTTGTCATTGTTAGGGCCTCATTTTGAGAATGTTCATCTTCTGTTGAGTAGTTCTAATAGTTTTTGTGTTTAGTTTGTACCTAGGGCAGTTAATTTTGTTGCCCATACGCTTGCCTCTAGGGCCCTGCAATCTTTGTCGTATATCTTTTTTAATCCGGTTTACCTTGGTTACATACACATTATTGTAACCAACGAGATTCTATCTCATTCATTATAATGAAATTTGGGTACTCTTTTCCCCATAGGTGGTCTTTACCAGTCTTGGGTCGGTGGCGACTTTAGAGGGGTTTTAATGAGGCTCACTCTTTTCTTCAAAAAAAAAAAGATAATTTCATAAATATAAAATTAATATATACATCCAAATTTAATAATTAATAAAATTATATTCAAAATAGAATTCCATACATAAGAAATTAATCTATACATCCAGATTTAATAATTATTAAAATTATATTAAAAAGATAATTTCACAAATAAGAAATTAGTATATACATCATTCATATATACTTAGTAATGATATTAAAAATAATAATTTTTATAATCTAATTAATACTAATAGATAAAAAATATTAATAACAATAAATTATTTAAACAAATATTAAATATAACAATGTCCTTATATTTTATTTTGCTTGTTCAAATAAGCAAACAACTATTAGTTTTTAGTTAATTTTACCAAACGCTTTTATGCAATCATCTAATGTAATCCGTTAGTTAAATTAACTAATACTATTAGCGAATATATTCAGCTATCCGCTAACTTATTACTACGTCAAGAAATTACATGCATATGTACGTAATTGTTATAGTATTATATATTTATATATGTGTGTGCGTTTAGGGTAAAATGCAAATGGTGAGGAAAAGGGCATTTGGGTCAAACAACGCAGAAAATAAACATGAAACCCTGTGTGATATTAAGAAAACGTGGAGGGATAAAAGCGTCAATTGAGGATTAAGAATAGAAAAGGCGGGTGGCGTCGAAAACGCATATTCGCATATCCAGCAAAACAATTATTCTATTACTAATTTACTATTAGAAGGTGCAGCTTCCTGTCGTGTGTGTGCGTATACGGTCAATCCTTCCTTAGTTCCTCCCCTAGTTTTCAAAACTGCCAAACCGCAGCTGGGACCAGCAATTCCCATTGGTTTTCGCGGTATGACGTCGCTTTAGTTATATAATATTATCTAAAACTAAAACTTAATTTATGAAATAAATTTGAAGATAAAATTCAGTTATATAATGTATTTTTTTTTTATTTCTGCTGATTTTTTACTAATAAACTGTAAATTGATGATTGACATTTAAAAGTTAAAAATAAGAGATTTTTAAGGAAAATAAATAAATAATATCTCTTATAAATTTACATTCGCCCAATAATACAAAATTTATGTAAAACTTTTAGTTGAAAATTCGGTAGAATTCTCTCTTCTTGAAAAATAAAACAGAGAGAAATATGTTATTTTAGTTGAAAGTCATGTGAATTTTTATTTTAGATAAAATTTTGAATTTCATATTTTTTTTAAAATTAATTTGTTGCGTATGACTTAAAATAAACTCAAAAGGTTGAAGATAATATTTAGGTGAAGTTCGTGATGATTGTTGACAATATGACCTATATATAAGAAGGTTCAAGGTCCAAAATACATTTGGATAAACTTTATAATTTATTTGTAATTTTTTCTTTATACTCTCATCTATATTTTTTAAAATTTTCTTTCATAACTAGAGTTAAGATTTACTTACACTCATTTAGTTTACATATTTTTAGACCGTTGGATGAAAGTAATTATATAAATGAGATTATTTTCTTTTTTTCTTAAAAGGCTTCTCATTTTCTATTATTAATTTCAATCATCAATTTACCATTATCCAACGATTTAGAAATATATAAAACTTAAAAATTTTACATGGGGTGAGAAAATATTACATTTTATAACTATATCATATAATTTTAGATGGCATTTAATTTATTAAATGATATTACAAATCTTATTTGATTTTGTGAGAAAATAAAGACACAATCAATGAGGACAATGGGAGACATTACCAACATCTTCTAAGAATTCGTCGCTTAAAACTTGCCACAACCATACTCGTCCATAAGAGTGGGCAATAAGGGCAACTGTCCGAGGCTCATTACCTATAATTAGAGTGGTTGAATTTTATTTGATTATTTTTTGTATTTATTATTAGAATTTAATTTTTTTAATACTTTTTATTTGGGTTTTACTTTTAAAATTTAACATTTTTTTAATATTTGTTATTAGAGTTCTAATTTTTCCAATACATGTTATTAGGGGCCTAATTTTTTTTCAATATTTGTTATTAGATACATACTCTTAAAATTTAATTTTTTTCAATACTTGTTATTAGAGCTTCAATTTCTTTCTAATACTTGTTATTAAAGACTTACTCTTAAAATTAAATTTTATTTCAATATTTGTTATTATGAGCTCATTTTTTTCAATATTTGTTATTAGGTTCATACTCTTAAAATTCAATATTTTTTTCAATACTTGTTGTTAGGGACATACTCTTAAAATTCAATTTTTTCAATACTTGTTATTAGGGCTCAATTTTTTCTGATATTTTTTATTAGGTTCATACTCTTAAAATTTAATATTTTTTCAATACTTGTTATTAGGGCTTAATTTTTAGATTCACTCTTAAATCACCAAAATCCTAAGAACGGACCTGGTCATAGCAGCACCCTACACTACTAAACACACCCTTAAATACCCATTACTGCCTTGCTATCAACGTAAAATGATTTTGGGTTTAACAGGTGTAAATACGTTATAGTTAGATATTAGTTTAGTTAGTTGTAATTACACCGGTGTAAATACGTTATAATTAAATATTAGTTTAGTTTTTTGGTTTTGTAATTACATGTAACCCCCTCGTCCCGGTCCGGACGCTTGACCGGTCCGAGTGGGTCACACGGGGAAAACCGAAGCGAAACCTGTTAAGGTTCCCCCTCGGTTAGCAACCCTAAAAATTTCTTTTATTTATCTTGTCTAAATGCATTACCATTACTTATGTGAAACACGTCAGCGGAAACAAGAGCAATACAAGGATCGACCATTCAAGGCATCATTCATAAAACAGCCCATTTTCTGTAGTTAAGCAGGCCGTATCGATACACATGTTAAGGGTATCGATACGCCTTGACCAAAGTCAACACTCAAGGGTCAACACAGGAAGACCGTATCGATACAGCCCTTGAGCGTATCGATACGCCCTTCCCAGTCAACATCTCGTGGTCAACGAGATAAACCCGTACCGATAGACTAACACACCGTACCGATACGGTAACATCTAACCAAAATCTCAGAATTCCAGTGAGCAAAAACCGTATCGATACACCCTCGTGTATCGATACGCCCAGCCAAACTTGAGTCTTGGAGGCAAGACCGTATCGATACGGCCCTTAGGCGTACCAATACGCCCTGCACTGCAAAACTCCCAAACTCAGCAAAAACATGCAAGACTCGAACCTAGATGCAATTTAAGACTTCCCTAGGCCCAAGCAAGCAATCATACAACATTTATTAACCATGATCTATTCATACAAGGCACTCAACAAGAATAAACAACATGCATTGAGCAAAAGGTAGCATATAAGCACACAAAGGTTCATACTTCAACAACCATACACATAAGAATCCTCCTAAGGCACTTGGCCAACACACACATGGTAAGCATTTTAGGCATGGTTTGCAATTCAAACATGGCATCAACAAGCCATACAAAAGCAACATAAACATGGAGTCTAAGCAAGCTCCTAAACAACCAACAACATCCATCAAAATAACTCAAATCCCATTGCTTAACTATTACATGTTCAAACATTAAAAATTCATACTTGTTGTACTCAAGTCAACAACCACACTTGGAGGCCCTCCACTTGCGCAAGCAACCCACGAACTAAGGATCTGCATTGCCGAACAAAAAGAGAGCGTAAGCAATAAGCTTAGTGAGGGTAAGCTCTTTAAAAACAAACCTCGACAACGCAGGGTCCAAGCACGATCTTAGCCAAGGTAAACACACAATTACCAAGGATCCACAAGAGCCACAAGATAAAGATGCATGAACAATATTCAATTAAATGTCATGCTCCACAAGCTCTATTTCACAACATATGTAAACACATGTAAACATCCAAGTAAGGATCATATATCACAACATATTGATACACATATCAATCAACATTGGCACCTAGCTATGACCCGAATACGCAGATAAACACGTTGGAACTCACATCCAACAACCACTTTACCTCACGGTGGGATTACACTCATCACCGGTCTCGCGGAGGGGATTCCACTCATCCTCACGCCCCGTCGATGGGATTCCACTCATCATCGACTATATATAAATACAATTTCCGGGCGAACCCGTACTCCTCCTTGGTGACTCAACGCCACCAAGGCCACGCGCGAATTTAGACTCATGTGTGCACACTAACATCCTAATGATCGATCATTTGTACTCAAGCATACTAGTGCCAACATTTAACTCATTCCACATTATTCATTTCAATCAATTCCGTGCTTAGCACGTACTCACCATGATCACAATCATGAACCATTTCCACGCATGCCATAAGCACCACAAATCATGCCTCATCTCACATGTATAACACAATATACATAAATCAAACATTTCACAAGTCATACGAGGCATAAACATCCATAATATAAGTTCATCCAAAGGCTCTAGATCAAGCTTAGGATTAGGCTACCACCCTAATCCTAACTCTAGGTGGGTCTACCAAGCCCAACCTAGTCAACATACTCGAACCAACCATTTAAAAACCACGTAAAAACGTTTAACCACTCACCTAAGCTTCCAAGCTCCAATTCAAGCAAGCAACCACTCTCACGATCCCGGATTTCTTCCCGAAGCTTCTCCAACACAAGTTCCCGCTTCTAAACAACCTCAATCACAATTCAAACAATCCCAAATCAGCCCGACATCAAAAGACCAACCCGGAACACAATTCAATCACAATTTACAAAGTTGCAAGCTATGAACAAATCCCATTTTTAGCAAACTCGGGCAGCCCCAAAACCACTTCCAAAATCCATGTTTCCAACATCCATTGCACCCACAAATGATCCCAAATCAACCCCTAACCATAGTACTATCAAAAACCACCTAAAACCGCCCCCAAAACTCACTCAAAACCCTCCAAAAATCCCATTTTTACCCAACTTCGGAAATTGCTCAAAATCATTCAAAATTCACATATGTTATACCATTTGGCTCATATATCTCATAACTAACCATATTAAATCGAAATATTAAGTTTAGCTACACAAAGACACCATTTTTAATCAAATCTTTTGAAAACCCCAATTTCAAAACTTCAATGAAAATGAAAATAAATGGTACTTTTAAAGAGAGGAAGTTGAGGAGAGGTCAAAAATGATGTTACCTTTCGAAAATGAGTTGAAATGGATGAGCTTTTTGATGGAATAGTGATGAAGGGAAGAGAGCTCTTGTTTCACGTTGAAAATGGAAGAGGAAGAGAGTGAATAGTGTTTATTTTGGGGAAAGGGGGATTTAAATTGAAGGATGGGTAAATTACCAAAAGGCCATTAATGAATGGCTATCCCCTTGTTCTTTAAAAGCTCTTCAACTTGCAATTTAATCAATTTGGTCTCATTTCAAATATTTATTTTTGAAACCCGAAACTTAAAGGATTATTTTAATTATAAACCTAAGCCCAAATAATATTAAAATATTATTTTCACCTAACCCCTAAACCCGGGTGTTATAACTCTCCCCCACTTAAGGAATTTCTTCCCCGAAATTTACCTGACGGAAACAAATACGGAAACTGCTCAACCATATCCGCTTTCCTCTCCCACGTGGCCTCTTCCACACCTCTATGTCTCTACAACACTTTGACCAACTCTATGGTCTTACCACGCAACACCTTGCTATCAGAAGCAAGTATCTCAACAGGCTCTTCGTTATAAGACAAATCCGGATTTAACTCTATCTCCTCAACAGGCATAACATGAGATGGATCTGATCTATATCTCCTAAGCATAGACACATGAAAGACATCATGGATCTTCTCTAACTCAGAAGGTAACCTCAAACGATAAGCTACAGGCCCAATCCGCTCAATTATCTCATACGGACCAATGAACCTCGGACTCAACTTGCCCTTCCGGCCAAATCTCATTACCTTCTTCCACGGAGATACTTTCAGAAACACTTTCTCACCCACGGAGTACTCAATCTCTTTCCTCTTCAAATCCGTATAAGACTTCTGACGATCGAAAGCTGCTTTCAAATGGTCACAAATCAACTTCACTTTGTCGGTAGTCCCCTTAAGCAAATCCGGCATAGGTAACAATCTCTGACCTGTTTCAGCCTAACAAATCGGAGTCCTACATCGTCTACCATACAAAGCCTCATAGGGAGCCATCTGAATACTAGACTGATAACTGTTGTTGTAAGCAAACTCAACTAACGATAAGTGCTTCTCCCAAGAACCCTGGAAGTCAATCACACAACAACGAAGCATGTCCTCTAGAATCTGTATCACTCGTTCTGACTGCCCATCGGACTGCAGATGATAAGACGTACTGAAATGCAAACGACTACCTAGAGCACTATGCAAGCAACCCCAGAATCTCGAAGTAAATCTAGGATCTCTATCTGAAACAATAGACTTTGGAACTCCATGAAGTCTCACAATCTCACGGATGTACAAGTTTGCCAACTTGTCTAAGGAATCCGTAGTGTTCACTGCTAAGAAGTGAGCACACTTAGTGAACCTATCAACAATCACCCAAACTGGATTCTTCTTCGAAGGAGACAAAGGCAACCCCGACACAAAATCCATGGTGATCCTCTCCCATTTCCATTCCAGAATCTTCAAAGGTTGTAACAAACCTGAAGGAACCTGATGTTCTGCCTTCACTCTCTGACAAACCATACAACGGCTCACATACTCGGCTACCTCTTTCTTCAACCCAACCCAGAAGTAGTCATTCTTCAAGTCACGGTACATCTTGGTACTACCCGGATGCATAGAAAAGGGACTCGAATGTGCTTCACTCAGAATCTGACGCCTTAACTCAACATCTTCTAGTACCACAATTCTATCTCTAAAGCACAACAAGCTCTCACTACTGAAACTGTACTCGGTCGGTCTTCCTTCGGCTATGTCCTGAACATGAGGGACTATAGTCACATCTTGCAACTGCTTCTCTCTAATCAACTGAATCAAGGAAGGCTTCACTTGCAACTCGGTGATCAACCCACCATCATCGGATACACTCAATCTAGCAAACATAGCTCTCAACTCAACGGCCACTTTTCTACTCAAAGCATCGGCTACTACATTTGCCTTACCCGGATGATACTCAATGGTCAAATCATAATCTTTTAACAACTCAAGCCATCTTCTTTGTCTCAAGTTCAACTCTTTCTGTGTCATCAAGTACTTCAAGCTCTTGTGATCGGTGTAAACTATACACTTCTCACCATACATGTAGTGGCGCCAAATCTTCAATGCAAAAACAACCGCGGCTAACTCTATATCATGAGTAGGATAATTCATCTCATGAATCTTCAACTGTCTAGAAGCATAAGCAACAACTCTTCTTTCTTGCATCAAGACACATCCTAAACCTACGTAGGAAGCATCACTGTAAATCACAAATTCCTTACCTGAAACAGGTTGCACTAATACTGGAGCATTTGTCAAAGCTTCTTTCAATTTCTTAAAGGCCTTCTGTCTTGCATCTGACCATTCAAACTTAACTCCTTTTTGCAACAATTTTGTCAAATGAGCAGCTACTCTAGAGAAACCATCAACAAATCTCCTATAGTAACCGGCTAATCCTAGGAAACCCCTAATCTCGGTCACGGACTTAGGTTGTTTCCACTCAACAATGGCCTCAATCTTCGATGGATCAACTCGGATACCTTCGGCCGAAACAACATGGCCAAGAAATACAACCTCTCGAATCCAGAACTCACATTTGCTGAGCTTCGCATACAACTGATTGCTCAACAATCTCTGTAAAACGAATCTCAAGTGCTCATCATGCTCTTCTTCTGTCTTCGATTACACAAGTATGTCATCAATGAAGACAACCACAAAACGGTCTAGATAGTCCCTAAAAATTCTGTTCATCATATCCATGAATGCTGCAGGTGCATTCATGAGCCCGAACGGCATCACAAGAAACTCATAGTGACCATATCTAGTCCTAAAAGATGTCTTCGGAACATCACACTCTTTCACTTTCAACTGGTAGTACCCGGATCTCAAATCTATCTTCGAGAACACTGAAGCACCTCTCAACTGGTCAAACAAATCATCTATGCGAGGCAACGGATACTTGTTCTTCACAGTCAACTAATTCAACTGTCTATAGTCAATACACATGCGCATACTACCATCTTTCTTTTTCACGAACAACACAGGAGCACCCCAAGGAGAACTACTAGGCCTAATGAAACCACGGTCTAATAATTCTTGCAACTGACTCTTCAATTCTTTCAACTCTTTCGGAGCCATACAATACGGAGCTATCGAAACTCGATTAGACCCTGAAACTGTCTCAATCATAAACTCAACGTCTCTATCAGGAGGCAAACCCGGTAACTCTTCAGGAAACACATCCGGAAAGTCACACACTGTTCTAATATCTTTCGGTCTAGCTTCACTCATATTCGGATTCATAACATAAGCTAAGTAAGCCCCACATCCGGAGTCCACCAACCTATGAGCCTCTAAAGCTGACACCACATTAGACAAGAACTTAATGTTCTCGCCTACTACTACTACCTCGTAGTCATCAGAAAGTTTCAAGGAAATTCTCTTCGTCTCAAAATCCACACTAGCTCGGTGCTCAACTAACCAGTCCATACCCAGAATAATATCAAAGCCATAAAAAGGAAGTTCCATCATATCAACAGAGAATACATAACCCTGAATCTTTAGTGGACATCTCCTATACATACGTCTAACCACAACTGTCTCACCAAAAGAACTAGTCACATGCATACCTACATCTAATATCTCAACAGGTATATCTAACCTCTATGCATGCTCACTCAAAATGTACGAATGTGTAGAACCCGAATCAACCAAAGAAAGCAAAGACATAGACTGTAACTCAAAATTACCTGCTATCACATCAGTGTCGTTCTCGGCCTCTCTCTGAGCATAAACTCTCGCTGGTCCTCCTGCCTCTGGCTGCACTGCCACAACATGAGCAAGGTTCCTCTGAG
Organism: Hibiscus trionum; assembly: GCA_030270665.1. Taxonomy (NCBI): domain Eukaryota; kingdom Viridiplantae; phylum Streptophyta; class Magnoliopsida; order Malvales; family Malvaceae; genus Hibiscus; species Hibiscus trionum. The sequence goes on from BSYR01000011.1 coordinate 25,791,399, forward strand.
CATCTACCCTAGGTGCATCAGCCCTAGGCTGGAAGTAGCCACGACCGCGCCCACAGTCTCTCTAAAAATCATTCGCTCTCGCAGGAGCCTGAGCAATGTTCGGTGCTTGTGCCGCCTGATGCGGGCACTCCCTCCTAAAGTGGTCCCTCGAACCACAGTTCCAACAAGCATGGAAGTTACCCCAACACTTACCAGCGTGCCGTCTCCCACATCGTGTACACTCGGGCAAGTGCCCTCCTCCTCTATGGCCCTGATGGCCCCTACCATGGTGGCCACCGCCACGCCTATGGTCAAACTGATGTCCGCCACCTCTATGCCTCTTGGCATCTCTACCATCAAAGTGGTTATACCTCTTACCAGAACTAGACCCACCAGACCGTTTGGCCGAACCCAAACTGTGTTCTAAATCCTTGGCCCTCACGACCAATACATCAAAGTCTGAGTAGTCCGAAGCTAACGTGTATCTCTTAACCTCTTCGTTCAACCCGTAGCGGAAACGGTTACAGTGTTCCACTTCCGTAGGAACCAGCTCTGGAGCGTACTGACTCAAGCGAACAAAATGGATCTCATAATCGGTCATAGAATCATCTCCCTAAGTAAGGGCCATAAACTCTCGCTTCTTCTCATCTAAGTACCTCGGTCCCAAGTACCTCTTCCTGAAAGCGGACTCAAAGAAATCCCAACCAATCTCTGCCTCTGGAACCCCAGTAGTAATGGTGACCCATCAGGTGTAGGCATCACCCTGAAACAATGAGATCACGCAACCCAATCTACGTGCGCCCACACAACCCATCTAAGCTAAGATACGAACTGTCTTCTCCAACCATAACTCCGACCTCTCCGGAGTAGATCCTCTGAACTCTTCGGCCCCCAAGCTACGGAGCCTCTCCAAGGGTAGACTAGCATCGTCACACCTAGGCTGAGCTGCAGCCTGAGCTCCCGCAACTGCGACCTGAAATGCTCCCGCTATAGCTTGCACTAGAGGAGTCATATCGATTCCGGCCGGACCTTGACCACCTTGACCACCTTGAGGTCCCTCTCCTTCAGCTCCATCCTCGCCTCCAGCTCCAGGCGGAGGTGGTGGTGGTGGTGGCGGTGGTGGAGGTGCTCCAACTCCAGTAGCCCCAGGCCCTTCTATATGAGCCTCCACACCAACTACCGGCTCAACAGGAGTCGCAACACGTGGTTCCTGACGAACCACTCTCGGCCTACCTCTCGGTCTAGACATCGCTCTCACAGCTATTAACTACAACCACAACAACAAAACATACAAAGCTGGGTTAGCAAGGCAAGGCTTTCAAGTGTTCAAGTACGTTTTCCTCACTTTAAAAATTCTTTTTCCAATGTAATAGTAGCAATGGGACTCTTACACAACATGCTTTTAACAAAACAACTAGCACACTTTTCATACAAGCAAACACGCTTTCAAGGCAAGCAAACATCGTGCATATCAATTCAAAACTTAAACTTACCTCACTTACCTGCCCAAGGTCTCGGTAACCTTAGGCTCTGATACCAACAAGTGTAACCCCCTCGTCCCGGTCCGGACGCTTGACCGGTCCGAGTGGGTCACACGGGGAAAACCGAAGCGAAACCTGTTAAGGTTCCCCCTCGGTTAGCAACCCTAAAAATTTATTTTATTTATCTTGTCTAAATGCATTACCATTACTTATGTGAAACACGTCAGCGGAAACAAGAGCAATACAAGGATCGACCATTCAAGGCATCATTCATAAAACAACCCATTTTCTGTAGTTAAGCAGGCCGTATCGATACACCTGTTAAGGGTATCGATACGCCTTGACCAAAGTCAACACTCAAGGGTCAACACAGGAAGATCGTATCGATACAGCCCTTGAGCATATCGATACGCCCTTCCCAGTCAACATCTCGTGGTCAACGAGATAAACCTGTACCGATACACTAACACACCGTACCGATACGGTAACATCTCACCAAAATCTCAGAATTCCATTGAGCAAAAACCGTATCGATACACCCTCGCGTATCGATACGCCCAGCCAAACTTGAGTCCTGGAGGCAAGACCGTATCGATACGGCCCTTAGGCGTAATGATACGCCCTGCACTGCAAAACTTCCAAACTCAGCAAAAACATGCAAGACTCGAACCTAGATGCAATTTAAGACTTCCCTAGGCCCAAGCAAGCAATCATACGACATTTATTAACCATGATCTATTCATACAAGGCACTCAACAAGAATAAACAACATGCATCAAGGGAATCATGCATTGAGCAAAAGGTAGCATATAAGCACACAAAGGTTCATACTTCAACAACCATACACATAAGAATCCTCCTAAGGCACTTGGCCAACACACACATGGTAAGCATTTTAGGCATGGTTTGCAATTCAAACATGGCATCAACAAGCCATACAAAAGCAACATAAACATGGAGTCTAAGCAAGCTCCTAAACAACCAACAACATCCATCAAAATAACTCAAATCCCATTGCTTAACTATTACATGTTCAAACATTAAAAATTCATACTTGTTGTACTCAAGTCAACAACCACACTTGGAGGCCCTCCACTTGCGCAAGAAACCCACGAACTAAGGATCTGCATTGTCAAACAAAGAGAGAGCGTAAGCAATAAGCTTAGTGAGGGTAAGCTCTTTAAAAACAAACCTCGACAACGCAGGGTCCAAGCACGATCTTAGCCAAGGTAAACACACAATTACCAAGGATCCACAAGAGCCACAAGATAAAGATGCATGAACAATATTCAATTAAATGCCATACTCCACAAGCTCTATTTCACAACATATGTAAACACATGTAAACATCCAAGTAAGGATCATATATCACAACACATTGATACACATATCAATCAACATTGGCACCTAGCTATGACCCGAATACGCGGATAAACACGTTGGAACTCACATCCAACAACCACTTTACCTCACGGTGGGATTACACTCATCACCGGTCTCGCGGAGGGGATTCCACTCATCCTCACGCCCCGTCGATAGGATTCCACTCATCATCGACTATATATAAATACAATTTCCGGGCGAACCCGTACTCCTTCTTGGTGACTCAACGCCACCAAGGCCACGCGCGAATTTAGACTCATTTGTGCACACTAACATCCTAATGATCGATCATTTGTACTCAAGCATACTAGTGCCAACATTTAACTCATTCCATATTATTCATTTCAATCAATTTCGTGCTTAGCACGTACTCACCATGATCACAATCATGAACCATTTCCATGCATGCCATAAGCATCACAAATCATGCCTCATCTCACATGTATAACACAATATACATAAATCAAATATTTCACAAGTCATACGAGGCATAAACATCCATAATATAAGTTCATCCAAAGGCTCTAGATCAAGCTTAGGATTAGGCTACCACCCTAATCCTAACTCTATGTGGGTCTACCAAGCCCAACCTAGTCAACATACTCGAACCAACCATTTAAAAACCACGTAAAAACGTTTAACCACTCACATAAGCTTCCAAGCTCCAATTCAAGCAAGCAACCACTCTCACGATCCCGGATTTCTTCCCGAAGCTTCTCCAACACAAGTTCCCGCTTCTAAACAACCTCAATCACAATTCAAACAATCCCAAATCAGCCTGACATCAAAAGACCAACCCGGAACACAATTCAATCACAATTTACAAAGTTGCAAGCTATGAACAAATCCCATTTTTAGCAAACTCGGGCAGCCCCAAAACCACTTCCAAAATCCATGTTTCCAACATCCATTGCACCCACAAATGATCCCAAATCAACCCCTAACCATAGTACTATCAAAACCCTATCAAAAACCACCTAAAACCACCCCCAAAACTCACTCAAAACCCTCCAAAAATCCCATTTTTACCCAACTTCGGAAATTGCTCAAAATCATTCAAAATTCACATATGTTATACCATTTGGCTCCTATATCCCATAACTAACCATATTAAATCGAAATATTAAGTTTAGCTACACAAAGACACCATTTTTAATCAAATCTTTTGAAAACCCCAATTTCAAAACTTCAATGAAAATGAAAATAAATGGTACTTTTAAAGAGAGGGAGTTGAGGAGAGGTCAAAAATGATGTTACCTTTCGAAAATGAGTTGAAATGGATGAGCTTTTTGATGGAATAGTGATGAAGGGAAGAGAGCTCTTGTTTCACGTTGAAAATGGAGGAGGAAGAGAGTGAATAGTGTTTATTTTGGGGAAAGGGGGATTTAAATTGAAGGATGGGTAAATTACCAAAAGGCCATTAATGAATGGCTATCCCCTTGTTCTTTAAAAGCTCTTCAACTTGCAATTTAATCAATTTGGTCCCATTTCAAATATTTATTTTTGAAACCCGAAACTTAAATGATTATTTTAATTATAAACCCGAGCCCAAATAATATTAAAATATTATTTTCACCTAACCCCTAAACTCGGGTGTTACATTACATCGGTGTAAATACATTATAATTAGATATTAGTTTATTTGGTTATAATTAAATCGATGTAAATACGTTATATTTAGCCATAATTAGTTAGTTAATTAGTTGAATTTATATCGGTGTAAATTTTATACTCAAGATTTTAAACTTCTTCTTCACTTCATGAACGCCATGGATGATTCAAACTTTACAGTCTTAATGTTGCAAGTTTATTGACCAAAGTTTTACAGTCCTTGATGCGTAAATTATAAATATATATTTATAAACTTATTTTTCAACTTTCTATTTTAGTATTATATTAAATTTTAAAATTTTAATAAAAATGTAATTATATCAATTTAGATAGATTTATATATAAAAATAAAATAAGTAAATATTATTTAATTATAATTATTAAAAAACATACATATAAAAAATTAATATCACATCTCATAAATATTTTCATTAAATAAAATAAAAATATATTTAAACAATCTTATCATAAAAATACAACTGAAATTAAAAAAAACATTAAATAAATAAAAACTAAGTTAAATGTAACATCTACACCATAAACTAAATTGAAAAGATGCGAAACTATGAAGAATGTAGACCACAATTCATCCACTTTTTGAAAATAAAAATATTTGACGTGCAACCTTATGATTGATTTGAAAAAAAAAATAGGGATAATCTCATTCAAAGTGGTCGAAATTGTCTAATATCTAAGATCAGGAGGAAAATAACATTCTCGCCAATTAACCCAAAAACACCACTTAGGAATAAGTAAAACCAAACGTGAGAATGCTATTTCGAAAAAAAAAAATTATTCCCCTAAGAATGATTTTTCTGCGTTCTGCTCCAACTGTCCCCTAAAGGTATTATTGTCTTGTGCAGGTCACAAGGTATTTTACTTGTATCCCGGTTATGTTTATTTGGTACAATTTTCCAACATGAGTCACATGTAGCCGAGGCCATGGCAGCGCGAGAAGCACTTTCGTAGTTGAAGCAAGGGCAATGGAATAAGATTGGGTCGGATTGTTTGGAAGCTGCTAAGGGTCGGTTTGATATTACTTTTAAAAATTGTTTTTAAAAGTGATTTCAAAAAGTTAATTGTAAGATTTTAGTGTTTGGCATTGCTGTTAAAAATGTACTTTTGGAAAGACAACATGTCTATTTTAAACATGGTGTTGTAAAATTTAAAATATATGAATTTAAGTCATACTTAAATCTATTAGTATTATGACCTATGAAATATATCAATTTAAAAACGTAATTTATAATAATTCGTTATTAATTTTTAATATAATTTTTAAATATTTTTTTCTATATTGCAAGAAATTTATAAAGTTGGATTTGAATATAAATATTACAAAAATATATACTACTGCTTGAAATTTACATTGGTTTCATTAAACTACAAACTATATCACAAAAGATACATTAGTGCTTGTAATTTACAATGATTTTATTAAACCACAAGCTACAAAAAATACATTAGTGCTTGTAATTTACAATGATTTTATTAAACCACAAGCTACAAAAAATACATTAATGCTTACAATTACATTGAATTTATTAAACTACAAACTATGACATCTCTTATAAATTCCATTTCATGGCTAGATGAAACATTTAATTCATCATAGAAGTAAAACACCATAGCATACCTTTAATGAAAATTCCTTTAGCCAAATGATCAGACTTTAAGAACGTAGTTTCAGCAGCAATGAGAAAATATTTTTCAGCATAAAAGTTTAATGAAGAAATGGAAATATATAGTGTACCGTTGAAATATTAATGAAGGATAAAATTGTCATTTACAATTCAAAGGGTATTTTTATCTCAAAAGCTCAAAATTTTAGCTTTTCAAGTTGGGCCAAAAATTAATTTTTTAAGCTGAATTTTCTACCAAAAAATTGTGTCACTCAATTATTAAAAATTATATTTAGGTTACTCAACTATGGGTAAGGTTACATTTGTGTCACCCAATTATTAAAGGTTATATTTGGATCACTCAATTATGGGTAAGGTTACATTTGGGTCACCCTTCATATTTAAAAAAAGTATATCAATTTGTGTGTTAGATTAATTAATGATTTCAAATGAAGTACTCTAATGTTAACAAGGGTATACAAGTGATTTTGAAGAAAAACTGACTAAATTGATGTACTTTTTTAAATATGAAGGGTGACCCAAACGTAACATTACCCATAATTGAGTAACCTAAATGTAACTTTATCCATAATTAAGTGACTCAAATATAACTTTTAATAATTGGGTGACTCAAATATAATTTTATCTATAATTAAGTGATCTCCATTGCAGTTTACCCAAAAAAGTTAGGATCAAGTGATCGGGTAAACCTAATGATGGCTTGGACTAATTTTTTTCTGGAGAGATTTTTTATGCTTTGTATTCTCAGTCCTCGTCTTCATTTTGATCCATACAATTATCGAGTCGCAGTTTATATATATAGAGACAGGGGATCTATTTACACATAATGTAAAACGCATAGTTTTACATGTTTTGTGAATCGTTTGATGAGTGAAATGGATATATGAGATTGACTCCTTACTTTTTTTTCAAGTGATAATCTTCACTAACTCACTATTAGTCTCAACTATTTATTTCACCCATTAAATGATTCAAAAAAAAACAAATTAAAAACTCTTACACTGTGTAATTGAATTTTATCCCATAAATTTATATATATATAATGTCGTGACATCAACATGTGCATTGATGTATATCTTCATCATGAATTGAGGTGGGGAATGGCAATATTTATTAGGTTGATTAAGTTGAATAATGAATCATTGTTATGTTTATTGTTAAAGGGTTAAGAATATATATAAATAGATATTATTAAAAAAAATATTTAATTGCCTAGTGTCCCGAAGAAAACCATGGAGTTTTTAGCACCAAAGAAGCATATTTGTATATGTGTAATATTGAAAAGTGAAGGGGGATGGGTTTGTGGTTGGTGTTGGAGGGGCCAGGGGCCAGGGGGCAGCCATGCAACGATCAACAAACAATGCAAGAAGAAAGAATGAAGTGTCATTGTTGGGTTTGTGGGGACATTGTTATTTGGACTTGTATGTATGAATTATGATGAGCAACCTTTCTCATTTCCCCCATAAAATGGAATTCTTAGGAAACTAGGACGAAACTTCCTCTGTTCCATCAGTCTCTATGCTACCTTTGGATTTTTGCATTTATTCATTACCTTCATCCATGCCTCTCCATCTTTCCTCTATTTTCTAAAACGGAAATTACAATTACAATCTCAAATATTATGACAAAAGATCTCAAGATCTCAAGCTTTTCATCTCTCATCTCTAGAATTAAAAGTTGAAATACTATACTAATAATTAGGGGTAAGCAAGACTGAGTATTCAGCTAATTTGTCCAGAATTAGTCTCGGTTCCGGTAACTACTAGTTTTTGAAAATTGGAACCAGTTCCTGTCAGATCAAGTCCTAGATTCCAGGAACCGGTTCCGGTACTTGTGAGAATCAGTATCAGTACCGGTTACCAGTCAATTGGTCTACTATTAATAAAATTTGAGCAGTATGGAAAGAAAATTTCAACCATCAATAATAATATTAAATAACAAAGTCAGAATATTGTAGGCTTGAAGGTTGAAGTCTTAAAACGAGTCATACTCATAATATTCATACATAAAGAGAAAGAATAAACTAAAGAACTCTGTTTATTGCAAGCAAGACCACTAGAAAGTTCGATAAGGAAAAATAAATGAGCGCCTTCAATTATTTTCAACATCTTCAACGACATTCAGTATCAGACCAGTATCAGGTGTCCGGTACTAGTCCCGGTCTCATTGGGTATCCACCGGGTCTAGAAAATCAAGATCCAATTTCGGTCCCACTGGAACCAGTTCATGGTAAAAATCCATCGAGTCTGAGACCGAGACCGAATAATCGAGTTTTTTGCTCACTCCTAGTAACAATAACATGGTAATCACCTTGCTATTAAATAGTAGTATATATTAACCAACTAGTGTTGGGTGCATTGGTAAGGCACATTGCATTCTCAAGGAGATGACGCAAGTTCAAACCCTGGAGGCTACATTGTTGAGTGGGATAACCTCGCACCCCAATTATAAACCGTAAAGATGAACATGCATATTACCAATAAAAAATAGTACTAAATTTTATTTACTCTTAACTAATCATTTCATTACAGGAAAAATACTTTAATATGTATAATTCACCTGAACAAGTCAATTTTAACGATGATCTTAAGTACATTCTAGACAGTTTAATCACCTATGTTTATAATATCGAACAAAAATTTTATGTCTCTTTTCGGTACTCCTTTTTATGCCCCAGCACTGAAAAATTAAATTCTAAGTCTTAACCTTAAATTCTAAATCTTAAACCTTAAAAAATACATTATACCCACAATTTCCTAAGCTTAATTCTAAATCATAACCTTAAATATAATAGATATGAAATCTAAAACTGAGGATCTATCATATCAAATCATCAAGAATAATTAAACTGAATGTGGAAGCGTACCTGAATTCATTGATAGATTGAAAACCTTGAATCTTGATGTGGAAATCCCAAAACTTTGGTATTGCTCTTCCAAGAAGATAGGTTATCTCTTGAAGTAAAACTCTCTGACGAGGAAGGAGAGAAAAACAAGTTAACCTATTTCTTGGGGACCACTACCTCTTTATATAGTTGATTATTAAATCAAACTATTAAATATTTATAACTCTGCCCCTCATTGAATTATAAATATATCTTATGGTATCTACACTTTTATTTCCATGACATTTTAATACCTATGACACGCTTAACTTAATTGGTCACACTACAAAAAAAGTGACATATATCGACGGACAAAAATTTGTCGGTAAAACACCAAATATCCGTCGGTATATACCCTAAACACTTTTACCGACGGACAAAAGGGAAATTCCGACAGACAAAACGCCGTCGGTAATACGCTTGTCGGTATAAAGTTATACCGACGGACAAAACCGTCGGTATAGGTATTCTGAACCTATACCGACGGACACAGCCGTAGGTATAGGTGTGGACTACCCCGACAAAATAGGGTATATATTCCGACGCATTCGGTCCGTCGGTATAGGCTCAGAATAGCTATACCAACGGTTTTGTCCGTCGGTATAGTTGTTATCTATAATGACGGTCTGTCCGTCGGTATAGGGGTATAGATCTATACCAACGGTTGTGTCCGTTGGTATAGCTGTTATCTATAATGACGGTTTGTCCGTCGGTATAGTGGTATAGATCTATACCAACGGTTTTGTCCGTTGGTATAGTTGTTATCTATAATGACGGTTTGTCCGTCGGTATAGCTCCTAGCGGTTATCTTTTACTGACAGTTTTGTCCGTCGGTATAGGTTTAATTGGTATTTTTTGTTTTTTTAAATATTAAATAATTATTAATATATTCCATTTTTTATTTAATATTTTTTTATTTTAAATATTAAAATTACTAAAACTACTATAACAAAAATAATTTCATTTTAAAGGGAAAATATTAGATTTAATGTTCGAATAAAAAAAGTATGTAATACATAATCAATAAAACAAGTACCTACGAGTTTAGTACAAACAAAAGTAATATGCAAACAAGTACCTACGAGTTTAGTACAAACAAAAGTAATATGCAAACAAGTACCTACGAGTTTAGTACAATCACCCTCTATTGTCTACCAGCATCATTTCCACTTGTATTTTGAATGGAGTAATAAGAAAGAAAAATATTTTGAATACCTCTGTATCAACCATACGAAGCAAAGCATCCATATCGGGCACATGTAGATCTGGACGTTGTTGTTGAAAGTAGGGTAGAAAGCAAGTTTCAAAAAGTTTTTCTAATTTCGCAACTTTAGATTTCAACCTTTCCACTTCTTCAGTATTTTGAACTAATTGTGAAGGTCCAGATTCTTGAGAAGAACGGGTGTGAACCGCCCCTACACAACGAACACGTCCTCTTCTTTCCGATCCCTTAACTTGAGCAAACACATCATTTGACCATGAAGTTTGTGATAAATTCTCAGAAGACGAGCTTTCATTTCTTTTCTCTTGAATGCGTTCCTAAAAATATAAGCAAGTTAAACATATAATATAATAACTATATTATATTTATACTGAACACATATACAAAACTTAATAATAATAATAAATTACCACAACAACTGCGGCCCTAGATTTCACGATGCTTCCATCTTTGCGTGTACGAGATCGAACATAGACATCAGCTCGTGTTGGTGGGATTCCATTAGATTCTGCAGTCTGACATTAAGAAAACATCGAGAGATATTAGAAATAAATTTTCAAATCAATGATAATAATAAAGAAAATTATACGCACTAAATCTTCAACAATCCTAGGGAAAGATCTTGTTCCTGTGCAATGTGGTTCACTTAACTTTGACCTATTTGATCTATTTGTGGCACTTTGTTCCTATTCGAATTATAGGTAAAAAATGTTAACAAAAATTTAAATATTAAAGTTTAGAAATTATAAAACTGTAGTATTTTACCATCGCCTTTGAGGAGAACCAATATTCAACAAGTGTCTTCAATTGGTCCAAATTCACTTGTGGATCCTTGCAATTTTTGACGATCTGCTCTACAGTTTGGTTATCATCAAATATTTGAGATTTTAATTCATTTTTCCACTGCCTCCATTTGGTATTCATATCTGAGAGAACCCATTTCTTAACATGCTTTAATGTGGCTTCATCAACGCCTTCCTCCGAATCAAATAGTTGAAATTGAAATTTTAACTGCATTAACAAAATAAGAGGGTATCACAATCTAAGAACAATTATTATTTGAATCTATTTTAAAATGTATAGGATTGAACACATAATTTTGAAGAATACACATACTGCTTTCAGTATGCCACAAACAATTATTATCATTTCAAACAATCATGTAATTTTAAAAGAGAACTTAAAGAATAAAAGCATATTGTTTCTGTATTAGTGTACATACCTCGATCGTGGACCACATTTCTTCCTTCTTATTGTTCGGCATCTCATGCCAATTCAAATAACTAATTGGCGCAAACTCAGCCTTTCGTACCATCGTTCCAATGAAGCGACATAAGCAAGTTGATTTTTCACCCACAGGTTGATATAAATTGTTAATTTTAACATTAACGCGTTGTCCCTCTGGTAGCTCCCAAATATCCGGCATAAGTGTTGCTCCTCGAACTTTCTTACAATTAATGTTCCCTACATGAATATGATTAAGTGCAAATGAAACTCAAACAAATAATTGTATTTGAACCGTTGATTTGAGGTGAACATATCATACCTGATGAAGGTTGTGATTGTTCTTCGCAGGATTGTTCTCCACCTACTCCTTGAATTTCTTCAGATTGTTGTGATTGTTGTGCTTGAGATTGTTCATGACGTTGCACAGATGTTACATGTTGTTCTTCACTTTGAGCACGGGATTCAGAATTTCTGATTGTTGAAACAATATTAAGACGTTTTCGTTTCGCCATATTGTTTAAAGTCCTGCAAAATTCAATATCTTGTTATTTATCCAAATTCTTTCGTAGCTTCTTCTTGGTCTAATATAACAAAAAGTGCAACCATGTATTATCACAATTCCTAACAACCAGACATTACCAACCATGTCATACAAAACACAAAATTCATTGCAAAACAGTCCCATTTTACCTACACACTTATATTTTACATCGAACAGCCCATTCATTCAAAACTGGTCAATATATATACTTATAATTATACCAAGCTGTTCAGCATTACTCATACTTACATACTACTTAAAAACAGTCCCCTGCTGTCTTCAAATGTGTTAGTTAATCCCAACTTCTTATACATTATGCATATGTTTTAAAACAGTCTAGTAATGTTCTTATTCGAGCTAAAACAGTCCAATTAACTCTGTATAAGCTTAAGAACAGTCCCGATTATGAAAATGTACAATGTACTTATTTAAAACAGTCCTCCAAACAACCTATTAACTTTCATATTTAATCCAACTGCCCAACTATTCATGTGTACACATGTACAAGCAAACAACATACCCAATTCATATATATAATCTTACTTATACATGTTCAATTGTTCATTTGCATTTAATTTACAGCAAAACAATTCCTAAAGCATTTTTAAGTAATCTAAACAGGGCAGCAAAAATTCTCATTCTCATAGGACATTCGAACAGCCCTTCTACTTCCCTAATAAATCATATCCTTCTAAATATTACAAATTCATAATAACCATATATTTATTTCATGTTGTTTCAGTCAAGCATGCAAAAATTCAAACTCTTCTCTTGATAGATATACAGCATATACAAAACAGCCCCTAACAAGCACATATCCTCTTAAGGCAGTCCCTATTGAGTATTTACAGCCCCTCTCCTGATTCATATTAATCCAAAGTAGTCCATAGTTTTCTTATACAAACAAAACAGTCCTTAATTCTTATTGAGTATTTACATCTGATTTGCATATACAAAAAGTGCTAACAATAGTCCAAAGAAAGGTCAATTAGGAATTCTATTGAGACGAAGATGCTATGCATATCCATGTACCAAAAGAAGTCAACAAGCTTTGACTTTGGCAGATATCAATATCTCATTGTGTACCATGATATAGTCAAGTTGTATTAATGAAAAAAAGGCTACTAGAACTTTAATTCAAACCCTTTGTACTTGGCATTTACCTGTAATTTAAACTAATCAGATGTGCGGATAGAATTTAACTTCGATTAATGTAATTTTGTTTTTAATATTTTAAAATCTTGAATTCAAATGTGTTTAAATAGGTAAAATTTATGTTTTACTAGTATAATTTACTAGAGTTTACAGACTCATTGATTATAATTTACTATAATTTACTAGTATAAAGTCTCCAGTCTCTAAGTAAATCCGGCCGGATGGCCGCTAGATCACTGTTACTTTTTTTAAAATAAAATAAAATCTAATAGCAGTTGTCATCTTTGACTGAAAGTTTAAAATATTTTTTTCTTCTTCAGATTCTATAGTATAAGTACAACCGACTAAAATAAATACTAGCTGGTTTCCCGCTGATCTATCTATCCATTCTCCATACTGTTAAATTAAGGTTGCATCATAATAATTTTAAAGGTCCTATGATATAACAAGTACTTAATACAAAATAACTAAAATAAAGACTAGCTGGTTTCCCTCTGATCTATCTATCTACCCGATCCAAAAGATAACTGAAAAAACATAGTATGAGAAAACACACACAAACAGCCAGATGTAAACGGAAAATCACAAATAACTGCTTCCTCACCTCAGCACGATGTCTGTCTAAAAGGGTTGATATCCAATGCAATGCTTCAATTCTAGTGGCTTCCCATTCACTATCCAGTTGCCTGATCAGTCTAAGAAAATAGTAATTAATACAAAATCACTGTACCGTGAAGTTATTTCAGAAATCAAATAAAACAAAGACACTAATGCTTCAATTCTAGTGGCTTCCCATTCACTATCCAGTTGTCTATTTCCATTACTCATTTGTTTTATTTACCAGTTAGTTCAGCTCCAACATTTTGTTTTATTTAAATTTATAAAGATGAAGATGGACACAGAGAAAAACAAGAAAAAAAGTGGAACCAATGATATTTGTAATCTGTCATTCACTGTTAAAAAGCAAAAAAAGGGGAGCAGTATGATACCTGCAGCTTTTGCAGCAATGGCTTCTTGATAGATATCAGTCAGAAATAGTATCTCAGATGGCTTATCAACGCCCAAGGTCTCGCTTATTTCAACGTAACTGCGTTTTTCTCTTTTGTTACTGCAAGCAAAGAAGGCAAAACGAAGTGTCACCATGGAAATTGTGTGATAAGGATGGAAGCAACCAAGAAAGTTGTGAAAAGAGGAAGGAATGATTAACATTGAAATTGAACTTGCTGTAAATAGTCAAGAAGTCTCAAATCGCCAAATTTTGTATTTCCAAAGAGAAGCCTCGAGGTTGAACTTCAAGGTTGCATGTATATGGAAAGAGATGCAGCAATGGAATGGACATGCAAGTTATATCACACATCAGAACAGTTCAGTGAATGTAAGGATATCATTAATTAGTATAAGACCGTTATAATTTTAAAAACAATGTGACACTTATATTAGATTGTTCAAATAGCTCAAATCACATACCATTTGCATTACCAAAACAGAGGAAATAGTGTCCGTGCAGCTAAATGGAGTGACAAAGGAGTACCATGGATATAAATTTCAAAGCTCATTTGCAGCTGTGCATTTATCATCCACTGACTATGCCAGTCCTTTAAACATTTGAAAAATAATTATTGTTTGTGTTATGGTCAGAGTAGATTTTTTTTCCGGCATTTATCATCCTTTATTTCTACAAAAGATTGTCAGTATCATCCATCATATCTGTACAAGCATTGCAGCTGTGCATGAAAAAAGTGGAGAACAATGTATCAGGACTACAGATGCCAATAAAGCTTCTTGGCTCCTATGAGATTTACAGAAAAATGAGCTAATCTGAGCTAATCTGCTACCACTAGAATATATGTATACTTGTGGTGAAAAGAGGAAGGAATGATTAACATTGAAATTGAACTTGCTGTAAATAGTCAAGATGTTACAACTTTATGACCACTCGGTATCAGTAGGACATGGACATTATATTAACTTGAAGTGGACGCCTATTGTCTAAGAATATTGGCTTCAGTTTGGCAAAATGATTAAAATGGCTGGTGAAAACGCTGCATTCTAGAGTTCATGCATAAAAAAATTGAAGACAAATGTGCAGCCATATATCTTCATACAGAAAATATAAATGTCAAATAATGAAGTTAAGAGTGAAGAAAAAACGCAAGATACCTTCACACCTGAAGCATGCCACTTTTCAAGAGCTTCTGGTACATCATCGAAAACTATGCCTTTGAGCTCATTGTACTCGAATCCACTTCGCCATATATGATCCTATTTTGCTTCATATATTAGCTTTATCCCAAATGAGTAAATAAAACAAATTTATCCCAGAGGACAAAGGAGGATGAGCCGTGCAACATACCTAGAAATGAAGGCCACGGAACTCCTGCCGCCGGAGGTTTGGAGTCGAGATACGCGTCGAAACGACGACCGGCGAGATGAGCGCAATATTTTGTTAATGAGCGAGAGAGGAGAGCTATCTGGAGGGGTCAGGGTCGAGCATCAGAAAGATGATTTCTAATTCTAGGGATTTTAATTTTTTGGGGTAAATATTTTAACCACCCTATACCGACGGACACAATAACTGTCGGTAAAGTATATGTATACCGACAAACAATTTAAACCGTTGGTATACTCTTTGACCTATACCGACACACAGCAAAATCCGTCGTTATACGGTACACCTATACCGACGGATGTTGTAGAGCGTCGGTATAAATTAAACATATACCGATGATACATTCTTTTCCGTCGATATAAATGCTGCCTATACCGATGAACAATTGTTCCGTCGGTAAAAATCAAAACTTTTATCGACACTTCTTTTAGCCGTCGGTATATGTATTGTATACCAACAAATTTTGTCCGTCGGTATAGACAAGCGTCAGTATATGTCATTTTTTTTGTAGTGTCACTTTATTTTTGTGTCATACTTTATAATAGCAACATACATTTTACATATGTGCCCACAATTACGGATTTTAATCCAACAATCTCCCACTTGGGCAACATATGTTTCCTGATAAATGTACAACCTTATGAGCTCAAAATTTTGCTATTATATAATAGGTATTCTATAACAATCTCGTCCATCAACTATATCCACATAGGATCAAAGAGGTCTTCGCCATATCAATCATGACTGGACCCATCAATGGTCACGTATACAAATATAGTCAAATGACATAGATCAATCATGGATGTGTAGCATGGAAAATTACATGAAATGTGAACCATACATGTCTATTTCCAACTGGTCCTCCTAAACCTTAGTGAGATCAACTTTACTGAATT
Organism: Hibiscus trionum; assembly: GCA_030270665.1. Taxonomy (NCBI): domain Eukaryota; kingdom Viridiplantae; phylum Streptophyta; class Magnoliopsida; order Malvales; family Malvaceae; genus Hibiscus; species Hibiscus trionum. Next base: position 25,807,810 of record BSYR01000011.1, read on the forward strand.
CAGAGTGTGCATAAACCAAAAAAACTTTATTTCTGCAGAAAATAATCTTAAATAACTTTAAACTGAAGAAACTGAAATTGTGTCTAAACCGAATGAGCATTTTTCAAAATTACAAACTCCCACTAAAACTGAATATCCTTAAATAACATTACACCCACATGAGTAGTGTGCTCATGAAAGACCTAGGGTGACAGTTTCTTAATATGCGCGCAATTATGGAGTTTGTACCAACATGCTCTTTAAACACACAAACACTCTGAATTTTCTTTAACAACTAGGAACGTAATATTTATGTGCTTCAAGTTTGAAGTGTTCCTATTGTGTATAGAATAAATGAATGCATATTTATTGTCACAAAATAACTAAAGTGGTCTTTTTTATTCAATCTAAAATTAGCAGCTTATGTGACAAAATTCGTTTGCATCAATATTCTATTAGAATCGAAGTCTGTAAACCTAATGATCTCTAACTTACCAGAACTTCGACATGTGAGCATGTAATTTTTGTTCTCTAAAGATATCTCATAACTCTATTGGCTGCTATCCAATAGTCCATACTAGAATTTCTTAAATATCTATCTAACATTCCAACAGTGTACACAATTTTCGAACGCATACATACTTAAGCATAAATTAGATTCTCAATAGCTTGTGTATATAGAATCTTTTAGAATTTCTAAATTTTCAAGGTTACTTTTAGGGCATTGAGCAAGATAATACTTATCTACTTTAGCAATATGAGTGTCACTTGGTTTACTCCCACTGAACTTGTAGTATATACAAGTGCCAACCAAATTTATCTCAAAACCGAATGAGATAATCAACATGAAATTTATAATTTCATTAATGAGAGTCCTACTTAAGCTCATATATAGATTTCTTTAATTTACATATCATTGATATTGTATCATAAGACACAACTTTATGATTGTACCATATAAATAGTTTCTTCAATGTCGCCATTAAAAAAAACAAGCTTAACATCTATCTAATGTAGCTTAAGACTAAAACAAGCAACAAGTGTAATAATTATCTTGAAAGAGTCTTTCAATAAAAATGAAGAGAAAGTCTCTAAAAATCAATGTCTTCTTTTAGAGTATATCCTCTAGATACAAGACGTGATGTATACTTATCCACATTACCATTTCCATCCCTATTGATTTTAAATATTAATTTACAACCAATTAGTTTGCACCTTAAGGTAATGAGACAAGTTCTTAAACTTTATTGTCTTGCATAAAATTATACTCTTCTTGAATGACATCAATCCACTTTTGAGAGTTAGAACTTTTATGGTCTGATATAAATGATTGAGTCATTTTCTATCATTCCATTATTGCCTTATTTTCTTGAAGAAATACAATAAAATAATCTGAAATAGTATTTCATCTTCCTCTCGTGGACCTCTTTAAAGACACTTGTTTTTTTTAAGGTTGTTGAGTTTGTTCTTCTGAAACAATTACCTTATCTTGAACGAGAGATGTTCAACATTATTTTGCTGAGGTACTTGATTCACTTCTTGATTAATGATAGGTGTGAAAACCTAAACATCATCAAAAGTGATAGTATGAATTAAATTATAATTCAATTCATCCTCAATAGTAATGTATCTAACCTTATTTCTCCCCCCAAACTCAACATCCTAAAAAAATTATAAACTCTCCTTAAAATAATCTTAATTATGGGATCATAAAATTTACGGCCCATGGATCACTCAAAATAACCGAAGTAGTTGCTCAGTTTTGAAGTTTAATTACTTCACATATGTCCTAACTTATACAAAAGAATCAACACTTTGTAACTTATTGTTGTTTCTTTTGACTAGAACCCTTAGCAACTTTATTCTAATATTTTCTTTTATTGCCCTTATTCTTAGAGACACTAATTAAATGAGCACTAACCAAATGAGTATTTTTACACTTATAATGCTTCAACTTTTCTTCCTCTTGAACATAATGAGAAATGAGCCTAATTAGAGTCTATTTCTCCTTTTTGGCATTTGTAACTGAATCTGAATTGGTTAAACTGTATAGGAAGCGGTACCAAAATCATAAGAACAAACATTTGTTAGAGAGTTTGATCTTACGTGCCTTAAATTTTGAAGCAATATTAAGAATTTTCATAATCTACTCCCTCACATTTCCTTGACCCTTATACTTCATAGAATTAAAAAAAAAAGCATAAGTGATGTCATCTTAACCTTAATGTTTTGCGTAAAACATTTCTTAATTTCGTCAAGGAAACCCTTAGTTTGAGTAGTTTCTTTAAATTTTTGCTCCTAAAAAATAGAATGTTGTACTTTATGATCATTAGACTCGCGCGATTCGAACGATTTCACCTCTCAAAATATTTTTTGTAGGTGCTTACCGTAGTGAGAGGTGCAAAATGTTCTTTCCTTAGTACAAAGTTTATGCTCATACAACCAAATACTATATGTAAGTGTCTTTTCTTATTCCTTGAAATTAGTTTCACTAAACATGAGTTTAGAATGTATTTAACAGATATTGTGACAAGAAATGATAAATTAACTAAATATAGAACAAAAATAAATAAATAAAATTAAAACAAGCTCACATAAATATTCATAAGTAAACAAATAAATTCAAAATAATGGCTAGTTCCCCTCAAGATACCAAGCACAACGTTAATATCAAGTCTTTGGACAGTAATATTAACTGCAAGCGGTACTCTTGTTGTAGCAATCAAACATTGACAATAAACTATGTCAAACAATAGGCTAATCTTTGGACTAACGTATTGCTCACATAAAATACCTTATAATTGTCACATATTTATCGCCACAGTTGTCGTTGTAATTCTGCCAAATATTAACTTTCCTTTGGGCCAATTAATAAACGCATGAATTACAAAAAAACACATAATCATCTTAATATTTTAAATAAACTAATCTACACAAAAGCGGCCACTTTGGTGAAATTATGTTTCAACTAATCTATTAAAATATTAGATGTCCGAAGCCAAAATATGAATTTATTTATTTCAAAAAAAATCTTAATTTTTTTTATCTTTCAATTAAATTAAAAGATAACCAAATTAATAATAAATTTGAATAAAGGTAAACCTCATATTAAGATATCGAACACTCCATTAATATTTTATCGTTGGACAAAACATTAACTTCCAAGTGATATCTTGGTATAGTAATCAAACATTGATAATAAGAACATGTCAAACAGAAATCTTTCTTTGGGCCGATTTATTGCTCACATATAAAACTGAATAATTATCACATGTTTATTACCACAGTTGCACATGTAATAATGTTAATTATTAACCTTCCTTTGGGCCGATTAATACTAACATAATCCGACTTACATGCACAAAACCTTCTATATTTTAAAATAAAATAATTTCCACAATAGAGGTCACTTTGGTGACTTAATGTTTCAATTAAATTATTTTAAAATATATACAATAAATATACCGATATCCAAATTTAAAATTTTGTAACAGTCAAAACTGAAATTTCTGATAACACTTGAGTTTTTTGAAATAACCTAAAATAAGGTTGTCTAAATGGGGCTATCAGAAATCGAAAAACCTAAATCCTTGACTGTTTCTTTAAAAAAAATTCTTAAGTATGCATTTGCCGAAATTAAAGTCGAATTTAAAACAACTAATCTTTAACTAAAAGTAAGAACCAAAGTATCATATTAATGAATTCAACAATGATAGCATGAAACTTTAATTTATCCATAATAACCTAACTGTCTTAATAGAAATTCTTGAACATACCGAATTAAATATGAATTCCATCAGATAATTTGTCATGATTTCCAATGCCAAAGATAAACAATAGAGTGATTCAAAACCAAACATAAACATAATTCCATTATATCTTGAATATAAATTCAAGATTAAAAAAAAACGATTCATTATTCAAACACATAATAATCAATATACTAAAAAAAACTACTCAAAACCAAAGTCATGCAATTAATAACATACTTTAACCGTAAGCTAAACAATAATATTTGTATTCGAATACCAAAACCTTAAATATGATAGGGTCAACCTTAATATATTATACGTTTAATTCTTCTGTACCAGTATCAACCCCATTAACCAAATTCTGGAAACATCTTTAATATAAGTCTTATATATATATATAGTCGAAACTGTACAAGGAAACAAAGCATCCACCGATAAAGGTTAATCATAAAGGCATAACCGTAATAATACTCTAAGCTATTTCGTAATTTAAAGCAATCACTCAATTTAGACCGTAATAATACCAATTACTGTAAACTCTAAAAAATCATAAAATTAAATCTGAACTTTAAAATTTAATCTTTAATTTCAATACCAAATCTGAATATTAAACCCCAAAAAAAAAATTAAGGACGAATCAATCCGAAAAAAAAACAATCAATTGAATCTCAATGATTCAACATGACGAGGCTCTGATGCCACTTGTTAGAACCAAAATATAATAGATATGAAATCTAAAACTGAGGATCTATCATGTCAAATCATCAAGAATAATTAAACTGAATGCGGAAGCGTACCTGAATTCATTGATAGATTGAAAACCTTGAATCTTGATGTGGAAATCCCAAAACTTTGGTATGATCTTCCAAGAAGATATGTTATCTCTTGAAGTAAAACTCTCTGACGGGAAAGGAGAGAAAAACAAGTTAACCTATTTCTTGGGGACCACTACCTCTTTATATAGTTGATTATTAAATCAAACTATTAAATATTTATAACTCTGCCCCTCATTGAATTATAAATATATCTTATGGTATCTACACTTTTATTTCCATGACATTTTAATACATATGACACGCTTAACTTAATTGGTCACTTTATTTTTGTGTCATACTTTATAATAGCAACATACATTTTACATATGTGCCCACAATTACGGATTTTAATCCAACAGGTTCAAGTTAAAAAAATTGGAGGGTTGAATTTATATTTTTTCAAATAATGTGTGGTTTAATTAATTTTTTTAATGACGTTAAGGTGCGTTTGGATCGCGGAAAATAAGATTATTATGGGAATAATTTTTTTTAGAATCTTAAACCCGCATTTAGTTTCCAAAGATTCCCACTTGGGGGTAATACAACATTACCAACAGTTCCGCTTTTTAGGTTTTATACCGAGAATCCTATTCCCTCCAATTTCTTTGAATTTGACAATTCCTTCCTTTCAAGACAAATTTACCCTCATAAAATAAAAAAAATTCAGCCTAGTCTTTCCCTACGATATGAAACTATGAACCCTAAACATTAAAAATTAAAGGCTAATGTCGTTTGATACGTAAACCATGAACCCTAAAAATTAAAAAGTCTAATTTTTCATCGTATTTTTAAACTTCTTTTTAAAAACTAATATCATTTGATACGTAAACCCTAAACCCTAAAAATTAAAAGGTGCAAATTTTCATCGTATTTTTTAAATTTCTTTTTAAAAACTAATATCGGTTGATACATAAACCCCAAACCCTAAAAATTAAAAAGTATAATTTTTCATTGTATTTTTAAACTTCTTTTTAAAAACTAATATCGTTTGATACGTAAACTCTAAACTCTAAACCTAAAAATTTTAACTCTAATATAATAATCTCAATATATTTACACCGTTGTAAACAAGTTATATTTTCTCAAACTTAATTACAATTTACATCGGTGTAAATCTGTTATTTTGCAAATATATATCAGAAGGATAATTTGGTAAAATATACATTTAAGTAATATTATATTCCTCCAACCAAACATTGTTATCTTACATTCCTTCCAAATAAACCAAACGAGGAAATATTATATTGCCACTAATATGTCAGGTAATGTTACATTCCAGTAATCTTATTCCCAGAAGTAATCATATTTTCCGTGAACAAAACGCACCCTAAAAGATTTGATAAGATTTTTTGAAAGTATGAGAGCGATTTAGTTAACAATATTAAAATTTTAAAATTTAGTAAAAATTTTAAAAGAACTGAATTAAAAGCTTTAAAAGATCAAATTTTAGGGCCATAACTCCACTAATCTGTATTACGCTCGTCATTTTCTAACATTTGAGTTCTATAATGCCAAAGGTTTAAAAAACGTGGCCTATCCCTCGATTTGTTTTCAATTTAGTATCAAATAATGTAATATGATTAGATGCCCACCCACATTTTAAAAAATATAAAATAGTTTGATTGTTTAAAGTCATAAGTTACTATACCGTGGGTATGTGGCAACCGGCTCACCCACTAAACAGATCCGTTGTTGAATATTTAATTATTTATTTAAAATTTAAAATTTAAATCTTTAATTATTATTAATGTAGACTGCGCACCGGTTGAGTTGGGTTAGGTTTTTGGCCACTCGAACTCAACCCGAACGCATTTAAAAAAATCCGACCCAAAAATAAATACACTAAACACGCCCCCTATTTGACCCATAAAAAATAATTTTGAGGATTTAATTGTAAAAAATAATTTTAGGGGACTTAATCGTAAAAAATATAATTTTAAGGGCTAATTTGTAAATAAAAGTTCAATTTTAAGGATCTAATTACAAAAAATATATAAAGAGGAGGTATTGTTATAAATATTCTTAAAAATTTAAGGAAAATTATACAATTAGTCATGGGTCGGTCGGATATTTTTTACCCTAAACCCGAACCGTACCCAACCTAACTTCCCCTTAATAAAAACTTGATTCGAACCCGATTTATTATTAAAAAAATCCGTCCCGATCGAGTCGAATCATATTTGAAAAGAAACCGATAACTTCGCTTATTTCTCTCTTTTGTCTCTTATAATATAGATGAGGGCATCAAATACTATTATTATTATTATTATTATTTAAAAGGATAAAATGGTGCATGTATGTTTCACATTAATCTTGTGATGTTTTTATTATGTATCATTGTTACAGTAATTTATTTTGTGTATCCTACTCATAAGGACGTTCGGTAAAAATTGAATAGTCAAAAAACGCTATAATACCATTTATTATAGTGTTATTATCTCTCTTTTTTTAAATTACATCAAATATCTTATTACTTCTTATCGTTTTAAATGATTCGGGTTGAGCTCAATGATTAATAAAAAAGCAAAGGAGGTGTAAAACGGAGCCATAGTTGATGTTGCGGAGTGTGAACCTCAAGTTGAACTGAAAGTGATGCGCGGCATGAGATGGCATTATTGGATAACAGATATGCATGGGCTCTCTTTCTATTCGGCCAGAAAGTGACATTACTGCCTGCTCCTTTTCAAATTTCACATCTTCTCCAACTTCTAATCTGTTGAATTAATATGATCCATTGAGCCTGGAGCCTGGATGCTTTATCAAATCAAATCAACTACTCAACTCTAATTGGACATATATACTCCAACCTAAACAATCATCCATTCCAGGCTTCCAGCTTTCACAACAATTGCTATATAAAACCCAATTCCATTTTAGTTTTATACCTTGGAAGTTCTTTTTTTATTTTGGGCTGCCTCAAGCCCCGATATCAGCTGTCACATTCATAAGGCCACTTTGATCATTTATGCTTTGTTTTGTATCTTGCTCATTTGGGCTACACACCCATTCAAAATTTGGATCATCTTTTTATATATATATATATATTGTGTTTTGGGGCTTAAGCCCATTCAAATTAATATAGGCCATCTTTCTTTTTATATTTAGGACATCCACCCACGGGGTGAAAACTTATTTTAAAAGGACAATTAAAAATAACTAACTAATATAAAATAAAATACAAACAATAAAATAGTTGTTTTGGGGCTAATTTGGCCAGATTTTCCCTTTTGGGGAATTATCTGGAAAAATACCTCTATTTGGGAACATTTTGAAAAATACCCTCCATTTGGCCCATGTCAGGGTAAATCGCTTTCTGCAGGGCGCGATATCCAAAACCGCGTTGAAAAAGGCACGACTTCTGTCCAATGTGGATTATATTATCCGGTATTTATTTTTTAAAATAAATAAATTGAAGTCGCGGTTCCACGAGAATTTCAAACGACTCGTCGCGAATTTATCGAGTAATCTGCAGAAGTCGCGTTCTACAGAACGCGACTTTTGCGTAAATCTATTGTTTATACAATTCTAGATATGGTTGTTTAGGGTTAATTTGTATGGTCTTGTGGGATAATTTTTCATGATTTTGATCTTTCACCTCATAATAGTGATGCTTCTCTTCAAAACGGTGTAAAAATCGGCGTATATAAGGCATTTGAAACGGTGTTTAATTTGCGTTAAAAACGCTACATTGCCATGTTTCTTTGATTGAAGAAAATGAGAACATGGGTCGGTTGGGTTGTTTATGGTTGATTTGTACGGGAATTTCACTGTTTTTTATTATTTAACCTTCACGTCATAGTACGGGAACACGTGTTTACAATGGTGCAGAAATTGACGCGTAAAATGCATCATAAAGAGTGTAGAAATTGTGTTAAAAAGGCTTTCTTCGTATATTTCTTTGCATTAAGAAAATGGAAACATGGGTCGATATTCATATTTTAGTCGATTTTGTTGTTTTAGTGTATAGTCGTGAGTTTTTTTTGTTATATAACTTTCACGTTGTAGTACGAGAACACATGTTTACAATAGTATGAGAACACGTGTTATTCATATTAAAACATTAGAGTTACAATTACAATTAGTTGATTCGAGGGCGGGTCCTAAAAGGACATTTTCTAATGTCGTGTCCAGGGTTCCTACAATTTTCACACAACTTAGGTTGGCCAATCCGTTCTCGAGTAACCATATCCTCGGCACAATGAATCCTAGTTGACTTTGGGCGACCTTTTTTGTTGCGTTGCAGGGATTCATTTGGCCGAATCTTAGGTTCATTTTCATCCACATTAGGATGACGTTCATTTTCGATCGGAGGAAACTCGGATCAGTATACCTTGAAAATGTTTTCAAGTTTGTATACATGATTAACGAGTGTCATTGCGTTGAGATGAACAGATGCACATGCAGCGAAGATGTGAGCACACAGGTACTTGAATGTCTAAAAGACTCCGCAATCACGTGTTCGCTCTTGTAGATTAACAACGTATTTGTGGTGCATAATTCCTTCAAGTGGTCGTGAAAATTCAGTAACTGTAAACCTATGTTGGTGATGAGAGAAGCATGTGGCACCCATCGCGTTTGCTTGCGTACGATATATCTAATTTTTTTTGTTGGAGATCTGGATGGAACTTGTGGCCACCTGCCATCCAGTTCATTGCTTGTTTTCCGAGAGTTGCAAAAAGGGTAGCTAGTCGATAATATGTTGCCTTCACAACTGATGTGATAGGTAAATGACGCGTTCCCTTCAGAGACAATTTGATCGCCTCAGCCAAGTTCATCGTCATGTGACTATATTGACGACCCCCATCATAACATCGCAACCGTTTTTCTCTCGGGATATCAAGAAGATAGTCATATCCAAATTGATTTCTAACTTTCAACTCTTCTAGCAGCTCCTCAACCACATCAACTCGATGTGCGTTGCCTATTCAAAAAATACAGAATAATTAACGATAATTAATAATAATTGACAATTTAATTTATAATTTTGAGAGCGAAAGGTGTACCCAAGCGAAGAACCATTATACGCTCATCATTGTTCTCATACCTCTGGTAGTAATTTGCAGCAATGTGCCACAGACAGTATCGATTATGAATATAGGGAGGTTCCCAAGACTGTCCCAAACATTGGATTGATCCCTAAATCTATATGTCTCTGTCTGAAATAATACATATGTCGTCTAGTCTTACCCGTAGGACCCGGCGTAAGACATGGGTCCGCAGGTTGGTAAGACATGGGTCCGAAGGGATATCTTCATTTTCAACAATGGCGAGTGCTACCGGAATGCATTTTCTGTTTTCGTCTTCTGCAACTGCCACTAGTAAGATCTGGGTGTCTCTATCGTACAATAATGTGTCGTCAATCTGAAGCATCGGCTTGGAGTGGTGGAATGCTTTAACAAATTGCGGAAATGTCCAAAATAGGCGAAAAAATTCACGATCCCAGGTACGACACGATCTATTTCGTATCTTGGCACTGTCTTAAGTTCAACAACAGTTCATGGGTTGTATTTATGCATACAGTTGAGCCACGTTCGCAACTCATTGCATGATTCCTCCCACTCCCCATACAGTTGTTGGATGGCACGATATCTTGCATACCACGCCTTATTGTAATTAACAATATACTTGTAACGAGAATGGATCGATGCTATACATACCGGCACAAATACGCGTAGATTTGCTTTCACGAGTGGAATAATATGACCAGAGAGCACGTGCACATCCAAGTTAGGATGGTCTTGATTCAGGCTTCCCACGGAGCATGTATGGGGTCCTCCGTATCTCGTTATCTGCTAGAGGTTGTCCATCCTCTTCAAACATGATGCACGGACCCTCCACTTACATCTAGAATTCTTGTGGGGATATTCAACAATATATTTGTCCGTTTCATTTTCTGCACGGTGGACGTAACTGAGTTGTGTATGTTGTAATGCTTGATGATAGCTTCCTCAAGTTTTTTTGTCATGAAGATCATCCCAACATGCAGTTCACCATTATTACGTTCATTCAACTGGTCCAACTATGGGTATTCTGGAAATTCTGTAGCGTAGAATCCTTCCATATCCAATGTTGTGAAGTGGGATGGTGGATCATAATACGCTAAGGCACTGTGAGTTCCAGTAAAACTGTCCGGGGCAACAACATCTACAGGTTCTTCCTCCACAATATCCTCTGCAACATCGGGTGCATCATCCTCGGCATTCACGGGCTCGTCAAGGTCTGATGGTTCTTCTGGAAATAAACCCATCCCATCACCTTCGGGGCCAGGCTCCCTCAGTGGTTCTTCATCAGAATTATCCTTAAGCAACATGTACCATGTTAGGTTCTACAACTGGAACCTGGTCACGAGACCTATGTCCAATATCTTGGTCGACATCAGCAGCTCATGAATGTCTCCCCATCGATGAGAAATCAACTGTGTTTGCCTCACTGGGGATATAAGTTGAGTGACGTCCGGAAGAGAAGTCTTCAAACTGGTAAAACTCTTTATGGTAGGGCAGTCTCATAGATGATGATGGTCATACACCTGGATATAAGTTGAGTGTCGTCCGTATGAGAAATCATCTACGTTTGTCTGACCGAGGATATAAGTTGAGTGTCGTCCGTATGAGAAATCATCTACGTTTATATCATTGGGGATATATGTTGAGTGACGTCCAGAATAGAAATGATCGAATGAGTTAAACTCTTCATGGTGGGACAACTCAGTAGATGGTGACGGCCCTACACCGACACTATATGGATTGTACGATGAGTGTTGGGTTGGCAACATATTCAGGTCAATGTCGAACCTGGCTATGGAAGAATGCCTTGGCCTCGAGCCAGAAGACGATGAAGCCTGGTCATTGCTTGTACTTAGTAAGTTGAAGCATTGTCGCAAACTTGATGTTGGACTATTAGCATTTGGGATGAAGTCAAGATTTGCTTGGATCCAATTTGGAACAAAGGTTTGGAATCCAACATTTCGTTCAAAAAAATGTAACAAAGAGCTCTAGGGGCAATCCCATTGAATACTGCGTATGGGTGTCGATCATCATTTGTACATCTTCGTCGTATTTCACATCAAATATTGTGAAATAAAGCGAATCTATCGACAAAGGTAGACGATACCTAACTGAGTGTAACTCCCTCCCGGAAGCTTGTGGAATCTTTCTCTTTAGCGGTCGCTTCAGCCTTTCATACGTTACTCTGATCGGAATCTGTAGCATAACATTGTTGGAGGACTAGAATATGACACCAATTTCGGCATTAGGGATCATCTCACCATCGTAGTGAACCAAAGCATCAACTTTTTTTGGCATTGTTGAAAAAACAAAGTATTATTTCTTCTTCGCACATGAAATGCTTTGAACGTTTGGCAGAAAAAAAGTTTGTTAGCTGTAAAAAATTTTATCCTCCTATTTAAGAAAATGGGAGGTGGCATGACGTGTGAGCAGAGATAAAATGTAATTCGCGTCGTATAAAACGCAAGTTGTGCCAGTGTGTTGAGTGTGTAAAAGTTCCATTATTTACACCCTTTTTAACCCATATTTCTGCTGCATTCAAGCATCATTTCATTGCATTTAGGTTAGTTTTCAATAAAACATCACAATTATATAAAAGGCACGGATTCTACTAAAAGATGGCTATTTTTGCAGGTATCTGTCATAGTAGAAGATGAAGGCAGGCGCAGGGCAGAGAAGCAGGAGAGCAGAACTGGACAAGCAGCCAAAGAAGACGAACCTGTCATGGACCTGTCGTGACAGCATGGTGACAGCAGATTTATGAAGAGGAAAAGTCAAGTGGACCTCGATAGATAGAGAAAAATCTACTCGTCTGTCGTGTGAAAGCCAAATATTTTTCCAAGCCCCGGATCAAAAGATATGTCAAGCCAAAGCTCAAGGAGGAGAATTTCCATGAAACAAGGAGGCGGCTGGAAAGTAGGAGACTTTAGAGATTTAGTCTTTATTAGAATCTTACTTTTAATTAAAGTTGTAATCCTTGTTACCTTAGAATACTTGAGCCCAAAGCTTATATAAGGGCATAGTTTTGACCTAGGAGAGAGGATCCCTCATTCTACCCCATAACCGAAACCAAAAAAAACCCCTGCCGTTTACCTGTCACCGATATGTTCTAAATTCCCCCTAGGGCTACGGGTTGTTTTGTAAAGTAGTTGCAAGGGTTGCTTTGTTTTAGGATTTTTCAAGTTCAATAAAATAAACTTCAAGTTCTTTTATCTTGGTTTTAATATCTTGCAAGAGCATCGGGAGAGCATTGTGAGGTTATCCATTTACTTAGCATCGGGAGAGTTAAGTATACGAAAGAGATAAGAGCGCGTTCTCTAGTTTATAGTTGAACCATCTCGTGCCTAGGGATAGGGCGAGGTTAAGTGGCTAAGGAAGAATTCATACACATCGGTGTTCATCCTTCGATTCACGCCGGGAGGTATCATCAAAGACGTGTTCATCGACAGACTTGTGCCTAGGGATAGGGCAAGGCAGATCTGGGATTCTTGCCAAGCTTGAAGTACGGAGTTGGTGTGTCTGCTGCCGCGACTGCCAACGGACAGACGCCGCGACAGGTGCTGTCGGCGACGGGAGCGACGACAGAACTGGAGATCCTAAGCAATTCAATACCTACACTACCGAGCAATTCAATACCAGCCCATTCTCTCTATCTTAATTTCTCAATCCTTTATTTTACGTTTTTACCTTATTATTCTCGTGACAACTCTTAATTATTTCCTTTACTTTCGTGCAGTAAACAAGGTGAAGTCATTAGCCCAATCCCTGTGGAGACGATATCCGATACTTCGTATCACTTTACTACTTGCGTCGTGTACACTTGCACTACAATTGCGATAGACTATTTTACACGCAACAAGTTTTTGGCGCCGTTGCCGGGGATTGGCAACATAACTACATCTTTCTTTTATTGCACTTTTTACTTTTATTCTTATTTTCGTTTTTATTTTTTTTTCTTTAATTTTTCTTTTGTGTCTTCAACTCTTGCTTTTCACGAGGTTTTCTTGTTTATGCGCAGATCCAAAAGAGGTGAAGATCCTGAGTATAAATTAGATCCGGAGATCGAACGTTCCTTCAATCTCAAGAAACAACTTCGCCGACTTTTAGACAGAAACGAATATCTCGAAGAACAGCTAGAGAAGATGGCCCACAACCAACCTGCTGGTGGATTCATACCACCCCTTGGCAATAATAACCCACCTGTCGCCGATCCACCCGCAGCAGGTGGACGACGGTCATGTCGTGACTACATGCTGAACGATCACGTAGAGCTGGAAACCACGCTGCCGGATATTGATGTTGACAACTTTGAACTTAAACCTGTCATGTTTAGTATGATCAACAATGCCGGGCAGTTTAGTGGTTCTGCGACAGAAGATGCTAGGGAGCATCTCAAAACGTTTCAGGAGATCTGTGGTTCGTTTAGACTGCCAGGAGTTAGTCCGGAAATACTGAGGCTTCGGTTATTTCCTCACTCCTTGAGGGACAGAGCCAAAACTTGGTGGAATAAACTAACACCGGGTTCTATTATGACTTGGGCAGATCTAACTCGTGAATTCTTATCTCGTTTTAATCCTTCGCATTTATCTGAGCGATTACATAATGAAATTGCTACTTTTCAACAGGAAGATGACGAGCCAATGCACGAGGCCTGGGACAGGTTTACTACTCTTCTTCGAAACTGCCCTATGCATGGATTCCCCGTCTGGAATCAGGTTACAAAGTTCTATAATGCTGCCAATCTACAAACTCGCATCCGAATTGATTCTGCAGCAAATGGATTACTATTGGATAAAGATCCGGACGAGGCATTACAAGTTCTGAAAAATTTAGCTAAGAATGAAGAACAGTTTCCGACAGCTAGAAGAGGGGGTAAACGGGTACTTGCTGTCAAGGACTATGAGGCCGACAGCACTATGAAATCACAGGTAGCATTCCTTACTAAAGCCATGAAACACTTATTGAATGAAGAGGACTTACGAGGATTTGCTGTCGAGGAAGTTTGTACTACTTGTGAGGGAAATCATAGTAGGGATGAATGCCCTATAAATATAGAAGAGGGAAAATATGTTGGAAATTACAAGCCGAACTATAATTCCAACAACTACAACCCTAATTGGAGGAAAGATCCCAAATTTTCTTGGAGTAATCCCAACAATGCTCTGAATCCGCAAGCGCATCATCAGAACCAAGGGGGTCCTAGATTGTTGACGCGACAGCAACAGCAGCCGCAAAACCTGCCGCAGAACCTGCCGCCGCAGCAACAACAACAGCAGCCACCACCTGCCACGAGTAATATATTGGAACAGACTCTGGCCACTTTTATGTCTCAGACTGGTACGTATATGGAGAATATTAATCAGTTTGTCAAGAAGACGGAAAACTTTATGGATGAAACCAAGATGAGAATGACAAATCATGAGGCTACCTTGAAATCTCTAGAGACACAAATGGGTCAGGTGTCCCAGCATATTAAGCCAAGGCAGAATGGAGGTTTCCCTAGTAATACTGAAAATGCTAGACCGCCCCCACATGAGCAATGCAAGGCGATTACTACTAGGAGTGGGAAAAAGTTACCAGGGCCGGAAAAAGAAGCTGAAACAGAAAAGGAACCTGCCTTGGATAAACCTGCCGAGGAAGCTGCCCCGACAGGTGATAAACAGACTGCTGCCGATGAGCCTGTCACGACAGCAGAAGCGACAGAGGAGAAAAATGAAGAACATCGTCCTCAGATTCGTATGCAGTGGGAAGGACGTGTTGCTGATTACCGTCCCCCACCATCCTTTCCTCAACGGATAAAGCAAGCTAAGCAAGAATCTCAACTTAAAAAGATTTATGATATTTTTAAGCAGGTTCAGATTAATATTCCGCTGTTAGATGCCGTTAGGGAGATGCCCGGTTATGCTAAATTTTTCAAGGATGTCATGTCAAAGAAATATAAACTTGGGGAGTTTGAAACGGTAAGGATGGCAGATGGTTGCATGAGTATTCTTCATCGGCAGCCACCCCAGAAGAAGAAGGATCCAGGGAGCTTCCTCATACCTTGTGTAATCGGTGACAAATTTGTGGGTAAGGCACTTTGTGATCTTGGAGCTAGTGTTAATCTAATGCCCAAATCTGTTTTTCAGAAATTAGGTATTGGGAAGGCGCGGCCCACGACAGTTACCCTACAGCTAGCCGACCGCTCTTACGTTCACCCCGAAGGAAAGATTGAAGACATTTTGGTAAGAGTGGATAAGTTTATTTTTCCTGCTGACTTTCTTATTTTAGATTGCGAGGCAGATGAGAACGCACCAGTCATCCTTGGGCGACCTTTTTTAGCCACGGGAAGATCACTGATTGATGTGGAGAGAGGAGAACTCACCATGCGAGTAAACGATCAAGAGATTAAGTTGAATGTTCTCCAATCAATGAAACGAGCTGATTTGGACGAGGAATGCAAGGCCATCATTGAGGTGACCTTTGATTACCCCTGCATCAGGTCGGGCTGCCGTGATATAAAATCTGGTCACTGCTGCGACAGCCACTTAAAGACCTGTCACGACAGTGATGACGACAGCAACGACGACAGCACCGATGACAGTGACTCCTCTGCATCCGATACATCTGACACTGTAGGTCAAGAGGAGGTCGACTGGTTAGACCATCGTCCAGGTAAGTTATTCGAACCCTTGAATTACACTTCGGATAACCATTTAATCCAAAAGCCCTCTACTGTTGAACCACCTGTCTTAGAACTTAAGCCCCTGCCAGGGCAGCTTAAATATGCTTATCTTGGTTGTGATAACACAATGCCCGTAATCATCTCTGCTAAGCTGCCGCAGGAACAGGAACGACAGCTGGTCGACATGTTAAGACAGCACAAAAAGGCAATTGGATGGACGATAGCAGACATTCAGGGCATTAGTCCGGCAATCTGTATGCACAAAATCCTCCTAGAGGAAGACCATAAGCCGACTATTGATGCCCAGAGTCGGTTAAACCTTGCGATGAAGGAGGTAGTGCGTAAAGAGATAATTAAATGGTTAGATGCTGGTATTATTTACGCCATCTCTGACAGCAAATGGGTGAGCCCGGTGCAATGTGTTCCAAAGAAAGGAGGCATGACCGTGATAACCAACGAAAACAATGAACTAATCCCAACCAGGACTGTGACCGGTTGGAGGGTTTGTATGGACTATCGGAAGCTTAACAAAGCTACCCGAAAGGACCACTTCCCTTTACCCTTTATTGATCAAATGCTTGATAGATTAGCGGGTAAATCTTATTATTGTTTTCTTGATGGTTATTCAGGTTATAACCAAATTGCTATTGCACCGGAGGATCAAGAGAAAACGACTTTCACATGCCCCTACGGAACATATGCCTTTAGGAGGATGCCGTTCGGCCTTTGTAACGCACCTGCCACCTTCCAAAGGTGCATGATGGCAATATTCTCCGACATGGTAGAAGACTTCCTTGAGATTTTCATGGATGATTTTTCCGTCTTTGGAGACGATTTTGAGAGCTGCCTCAGCAACCTCCAAAAGGTACTTGAAAGATGTGAAAAAACTAACCTTGTTCTCAATTGGGAAAAATGCCATTTTATGGTAGATGAAGGGATAGTTTTAGGCCATAAGATTAGCTGCCGTGGGATAGAAGTCGACAGGGCAAAAATAGAGGTCATTGAGAAGCTGCCGCCGCCAACAACTGTCAAGGGCATTAGGAGTTTTTTAGGGCATGCTGGCTTTTATAGAAGATTCATTGCAAATTTCTCAAAAATCACCAAGCCTCTATGCCATCTCCTAGAACAGAACCGACCTTTTGACTTTAACGAAGAATGTACTGAAGCATTCAAGGTTCTGAAGGAAAAATTGGTGACAGCCCCCATAGTACAGCCACCAGACTGGACACAACCATTCGAGATCATGTGTGATGCTAGTGACTATGCTGTCGGGGCAGCACTTGGGCAGCGCAGAGACAGGCTGTTTCACGTCATATATTATGCTAGCAAAACATTAAATGAAGCCCAAGTGAACTATACCACCACAGAAAAGGAGCTGTTAGCTGTGGTGTTCTCCATCGACAAGTTTCGTTCTTACATACTTGGAACGAAGGTAATAATACACACCGACCACTCTGCCCTCAAGTATTTGTTCGCAAAGAAGGATGCGAAGCCTAGGTTGATACGATGGATCTTGCTATTACAAGAATTCGACCTTGAGATCAAAGACAAAAAGGGGACAGAAAATCAAGTGGCAGACCACTTGTCGAGGTTGGATACGGGACAGAGTCTACCGTTAGATGAGACACACATACTGGAGACCTTCCCAGATGAGCAGCTCTTTGCTGCTGCAGTCGCTGTCGCGACAGCCATGGCGGCAGGTAAGTCTTCTAACCTTCCCTGGTATGCTGATTTCGTTAATTATATAGTTAGCGGAATATTACCTACTGATCTTAATTATCAAGCAAGGAAGAGGTTCCAAAATGATGTTAAACATTATTATTGGGACGAACCTCTTCTTTTCAAAATGTGCGCAGATCAGGTTATAAGAAGGTGTGTACCACAAGAAGAACAAGAAGACATTCTCCATCACTGTCATGCGTCACAATATGGAGGTCACTTAGGAGGCAATAAAACTGCTGCCAAAGTGCTGCAGTCAGGGTTCTACTGGCCGACACTATATAAAGATGCACAGGAATTTTACAGAAACTGTGACAGGTGCCAGAGGACAGGTAACATCTCGAGGAGAAACGAGATGCCACTGCAGAATATTTTAGAAGTAGAGATCTTTGATGTTTGGGGGATTGATTTTATGGGACCTTTTCCATCTTCGTGTGGAAACCTTTACATCCTCCTAGCAGTGGACTACGTCTCCAAGTGGGTAGAAGCAATCGCAACGCAAAAGAATGATGCCAAAACGGTCCAAAAGTTTCTGCACAAAAACATTTTTTCTAGATTTGGCATCCCTAGAGCGATTATCAGTGATGAAGGGAGACATTTCGATAATAGGGTAATTGCTGCCGCTTTGAAGAAATATGGTGTCAAGCACAGGATCGCAACAGCATACCACCCACAGACCAATGGACAGGCTGAGATATCCAATAGGGAAGTGAAGAACATACTTGAAAAAATGGTTAAACCAACTAGGAAAGATTGGTCTTTACTTCTGAATGATGCATTATGGGCATACAGGACAGCTTTCAAGACTCCATTGGGCATGTCTCCATTCCGACTGATTTACGGGAAAACCTGTCACTTGCCTGTCGAGATCGAGCACAAGGCATATTGGGCAATTAAGGCAGTGAACATGGACTTGGATAAGGCCGGCCAGAAAAGGTTATTAGATCTGAACGAAATTGAAGAATTACGGACAATGGCCTACGATAATGCAAGGATTTACAAGGAAAAGACTAAGAAGTGGCATGACAAGAAGTTGCTGCCACGACAGTTCTGCCCAGGGCAGCTTGTGTTGTTGTTTAATTCTAGGTTGAAACTCTTTCCAGGGAAGCTTAAATCTAGATGGTCTGGCCCATTCCAAGTGGTTCAAGTTTTTCCCCATGGTGCCATTACAATTCAATCATTAAAGGATGGGCACCAATTCAAAGTCAATGGACAACGCCTCAAGCACTATATGGGGACTGAAGCCCCAGGACTACAGGAAGTGGTTACTTTAGATGATGCCCCACAAGGCATCACTAATTTAACCTAATTTTTATTTTTACTTATTTTATTATTATTAGGAAATTAGGTTTATTTTATTCGAATAATGTTTTGTTTTATAATTTCAGTTTTTAGGAAATAAAGGAGTCAAGAAGAAAAGAAGAAGTGAGCCAAGCCCACCGCCCATCAATCAGCCCACTAAAGCCCATTTATTGAAACCTGCCGTTTCGGCTGCCGCCGCAGACGGATACGACAGGCTGTCAACAGACTGACACGGCAGACGCAGAAGCGTGCGGCAGACGCACAGCAGACGCATTAATACGTGTCAGACGCGTAAGACACGCTATATTCAATCTGCCGCCCCGTTATTCTCGCCTGCCGTTGCGGCATTAAATGGGCAGCTACTCGACCGCTATATAAACCCCTTCCCCTCTTCATTTTTCATCACTTCTGTTTTTTCTCTCTTGTTATTCTCTTCTAGTTTGATCTATTTTCTTTCTTTGTCAGCCCTTGCAACCAAAAATGTCTTCACGACAAACCCGTCAGAACGCTGCTGCCGCTTCTTCTTCAGCAGCAGCAGCCCCGTTCGCTAACAAGGAACTATGGGAGGAGCGGAGCTTCATCTATAACAGAGATGCCCCCCATATGGGACTCCGGCCGTTCATAATGAAGGCCATAACAGCACAACTTTGGGAGGACTTTGCCGAACAGCCGGCAGAGCTTAATGACACTCTGGTCAGGGAATTTTATGCGGCGATCGACAGCAAAACGGCGACATCTGTCACCGTCCGAGGAGTGACAGTTCCTTTCACCACCAGCAGCATCAACCATGTATTCGGCCTCTTCTTTGGCCCCAATGATGATGCTCATCAACAATTTTGGGACACCCTCGACGCTGCCGGACATGATGCTGTCATGAGGGAGTTGACAGAAGCGGGAACGACATGGAGCACCAGTAAGAAGAACCCCCACTCTGTCAACAGGGGGCAGCTACTCCCTGAGGCAAAACTATGGAACGCTTTTATCAAAAAGCGTATCCTGCCCTCATCCCACCAAACGACAGTCAACAGGCAGCGGTTGGCCCTCATCCACTCTATCATGCATGACAGGCCCATCAATGTGGGCAGATACATGAGGGACAGCATCCTCGATTGTGCTTTCCGCTCGGACTCACGACTATGCCTACCATCAACCATCACTGCCCTCTGCCGCTGTGCTGCCGTACCAGAGGAGCCATCCGAAAAAATCAAGAAGGGCAGCGGCTGGACAGACAGCAACATCTCCAGCCTCATGGAGGTCGTAGCTGCAACTCCCATCAACGCCTTCGACCCAGACGCCCCTCCTGCTAATTCCGATGATGAACCGGCCACCGAACCTGCCCCAGAAGCTGCCACCAACACCGCTCCGACAGATCAGAACGCCCACATCCTTGCTGCCATCTTGAGGATAGATGAGCGCCAGATGGGTTTAATGACTTTCATCCGTGACTTCTCCAATGCTACGGTAAATTTCATTACCAATACTTTAAATTTTACGGATGTCATTTTCCCCACCTTCCCCGCCCATTATTTCAATATCCCCTCCCCCACTCCTACACCACCTGTCTCTCCCCACGGAGAATCTGCCTCCTCCACACCATCCCCGACGGAAGCCGTCAGCCCATCGGCAGACACCTCCCCTCGAGGAATAAAGCGAGCTGCCACTGATGACAGCCCTCTTGTCCGGAGGAATTTGGACAGCGCCTTCACACGAGTGAAACGTATTAAGCATGTGGCCGACAAAAGAAGGCTGTCCAAAGCCATCACGAGTGACAGCTGGGACAGCAGCAGCAGTTCCGATGTCCGATTAGTGGAGCAACCTGCCCTTCAACCTGCTGAAGAACCTACCCCTCAACAGGCCGATGAACTTGTTGAGCAACCTGCTGTTGAACCTGTCCAGCCCCCTCCTCAGCGCAGGCGCCGCCATCAGATCCGCGTCAGCAGCAGCAGTGAGAGCAGCGCGTGAAAATTTAAGTCTTTATTTTCTCTTATTGCTGCCTGCCTTTATATTTTGTGATGTACTTTTTTTTTTCTTTTTTTTTCCATGACATTTTGCATTGAGGGCAATGCAACCCTTGAGTTTGGGGGTGGCACCCTCCATATTTAATGGAGTCCTTAGTACATCTTTCAATTAGTGTTGTGTCTTTTTATTTAAGTTCTTTAAAAAAAAAAAATTAAACTGTTGGCTTAAAACTGTGAAATTAACTTACCTGTCATGACATCTCTGTAGTGGCAGCATCTTTAGGACAGATTAAGGAGAAGTTTAGAGCCTTTCTATAGTTCTGAAAATTTAAACACTTTTGTGACTGTTATACTGCTTAGATTTCTGTTAGCCAAACTAGAATAGGAAAGCTTAGCACTTAGAGTAGAAAAGAGACTAGAATCTCAGGAAACCTAGAGGTGCCTACCACCGGCTCTAGGCAGATAACCAGAGAAAAACTTCTAGATGTGCCTATCACCGGCTCTAGATAGTTAACTAGAGGTGCCTGAAATACTGGCTCTAGTAAAAAAGAAGAAGTTTGAAAAAGGAAATAACTAGAGGTGCCCAATTCTGGCTCTAGTAAGAAAAAGAAAGAAAACAGTCTCGTAGGAAAAACTCTAAACAAGCTAAAGTTGAATATTCTAGTGAAACTAAGAGAGTCTTGGCATATAACTGTTCACAAGCATGCACACACTGCACGAGAACTATAGGGAGATTCCGGACAGATCCTAACCTTTCCGACAGGTTGCTGCCGCCATAGAGAATGAGCGACGGGTAAGGGACAGTTCACTGTTTGAAGGCCAACACAAAAAAAATATTCATTATTCTTTCTTCATTGCTTGAGGGCAAGCAAAAACTTGAGTTTGGGGGTGTGTTGAGTGTGTAAAAGTTCCATTATTTACACCCTTTTTAACCCATATTTCTGCTGCATTCAAGCATCATTTCATTGCATTTAGGTTAGTTTTCAATAAAACATCACAATTATATAAAAGGCACGGATTCTACTAAAAGATGGCTATTTTTGCAGGTATCTGTCATAGTAGAAGATGAAGGCAGGCGCAGGGCAGAGAAGCAGGAGAGCGGAACTGGACAAGCAGCCAAAGAAGACGAACCTGTCATGGACCTGTCGTGACAGCATGGTGACAGCAGATTTATGAAGAGGAAAAGTCAAGTGGACTTCGATAGATAGAGAAAAATCTGCTCGTCTGTCGTGTGAAAGCCAAATATTTTTCCAAGCCCCGGATCAAAAGATATGTCAAGCCAAAGCTCAAGGAGGAGAATTTCCATGAAACAAGGAGGCGGCTGGAAAGTAGGAGACTTTAGAGATTTAGTCTTTATTAGAATCTTACTTTTAATTAAAGTTGTAATCCTTGTTACCTTAGAATACTTGAGCCCAAAGCTTATATAAGGGCATAGTTTTGACCTAGGAGAGAGGATCCCTCATTCTACCCCATAACCGAAACCAAAAAAAACCCCTGCCGTTTACCTGTCACCGATATGTTCTAAATTCCCCCTAGGGCTACGGATTGTTTTGTAAAGTAGTTGCAAGGGTTGCTTTGTTTTAGGATTTTTCAAGTTCAATAAAATAAACTTCAAGTTCTTTTATCTTGGTTTTAATATCTTGCAAGAGCATCGGGAGAGCATTGTGAGGTTATCCATTTACTTAGCATCGGGAGAGTTAAGTATACGAAAGAGATAAGAGCGCGTTCTCTAGTTTATAGTTGAACCATCTCGTGCCTAGGGATAGGGCGAGGTTAAGTGGCTAAGGAAGAATTCATACACATCGGTGTTCATCCTTCGATTCACGCCGGGAGGTATCATCAAAGACGTGTTCATCGACAGACTTGTGCCTAGGGATAGGGCAAGGCAGATCTGGGATTCTTGCCAAGCTTGAAGTACGGAGTTGGTGTGTCTGCTGCCGCGACTGCCAACGGACAGACGCCGCGACAGGTGCTGTCGGCGACGGGAGCGACGACAGAACTGGAGATCCTAAGCAATTCAATACCTACACTACCGAGCAATTCAATACCAGCCCATTCTCTCTATCTTAATTTCTCAATCCTTTATTTTACGTTTTTACCTTATTATTCTCGTGACAACTCTTAATTATTTCCTTTACTTTCGTGCAGTAAACAAGGTGAAGTCATTAGCCCAATCCCTGTGGAGACGATATCCGATACTTCGTATCACTTTACTACTTGCGTCGTGTACACTTGCACTACAATTGCGATAGACTATTTTACACGCAACAGCCAGCTTTGCAAATTCCTGATGTGTCAAGAGAAATCACGTTTTATAGAACACGAGTTGTGCCAGCTTTGCAGTATACATATCGTGTCAGGGAAAATCGCGTTTTATAGAACACGGATTTTGCCAGCTTTCTGATTCCTTAGAGAAGTCGCATTTTATAGAACGCGACTTTGGCCAGCCGTCTCAAATAGAATGCAATATAGTATCTTGTTATCTACCAAACGTTGTTCAACCTCTTTGTTCGTGATACATTAATCCTCCAGTTATAGCCGTTACGCTTTTCGACACATTCTGCGATATAGTTGTCAACAGTCATTTTCTTCACTATTGAACGAACTGATCGGTGTATGTTGTAGTTTTTAATGGCATCCTCTGCCATTTTCTCCGTAGTGAATATCATCCCAACTTGTAGTTCACCATCAGTATTGACATCGGCATCGCATGACTCACTCTCAATAGATGGTAAATCATCTACGTTTACTGTCATTATAGAAATGGAATGAAAAAATAGACTAAGAGAAATTTTGAGCGAATTACAATGAAATGCATGTATGGCATATAACATGCATGATAGCTGGAGGCACCACTCATCATCGCCGAAATTTGAGCAAATGGGTCTGACATAGAAGGTGTTAAATAACCTTGACTTGGACTTTGGGTCAGCTATGGCCGCATCGGTGGTGAGGTAGCATCTGATGGTTGCGGTGGCGGTGCTGCAGAGGCAGGACCAGGGTTTCTCGTCGATGATGACGTATCGCCGGAGGTGTTCTGTGCTCCCCTCCCCCTCGAACGCTGAGATCGTGGGCAGTTGTGTTGCTGACATTGATAGACGGCCACTACCTCTTCTCGAGTCAGAATAAACGACTTCTCATTCGCCTTAAACCAGTCATTGTAATCATTGCTCACCATCGTATCAAACATACGATACTCACTATGAGGTTGCCATCGTTGATTCAGCATGTCCCTCCCGTGAGCGATATAAGAGTGATAGTGCACCAAACAATCAATCTATCGGACAATAAAAAAATTTATTATTCTTTTTAGATATGAATTACGTTCGAATTAATAAAAGAATGCAGTAAGTATATAAATATTTATTACCTCGGGCTTCCATTGTCATGTAAGTTTGTGCAACTCATCCAAATTTGGAGGCTCAGCTGGGATACGTTGGAAACAACTAAATTTCCGTAGGACGCGGTCAGTCGGATGCCACTCAACTGTGGCATAGTAGATGAGTGGTACAAAGGCTGTCTAAACAAGTTTCGTCTCGGCCGAAAATATCGGGATGCAGTGTTGCAACTCCATATTCGCGTACGACGTCCATAAAAACTGTACAATATATAATGCGTATATTAAAAAAGAAAAATCGAATACGTATATCTAAATATAAAATTTATTTTATATAAATACACCAAAGTGTTATCGAATCTTTTGAAAAATTCTCAATATCATATATGATAACCTTCAGGCCCTTCGCAACACCAACATAAGTTAAACGAGCGGTCCACGTACAAAATAAGAAGATAATTTTAATTAATTATAATAATACGTATATTAAAAAAATTAACAACTCTTTTCTTGCCTCTGGCTAGTGGAAAAACATATAGAGTAGGCTCCAGAAGCTCATGGCGTAAAAACGACATTCTCCACCACGTCCAGGACTGGAGCAACACTAAACAACCTCCGATGGAATACTTTTCTAGATCGGTGTTCTTACACAACTCCATAAACAGAGTGACCAAAACTGCGGATCCCCAAATTAGTTTACTAGCATCTTCAAAATTCTGCAAATGCTGCAACCAAATCGTGTGAACCTTGTCCCGAGTTTTGTCAAGCATCAATACCCCGCCGATGGAATACTAAAAAAATTATTGTTACCTTCTTCACTCGCGTCAATGGGTACATCACCAAAATTATTTCGCAGCCACACTAATTATATTTTTCCACCGTAAAAACGCTCCGACGTAGCCCCTAGCCCCCTCAAACATAGGTCTACCCAAGCATCAACACCGGGACCAATGATAACCTCTCCATTAGTAGGCAAACCCAGGATATGGGACACGTCCTTCAGGGTAATCGTCACCTCGCCGCAAGGAAGGTGGAATGTGTGTGTGTGTCTCCGACCTCCACCTCTCCAAAAGAGCATTAACCAAATCAACGTTTATTTTTGCACATCCAACAATTTTGGGTGCTTGCAAAAACCCGACCCGCTCTAAGTACAGTTCGATCAACACGTCCGGTAATCTCGCCATCCGGTTGTAAGAAACCTCCAAACGTCGTTCCATATTCTAAAAAAATATAAAAAATGTACGTACAAATAACAATATATAATAAAATAATAAAAAATAAATAAAACGAGATAAAACTTACATGTCTCCAATGATAATCGAACAAGTGTTTGTGATCCAACCTTATCAATCCCGCCATTATATCAAACACGAAAAATCAACTGAGAAATTGAAAGAAAGTAGATTTGAGAGAGAGTGATTTTTTTTTTGTGTGGGGTAGAAGGAAGGGTGGGGACCAATTTATAGAAAAAATCGCATTTGCTGGGGTGCGATTATTCAAAGTAAATCGCGTCCTACAAAATGCGACTTTCGAAATCACGTCCTACAAAACGTGACTTTCGAAATCACGTCTTACAGAGCACGACTTCTTCATAACCTTAACGCGGTAATTAAATTTTCAATCGTTCCAATTTATTAAAGCGGAAATCGCGACACACACAACGCGGCTTCATCTTATCGTGACGAGTCGTTTGAAATTCTCGTGGAAGTCGCGTCCTATAGACCGCAACTTCAATTTATTTATTTTAAAAAATAAATACCGGATAATATAATCCACATCGGACATAAGTCACGCCTTGTACTACGCGATTTTGGATATCGCACCTTGCAGAACGCGATTTACCCTGACGTGGGCCAAATGGGTGTATTTTTCAAATGTTCCCCAAAGGGGGTATTTTTTTAGATAATTCCCCAAAAGGGAATATCTGGCCAAATTAGCCGTTTTTTTGGTAGGGAAATAAGGTTAAAAAAATTATATGGGTAATTTTTAAGTAAATTTATGGGTGGCAACGAGGCGAGACGATGACAATTTTGTATTTTTTATTTGTCTTCAACACTTGTGGGAACGACTTCAGGGGTTTTTTCGTCTACATGCCCTTTCCGTGCAGATCCCCGCATATTTCAGTCTACAAGTCATATATTCATTACACTTAAAAAATATTCAAATCTTAAATTCTTAATACATTAAAACTTAAATATTTAATCTCCAAAATTATAAACATAAATGATTTAATTTTGCCAACCATAAACATAATGACCATGTTTAATAATGAGCAGATATTTGATTCCTGATAGCATATTACATTAGCTGATTTGACTAGCAGATTGCATTAGTTGATTGTATAAAAGTGTTTGGTATAGTTAACTTATAGCTGATAGCTGTTTGATTACTTGAACAAGCAAAATAACATATAAGAACATTATTATATTCAATACTTGTTTGAATAATTTATTAATTTTTAATATTTTGTATATGTTAATATTAATTAGATTATAAAAATTAATTTTTTAATATCATTACTAAGTATATATAAAAGATGTATACATTAATTTTTTATTTATAAAATTATCTTTTTAATATAATTTTAATAATTATTAAATTTAGATGTATATGTTAATTTCTTATTTATTTATGAAATTATATTTTGAATATAATTTTATTAAGTATTAAACTTATATGTATGTATAAATTCTTTATTTATGATTTTTTTAATTCTTTTTAAAAAAATTTATTACAAACCTAAACGAATAGCTATCCCACCTTATCCTCATGTCATCATTCATATTTCAAGCGAGCATTCAAGAAATAAGTAAAAAATTATAATTACAAGGTATGGTTCAAAGATCCCCACCGCAAATATAGCAATAATTTGTCCCATTTTCATTTGATATCCGGGGATAAAAGTTTTTCTATTTGAAAATTTCGATTATTCTTAATTCTTTCAATTTAGATTTCATAATTTTTGATTAATCTCGCTTGATATGGCCCCATTTTTAATTGAGTTTGGAGAGCTAAAGTCACTTCTCTACCTAACAATCAATGAAAATACTTAAATTTTGATAGAAAAATTACTTTTGAAAAATTATTATTGACTCAAACCTAAAAGTTCTATTTTTAGTTTTTGGGTTAAAAATCTCATTTGAATTTAAAATGACAAGTTAAATCGTTATTAATTTTTAAATTTAATTTTTATTTTTTATAAGAACACTTTTGACAACATGTCTAAAATAGACATTTTATCTTTTCAACAACAATATCTGATACTGTCGTCAAAAAGTGTTGTTAGAAAGATAAAATATCTATTTGAGACATGTTAAAATGTATTTTTAAAAAAGTGAAAGTTAAATTTAAAAATTAATAATGATTAAACTTGTTATTTTAAATCTAAATGAGATTTTCAACCTTTAAAATTAAAAAATATTGCTTTTGAATTTGGGTTAATATCACTTTTTAAAAGTGATTTTTCTATAAAATTCAAGTATTTTTTATTTATTATTAGATGAAGAAGTTATTTTTACCCTCCAAACTGAATAAAAAAAAATAGGGCCTAAAAAGCATGTTGGTTCTAAACGAAGTCCATTTGGTTGGTGATCGGCGCCGGGTGCGAATACTACTATTGACATATATAATACAGTATATTGTTAATAAGACTATAGGCGAAAAAGCATAGACATTTAGAGACTAGAGGAGAGTGCAACAGTTGTAGTTGAGTCCGTAAAAGTAAAACAATCCCTTGTTGCCTGTTGGGTTGGGTCCGTAGATCTCCTACATTTCCGAGGTTGTATGTACGCCTCCTCTTTCTTCTCGATTTCCTCTTCCTGTTTCAGATGGCGGATGCGCAATCCAGATACGTTAAGCTGACCAAAGATCAGGATCCTTTACAGGATATCCAACCCGGTGAACTTAATCAGCCCATTCATGTTCCTCAGGTCTCTCTCTCTCTTTGTT
Organism: Hibiscus trionum; assembly: GCA_030270665.1. Classification (NCBI taxonomy): domain Eukaryota; kingdom Viridiplantae; phylum Streptophyta; class Magnoliopsida; order Malvales; family Malvaceae; genus Hibiscus; species Hibiscus trionum. Next base: position 25,836,287 of record BSYR01000011.1, read on the forward strand.
GTTTCGAATTTTGTCACATTTTTACTCGCTTCAAATATGAATGATGACATGAGGATATGGTGGGATACCTATTCCTTTAGCTATCCAGTCTGAAAATTAGGGCAGGCTATTGCTTCAAATCCACAAAATTAGATCTGGCTAATTGCTCAAATTAGGACCAAATTTAATGAATTTGGATCAATTTTTTTAATGCAATTTGCGAGTAACTGAGTTTTGAGCTTAATGCACCAGTTAGATATTAATGGACCCAATTGGTAAAATAACATGACATTAGAAAAATTAAAATGCCATTTTTTGGCTTAAGAATTTCTGTTTCACTTCTTCCTCAACAGACGGCTACGCATTTACAAAAAGTTTCTACTTGTTACAAATTGCTAAGATTTATTCCTTTCTAGATTAAAATGAAAGGTTTGATGCCATTTCTTTCAATCGGGGAAAGACTGGGTCTTAAATTGAGTAATTAGCCCATAGGTCTTGATCCTCTAGAAAATTATGAGCTCGGAAAGTAAAAATAATGAAGATAATAGGTCATTAATTTATATGATAAAGTATGATCTACTGTAAGATGCTGTGCCAAAAAAGTCCTTGTTGGGAGATGCACATTGGGGTATTCGCTGATCTGCTGATTGTTTCTTAGTTGCATGTCCGAAAGTGCAATGAATGTGGACAGGCTTTACCTGAAAACTTTGAGCCTCCTGCTGTTGAACCTTGGACAACTGGAATTTTTGGCTGTGCTGAAGATACAGAAAGTTGTAAGTTGACATGTCTTTACTTTGCCCTTGTTCTTTGTTGAGAAACTATGATTAATTGTGCAGGAATGTTTACATGCTTGAATCAGTAACTGATTTTTATGTATCTTATCAGTTAACTACCGGCTCATTTTCCTAATCCAGTTGCTGGATTATTCTAAACATGTTTTATACATGTGTGTAAGTGACACTGAGGGAAAAAGCTTTATATGGAAGCTGCTTTAATAAAATGGTTTACTATAGGACACTTCCATGCAATTTATTATCCTTCATTAAAGCCTTTGATTTGAAATTAGCATATTGACTTGCTCTGCAGGCTGGACAGGGCTATTTTGCCCATGTGTTCTATTTGGGCGTAATATTGAGAGCTTGAGAGATGACACACCTTGGACTACACCGTGCATTTGTCATGCTATTTGTGTTGAAGGTGGCATGGCATTGGCAGCTGCAACAGCGATCTTCCATGGTATTGACCCGAATACATCGTTTCTCATCTGCGAGAGTTTGTTGTTTGCTTGGTGGATGTGTGGAATATATACTGGTCTTAGTCGGCAATCCTTACAGAAAAAGTATCATCTCAAGGTAGTATCTAACCTTACTTTGCTTTTATGTACTTATTATTATTGCATTACAAATACAACTCTCTAAGTGTAGAGTATCAAGCTCAAGTAGTTGCAAAGTGGTATAATATTTTATCAAATAAGCATGTGTTTTATCGTAAAATAAAGTATTAGTTGGGCCCAACCAAACATAATTTTTATGACAGACGAATTAGTTTATATCCACGGAAGTAAATTTGAAAAAGAAAAATGTTTGTCATAAAGCTCAATCTAACAATTTGAACCTTTTGAAACGTTTTGTTGCTGAATTCTATCAATTGTAATTTAGTATTGGTTAGGATATTCATACCCTTTGTCTCTTACCAAGATCACCCATGCTGCCTAACTTGTTGTGCCTTTTGGGATGGAGCAAATCCTCTACAGGATGATGATGGCTCATATTCAAATTAATTTGAAATTAAGGTTGTTTACCAACATGTCTATTAATTTCTATGCCAGTATTCAGTAGGAAATTTGCCCGAAAACACTGTGCTTAAGAGCTTATGCTTTGTACATTTTTCTGACTTGCATTTTAACTGCAGAATTCACCCTGTGATCCGTGCCTCGTGCACTGCTGCATGCACTGGTGCGCTTTATGCCAGGAGCATAGAGAGATGAAGGGAAGGCTATCAGATAACTTTGTCATGCCAATGACTGTTGTCAACCCTCCCCCCGTTCAAGAGATGAACTCTTCCAATGAAAACCATGATTCATCACCACCCTCCGGGACTAGCACAAACTTGGAGATGCAAGCTCTCTAAGATCCGGCATTCTTAGTAAAAGAACAAAACAAAAAAGAAGGAATATTGGTGAACTGTTTTTGTGTTAGAGGGGTTTTTATTTTCATATTCATGTCTTGTTTCACAAAAGTACTCTTTGCATGCTGCTTCAATTGACCCTTTTGATCAGCTAGAGGTCATAAAAGTAGAAAAAGAGGCTTTCGGTTAGCTATATAAATATACACAGAGTCACAGATCTTTTTTAATTGCATCATTGTATATGATCCTTTTTTGGAGTTTATGCAAAGGCAACCAGTAAGATTTTATGAGTTGTTTCACTATTTCATTAAAGATGTATAAGTTAGTTATAGCAATTCATGCATGTGTAATGTTTCAGAATTAATTATTTTTTGGATAAATGGTTGATTTTTATTTATTCGAAAGTATAGTCTGCTACAGAAAAAACATATAAAATCGATAGAGGAAACAATGCTACCCTTCTAGATCTCCAAGTTGTACATAGCTGAAAATTTACTCTTATCATTTCTGTCTATACAGAATCTATACATTTTGATGCTAATGGTATATCATATAGTATCAAAAAAAAAAAAAATGTCACTCGAGCGAGTGATTCGTCGAAATTGCCTTGCATTTCTGTTAAATTGACTTTATATTTTTCTTTAATAAATTTATGAAGAAATGACGTGGAGGTTTTTTTTTAATCTTTTTAAGTCGGTATATACTAGACAAATATAATTTTTTGTTTGTGTTCGTCCGTTAAGGAATGTAGTTTATTTGTGTTTGTTTGTTAAAATGATAAATGAATGTAAATGAACACAAAAGAAAGCAAACAAACATAAACCACAACAACAGTAACCACATAAAATTCATTAATATAAGCTGTAATTTTAGAATTAATTTATTCGACTTCGACAAATACATGCATAAATCGTCAATAAGTTACATGGAAATAATAAAGTTAAATTGTTCGAGAAAAAAATCTTGTTAAAATCAAAAGTCTTTGACAATCTTTTTATTTCATATTTTCAATATATATTTTCAATTTTTTAAAATATAATACTTTTATTATAAAAATAATAAATATAAATGGACATATTTGAATAAATTTAAATGAACATAAACGAACGGATTACCGAACGTTCACGAAAATAAATAAACAAACGAACCATTTTATTCGTGTTTGTTCATTTAATTAAACGAACATAAAATCTTGTTTATGTTCGTTCGTTTGATAATTAAACGAATTTCTCGCCGAACGGTTCACTAAACATTTGATTCGTTTACAGCCCAAAAATGCTAAGTGTAACCAAACAGTGTTTAGGCCTTCTGGTTGGGCCGTGAAAGTAGTGATAAGTGGGCCCATATATATTGAAAACAATTGGCATTTGGCAGTGGCACACATACTTCCCGCTCTTTCTTGGGTTTTGAGTTTTGAGAAATTCCTAATTCAGGGAAAGTGGAAACCCTTCAATTTGATTCACTCCTTTTTTTTGCTCTATATAGATAGATACATCCAAATCTACCACTCAAGAACTCCGATTCGCATCAAGGTAAAGCTGACTGAGAGAACTCATCGGCGTTTTCCTCTTCATTCTTTCAAATTTTAGGATTTTCCTTCTCCGACTTCTGCAATTGAGGCGCAATGCACATCAAGGAAATATGCCTGGAAGGGTTCAAATCCTACGCCACCAGGACCGTCGTCCCTGGTTTCGATCCCTTCTTCAATGCCATCACCGGTTTAAACGGGTCAGGGAAATCCAACATTTTGGACTCCATTTGCTTTGTCTTAGGTATCACCAATCTGCAGCAAGTTCGTGCCGCCAATCTTCAAGAGCTTGTTTACAAGCAAGGCCAAGCTGGAATTACCAAGGCCACCGTCTCCATTATCTTCGATAACTCGGATAGATCTCGGAGTCCACTTGGTTATGCGGATCACTCTGAGATTACTGTAACTCGGCAAGTAGGTGACAAATAATTTTCTTTCAATTTGAACCATTCTTGCAAAATTCTGCATCCTTCTAGTTTTATTTTATATGCTTTCATTGAAAGCTATCTTTTTTTTAAAAAAAAATTGAAAATGTATTTGAAATGTCTGCAGATTGTAGTTGGTGGAAGGAACAAATATTTGATTAATGGAAAACTTGCTCAGCCAAGTCAAGTACAGAACCTCTTCCATTCGGTTCAGCTTAATGTTAATAATCCGCATTTTCTCATAATGCAAGGTCGGATCACCAAGGTTTTAAATATGAAACCTCCCGAGATTTTATCTATGCTTGAAGAGGCTGCTGGGACAAGAATGTACGAAACAAAGAAAGAATTTGCTTTGAAAACACTAGAGAAGAAACAGAGTAAGGTAGATGAAATAAACAAGCTTCTTGATCAGGAAATACTGCCTGCTTTGGAGAAATTAAGAAAAGAACGGATGCAGTATATGCAATGGGCTAATGGAAATGCGGAGCTGGATCGACTTAAAAGATTTTGTGTGGCTTATGAGTATGTTCAGGCAGAGAGGATTAGAGATAGTGCGGTTGGTGAAGTGGAAAGAAAAAAGGCAAAGATAACTGAAATTGATGATGATGCTGAAAGAACAAAGGTGGAAATTCAGGATATGGAGACAAACATTTCGAACTTGACTGCTCAAAAGGAAGCTACTATGGGTGGGGAAGTTAAAACTTTGTCTGATGAAGTAGATTCAGTATCTAAATCTCTTGTGCAAGAAGTGTCTGTGCTGGAGAGTAAAGAGGATACTCTCAAGGGCGAGAAAGAGAACGCTGAAAAGGTTACTGATTTCTTGCTCCAAGCTCTGCCTTTTCTTTAGCATCAGCTCAAGCATTTTAATTATCTTACGTAGAGAAAATCTGTTTATCTTCTGTTCAGTTTGTTTGATTTTATCTGCTTTCTAGTGTTTTGTTCTTCCTATTAAAGATTTGAATTCCACATTTGATGTTCCAGATCATTCACAATATTGAAGATTTGAAGCAGTCTATAGAAGATAAAGCCATTGCAGTGCATAATTCTGAACAAGGGGCAGCTGATCTGAAGAAGAGATTTGAGGATCTTTCTAAAAGTTTGGGAGAGTTTGAAAAGGAACACCAGGTAAATACTTGCATGTGTCATCTTCATTAATTTTATGAACCTTATATTTCTTTATAAACTGAGTGTTTTGAGGAAGTTCATGTGATTAAAATGACAGGCTGTCCTAGCTGGCAAGAGCAGCGGCAATGAAGAGAAATGTCTAGAGGATCAGCTAGCTGATGCCAAAGTTGCTGTTGGGACAGCTGAAACAGAATTGAAGCAGCTGAAAACAAAAATTAGCCACTGTGAAAAGGAGCTGGGAGAGAAAACACGTCAATTAAAGTCTAAGCGTGCTGAAGCAGTTGATGTGGAGAATGAACTTAATTCTAAGAGAGAAGGTTTGGAAAAAGTTAAAACTGAGTTGGAGTCTCTTCCATACAAAGAAGGCCAGATGGAAGCACTGCAAAAGGTTCTACTTCTCTCCCTTATCAGCAGACTGTCCATGAATTTTCTTTTGGCTAAATCTTTTTTAATGGACAAACTTTTCTAGGACCGCGCATCTGAGTTGGAGCTCGTCCAGAAGTTGAAAGATGAAGCACGCGATCTTTCAACACACTTAGCAAATGTTCAGTTCAATTATCGCGATCCTGTGAAAAATTTTGACCGGACAAAGGTGAAAGGAGTGGTTGCAAAACTAATAAAAGTGAAGGATAGCTCGGCAATGACAGCATTAGAGGTTGGCAACTTGTGAATGATATTTTTTTTCTTTGGCTACAATCAAATATATGGTAACACTTCAAATCAATTTATAGGTTACTGCAGGTGGAAAGTTATTTAATGTGGTTGTTGACAGTGAAAATACTGGAAAACAACTGCTTCAGAATGGTGATCTACGGAGAAGAGTAACAATTATACCTTTAAACAAAATCCAACCTAATAATGTACACCCTAGGGCACAGCAGGCTGCTACTAGATTGGTTAGTTGTTGCTTTTGCCTTTAATTATTCTTTGAAATCTCTGCTCCGTTCATGTTTTGATTTCATCAATATATAATATATTTGTAGGTTGGCAAGGAGAATGCAAAGCTGGCACTTTCTTTGGTTGGCTATGATAAGGAATTGGAGGTATTCAAATTTTACAATCTCAAACCTCACACTGCATGTTGCCTATTGACAATTTCTAGATGAGTTGATATGCTTTGAACCTCTATAGGCAGTCAAAGGCAATTATTGGTATTTTTTTTTTATTCGGTGCTGTCTTTTTCTAAAAGTTTTGAATGGTATTTCAGAGTGCTATGGAATATGTATTTGGTGGTACTTTTGTTTGTAAAACTACTGAAGCTGCAAAGGAGGTATGTCCATCTGAATATATCCACCTTTTTTTTCTTTGAACAATGTAAAACACTTTCACTTCTTTTGTTTGTTTTTTGGCCATAGTTCATGTCAAAAGTTTGCCTTTATCCTCTGCCACTTCCTAATTGCATGTACTGCAAATTCAGTTATGGTGTATTTTCTTTACTTTCCTTTTCAACTCAACGAGTTTTTTGCAGGTTGCTTTTAATCGAGAAATACGTACTCCTAGTGTCACCCTTGAAGGTGATATATTTCAACCTAGTGGTCTTTTGACTGGTGGAAGCCGCAGGTAAATTACTAGGCTATAAGCATTCCACGATTTTTGGTTCTCGTAAAATGTGTATGATTTATCCGTTCTTTTTCTTCATCTTCTTGTTCTTTCGGAACTTGGTTTCGTTTTGCTTTTGGAGCACGTTGGTGGGGAGCAACCAAATTTGTTAAATGAATAATTTCTCCTTTTAACTTCTTTCTCGAATAAATTGTTTCCAAGTAGTTATATATATGATGTAGGGTTTAAAAATTGATATCATTCTCTACAGGGGTGGCGGTGATCTTCTAAGGCAACTTCATGATTTGGCAGAGGCTGAATCAAAACTTGCAGTGCATCAGAAGAGATTATCTGAAATTGAAGCAAGGGTATTACTTTAGCCAGCTTCTTCTCTTTCCCAAATGTGATTGCAAGGGCTAGATGAAAAATTGCTAATTGAATTAATAACGCTATAAATCAACTTTCCACTGGATTCGATTTTTTTTATTATATTCAGTTTTCTGGTCTTGTAGATTGCAGACCTTCTGCCTCTTCAAAGAAAGTTCACAGACCTTAAAACACAGTTAGAGCTTAAAATGCATGACCTTTCCTTGTTCCAGAGCAGAGCAGAGAAAAATGAGCATCATAAGGTTTGCACTTCTCTATTTTTTATTTATTTTCTTTTTAACCAATCAATTTAACTCATTTAAGTCATCATCCTGACGCTTTTGGGAGTGATTGGTTTAATTTCTCTTCCCTCCCTATATTTTTGGATGCAAGTAGCTTGCAGAAATGGTAAAGAGCATTGAACAAGAACTTGAACTAGCAAGATCAGCTGTTAAAGAAAAGCAGATTTTGTATGAAAAACTTGTTACAACAGTTTCAGAACTTGAAAAATCAATTAAGGATAATGATAATAATAGAGAGGGCAGACTTAAAGACTTGGAGAGAAAGATTAAGGCCACAAAAGCTCAAATGCAGTCATCTTCAAAGGATCTCAAGGTAAAATCTGATACTGTTAGTTTTGTTGTTCCTGTAACAAATTTGAGGAAACAAAGGGTTAACTTATTTGAACTTATCATGCATTGTTCATGTCAGTTTTTTGCTTTATTTTTCTGTCCTGATTTATAATAAGTTTATTATGGCTCATTCATCCATTAAACCTGCTTTTGTGTATTTTAGGGGCATGAAAATGAACGAGAGAGACTTGTCATGGAACGGGAAGCATTCATACAAGAACAATCATCTTTAGAGAATCAGTTAGCTTCTGTGAGAACACAAATTAACAATCTCAATTTGGAAGTACAGGAACAAATGACCAAGGTATTGGCAGATTTCTGGTCTTGTTTATTTCTATGGTATAAAATTCATTTCCTCATACCGTGATGCAGGTTAATTCCCTAAAAAAGAGTCGTGACCAAATGCAATCTAAGTTGGATTCTGTTCGTTTAAAGATGAAGGAGTGTGATACTGAAATTAGCAGTATTCTTAAGCAGCAGCAAAAACTTCAGCACAAGCTTAGCAACATAAAGCTTGAGAGGAAAAAGTTGGAAAATGAGGTAATTTTATTTAGTCAGCCGTGTAGGTGTCCTATAACTTGAGGCATTAACGTACAATAATTTTTTCATACAGGTAAAGCAAATGGAGATGGAGCAGAAAGATTGCTCCACGAAAGTGGACAAACTGATTGAGAAGCATGCCTGGATTTCTACTGAAAGGCAACTTTTTGGCAGAGGTGGGACTGATTATGATTTTGCATCCTGTGATCCTCGAAAAGCAAGGGAAGAACTTGACAAGCTTCAAACTGAACAATCAAGGTATGCAGAGTTACACCAATTCTGTTTGCAAATATTTCATATTCATATACTTGAGAACAATTTCATACTTATCATCTTATACTATTATGAGATGTGATTACTCACTTGGTTTTATTGGATTTTCAATTTGCAACCCCCTTTAATGAAGTCTTGAAAAAAGAGTGAACAAGAAAGTGATGGCAATGTTCGAGAAAGCAGAAGATGAGTATAATGATTTGATGTCTAAGAAAAACACTGTGGAGGTTGGCTATTCTCAATCTGTATTAATGGTTTTTTTAGCATTTCACTCTTACTTATCCAATAGTTCCTCTGCCTAGAATGACAAATCTAAAATTAAGAAGACAATTGAAGAGCTAGATGAGAAGAAGAAAGAAACACTGAAGGTCACTTGGGTCAAAGTTAACCAGTAAGCATTGCTCTCTGATATGTTTGTTTTTTCTGCATTTTACTTGTTTGAATCTCATTTTCCAGATGTTATGTTCCATCTCTATGATGTTTCTTTTTGTTTTGGGGCTTCTAAAAGATTTATGTCGCTCTGTCCTTTGTAATGCACTTTTCTTCAGAGACTTTGGCTCCATTTTTTCTACCCTGTTGCCGGGAACCATGGCAAAGCTTGAACCACCAGAAGGCTGCAGCTTCTTAGATGGTCTTGAGGTCCGTGTTGCATTTGGTGGTGTTTGGAAACAGTCCTTGTCTGAATTGAGTGGAGGTCAACGGTCTCTACTTGCGCTTTCTCTAATCTTGGCTCTGCTGCTGTTTAAACCGGCTCCACTCTATATACTTGACGAAGTATGTTTTTTTTCCCCTTCTTTTTCTTCCCATTTGCCTTTACTGCTCACACAATCATCTGCATTCATCCCAGATCACCTGACTTCATTTTTTAATGAAAGTGGATTCACCGAAGTACTTCAATTTGATTGCTTCTATTATGCTTTAGAAGTTTAGTTTTTCTTCTCCTTTTAGTTGATCTAGCTGAGTGTTTCTAGTTGCTTCTTCATATTAACCCTATGCAGGACCCTATACAAGGTTTTGGGTTGTTATGCTATACTTCAGATGATTACAAATAGCATAGTAACAGCATGGAACAAGAAATTAGGCGATTGTTTAGATAAGCAGGACTTCAAATAATTTCTGAATCTTTTATTTGATTAATAGATTTTAATTATTGCACGTATTTGCATCTAAAGACACTTGCAAATATGCAAACTTGCACAATCATTGTGTCCTTCCTTAGCTGTCTTCTCTTCTGAAATTGTACTCCTTGTTTTACCTTTTCATATTCTACCCTTTTTATTTGTTTTCTGCAAATTATTGCTCATTAAATGACGGTCAAAGTGATTAACCTCTTTATGGGATGGTTGCAACAGGTTGATGCAGCACTAGATCTAAGCCACACTCAGAATATAGGAAGAATGATTAAGGCTCACTTTCCACACTCTCAGGTTTGGTGATTCTTTGTTATTCGCTCTCTTCCAGGAAATTCTACTTTCTGTATCTGCAGTTGCTTCTGTTAATGAACTCTGAAAAGTGAAATAAAAACATGGGGCAGTATTTAAGAGTAATTTTATCAGTAAGTAATTTACTCCGAGCAAGACAATCATTTTTGAGGTGTTGACTGATAGTTACTCTTTTCCTGATGCTAATGTTGCCTTGACAACAGAGACTACATATTAAGTCTAGTTTTTTTATTTGTTTATGAAACTATATCAACATGATTGTCCGATGAAAGATGCTTAGAGGTTTTATTAGGGAGTAGCGGATGCGTAAATGTGATCAGCTATAGGTAATGAGTAATGACAATGTGGTTCTTGGTACATTTTATGCTGGACGTACATTATGTGCCAACTTTGCATTGTATTATAGAGGTGTTAAAAATATATAAACCTTGTATCAATCTGGCCTGCCTCTCTATTGATCTTCATCTAATTCTCGAACTCTGTTTGTTTCTTGCAGTTTATTGTTGTTTCACTGAAAGAGGGCATGTTTAATAATGCCAATGTTCTTTTCCGAACAAAATTTGTGGACGGTGTTTCCACAGTCCAGAGGACCGTTGCATCTAAGCCTAGCAGGTGATCGCCGGTATGTCCAGTCCACCCACAAGTCAGAAAATAAGTGAAACCACTTTCTAGATGGTTGTGAATTCTGGCACCTGTGAAGCTGAACAATGAAAACTTTTAAGAACCGGAACCCTTATTAGTCCACATTATGTCGGTATGTTTGATTGTGTAAAATGTGCTATAGTGGTCTAGAAATCCCTGACTCATATTTAAGAACGTACTGTATGTTCAAGTTCTGTATTCATATTGACTCTGCAGCTCGCAGAACTGGATGTGATTTTCAACTGAATTCTTCAAGTCTGTTTTGTCTATACCCACATTTATGCATCGCAGACCTTATTGCATATAGATTTAACTATGGAAATCATGTAGCCCTTGGAATAAATAATCTTAACGAATACGATTTCTTAATTCTCAACTAATAATCCTACGAATAAAAATAAAGAGGGTGTTTATTGTTTGATTGAATTGAATAAACGGGATGATAGAAATTTAGTTTGGTTAATCAGTTGGTCGTTGAAATGTTGGATTGGTGTATGGCTAAAGTTTTTTCTTCTTCAAAGTTTAGTTATAGGTTATTTAGGTCCGAAATTTGTTAATTAATTGAATTAACCTAAATTTTAATATATAGCTAATATACTTTTGATTTTAAGCCTTAATCTAATCGATGACTCGTAATATTTAATATTCAATGTTTATATTTGAATCCCAATATTAAGTCTGATTTAAAAGAAAACAAATAAGGACTATTAAAATTAGGAAAAAAATATTTGATGCACTATTAGTGTAAACTTTAGTTTACACAAATGGTCTTATTTTAGGGGTTAGAGGTTTAGAGATTTAGGTTTTAATATTTTGAATTTATGGTTTGAGGGTTAGAATTTAAAGTTTATAGTTTAAGATTTAGAGTTCTGGGCTTTATAGCCTAAACTAGACATGCTTGCGGGGAGAAAAGTTTTTCATTGCTTGTGCATCAAATATTAACCAATATTTGATGGACAAGTAGTGATATTTTTCCTACAAGCATGCCTAATTTAACTCTAAAAATTAAAATATAAATATCTAACCCTAAAGCCCTAACCCTTAAATTTCAACACCTAAATTTATAAAACCTATGTTTGATTTTGATATAACAAATATTTGAAGGATCAATTTACAAAGTAAATAATTTTTAAGTACTAGAAAGTCTCACTATTGACAAGGATTTTAAGCCTAAATTATTTCCAAGTCAAAACTTAAACCCCACAAATTTTTTAAGTGTTTTCAAATAGGGATGACAATTTGTCCCGACCCGACCCGATAAGAGCGTTTTTTATTAAAAAACCAGGTTCAAGTCGAGTCGGGTTATTAGAGAAATAAAGTTAGGTCGGGGCGGGTTTAGGTTTGGGGTGAAAATTTCCCGACCCGACCCGACCCGACCCGACCCGATATATATATATTATATTATATTTTTATATATTATATTTAATATTTTTATTAATTTTTTTTGGGTCGGGGAGGGTTTAGTCGGGTTTTTTATTAAAATATCAGGGCCGGGTTAGGGTTAGGTTATGTTTTTTATTATATCGGGTCAGGTCGGGGTCGGGGCGGATGGTTTAAGTTTTGAGTCGGGGTCGGGCAGCCAAAAACCCGACCTGACCTGCCCTGTTGCCATCCTTATTTTCAGAGCCAAACTTTACAAAATCGTTAGGCGTATCGATACGCCCTATAACGTTTCAATACGAATTTTGGCTATTAGAATTTTAATTGAATACAACGTTTCGATACGACTTATCTCGTTTCGATATGGTATTGCGATACAGACTTATCCGTCTCGATACAACCTTCAATCTGAGCTTTATACAAATGAGTTTCGATATAAGTGATGAGTGATTTAAATAATTATTATTTTGTTATTAATTACTCATTGTTTGTCGATTTATGTTGCTGGGTTGGGCATTTTTTCTTATTTTCTGTGCAGGACATTGGATTCCCGACATTGTGTTAAAAAGGGGCGAAATTTTGCTGTTTTTATTTTTCTGGAGTCAAAGGCCGGACTAGTGGGCATGAAAGGCTGACTGGACGCAATGTCAGCAATTTTAAAAGATGACATCAGCAGTGATGATAGCTTATCAACCGCATTTTTGATAGCTTATTAGACGTATTTAAAATTTAAAATTTGGATTATTTTTATATTTAATTTGAACATTTTTAAGATTTATCTTTTATCACTTTTAGGGTTTCAGAATACTATAAATACCCCTTTGAGGTGAGCTAGAAACATCATCTTCCATCCTTAGTTTTTGTTTTAGCTTTTGAAGTTTAATCAATGTTTCTTTTTCTTTATTCCCTTATTTTTACATTTGTATTTATTTTAAAAAAATACTAAGTATGATTTCTTCTATAATCACGCTTAGTTAAATTCTTCGATTATCCAAAGGCTAAAACAAAGCTTCGATTCATCTCGTAGAATTAAAAAGCACTTAACAACTTTGTTTTACATTTTCATTTTCTGAAAACTTAGACCGCCAATCGACATTTCTATTAAAATCTTTTCGCTTTCACTTCAAAAAGCTAGCATTAACTTGATTGGTGTTAAGATTTACTGTTGGGAGGAAGGATCGACGATAGTCGTGGTTTCAACTTCCTATGAACACACTTAGCGACAGATTCACTAAGGGAAATTGAGATCAGATTCCATTCTCATTGAGACAACATAGTCCGAGTCGGGTTTTTCAAAACTTTAAAAACTGTTTTATTCTAACGACGATAGTCATGGTTAGTCTAACTAGAAAACTGGAATCTAAAAATTGATTTTAGATTATCGATTTATCGGAGAGAAAAACAAGTTATAAGGGTTGAGCCTTGTAGACTGTAACCAGCATGTATCCGGAGTGAAAATTCTTTTTCAATGATCATTTTGAATTGAAGCGGAGCAAAAGCTTGAGGCTAATTAATTTAATCGATTTATTTTTACTTCATTTATTCTCGCAGTCATTTTACACTTATTTTTTAGTTTTCTCGATCAAACCTCCCATTCACTAAATTACCTTGCAACAATCAGAGTCAGAACAACCGTATATCAGAAACTCCTTAGTCCCTGTGGACCGACACCTTCTTCTCTATACTACGTCTTTATTTAATTTGAGATTAAGGCTTAAATTATTTGACAAAAGACGACTCTTGTCAAATTGGCACCGATGTCGGGGACTTTGTCAAAGTTACTAATATCGTTTGTTTTGATTTATGACTAAGAAGAATCTGGGCGAACTAGCAGATTTTGTATCGGAGATCGAAGTATTAGCCTAAAGATTTCACGCACAAACACTTCGGGAAAAGGAACGAAGACAACGACAACAACGATTCCAGCAAGACCTAGAAACATCCTCCGAAGCTGAAACACACTTCGAGTACACCAACGACGAGCAAATTCCAATAGCAGACGACGACCAAACCATTTGCCAACTTGTCGTGGCACCAGACTATCAACAACCGTTGTGCATTACATTTCCGAATGGAGAAACACCATTCACACTCAAGACATGCTTAATACATCTTCTACCAACTTATCATGGCTTGCCTAGTGAAAATCCTCACAAACACCTCAAAGAATTCCATATGGTTTGTTTAAGTACAAAACCACAGGGAGTGTCTGAAGACCAAATAAAACTTCACGTTTTCCCTTTTTCTTTAGCTGATATTGCCAAAGATTGGTTATTTGACTTACCTTCAACCTCGGTTACAACTTGGACTAACATGGCTTGACTTTTTCTTGCCTGGTTCTTCCCTGTGGCCAAGGCAAACAAACTAAGGCAGAACATCTTGAGTATCCGACAAAAGGATACCGAGTCGTTATACGACTACTGAGAGCGATTCAAGAAGCTGTGCACAAATTTCCTACAACACAGGATATCAGAACAAACACTTCTTCAGTATTTTTATGAAGGCCTATCTCCGATGAAAATGAAGATGATCGATGCAGCAAGTGGAGGGGCACTTGTGAACATGACCCCAACAATGACAACTCTAATCTCTACGATGGCCGCTAACTCCCAGCAATTTCACCCTTTAAGTGAACCCTCTCGACGAGTTCACGAGGTAAGTACATTTTCCCCAGAGAATAAAATTGACAAACTAGCTGACATAGTTCAATCCCTTGTCGCAGAAAAAAGAATTGCAGCTAGACTTTGTGGGATATGCACGAGTCCAGAACATCTAACGAATTTCTTTCCGATGATACAAGAGGAGGATGCTACGCAGGCAAATGCCATAGGTAATTTTCTCGGACCTCCTCATAGATAATACAATCCCAGTGCTAATACATACAACCTAAGATGGAAAGATTATCTGAACTTCAATTACGCACAAAACCAAAGACCAAATCAAGCATACCAGTAGAGACAACCTTATCAGCACCCGAAGTCATCTTTAAAGTCCATTGTTGAACGTTTGGCGATATCTCAAGAGAAGTTTTAGAACCGCACCGAGGCCCATCTACAAGAGTTGGACAAGCAAATGAGCCAATTAGCTCAGACAGTAGGGTGACTCGAGACTCAAGGTAAACTACCCTCACAAACTGAACCAAACCGAATAGAGAACGTCAACTCCATCAAACTACGAAGTGGCACCATCGTCGAACCAAAATCCACGAAGGAAGACAACCAAAAGGAAGATAAGGAAAACGTGCAGTATTCCACCAGACATAGTACATCGGGTTCGTCCTCTACTCGCTCTCCTTACGCCGTACCACCTCCTTTCCCATTGAGGTTGGTAAATCGAGACAAACAAGCTGAAGAGAAAGAGATCTTAGATGTGTTCTGGGAAGTGGAAATCAATATCCCACTCATTGAAGTAATCCGAAAAGTACAAGGTATGTCAGGTTCCTAAAAGATCTATGCACTAATAAAAAAACGGCTTACCGGAATCGAGAAAGTAAATATGGGAGAACACGTCTCCGCAGTTTTTCAGCGAAGGCTACCGCCAAAGTTGAAGGACCAAGGTATGTTTGCCATTTCCTGCAAAATTGGTATAAACGTGCAATGTGCGATTTATGGGCTTCTATTAACGTTATGCCCCTTTCTCTATATAACTCATTGTCTGCTGTGCCCTTGAAGGATACAAAGGTGACTATACAGCTAGCTGACTGATCCGTAATATACTCGGAAGGACTCTTCGAGAATGTTCTAGTAAAGGTAAATGACCTCATATTTTCGGCAGATTTCTATGTAATAGACATGGAAAACGATCGGTCCAACACTTCTTTAGAGATTCTTCTCGGCCATCCCTTTCTAAGCACAACACATACAAAAATTGATGTAAGAAACGGAATTCTTACAATGGAATTCGATGGTGAGGTTGTTAAATTTGATGTTTATAAAGCAATGAGATACCCTGATAATGTTGCTAGTTTAAACTTTGTTGATATTATTGAACCTGCCATTGAAGAATTTTTTGAGTCTAATTTTATTAATGATATATGCAGAGTGTAAAGCGTTTGGGTGTTCTCTATTTATGAGCGCAAGTGCACACTCCTGTCAAGTTATAGTATATAAGATATCGTCTCCCACAGGGATTGGACAACTTGATTCGAATTATTGTTCGTCCACAAGAAAAGTAAATGCACAAGTAAGTTGGTTGTTCGAGAAAAATAGTAAAAAAACACAATTATTGAAGAGGAAGTGATCAGATTGATAGAGAGGGCATGGTTATGCTGCTGCTTAGTGTGAAACTGCGTTGAATAGGTCAAGTTGTTTTGCGCTGCCAGACTCTGCTGCCTCGGCAGATGATGGTAGGTAGACTGCTGAGACCCTCTCACTACCTCGGCAGAGGAATGGAATTGTGTCTCAGCGGCAAACTCGGCAGAACTACAAGGCTCGACAGAACGCTTCAAAAGTGACCCCGCTTATGTCTAAGTCAGAGTTCTGTTGATGCCCACTGCAGATAATACCAGTCGCGGCGTGAATCATGCAAAGACAGCAAGGTTGATTCATCCTCTTTTAGCCGCCGTAAACCCTTAACCTATGTTTAGGCCGGATTAATCGCACCGTCTATAGATAAAATCGTACTTACTCCTTTCGTGAGTTCGACTCTCTCTATACCGAACAAATGGATAGAATTCAACTAATCTTTCGCCTTAATTGAAAACTATGAAGAACATGGAATAAGTAAACCTTGTAATTTTATTTGCAAAAACAAACTTGAAAACCTAAACAACCGTTCTCTGAACTAATTACAACATAACCCAAACCCAAAGAGAAATTTAGAACATGTCGGCGGCAAGAAAACCTAAACTATGCCTAAGGAAAACCTCTCTCTCTCTCTTTGAACTAGAATTACAATGGGTATATATAGGCATTAGCTAGGTCTAGTCCTTCTTGAAGTAGAAGTCTTCAAAGTAACTTTTCACAATAAATGTGACTTTAAACTCCGACTTCTTTGAGTTGAATGTGGACTTTATCACATTACCTTGTTCCATAAGCAATCTCGAGATTCACCTTCGGCGTCTTTGCCCGCTGCTACAGACGTCAGAAAATTGAGTGAACAACATCAATAGAATCAGGATTTTTTGCTCTACAGATCGCACTCCGGTTCTCCAATTCCATAGTCTGCTGTCATGGGTGACACGGTGGGCGGCGGCAGCAGCTGTCTCTATCTAGAACTACATCTGTACAACTTATTGGTTCGCTACCTCAACATCGCATCCTCAGCTCCTCTTTCCCTCTGTCAGCCTCTAGTACCTAAAACCAAAAGTACACTAAAACGATACCTTTTCTTTACCAAACAAAGGATAATTTAGAAAAAAAACATGGCATAGTAAAAACATATTGTAAAATGCAATGCATGGTCCTAATTATGCCTAAAATGTACTAAAAACAACAATAATATGAGATGGAATGTGCATGAAATATAGAACTTGTGGACACTTTACACACCCCCAAACTCGAACTATTGCTTGACCTCAAGCAATGCAACCTAAACATACTTGCCCTTATATTAATTAGAAAGAAAACTTGTTTTCAACTTGATTTCGAACCTCAAGGCCGTGACACCTATATTAGATTAGTGAAGGGAACTTAGCAAGAAAATAACTCATAATTAATTTCTAATGCCAGTGCAGTGTGTGCAGGACTATATACAGGTTGAATTATGAAAAATAACTAGATAAACAAAGATACTGTTATGATATGTAAGGTTGCTGCCGAGACAGCACAATTAAGCACAATATTTAATCATGGCAATGAGGGCTTCAGCTTATCACAACTACTCTTCTAGGTCTGAAATTAAGATAGGAGCAAACTACAAAACCCTGAACCCATAGAGTAGAGTCATCCCGTGAAAACTTTCATTCACTCATGCTAATTTGTACGTCACTTCAAAACTTTCAGATTCATGAACTTTGATAGTAGCGGAGTGTCCTCACACACGATTCTTCCTAGAGCTTGTTGCGGGCACCTCTAGGGTAAAACAACAATGTTCTTTGTTTTTCTTTCACTGCCGTGGCAGTGCTGTATTTTTCTATTTTTGTTTTCTGCCTCGGCGGCTACCTGCAACTATTGTTAGAACTGTTGCGTGTAAAAGAGTTTATCGCAATAAAGTGCAAGTGTACACGACGCAAGTAGTAAAGTGATACACGAAGTATCGGATGTCGAATCCACAGGGACTGGAAATAGCTCTATCCTTGTATTGCTGCACAAAAGAGAAAGAAGAGAGTTCAATTGTTTGTAAGGAAATATTGAAGAATATTGAGGATAAAAGATTTAAAGGATTCAGGGTAAAGAAATAGGCCGGTATTGAATTGCTTAGTAGTGCAGGTGTTGCACTGTATAGGACTTCCTGTTCTGTCGTCGTTCCTGTCGCGGCAGCACCTGCGGCGGCAGCAGTCTGTTGTTGTCGCGGCATCGATCACACAACTCTGTACTTCAAGCTTGGCAAGAATCCCTGTTGTGACTTGTCCTATCCCTAGGTCCAAATCTGTCGATGAACACGTCTTAAATGATACCTCCCGGCGTGAATCGAAGGATGAACACCGATGTTGTTGAATTCTTCCTTAGCCACTTAACCTCGTCCTATCCCTAGGTCCGAGATAGTTCAACCATAAACTGGAGAACCTGTACTTATTCCTTTCGTATACCTAACTCTCCCGATATTAAGTAAATGAATGATCTCACAATGCTCTCCCGATACTCTTGTAAGATGTTGGAAACAAGAATAAGCAAACTTGAAGTTATTTTATTGAACAAAAAAAATCCTAAAACAGTACAATCCTTGCAACTACTTTACAATATCAACCCTTAGCCCTAGGGGAAGTTTAGAACATGATGAGAAGGGGGAAAATGACTAGGGTTTTGGGGAAGACGGCTAGAGAATAAGATATCCTTCCCTAGGTCGAATTACATGCCTTTATATAGGCCTTGGGTTCAAGTTTTCTAATAAGGTAAGAGTACAAGTTTAAATTAAAGTACAACTCAATTAAAGACTAAATCTCTTGAGCAGATGCCTTTAACTCGTCCTCTTTTCTTGCTTTGGGTTTCTTCCTTGAACTTTGGGCTTGGCCTTCATTCTGATCTAGGGATCAGAAAAATATAGGAGTGACCCACGACATACCGACTTAATTTTCTCTATCTGTCAAGCTCCACTTCACTTTTCCCATCACCATTGCTGTCGTCATTGGCTGCCACGACAGTGGCCACGGCAACGTCGTCCTTCTCGACTCCAGTCCTATGTTCCAGCTCTGCTTCTCTACTGCCCTGAATCTGCTACAGCAGCTACCTGCAAAAGTAACCAAAATCAGTAGCAACTGTGCCATTTTATATAATTGTGATGTATATGTGAAACTGTACCTAAATGCACTAAATTATGCTTGAATGCAGCAGAAATATGGGTTAAATAGGGGGTAAAATATAGAACTTTTGCACACTCAACACACCCCCAAACTCAAGTTCTTGCTTATCCTCAAGCAATTAAGACCTAAAACGAAAAATAAAAACTTTTTGTTGGCTTAAAACAGTGAACTTTTCCTTACCTACCATTCATGCCCTATTGTGAACAACACCCTGTTGGATAATTTAGGATTCATTCGGAACCTTGCTATAATTCTCGTGTAGTGTGTGCATGTTTTGTGAACAATTATATGCCTAGAATCCTTTAGTTTACTAGAATAGCTAAGCCACTCACTTGAATTTTTATGCCAACTTTCATTTTCTTGGAGGCAATTCTTAGGCTCCTTTAGTTTTTTATTAGACTCGATTTTCTTTTCTTAATTTAAGTTTGACTAGAGCCTGTTTCGGGCACCTCTAGCTAACTTCGTAGAGCCGGTTTCGGGCACCTCTAGGTGTATTGAGTCTACTTTTTCTTAACTTCTTTTCCTAGAGCCAGTGTTAGGCACCTCTAGGGGCAACTCAAGTGTTTAAGCTTTTTCATATTCTAGTTTACCAGTAGAGTTCTAGACAGTATAAGAGTCACAAAGGGTGTTTAAGGATCAGAACTATAGTAAGGCTCTAAACTATTCCTAAAAATATCCTAAAGGCACTGCCACGACAGAGGCTGTCACGGCAGGTAAGTTCAGTTCAAGGACTTAAGCCAATTTTTTTTGACAAAAATAAACTTAAATAATAATTAATACTTAGACACAAATTTGAACCTAAAAACACTTCATTACTAGAGGGATGCCTCCCCCAAACTCAAGGGTTGCATTGCCCTCAATGCATGATGACAGAAAATAAAAACAACAATACATCACAATAATAATAAAATAACAAAACAAAAAAACAAGATACAAACTTAATTTCAGGTGCTGTCGTCGCTGCTGCTGCTACTGATCTCTAGCTGCCGGCGGGCAGTGACCTTCAATGTCGATGCCGGCATAATGCTCGGAGAGGCGGAGGCAGTCTTCTTCTTAGCTTCCCTTGGGGGCTGGATACGATTAGGTGAGATCCGGGTGGGCCTTTCCAGCACTTGTACCTCCTCTGATGAGCTGCTGCTTCTGCTACTGCTGCTGCTGCTGGCAGACTTGCCCTGGCCGGATGGTCCTTCACTAGTGTTGGGCTTCTGCCTTTTCATCGGAGTGAACTCCCTTGAAAGGTTTCGTTTGACAGAAGGCTCCCCATCAGAGTCCTGCCAGATGGAGGAGGAAGAGAACCCGACGATAAAATCATCAAGTTCACCCAGCGGCCCCTTTCATTTCTCTCCTCTGGCTGAGACAGTGGCGGTGTGGCTGCCGCCTTCAGCTGTCGCGGCCGGGGTTGGGGTGGATGCAGCAGAGGGTGTTTTTGGTGTGGAAGCAGGAGTGGGGGTATGGGCAGGTGTAGGGGCAGCAAAATAATGTTCTAGGAAAGCAGGAAATTGTACATTTGCAAAATTTAAATTGTTTTGAATAAAATGTACCATTGTTGCTGTGAAGTCTCTGACGAAACTCATCAGACCAAGCTGCTGTTCCTCCATCTTTTGTAGTGTGGTTAGGATTTGAGTGGAGGAGTCTACTGGAGAAGCTGCTACTGTTGACTGTTGCTGCTCTGCGGCGGCAGGATCTGTCTGAGTGGGCTCTGCGGGCTCCTTTGCCGCGACAGACGAGTTGAAGAAGGAGAGGGGTGTGGCTGCTTTCAACTCTATTAAACTGAATATGTTGCGCTCCGTCCATCCCTTTCCTCGGACCTTGTAATCTTCAGGGATTTCGGGAACGTTGTGGCCGTGACAGATCTCGGTGATGAGGTACGGGAATAAAAAGGGGCCTGATGGCTTAAGAGCACACTCCAAAATTCCCTCTCTTATATACCGACCGACATTAATAGGTCTCTCATTTAAAATGGAGTGAACGAGAGCTAACCTGGGTCGGTCGACCGTGCTGTTGTGGGAAGAAGGCATTATCCTCTTCTTGACGAAGTGGTTCCATAGTTTTGCTTCTGGAGTGAGTTGAGTGCGTTTCACTGTCCAATGATGCTTGGGATCAGTATTCCACTCTGTCCCCTCTTCAGTTAATTCTGCCATGACAACATCATAGTCTGCCATCTACAGACTTTCCACGAACCTCTTGTGTCCGTTTTCCCTTTTGCTGATGAAGATTCTATAGAGGGTATTGATGTATTTTGGCTCAAAAGTGACTTCCTTACCTCGCACTGTCACGGTCTTTGTGTCCTTGCTGTCGATGGCATCATAGAATTCTCTGACCAACGTGACATTCATCTCCGCTGGCTGGGCAGCAAACATCTGCCATTTGAGGGCTTTGATCTTTTGAGCTATGAATGGTTCGAGCCCTAAGTCTTCCGTGCGTTTGGTGTAAAGGAACCCTCTCTCTTCCCACATCTCCCTCTTTTGGAAGGAGGTGTAGTAGCGGTCGACGGATTTGGTGGTGGCAAAGCAGTTGGGGAGTCTATCGTGGCTAGGTGTGCCGGCTGCTGCAGCAGAGCTGGAGGCAGCACTTCGTCTTGTTTGTCTGGTACTCATAGTTGCAAGGCTGTAGAAAATGAAAGAAATTTAAGATCTAGAGAGAAAGCAAGTTGAGAGAGTAAAAGTGAGGTGAACAAATGAATAGTTAAATGGGGTTTATATAGATGGATGGGTTGCTGCCCGTTGGAGCTGTAACGGTAGACGCGAATAACGGGGCCAGCTGTTACGCGGTTTCTGACACGTCTGTCACGCGTTTCCGTGTCTGCTGCGCGTCTGTCACGCATTTCCGTGTCTATTACGCGTTTGTATGTTTGCCGCGGCAGCGTGGTGACATGCTGTCTTTTCCGCGTCTGTCGCGACCGCTGTTGACAGGCTGTGACGACAAACTCCTCCTTTGGGCTGGTGGTGAGATGGTGGGCTGGTTCACTTCTTCTCCTCTCATTGTTTCCTTTATTTCCTAAAAATAATTAAAATAAAAACTTAGTTCCTAAAAATAAAATAATTCTAATTTCCTAATAAATAAATATATATAAATAATAGTAATAATAATAAAAATAAAATTAAGTTAAATTAGGGATGCCTTAAGGGGCATCTCCTAAAGTAACCACTTCCTGCATCCTTGGGGCTTCAGTCCCCTGATAATGCTTTAATATCTGTCCGTTGACTTTAAATTGGTGCCCGTCTTTTAAGGATTTGATCGTGATGGCACCATGGGGAAAAACTTGAACAACTTGGAATGGGCCGAGCCATCTAGATTTCAGCTTCCCTGGGAAAAGTTTCAACCTAGAGTTAAATAACAATACAAGCTGCCCTGGGCAGAACTGTCGTGGCAGCAACTTCTTGTCATGCCACCTCTTGGTCTTGTCCTTGTAAATCCTTACGTTGTCGTAGGCCATTGGTCGAATTTCTTCAATTTCATTCAAGTCAAGTAACCTCTTCTGTCCTTCCTTGTCTAAGTCCATGTTCACTGCTTTGATAGCCCAATAAGCTCTGTGCTCTATCTCAACAGGTAAATGGCATGTTTTTCCATATATCAGCCGGTAGGGTGACATTCCTAATGGTGTCTTAAATGCTGTTCTATAGGCCCAGAGTGCATCATTGAGGTGTAAAGACCAGTCCCTTCGAGTGGGTTTAACCATCTTTTCAAGAATATTCTTTACCTCCTTGTTGGATATTTCGGTCTGTCCATTGGCCTGAGGGTGATATGCTGTTGCGATCCGATGTTTTACGCCATATTTTCTTAAGGCAGCAACAATTACCCTATTGCCGAAATGTCTCCCTTCATCACTGATGATCGCCTTCGGTATGCCAAATCTGGAAAAAATGTTTTTGTGCAAAAATCTATGAACAGTCTTGGCATCGTTTTTCTGTGTGGCGATCGCTTCAACCCATTTGGACACGTAGTCCACTGCCAGTAGGATGTAGAGGTTCCCACTTGATGCTGGGAACGGTCCCATGAAACCAATCCCCCAAACGTCGAAGATTTCGACTTCTAAGATGTTTTGCAACGGCATCTCATGTCGTCTTGAGATGTTCCCAGTCTGTTGACACTTGTCACAGCTTTTGTAGAATGCTTGGGCATCCTTATACAGTGAGGGCCAATAAAAACCAGACTGTAAAACCTTGGCAGCAGTTTTGTTCCCACCTAAGTGTCCTCCATATGGTGAAGCATGGCAGTGGTGAAGCACAACTTCCTGCTCATCCTGTGGTACACACCTCCTGATGATCTGATCTGCACAATGTTTGAAAAGAAGAGGTTCGTCCCAATAATAATGTTTAACATCATTTTGGAACCTCTTCCTTGCTTGGTAATTAAGTTCAGGAGGTAATATTCCGCTAACTATGTAATTAACGAAATCAGCATACCAGGGAAGTTCAGAAAACTTACCTGCCGCCATGGCTCTCGCGGCAGTGCTCGTGGCAGTAAACAACTGCTCGTCAGGGAAAGTCTCCAGTATGTGAGTCTTGTCTGTCGGTAGACTTTTTCCCATCTCCAATCTTGACAAGTGGTTTGCAACTTGGTTTTCTGTCCTCTTTTTATCCTTGATTTCAATGTCGAACTCTTGCAACAGCAGAATCCAACGTATCAGTCTAGGTTTTGCATCTTTTTTTACAAACATATACTTCAGTGCAGAGTGATCTGTGTGGACCACCACCTTCGTTCCAAGTATGTAGGCACGAAACTTGTCAATCGAAAACACCACTGCTAACAGTTCCTTTTCTGTTGTGGTGTAATTCACTTGGGCATCGTTTAGTGTTTTGCTGGCGTAATAAATTACATGGAATAGCTTGTCCTTCCTCTGCCCAAGTGCTGCCCCTACAGCGTAGTCACTGGCATCACACATAATTTCAAATGGCAAACTCTAGTCTGGTGGCTGTACAATTGGGGCTGTTACCAACTTCTCTTTCAGGATTCTGAATGCCTCAGTACATTCAGTATTGAAGTCAAAGGGACGATTCTGTTCCAGTAGGTGGCATAGAGGCTTGGTGATCTTCAAAAAATTTGCAATAAACCTTCGATAAAACCCAACATGCCCCAAGAAACTCTGAATTCCCTTGACTGTGGTGGGTGGTGGCATCTTTTCAATCACCTCTATCTTTGCTCTGTCGACTTCTATGCCGCGGCAGCTAACCTTGTGGCTGAGGACTATCCCCTCATCCACCATGAAGTGACATTTTTCCCAGTTTAACACCAAGTTCGCTTTCTCGCATCTTTCGAACACCTTCTGTAGGTTGCCTAAACAACCTTCAAAACTGTCTCCAAAGACGAAAAAATCGTCCATAAATATTTCCAGGAAATCCTCCACCATGTCAGAGAATATTGCCATCATACACCTCTGGAATATTGCTGGTGCATTGCAGAGTCCAAATGGCATTCTCCAGAAAGCGTACGTGCCGTATGGGCAAGTGAAAGTCGTTTTCTCTTGATCCTCCGGTGCAATAGCTATCTAGTTATAACCTGAGTAACCATCAAGAAAGCAATAATAAGGTTTTCCCGCTAATCTATCAAGCATTTGATCAATAAAAGGTAGGGAAAAATGGTCTTTCCGGGTAGCTTTGTTAAGCTTCCGGTGATCCATACAAACCCTCCAACCGGTCACAATCCTGATTGGGATTAATTCGTTTTCTTCATTGGTTACCACAATTATTCCTCCTTTTTTCGGAATGTACTGTATCGGGCTCACCCACTTACTATCCGAGATGGCATAAATTATCCCAGCGTCTAGCCATTTGATAATTTCTTTTCGAACCACTTATCGCATAACGTCATTTAATCGTCTCTGGGCATCAATGGTCCGCTTGTGATCATCCTCTAGGAGAATTTTGTGCATGCATAGTGCCAGATTGATGCCTTGGATATCAACTATCGTCCATCCAATAGCCTTTTTATGCTGCTGCAGCATCCCTATCAACTGTTGTTCCTGTTCCTGCATTAACTTGGAAGAGATGATTACGTGCAACATATCATTTAATCCAAGGAAAACATATTTCAGCTGCCCTGGCAGGGGCTTAAGGTCTAGAACAGGTGGTTCTACAGTTGAGGGCTTTTGGATGATGTGTTCATTCGAGGTATAGTTTAAGGGCTCGAATAACTTACCTGGACGATTTCCTATCCAGTTTACCTCCTCTTGGCCTTCAGTGTCTGATATATCAGAATCTGAGGAGCTGCTGTCCTTGTTGCTGCCGTGACAGTCTTCCAGATGGCTACTGTGGCAGTGACCAAATTTAATGTCATGGCAGCACGACCTGATGCAGGGTTGATCAAGGGTTACTTCAGTGATAGCCTTGCATTCTTCTTCTGCATCAGCATGTTTGATTGCCTTAAGAACATTGAGCTTGATCTCTTGATCATTCACTCTCATGGTAAGCTTTCCCTTCTCTACATCAATCAGTGATCTGCCTGTGGCTAGGAAGGGTTGCCCCAGGATGATTGGTGCATTCTCATCTGCTTCACAATCTAAAACAAGAAAGTCAACAGGAAAAATAAACTTATCCACTCTTACCAAAATGTCTTCGATCTTCCCTTCTGGTTGCACGTAAGAGCGGTCTGCCAGCTGCAGCATAACTGTCGTGGGTCGTGCTCGTCCAATACCTAATTTCTGAAATACAGATTTGGGCATTAAATTAATACTAGCACCTAGATCACAAAGTGCCTTACCCACGAATTTATCACCAATTATGCATGGTATGACGAAACTCCAAAGATCCTTATTTTTCTGGGGTGGATGCCTGTGCAGAATAGTCATGCATCCTTCTGTCATTTTTACCGTTTCGAATTCCCCAAGTCTGGATTTTTTCGACATAGCATCCTTGAGAAATTTCACATAACCGGGCATCTGGTTGATGGCATCTAACATCGGTATGTTAATGTGAACCTGCTTGAAAATATCATAGATCTTTTTAAACTGGTACTCATGTTTCTGCTTCTGTAACCGCTATGGAAAAGGAGGTGGAGGACGGTAATCTTCAATTCGTCCCTCCCATGATATTCAGATTTGAGGAGGCTTAGGTTCTTCAGAATCTTTGTCTTTCTCCCCTGTCCCTTCTGCTGCCGTGACATGTGTGGCGGCAACAGGTTGTTTATCTTCTGCCGGGGCAGTGTTCGCGGCAATCGATTCTAGGGCTGGTTCCTTAACCGGTTTGGCTGTCTTCTCCAGCCCTGGCAGTTGTTTCCCACTCCTTGTTGTAAATGCTTTGCACTGCTCATGTGTGGGTTGTCTAGCGACTTCAGTATCGCTAGGGAATCCTCCGTTTTGTCTTGGCTTAATATGCTGGGAAACCTGGCCCATCTGTGTCTCCAGTGATTTCAGTGTAGCCTCATGGTTAGTCATTCTCATCTCTGTTTTATCCATGAATGACTCAGTCTTCTTGACTAAGTGATCCATGTTTGCCATGTACGCTCCTGTCTGTGACATGAAAGTGGCCAAAGTCTGCTCCAGTATACTAGGCGCGGCTGCCGGTTGCTGTTGCGACTGCTGTTGCAGTTGCTGCCGTGTCAGAATTCTGGGTGCCCCCTGATTTTGGGTGTTCTGCACTTGAGGATTCAGTGCGTTGTTTGGGTTACTCCAGGAGAACTTGGGGTCTTTCCTCCAGTTGGGATTGTAATTGTTGGAGTCATAGTTTCTCGGCTTGTTATAGTTTCCAACATACATCCCTTCCTCTAGCTGTAGCGGCCAGTCTTTCGAGCTATGATTCCCACTGCAAGTTTCACATACCTCTTCTGCAGAGTAGACAAGTTTTGAGTCTTTCTTCAGCAAGTTTTCTACTGCCTTTGTGAGGTACGCAACCTGTGTTTTATGGGAATTTTCGGCTTCATAATCCTTCACAGCTAGTACTCGTTTACCTCTCCTCACTGTGGGAAATTGCTCTTCATTTTTCGCCAAATTTTTCAATACTACCATGGCTTCGTCTGGGTCTTTGTCCAACAACTTTCCATTCGCTGCTGAATCTATTCTCATCCGGGTATGTGTGTTGGCAGCATTGTAAAATTTTATGACTTGATTCCAAACAGGGAATCCGTGCATCGGGCAATTTCTCAGTAGAGTGGTAAACCTGTCCCATGCCTCGTGCATTGGCTCGTCATCTTCTTGTTGAAAAGTATCAATTTCATTACGTAATCGCTCAGATAAATGGGAAGGATTAAAACGAGATAAAAATTCACGAGTTAGATCCGCCCAAGTTCGTATTGAACCCGGCGTTAGTTTGTTCCACCAAGTTTTCGCTCTGTCCCTTAGTGAATGGGGAAATAACCGAAGCCTCAGTATCTCCGGATTTACTCCTGGTAGTCTAAACGATCCACAGATTTCCTGGAACATTTTCAGATGTTCTCTAGCATCCTCTGTAGCAGCACCACTAAATTGGCCAGCGGAATTGATCATGCTGAACATCACAGGTTTCAGCTCGAAATTTTCAGCTTCCACGTCTGGCAGGGTGGTCTCCAGTTCCATATGATCATTGAGCATGTATTCACGACATGACCTTCGTGCGGCCATGGCGGTGGCAGGCGGTCCGTTTTCTTCAACCACGATAGGATCTTCAGGATGTTCAGGATTCCATTGGTTGTTCCTCCCGTTATGAATGGCTTCTAACTGTTCCTCAAGGTAATCATTTCTGGCTATCAAAAGACGAACTCGGTTCTTGAGATTGTACGAGCGTTCGATTTCAGGATCTAGTTGATACTCAGGTTCTTTGCCTCGTCTAGATCTGCGCATAAGCAAACGAAAAACCTTGTGAAAAGCACAGGGTGAACAGTCCCAATAAAAACAGAAAAATTAAAAAGAATGTGCAGAAAAAGTAAGGTAAAGATATGTTACCAGTCCCCGAAAACGGCGCCAAAAACTTGTTGCATGTAAAAGAGTCTATCACAATAGAGTGCAAGTGTACACGACGCAAGTAGTAAAGTGATACACGAAGTATCGGATGTCGAATCCACAGGGACTGGAAATAGCTCTATCCTTGTATTGCTACACAAAAGAGAAAGAAGAAAGTTCAATTGTTTGTAAGGAAATATTGAAGAATATTGAGGATAAAAGATTTAAAGGATTCGGGGTAAAGAAATAGGCCGATATTGAATTGCTCAGTAGTGCAGGTGTTGCACTGTATAGGACTTCCTGTTATGTCGTCGTTCCTGTCGTGGCAGCACCTGCGGCGACAGCAGTCTGTTGTTGTCGCGGCAGCGATCACACAACTCTGTACTTCAAGCTTGGCAAGAATCCCTGTTGTGACTTGTCCTATCCCTAGGTCCAAATCTGTCGATGAACACGTCTTAGATGATACCTCCTGGCGTGAATCGAAGGATGAACACCGATGTTGTTGAATTCTTCCTTAGCCACTTAACCTCGTCCTATCCTTAGGCCCGAGATAGTTCAACCATAAACTGGAGAACCTGTACTTATTCCTTTCGTATACCTACTCTCCCGATATTAAGTAAATGAATGATCTCACAATGCTCTCCCGATACTCTTGTAAGATGTTGGAAACCAGAATAAGCAAACTTGAAGTTATTTTATTGAACAGAAAAAATCCTAAAACAGTACAATCCTTGCAACTACTTTACAATATCAACCCTTAGCCCTAGGGGAAGTTTAGAACATGATGAGAAGGGAGAAAACGACTAGGGTTTTGGGGAAGACGGCTAGAGAATAATATATCCTTCCCTAGGTCTAATTACATGCCTTTATATAGGCCTTGGGTTCAAGTTTTTCTAATAAGGTAAGAGTACAAGTTTAAATTAAAGTACAACTCAATTAAAGACTAAATCTCATGAGCAGATGCCTTTAACTCGTCCTCTTTTCTTGCTTTGGGTTTCTTCCTTGAACTTTGGGCTTGGCCTTCATTCTGATCTAGGGCTTAGAAAAATATAGGAGTGACCCACGACAGACCGGCTTAATTTCCTCTATCTGTCGAGCTCCACTTCACTTTTCCCATCACCATTGCTGTCGTCATTGGCTGCCACGGCAGTGGCCACGGCAGCGTCGTCCTTCTCTGTAACCCCCTTAACCCGGCCTAGACGGTTGACCCGAATTAAGAAAGTCACACGGGGAAAACCAAAGTCAACCCGAAAGTCAACCTTGATTAACGACCCTTTTTTTTCTTTTAAAAACTTATCTAGATGCACATTAACCCTAAAAATGATCATACAAACGACATACTAAAAGATCATAAACATCAGAGATCAAACAAGGACCCAATTGAACAATTTACAACTTTAGGGACCAAATTGTAAATTCTGATAAATATGAGGACTTAGCCTAAATTAAAGTTACCATCTTGAAATTAATCGTGTCTCATGCATCTCAGCCAAATTTCAGCTCAAAAGAACATTCCAAACTCATACAATTGCACATACAAGATTCAGGACCAAAATGTAAACAATCCGAAACATATAACTGCCACTGTCAGCCCCCAACGGTCAGCCGTTCCGAAACGGGGGACAGCCCGTTTCGAAACTCGGGGCCGTTCCGCAACGCGTACCGGAACGGGGTCGGGCAGTAGCATATCCGTTCCGGAACGGTGTTGCCCGTTTCGAACGCCTGGGCTGCTTCGAGGCACCCGTTCCGAAACGGCAGGCACTGTTCCGAAACGGCCTGCACAAAATGCAGAATTTTACCTACTTTAACAAGCAATTGACCAACCAATCATGCTCCAAATGCCACCAAACTTTACCAGCATGCAATTCATCATACAAGAGACATGTTTGCATCAACCAATCAACGTATTAGCATCACATATGAAAAGCCCCAAATCTAATGGCATGCTTCCTACACAAGCAACTATTCAAGCATAAAACCTCCAATGCATACATGTAAAGGCCAATTACAAAACCAGCATTATCAGCGACATTAAACATACTCAAGGAGTTCAAAACATCTCCAAACAACATTCACAAAGGTCCCCCATTGCCATACACCAAAAGCTAAATGTGTTCGATAAAACCTTTCCATACTTGAGCTTAGTTTTCCCTTGGTTGCTTGCCTTCCTTGCTGCCCTCAAATCACCTTAATGTTCTGCATTATTGGTTTAAGAAAATGAAAGAGAGCGTAAGCAAAAGCTTAGTGAGGAAAGCTCCTTAAAACCACACAATAATGCATTTATAAAACTCATTCATAAATCATGCTTCAAGATACACTTTAACATGCTCACAAGCAAACTTTAAACAAGCATCTCATGCTTCATATCATTACATGTCATATTGGCCACAAGTGATACATTTCATCTTTTAAAAAAAACAAGATCAACATAAGACTCACACATGGACTTTTAAACACCACTGTGATCTTATAATTTCCAAGAACCACACAAGGACTTTTAACCACCTTTGTGTTCTTCCCAAGGACTTTTAAACACCTTGGCCCCAAGGACTTTTAAACACCTTGGCCCATGGACTTTTAAACACCATGGCAAGGACCACACAAGGACTTTTAACCACCTTTGTGTCCTTAACAAGAACCATCCAAGGACTTTTAACCACCTTGATGTTCTTAAGTAACAAGGCTCACTCAAGGACTTTTAACCACCTTAGTGACCTTAGCAAGAATCATCCAAGGACTTTTAACCACCTTGATGTTCTTAAGTAACATGGCTCACTCAAGGACTTTTAACCACCTTGGTGACCTTAACCTTTTTCAAAACATCACTTGCCAATATACATCATTTCATCATTAAATCCACTGTTTTAAAGCATTAAACCAAGCCATATTCATCATGCATTTCAAAGCATCAAACTACATTTAATCAATGTTCAAAAACAAGGAACTCTTACCTTGAGCTTCCTTCAACATATGGCTTACAAAATCAGCAATAACCATGCTAAATCATGGTTTCAAAACAGAATTTAAAACATGCAATAAACCACATTGCACAACAACCAAACCATGGCCACCACTAGAGAGTATTTCCGAAAACTTACACTTGAGCTTAGCAAAGTTGTTTAGACTTAAACTAAGCTCCCAAGACATTGGTTTCAAAGCCGAAAACCCAATTTCACTCACCGATTCCACTTCGCCTCTTGTCGAAGCACCAATCAAGCCTCCGGATCACCACCACTTGGATCCAAAGATGACTCCCCTGTTTTAACACATCAAAACAGTAGATTAATGCATCATCATGCATTAATATCCTCAATGAAAGCACCTAAACTCGCTGCTCTCATCCCCACTCCATTTTCGGCCACCAAACACAACCGAAAATGCATCCAAACCACTTCTCAACAAAGCCCAGCCATTAACCATCAAAACCTAACATCCTTTAACATCATTTAACATCTAAAAAGAACCTAATAACATCCTTATACCTCCAGCAACACCAGATCCACAAGATCACCTCAAAAACAATCAAGAATCACAAGCTAAACTTAGGAAACCCAACCTATCCGGGATTGCATCAATCAAAACTCAATTCCTTATCAATTTAGAGTTCAAATAACATCAAAAACACATATCCAATCACAGATTTAACAGATCAAACGAAAATCATCAAAAATCACCAAATCTTGCATTATAAGCCAAGATCCATTTCACAACTTAAAAGCCTTTAATAAAACATCAATTAAGGATTGAAAACTTAGGAATTTCAGTAAAGAACTGATAGTTTAGAGGAGAAGGACGTTCTTACCTCCAAACTTGAGTTTCTCCTCTTTTTGGAATCAAAAACCTTGATGAATCAAGTAGCAAATGATGAGGTTTTGTAGATATGATGATTAGGAATCAAAAGAGAGTTGAAAGGAGAGATTTAGGTGAGAAAATCAGAAACAATTCTCTGGAAAGAAAGTGTTTGGGTTGAGAGAAAATGAGAGAAAAGAAAATAGGAAGTTAGTTATCAAAATGGCCAAAATGGCTTTCCCTCCTCTTTTGATATGTTTTAAAATCAGAATATAGCTTAAAATATCTTAGAAAAATCTGGAGAAACTACTTTTGGAATAATAGCTCCTTAAAGATTCAAAGTTTCAACCCTTTCTAAAACAGTCACAAAACTTTCAAAAATTACATTTTGGTCACTAGCCAAAATGTCACCCTTCCAAAACTCATTTTCCAAAATTGATTTCACAGTTCACTTATATATATATTAAAAGATGATTTTAGAACATTTTTCCATAATTTTAATGCAACCCGAACTAGGCTTTCCTAAATTCACCCTTTTAGATTCGAACAACACTTTGACCAAACCGGTCAACGCC
Organism: Hibiscus trionum; assembly: GCA_030270665.1. Lineage (NCBI taxonomy): Eukaryota > Viridiplantae > Streptophyta > Magnoliopsida > Malvales > Malvaceae > Hibiscus > Hibiscus trionum. The sequence goes on from BSYR01000011.1 coordinate 25,868,899, forward strand.
CAAAACTTCTAAGCCCAAAACCGGGGCGTTACAACTCTCCCCCCTTAAGAAATTTCGTCCCCGAAATTTACCTGAAGGAAAGAGATAAGGAAACTGCTTCAGCATGTCTTCCTTCCGCTCCCACGTGGCTTCCTCAACACCTCGATACTTCCACAGCACCTTCACCAACTCAATGGTCTTGCCACGAAGAACCTTGCTATCCGAATCCAGAACCTTCACCGGTTCCTCATCATAGGTCAAATCTGGATTCAATTCCACTTCCTCCACATGCATCACGTGCGAAGGATCAGATCTATACTTCCGGAGCATAGAAACATGAAACACATCATGAATCTTCTCCAACTCCTGAGGTAACCTCAGCTTGTACGCAACAGGACCCACACGCTCAACCACCTCGTATGGTCCAATGTACCTAGGGCTCAACTTACCCTTCCGGCCAAACCTCATCACCTTCTTCCAAGGCGAAACCTTCAAGAACACACGGTCACCCACCGCATACTCAATCTCCTTACGCTTCAAATCCGCGTAAGACTTTTGCCGATCAGAGGCAGCCTTCAACCGCTCACAAATGAGCTTTACCTTCTCTGTGGTCCCTTTCAACAAAGCCGGCATCGAAACCAACTTTTGACCAGTTTCAGCCCAACAAAGAGGAGTCCTACACTTCCTCCCGTACAAAGCCTCATAAGGTGCCATCTGAATACTTGCCTGATAACTGTTGTTATAAGCAAACTCAACCAAAGGCAGATGCTTCTCCCAAGAACCCTAAAACTCAATCACGCAGCACCTCAACATATCCTCCAAAATCTGGATAACACGCTCAGACTGACCATCCGACTGAGGATGATAGGATGTACTGAAATGCAACCTTGTACCCAGAGCTTGATGCAAACACTGCCAGAAACACGATGTGAACCTCGGATCCCTATCCGACACAATCGACTTAGGCACACCATGCAGCCGCACAATCTCAGCAATGTACAGCTCTGCCAACTTATCCAAAGAAAACGTGGTATGCACAGGCAAGAAATGCGCACACTTCGTTAGGCGATCCACAATCACCCAAACAGAATTCTTCTTCGAGGGAGACAAAGGTAAACCAGATACAAAATCCATGGTAACCCTTTCCCACTTCCATTCAGGGATTTTCAACGGTTGCAACAACCCTGAAGGAACCTGATGCTCAGCCTTAACTCGCTGACATACCAAACACTTGCTCACAAACTCCGCAACATCCTTCTTCAAACCCACCCAATAGTACTCATCACGAAGATCACGATACATCTTGGTACTACCAGGGTGCATAGCAAAAGGACTACTATGACCTTCAGTCAGAATAGCACGCCTCAACTCAGCATTAGCAGGCACTACTATCCGACTCCCAAAACACAACACACCATCATCATTAAAGCAGAAATCCGAAGGTCTACCCTCCGCGATATCCTGAACATGAGACACCAAGGAATCATCCAGCAACTGCTTATCCTTGATCAACTGAACCAAAGATGGTTTCACTTGCAACTCAGCAACAAGACCACCATCTTGCGATATGCTCAAGCTAGCAAACATAGCCCTCAGCTCAACAGCTACTTTCCTACTCAAGGCATCCGCAACAACATTAGCTTTTCCAGGATGATACTCAATCGTCAGATCATAATCCTTGAGCAACTCCAACCAACGCCGCTGCCTAAGATTCAACTCCTTCTGAGACATCAGATACCTCAAACTCTTGTGATCTGTGTACACAGTACACTTCTCACCATACAGATAATGTCTCCAGATCTTCAGAGCAAAAACCACTGCAGCCAGCTCAATATCATGCGTAGGGTAATTGCGCTCATGCACTTTCAACTGCCGCGATGCATAAGCCACCACCTTACCCTCCTGCATCAGCACACACCCCAAACCAACATAGGATGCATCACTATAAACCACAAACTCTTTCCCTAATTCAGGCTGAATCAAGATATGAGCTTGCGTCAAAGCCGCCTTAAGCTTCTCAAAAGCATGCTATCTCGCTTCCGTCCACTCATACTTAACATCCTTTTGCAACAACTTCGTCAAAGGAGCAGCAATCTTGGAAAAACCATCCACAAACCTTCGGTAGTATCCCGCCAAACCAAGGAAACTACGGACCTCATGAACAGACTTAGGAACCTTCCAGTTCATCACAGCCTCAATCTTCTGAGGATCGACACGAATCCCCTCAGCAGAAACCACATGCCCAAGAAACACCACCTCCTTAAGACAGAACTCACACTTGCTCAGCTTAGCATAGAGCTGATTCTCCAACAAAGCCTGCAGCACAATCCTCAAATGCTCTTCATGCTCCTCCTCAGTACGCGAGTACACGAGGATATCATCGATGAACACCACAACAAACTTGTCCAGGTATTCATAAAACACACGATTCATCATGTCCATGAAAGCAGCAGGAGCATTTGTCAAACCAAACGACATCACAAGGAACTCATAATGCCCATCCCTTGTCCTGAAAGCTGTCTTAGGCACATCCACATCCTTCACCTTCAACTGATAATACCCTGACCTCAAGTCAATCTTAGAGAACACAGCAGCTCCCCGAAATTGATCAAAGAGATCATCAATTCTCGGCAAAGGATACCGATTCTTGATAGTCAACTTGTTCAGCTGACGGTAATCAATGCACATTCTCATAGTGCCATCCTTCTTCTTCACAAACAAGACCGGTGCTCCCCAAGGTGACATACTCGGCCGGATGAAACCACGATCAAGCAACTCTTGCAACTGCGTCTTCAGCTCCTTCAGCTCCTTAGGTGCCCTTCTATAAGGAGTAATGGACACAGGAGTTGTATTCTCATACAGCTCAATTCCAATCTCCACCTCGCGGTTAGGAGGTAAACCAGGCAACTCCTCAGGAAAAACACCAGGAAACTCATTCACAACTCTGATATCTTGCACCCTCAACTCTTTAGAGCTAGGATTCATCACAAAAGCTAGATAGGCTTCGCAACCTTGCCTCAGCATCCTGCTCACCTCCAAGGTAGACACCACATTGGCAAGAAACTTCACATTCTCACCAACCACAACAACTTCATAATCATCCGCAAGCTTAAGCGAAACTCGTTTGTTTTCACAATCCACAACAGCACGATGCTCAGCAAGCCAATCCATACCAAGGATTACATCAAAACCATAAAAGGGCAACTCCATAAGATCAACATGAAAAACATGTTCTTGAACAACCAAGGGACACCTTCTATAAAGCTTTCGAGTCACAACAGTCTCACCAAAAGAACTAGTGACACGAACACCAACATCCAAAGACTCAACAGGCAAACCAAGCAATTCAGCATGCTCACGCAAAATGTATGAATGCGTAGATCCAGAATCTATCAAAGAAAGCAATGACAAGGATTGCAAAGTAAAGGTACCTGCAATCACATCCGCATCATTCCTTCCCTCACGCTGAGCATACACCCTCGCTTGGCCTCCACCTTCAGGCTGAATAGCCACAACATGGGCCACTCCACGACCACCTTCCTCTCTCCTCTGGAAATTACCACGGCCGCGCCCACGACCTCTCTGCGGTGCAGCAACAATAGAAGCACGCACTTGATCACCAACCAACCTAGGACAATCTCGCCTCAAATGGTCTGCGGATCCACAATTCCAGCAACCATTACCAGCTGTCGCAACAGGAGCTTGCACCTCCCTCACAGCACGAGGACAGTCACGCTTCATGTGACCCCGTGAACCACAAATCCAACAAGCACTCGGATCAGCTCTAGCATTGCCTCCCCGAGCAGGTGCACCACCACCCCTCTTAGCTGAGGACTGATACTTCAGGTCACGTCCCCTCTTGTTCGGTCCACCTCCGGAACTATACTCAGCAGCTCTCTTACCCAAACTTGCTCCAGCACCTTTCGCAGATAAACCCAAGTTCATCTCAATGTCCTTGGCTCGACCCACCAACACATCAAAATCATCATATTCGGTGGCCAACACATACATCTTCACATCCGTCACTAAACCATAACGAAATCTTTCGCACCTTGCCCGCTCATCAGGTACCAGCTCAGGTGCACACTGACTGAGTCGCACAACTGTACTTCATACTCAACCACATTCATGCTCCCCTGGGTAAGAGACATGAACTCTCGCTTCTTTTCATCCAGGTACCTCACACCAAGATACCTCCTCTTGAACACATTCAGAAAGAATGTCCAAGTTATGTCAGCTTCAGCCATCCCAGCTATAGTGGTCGTCCACCACGTATACGCATCATCCTGTAGCAAGGATACAACACACCCCAGCTTCTGCACATCAGTGCAACTCATCTGGCCCAAAATCCTCTTGGTACTCTCTAACCAAGCTTCAGAACCTTCTGCAGACATACCCCTAAACTCAGTCCCACCAAGACTGCGTAAGCGCTCCAAAGGTAGTCTAACACCAGCATCTCCCTGATGCCCAGCTCCTTGAGCTCCGGCTACTGCTGCTCGGAAAGCACCCGCAATAACTTGTACCAACATCGTCATGTCAGGCATAGCTTGCCCCTGACCAACCTCAGGTCCAGCAGCTCTAGCACCAGCTGCAGCCCCAGCTTCCTCAGCCCCAGCACCACCACCACCAGGTGGAGGAGGAGGTAACACCGCACTACCCGCATTCTCTTCATTTTCATTCTCATTCGGAGCCGTAGCTCGCACATTACTTCTCAACTCTCTACGTGGTGCCATACTTTAACCATGCAATCACAATGCAAATAAACAAAGTCGGGCCCAGCAAGGTAAACAATCCAAGTACTCAAGCTCAATTTCATTTAAAAGCAACATCATTTCTTAGCTTTGATATGGCAATGGGTACCCACAACATGCTTCATCACAACATACAACTCAATTGCATCAAATTCACATACTACTCAACATGTTTTCACTCAACAAGCATATATAGCAGACATACTTCAAACATTCACATACACATTCCCAATTACTTGAGAACTCAGCTCTGATACCACCAAATGTAACCCCCTTAACCCGGCCTAGACGGTTGACCCGAATTAAGAAAGTCACACGGGGAAAACCAAAGTCAACTCGAAAGTCAACCTTGATTAACGACCCTTTTTTTTCTTTTAAAAACTTATCTAGATGCACATTAACCCTAAAAATGATCATACAAACGACATACTAAAAGATCATAAACATCAGAGATCAAACAAGGACCCAATTGAACAATTTACAACTTTAGGGACCAAATTGTAAATTCTGATAAATATGAGGACTTAGCCCAAATTAAAGTTACCATCTTGAAATTAATCGTGTCTCATGCATCTCAGCCAAATTTCAGCTCAAAAGGACATTCCAAACTCATACAATTGCACATACAAGATTCAGGACCAAAATGTAAACAATCCGAAACATATAACTGCCACTGTCAGCCCCCAACGGTCAGCCGTTCCGAAACGGGGGACAGCCCGTTTCGAAACTCGGGGCCGTTCCGCAACGCGTACCAGAACGGGGTCGGGCAGTAGCATATCCGTTCCGGAACGGTGTTGCCCGTTTCGAACGCCTGGGCTGCTTCGAGGCACCCGTTCCGAAACGGCAGGCACTGTTCCGAAACGGCCTGCACAAAATGCAGAATTTTACCTACTTTAACATGCAATTGACCAACCAATCATGCTCCAAATGCCACCAAACTTTACCAGCATGGAATTCATCATACAAGAGACATGTTTGCATCAACCAATCAACGTATTAGCATCACATATGAAAAGCCCCAAATCTAATGGCATGCTTCCTACACAAGCAACTATTCAAGCATAAAACCTCCAATCCATACATGTAAAGGCCAATTACAAAACCAGCATTATCAGCGACATTAAACATACTCAAGGAGTTCAAAACATCTCCAAACAACATTCACAAAGGTCCCCCATTGCCATACACCAAAAGCTAAATGTGTTCGATAAAACCTTTCCATACTTGAGCTTAGTTTTCACTTGGTTGTTGCCTTCCTTGCTGCCCTCAAATCACCTTAATGTTCTGCATTATTGGTTTAAGAAAATGAAAGAGAGCGTAAGCAAAAGCTTAGTGAGGAAAGCTCCTTAAAACCACACAATAATGCATTTATAAAACTCATTCATAAATCATGCTTCAAGATACACTTTAACATGCTCACAAGCAAACTTTAAACAAGCATCTCATGCTTCATATCATTACATGTCATATTGGCCACAAGTGATACATTTCATCTTTTAAAAAAAACAAGATCAACATAAGACTCACACATGGACTTTTAAACACCACTGTGATCTTATAATTTCCAAGAACCACACAAGGACTTTTAACCACCTTTGTGTTCTTCCCAAGGACTTTTAAACACCTTGGCCCCAAGGACTTTTAAACACCTTGGCCCATGGACTTTTAAACACCATGGCAAGGACCACACAAGGACTTTTAACCACCTTTGTGTCCTTAACAAGAACCATCCAAGGACTTTTAACCACCTTGATGTTCTTAAGTAACAAGGCTCACTCAAGGACTTTTAACCACCTTAGTGACCTTAGCAAGAATCATCCAAGGACTTTTAACCACCTTGATGTTCTTAAGTAACATGGCTCACTCAAGGACTTTTAACCACCTTGGTGACCTTAACCTTTTTCAAAACATCACTTGCCAATATACATCATTTCATCATTAAATCCACTGTTTTAAAGCATTAAACCAAGCCATATTCATCATGCATTTCAAAGCATCAAACTACATTTAATCAATGTTCAAAAACAAGGAACTCTTACCTTGAGCTTCCTTCAACATATGGCTTACAAAATCAGCAATAACCATGCTAAATCATGGTTTCAAAACAGAATTTAAAACATGCAATAAACCACATTGCACAACAACCAAACCATGGCCACCACTAGAGAGTATTTCCGAAAACTTACACTTGAGCTTAGCAAAGTTGTTTAGACTTAAACTAAGCTCCCAAGACATTGGTTTCAAAGCCGAAAACCCAATTTCACTCACCGATTCCACTTCGCCTCTTGTCGAAGCACCAATCAAGCCTCCGGATCACCACCACTTGGATCCAAAGATGACTCCCCTGTTTTAACACATCAAAACAGTAGATTAATGCATCATCATGCATTAATATCCTCAATGAAAGCACCTAAACTCGCTGCTCTCATCCCCACTCCATTTTCGGCCACCAAACACAACCGAAAATGCATCCAAACCACTTCTCAACAAAGCCCAGCCATTAACCATCAAAACCTAACATCCTTTAACATCATTTAACATCTAAAAAGAACCTAATAACATCCTTATACCTCCAGCAACACCAGATCCACAAGATCACCTCAAAAACAATCAAGAATCACAAGCTAAACTTAGGAAACCCAACCTATCCGGGATTGCATCAATCAAAACTCAATTCCTTATCAATTTAGAGTTCAAATAACATCAAAAACACATATCCAATCACAGATTTAACAGATCAAACGAAAATCATCAAAAATCACCAAATCTTGCATTATAAGCCAAGATCCATTTCACAACTTAAAAGCCTTTAATAAAACATCAATTAAGGATTGAAAACTTAGGAATTTCAGTAAAGAACTGATAGTTTAGAGGAGAAGGACGTTCTTACCTCCAAACTTGAGTTTCTCCTCTTTTTGGAATCAAAAACCTTGATGAATCAAGTAGCAAATGATGAGGTTTTGTAGATATGATGATTAGGAATCAAAAGAGAGTTGAAAGGAGAGATTTAGGTGAGAAAATCAGAAACAATTCTCTGGAAAGAAAGTGTTTGGGTTGAGAGAAAATGAGAGAAAAGAAAATAGGAAGTTAGTTATCAAAATGGCCAAAATGGCTTTCCCTCCTCTTTTGATATGTTTTAAAATCAGAATATAGCTTAAAATATCTTAGAAAAATCTGGAGAAACTACTTTTGGAATAATAGCTCCTTAAAGATTCAAAGTTTCAACCCTTTCTAAAACAGTCACAAAACTTTCAAAAATTACATTTTGGTCACTAGCCAGAATGTCACCCTTCCAAAACTCATTTTCCAAAATTGATTTCACAGTTCACTTATATATATATTAAAAGATGATTTTAGAACATTTTTCCATAATTTTAATGCAACCCGAACTAGGCTTTCCTAAATTCACCCTTTTAGATTCGAACAACACTTTGACCAAACCGGTCAACGCCCAAAACTTCTAAGCCCAAAACCGGGGCGTTACATTCTCGACTCCAGTCCTATGTTCCAGCTCTACTTCTCTATTGCCCTGAATCTGCTACAGCAACTACCTGCAAAAGTAACCAAAATCAGTAGCAACTGTGCCATTTTATATAATTGTGATGTATATGTGAAACTGTACCTAAATGCACTAAATTATGCTTGAATGCAGTAGAAATATGGGTTAAACAGGGGGTAAAATATAGAACTTTTGCACACTCAACAAGAACTTTGCAAAGAATTCTAAAAACAAAACAGACAGCGTTCATTAGATATTCTAGCAAATTCAACAAGTAACAATAGTGTTTGACAGTTTTGGCAATTAAAAAAAATCTAAGTCATTTTGCATGCTTTTCCCATTTTAAGTTCAATTTATTATTGGTGCAAAAATAAGTAATCGGCTAACTATCATAGACACTAGTTATATAACAAAATTTTATATTCCGATTAACACTAAGGCAAGTACTATGCAACCTATATTGTACTAAATATGCCTAGACAAAAGATGCGAGAGCTACCCCCCCAAACTCGAGATAGGCATTACCCTCAACGCACAAAATAAAATAGAAAATAATAACAAAAAATAAATACAAGTGATATAATAAAAAAACAAAATAAAGAAAAGAGAAAGAAAAACGAGAAATTGGCTGAGGGTTGAGAGAAGGCTTGAGTCTTTGCTGCTGAGGAGGAGGAAGAAGTTTGGATGATGAGGCGGCGGCCATCAGATGTCTTGGCGGCAATCTAAGCAGGTGAGATTTTTGCTGTCCGCAGCGGCTGAACTCTCTTTGGCGTAGGACGAGGCTCATCTTGAGGATCGGCAGGGGGAGCAGCAGGAGGTGCTTCGCTCTCTTTTGACTCTGTCTCGTTGTCCACAAGCTCGTCAATTATGATGTGCCGCTTTCTCTTCCTAGTTCCTTCCTCCGTTGGTGCTGCCGGAGGGTCTACTGCTATTGGGATGGCTACTGCTGCTACTGCTGGTTGTGCTGATGCCGGTGGCTGCTGCTCAATCTCTTTGATGAGGAAGTGTTAGCCACTGTTGCCGCTGTGCAGGGAGGTGAATGGTGCTGCTGATGCCTCTCGGGGGAGTCTGCCACTGTGTTGGAAGCGGAGGTGGCTGAGTATGACGGGTAGTGCATCAGAGACGGCATATGTCTATGGAAGGCGGCGTGGCGGGCAACGGTGGCTGATGGCGTTCCTTATTCTTGGCATCCGCGACAGCTATATCTTTCGGTTAAGGTGGCAAGTTGGGGCCGTCATTGGAATACTTCTCCATTAAATAAGCCACAAAGGCTTCTTGGACCTCCCCCACATATCTCATGAAAGCCAGCTGCTGCTGCTCGATGCGCTTGGTGCTGTCGATAAGAGTGTGCAGCAGCGTGAGGACTTCACTGGCTGGGGCAGCTTTAGCACTGCCAGAGGCAGCTGGAGTGTCAGGCTAGGCAGCAGAGGGCTGGCTGGGCGTTATGGGCTCTGTCTCTAGAGCCTGCATCATCTGCATGCGGACTCTCCTGGTCCACCCTCTTTTGTTGTCGTCATCTCATCTTTGGGGTCCGTCGGAACATTGAAATTGGCACAAAGGCCAGTGATGAGTGACGAGAAGTATAGCCTACTCTTCATCTTCCGGAAGCAGGCCTGGATCTTCTTGTAGATAATTTTCGAAACATTGATGGGCCAGTTCATCATGATGCTGTGGATTAGGGCAAGGCACGACCGATCAACAGTAGAATTGTGGGAGGTGGGTAGCAGACATCTCTTAACGAATGTGTTCCACCAAATTGCCTCGAGCAGTAGGTGGCGGCATTGGACAGATCCTCTACGCTTTCCTGCCAACCATGGCGTGTTGGGCTTGCACATTTTCCCTTGATTTTCTCGTAATCGGTAGCCGTCAGTGACTGCCTTCACTCCTCATGAGGGTAGTCGTTCATATCCAGGCCATAGAAACTATTTATGACGGCAACGTTAAGCTTGACAGGTTCCCCTCGGACGAACACGAACGATATCTCCGGGCGGGGATGGTGGGCATAGAACTCACTGACCATGGTGATGTTAGCTATCTCTAGCTGCCGTGCAAATATTCCCCATCACTTGCTGTGGATGGTTTCAAATAGATTTGGTTCTAGGCCGAGATCTCCTGTCTTCTTTGTATAATGAAAGCCTTGCTCCTCCCATATAGTCTGTTTTACGAACTGGGTTCGATATCTCTTTTCATCTTCACAGGAGAAGAAGCGTTGGAAGATGGGTTTGGGTGCCGATGTGGAAGCCATGTGAGACGGTTGAAGTTTACATAGAGGTTGCCGAGAGGTGCCGTTGCGGCATTAAATGTCTAACGGTCCAGTTGTCTCGTGCACATTACGGGATTTCTGCCCGTTATTTTCGTAGCCGTTGGCAGCTAGCCGTTAGCGGTCAACTAGCCGTTACGCGTTTCTGCGCTGGGTTGCCCTGGGCTGTCTCGGTGGGATGGTGGGCAGGCTTCTTGCTGGGCCTTCTTCTTGATCCGACTCTTTTATTCCTGATCCTAAAATACTAAATAAAGATAATTAAATATTGGAAAATAAATTAAAATTGTAGAAATTAATCTAATCCTAAAAAAATTACAATAAATTAAATTCTAATCATAATGCATACAAATAAAAATAAAGTAAAAGAATTAAAAATTAAGTTATGTTGGGAGTGCATTTAGGTGCATCTCCAAGACATAACCACTTCCTGAGGTAATTTTGCTTGTCCTTCCCTCATGGGGGGTCCTCTTGTTTCTTCAGGTGATGTGCTGCTGGGTCCTTCAGCCTGCCCTTTGGTCTGTCGCGACAGTTGCTGCCTTGGCCTGTCTCTATGCTGATTTTGGCAGTCTTAGCATCTGGGCATCCTTCCTTTTCTTTTCCTGAGGGTTGTAGCACGTTTAACTTGATGCTCTGGTTGTCTACCCTCATGGTCAGCTCCCCATGTTCCACATCTATTAATGTTCTGCCCGTGGCCAAGAATGGTCGCCCAAGGATGATAGGGGCTTTATCATCGGCCTCACAGTTTAGGATGAGGAAATCAGCTAGAAGAATAAGGTTGCCCACCTTTACTAGGATGTCTTTTATTTTGCCCTCCGGTTGCACAAAAGAATGCTCGGCAAGTTTTAGCATGACAGAGGTAGGTTTGGCTGGCCCAATTCCTAATTTATCGAAGACTGCCTTAGGCATTAGGTTGATGCTAGCTCCCAAGTCGCACAGGGCTTTTGTTTCGTGCTTGCTGCCTATCCTACATGGAATAACAAAGCTGCCCGAGTCTGTATGCTTGGGCGACAGTTTGTTGTGCAGCATTGCATGCACTTCTCTATTACAACAACTGATTCAAACTCCCCAATTCTCTTTCTTTTAGAAACTATGTCCCAGAGGTATTTGGCATAGTTGGGCATATTCTGAATGGCTTCTATTAGAGGGATGTTTATTTGCACCTGCTTTAGAATATCCAAGAATCTTCTGAACTGGTGCTCTTTTTTCTGTTCCTTAAGCCTCTGGGGAAAAGGTGCTGGCAGGCGGATGTCCTCTATACGCTCCTTGCATGGGAACTTTATCTGTGGAGGATCATCTACTTTAGGGTCACTGTCATGTTCAGCTGCCGGGGCAGATGGTGTTGATGCTGCCGTGGCAGGCCGTGTTTCTGGTTGTTTTTCCATCCTGGGCTCATCAAATTGCTTCCCACTTCTGGTAGATATGGCTTTGCACTGCTCGTAGGTGGGTTTGGTTGCTGCTCCCATTGTTCTGCTGCTGAAGATCTCCGTGAACTGCCCAAATTGGGTCTCTAAGTTCTTTATAGCAACCTCCTGGTTGTTCATCTTCATCTCCGTCCTGTCCATGAAAGACTCAGTTTTATCAATGAATTTATTAGTGCGAACAATAAAATCACTAGTTCTAGACATAAAAGTATGAATAGTTGCTTCTAGTGAATTATTGTTTTTACGGTTGCTGAGCCTGCTGCCTAGACAGGTTTTGTTGGTAGCCTCCCTATTGCTGTTGTGGGTTTGCAGCAGTCTTTGGGCTGCTCCAAGAGAAGTTTGGATGGTTCTTCCATCCAGGGTTGTAGGTGTTCTTGGTAGGCCTGCTGTTCCTCTCGTATCATCCCATAAAGTTGGTAGATACGGTGCATTCAGAGGAATCGTGGTTGCCCCCATACTCATCATAGAACGACTCTACAGCCTTGACCTCGTGTATTTTCCCAGCAGGTTTCACAATGCTCAAGACCAACTCTGTCAGCTTGTCAAGGTGAGCATTGACAGATTCTGAGGATTGTACTTCATTCACAGCAACTGGCCGCCTAACGCCACCTCGGCGGGCTGTTGGATACTTGTAGTCGTTCTTAGCGGCTTGGTTCAGAATCCGCATTGCCTCCTCTGGTGGTCTGTCAAGGATGATTCCATTGGTTGAGGCATCAATCATCATCCGTGTTGGGTAGTTCACCCCGTTGTAGAACATTGATACCTGTGTCCAAGCCGAAAAACCATGTAGCGGGCAGTTGTTTAGCATCTGTTGGTACCGCTCCCATGCTTCATACATCGGCTCATCATCCCCTTGTTGGAAGGCTGTTATCTCGTTTCGCAGTTTGTCTGTGACATTGGACGGGCTGAATCGGTCTAGAAAATCCTTACACAGCTCTGTCCATGTGTTGAACGACCCTGCTGGCTGGTTGTTTAACCACTGCTTTGCCCTATCCCTATAGTGAATAGGGAAATAATCTCAACCTCAGTACGTCTTGATGGACCCCGTGTATTTTGAATGCTCTACAGATGTCCAGGAATCCTCTTAAGTGTTGCTGAGAATCTTCTATGACAGTCCCTCCATATTGCCCTAACGTGTTGATCATGTTAAACATAATGGGCTTCAACTCGAAGTGATCTGCCTCAATCTCAGGTTCTGTCACTGTCGGATTGAACCTTCTGAAATCATGTTCCAGATAATCTCTAGTGGTTTGAACATTCTGAGGCTTCCTGGGCAGAAGAGGGGGTTGCTGCCTTGGTGGATCTTACTGTTCTCTAGGCGGCAGGTCTTGTTGCCCATCCCTGCCGTTCGCAGAATTGTTGGCAGGGTCCATGTTTACCTGTGCCTTTTCTTTTTCCTCTTTAATTTTCCCTAAGGTTACTCTGATTTCCTTCTTTAGCTCTCTTGCTCTTCGTTCGATATCGTCGTATGATAGGATTTCTCCTTTTGGATTCGCCCTGGTCATACACTAGCAAAGGAAACTGTAAAATTCTTTTTTTTCGATTAAAAATAAAAATAAAATAAAATGTAAAGAAATAAAAGTGCAGAAATTAAAGACGAATTTCGCTATTACCAATCCCGACAACGACACCAAAAACTTGTAGAGCGTTTGGGTGTTCTCTATTTATGAGTGCAAGTGCACACTTCTGTCAAGTTATAGTATATAAGATATCGTCTCCCACAGGGATTGGACAGCTTGATTCGAATTGTTGTTCCTGCACAAGAAAAGTAAATGCACGAGTAAGTTGGTTGTTCGAGAAGAAAAGTAAAATAAAAACACAATTATTGAAGAGGAAGTGATCAAATTGAAAACTATGAAGAACATAGAATAAGCAAACCTTGTAATTTTATTTGCAAAAACAAACTTGAAAACCTACACAATCGTTCTCACAACTAATTACAGCATAACCCAAACCCAAAGAGAAATTTAGAACATGTTGGCGACAATAAAACCTAAACTATGCCTAAGGAAAACCTCTCTCTCTCTTTGAACTAGAATTACAATTGGTATATATAGGCATTAGCTAGGTCTAGTCCTTCTTGAAGTAGAAGGCTTCAAAGTAGCTTTTCACATTAAATGTGACTTTAAACTCTGACTTCTTTGAGTTGAATGTGGACTTTATCACGTTGCCTTGTTCCGCAAGCAATCTCGAGATTCACCTTCGGCGGCTCTGCCCGCTGCTACAAACGTTAGAAAATTGAGTGGACAACATCGATAGAATCAAGATTTTCTGCACTACAGATCGCACTCCGGTTCTCCAATTCCATAGTCTACTGTCATGGGCGGCACAGTAGGTGGTAACAGCTACTCGGTAGTTGCTATCTCTGTCTAGAACTGCATCAGTACAACTCCTTGGTTCGCTACCTCAGCATCGCATCCTCAACTCCTCTTTCCCTTTATCAGCCTCTAGTACCTAAAACCAAAAGTACACTAAAATAGTACATTTTCTTTACCAAACAAAGGATAATCTAGAAAAAACATGGCAAAGTAAAGAAATACTCTAAAATGCAATGCATGGTCCTAATTATGCCTAAAATGTACTAAAAAACAACAATAATATGAGATGGAATGTGCATGAATTATAGAACTTATGGACACTTTATACAAAGAAACTGGGGACTTTGAAGATGACACTAGGGAGTTCGAGAATTTTTTTTTCAATCAATAATGAATTAAGCCTTACTCCAAAATCTAAACTTTTACCTTCAATTTTGCAGGCACCAGAAGTCGAACTTAAGCAGTTGCTGAATCATCTCAAATACACATTTTTGGGAGAAAAAGGAACCTTGCCGGTAATCATCTCAAATAAGTTGTCAAAGGAAGAGGAAGATGACTTAGTGATAGTGTTACACATATATAAATAGGCCATCAGATGAACCATCGCAGATATAAAGTGACTTAGTCCCTCGGCTTGTATGCACAAGGTAAAGATTGAAGAAGGGGCAAAACCATCACGACAAGGCCATCGCCGGTTGAAACAACCAATGATGGAGGTAGTGAAAGAGGAGATACAAAAACTCCTTAATGAAGATGTAATTTACCTAATCTCGGATAATGACTAGGTAAGTCCAACCCACATGGTACCAAAGAAAACTGGAGTTACGGTAATCAGAAATCCAGAAGGTGAGTTAGTACCGACACGAACACAGAATGAATGTCGAGTTTACATGGATTACAGGAAGTTGAACTCCTTAACTCGAAAAGAACATTTCCCACTACCTTTTATTGATCAAATGATAGAACGGTTAGCCAGAAAATCTCACTATTGTTGTCTTGATGGTTTTTCAGGTTTCTTCCAAATTCATGTAGCTCCTGAAGATCAAGAAAAAACTACTTATACGTGTCCGTTCGATACATTCACTTATCTTCGGATGCCGTTTGGGATCTGTAACGCGCCAGCTACATTCCAGAGGTGTATGGTAAGCATATTCTCCGATTATATCGAGAAAGGGATCGAGGTATTTATGGACGACTTCACAGTTTACAGTAATTCTTTTGGAGAGTGTCTTTTGAAGTTAACAAATGTTCTAAGACGATGTCTTGAATTTAACCTTGTGTTAAATTATGAAAAATGCCATTTTACGGTTGATAGAGGATTAATTTTAGGCCATATTGTTTCGTCTGATGGTATTTCTGTAGATAAAGCTAAAACCGATATTATTCGCTCACTTCCATACCCCACAACTGTGAGGGAAATTCACTCTTTTCTTGGCCATGCAAGATTCTACTGCAGGTTCATCAAGGATTTCTCAAAGGTAGCGCAACCATTATGTCGTTTACTTCAGAAGGATCATGTCTTTGATTTTGGAGAGAAATGCAAGGATTCGTTCAATGTAATAAAAGAAAAACTTGTGACTGCACCAATTGTTCAACTGCCGAACTGGGAATATCCATTCGAACTAATGTGTGACGCGTCAGATACAAGTGTTGGAGCCGTTCTTGGCCAAAAAATCAGAAAAGAGCCACATATCATATCATACACATCTCGCACTTTATATCCATCCCCAAAAAAATTATTCAACAACTGAAAAAGAATTGTTTGCTATTATTTTTGCTCTAGAAAAATTTTGATCATATCTACTTGGGACTAAAATTACTGTGTTTTCTAATCATGCAGCCTTGTGATATTTGATGAGCAAAAAGGAGGCGAAATCGAGACTCATCCGATGGATCTTACTTCTTATAGAGTTCTATCTAGATATTAAAGATAAACAAGGTTGCGAAAACCTAGTAGAAGATCACTTGAGTCGCATTTCCCTTTCCACGACCGATCCACCGGTTAAAGATGAATTTCCCGAAGAAAGGTTGACGATGGCCCAAAAAAACTACACCATGGTTCGTGGATATGGTCAATTACTTTGCTACAAGTGAGTTACCACTAGATCTACCGAGAGCTAAAATTAACTGACTAAAATGAGAGTCTCGATTTTATATTTGGGATGATCTATACCTTTGGAAGCATTGCTCGGATCAGGTAATACAGAAATGTATCGCCGAAGATGAGATAAATTCAATCCTGAACTTTTGCTATTCTTATTCTTGCTGTGGTCATTTTGGACCAAAACGAACTGCACACAAAAACCTTGAATGTGGTTTCTTCTGGCCTAACATTTTTCGCGACACATACTTATTTTGTAAATCCTGTGAAAGATGTCAAAGTTGAAGTCGTAGGAACGAAATGCTGCTTAGCCCAATTTATATATGCGAAATATTTGATGTATGGAGAATTGATTATATGAGTCCTTTTGTTTCTTCATTTGGAGATTTTTACATAATTCTTGCTGTAGATTATGTATCTAGGTGTGTGGAAGCAAAGGCTACCTGGAATAATGATGCTAAAACTACAATTAATTTTCATAAAGATTTCATTTTTCCAGGTTTGGCACACCGTGGGAGATAATAAGCGATAGGGGAAATCACTTTATTAATCGAGTAATTGATGCTCTCATGAAGAAATTTGGAGTGACTCAGCGAATAGCGATGTCCTACCATCCGTAAACCAACATGAAAGCAAAATTATCGAACCGTGAGATTAAATCAATACTTGAAAAAATCGTGAAGCCGGATCGTAGAGAATAGAGTTTTAAATTAATTGATGCATTGTGGGCATACCGAACTGCGTGTAAAAGTCCCATTGGAATGTCACCGTACTGCCTTGTCTTCGATAAACCGTGTCATTTGCCGGTTGAATTGGAACATCGCGCGTATTGGGTAGTGCATCAATACAACATGGAAATGAATGAAATCGGTGAAGCGCGCAAATTGCACATCCAAGAACTTGAGGAAATCCGTAGAAACGCTTACGATAGCACACAGATATTTAAAGAAAAAACTAAGGATTTTCATGATCGTAACATTGCTTTAAATCTTTTTCTATTGGTCAAAAAATTTGTTATTTAATTCCAAACTTAAACTTTTTGTAGGTAAACTACGATCAAAATGGCTCGGAACCTTTACAGTTACTCAAATCTTTCCTCACGGTGGATCGAAATTAAAGATGACTCGAGAGCCCAGTTTAAAGTTAACAGTCATCGACTGAAACTATATTATGAAAACGTTCCGATTGGTTTCGTCGAAGAATTCAATTTGGAAGAACCTGTAGTCTGAACCAGGTCCTCGAGTTAATCGACGTTAAATAAAGCACTAAATAGGAGGCAACTCATTTTATTCTATTTTTTGTTTGTTTAATTTCTATTTGTTTTTAATTTTATATTATTTATTTATTTGTCTTATTTTATTTTGCTTTGATATTTTCAGGTACCCAAGTATTTTAATTTGCACGTTAATGGTGACCACAATATTTTAATTTTCAGGTACCCAAGTATTTTAATGGTGACTAAACGCTTGGATCAAAGGATTTATTCCTTGGTGCAATTTAGCAAAATCCCATCATCTTTCGGTGCACCATAGCCGAACCCAAAAGCATATGCTGCCACTTCACCACAACTTTACCCATATCCTATCATTCTTTCAAATATACATTTATCCCTTTTTAATTTTTAAACATTCCTTAGGCCTCACACCTTTTTGACCAAACAAAAAACAAATCCCTACCTTTTACCTAAACCGTCACCCACATACACTTTTTAATTCTCTACCCCACATACACTTTTTAATTCTCTACCCCACAAATCCCTACCTTTCCTCAAGCCTTCATCATGGTGAGAATGCGAGACCAAGCTCGTCGCCTTCCTTAGACTCACAAGCCAATCATCTTCAGCGGCCGTCGGCGATTTGCGCCGCCATAGTTCGTGACCATTCCTTGCGACTCCGTCTCACAACCAGCCATGTCGCCTCCTCCTCGTGGCTATAGAACGCAGCGGCGATGAGCCACGCACCCATCATCCGAGCCAGAGCAAGCCCCCACTTCGGCTACCCCACCTGCCCTTGGTCAACTAACCATCTGGGTCCTCGTCACGGCACACCTCTTTCGTCCATCCCTTGCTCGGCAACAACTGCCACCGTCCTCTTCCTCATTCCATAGACACTGCTGACTCGTCTAGTTCGTCCTACCACCAACAACCAACCTCCATTTCCTGATCAAAGCGAGGTCCTAGCCCCATTCCGATTTCGTCCTCTTCATTCCATTGAATGCACGTGTCTTCCTTCGGAGGCCCATACCACAACCAGCACAAGGAGAGAACCTACAGTCGGGCGTTAACGAGCGCCTCAACTCCATTGAAACCAATATTGCCGAGATCCTCTCTTACCTTCGGCCGGGCACATCTCGTCGAGGCCGTGGCCATCGTTAGAACGTGGAGTATTTTCTGTTCCCTCTCTTGCACTTTATTATCCATATTGAGACAATATAACTTAAGTGAAGGGGGTGGAAATTGCATCAAATTTTTACCTTGCTTTATTTGGTTGATTGAAATTGGGTTTTTCTTGAGTTAATGTGTTGAAATTGATGGTTTCTTGTCTCGTTTTTCACATTGTTTCCTTGATTTTTCTTGTGAATTTTGATCTCGCTTTTGTTGGATTTTAGGTTGTATGATAACACTTGGCATGACTAATTGGCTTTTCTTTAAACTTTCAATTGACATTCCATGCATTTGTTAGTTGAATTGATAACATGAATTAGTACAATTTGAACATTTCATGTGAGTTTCTGAGCCTAATGAGCATACATTTGCATTCTTGCTCTTTGTTTACTTGAGTGTTCCGACTAATTCTTGGCATTCTAGAACTTGTGGCACAATGCTTTTCAAGAGTACACGATCGAATATGTTGCTTTAATATGATAGGGGCATTAGGATTTAACCCTTTTCTCTTCCCCCAAAAATAGCCTACCCTTGTTTATCTTCCCCTTCGTGAGCCAATTTTTGAGCCTTATATCTTTTTCTTTGTTTACCACATTATTAAACCAAGCCTATTTTATTTTTGTTTTTCCCCTTTTTTGCCACCCTTTCTCAGGACAAAGTTAAGATTGTTCCACGGACACATGAAAAAAACATTGTTCAAAAAGTGCATAAAAGAAACAATGCAGAAAAAAATAGTGCATAAAATTTGAAATGATTTGAACAGCAAAAAAATAGTTTGGTTTGAACAGCAAAAAAAAAATAGAAAAGTTCGACGAGGAAAAGAGAGTGAATAAAGCTTTGATTGTTTGATTTCTTATTTCTTTTCTTCCATTTTTACTTCCTTTTGAATAATCCTTTGGAATGATATTCTTTTTGTCTTGAAGTTTTAACCCAATCTTTGGCCTTTTCCTACCCAAACCTAAGCCCCATTACAACCCTTTAAAATACCTCTTGATTATTGAAACATATTCATACTTAGTAGTGGAGATTGGATTTAGTTACAAGCTTATGGTAATGTTTTGATTAGTTAAGCTTGAGCGATTTTTTCACCCAAAACACCTTGAGCGGAATGAGTGAACTACTGTGAGGTACAAAGTCTTGCTTCTTTGAGATTCACAGATAGTTGGAATGTCATGCTTTGCTTATACTTGCTTTTAGTTAAGCCTTTGCTTGATTGCTCTTAGATTTCAACATTTGCTTTGATTTACTTGAAAGACTTGGAAATTTTGTGAAATCGAGATGTCAACTTGAGGTTTTTGATAAATTGATTGAGAAATGCTTGAGGACAAGCATTGAATAAGTGAGGGGGATTTGATGAGTGATTTAAATAGTTATTATTTTGTTATTAATTACTCATCATTTGTTAGTTTATGTATCTAAGTTGGGCGTTTTTTCTTATTTTCTGTGCAGGACATTGGATACCAGACATTGTGTTAAAAAGGGGCAAAATTCTGCTGCTTTTATTTTTTCTGGAGTCAAGGCCGGACTAGTGGGCATAAAAGGCTGACTGGATGCCACATCAGCAATTTTAAAAGATGACATCAGAAATGGTGATAGTTTATCAGCCACATTTTTGATAGCTTATTGGACAAATTTAAAATTTAAACTTTGGATTATTTTTGTATTTAATTTAAACATTTTTAGAATTTATCTTTTATCACTTCTAGGTTATTTTAGGGTCTCAGAATACTATAAATACCCCCTTTGGGGTGAGCTAGAAACATCATCCTCCATTCTTAGTTTTTGTTTTAGCTTTTGAAGTTTAATCAAAGTTTCTTTTTCTTTACTCCCTTGTTTTTACATTTTTATTTATTAAAAAAAATGCTAAGTATGATTTCTTCCATAATCATGCTTAGCTAAATTCTTCGATTAGCCAAAGGCTAAAAGCAAAGCTTTGATTCATCTTGTGATAATTAAAAAGCACTTAACAACTTCGTTTTACATTCCCAATTTTCTGAAAACCTAGATTGACAATTGACCTTTCTATTAAAATCTTTTCGCTTTCACTTCAAAAAGCTAGCGTTGACTTGATTGGTGTTAGGATTTATAGTTGGGAGGAAGGATCAACAATAGTCGTGGTTTCAACTTCCTATGAACACACTTAGCGACGTATTCGCTAAGGGAAATTTAGATCATATTCGATTCTCATTGAGACAACATAGTCTGAGTCGGGTTTTTCAAAACTTCAAAAACCGTTTTATTCTAACGACGATAATCATGGTTAGTCTAACCAAAAAACTGGAATCTAAAAATTGATTTTAGATTATCAGCTTACAAGAGAGAAAAACAAGTTACAAGGGTTGAGCCTTGTAAACCGTAACCGACATGTATCCGAAGTGAAAATTCGTTTTCAATGATCATTTTGAATTGAATTGGAGCAAAAGCTTGATGCCAATTAATTTAATAGATTTATTTTTACTTCATTTATTCTCGCAATCATTTTACACTTATTCTCTAGTTTTCTCGATCAAACCCCCAATTCACTAAATTACCTTACAACAGTCAGAGTCAGAACAATCGTATATTAGAAACTCCTTAGTCCTTGTGGACCGACACCTTCTGCTCTATACTATGTCTTTATTTATTTTATTTGAGATTAAGGCTTAAATTATTTGACACAAAATGACGCTTGTCATCGGTACATGTCTTAAGTGTACCGATCCTCAATTTTGGTATGACACGTCAGCGTACCGATACAGGGTCTTAAGATTTTAAAATATTTGTAATAAATTTTTTGACAATTAAGTGTCAGTTAAAGCTTCAAATTTCAGTTATATCGTACTAATACGGGTGACGTCCGTTTCGATAAGCTTTTGTAAAAACAAGCTTTACATATCGATACGCCCTTGAAGCATACCAATACCTTTTTCTCAAGACTTTTTCATTAGATTCCAGTAGGCAAAAATCATACCGATACGGTCTAGCCGTTTCGATACGACCCCCATTTTACACTAAGACTGTTTTGATAAGCCATTTCCGCGTATCGATACACCCTCTTTATTACCTGCAATAGCTCTTTCTATTTTAAGACAAGTATCGATACGTGTACCTCGTGTATCGATACGGTAGGTTGTAGAAGTGCATTTTTGTTGGGAAAAAGAGAGCTCAAGGGCTTTATTGATGATGTCAACAACCCAAACGGCTAGAATTCAATGAAAAGGTATAAAAGCAAGCCTAAAAAGCTACAACAATAACTATTCATCAAGTCAAGCATAATTAAGCTTTAGGTAATCTTTCATAGTCAAACCCTTACACCCAACTTGTGTAATTAATTTGTAATCTTTCATTTCAAGTTTGGAGAGTGTTATATTGTAATTGGGAAAATATTTTACCTATTGAGAGGTTTATTTTCAATTTGCCAACTTCTTCTTGTAAAAGAGTGATTTCGATCAAGCTTTAGATAGAAAGCTTTGATCTTTGTAACGGTTTCCTCCTAATCCTAGAAAATGAGAAGAATTCAGTAGTGAATTGGTTGAAATCCTTAGTGGGAGCTAAGGTAGTAAATGTAGAGCTTGAACCACTCTAAATCTCTTTGTCTTTAATTTTTTTATCTTACCATTTTGCTCCCTTTCATTTTAGAAAGCCAATTCACCCATCTTGGACAATTCGACATTGTTTGATCATCTTAACAATTAGTATTAGAGCTATACTCATTGAAAGGATTAACACCCTCTTGAGTCGATTCTTGAAAAGATTGATCAACCAACAATTGAAGCCATGTCATCTATCTCCTTCCAAAACCTCTATGAGTCACAATCCATCACCAAACCTCCTTTTTTCAATGGGGACAACTATCCTTTTTGGAAGAATAGGATGATTCTACGCATCAAATCAAATGACTACCTCCTATGGGTTGCAGCGGAAGATGGTCCATCAATTCCTATGATGAGATATGTAGAAGGTAGACTCGTTCCCAAGTCCAAGATCAAGATGACCGTTGATGATCGGAAGAAGCTTCAAGTAAATGACAAAACATTTCACATGCTATTTTGTGCTTTTGGACTGGACATGTACTCGATGATGTCTTCGTGTACAAGTGCAAAAGATTTGTGGACGAGCTAGAGACTACATAGGAAGGAACCAACGATGTTAAGGAGACCAAGATTGGAATCCTCAATTTGAGCTATGAAAACTTTAAGATGGAGCCCACTGAAAATGTCACCAAGATGTTTGATCGTTTCTCCGTCATTGTTAACAATCTCAAAGGCTTCAGTGAAGTCATTCCCGAAGATAAACTTGTCCAAAAAATTCTCTATTCTTTTCCCGAGTCGTGAGATGGTGAGAGAACCTCCATCATCGAAGAAAAAGATTTGAAGACCTTGAAGCTCGATGCACTAGTGGGGTCTCTCCTTACTTATGAGATCATGAAGCAAGGAAGAGAAGAAGATCAAAAGTGGAGAGAAGAGAAAAGAATGGAGAAGAAAGAGGTAGAGTAGAAAAAGATTGAAATTGCTCTCAAAGTATCACATGAAGAAAGCTATTCAAGTGAGGAGGAAGACGAGGAAATGGTTATGTTAGCCAAAAGGTTCACTCGATTCATGAAGTCTAATAGAGGTAGAAAGTCCATTCGAAAAGGAGACTTCTAGAACAAGAACAGGAACAAGGAGGAAGAGAAGGATCAACTCATTTGTTATGAGTACAAGAAACCGGGGCATATACGAACCGATTGCCCCCAACTCAAAAGGAAGAACATTGAGAAGAAGAAGAAGATCAACGCCAACATCGCTACTTGGAGTGATGAGGAATCATCCGATGAACAGAAGTAAGAAGTTTCCAACCTTTGCCTCATGGCATTGGAGGAGGATCCTAAGGTAACCTCTAACTCATCTAACTTTGATTTTACATACGATGAGCTTCAAGAAGCATATGATGAGTTACAAAAGGTATATGATGAATTGGTTGAGAAATATAAGGAATCAATTTTGAAAAACATGAAAATCATTTTTGATTTGAAAACACAAACGATTTCTTATCCAAAACCAATTCCGAACTTGAAAAGAAGGTTTGTGATTTAAAAGACAATTTAAAATATTTTGAAAAAGAAATTATTGATTTAAACAACCATCTTTTCAAGCTTAATGATCATTACCATAAGGAGGTTAATGATCTCAAAGCTTCTCTGAGCAAAGTTGGGAATTCAAGTTTTGAAAAAGGTGAATCTTCAAAACCCAACTATGTAAAAAGAAACTTTGTTAACCACAAACAAAGAGGCTTCCAAAGAACCTCTAGAGGTAAGAGGATTAGGAGTGTTTGGGTTCCTAAGAACCTAAGTGCTTTTAATGATTTACATGCTATTGCTTCTTGTATTCCCAAGGGAACCAAGATTTTGGGAGCTAATGTCCATGGACCCAAAATGATTTGGGTACCAAAAATCAAGACCTAGTCTTTGTTTGTAGGGGGAGCATTGCTACAAGGTCAAAAATTCAAGTTAAAAAACATGGTACCTTGATAGTGGATGCTCAAGACACATGACCGGTGACAAGAGTAGATTCATGGAACTAAAGCCAAAAAGTGGTGGAGTAGTGACATTTGGTGACAACTCCAAAGGCTACATTGAAGGAATTGGCTCCATTGGTAATCACTCTTCCATACTCATTGATAATTTTTTATAAGTCAACGGTCTAAAACATTATTTGTTGAGCATTAGTCATCTATGTGATAAAGGTTTTAATGTTCTATTTGATATAAATGGTTGTAAAATCTTGAACATTGAAACTAACAAAATAATGCTCATAGGTCATCGTATAGGTAATATATACATGGTGCATTTAGATGACATAAACATTTCTAATGCATGCTTTGTAGCTAAGGATGAACATGATTCATGATTATGGCATAGGAAACTAGGACATGCTAGCATGAGTGTTTTAGAAAAATTAGTTTCCCAAGATCTAGTAATAGGTTTACCTAAGCTAAAATTTTCTTTAGATAAAATTTGTGATGCTTGTGCTAAGGGTTAACATAAAAGGGTATCTTTTAAACCTATTAATGATGTTTCAACTAGTAGAGTATTACAGTTGATCCATATTGATCTCTTTGGACCTATTAGAACAATGAGCTTGGGTGGAAAATCATATGTTTTTGTTTAGTAGATGATTACTCTAGATAAACTTGGGTTCTATTCTTAAGTACTAAGGATGAGGCTTTAGGAAACTTCATCACGTTTTCAAAAATCACTCAAAATGATATTGGTCAATTAATTTCTCATATTAGAAGTGACCATGAAACCGAATTTCAAAACCTAGGATTTGAGGATTTTTGTAATTCAAATGATATAAGTCATAATTTTCCGCTCCTCGCACTCCTCAACAAAATGGGGTAGTTGAGAGGAAAACTGAACTTTAGAAGAAATGACTAGAACCATGCTTTGTGAAAATAATTTGCCTAATTTTTTAGGCGGAAGCCACAAATACCGCTTGATACATTATAAATCGAGTAATGATTAGGCCGATTTTTAAAGAAAACACCTTATGAGATTTTAAAATCTAAAAAGCCTAATATTAGCTATTTTCATCCTTTTGGATGCAAGTGTTTTGTTTTAAATAATGGAAAAGAAAATTTAGGCAAATTCGATGCTAAAAGTGATGAAGCTATTTTTCTAGGTTACTCTTTAAACTCTAAAACCTATCGTGTATTTAACAAAAGAACTTTAGTTGTTGAAGAGTCTATTCGTGTGGTTTTCGATGATAACCTCCTTCCGAGGAAGGATTCTTGTGATGATGATGATGTAGGAATCATTGAAGCCAATGATGGTGGACAATCATCAAAGGTGGATGAGGTTACAAGCAAAGATGAAGAAGCATAAGATCCACTTCTAGAAGCCTTGAAGGACATGACTCTAAAGGAAAAGGAAGTGAGCTACCCAAGGGAGTACAACTATGTCAAAGGTGGTGAGATTTTGGGTGATCCATCCAAAGGGGTAACCACTAGATCATCTCTTGAACTTATGACTACTGTTGCATTCATTTCATGCATATAGCCTAAGAATATCAAAGAAGCATTAAATGATAATTTTTGAATATTGGCCATGTAAGAAGACTTAAATCAATTTGAGAGGAGTTAAGTTTGGACATTAGTTGATAGTCCTAGTAATAAATATACTATAGGGACTAAATAAGTTTTTAGAAACAAACTAGATGAGAGTGGTAACATAGTGAGAAACAAGGCTAGACTTGTTGCTCAAGGTTACACTAAAGAAGAGAGAATTGATTTTTAATGAAACATATGCACCCGTAGCTAGGATGGAAGCTATTAGGATGCTTCTTACATTTTCATATTATCATGAATTCAAGATTTTTCAAATGGATGTCAAGAGTACATTTTAAATGGTTTTATAAATGAAGGGGTTTATGTGGAACAACCACCCAATTTTGAGGATCCTAAATTTCCAAACCATGTTTTTAAACTTACTAAAGCTTTATATGGTTTGAAACAAGCTCCTAGAGCATGGTATGAAAGGCTTTCAAGCTTTTTGATTGAAAAATGTTTTGAAAAAGGAAAAGTGGACACTACACTCTTTATTAAAAGAAATGACAAAAAAATCTTAGTAGTTCAAATTTAAGTTGATGATATTATTTTTGGTTCTACTAATGAGTTATTTTTCCAAGAGTTTGCTAAGCTAATGCAAGGTGAGTTTGAGATGAGCATGATGAGGGAGCTCTCATTCTTCTTGGGACTCCAAATCAAACAAAAGAAGGATGACACCTTCATTAATCAAGCTAAATACATCAAGGACATGCTAAAAAAGTTTGGCTTGGAGAAGGATGACATCTTTTAGCTTTGGTGGCAATCGGTTTAGGATCATGGCACTGTATCCCTCAGTAAGAGCGACAATTTCAAATTCTCTCAGCTTCCTCTTTTTGGACAAGATGTGCTTCATGAATTTTACATAGTTGGACATTTTCTCAAGGGCCTCTACCAATGAAATGTTAATTTACAATTGTTTAAGCACGTCCAAAAAGCGCTTAAATTGCTAGTCCTGCTTGTGCTTTTGAAGTCTTGCTGGAAATAGTGGCGATGGATAACCATATGCTTGCGTTGCCGGCTTTGCCAAGACAGTGTTGGCATTAGTTTTGGCATCAGTCAACTTGTCATCATTGTTGGCATTTTGTTTTGCATCAGGTCTGGCACTGGTACTGACATCACCAATGGCATCGTCTGTTTTAATTTCCTCTTTTTTCTACTTCCTTGGGATTATCTGCTGGCACATTTTGGTAATTAAATGGCTGCTTGGTAGCCATATCTGTCTCGCACTGCTTACCACTCTAAAGAGTTATGGCCTTGCAATGCTCATTATCTTTGTGCCGAGCATCTTCAGTGTCACTTGGCAAAGCTCCTTGGGGTCGATTATTGAGTGCATTAGCATCTGCTCAATCTGGACTTCCAAGTTCCTCATTGATGCTGCCAAACTCTGGATTGTGGCATCATTCCTTTCCATGTATTCTGTGAGAGTGCCTCCTTGGTTAAGCATTCGCCATTGATGAAAGTTGTTTTGAGCTTTATGTAGCATGACATTATTGTTCTGTCGCTGGACATTCTGGCATTGAGCGTTATATTGATTACCTTCTTGATTTCCCCAAGCTAAGTTAGGGTGCTGTCTCCAACATGGATTATAAGTGTTTGAGTTAGTATTATAATAACGATCAGTATTGCCAATGAAATTTACCGACTCAAGGTTGGCAGAACATTCATCCATATGGTGGTTCTCTCTACAAATGGTGTAGAATGGATCAAGTGCTTTGACTTCTTGGGCCTCATTGTTCTTTTGCAACATTCTCACCATGCTAGTAAGGTTTGAAATTTTAGCATGAATGGACGTAAGTTCATCAACCTTCAATTTCCCACTGGCTTTAGTTCTGGTACTAAGTCTAGTAACAGGATATTCAAAGTCATTGATCGCGATCCTCTCAAAGATATCAACAACCTCTGTGTACCTCTTATCTAGCAATGAGTCAGCTGATGAAGCATCGACAACAACCCTTATTTATGCATTCAGTTCATTGTAGAAGGTTTATATTTGGGTCTAATTTGGGAATCCATGCATTGGACGCCTTCTCAACAGATCCTTAAATCTTTCCCAAGCTTCATAGAGAGTTCCATCCTCAGTCTGCTCGAATGTAATGATCTCACCGTGCAGCTTGGCAGTGAGTGTTGGTGGCTGAAAACGTGTCAGAAACTTCTGGCACAGGTCTACCCAGGAAGTGACTGAACCTGGTGGCAAAGAATTAAGCCACGTCTTGGCACTGTCTCTTAAAGAAAAAGTGAATAACCTCAGCTTCACTGTATCTCCAGATACTCCAGTCTTCTGAAATAGTTGACATATCTCCATGAATTGCTTAAGATGTTGCCTTGGGTCTCCAGTAAGTGCTCTATTGAATTGGCTTACATTCAAAAGAGTTTGAATCATTACGAGTTTAAGTTCAAATTTTGGCTCGTTGGCCTTAGTGCCAACGAGCCCGTGCATCAAATTTGTAATGTCAGGCGCCGAATGTTCTCAGATTGGTCTTTCTTCTTCGGCATTAGGAGCAACATGATTATTGTTTTCCGGTGGACCCTGATTGTTGTTAACACCATTTGCTCCTATGTTTCCTTGATTTCCATGATTCATCTCTCGAATTCTTTTTTTCAATCTACGCAAGGTGCGTTCAGTCTCAGGATCAAATGGCCAAGCTTCCGTATCAGTAGGGTTCCTGGTCATACACCGATAATAAAGAAAATAAAACAAAAACAAAAACAAAAACAAAAACAAAACAAGTAAAATTCTAAAACTCTTTGGAAGATGTGTAAAATAATGCTGGAAAAAGGGGCAATTTACAGATAAGGGCAATTGTATGCCAAGATTCATTTGCGTGCAAGTATACACGATCTACAAGTAATACAACTTGGTAAGCTGAGTTGTCGATCCCATAGAGATTGACTTGAAATTCGATTGCTTTGATGGTTTACTTGTCTTGAGAAAAAGATGATTTGTATTGGAGTTGATTTAGAAACTACTTAAAATAAAAAAATAATAGAGTAAAACGTTAGCAAGGAGGGTTCTTTTAATGAATGATAAGTGTTGGCAGGGAATGCTTAGTTTTAACGCTGTTCATGCTAGTCGTTGTTGGCAAACCATCTTGGCATTATTTGCCGAGCAGATTCAACATTAGCAAAGCCTCTCTCAATGATCATTGCCCTAATTCAATTATGTAAAATCCCCTATATCTCTATAGTGCATGTTTTTAAATAAATCGAGTTGATTAAGAACCAATCTATACTCGAGGGGGTAGATATTACTTCCGAAGTAAGTTCATCTACTTGAACGACTTCCCTCGAAGCTTCTCTCCCAAGTATCCAGCAACTGATTGTTGCCTCCAAAGTTTGTTAAGATATTAAGGAGCAATAGGAAAACTATGCCAGCTTTCACTTTAGCAAAGTATTTAGAAAAACAGTAATGCCAACTCTCGCTTGGCTTTTACAGTTAGAAACAATAAAGCATGCCCGATAGAAAAACTTTTTCGAAACAAAATTGTATTCAAAGAACTAAGGCATAAAACCAATGTTTAAAACCAAAATCCCCCACCAACTATGAATTTAGTTCATGGTGAGAGTTTTAACCAACAAAACCATAACCGTTTTCAGATATATCATCCAAAAATAAATGTAAGACAACTTAAAACCAAAGAATGAGCGAGAGGGGTTTCTCGATGCAGCCTTCAAATCCAGGCTCTTGGCCAAGTGGTTGAACCACCCTTCCTCGGTGCAGCCGACCGTCACCCGTCGAGCTCTCCAACACCTCACTCCAATCACTCTAAGTCTTTACTTTGTTTCCCTCCATGCTTGTCGGTTGGTTGTATTTATAGGCGTGTAAGGGAAGGGAGTAGGATAGCTTCCTCATTTGAATTTCAAAATGCTCCAATGATAAGAGATAAGCCTCATTCGATCGGTGTGATAGCTTATCAAGCTAGGACTAACGTCATCTTGCCAGTGTTACCTTGGCATGTCTTCGCCAATGTAGCTTGACATCACCTTATCCGCTATTTTTTCAGAGATTGATCCATTTGCGATCTTTTAGGAGCTTGATCCATTCCTATTTTTTCGGGGTTCAACAATCTCGTGACATGGCATCAGCCATCAAGTGCACTTCTATGCCAACAAGTGCTTGGCACCGTCTGGTCCTTCTATGCCAACAACACTTGGCATTCTTCTTGGCAATCCTAACTGGCAATCCTAACTATGTTGCTTTCCTATGCCAAATCCTATGCCAAACCTGCAAAATAACCACAAAAACAACCCTTCACCATGACATAGACATAAATCTAAACTCTTTATGCAAATGCATGATTCTAGCAACCTATTGCAACTAAATGTACCTAAAAACAAGAAAGAGTGTTGTAAAATTGGCATTAAAAACAATACTTTTGGAGAGGTAACACTTATCTACCACTGAAGCGGAATATATATCGACCAGAAGTTGTTGTGCTCAAGTACTTTGGATGAAGCAACAACTTTTAGATTATGGAGTTGATGTAGGTACCACACCCTTTAAGTGTGATAATACTAGTGTCATATGTCTCGCTAAGAATCCCATCCACCATTCTAGAACCAAACACAGAGAAATAAGACATCATTTCATTAGGGATCATTGTTGAGTGAATAAATGTTCTATATTTTAGCCCTCATTTATCCATATTATTGATGCACTCAAGCATCTTTAGTTGCATTTTAGGATAGAATTTGCATAAACATCACAGATGGATAATTTTGCACAGATGTTGCTGATTTTGGTCAATTCTTGCAGATAACTGTCGTGGTAGAATCCAGGGCAGTAGAGGAACAGAAGATAACTATCGTGGCAGAATCCAGGGCAGCAGAGGAACATAAGATAACTGTTGTGGCAGAATCCAGGGTAGCAGAGAAACTGAAGCTAACTGTCGTGGCAGAATCCAGGGCAGCAGAGGAACAGAAGCTAACTGTTGTGGCAACATCCAGGGCAGCAAAGGAATATAAGAGCTGGAGTGAAGAAAACTGCCTCATACATCACTGTCGTGACAGATGTCGTGACAGATGCCATGACAGATGCCGTGACAGTTGCCGTGACAGTTGCCGTGACAGATGCCGTGACAGTTGTCGTGACAGAAGTGGCGACAGTGTTGAAGCAAACTGCCTTATAACTCGCTGCTGTGACATATGCCGTGACAGAGGTGGAGACAGTGAAGAAGAAGAGATGGAAAATGCGAAGTGGAGTTCGACTGATAGAGGATTTCAAGCCTAATTTTTAGAGACCACTCGCATAATTTTTGGAGCCCAGAAGCACAAGGAAGGTCTTGCCCAAAGTTTGAGGAGAAAGTCAAAGCAAGAAGATAGGGCGAACTAAAGGATGTTTATTGAGAGATTTAGTCTTTAATGAATTGTACTTTAATTCGAACTAGTATTCTTAGCCATTAAGAAAACTTGTACCCAAGGCCTATATATATGCTTGTAATTCGACCTAGAGAGAGACAACCTAGTTCCTAGCCGTTTTCCCTCACAAACTCTAGCTTCCCCCTTCTCCATCATGTTCTAAACTTTCCCCAGGGCTAAGGGTTGATCTTGTAAAGTAGTTGTAAAGGTTAAACTGTTTCTTAGGCATTTTTCTGTTCAAATCAATAAAACTTCAAGTTTATTCATTCTGGTCTCAACATCTTGCAAGAGTATCGGGAGAGCATTGTAAGATTATCTATTTACTTAATATCAAGAGAGTTAAGTATATGAAAGGAGTGAGTACATGTTCTCCAGTTTATGGTTGAACTATCTTGGACCTAGGGATAGGACGAGGTTCAGTGGCTAATAAAGAATTCACAAACATCGGTGTTCATCCTTTGATTCACGCCGGGAGGTATCATCCAAGATGTGTACATCGACAGACTTGGACCTAGGGATAGGACAAGTCACTCCAGGGTTTCTTAACAAACTTGAAATACAGAGTTGTTGATCGCTGCCGCGACATCAACAGACCTCTGCCGCGACAGGTGCTACCGTGACAGGCTTGACGACAGACACAACAGAAGACCTTTGAACAGTGCAACACCTGCACTACTGAGCAAATCAATACCAGCCTATTTTCTCAATCTGATTCCTTTACCTATTTTAGTTTATATTCAAGAATTTTCACAACTCTTTATTAAATTTATCTTTTCCCTTGTGCAGGAAAATTAATTCTGAAGTTGTCCCAATCCCTGTGGAGACGATATCCGATACTACGTATCACTTTATTACTTGCGACGTGTACACTTGTACTACATTGCGATAGACTATTTTACACGCAACAAGTTTTTGGCGCCGTTTCCGGGGATTGACGCACAACTTCGTGTGTTTTTTTTTCTGCACTTATATTTATTTTCTTGCCTTATTTTATTCGTTTTTTTCTTTTGTAAAAAAAACTCAGGTGCAATACAGGTTCAAGGGCATCAACATGTTAGGAAAAACCATTCGAGAGCTGATGTGGGAAAGTTCTTGCAATTACCGTGAAGGTAATCATGCACTCGAAAGTTGCCCCCAAATTTTTAGTGAATATATGGACAACCAACGATGGAACCAACAAGAACAAGATATGCCGCCACAGCAGCAACAGGGACAACAGATGCCGCTGCCGCAACACGAAATTTTTTTGTACCATAACAGTTTTGCTGCAGAACCCGACATGCCCTGGCAATGTCATCATCCTCAAGAGCAGTCAAAATTCTTAGAAGACACACTGCAAGCCTTCATGGCACTCACTCAAGAATTGTCGGCTTCTATGGACAAAAGAATCACCAAGGTGGATGCAATCTTGAGCACACCGGTCTTCATTCATGTCACGGATGAACCTGAAATCCCGAGGCAAGATGACAAGGATGCCAATGAGAGAGACTGCCCAACACATGATGATTCTGAGCAGCAAATTACCTTGGTAATGATCGAGGAGCCTGAACGGAACAACGCCGCAACAACACCTAGTGAAGTTGAGAAAAATGTCACAGCGGAAACCACTTCCGAGGTAGAAACCCAGTCGAATCGGCACCCACCACCTCGGTAGCAACTGATGCTGAAGCAGCAACCACTGCTGAGGCAAAACCTCAACCCACTACCTCGGCTATACCCAACAAAGATTGCATACATCCACCTTTACCATGGCACTCGCACAACCACATGCAAGAGCAACTCGATGACAATGCCTCGCCAATGGAATATGAGCAGGTAATAAACAAACCTTTTGAATTCTTTGAAAACTCACCAATTCCATTGCAGGTATTTGAGGAACCAACACCGGTGGATTTAGAATCATCGAGATCTCTACTGATGGAGATTTACGAGTGGCCAACAGGAATTGATATGGGGAGTCATGGCACTTTCCAATGTCCCTTTGACCTGCAAAGCAACCTGACAAAGGACTGTCAAAATAACTGGTTGTCGCAGCAGCAGACACGACAGCAAAGGCTACTTTCCACCATAACGAACTTCGACGAGAATGAGGTAAGTACATGGTTGGATATAGATATAATTTTTCCTAAACATATGTTCATGTGTTCAGGAACAATGCTAAAATGGGAGGACTTTATGGACTACAAAGGAACCGGAAAGAAAGTTACCTCTACCATGATAAAACAAAAAGGAGTAGCCATGAGCACATTGGCCCAACCCTTTTTGG
Source organism: Hibiscus trionum (assembly GCA_030270665.1). Taxonomy (NCBI): domain Eukaryota; kingdom Viridiplantae; phylum Streptophyta; class Magnoliopsida; order Malvales; family Malvaceae; genus Hibiscus; species Hibiscus trionum. Next base: position 25,902,297 of record BSYR01000011.1, read on the forward strand.
GTAAAATTGTAACTCGATGGAGGTGCGGATGGACCATAAGAAATATCAGAAACGACGCTCCTCAAATTTTATTTAGTTTCAGTTTTTAATTTCGTTATTTTAGGATAATAGTTTCAAGGATTAATTTTCTCTTGAACTCTTAAGTTTTTATTTTATTTGTTTTTCTTGTCTTTTCCAATCAAGAACTCACAGCAACCTAAAAACTCAAGGCTATCAAGACATGGTGTTCTCTGCCTCGACAGTATCTAGTTTCGCTGCCTTGGCAGCAGAGGAGGCATCCTTTGAAAGATCGGCAACCCAGGCACCTGCCACCCGGCAGTACTGATGTTGCCGCCCTGCACCTGCCACTCTGCAGCAGCTAAAAAGAGGAAAGCAGCTGCAAAAGCGACAATGAGCTTGAGATTCTGGACAAAGCTCCAAAAGTTTAACCTACCAGAATCCAGCCACCTCGCGAGGCAAAGAATAAGGTAGCCTCCTCCTCTCCAACCACAAAGCCAACCTCTGCTACAAAAGAAACTGCCCGCCGACAGCTCCGCATAGACATCAGTAGTGACGACATCACTTCAAATTAATTTTTTTTTGTTTCTGTCGTCTGTGCATCTATTTCAAATTTGTGATGTTTTTTATATTTCAGTTTGTCATGCATTGAGGACAATGCAACCCTCGAGTTTGGGGGTAGGCAGTCCTCGATTAATTAATGAACTTGTTAAATTGTGTCTTTAATTAGTGTCTCATTTTAGTCAATTTTTGTGTCAAATATATATATATATATATATATATATATATATATATATATATATAAATTTGGCTTAAGTCTTTGAACTGAACTTACCTGTCGCAACATACTCTGTCGTGACAGTGCCTTTAGGATGCTTTAGGAGTTATTTAGAGCCTTGCTATAGTTCTAAACTTCAAAAACACCCTTGTGACTTATATGCTGTCTAGACTTCTGTTAGTGAACTAGAGTAGGAAAGCTTAACCACTTGAGTTGCCCCTAGAGATGCCTAACACTGGCTCTAGGAAAAGAATATAAGAAAAGAAAAACTTAGACTCAATACTCCTAGAGGTGCCTAATACCGGCTCTAGGAAGATAGCTAGAGGTGCCCAAAAACAGGCTCTAGTCAAATCAAAATAAGAAAAACAATGAGTCTAATTCAGAAAAAACTAAAGGAGCCTAAGATAGCATAGGAACAGAAGAGCTGGAGTGAAGAAAACTGCCTCATACATCACTGTCGTGACAGATGCCGTGACATATGCCATGACAGATGTCGTGACAGTTGCCGTGATAGTTGTCGTGACAGATGCCGTGACAGTTGCCGTGACAGTTGTCGTGACAGGTGTTGCCGCGACAGACTTGACGACAGACACAACAGAAGACCTTTGAACGGTGCAACACCTGCACTATTGAGCAAATCAATACCATCTTATTTTCTCAATCTGATTCCTTTACCTATTTTAGTTTATATTCAAGAATTTTCACAACTTCAAGGTTATTCATTCTCGGACCTAGGGATAGGACGAGGTTCAGTGGCTAATAAAAGGTTCACAAACATCGGTGTTCATCCTTTGATTCACACCGGGGGGTATCATCCAAGACATGTTCATCGACATTCTTGGACCTAGGGATAGGACAAGTCACTCCAGGGATTCTTGCCAAACTTGAAGTACAAAGTTGTTGATCACTGCCGCGACATCAATAGACCTCTATCGCGGCAGGTGCTGCCGCGACAGGCTTGACGACAGACACAACATAAGACCTTTGAACAGTGCAACGCCTACACTACTGAGCAAATCAATACCAGCCTATTTTCTCAATCTGATTCCTTTACCTATTTTAGTTTATATTCAAGAATTTTCACAACTCTTTATTAAATTTATCTTTTCTCTTGTGCAGGAAAATTAATTCTGAAGTTGCCCCAATCACTGTGGAGACGATATCCGATACTCGGTATCACTTTATTACTTGCGACGTGTACACTTGCACTACATTGTGATAGACTATTTTACACGCAAAAATCATGTCTTGAAAAAATGATGTAGTTCTAGTGTATGTTGGCATCTTGAATCAATTAGCGGACATCTTTACCAAACCTCTAGACAAAGAGCGTTTTTGGACTCTTAGGAGAGAGTTAGATCTAATGTTAGATGTGTAAAAGTACTATAATTTCACCCTTTTCTATGACAATTACTGCTAAATCTACACCCATTTGAATCACATTGTAGCTCCCCATGCATCAATCACACTGGTCACATCTTTATCATGTTTGATCCTTATGTTTGGTTTATTTGGTGGAAAAGGTACTACTTTAGTGTGTGTTTGGTGCGTGTGCAGAATTCGTTACTCACTGCCCGGGCAAGCATTGCTGAGGCAGGGAACGAATGGAAGGAACGGTGCAGAACCATATCTCGACGGTCCAAATCAAGCCAGTCGTGGATGTCAGTTTCTACTGAAAGAAGTTGAACCATGAGATAGAGCCCTGCTAAGCAGAAAAGACAGACCATTACCGAGGAATTAGCCAAGCCATTGCCGAGGCAATTCCTAGACACAGTCGACAAGGGAGAAAATATGCAAAGTGGCATGCGTTTTGAAGAGCATGAAAAGCTGAATTTTTCTATGTACTTTGCATGAAGATCATGAAAATGCCGAAGGAAGGTCAAGAGAAGATTCCACGCAAGTGGGAGGGTTTTAAGGAAGAATGACATAATACTTAATAGAAGATCTTTTCTTTTAATGTATTTAATTCTAACTTGACTTCCTCCTCAAGAAAGACTTGACCTAGACCTCCTCTATAAATAAGAAGCCAAAGCCGGCCATTGACATCAATCAAGCAATCGAGAGTTGAGAGATTTTGTAGTGAGCTTACGTCAATCTCATGTTCTAATTTCTTCTTAGGGTTTAGATTGTATTGTTTAGTAGTTGAGAGAAAATGGTAGGATTTTGTTTAAGTTTTTGTTAATGCAATTTTAGTTCAAGGTTTGCTTATTCTTAGTGTTTACGTTTTCTTGCAATTGAATTGTGAGAGGAAATTGCGGTTGCATCTATTTGTCTAATATCGGGAGAGTTAGACTCACGAAACGGATGAGCATGGTTTTCATCCCAATCGGTGAAGTCTAACTCGGCTTAGGGATAAGTTCGAGTTTCAATGGGTAAAAGAAGCCTAAGATTGGTTGGTGTTCATCCTTGGTTCACGCTGGGAGGTATTATCAAGGCCTGCACATCAGCATTGCTTCGACTTAGGGATAAGGAAGAGCCACTGAAGGACACTTTGCCGAACCTTGACGTTGTTGGTTGCTGCCCAAGAAAGGGATTGTCTAGGCAGCTATTTAACCCATTGTCACGGCAGTAGCTTTGGTCATTGTCGAGACAATTCGGTGTTCATTGCATTCAAAAACCGAGATAGTTCCAATTGGTTTCCACACTACGACACAATATAATTTGGCCCATTCTCTCATCTTGATTACTCAACTCTTTAGTTTACTTGCTTATTTTATTTTCTGTTTATTAGATTATTCTAAAAACCCAATCAAATCACTTGTGTTCTTTACTTTTATTTATTTTCAGTGCGAGACAATAAACTTTGAAAGTTACACCAATACCTGTGGAGACGATACTCAATACTCATCCCTTTATTACTTGAGACGTGTACACTTGTGCAATTGCGGGGCACTTTACACACGCAACAAGTTTTTTGCACCCTTTCCGGGGATTGGCAATAGCAAATTTTAATTTTATTTTCTTGCACTTTTTATTTTTAGTCTTTCAAGGACTAATCAAATTTGGTTTTGCATTGGTGTATGACCAGGGCAAATCCAAAGAATCCATTATTCGAACTTGGTTCAGAAATCAAACGTACTTGTCAAAAACTCAAACAAAGGATAAGAGCAAAAATGGCACAAGTAGTCGGCAATCAGAATGCCAATGGCAATCAGAATCCCGATGGCAATGAGAACCCTGGTGATAATTAGAATGTCGCGGCAAGAAATAGAGGATTACTTAGAAGAAGATCTCAATGGACTAAATCCAGGAGTTGTCACACCTGCAATAGAAGTTGGGCACTTTGAACTAAAACACGTAATGTTCAACATGATCAATACCATGGGTTAATTTGGCGGCTTAGCAACTGAAGACGCTAGACAACACCTCAAATCCTTCTTGGAGATTTGCAACTCATTAAAATACAAGGAGTCTACGAGGATATTTTGAGGCTAAAATTGTTTCCCTATTCACTGAGGGATAAGGCAAAAACTTGGTTAAATAGCATTCCAGTTGGATCTATAGAATCCGGGAATGACTTATGTCGTGATTTCCTTGCTAGATTTATTCCTACTAATTTAACTGATAAATTACGTAATAAAATCACTTCTTTTCGACAGGCTAATGATGAATCCATGTACGAGGCCTGGGAACGATACAAAGAGCTGTTACATAAATGCCCCTTACACGGATTCCAATTGTGGACACATGTGACAATGTTCTACAATGCAGTAAACACGCCAACGAGGATGATCCTTGATGCCTCGGCAAATGGCATACTCCTAGACAAGTCACCGAAGGAAGCAATTGAGATCCTAAATAGGTTGGCTAAAATGACTATCAATTCCCAACAGCCAGAAGAGGAGTCAGACGCCAGGCCACCATAAATGAGCTTGAGTCATCAGAATCAATTCTTTCACAATTGAAAAATTTAACCAATTTGGTGAAAAACATGCAACGACCAAGCAAAACACAAGAGGTCCAGGTAGTTGGTTCTTTATGTAATGGTACCCACGATCCTTCTAAGTGTCCACAGAATCCAGAGTGGAGCTTTAATGTTGGAAATTACAACCAGAACAACAACATGATGTCCAACACTTACAACCCGGCCTGGAGAAAACATCCCAACTTCTCATGGAGCAAACCTAACAATTCCCTAAATCAGAACAATCAAAATGCTCCAGCACAGGGATTCCAACAGAACATGTCGTGACAAAAATGCCTCAACAAATGATGCAGCAACAAACCATGCCATCTAGTTCCTTGGAACGATCCTTAAATGCTTTCATGTCACAAACTAGCGCTTATATGGCTAGTAATGATATATTTATAAAGAAAACTGACGTTTTTATGGACAAGACTGAGATGAGAATGTAGAACCATGAAGCAACTTTGAAGTCACTACAGACCCAAGTGGGGTAATTTGCCCAGATCCTGAACACCAGACCAATGGAAGGGTTGCCAAGCGATACTAAAGTCGCCAAGGGAGAAACTCATGAACAGTGCAAAGCAATCAGTACAAGGAGTAGCAAGTAGCTCAAGGAACCCCGGGCTAATGAAAAGGAGGAGACCAAACTGAAGGATCCCATTGCCGCGGCAACGCCTGACAACATTGCCTCAGCAATGCTTGACCCTGATGCCTCGGCAACACATGATCCTTTTGCCTCGGCAATACCCGACCACACCGTTGCGGTAGTGTAACCCCCTTAGCCCGGCCTAGACGGTTGACCCGAACTACGAAGATTACACGGGGAAAACCAAAGTCAACCCGAAAGTCAACCTTGATTAACGACCCTTTTTTTTCTTTTTAACTTTGTCTAAATGCATATTAACCTTAGGTGTACCCTTGAGATAAGCATACTCAAAAATCACAGCAATCGGAAAACAATAAAGGACTCAATTGCACAACATACAAATTTAGGGACCAAAATGTAAAATCTGGAAATTAAGAGGACTTTACCAATTTTTAAGTTACCATTATGAAATTAGTCATGTTTCATACCTCTCTGCCAAATTTCATCTCAAACGGACATCTCAAACTCAACCAATTGCACATACAAAAATCAGGACTAAAACGTAAAGCTTGCAAACCTCAAAACCATTCAAATCTGTGCCCAACGGTCAAGTGTTTCGAAACGGGTCTAGACCGTTCAGAAACACGGACTGGAAGTAGCCAAAGTGTTTCGAAACACCTCTGCCCGTTTCGAAACACCCAGGCCAAAATATGCACCTGTTTTGAAACAGGCAAGGGTGTTTCGAAACACCCTGCCCAGAAATAGCAGAAAAGTCTGTTTTTACACTCTTTCGACCCACCAAACAAGCTCATAAGACCTCCATGTCATACCAACAAGTCATCAAACATTAAAGGAACATATTTGCATCATCAAAGCTCAATCACGGCCTCAAATAAGAAAAACCACAAGTCTAAAGCCATGCATCCTATAATGAAAAGCAAGCAATCATCAAATCTCCAAAACAAATACCAAATGGCCATTTACATGTTTCAAACATCATCATAGGCATTAAACCAAACTTAGGGAGTCCAAAACATCTCCCAAAAACACAATCTAGGTTCCCATTGCCAAATACCAAAAGCTAATAGTGTTGTGAAAATAGTCACCATACATGAGCTTAGACTTTCACTTGGATCCTTGACCTCCTTGCTGCCCTTAAAGCACTTCAATGCTCTGCATTATTGGTTCAAGAAAGAGAGAGCGTAAGCACACATGCTTAGTGAGAAATGCTCTAATGAAACAACACAATAATGCACTTTGTAAAAACACCTTTCCAAGGCCTTTAATTTCAAAACAACACTAATCATGCATCTATGCATACAAATCAAGCATCTCATGCTTCAATACATCAACATGTCATATTGGCTTTCAAGTGATAATCCATAACCATTTTCAACTCAAAACACAATCGGATACGCGGATTACAAGCGTTGTCCCATACGCTCCATACACACCACCAAACACTCAAGGTGGAGTTTACCGGTACAATCACAATCCCTCAACACCCGTGATGGAGTCTACGGTACAATTACAACCCCTCCACATCACTCATTGGTAGTTGTATAACATCACTAACGAGAACACGGGACACACAACACAAGATCCTCACATGGCATTTTAACCACCATTATGATCTTAGACATCTCGTTAGTGTACTTGGATGGAGTTTACGGTACAATTACAACCCCTCAACATCCAAGGCGACTTTATTCACGGTGCACCCAATCCTATAGCCGGCTAACTATATCCGATTCAAGTACTTTAAAACCAACACATCACTTGCCAATATACATCAATTATCATCAACAATCCACTGTTTTAAAGCATTAATCAAAGCCATTACATAATCATGCATCACTATGCATCAAATCATATTTATCAATGTCCAAAACAAGGATCTCTTACCTTGAGCATCCTTCAACACATGGCTTACAAAACCAACATTAAACATGCTAAAATATGCTTTCAAAACAAAATTTAAACGTGCAAAATAAACACATTGCATTCAACCATCTCATGGTTCATCAAAAAGAGAGTTTCTCCGAAAAACTTACTCTTGAGCTTAGCTAAGTTGTTTAGACTTAAACTAAGCTCCCATAACCTTCCAAGATTGGTTTCAAAGCTGAAAACCAAACTTCACTCACCGATTCCGTTTCACAAGCTTGCCGAAACGCCGATCAAGCCTCCGGATCAACACCACAAGGATCCGAAGATGTCTCCCCTGTTTTAAACACATCAAAGCAGAGGATTAATGCATCATCATGCATTAAAATCTTCAACCAAAACACCTAAACTCGCTGCTCTCATCAAAACTCACATTTCGGCCACCAAGCACAACCGAAATCACATCCAAACACCTCTACAACATTACCCAGCCAAGATCCATCAAATCCAATCATTCTTAAACATCAATTAACATCCAAAAAGGACCTAATCACGTCCTTATACCTCCAGCTATAGCAGAACATCAAAATCACCCCAAAAACCACCATTTTCTCAAGTAAAAACTTAGGAAAATCAACTAATTCGGGATTGCATTGATTAAACCTCAATTACACATCATTTAAACATCCAAAATACATCAAAAAGACATCTCAAAACAGAGCCCAATCATCTATTACGAATTTCTTCAAAATTAAATCCAAATCTTGCATTTTAAGCCAAAATCAAGAACACAACATTAAAACCTTTAATAAAACTCAATTTAAGGATTGAGAACTTGGGAATTTCAGTAAAGAACTGAGAATTTAGAGGAGAAGGACGTTCATACCTCTAAATGTGAGTTTCTCCTTGTTTAGAGCCAAAATCCTTGAAAATTCAATAAGCAAATGATGAGGATTTGGTGTAGAAATGATTAGAAATCATTTAGAGATTGAAATCTCAACTTTAGGTGTGAAAATCAAAGGAAAAATGGCTGTGGAAATGTGTTTGGCTGAGGGAAAATTGAGAGAAAATGAAATGGGAAAATTTTGGCAAAAGTTAGTTATGAAACTAAAATATCTCTTTTCCCTCTTTTCTTTTTATTAAATGACATTAAATGAGTCTTTAAAATTTAAGAAAAATCTGGAGAAACCCTCCCTTGGGTAAATTAGCTCCTTAAAGATTCAAAGTTTCAATCCTTTTAAAACAGTCACCAACTTTTCAAAAATTACATTTTAGTCACTAACTTGAAATGTCATATTTCCAAACCCCATTTTGTAAAATTGATTTCACCACTCTCTTATATATAATAAAAGAGGATTTTTAGATATTTTCCATAATTTTAATGCATCCCGAACTAGGCTTTCCGTAAAAAGCACCTTTTATATTCGAACCGTAATTTAAACCGGTCCAGTTCAGACCCTAAACTTCCAAGCCCAAAATTGGGGTGTTACAACTCTCCCCCCTTAAGAAATTTCGTCCTCGAAATTTACCTGGAGGAAAAAGGTACGGAAACTGCTTCAACATGTCATCCTTCCGCTCCCACGTGGCTTCCTCAGCACCACGATGCTTCCACAACACCTTTACCAATTCAATGGTCTTGCCTCGAAGAACTTTACTATCCGAATCCAGAACCTCCACCGGTTCCTCATCATAGGTCAAATCCGGATTCAACTCCACTTCCTCCACATGTATCACGTGAGAGGGATCCGATCTATACTTCCGAAGCATAGAAACATGAAACACATCATGAATCTTTTCTAACTCTTGCGGTAACCTCAACTTGTACGCAACAGGACCCATAGGCTCAATCACCTCGTATGGTCCAATGTACCTAGGGCTCAACTTACCCTTTCGGCCAAACCTCATCACCTTTTTCCAAGGCGAAACTTTCAAAAACACACGGTCACCCACCGCATACTCAATCTCCTTACGCTTCAAATCTGCGTAAGACTTTTGCCGATCAGAAGCTGCCTTCAATCGCTCACAAATGAGCTTCACCTTCTCAGTGGTTCCTTTCAACAAAGCGGGCATCGAAATCAACTTCTGACTTGTTTCAGCCCAACAAAGAGGAGTCCTACACTTCCTCCCGTACAGAGCTTCATAAGGTGCCATTTGAATACTTGCCCGATAACTATTATTATAGGCAAACTCCACCAAAGGCAAATGTTTCTCCCAAGAACCCTGAAACTCAATCACGCAGCACCTCAACATATCTTCCAACACCTGGATAACACGCTCAGACTGTCCATCCGACTGCGGATGATAAGATGTACTGAAATTCAACCGTGTACCCAAAGCCTGATGCAAACACTGCCAGAAACGCGATGTAAACCTCGGATCTCTATCCGACACAACCGACTTTGGCACACCATGCAGCCGCACAATCTCAGCAATGTACAGCTCTGCAAGCTTATCCAAAGTGTACGTAGTATGCACAGGCAAGAAATGCACACACTTCGTTAGGCGATCCACAATCACCCACACCGAATTCTTCTTCGATGGCGACAAAGGCAAACCAGACACGAAGTCCATGGTAATCCTCTCCCACTTCCACTCAGGAATCCTCAACGGTTGCAACAACCCTGAAGGAAACTGATGCTCAGCCTTAACTCGCTGACAAACCATGCACTTGCTTACAAACTCAGCAACATCTTTCTTTAAACCCACCCAATAGTACTCATCACGAAGATCACGGTACATCTTAGTACTACCAGGGTGCATAGCAAAAGGACTACTATGAGCTTCAGTCAGAATAGCACGCCTCAACTCAGTATCATTGGGCACTACTATCCGACTTCCAAAGCATAAAACTTCATCATCATTAAAGCAGAAATCCGATGGCCTATCCTCTGTAATATCCTGAACATGTGGCACCAAGGAATCATCCAACAACTGCTTTTCCTTAATCAACTGAATCAAGGATGGTTTCACTTGCAACTCAGCCACAAGACCACCATCACGCGAAATGCTCAAACTGGCAAACATAGCCTTCAACTCCACTGCTACCTTCCTACTCAAGGCATCCGCTACAACATTAGCTTTACCCGGATGGTACTCGATAGTCAAATCCTAATCCTTAAGCAACTCCACCCAACGTCGTTGCCTAAGATTCAACTCTTTCTGAGACATCAGATACTTCAAACTCTTGTGGTCCGTGTACACAGTACACTTCTCGCCATACAGGTAATGTCTCCAAATTTTCAAAGCGAAAACCACCGCAGCTAACTCAATGTCATGCGTAGGATAATTGCGCTCATGCACCTTCAACTGACGCGATGCATAAGCCACCACCTTACCCTCTTGCATCAACACACATCCCAAACCAACGTAGGACGCGTCACTATACACCACAAACTCTTTCACTGATTCAGGTTGAACCAAGATAGGAGCTTGCGTCAAAGCTGCCTTAAGCTTCTCAAAAGCCTGTTGTCTCACTTCCGTCCACTCATACTTAACATCCTTCTGCAACAACTTCGTCAAAGGTGCAGCAATCTTTGAAAACCCATCCACGAACCTCCAATAGTACCCCGCCAAACCAAGGAAACTACGGACTTCATGAACAGACTTAGGAGGCTTCCAATTCATCACTGCCTCAATCTTCTGAGGATCAACACAAATTCCTTCAGCAGAGACCACATGACCAAGAAACACAACTTCTCTAAGCCAGAACTCACACTTGCTCAGCTTAGCATAAAGCTGATTCTCCAACAAAGCCTGCAACACAATTCTCAAATGCCCCTCATGCTCCTCCTCAGTACGAGAGTACACGAGAATATCATCAATGAACACCACAACAAATTTATCCAAGTATTCATGGAACACTCTATTCATCATGTCCATGAAAGCTGCAGGAGCGTTCGTCAAACCAAACGGCATCACAAGAAACTCATAATGCCCATACCTCGTTCTGAAGGCTGTCTTTGGCACGTCCACATCCTTCACCTTCAGCTGATAATACCCTGACCTTAAGTCAATTTTAGAGAACACAGCTGCTCCCTGAAATTGATCAAAAAGATCATCAATTCTCGGCAATGGATACCGATTCTTGACAGTCAACTTGTTAAGCTGACGGTAATCGATGCACATTCTCATAGTGCCATCCTTTTTCTTCACAAACAACACCGGTGCACCCCAAGGTGACACACTCGGTCGAATGAAACCACGATCAAGCAACTCCTGAAGTTGCGTCTTCAGCTCTTTCAACTCTTTAGGTGCCATTCGATAAGGAGTAATGGACACTGGAGTTGTGTTTTCATACAGCTCAATCCCAAACTACACTTCGCGATTAGGAGGCAATCCAGGCAACTCCTCCGGAAACACACCAGGAAACTCTCGCACAGTCCTGATATCTTACACACGCAACTCTTTAGAGCTAGGATTCATCACAAAGGCTAGGTAGGCTTCACAACCTTGCCTCAGCATCCGGCTCACTTCCAAAGTAGACACCACATTGGCAAGAAACTTCACATTCTCACCAACCACCACTACCTCATAATCATTCGCAAGCTTCAACGAAACTCGCTTATTCTCAAAATCCACAACAACTCGATGCTCAACAAGCCAATCCATACCAAGGATTACATCAAAACCATAGAAAGGCAATTCCATAAGATCAACATGAAAAACATGGTCTTGCACAACCAAGGGACATCTTCTATAAAGCTTTCGAGTCACAACAGTCTCACCAAAAGAACTAGTTACACGCATACCAACATCCAAAGACTCAACAGGCAAACCAAGAAATTGAGCATGCTCACACAATATGTATGAGTGTGTAGATCCAGAATCGATCAAGGAAAGTAATGACAAGGATTGCAAAGTGAAAGTACCTGCGATCACATCCGTGTCATTCCTCCCCTCCCTCTGAGCATACACTCTGGCCTGGCCACCACCCTCAGGCTGAACAGCTACCACATGAGCCACATTCCTTCCACCATCCTCTCTACGCTGGAAATTACCACGGCCGCGCCCACGACCTCTCTGTGGTGCAACAACTCCAGGAGCACGTCCCTGACCACCACCGGCCAACAGAGGACACTCTCTCTTCATGTGATCCGCCGAACCACAGTTCCAACACAAATTACCGGTCACCACAACAGGTGCCTGTACCTCTCTCGCTGCTCGAGGACAATCACGCCTCAGATGACCACGCGATCCACATGCCCAACATGTGTTCTGATCAGCTCTCGCCCTGTCTCCCTAAACAGGCGCACCTTGCCCTCCACCACCACGCCTAGCTGAAGACTGATACTTCCGATCACGTCCTCTCTTGTTCCGTCCACCACCGGAACTATACTCAGCAGCTCGCTTGCCCGCACTAGGACCAGCTCCTCTAGAAGATAAACTCAAATTTAACTTAATGTCTTTTGCTCTACCAACCAGCACATCAAAGTCAGTGTACTCAGCAGCCAGCATATAGGTCTTTACATCCGTCACCAAACCATAACGGAAACGTTCACACCTCTCCCGCTCATCAGGGATAAGCTCAGGTGCGTACTGACTGAGTCGGACAAACTGAACCTCGTACTCAGCCACTGACATGTTCCCTTGAGTAAGAGACATGAATTCCCTTTTCTTTTCATCCAGGTATCGCACACCCAGATACCTCCTCTTGAACGCGTTCAGAAAGAACGTCCAAGTCACATCAGCATCCTCCAATCCGGAGATAGCGGTTGTCCACCAGGTATACGCATCGTCATGCAACAATGATATTACACAGCCCAGCTTCTGCACTTCATTGCAGTTCATTTGTCCCAAAATTCTCTTGGTACTTTCCAACCAAGACTCGGAACCCTCAGCACACAAACCCCTGAACTCAGTCCCTCCCAGACTGCGCAAACGTTCCAGAGGTAGTCTAACATTAGCATCTCCCTGATGCCCAGCTCCATGAGCTCCAGCTACCGCCGCCTGAAAAGCTCCAACAATAGATTGAATCAGCACTGTCATGTCAGGAGCAGCTTGCCCCTGCCCAGCTTCAGGTCCAGCGACCCCAGCACCAGCACCAGCTCCCTCACCCCCAGCACCACCACCACCGGGTGGAGGAGGTAAATCCACTACATTTTCTGCATTCTCTTCGTTCTCATTTTGAGTCATAGCTCGCGTATTAATCCTCGTCTCTCTACGAGGTCCCATTCACTATATAATGCAATCACAAATGCAATAAACATAGTCAGGCTCAGCAAGGTAAGCAATCCAAGTACTCAAGCTCATTTCCAATTAAAACAAATCATTTCATTAGCTTTGATATGGCAATGGGTCCCTCTAACATGCTTCACCACAGCATACACCAAAATTGCAACATTCTTACAATTCATACATCATACTTTCACTCAACAAGTATACATGCAATCATACACATATCACCCACATAACCATTCCCAAATACTCGAGAACTCAGCTCTGATACCACCAAATGTAACCCCTTTAGCCCGGCCTAGACGGTTGACCCGAACTACGAAGATTACACGGGGAAAACCAAAGTCAACCCGAAAGTCAACCTTGATTAACGACCCTTTTTTTCTTTTTAACTTTTTCTAAATGCATATTAACCTTAGGTGTACTCTTGAGATAAGCATACTCAAAAATCACAGCAATCGGAAAACAATAAAGGACTCAATTGCACAACATACAAATTTAGGGACCAAAATGTAAAATCTGGAAATTAAGAAGACTTTACCAATTTTTAAGTTACCATTATGAAATTAGTCATGTTTCATACCTCTCTGCCAAATTTCATCTCAAACGGACATCTCAAACTCAACCAATTGCACATACAAAAATCAGGACTAAAACGTAAAGCTTGCAAACCTCAAAACCATTCAAATCTGTGCCCAATGGTCAAGTGTTTCGAAACGGGTCTAGACCGTTCAGAAACACGGGCTGGCAGTAGCCAAAGTGTTTCGAAACACCTCTGCCCGTTTCGAAACACCCAAGCCAAAATATGCACCTGTTTCGAAACAGGCAAGGGTGTTTCGAAACACCCTACCCAGAAACAGCAGAAAAGTCTGTTTTTACACTCTTTCGACCCTCCAAACACGCTCATAAGACCTCCATGTCATGCCAACAAGTCATCAAACATTAAAGGAACATATTTGCATCATTAAACCTCAATCACGGCCTCAAATAAGAAAAACCACAAGTCTAACGGCATGCATCCTATAATGAAAAGCAAGCAATCATCAAATCTCCAAAACAAATACCAAATGGCCATTTACATGTTTCAAACATCATCATAGGCATTAAACCAAACTTAGGGAGTCCAAAACATCTCCCAAAAACACAATCTAGGTTCCCATTGCCAAATACCAAAAGCTAATAGTGTTGTGAAAATAGTCACCATACATGAGCTTAGACTTTCACTTGGATCCTTGACCTCCTTGCTGCCCTTAAAGCACTTCAATGCTCTGCATTATTGGTTCAAGAAAGAGAGAGCGTAAGCACACATGCTTAGTGAGAAATGCTCTAATGAAACAACACAATAATGCACTTTGTAAAAACACCTTTCCAAGGCCTTTAATTTCAAAACAACACTTATCATGCATCTATGCATACAAATCAAGCATCTCATGCTTCAATACATCAACATGTCATATTGGCTTTCAAGTGATAATCCATAACCATTTTCAACTCAAAACACAATCGGATACACGGATTACAAGCGTTGTCCCATACGCTCCATACACACCACCAAACACTCAAGGTGGAGTTTACCGGTACAATCACAACCCCTCAACACCCGTGATGGAGTCTACGGTACAATTACAACCCCTCCACATCACTCATTGATAGTTGTATAACATCACTAACGAGAACACGGGACACACAACACAAGATCCTCACATGGCATTTTAACCACCATTATGATCTTAGACATCTCGTTAGTGTACTTGGATAGAGTTTACGATACAATTACAACCCCTCAACATCCAAGGCGACTTTATTCACGGTGCACCCAATCCTATAGCCGGCTAACTATATCCGATTCAAGTACTTTAAAACCAACACATCACTTGCCAATATACATCAATTATCATCAACAATCCACTGTTTTAAAGCATTAATCAAAGCCATTACATAATCATGCATCACTATGCATCAAATCACATTTATCAATGTCCAAAACAAGGATCTCTTACCTTGAGCATCCTTCAACACATGGCTTACAAAACCAGCATTAAACATGCTAAAATATGCTTTCAAAACAGAATTTAAACATGCAAAATAAACACATTGCATTCAACCATCTCATGGTTCATCAAAAAGAGAGTTTCTCCGAAAAACTTACTCTTGAGCTTAGCTAAGTTGTTTAGACTTAAACTAAGCTCCAATAACCTTCCAAGATTGGTTTCAAAGCTGAAAACCAAACTTCACTCACCGATTCCGTTTCGCAAGCTTGCCGAAACGCCGATCAAGCCTCCGGATCAACACCACAAGGATCCGAAGATGTCTCCCCTGTTTTAAACACATCAAAGCAGAGGATTAATGCATCATCATGCATTAAAATCTTCAACCAAAACACCTAAACTCGCTGCTCTCATCAAAACTCACATTTCGGCCACCAAACACAACCGAAATCACATCCAAACACCTCTACAACATTACCCAGCCAAGATCCATCAAATCCAATCATTCTTAAACATCAATTAACATCCAAAAAGGACCTAATCACGTCCTTATACCTCCAGCTATAGCAGAACATCAAAATCACCCCAAAAACCACCATTTTCTCAAGTAAAAACTTAGGAAAATCAACCTATTCGGGATTGCATTGATTAAACCTCAATTACACATCATTTAAACATCCAAAATACATCAAAAAGACATCTCAAAACAGAGCCCAATCATTTATTACGAATTTCTTCAAAATTAAATCCAAATCTTGCATTTTAAGCCAAAATCAAGAACACAACATTAAAACCTTTAATAAAACTCAATTTAAGGATTGAGAACTTGGGAATTTCAGTAAAGAACTGAGTATTTAGAGGAGAAGGACGTTCATACCTCTAAATGTGAGTTTCTCCTTGTTTAGAGCCAAAATCCTTGAAAATTCAATAAGCAAATGATGCGGATTTGGTGTAGAAATAATTAGAAATCATTTAGAGATTGAAATCTCAACTTTAGGTGTGAAAATCAAAGGAAAAATGGCTATGGAAATGTGTTTGGCTGAGGGAAAATTGAGAGAAAATGAAATGGGAAAATTTTGGCAAAAGTTAGTTATGAAACTAAAATATCTCTTTTCCCTCTTTTCTTTTTATTAAATGACATTAAATGAGTCTTTAAAATTTAAGAAAAATCTGGAGAAACCCTCCCTTGGGTAAATTAGCTCCTTAAAGATTCAAAGTTTCAATCCTTTTAAAACAGTCACCAACTTTTCAAAAATTACATTTTAGTCACTAACTTGAAATGTCATATTTCCAAACCCCATTTTGTAAAATTGATTTCACCACTCTCTTATATATAATAAAAGAGGATTTTTAGATATTTTTCCATAATTTTAATGCATCCCGAACTAGGCTTTCCCTAAAAAGCACCTTTTATATTCGAACCGTAATTTAAACCGGTCAAGTTCAGACCCTAAACTTCCAAGCCCAAAATTGGGGTGTTACAGGTAGAGCCTAGAAAAGATACTAAGGAAAACCAGAACGCTGTTGAACAACCAGATTCCCTACCCCAGATTAAATTTCCATGCAAGGAACGGATCAAAGACATTCGACTTCCACCACCGTTCCCACAAAGTTTGAAACGGCAGAAGCAAGAGTACCAATTCAAGAAGTTCCTGGACATCTTGAAGCAAGTCCACATCAACTTGCCCTTGGTAGAAGCAATTGAGCAAATGTCGAATTATGCCAAGTTCCTGAAAGACATTGTATCTAAGCGAACAAGGATTGGAGAGTTTGAAACTGTTGCCGTGTAAGAAGGATGTATGGCCATGGTACACAACCAGACATCACCTGAACTTAAGGATCATTGGAGCTTTACAATACCATGTGTAATCGGGAATCATTATGTTGGGAAAGCGTTATATGACTTAGGAGCAAGCATAAACTTAATGCCCAAATCCGTTTTCCAGAAATTGGGAATTGGAAAGGCTAGACCCACCAGTGTCATGCTCTAGCTGGTCGATCGTTCATATGTGCAACCAAAAGAAAAAATTGAAGACATATTGGTAAGAGTAGATAAGTTTATGTTTCCTACTGACTTCCTTGTTTTGGATTGTGAAGCATATGAGCATGCACCTATCATACTCGGGAGACCATTCATAGCCATGGAAAGGACCTTGATCGACGTGGAAAAAAAGAGAGCTAACCATGAGGGTAAATGACAAACAAGTCAAACTCAATGTTTTCCAAACCCTAAAACGTGCCGACGATCAAGATGAATGTCAAATGATTCAAGCAACCACTGAATTCAACTTTGACATAGATGCACCATGCCTCGGCAATGATTCTGGTCATTGCCTCGACAATCACTTGGACCATTACCCTAACGACTGCCTCGACAATAACATGTCGGATTCTGAAGAAGCTGAAGAGACAGAGATTGAGGAACAAGATGAAGCCAACTGGATAGCATCCCATCCATGTAAGTATTTCAAACCCCTCAATTACTCGGGAGAGGAAAGAAAGATCGAAAGAACCTCTATCGAGCAACCACTAGTCCTTGAGATGAAACCATTTCCAGGGCAATTGAAATATGTTTATTTAGGACACAATGATACATTGCCCATAATTATTTCCTCTAAGCTACATCATGAGTAGGAACAAGGAAGAGAAGACACCACAGACACATAAATACAAGATGCATTCCCAGATGAGCAGCTCTTAATTGCCTCGACAGTGGCTGACACTACTACCTCGGCAGAGACTGAAACTACTACCTCGGCAGTGACTGACAGTATTGCCTCGGCAATTTCAGATTGCATTGCCTCGGAAATACCCTTGACAGTAATGTCCGCTTCAAAAACACCCTGGTATGCTGATCTTTTCAATTTTCTAGTTAGTGGTGTATTACCTTATAACCTTAACCATCAAGGGAAGAAGATGTTCCAACATGAAGCCAAACTTATTTTTGGGATGAGCCTCTTTTGTTCAAACAATGTGCAGATCAGGTTATAAGGAGATGTGTCCCTGAAGAAGAACAAGAAGAGGTGCTTCAACAATGTCATTCTTCACCATATGGAGGACACTTTAGAGGAACCAGAACCACGGCCAAGGTACTATAGTTAGGATTATATTGGCCTACGCTTTACAAAGACGCTCATGCTTTATATAAGCAATGTGAACGATGTTAGCGGACCGACAATATTTCGAGACGAAGCGAGAAGCCCTTGCAAAACATCCTTGAAGTTGAGTTGTTTGATGTTTGGGGAATTGATTTCATGGGGCCTTTTTTATCCTCTTGTGGGAATCTCTACATACTTCTGGCCGTAGACTATGTATCCAAGTGCGTCGAAGCCATTGCCACTCTAAACAATGACTCTAAAACCGTACAAAAATTCTTGAAAAAACACATATTTACACGGTTTGGAGTACCCCGAGCTATCATCAGTGACGAGGGCAAACACTTCGATAATAAGCTCATTTTCGTGGCATTGAAGAAATTTGGTGTCACACATAAGATTGGCATGACATATATTCCACAGACCAATGGGCAAGTCGAGATATCGAACAGAGAGTTGAAGAACATTCTTGAAAAGGCGGTTAACCCATCTCGAAAGGATTGGTCCTTTCGACTAGATGATGCACTGTGGGCCTATCGAACATCATTCAAAACCCCATTAGGAATGTCCCCATATAGTCTTGTGTACGACAAAACTTGTCATCTACCAGTTGAAATCGAGCACAAGACATATTGGGCAATCAAGACAGTCAATATGGAATGGGAGAGTGTGAACAGAAACGACCCCTAGACCTCAACGAATTAGAAGAGTTCCGAGCCTTGGCGTACGACAATTCGAGAATCTACAAAGAGAAAACGAAGCTTTAGCATGACATCAAGCTACTGCGGCGGCAATTCTTGCCCGGAAAGTTAATGCTCCTCTTCAATTCTCGACTGAAACTATTCCTAGGGAAACTCTGATCGAGATGGCCTGGACCATTCGAAGTTGTCAAAGTATTTCCCTATGGTGCCATGACAATAAAATCAACCGAAGATGAGCGTGAATTCAAGGTTAACGGGCAGAGACTGAAGCACTACACTGGCACCCATGTCATGAGGGACAAGGAGGTGATCACTTTAGGAGATGCATACCTATGCACTCCTTTAGTGTCTTAAATATTTTCCTTTTCCCTTTCCCTTTTCTTTTATTTTTATTTTCTGCACTTTATTTTTTAGGATTAAGATTTTTTTATTTTTTATTTTGCTCTAATAAAATTATTTTATTTTTTTAGGAAGGATCCCAAAGATAAGAAGAAGATGGACCAAGTGATAACAAGCCCAACCCAAAAAACCCAAAACCCCCTCCACTCCCCATGACAACAGTTGCTAACCAAACAAATCTTGACAAACCTTGTCGCACATGCAAGTGTTCCCCCCCCCCCCAACGACTATATCCTCGAACGGTTACCCCCACCCAAATGGCTATTCCGCCACCTATTTAAACCCCCTCCCCTAAAACATCACTCCCAATTTTCTTCATCATCTTTGAATCCCAAGAGCTTTTATTTTTTTTATTTTTGTTAGTTCCCGTTTCTCACAACCCTTCAACAACTCAACCATGACCCTAAAACTCAAGAGAGGATAGAGCTCAAAAGCCATCGAGGAACCGATGTTCAAAAGGTTCGCACCACCGGAGGTTGAACAGAGATTCACCAAGCACTTCATTGGACGACAAGTTTGGGAGGAGCAAGGCTTTCAATACTCCGACTCCCACACCAATTTCGGTCTCGACCGGTTCATCTTCGAGAAGATAGAGCCTCAAAAGTGGCAAATCCTTTGCCATCAACCAGAACCGGCCAACGTGTCATGGGTGAGGAAGTTTTATGCCCATTCTTCGAATCCCAAAAACCTCTTCATGCACGTTCGAGGCGAAGCCATCCCCGTAGATCCTGAGACCATCAACCTCTACTACGACATACATGTGGTAAAGGATGAGCACAAAGAGTTCGTAGACAAGCTCACAGTTGATGACTACGAGGACATCCGAAAGAGCTATGCATTGCCAACACGACATGGAATACCAGCGCACATAAAGGAACGGTAAACCGCCGAAGGCTTCAGCCCGAGGCAAAATTGTGGAATACCTTTGTGAAGCGTTGTTTAATGCCTACCTCTCACAAAAGCACTGTTGATAAACCTAGGCTTGCACTCATACCTGCCTATGTAAACAAAAGAAGGCCCACACCGATCCAGTTGATGAATACACACCCAAGAGGAAGGGATGGGACAAGGAAGCGTACTACAAACTCATGTAGATCATAGAAGCCGAGCCACAGTCTACGCCGATGCAAGGTACTGCCGCTGCGACATCATCGAGCAACACCTTAGAAACTCCACAGCCCTCTGCCTCGGCAATAACCCTTCAGCACATTGCCCCAAAATTGGAAGAGATGGACAGAAGGCAGCGACTGTTCATGACCTTCACAAGGGACTTCAACAACTCCATCGTACAACTCATCCAAGAGAAGTTCCCAGAAAACATGGTGCCATTCCCAGCCTTCCCTGCCGACGTCTTTGCCGAGTCAGCACCAGACCCCACAGCCACGGCAATGCCAACCTTCTCCGCCTCGGCAATACATGCATTCTTTGGCTCAGCCATTCCAACAGCCTTTGCCACAACAACACATCGAGATGCAAGCCTAATTACTATAACATACAGAGGCAAAGTTCTTGTTGACGAGCCGATCCGAACCGAGTCATTGTCCAGTTGGTCCGACACTGTCTGATCCATCATCAAGAAGTTTGACGAAGTCACATCTCATTCAAACAAGCGCAAGGCAACCACCACCGAAGAAATTTGTCTTGACACTGTTGAGGAAGACGAAGTGACCAACAAAGCCAAACCAACTCCTCTGACTCGTACCCAACCACCGAGAGCCACCAAACGGATCAAGCACATGGCAACGAGAAAATTGATCATCCAAAGTGACGATGGCTCCTCCGAGTCCCCGACATTCTAGTTTTCTTCTCTTACCTTTTATTTTGCTTTTATATTTTCTGCTTTGTGTTGATGCATTGAGGGCAATGGTTGATTCGAGTTTGGGGGTGTAGGCCACTACTAAGGCAGTTATTGTCGCAACAGTTCATGATCTAAAGCAATGCAGTTTCTTTACTGTTTTATACTTTCCTAATTTCTAATTTGACTTAGAATTGCCTAGATTTGCAAAAACTCTTCCAGTGATGAAACTACCTTAGCACTTAAAATACACTTTAAAGGCTAGGATGACTATAGGAAACACTTAGAATCACACTATGGGGCTGAAAATGAAAATACACTTTTGTAACTTGTATGATTTAAGGAGTTCTAGGACATTTATGATATTTACTTACTTAGAAAGAAATTTTTTGGTAAAAAGTTAGAGGTGCCTAAAACCGGCTCTAGCTTAAGGAAACACTAGAGGTGCCCAAAACTGGCTCTAGGTTAATCACTAGAGGTGCCCGAAATTGGCTCTAGTCGATTAGATTAAAAAAATATTTGCCCAAGGAAAGTAGGTTAATGCTTAAATTTTTACTTAGAACCCGGAAAATCATCTTGTTCACAAGCTTGCACACACTCACAAGCATCATAGTTTGATTACGTGTAACTCCTTTAGTCATCTGAAAAATTAATCATGTATTCGCAAGTGCTAGGTCATGAGGAAGAAGGCAAGTTGAAGCAATTTCTATGAAGATTAAGGACTTTGGCAAGTAATTATATTTTTACTAGTTGCATTGCTTGAGGACAAGCAATAGTTTGAGTTTGGGGGTGTGTTAGGTGTGTAAAAGTACTATAATTTCACCCCTTTCTATGACAATTATTGTTAAATCTACACTATTTGAATCACATTGTAGCCCTACATGCATCAATCACACTGATCTCATCTTTATCATATTTGATCCTTATGTTTGGTTTATTTGGTAGAAAAGGTACTGCTTTAGTGTGTGTTTGGCACGTGTGCAGATTTCTTTACTCACTACCCGGGCAAGCATTGCCGAGGCAGGGAAGGAAAGGAAGGAACAATGCAGAACCATCTCTCGACGATCCAGATCAAGCCAGCCGTGGATGTCAGTTTCTACTAAAGGAAGCTGAACCATGAGATAGAGCTCTGCTGAGCAGAAAAGGCTGAAAGACCATTACCGAGGCAATGCCCAGACACAGTTGACAGGGGAGAAAATATACAAAGTGGTATGCATTTTCAAGAGCATGAGAAGCTGAATTTTTCTATGTACTTTGCTTGAAGATCAGACTGCAGGAAGATCATGAAAACGCTGAAGGAAGGTCAAGAGAATATTCCACGCAAGTGGGAGGATTTTATGGAAGAATAACATAATACTTAAAAAGATCTTTTCTTTTAATATATTTAATTCTAACTTGACTTCCTCCTCAAGAAAGACTTGACCTAGACCTCCTCTATAAATAAGAAGCCAAAGCCGGCCATTGACATCAATCAAGCAATCGAGAGTTGAGAGATTTTGTAGTGAGCTTTGTAGAGCGTTTGAGTGTTCTCTAAATATGAGCGCAAGTGCACACTCCTGTCAAGTTATATTATAAAAGATACAGTCTCCCACAGGGATTTGATAGCTTAACTCGAATTGTGATTCCTACACAAGGAAAATTAAATGTACAAATAAGTTTTAGTTTATAAAGAGGAAAGTAAAGAAACACAAGTAAATAAAGAGAAGAGATCATATTGATGGAATGGGTCAGATTATGCAGCTCCCTAGTGTGAAACTGCGTTGAATAGGTTAAGTTGCTTTGTGCTGCCAGACTTTGCAGCCTCAGCGGGGGATGGCATATTGACTACTTTGACACTTTTGCTGCCTTGGTAGTGGAACAGGCGAATGGCTCGGCAGAAAACTCGGCAGTCCTTCAAGGCTTGGCAGAACGCTGCGACAGTGATCCCGCTTATGTCTAAGTCAGAATGTTGTTGTTGCCCACTGCAGATAATACTCGTCGCGACGTGAATCTTGCAAAGACATCAACGTTTGGTTTGTTCTTCTTTAGCCGCCTTAAACCCTAACCTCTGTCTAGACTAAATTGACCAACACTTGATTAGAGTGAGGATCGTACTTACCCCTTTCGTGAGTTTGACTCTCTCGATACCGAACAAATGGATAGTTAACAACTAATCTCTCGAACTTAATTACAAACTGTGAAGAGCATGGAATAAGCAAACCTTGAAGTTTTATTGCAAAAACAAACTTAATTCCTAAACAACCATTCTCACACTAGTTTACAACATAACCCAAACCCAAAAGAGAATTTAGAACATAATTGGCAGCAAGAAAACCTAAACTATGCCTAAAGGAAAACCTAAGTTGTCTTGAATTACAAAATATGTCAAGTATATATAGGCATTAGCTAGGCCAAGTCCTTCTTAGAGTAGAAGTCTTCAAAGTAGCTTTTGCATTAAATGCAACTTGTAATTTTGACTTCATTGAGTTGAATGTGGACTTCTTCTCGTTGCCTTGCACCACAAGTTATCTCGATCTCCTCCTTCGGGGGCTCTGTCTGTTGTTTTAGGCGTCAGAAAATTGAATGGATGGCATCGTTAGAATCAGGATTTTCTCCTCTATAGATTGCACTCCAATTCTCCAATTCCTCAGCTAGCTGCCCTGAGCAGTAGGTACGGCAGCGACAACTACTCGGCAGCAGCTTTCTCTGTTTGAAACTGCATCAGTACAACTCCCTGGTCTGCTGCCTTAGCATCAGCTCATCTCTCCTTCTGCCAGTTTCTAGCCCTGAAATGTAAACTAAACTAAAACAACATCTTTTCCTTATCAAATTAAAGATATTCAATAAATTCATGGCAAAGTAAAGAATATTGTAAATATGCAATGCATGAACCTAATTATGCCTAAAATGTACTTAAGAACAACAATAATATGATATGGAATGCATATAAAATATAGGACTTATGAGCACTTTACACACCCCCAAACTCAAACTATTGCTTGTCCTCAAGCAATGCAAACCTAAACATACTTGCCCTTTAAACTAATCAGAAAGAAAAAAACATGTTTAAAAACTTGATTTAACACCTCAAGGCCGTGGCACCTACATTACATTAGTGAAAGGAGAAGAGCATAAATTACCTCAGAATTAAACTACAATGTAAGTGTAGTGTGTGAAGGACTGTGTACAGGCTGAATATGCAGAATACTCTAAATAAACAAAGATGTTGTCATGGTATTTCAGGTTGCTGCCTAGGCATCATATTTAAGCACTTTATTTAATCATGGCGGTAAGGGCTTCAGCTCATCACAAATACTCTCTAGGTCTGAAATTATTATAGGAGAAAACTACAAAACTCCATACCCTTTGAGCAGAGTCATCCCGTGAAGACTTTCATTCACTCATGCTAATTTGTACGTCACTTCAAGGATTTTCAGATTCATGAACTTTGATAGCAGTGGAGTGTCCTTGCACATGATTCTTCCTAGAGCTGGTTGCGGGACATTGCGTCTTTGGATACATCCATGTCTTCCGAGTTTGCTGCCATCGACACTTAATTCACTTCTTTGGAGGAAAGGATGACCACCATTGAGAATCGAGTTACTTCTATTGAGACTTAACAAAACTCAATAGACGTCTCTCTTACCGCTTTTCATGGTGCATGTCGTAAAGTGCTCATAAGTTCTATATTTTTTGCGCATTCCATCTTATATTGTTGCTATTCTTAAGTACATTTTAGGCATATTTAGGTTCATGCATTGCATTTTACAGTATTCTTTACTTTTCCATGCTTTTATTGATTATCTTTTATTTGGTAAGGAAAAGATGTTGTTTTAGTTTAGTTTTGGTTTCAAGTACTAGAAGCTGACAGAAGGAGAGAGGAGCTGAGGAGTTGATGCTGAGGCAGCAGACCAGAGAGTTGTACCAATGCAGTTCCACGCAGAGAAAGCCGCTGCCGCCATACCTGCCACCCAGGGCAGCAAGTTGAGGAATTGGAGAATTGGAGTGCGATCTGTAGAATAGAAAATCCTGATTCTAACAATGCCATCCACTCAATTTTCTGACGCCTGGAGCAGCAGACAGAGCCGCCGAAGGAGGAGTTCGAGATAAATTACAGAGCAAGGCAACGAGAAGAAGTCCACATTGAACTCAAAGAAGACAGAATTAAAGGTTGCATTTAATGCAAAAGCTACTTTGAAGACTTCTACTCCAAGAAGGATTTGTCCTAGCTAATGCCTATATATACTTGATATATTTTGTAATTCGAGACAACTTAGGGTTTCTTTAGGCATAGTTTAGGTTTTCTTGCCGCCATTATGTTCTAAATTCTCTTTTGGGTTTGGGTTATGTTGTAAACTAGTGTGAGAACGGTTGTTTAGGAATTAAGTTTGTTTTTGCAATAAAACTTCAAGGTTTGCTTATTCCATGCTCTTCATAGTTTTCAATTAAGTTTGAAAGATTAGTTGTTTACTATCCATTTGTCCAGTATCGAGAGAGTCGAACTCACGAAAGGAGAAAGTATGGTCCTCACTCTAATCAAGTATTGATCAATTCGGCCTAGACATAGGTACGAGTTTAAGCCGGCTAAAAGAGAGTGAACCAATGTTGATGTCTTTGCAAGATTCACGGCATGACGGGTATCATCTGTAGTGGGCAACAACAGTATTCTGACTTAGACATAAGCGGAATCAATATCGAAGCGTTCTGCCGAGCCTTGAAGGTATGTTGAGTTTGTCACCGGGCCAATTGTCTGTTCTACTGTCGAGGCAGCGAAAGCGTCAAAGTAGCCAATCTGCCATCTCCCGACGAGGCAGCAACGTCTGGCAGCGCAAAGCAACTTAACCTATTCAACGCAGTTTCACACTAGGGAGCAGCATAATCTAACCCATTCTATCACCTTGATCTCTTTTATCTATTACTTGTGTTTTATTTACTTTTCATTCTTTACAAAACTAAAACTTATTTGTGCATTTAATTTTCTTTGTGCAGGAATCACAATTCGAGTTAAGCTGTCCAATTCATGTGGGAGACAATATCTTTTATACTATAACTTGACAGGAGTGTGCACTTGCGCTCATATTTAGAGAACACCTAAACGCTCTACACATGTCTCCAATCTCAATTAAGACACGCCAATGATGAAGATGAAGATGAAGAAGAAGAGGATGACGACAATGGAAATGAGTCTTAAGCTCATGCATCTCATATCATATCATATTATGATTTCATTTTTTATGCACCTATGTTATTTGATTTTGAACCTATGCTTTAATTTATGTTTTTAGGATTTGAGTTTAGGTTTTTATGTTTGCTTTGAATTGTTATGCTTTAAGCTTTTAATGAAGTTTATGTTGTTTGCTTAATCTTATTTATATTATCTTGCTTCTATCATTGATTTTGATCTAACAAAGAAGGGGAGAAGGGTTATAAGCTAAAATTTTCAAAAACCTAGCTTAAACTAATGGGGAGTACTTAAAAATTTGTTTTGGTTTTGTTATATCAAAAAGGGGGAGATTGTAAAACCTATGTTTGATTTTGATATACAAATATTTTAAGGATCAATTTGCAAAGTAAATGAATTTTTAAGTACTTGAAAGTCTCACCATTGACAAGGATTTTAAGCCTAAATTATTTTCAAGTGAAAACTTGAACCCCACAAAATTTTCTAAGTGTTTTCAAAGTCAAACTTTACAAAATCGCTCATGCGTATCGATACGCCCTATAGCATTTCGATACGGATTTAGCCTACTGAAATTTTAACTGAGCGCAACGTTTCGATACAGCTTACCTCATTTCGATACGGTGTTGCGATACGGGCTTATCTGTTTATATATGACCTTCAAAATGGGCTTTATACAAATGAGTTTCGGTACAAGCCTTAAGTGTACCGATCCTCAGTTTCGGCACGACACGTCAACGTACCGGTACAGGGTCTTAAGATTTTAAAATCTTTGCAATAAATTTTTCGACCGTTAAGTGTCAGTTAAAGCTTCAAATTTTAGTTATATCGTACCGATACGGGTGACGTCCGTTTCGCTACGCTTTTGTAAAAACAAGCTTTACGTATCAATACTCCCTTGAAGCATACCGATACCTTTTTCTCAAGACTTTTTCATCAGATTTCAGTGAGCAAAAATCGTACCGATACAGTCTAGCCGTTTTGATACGACCCCCATTTTACACTAAGACTGTTTCGATACTTCCTTCTCGCGTACCGATACACCCTTTCTATTACCTGCAACGACTCCTATTTTGAGACAGGTATTGATACTGGTACCTCATGTACCAATACGATAGGTTGCATAAGTGTATTTATGGTGGAAAAAGGAGAGCTCAACGGCTCTATCGATGATGTCAATCACCCAAACGGCTAGAATTCAATGAGAATGTGTAAAAGCAAGCCTAAAAAGCTACAACAATAACTATTCATCAAGTCAAGCACAATTAAGCAAAAATCCAATCTCTTTGAGCCTTTTAGAGTCAAAACCTTACACCCAAATTGTGTAATTCATTTGTAATCTTTCATTTCAAGTTTGGGGAGTGTGCTATTGTAACTGGGCAAATATTTTACCTATTGAGAGGTTTATTTTCAATTTGCCAACTTCTTCTTGTAAAAGAGTGATTTCAATCAAGCTTTGGGTAGAAAGCTTTGATCTTTGTAACGGTTTCCTCGTAATCCTAGAAAAGGGGAAGAATTCAGTAGTGAATTGGTTGAAATCCTTGGTGAGAGCTAAGGTAGTGGATGTAGAGCTTGTTAGAAGCTTGAACCACTCTAAATCTCTTTGTCATCAATTTTTATCTTACCATTTTGCTCCCTTTCATTTTAAAAAGCCAATTCACCCTCTCTTGGCTTATTCGATATTGTTTGATCACCTCAACAAAATTCTAACCATAAACCTTAAATTCTAAACGATACAATCTAACCCCTAAAGCCTAAATTGAACTTGCTTGCGGAAAACAAGTTTTCCTACCACTAGTGCATGAAATATTTTCTCTAACAATATGAGTTATTATTTACGGTTATTATTTTATAGACAAGCAACGAAAAATATATTCCACAAGCATGCTTATTTTCACTCTAAAAATTAAAATCTAAATTCCTATTTCTAAAAACTAAACTCTAACCCTAAAACCCTAATTTATACCATAAATCATAGGGCCTAAACTCTTAAACTCCAAACCCTAAATTAAACCTCTAAACCCTACATTAAACCCGCTTGTGAAAAAATAAAATTTCTACCTCTGGTGCATGAAATATTCTTCCTAACATGAAAATAAATTTTCCAAAAGCATACATAATTTCACTTTAAAAACTAAAATTCAAATCCCTAATCAATCCCCAACCCTAAAACCCTAAATCATAAATATTATCCTCCAAACCATAAATCTTAAAATCTAAACTAAACCCCTAAACTTTAAATTAAACCCACTTATATTTTTTTTAATGTCAGTGCATGAAATATTTTCTCCAAAAATATCTAACAAAAGAAATTTATTTTTAATTTATTGTTATTTTGAATCAAAACAAAAATATAAAAAGATTTATTAATTTAAAAATTGACCAAATTATATTCAGTTAACGGTTAGAAATTTTAAAGGTGAAGATATAGCTCTTAGAAATAAGAATAAATAGTGAATGAGAGAGAGAAACGTTTGTAATTTTATTCTTTTAGAACTTACAAAATATTTGTGGATATATTTGGTAGCTTTTTTCGGTGCAGAAACACAGGACGTAATGTTTTATTAGGATGATATTTTATTCAGAGACGACAATATAATTTGAATTTGATTCGATTCGATTCGGAAAAAAATTTGATCCAAATTTAAACGAAAAAATTTTGAATTCGAATCTAAAAAAAGTCTAAGTCCCAATAGAAGATGGATCATATATGGACATTACCATTATCCGATTCGAATCTGATCTAAATTCATATTCAATCTGAGTCCGATCTATATATGAATCTGAATAAAAATATATAAAACTTTTAAATTTAAAGAATATAGATATATCTTGAAATCTTAATTAAGTTGAATTAGAATTATATTATAATATATATATATATATTTGAAATCCTAATTAAATTGAATTGGAATTATATATATATTTTGAAATCCTAATTAAAGTTAAATTAGGATTATATATATTAATATACATATTAAAATCTTAATATAAGTTGAATTAGGATTACAAAGGCTATATAAAGGCATAAGAGATCTAACAATCATTAATATTTTTGGAAAAACCTACTAAATTGTTTAAAGAGTTTTATATTCTCGTTTCAACTAGATGAACTATGTTGAGGGCGGAGCGTTATCATTGTGGCTTGAGAATTGACATCAAAAAATCGTGATTGGGTATCTTTCTTCTCCAAATTTAGAATTTCAGTTTTTAAACAAGTAATTTTTCACCTTTAGTCACCCGGATTCGTTTGATGAAAATTATTTGTTATTTTTATTTAAAGATATTTGTTTGAGTTGTTACTTTAAAAAGAAAAAAATTAATTAGATTCGAAATTTCGAATTTGAATTTGAATTTTAAATATTTTATTCGATCAAACTCGGATTTATGTAATCGACTTGGATTCAAACTTAAATTTTTTTAGAGGCCCAATTATTAATTAGATTGAACTTTATAAAGTCCAATCCAAGTCTGATCTATTGCTATACCTACTTTTATCTTTCGGATTGAGGTGTGGTATTGATTGCACTTCTACTCTCTAATTTTGTTAAGATAAAAATTTTAGTATAACAAATTAAAAAATATTTTTGGACTTAATTTAAATATTATAAAATTATTTAAATTTCAAATAACTTGAAAAATATGTTTGAAATGTTTTTGAAGAATTTTTAACTTGAACAAATATTTTCAAAAATCTTTAAAAGTCAAAAAATAGGCTTTCAATATCAGTACCCTATCCTTGGTACTGATACGCAATGGCCCGTATTGGTACAACTAAGTCAAGTACCGATACGCTGTGTTTTAAGGAAATTCCAGCGAACACTTTTTGTACTTATACTGACCCTCAGTACCGATACGCAAAGGTGAGTACTAGTACCTTGATATCGAGTACCGTCACACCATACTTTATTGTGTCTAACATTTCTTTTTATTTAAGGCACGTACCGATACTCAAACCCGAGTACTAACGTCTTTTGCTTTAGAAAAAGATTTAATGCTGAAAATTAATTTCTCAACCGTTAAGAACGATCAAGAACTCATTAAAAGACTTAAAAAAGATTTTCAAGCAGTCGTGAAACAACAATAAACCAACTACCAACATTCAATGCCAAAGAAAGATTTTGGATGAGCTCAATTGTTATATTTACTTAAGTGTTAAGTTTTTGTAAAGGGTACTCTTGATTCGTAAAAAATAATTATTGAATTTGTAAAAAATCTTCAGTAGAAAGCTAAAGAAATAGAGGTGGAATTAATTTAAAAGTCGAACCACAAAAATCCTGTATCCAAAATTTTAATTTCCATTTGCTTCCCACCAGTTATAGCATCTCGGTTGAAGGAATTCAAGCCCAACAAATTCCAGGATTGTTTGATTAAAATATCACCACCAACTGGGAGAAAATCCTGCTGGAATTATTATGATCAAATTCTGACAAATTAGAGAGGCTGACTATTCGATTTATATTAATAATTAGACCTTTTAAAAATAGTATAAAAAACCAATAGAATATAGGCTTTTGCCAAAAGAGGTTGTAAAATGATAATTTGGTTACTGCAGAGAGGGAGGCAATCTTCTCCAACACGACGTTATCCAATACATATTTCGGCTAATTATTTGCAAGAATCTCTTCTTTAATTTGATTTCTAAAATTCCATCGCATAAAGTTCAGCAGCTTAATCCATGAATGTGCTTCATTCAGCCCTGAAAAACATCATATCAAAGAGAAAGTACCATCCAGGCATGGGTTGAGGATAACCAGATTCTCTACCTTATGCGTCTATAGTACACAAGTATCAAAAGTATTGAAGGCGGCATTCTTACCTCTGACTGCTCAACCTAATGACACCGCGTAACCTATTTTTCGGCTGAACTCCTACTGTTTTCATTGGACGCCGAGGAAATGCCTTGCTCAATGCGCTAGAAAAAAGAAGAGTGTATAGCACATCAGTTTATGCTGAAAAAGAAATATGGGAAATGCACCTAATGCTGAAGTTATGCAACAATATTTCAAGATACTGTATGACAAGCTATGTCAGTAGATGCTTGTTAATTACATGAAGAAAGCTAAATATGAAATACAAGAAGAGGAGTAACCTTGAGGCGGGGAAATCAATAAAATATATCACAAGTTTTGGCCAATAATATCACCTGTTTCCTTTTTCAGATATTTAACTTATCAACAAACTCCACAGTGAAGTTTATGGATGTTAAAAACACTTTATAGCCTGTCATTTTGAATGGTTGTTTTACATTGCCATAAACTCAATAGGATGACAATTGCCATGTACTGCCTTCTTGTATGTTTTAATGGTACTAAATTTTTTTACTAGTACCCTCAGTACCTGCAGTGTGTTTTCACATTACAAAACCTGGTGCAGACTTTGCCATTTACGAACTTATTGCACAATAGTTAGCTCACTGTCAATATAAACAACAGAAAACAAGTTTTAATCTATTTTCATAGCTTAATTGCAGAAACAAATTTCACGTTTGTCTCATTTTCCAACTAAACTCATCCCCAGGTGAAAACAAAACTGAAGTATCGGTACTATGTTTTACTGCAACTTGGAAAATCATTGAAGATAACATGTATACCTGAAGAAGGTACCCATGCAGCCAATCCAATGTCTGTGGAAATGTGGTTGCCGATACATTGACAACTGTTAAACCCTGAACCAAGGGACAAAGATGAATGAAAATCAGCAAAAAGTTAAAACACTAACATTTTCAAAGGACCTGAGAGTGGAGTCACAAAGTAAGCCTCTAAAATTCTGACAAGAGTACAAAATGCCTGTTGGTTTGTTTAAAATGTAAGGTGGCTCATTATTGCATACTCTTCACACCATACTAAATTTTTTTTTTGATAAGAATGGGAGGCCTCATTAAAAAACCCCTTCTTAACCTTTCGCGCCCCTAAATAAGAGGGCGTCCAGCCAGCGGAAGGAGGAAAAGAGTGCCTCGGATTTTATTAGAAGACATCGAAACACGGATTACAACCAGACAATTACAAATTCTCCTACAAGTTCAATACCCCACTCTCATTATATCCTATCCCAGCTCACCCAATCCCTTTTTTAGCTAACTCATCAGCTTTACAATTAGCATTTCTAGCAACTAGACAACAAATAACGTTCCTATCTAACACCAGGGATTTTATTTCCCTTACAATTCTCTCGTAACAAGATAGGGCAATCCAACTATCTAACTATCTAACTAAGAATCTTGAAGCACAAGCATAAAACATCAGACTGTAATTTCAACAAAAGTAAACCCATGAGGTCATCTTGGAGAGTGTTTGATGAGACAATCAAGAAACTCCTTTTATAAATGCCAAGGGACATCTTACATATGTCCCACTTTCTTTGCCAGCAATCTAACCGAATGTTTGCCCAAAATATGATGCATATAATGGTTAGCTCCTTCCCAACTAAATCTGCTTTTATATTAAATCTAAGAAACCTTAATATGATGTTACAATGAAAATAGACATTACATATTGACTGAAAATAGCACTGAAAACACGAGAAAAGTATGGAGTAGATGTTACAGCCTGACAATCAAAGAAAGGGTCATGAAATGTCATACCTGTGACTCAAAGGAGCAAAGATAGTTTTGAATGGTCTTCAAGTTGGTTATCAGCTTATCTGTATCCTGCAATAAAAAATAACAAAATGAAAATTTATTTTTGTTATAAATTCATCAAACAATGAAATATAGAAGTCAATTGAGTAAACATTTTACCAAAGCCCAAAGGACCAAACAATGAAAACATCACTGAAGAAGAAAATGAACTGAGGGTGGGCAAAAGAAAAAACAAGGTATCACCATGCCCACTTTTGACCAGAAACAACGATGAAAAGTTTTGCACACATGAACATGGTTGGAAGGCATCATCTCACACCAGAACACCTCTCCAGCATAAGAGAATTCTGGAAAATTTTACCATGTGCTAAAAATTCAAGTAATTGTATTTGAGATTCCACAATGCTCTAGGCAAGCTAAAAGTAAAAGCTTTAAGAAAACTACTTAAAGAAAGTACATGAATATGACTTCTTGAATTTTCCAAGGATCCACTTTCCAAACACCAAATGAAGCCAATGGTTACTCCATATTCATAGAATCATACTGTATAACTCAGTACTTAATCATAGTCCTCAATTAGAGAGGACAACTATTAATATTCAAAATTGAGAAAGAGAGCTTCAAATCAACCTAACTATTCAGTTAGAGATTCTTATGATACAAGACAATCCCCTCTAAGCTTTTTGTCAAATTGTATTATTTTTCTGCCATGATAATAGGCTACTTCACCTTCAGCGATAGCAGTAGTTTATAATAGAATGAGAACCCAGAAGTACTATTAATACCTGGACAAGACATTTACCACTTAATGTCCGAGTAGTGATCCTCTCCTCCAGTAAAGCCTGCATACAGTATGGTTAGAACTTAGGAAATCATACAGAATTGAGAAGAGACATTACAAGGGAACAGTTGAGATACAGTCCTAATTAACGAGAGCCACCTTCATACCGTTAAGAATAATTTTGCGTGAACCTGATTACATCTTTTTAACATCAAGAACAAACTGCAGCAGTATCATTTCTATTTATAAATTTATGTTCAGAATAGCCTATCCAACAAATGACATCACACACAAGAATAGTAAACTAAATGAAACATCCACAAACTGAAGGATATAACCATTAAAAGAACCCATCTTTGTATAACTTTATGCTCAGAATAGCCTATCCAATAAATGATATCACACACAAGAATAGTGGACTAAATGAAGCATCCATATTGTTGAGAGTTCAGATCCTTAGACGGGCTTTTCTATCAGTACAAATAAAGGTTTCTGATAGCACAGGTTCCATCAAAAGAGAGATCAAGAAACGGACATGAAAACAGCACCAATATTTGCAGCTTTGCCAAATGTGAATTAGAACTGGTGTCTCCTCCATATGGTAAGTTTAGCAATGTGCACCACATTATTAACCAAACCAAATTTACACTCATCAACAAGCTTCTCACATCACTTTTAAAGCGGAATATACAAAAGTGAACAGATAAAGCAACCATACCTTATGATCAAATTCAGCCATCTTCAGAACTATGGGTATAATTACTGGTTCAGGACCATGTTTTTCTTTTCTATTGGTACTTCCATTTACTTCTGCAGCCGTAACAGTTTCACCTACTCGAACACAAAAACCTTTAATAAGCGGTCATATTGCAAGCACTTATACTAATACTGAACACATACATAAAACAAAGCTAGATGCTATACCAAATAATACAAGTTGAGAGCAGAAATCTACCTTTATTCTCAGAAGCAGTTGCTAGAGCAATAGACTCTAAAGCTTCCGAGATTTTGTTCACTTGACCAGCAGGGGCATCATGCACAAGATGGTTTTGGCTATTTTCCGCTTTATTTCCAGATGAACTTGTGCAATTATTTTCCATTTGCACTGCAGAATTACCGTCTGATGTCACAGACTCTGTGGTTGGTTGATGCCCTTCAGTCACAGAGGAGGTAGTTTTACACTCATCATCCATTAAATAAATGCTTGGATCCAAATGTATTCCCTGTTATTGTCGTAAGAAATGAGGAAACCCCACTAACTTCAAACTCACAGACATTAAAGTGACATGGAAAAGCCAAAAATCATGCAATGAGCAGGGACAGAAAAAATACAATACTTAAGCATATTATAACCTCTCAATCTTTGCATCCAAAAAGAATTATTTCTTTCTTAGGTTTATTGATTATGTCGAAAAGACTTAATTTCTTATTAGTTTCAACAGAGAAAAGGTTACAAATAAATACACAAACCTAGGGCCTATCTTAGGTAACTTCTAAACTAGGTAAGGAACTAATTCTAGCAATAGAATACAAACCCTTAGAGCAAGGGATCCTAATCAAATAAAATATTTACAAATCTCTTAATTAAGGAAACAAATAACAAGGAAACATATCTCGGATCTCTGACACTCCCCCTCAAGCTGGTGCATGGATGTCCTCCATTCTCAGCTTGCCTACTAACTTCTGAAAGTCTTTACTAGGTAGTCCCTTGGTAAGTATGTCTGCAACTTGATTTCCAGTGGTTACATAGGGAGTACAGATTAAACCACTGTCAAGTTTCTCTTTTATGAAATGTCTATCCACTTCAACATGCTTTGTTCTGTCATGTTGAACTGGATTATGAGCTATGTTGATTGCAGACTTGTTATCACAATATAGCTTCATTGGTCCATCCAATTTCACCTTTAGGTCTTCTAAAATAATTTTCAGCCATAGCAACTCACAAATTCCCAGTGCCATGGCTCGAAATTCAGCTTCTGCACTGGATCTAGCTACCACATTCTGTTTTTTACTTCTCCAAGTAACCAAGTTTCCTCCAAAAAAGGTGCAGTAGCCTGAGGTTGATCTTCTATCAACTATTGATCCTGCATAATCTGCATCTGTGTATGCTTCCAGAGTTAATTTCTCCCCTCTTTTAAACATAATCCCTTTGCCTGGTGTACCCTTCAAGTATTGCAAAATTTGAACTACAGCCCTTAGATGAGATTCCTTAGGGTTATGCATGAATTGACTCACAACCCCAACAGCATATGCTATATCAGGTCTGGTATGTGACAAATAGATGAGTCTTCCTACCAGTCTCTGAAATGAATTTCTGTCAACTGCCATATCATCCTCCTTTGAGTCTCCAAGCTTGTGATTGATTTCTATGGGTGTTGTTGCTGGTTTACATCCCATTTTTCCAGTTTCCTTCAACAAATCCAAGGTATACTTCTGTTGAGATATAAAAATCCCTTGCTGTGAGTGTGCCACCTCAATACCAAGAAAGTATTTCAATCTGCCAAGTTCTTTCACTTCAAACTCTTTTACCAGGCATTTTTTCAAATCATCAATTCCTTTTGAATCATTACCTGTAACAATGATATCATCTACATACACCAACAATATAGTTACTCCCCCTGAAGAAGAGTGTTTCACAAACAGAGTATGATCGCCTTGGCTCTGTTTGAAGCCTTGTCCCAGCATTACCTTGGTAAATCTCCCAAACCAAGCTCTTGGGGACTGTTTTAGTCCATATAGAGCTTTCCTCAATCTACAAACATTCTGTCCAGTAGTATTCGAAGCAAATCCAGGTGGAATATCCATGTACACTTCTTCTTCAAGGTCTCCATGTAAGAAGGCATTTTTGATGTCAAATTGCTGTAGATTCCATCCTTGGATAGCTGATAAGGAAAGTAGGACCCTCACTGTGTTCATCTTTGCAACAGGTGCAAATGTTTCAAGATAGTCAATCCCATAGGTTTGAGAGTACCCTTTTGCCACCAATCTTGCTTTGTACCTTTCCAAAGTGCCATCTGACTTGTATTTTACAGTAAAAACCCACCTGCATCCTACTGTTTTCTTCCCTTCTGGCAATCTCACTAAGTCCCAAGTTTTGTTTTTTTTCTAGTGCATCCATTTCTTCCTTCATAGCCATTTTCCAGTTCTCATTTTCTAATGCCTCTAAAGCTGTTTTAGGAATAGTGATATCATTTAGGCTAGTAAGGAATGCTCTGTGACTTGGTGAAAGGTTTTTGTAGGTCATAAACAAATAGGAGGGATGTTTAGTGGTGCAGGTTCTTTTTCCTTTTCTAATGGCAATGGGAAATTCAAAATCAAAAACAGTGTTACCATGTTCAGAATCAGATATAGCACTGTCATTATCATTATGTTCAGAAGAAATTTCAGAAATGTACCTCAAATTGTATAGGAATAGGAGTAGGAGCAGGAGAAGGGGATGATTGAATCTGCATAGGCGCCTTCCTTCTTGAATAGGTCTTCAGGGGACAAGTAGTGTCTTGAATATTGGGCTGTGATATGTTAATGGCTGTTTGAGGAGTGTGAGGAGAAGATGGAGTAGGAATAGGTGGCTGTCTTGGATGTATTTGTGTAGTAGGAATAGATGACTGACCAGAATGTACATTTGTAGGAAGGGGCTGAAGTAAAAAAAGGTCTGCTTCCTTATCTTCCCTAAAAGCTATCTCCCCCCGAAGATAAGGAATAGTAAAATAACTCTCCTTTTCAACAAAAGAAACATCAGCAGAGGTATAAAATTTTTTGGTAGGTGGGTGATAACATTTGTAGCCTTTTTGAGAGGAGGAATAGCCAATGAATATACATTTCAAAGCCCTTGGGTCAAGTTTACCTCGGTTTGGAGAGTGGATGTGAACAAAAGCAACACACCCGAATACCCTTGGTTGTAGATGAAGGGATGGACTGAAGTTGGGAAAGAATTTGACAAGGATTTGAAGAGGACTTTGGGATGAAAGGGTTTGAGAAGGCATTATGTTTATCAGTGAAGTAGCAGTTAAGGCAGCTTCCCCCCAATATTTTTTAGGAACATTGTTTTGAAACAAAAGTGCTCTAGTCATAGCAAGGAGGTGTCCATTCTTTCTTTCTGCTACCCCATTCTGTTGGGGAGTATGTACACAAGATGACTCATGTATAATACCTTTGTCTAGGAAATAAGGTGACAAGAATTGATTAAAGTAATCTCTAGCATTGTCAGATCTGACTTTCTTAATTTCAGCCCCAAATTGAGTCTTAATCATGGCATAGAAAGTTTTAAAGGTAGAGGCAACATTTGACTTTTGTTTCAGAAGATAAATCCAAGTAACCCTACTGCAATCATCTATAAAAGATACAAACCACCTAGCCCCAGTTATGTTAGGAATGGTAGAGGGCCCCCAAACATCACTGTGAATAAGATTAAAAGGATGGCTAGTTCTTTTATTACTTGTTGGAAAAGAGGCACGTTTATGTTTTGCAAGCTCACAAACTTCACAATGAAATTCATCTAAATTTATTGTTTTACATAAAGAAGGAAACATGGTTTTCAAAAGTCTAAAAGGTGGATGACCAAGGCGAAAGTGATGTAGCCATATCTGGTCTTTATTGGCTGTAGAATTTGACAAAAAAGACAAAGATTGAGTATTCAAAACACTAGCTGGTCCACCAAGAACCTCAAGGTAGTATAGGCCTTTTATTTCCCTAGCACGCCCAATCATCCTCTTCGTTTCTTGCTCCTGAAAAATACAATGTGTTGGGTAAAACAGAACACTGCAATTAGTATCTTTAACAAGCTTCGGTATAGAGACAAGACTAGTAAACAGCTTGGGCACATGTAAAACATTTTTAAGTAGAAGAGTTTCACTAATAGCAATATCTCCTTGACCAGCAACTGTTACCATAGTACCATCTGCAACTGTAATTTTCTTGTTGCTAGGACAGGGTGTATAGGTGATGAAATTTAGAGAGGAATTGGTCATATGATCAGTGGCTCCTGAGTCTATTACCCAGGAGTTTTGGGTAGGTATGTGAGTGGATGCTTTCAAGGCATTAGAATTCTGAGAAGAGGAAGAGGATATACCTGAGAAGACTAGATTGCATGTACCTGTAGAGGATGGTTTCTCTAAAGATTCCAGAAGACTTTTCAAATTTTCCACTTCTTGGTTGAACTCAACAGATTGTTCATCTGACTCTTTAGTCACTTGTCTGGTTGCAAAAGCCCTGTTCTGTCCCCTTGTTGGACCTCCTCTTTCTGTAAAATTTCTATTTGTTGATGGAGGCTTCCCATGTAGCCTCCAGCATTTCTCTTTGGTGTGACGAGGCTTTTTGCAGTAAGTACACCATAAGGAGTCCTTGTTCACTGCTCTTTTCATTTCTGGTCTGTCTTCAATATTTTCCAGACCCTCAGGAACAATTTTGGTAACAAAGGCTGAGCTCTCAACTTGAATATTTCCAACCATCATCACTCCTCTTCTTCCTTCTTCAGCACGAATAGTAGCAATAACCTCATTTAATGAAGGCAGATCTTCCTTCCCCAAAATCTGAACTCTCACTGCATCGAATTCAATATTTAGTCCAGCAAGGAAATCATAAATTCTATCTTTTTCGACAAACCTCTTTAGAGTTGTTGCATCCTCGCTGCATTTCATCTGAATGCATTGGTAGTGGTCCATTTCCTGCCAGAGATTCTGCAGTAGATTAGAATATTTTGTAATGGATTTGTTTCCTTGTTTGGTGGCTGAAATCTTGCTCTTGATTTCATAAATCTGGGCAGCATCTCTAACTTTTGAATAAGTTTGTTTCACAGCCTCCCATATTTCCCTTGCTGTACTAAGGAACATGCAAGTGTCACTGATTTCGGGCACCATTGAATTCCACAACCAAGTCATGACTAATGAATCTTGTTCATCCCAAGCCTCAAATCTGGGATCTCCTTCCTTGGGACCAGTTCCAAGAAGGTGACTGAGTTTACCCCTTCCTTTGAGGAAAG
The DNA here is from genome assembly GCA_030270665.1 of Hibiscus trionum. Lineage (NCBI taxonomy): Eukaryota > Viridiplantae > Streptophyta > Magnoliopsida > Malvales > Malvaceae > Hibiscus > Hibiscus trionum. The sequence continues at coordinate 25,942,097 of BSYR01000011.1, forward strand.
TTCGCACCAATTGAGACCACTTAAGGTAATTTTTACCATTCAATCTATAAGAGGCTTGTATGTTTTGTAAATCACTCGTCGAATTAGAGTGACTTCCTTCACTCATAGTGTCTACTCGAGCAGTTTCAGTACTGCTTGAATCAGTCGTATCGACCATATTCTCTCAAGGAAAAAAAGGGTAAAAAATACTGTCCAACAAGAACAGTAAGGCCTAAGAAAAGAGTGGCTCTGATACCATGTCGAAAAGACTTAATTTCTTATTAGTTTCAACAGAGAAAAGGTTACAAATAAATACACAAACCTAGGGCCTATCTTAGGTAACTTCTAAACTAGGTAAGGAACTAATTCTAGCAATAGAATACAAACCCTTAGAGCAAGGGATCCTAATCAAATAAAATATTTACAAATCTCTTAATTAAGGAAACAAATAACAAGGAAACATATCTCGGATCTCTGACAGATTATGTTCTTCATTTCAGTTGATTTATTTTCCTTTTAAGAATAGTCTTCTAAGGTTTCAATCTCCCTTCGACGAGCTGAATCATTAATCCGAAACACAAGATTGTAACATTTGGTATTCAAAGCCAATGATCCTTAATAATGAAATAACAGTGTTTGACAGAGCAACAAGTAGAAGTATGTAAGAAGATACAACAAACAATGCATAGTATGTCGCACCAGATTGATGAAGTCAAAACCCAACTATCAGAACCCCTACGTGAAGTAATTGCAGCTAAACAGGTTAGTGTATCCATGGTTAATACGAAGGTACACCCTTTACCTGAACAAAACCAAATCATGATGGCCTCTACCAATGCCTTCTCCTTGTCTTATGCACTGAATCATCCAAAACCCATCTCAACAAAAACCGTGACAGTCAACCAACTTCGCTTCATTATCTTCTTCATTAACCCTTTCTAAATTCATATCTAAAAGCCCATCTTTTTCTATAAACGCGAACTAAAAAACCTTCAATTGGTCTAAACTTATTCAGATATATTTGAAAATTCTGAATGTTAATAAGAAGCTTGAATATTTTTATTCAATGGTGCTAATAAATTTGGGGAGGTGCACTACCCCTAGCGGTTTCAGTTATTACTAATGGAATGGACATTTTATCAAGTTTATACTGACTTTGAGTTTGAGGACAAATACTTTTCCCAAGAGAGGATTAATGTTACAGGCCAAATCTATGTTAGGAAAATGTCCTTAATTAAGTTATTTAATTAAGGCTTAGGTTACGACAAATTTATTTCTTTCCTTAGGTTTATTGATTATTGTAGTTGATTTATTTTCCTTTTAAGAAAAAAATTCCTACTGGTCATTATTTAAAAAGGACGAATGAATTAATAAAAACCTAAGACTGAATTTTATCAAAAAACTCCAAAGATCGTGATCTCTTTTTTTAGGAGTTTTTTGATAAAATTCAGAATCAGAATTTTATTATTTCACGTGTCCTTTTGAATAAGGACCAATCTCATTACATAAAGAGGAAAGCTATTCTTAAAAGGAAAATAAATCAACTGAAATAATAAACATAATCAATCAAGGGTTACATTTTAATACACATTGTGTAAAAAATTACACAACCCTTCATATTTAAACTATAAAATATAAATCATTAACCCTAACCCCTAAAACCATAAACCTTAAATTCTAAACTCTAGAACTTAACCCCTAAAATTAACAAGCTTGTGTCAGTTTGTGTATCAAAATATTTTCCAATCAATGAACCTAAGAAAAGAACCTAACCCTCATTAAATAAGCCAAATTAAGGGTCTTTCCAAACATAGATTTGGCTCATAACATTACCCCCTCCCGGAAAAAGTGCTTGTCCTCAAGCTTAAAGTCAAGATAAATTTGGTGAAAGGTCCCTTCCATTAGTAATAGTCGAAAATGACAGTGGTCGTGCATCCACACAAATTTATTTCCATTCATCATCACCATTGAATAAAAATCTTCAAACTTCTTACTTAGCATTCAAAATTTTCAAACATACTCTAACAAGTTTTCGGATTTTATTATTTCATGTGACCTAAATAAGGATCAATACCATTGCATAAAGAGAAAAGTTGCTATTAAAGAAAAGTAAATCAACTGAAATAAAAACACATAATCAATAAATCTAAAGAAAGAAATAAAAGTGTAATCTAAGGCTTAATTAAACAGCCTAAATTAAGGACCTTTTCCTAACATAGATTTGGCCAGTAACAAAAAAATAGTACAAAAAATTCTACAAATTACAACAATCTGCAGGGTAAGACGATAAAAGATCAAACTTGAAACTTCATAACTATGAACATGTGACATGCAGGTGTTCAAAGAGTCATGCTCAACTAAAACCCACTTTGGCTAAATCATGTTACTTTAACTATTACATCCATCAAATCACAGACAAGAATAACCATGGGAATCAACAGAAATCTAAGGGTGGAAGTTTAAATTGAGCCAAAATAGCTGAAAATAAAATAGAAACAAGTAATGGATATCTTGGTGTGTACAATCTAAATAATCTATTCATTCATGGAACGAAGCTCATTGCCAACTAGACTCTGCTTATTCGAATGTGCAAGTTGTGTGACACCCTTTCATGACCGATGCTACAAAACAGACAATACCAGAGAGACTACTTCCCAAACAAATTATACAACCTTATGGAACCTTTTGATTATATTTCCAAGATAGCACCAAAATATTTTATTAAAGTAAATGAATTAAGGCAAAGAAATAATTAATATGAACCACAAGCAATCAAAACATAATGTACTCTACATGCATGCACATATCACAGTGCTAATTCTTGAGCACATAAGGGTGAAATGGAATCAATATCCGTTGCAAAGATTAAAGAGAGAGGGAGGGAAATGGAAGAATGTGTTGGGCGTCACAAGGATGGAGGTTGAGGATATCGTTAAAAGAAAGTAATAAGCAACCATGTGTCTCACCTCTATTATAATTGGCTTTCCATCTTTCATTGCCTTTTTTAAATCCCCATTCAATCCTAGGAAACAAACAGAATATAAAATCAATGATGAATATACTTTAAGAAAACAATAACATGATATTCAGGTTTTATATGTCCCTAGGCAGTTCCTGCTTTTACATTTATGAGAGAGGTTCATCATAGCTATAAATGGAAATTTCAGAAACTACCTTTACGAACTATCCTGCATTCTCGACAAAATTCTGTAATTAACTCCTCAGAGGAGTTGAAATCACGTTCCCATACAGGAGTGGATCCCAATGGTGCACTGAAACAAATAAGTGATGTAAGCATTTTTACAATCTATTAAAGGGATGTCCCGTGTCCGCAAAATCAGCTGCACATGATGAACTTTCTACTGAGGGAAATCTACATTTTCTAAGACACGTGAATTGAGAGTGACAATATTAAGAAAATAATTATAATAATTTTTTAAATCCAATGCATTATTCAATTTAAGGTAGTGTCTTTTCTTCTACATTTATCTGAAATTGCAAGTGATTAGTGAAATTAACTTCTTATCGTGCAATCAAATACATAGCTTCTGTGACACTTCTCAAATTCGAAAACCAAAAAGACCCGTTCTAAATGCAAAATCAACATCTTCCTACCATGTATAGAACAAATCCATACTAGAGTGAACTATTACTGGTGATCCCAAATATTCTCCTTTGGTTGAAGCCAAAACCGATAACCATCATTTTATTTAATTTGTTGAACTGGTTTGATATAATCAGAAAAATTCTACATTGGAACAGAAAGCTGTATGATTAAAGAAGAGATACAAAAACAAATTGATTCCGGACGTACTCTGTTGCTGTGCGTAGCAATTCATAAACCATATCCGTCTGCCACAAGTCAAAAAAGATATGTAAATACACCAGAAAAAACAATAAGCAGATTTAACCAACAAATATGAAGAAGGAAATATAAAATTTCTGTAGAAAAAACAGAATGTTGAACCTGCAAGACATTTGGCAAGTTTAGCCTCTGCGCGAGTTGTGTAGCTATTGTAGACTTCCCAACACAGGCAGTCCCACAAACAAGAATCACCAAAGGAACCCTTTGATGGTGAAATCTGAAAATAAGAAACAAGAACATTATTAGAAAATGAAGCAACTCTGAGAAGTTCCTTAGATATTTTTAGTTTGCAACTTCATGTCAAGAGAATAAAAAAAGTTTCACACATAATCCAACTTAAACCTATGCCAATATTACTTGTGCCTTTATGATATCATCAAGTTAGGGTGAAAACATAAATTGGACCTAGACCAGGAATACGAGTAAAATTATATAGCATAACAAAAGGAAGATAGTTACCCAAAAGGGGGGAAATATTATACAAAAGGAAGCAACCACCATTATCACACAGTTAGTACAGTTTTTTAGCTCAATTAGCTTTGATCCTCTAAACATGCAATAAAGTTGAAAATGAAAATTTAATTCCACAAGCAGCACCATAAAATTATGTTGCATCATCTTGAAAAGCTAGCTGACCTTGTCATCATTTTGTACCGATTTATGTACTCTTCCCCATATCCTCGCCGCTCCATTAGCTGCACAGAGTATGATTAGAGCACTCAGAAAAATAACAATCTCCAATAAGACAGAAAATGCTCAACTTCTTCATCCATACGGAAAATTCACAAATGTTATGAGCACATACCTTAAAAAGATTAGCTTCCAAATCAGACTGCGAGCTGCATAAGAATTTGACGAATAGAAATATTGGAACAAATGATATAAGTCGCAAAATGAAACTAAAATAAAAAGAAAGAGAAAGAAATCATACACATCCAAAAGGCTGTTGTCTATAAGCAGCTTCTTGAGCTCAAGAGCGATCTTAATAGCTACATGATTTGGAATCTGAAACCGCCATGTTATAGCGATAAACATAGAATAAATAAACCAAAACATATTCCAGTAAAAGCCACATAAATAACAAAACAGTGAAGAAAATAAAGAAATTCAAGCAAGCATATTCCAAGAAAATTCTTTAAAACTTAAAAAGAGAATTGAGACCTTTGTGACAGTTAACATTCTGCTAAGCAAGAACCTGGATAAAACATAATAGTGATCTGCGTTATTACCCAACCAGACTTTCACCTAGCAAGGAAAAGAAGATAAAATAGATGAAAATCGGAAGATTTAATTTAAACTTAATTAGTTTAAAAGGGATTTGGAGAGAACCTTGACGAAGTCGTATTTGGAGGAAGCGTTGCGAGGACTGGATTTGACTGAGGGAAAAGAGAGACCGGTAATCTTGTCATCGTCGTCGTCTTCGCCACTGTAATTGCGGTTAGCTCTTGTTCGCTCTGCGACTCCCTTGCCCTTGAAGTTGTTCATCGTCCTCTCATTTTCTCCCATTTTCTTCTTTCTCTTTTCCTTTTCAGATTTTAATGTTACTTTATACCTTCAATTTCCTTCGACTTAAAATTCGACCTGTCGGCTAACGCCGTCCCCATCTTTGCCACTTCAGCAATCAACCCCTCTCTGTTTTATTTATGGTTGAGCAACACAAATGTTCCCTCATATTTAAGTACATTTACGTTTTAGTCATTAATGTTTAAAAAGAAAATATAGGGGTAGCAATCGAGAACAGAAATTCTCTACCCTTTTCGGTGCCCCTTCATATGTCTCATGCTCAAAATTAACTTTAAGGTTTAGGGTTTTAGGTTAGAGGTTGTGGTTATGGTTTAGGGAATTTAGGGTAAGTGTATTTTTTAAGGTATATGGTGTAGGGTCTAGGATTTAGAATTTAGGGTTAAGGCTTAGAATTTAATTTTGTAGTGTTTTTTAGTGTTGGGGCATATGTAGGGGCACCGAAAAGGGGCAGACGAATTTTATCCAGCAATCGTGTGGGAAATAATAAAAAATCGTGTGAATTTTTACCGACATGTATGAGAAATAACCTGAAATCTTCACTTAAGGAATGGGAAAGTTTTATCACCGAAATTCAAATGGGGATAGGGATGGGACGAGAATTGTTATATCCGAACCGTGGAGATAAGCGAATTGTACCCGTATAAATAACCGTAGGGATCCCCAAAAAATATCTGCAGGGAACCCAATATTTTAAAAAGTTGGATGGTCATCAAGGTAATTTGTCCATTTTTTAACAAAAATCTAATCTCCCACAACCTGAGTATAGCTGACTTGAGTAAGTTTAAAAATTCTTCGTAATTTCCATGAAAATAATTAGAAAGTGGTCTATGCATCGTTCTAAACATGTTTCAGTCTATTTTTATTTAAAATACACGATGATCGATTTTGATATGTATTTTAAAAAATATAAATATTTGAACGCTGAAAGGTCATAAAAATTTGACAGTAGATTTTTTAAAAAATAATTTTAGCAGTGACTTTGAAAAATCACCAACATTTTTACAAGATAAATCAGGAAGTGATCCTTATATTTTTATAAACATACAGAAGTGTAGATTTGTTTAAAACAAACAGTTCTTGATTTCGAGTTATATATTAGGAATTATTAATTTTTGAGTGAGCAAATGTCAAAAGAAAAGACTAGAAACTATTTCCAAAAACAACAATGACAATGACTTCAGAAATTTGCCATAAATTATACGAGTAAAATTAGAAGAGGTAATTTATATGGTTGGAAAGATTATAAAATCTAGTTCCTTTTAGAACCAACGAATCATGATTTAGAATGTAGATTATTAGTTACATATTTGTTTTAAAGGTAGTGCAAGCTGCCATGTTTTAATAGTTAATATTTTAGTCTTGTTTTATAGTTTTGAAATAGTTGGTTTGTTGTTGGTAAAATTAAATTTACTATTTATGTTTATAATTTTAGAGATTTAATGTTCATCATTTATTTTGATGTATTAAGTTTTGTTTATTTTTTGGTATTGGGATTAATCGCAAATCACAAGATCCGTAAAGGATGAGTATGAGAACATAGAAATTCCCGAAACATTTAATGGAACCCCTCGATACTGTACCTACAAGTATTAGAAATGAAGTGAAGAAAATACAAAACTGCTTCCGAACCGCCCATCAACGCCCCCTAAGAAAATAGATGTGATTAGTAATACTATCAATTTAACATATTAGCATCACTCTATTGTTAAATTACTTGAAATTAATGGCGTACAACGTTAACAAAAGAGTTCGGCCTATGAACTAAAGTTAAAAATACCATTTTGATATTTTATAATATTTTTACTATAATTTTTAAAAATTAAAATAAAAAATTGAAGACTACGTTCACCCATCGAACTCTTATATTTTGTTTTTATATTTAATTTGTTTCATAGTTAACTAATTTATAATTTTTTATATTTTATTTTTACTCAATAATGAAATAATTAACTAATATTTCAATTATACTTTTACAAAATAATGCTTATTTTATTTAAAAATATTATTTAATTTATAATATACACAATGCATAGGCCAACATTATATGCATAAGACTTGAAAACATTTCACCTAAAAACTGCATTCATTTCTGTCAAAAAAAACCCCGTAAACTATATAAATATTCCTCGACTTAGGGTCATTTGATTATGAAAAGTTATAAAATGATCCCTAACTTAAAAAAATAATAAGTTGAGACGATGCCATTAAAAATTAACGGCTAATGACATGACAATTAACAAAATTTGGTATAATAATACATTTAGTCCTTGATATTTACATATTTGGTCTAGGGTAGGGATGTCATTGGGGCGAGTTTTCGGGGATTCGCCCAACTTCTCATTCAATTGGGCAGAGATGGTTACAAATTTCGTAGGATGTGAGGTGGGGTTGAAAATAAAAATTAGATTCGTCATGGGTTGTGGGGAAGACGTGAATATGTCTTTGAACCCACCTCATCCCCACCCGCCCGCCTCATCCCACCCGCCCAAACTTATAACATATTATTATAAATATTATTAAAAATATAATATCAGCTTGAATCATAGTCAAATTTAAAGTAATTCATATTGACTTGTCTTCCGATAGCAATGAAAAGTTCAATATATATATATATATATTTTAAAATATCAGTTTGAATCAAAGTCGAATTTAAAATAATTTATATTGACATATCTTAGAATATTTATGAATATATATATATATATATTCATGTTTATTGGTTTCGTTTTAATCTACTGTTTACCTACCATTAAGCCTTCTTTTTAAGGTTTGTTTTCGTCTCCTCAGTTCTCAACATATGTATGTTATTCTTCTATTGTTTTTAATTTTATTTTATGTTATTCAAATTCTATTGATATTTGTTCTTATTTTTAAAGGTTGTTTTTTAATTATTATTTTCTTTTAAGTTCTTTATGCATTGTTTATTTGTTACAACAATTGAAATATTATTCTACATATTGTTTGTGCTATTTTTTGGTCCTTTACGATAGACTTTAGTATCATTTGTGTGTACAAAATTTAATTTCGTATATTATTATTTTTTAAAAATAGTTACAATTGAAATAATATCAAATACGAGGTTGGAGTCCGAAGACAGATATTTTATACTTTTTTATAACAAATTTGATTTATATTTATTTAACTAATATTTATAAATACATTATATGAATGGGTCATGGGGCGGGAAATAGGGGATTAGGTGAATCTTAGGACACACATGGGTGATGGGGTGGGGATGGTTTTAGTCTTGCGGGTTGCAGGGCATGGATGGTTTCAAATTTTGTATTCGCAGCGGGTCGTGGAGTGGGGATGAAGATGAAAATTCTTGACGGGGATGGGTGTGGGAAGAGTACCATTTGCACCTTCCCCGCCCAATTGACATCCCTAGTCAAGGGCTTGCCAAATCATATCAGTGGGGCGTCTAACAAGGTGTTGGTGCGCAAGATCAAGGTTGTTGGAGCACGCAAGCGAGACGAGGGGACAAGCGTCGAAGGGTGTGGGCTAGTCGGACGAGTGAAGGGAGTCAGACAAAACAAAGGCTAGATTGAGGGTCGTTGGAGCATGAAGCTGGCGTTAGAGTGGAGGGATAAATTGATAGAATGAGTCAATATAGAGGACTAATTTTTTTTATTTTTTTCGGATTAGGACTGAATTGATTGAATGTGTTGAGATAATCAATCAATGGTGGAACGCCAAGAGGTGGTGAATTGACAATTAAAATTTTGAATGGAGGCAATTGGAAAATAAAAATTGATGACACAAAGATTTCTAGTGGTTCAAGCTTCTAACAAGCTCTACATCCACTACCTTAGCTCCCCACTAAGGATTTCAACCAATTCACTAATGAATTCTTCCCCTTTTCTAGGCTAAGGAGGCAACCGTTACAATCGATCAAAACTTTCTACCCAAAGCTTGATCAAGGTTTACTCTTTTACAAGAAGTTGATAGCAAACTAAAAATTCCTCTCAAAGGTGAGATGTTTGCCCAAATACAAGTTGACACAAACCCCAAACTTGAAACAAAAGATTACAATTGAAATTACACAAGTTGGGTACAAGATATGACTCTAAAAGCTCTTAGATGGTTGGATTTTTGCTTGATTGCTTTAAACTTGTTCAATATTTGTTGGTGTAGCTTTTTAGACCTGATTTTATACACCTTCATTGATTTCTATCCGTTTGGGTGGTTGAGGTCATCAATAGAGCCGTTAGAGGCTATTTTTCCCGCAATAAATGTTGTTTAGTGACCAAGCGTATCGATACACGAACACCCGTATCGGTACCTGTCAAAAGAAGAAAGAGCCGTTGTGCGATAGCGTATCGATACTCAAAGATGTGTATCGAAACGATTATAGTGTAAAAACAGAGGCGTATCAATATGGTAAAGGTCGTATCAGTACAAATTTTGCTCACTGAAATTCATGGAAAAGTCTAGTGAAAAACGTATCGGTACGCCTAGGGGCGTATCGGTAGGGGTTAACTGAAAATTGAAGTTTGATGATTCCAACAACCGACAAGGCAACGGTAATATCATTAAATGTAAAGATTTAAAAATCTTAAGACCTCGTATCGAAACACATAACTAAAATCACAAATTCAGATGAAGACCATATCGATACGGGTACAACTGTATCAGTACGCTTTGGCGATAAAAATTCTTGTAGCTAAAAGTCGTATTGAAACACCTAAGAGTGTACCGATACGCCTGGGCATTTTTGGTTAGTTAAGTATAAAACACTTAGAAATTTTTTGGGATTTTAAGTTTTTGACTTAGAAACAAATTTTAGTTCAAAATTCTTGTCATTTTGAAGACTTTTGAGTACTTAAAAATTTATTTACTTTTATAATTTGGTCCTTAAACAAATTATTATATCAAAATCAAATATATGTTTTACAATCTCCCCGCTTTTGATAAAATAAAACCAAAGTAAATTTTTAAGAGGTTTTGAAAAATACCCCCTTTCTTTAAGACTAAAAGATGAAATTTAAAAATTTAAGTTGCTTTTTACTTTTTCCATTTTTGTTAGATCAAAATCAATAAGATATAAAAACCTCTCAAATAAGGACAAAGTTTCGGTATAAAATCCCGGGTAAGCCTAAGTATTGCTTGAATTTCTATTGTTGCATCAACTCAAGATATGAAAATTGAAAATGTACGGAAGAAAAGAAAGAGATTGAAACAATTCGCTCACGACGAATTTTAAAGTTTTGGTAATGTTTAAAACGATTCATAGTATTTGCAAAACCGGGTTCATTAAAACAATGTTGAAAATATGGCTTAGATTGAGTTTTGTACCATTGTTGTCGGGATTAGAATTGGAAGATTGACCCAACTCTCTTCTTTGTCTTTTCTTAAGAGACATTATAAAAACCTGAAATCAAAATTAAACCAAAAAATGTATGCATAAATCAACACATTCAATCCAATAGGCAATCTAATGATCAAGGTTTTGTAAAAAAAACTATATAATATAGTTGAAAAACATATATAAGTATAAAAATAATTTTTGGTAAAATAAAATTGGAAAACATTGTTAAAAATATACAATATAATTTTATATTCGAACAAAAAAAATCAATTTTGAATTTTTTTTTACAAATCTGTGAAAAACGTGTTATATACATACTAAATATATAATTTTGAATAAAAAAGTATATAAATATGAACGGAATTGAAAAGAAAAGAAAGTAAGTTTATACATTGAGAATGAGATTATGGATGAATGGGAAGATGATGATGCACTAAACTTGATGATTTTGTTAGGGTTTGATGAGAAACCCAAAAGCTCTCAAAGGATTTGAAGAATTGTATGAAAAATCTAGGGATTTGAGAGGTTTTTATAGCAAAAAATAGAGGGATTTGATAGGTGGCATATCGAAACCGCGTACCGATACATATTTTAAGCTGTACCAATCCTCGTCCCATACCAGTACAAGCTTGCATGTACTGAAGCTTTGTTCATGAACTCGTATCGATATGCGATGAGCCGTACCGACACGCCTGCGCTAGAAATGTCAATTTTGGCAGCAAGGTGCTCAAAATTTTAATTTTACTCAAATCGAAATGCATGAAGATGATATGTAAACATCATGTATGAGCTAAAACAAATTCATACTCCCCCTAGCAACAAGCATAGATGCATATAGGAGCAAAACACATAAGCAATGAAATCAAATAAATTCAAGCAATATTTTTCACCAAAAAGGCTCTAAAGGTCAAGAAAGTCTAGTTAAACCTAACTCTCTCCTAAGAGACCAAAAATGCTCTTTGTCTAAAGGTTTGGTGAAGATATCCGCTAGTTGGTTCAAGGTGTCTACATATTCTAGAACTACATCTTTTTTCAAGACATGATCTCTAATGAAATGATGTCTTATCTCTACGTGCTTGGTTCTAGAATGTTGGATGAGATTCTTAGTGAGACATATGGCACTAGTGTTGTCAAACCTAAGAGGGATGTTACCTACATCAATTCTTTAATATAAAAGTTGTTGCTTCATCCAAAGGACTTGAGAACAACAACTTTCGGTCGATATGTATTCTACTTCGATGGTAGATAATGCTACACTATTTTGCTTCTTAGAAAATCATGATATGAGCATACTACCTAGGAATTGACAAGTACCGGAGGTACTTTTTCTATCTATCTTACAACCTCCATAATACACATATGAATAAGCATGCAAATCAAAGGAGAAATCTCTAGGATACTAAAGGTCTAAACAAGGTGTGTCTCTAAGGTATCTAAAGATTCTCTTAACGACTATAAGGTGTGATTCTGTAAGACTAGCTTGATATCTAGCACACAAGCAAACACCAAACATAATATCTGGTCTACTTGTGGTAAGATAAAGCAAAGATCCAATCATAGAGCGATAAAGCTTTGTCAAGCTTTGCAGAAGAGCTCATTGGTGTGGCTTGAGGTTTCACATTCTCTAAGTCAAATATTGGCAAAATCTTGGGAAAACAATTCATTAGTAGAACAAAAAATTATATCATCAACATATATTTGAAATAATAAAATGTCTTTGCCATTTTTTAATAAAGAGTGTAGTATCCACCTTTCCCTTTTCAAAACCTTTGTCGATTAGAAAACTTGACAATCTTTCATACCAAGCTCTAGAAGCTTGTTTCAAACCATATAAAGCTTTAGAAAGTTTAAAAACATGATTTGGATATTTTGGATCTTCAAAACCGGGTGGTTGTTCTACATAAACCTCTTCATTAATATAACCATTTAGAAAAGCACTTTTTACATCCACTTGAAAAAGCTTGAATTCATGATAACATGCAAATGCAAGAAGCATCGTAATAGCTTCAATCCTAGCTACAGGTGCATAGGTTTCTGTTGAGATAATCAATCAATGGTGGAAGGCCAAGAGAGGGTGAATTGGCAATTAAAAATTTGAAGTGAGGTAATTGGAAAATGAAAAATTGATGACACAAGGATTTATAGTGGTTCAAGTTTCTAACAAGCTCTACATCCACTACCTTAGCTTCCCACTATGGATTTCAACCAATTCACTAAAGAATTCTTCCCCTTTTCTAGGCCAAGGAGGCAACCGTTGCAAATCAATCAAAGCTTTCTACCCAAAGCTTGATCAAGGTTCACTCTTATACAAGATGTTGATAGTAAAATAAAATTTCCTCTCAAAGATGATATGTTTGTGTAGAGCATTTTAGTGTTCTCTAAATATGAGCGCAAGTTGACACTCTTGTCAAGTTATAGTATAAAAGATATCGTCTCCCACAAGGATTGGACAACTTATTCGAATTGCAATTCCAACACAGAAAATAAATGCTCAAGTAATTTTAGTTTATAAAAGAATAAAAGGTAAATAAAACTCAAGTAATTGATAGAAAATATTAGGGTGATAGAATGTGTTAGGTTATGCTGCTTAGTAGTGTGAAACTGCGTTGAATAGGGTAAGTTGCTTTGCGCTGCCAGACTTTGCTGCCTCGACGGAGGATGGTAGATTGGCTGCTTTGACGCTTTTGCTACCTCGGCAGTGGAACGGATGGATGGCTCGGCGGCAAACTCGGTAGACCTTCAAGGTTCGGCAGAACGCTTTGATTTTGATCCTGCTCATGTCTAAGTCAGAATGTTGTTGTTGCCCACTACAAATGATACCCGTCACGACGTGAATCTTGCAATGACAGCAACCTTGGTTCATCATCTTTTAGCTGCCTTAAACTCGCACCTATGTCTAGGCTGAATTGATCAACACCTGATTAGGATGAGGATCGTACTTATCCCTTTCGCGAGTTCGACTCTCTCGATACCGAACAAATAAATATAATGGCTGAATTGAAACCTATGAAGAGCGTGGAATAAGCAAACCTTGAAGTTTTATTTCAAAAACAAACTTAATTCCTAAACAACCGTTCTCACACTAGTTTACAACATAACACAAACCCAAGAGAAAATTTAAAATATAATGGCGGCAAGAAAACCTAGACTATGCCCAAAGGAAAACCTAAGATGTCTACAATTACAAAATATGTCGAGTATATATAGGCATTAGCTAGGCCAAGTCCTCATTGTACTAGAAGTCTTCAAAGTAGCTTTTTGCATTAAATGCAACCTTTAATTCCAACTTCTTTGAGTTGAATGTGGACTCCTTCTCGTTGCCTTGCACCGTAAGTTATCTTGATCTCCTCCTTCGACGGCTCTGTCCGCTGCTCCAGGCGTCAGAAAATTGAGTGGATGGCATTGTTGGAATCTGGATTTTCTACGCTACAGATCGCATTCCAATTCTCCAATTCCTCGGCTTACTGCCCTGGGCGGAAAGTATGGCGGCGGCAAGTTCTCAACAGCACTTCTCTCTGTCTGGAACTGCATCAGTACAGCTCCTAGGATTGCTGCCTCAACATCAGCTCCTCTCTCCAGCTTTTAGTACCTAAAACTAAAATTAAACTAAAACAGTACCTTTTCTTACCAAATTAAAGATATTTAACATAAACATGGTAAAGTAAAGAATACTATAAATATGCAATGCATGAACCTAATTATGCCTAAAATGTACTTAAAAAAAACAATAATATGAGATGGAATATATATAAAATATAGGACTGATGAGCACTTTACACACCCCAAACTAGAACTATTGCTTGTCTTCAAGCAATGCAAACCTAAACATACTTGCCCTTTGAACTAATCAGGAAGAAAAACCTGATTTTAACTTGATTCCGCACCTCAAGGTCATGGCACCTACATTATATTAGTGATAGGGGAAATAGAAAGAAACAACTCAAATTTAATCTATAATGCCGGTGCAGTGTGTGCAGGACTGTGTACAGGCTGAATTTGAAGAATATTCCAAGTAAACAAAGATGTTGTTACGATATACAAGGTTGCTGTCGAGGCAGCACAATTAAGCACAATTATTTAATCATGGCAGTAAGGGCTTTAGCTCATCACAACTACTCTCTAGGTCTGAAATTAAGATATGAGCATACTACAAAACTCGAACCCTTTGAGCAGAGTCATCCCGTGAAGACTTTCATTCACTCATGCTAATTTGCCTGTCACTTCAAAAATTTCAGATTCATGGACTTTTCTAGCAGTGGAGTGTCCTTGCACATGATTCTTCCTAGAGCCAGTTCAGGCACCTCTAGGGAAAGACAACATAAATATTTTCTTTCCTGCTGTGGCAGTGCTTTTCTTTTTCTGTTTCTATTTTCTACCTCGACGACTACCTGCAACTAGTGTTAGAATTTTGCAAAGAATTCTAAAAATAAAGCAGGCAGTGTTCATCAGATATTCTAACAAATTCAGCAAGTAACATAAGTGTTTTAATTTTTAACAGTTATAGAAAAAATTCCAAGTTTACTTCATGCTTTCCCCAAAATTAAGTTCAATTTTAATTTGGTGCAAAAATAAATTAATCGGCCATCCTATCATAGGCACAAGTTATAACAAAATTTTATTTTCCGATTAATAATAAGGCAAGTACAATGCAATCTATATGCTACTATGATGCCTAAACATAAATATGAGAGCTACCCCCAAACTCAAGATGGGCATTGCCCTCAATGCACAAAATAAATTACAAGAGAAAAATAAAAACAGAAAAATACAATGAAGATAATGAAAACATGAAAATAAGCAATAAAATAAAATAAAATAAAGAAAAGAAAAGAAACAACTCTAGAAGTTGGTGGAGGACTGAGAAGAAGCTGGGGTCTTTTCGGTAGAGGAGGAAGATGAAGACTGGATGACAAGGCGGCGACTGGCACATGTCCGGGTGGCAGACTTGGCAGGTGATATTTTTGCTATCTGTGGCGGCTGAACTCTCTTAGGAGTGGGGCGAGGAGCTGCACTTTGGTCTGGCTCAGATTCAGACTCCTCTTCCTTTGGCTCGACTGAGATGATATGTCGTTTTCTCTTCCTGGTTGCCTCTGCTGTGGGTTCTGCCAGTGGATCCTCTGTTGCCATGGGTGCTGCTATTGCTCAACCTCATTGGACTAGGAGGTGTTTTACACTGTCTTTGCTGTGTCTACCACCGTGTTGGAAATGGAGGTGGAAGAGTAGGATGGATAGCGCGTCGGAGATGGCATCTGGCGACGGAAGGCGGCGTGGTGGGCAACTGCTTCTAATGGTGTGGTCTCTCTAGGATTAGCTGCGGCGGCTAAGTCTTCGGGAAAGATGGGCAGGGAGGGGCTGTCATTGGGGAATTTCTGAAGAAGGTAAGCCACAAAGGCCTCTTGAACCTCCCCCACATATTTCATGAACGTCAATTGCTGTCGCTCTATCCGTTTGTTGCTTTCTATCAAAGTGTGGAGCAGGGCAATGACGTCTGGATTTGGGGTAGCTTCAGTACTGCCTGGGGCTGCTGGTGTAGCTAGCTGGGCGGCGGAGGGTTGTGATGGTGTGATCTGCTCCATTTCTGGTGCTTGCATCATCTACAGGCGGAACTTTCCGGTCCAGCCTTCTTTGGCGGATATCATCTCGTCGTTTAGATCTGATGGGACGTTGAAATTGGCACACAAGCCCGTGATGAGAGATGGGAAGTAAAGCACGCCCTTTGATTTCCAGAAACAATTGTGGATATTTTTGCAGATGATTTCCCCAACGTTGATCGATCTATTCATCATTATTGAGTGAATGAGAGCGAGACACGGCCGGTCCACTGTGGTGTTATAAGAGGTGGGCAGCAGACGCCTTTTGATGAATGTGTTCCATAACATCGCCTCCAGTAGCAATCGCTGGCGTTGTACGGAGCCGCCATGTTTTCCTGTCAACCATGATGTGTTGGGTTCGCACAGCCGGGCCTTGATTCTGTCATAATTGGCAGCCGTTAGTGACTGCCTCCATTCTTCGTGAGGGTTGCCGTCCATCTCGAGCCCATAGAAGCTATTGATGACGACATCGTTTAACTTGACAGGCTCTCCTCGGACAAATACGAACAATAGCTTAGGGCGGGGATCATGGGCATAAAATTCCCAGAAAAGCGTGATGTTTGCCACCTCCGGTTATCGTGCAAATATTTCCCAACCTTTGCTATGGATTCTGTCGAATAAGGTGGGCTCAAGGCCGAGATCCCCTGTCTGCTGTGAATAATGGAACCCTTGTTCCTCCCATATGGCTTGTTTGGCGAACTGGGTTCTGTACCTTCTTGCATCATCATTGGAGAAGAAACGTTGAAATATGAGTTTGGATTGTGATACTGATGCCATGTGTGAGATGGTTTTTTTTTTGTAATCTGAAACTAAAATAAGATAATGAGAAAAAGAGCAGTGGATTCAAAAATAGGTTAACAAGGAGATGCAAGTAAAGTAAATGAATGGGAGAAGTGGAGTTTATATAGATGGTGCCAAGAGATGTCGTGGCGGCATTAAATTCCCAACGGGAAAATTGCTTCGCGCACGTTACGGGTTTTCTGCCCGTTATTTTTGTAGCCGTTGGCAGCTAGCCGTTAGCGGTCAACTAGCCGTTATGCTGTTTCTGCACTGGGCCACCCTTAACTGTCTCGACGGGATGGTTTAGGCTCCTTGTTGGGCCTTCTTCTTGGTCCTGCTCTTTTATTCCTAAAACCCGAGAATAAAAATAATAAAATAAAGAGATACTGAAAATGTGGAGACTAAATTGTAATGAATTAAAATCTAATCCTAAAAATTAAAGATAAGAAGATAAAATAAATTATAATCCTAAAACATAAAAAGAAAATAAAATTGTTGAAATAAGTTATGTTGGGAGTGCATTGGGGTGCATCTCCCAGACATAACCACTTCTTTAGGTGATTTTTCGCTATTCTCCCTCCTGGGGGGGTCCTCTAGTTCCTTGGGGTCCTTCATTCTGCCTTGATGCCTGCCTAGGCAGCTGTTGTCGTTCCTTGTTTCAGTGCTAATTTCGGAAGCCTGAGCGTCTGGGCATCCTTCTTTTTCCCTTATTGAGCGCTGTAAAACATTTAGTTTTATGCTTTGGTTGTCCACCCTCATAATCAGCTCCCCATCAATTAGCGTTCTGCTCGTGGCCAGAAACGGTCACCCAAGTATGATAGGGGCGTTCTCGTCGGCCTCATAGTCTAGGATGAGGAAGTCTGCTGGGAAAATAAAGCTGCCCACGCGAACCATGATGTCTTTGACTTTGCCCTCCGGTTATACAAATGAATGGTCTACTAGTTTTAGCATGATGGAGGTGGGTTTGGCTTGCCCAATACCTAACTTATCGAAGACCGCCTTTTGCATCAGGTTAATGCTGGCTCCTAAATCGTACAGGGCTCTCATGGCATGGTTGCTGCTGATTCTGCATGGAATAACGAAGCTGCCCGAATCTTTTCTTTTGGCCGGTAGCTTGTTGTGCAGCATAGCCATGCACTCCTCTGTCACAACTACGGTTTCGAACTTCCCAATTCTTTTCCTCTTGGAAACCATGTCTTTCAGATATTTCGCGTAATTGGGCATGTTCTGGATGGCTTCCACGAGAGGGATGTTAATGTGCACCCGTTTTAGAATATCTAGAAATTTTCGGAACTGGTGCTCATGTTTCTGTTGCTTTAGTCTCTGGGGGAAAGGTGGCGGCAGACAGATGTCCTGAATGCGTTCCTTGCATGGAAATCTAATCTGTGGCGACTCAACATCATCCTCTTTAGGGCTGCTGTTAGTTCATCTGCCACGGCGGCTGGTTTTGATGCTGTCGCGGCAGGTTGTTCTATTTACTGGTCCATTGACTGTTCAGTTCTGGGCTCGTCCAGTTGTTTCCCACTTCTGGTTGATATGGCTTTACATTGTTCATAGGTGGGTTTGGCTGCTACCTCTGTGCTGCTTAATGCTGCACCCTTTGTCCTGTTGCTTTTGTCCTATTTGTTCTCCAAAATCACTGGTTCGAGACATAAAAGTATGTAAATGATTTTCGAGTGAGTTATTACTCCTATTCTGTTACTGCTGAGGTTGTTGTCAAGACAGGTTTTGTTGGTATTCTCCTAGTTGCTGAGTTGGATTTGCAGCTGTGTTTTGGATTACTCCATGAGAAGTTCGAATGCTTCTTCAAGCTTGGGTTGTATGTGTTGGTGTTTGGCCTGCTATTCCTTTCGTAGGTTCCCACGAAGTTGGCAGATTCGCTGCACTCAGTGGAATCGCGATTGCCCCCACACTCATCACAAAAGACTCCACAACCTTGGCCTCATATGTCTTTCCTTTAGCCATATTCATCACCAGCTCGGTTAGTTTATCCAGGCGGGCATTAACAGATTCAATGGCCTCTACTTCATTCATAATAGTTGGGCGCCTCATGCCGTCGCGGGGGGTTGTAGGGAATTTGTAGTCGTTCTTAGTAATTCTGTTCAGAATCTGGAGTGCCTCCTTAAGTGGTCTATCCAGGATGATCCCATTGACTGAGGCATCGAGCATCATTCGTGTCGGTTGGTTTACTCCATTGTAGAACATTGACACTTGCGTCCAGGATGGGAAACCATGAAGCGGACAGTTGTTTAGCATCTGTTGGTACCTCTCCCAAGCTTCATACATTGGTTCGTCATTCCCTTGGAGGAAGGCTGTGATCTCATTTCTCAACCTGTTTGTGACGTTTGAATGATTGAAACGATCTAAGAAATCCTTGCACAACTCCATCTAAGTATTGAATGATCCCGTCGGTTGTTTGTTCATCTATTGTTTTGCCCTATCCCTCAATGAATAGGGAAATAATCTCAGTTTCAGCACGTCTTGATGGACTCCATGTATCTTCAAAGCTCTGCATATGTCTAGGAATCCTCTCGAGTGCTGCCGAGAATCTTCTGTGGCGGTTCCTCAAAATTGCCAAGTGTGTTGATCATATTGAACATGACGAGCTTTAACTCAAAGTGATCCGCTTCGATTTCAGGCTTTGCAACAGTTGAGTCAAATCCCCTGAATTTGTGCTCTAAGTAATCCCTGGTGGTGCGCACATATTGTTGCTGTCTGGGAGGAATTGGGGGTTGTTGCCTAGGTAGAATTGGATGCTGCTGTCTGGGCGGCGAATCTTGCTACCCATCCCTACCATTACGGGCATCATTGGCAAGGTTGTCGTCTTGGCCGTTAACCATTGTTTCCTCTGCCTTTCATTTTTCTTTGGCTTTCCCCGGGCTTCTCTTGCTTCTTTCTTCAGTTCTCTTGCTCTTCGTTCAATCTCATCAAAGAAAACGATTTCTCCCGATGGGTTTGCTCTGGTCATGCACTAGAAAAGAAATTGTAAAAAACTTTTTTTTTCGAATAAAAATAATAAAAACTAAAATTAAATACAAATAAAGTAAAAGTGTAGAAAAATAAAAACGAATTTACTGTTGTCAATCCCCGGCAACGGCGCCAAAAACTTGTAGAGTGTTTTAGTGTTATCTAAATATGAGCGCAAATGCACACTCTTGTCAAGTTATAGTATAAAAGATATCATCTCCCACAGGGATTGTACAACTTATTCAAATTGCAATTCCTGCACAAAAAATAAATGCACAAGTAATTTTAGTTTATAAAAGAATAAAAAGTAAATAAAACACAAGTAATTGATAGAAAAGATCAGGGTGATAGAATGGGTTAGGTTATGCTGCTTAGTAGTGTGATACTGCATTGAATAGGGTAAGTTGCTTTGTGTTGCCAGACTTTGCTGCCTCGGCGGAGGATGGCAGATTGGTTGCTTTGACGCTTTCGCTACCTCGGCATTGGAACAGATGAATGGCTCGGCGGCAAACTTGGCAGACCTTCAAGATTCGCTAGAACGCTTCGATATTGATCACGCTTATGTCTAAGTCAGAATGTTGTTGTTGCCCACTGCAGATGATACCCGTCACGACGTGAATCTTGCAAAGACATCAACCTTGGTTCGTCCTCTTTTAGCCGCCTTAAACTCGCACCTATGTCTAGGCCGAATTCATCAACATCTGATTAGGATGAGGATCGTACTTATCACTTTCGTGAGTTTGACTCTATCGATACCGAACAAATAGATAGTTAACAACTAATCTTTCGAACTTAATTGAAAACTATGAAGAGCATGGAATAATAAAACCTTGAAGTTTTATTGCAAAAAAAACTTAATTCCTAAACAACCGTTCTCACACTAGTTTACAACATAACCCAAACCCAAGAGAAAATTTAGAACATAATGGCGGCAAGAAAACCTAGACTGTGCCCAAAGAAAAACCTAAGATGTCTACAATTACAAAATATGTCGAGTATAGATAGGCATTAGCTAGGCCAAGTCCTTCTTGGAGTAGAAGTCTTCAAAGTAGCTTTTTGCATTAAATGCAACCTTTAATTCTGACTTCTTTGAGTTGAATGTGAACTCCTTCTCGTTGCCTTGCACCGCAAGTTATCTCGATCTCTTCCTTCGGCGACTCCGTTCACTGTTTTAAGCGTTAGAAAATTGAGTGGATGACATTGTTGGAATCAGGATTTTCTGCTCTACAGATCGCACTCCAATTTTCCAATTCCTCGACTTGCTGCCCTGGGCGGCAAGTATGGCGGCGGCAAGTTCTCGGCATCACTTCTCTCTGTCTGGAACTGCATCAGTACAACTCCTAGGCTTGCTGCCTCAGTATCAGCTCCTCTCTCTAGCTTCTAATACCTAAAACTAAAATTAAACTAAAACAATACATTTCTTACCAAATTAAAGATATTTAACATAAACAAGGCAAAAGTAAAGAATACTTTAAATATGCAACACATGAACATAATTATGCCTAAAATGTACTTAAGAACAACAATTATATGAGATGGAATGTATATAAAATATAAGACTAATGAGCACTTTACAGTTTACCCAAATAAAAGTTCTCACAAACCCCAAACTTGAAAATAAAGATTACAATTGAGATTACACAAGTTGGGTACAAGAATTTGACTCTAAAAGCTCGAGGTGGTTGGATTTTTGTTTGATTGCTTTAAACTTGTTCAATAGTTATTGTTGTAGCTTTGGAGACTTGATTTTATACCCCTTCATTGATTTCTAGCCGTTTGGGTGGTTGAGGTCATCAATAGAGCTGTTGGAGGCCATTTTTCTCACAAAAAATGTTGTTTGGTGACCAAGTGTATCGATTCATGAACACTCGTATCGGTACCTGTCAATAGAAGAAAGATCCATTGTACAATAGCTTATCGATACACGAAGAGGCGTATCGAAATGGTCATAGTGTAAAAACATGGGCATATTGATACGGTAAAGGCTGTATCGGTACAAAATTTTCACACTGAAATCTGTGGAAAAAGTCTAGTGAAAAATGCATCAGTACGCCTAGGGGCGTAACGGTACGAGTTAACTGAAAATTGAAGTTTGATGATTCCAACAACTGACAAGGCAACAATAATATCATTAAATGAAAATATTTGAAAATCTCAAAACCCCGTATCGAAATGGATAAGACCGTATAGATACACGTAACCAAAGTCACAAACCTAGATGAAGGCCGTATTGATACGGGTAAAATCGTATCGGTACGCTTTGTTGATTAAAATTCTAATAGCTAAAATTCGTATCGAAACACCTAAGAGTGTATCGATATGTTTGGGCATTTTTGGTTAGTTAAGTATAAAACACTTAGAAAATTTTTGGGGTTTTAAGTTTTTAACTTAGAAACAAATTTTAGTTCAAAATCATTGTCATTTTGTGAGACTTTTGAGTACTGACAAATTTATTTACTTTTACAATTTGTTCATTAAAAAAATTATCATATCAAAATTAAATATATGTTTTACAATCTCCCTTTTTTTATATAACAAAACGAATGTAAATTTTGAAGTGGTTTTGAAAAATACTCCCCCTTACTTTAAGATTAAAAGATATATTTTTGAAAACTTTAAGTTGCTTTTTACTTTTCCCCATTTTTGTATGATCAAAATTAGTAGGATATAAACAAAGCAAGATATACACATTAAAGGTACTCTAAGCATTGAAAGAAATAACATAGATATTCGTTAAAATTCAAAGCAACATAACCAAGCCAACCTTAAATCCTAAACACATAAACAAAAGGAAATAAACCAAAGCGTAGGAGTTCAAAAACAAATAACATAGGTGCATAAAACTAATCCTAAAATGATATGATATGCAAGATGCCTAAGGAGCGTCTTCATCGTCTCCATCATCATCCTCATCATCTTCATCTTTATTGTTGATATGGGTACCATGAAATTGACGCCACTCCCCATAAAAAGCCGAAAGAGACATTTCCATTGAATTTTGACAGTTTTCAAGGGATGTAACTCTTTCCTCCAAGGATGTGAAGCGAGTGTCGATGGCGGTAAAACTGGAGGTCACGATAGTGTCCAAAGAAGAAATACTAGTGCCCAAAGATTGAAACTTCCCATCAAGACATGCCATAAGAGCATCAAAGAAAGGTGGGGCAACTAGAGCTTCTTGAACCAAAACCGCTTGAGGAGTCTCAACTGGATCGGGTTGAGCGCTTTAAGTAGATTCGCAGCTCGGATCCATTCTCCATTAAAGTAAGAAAACTTAGCATGGTGGGGAGAACGCTCGTCGATTAGATCGGTGAGAGGTTCAATAACATCATAAGAGCAATCGATCCCAAGCTTGTGAAACAAATAGCTTAAAGCGGTACCATAAGTGAAGGATAAACAAGGGTATTATGGCGATGTTGCACAAGATAGACAATCTCCGCGAACATAATTTGAGAAAGGTTTGGACTCTTACCCTTACGGAAGCAACGAATCCAAAAATCATCAACTTGCTGGATCGTTGAGAATTTTTCACCTGATGGGCGAAACCAAGTGATAAACAAGTGGAGGATACGATCATGAGCATCAAGCATGGTTACAGAGCCACAAAGAACATGTCCCAAAGAGTTTTCATCATCAATCCCCATACCTCAAAACCTAAAAAATTTGCTAAAATCGAAGAATCAATTTGAAAAGTTTTTCCCATGAGGTAAGATTATATAACAACAACTTTGGTTCTTCCTTCATGATAAATACACCGGGCATTTGAGTAAAAAATAAGGACAAGGTTTTAGTATAAAATCCTGGGTAATCCTAAAAATTGCATGAATTTCCAATGTTGCATCTACTCAAGATATCAAAATTGAAAACGTTCGAAAGAAAAGAAAGGGATTGAACCAATTCGCTCACGATGGATTTTATAGTTTTGGTAATGTTTAAAACGATTCATAGTATTTGCAAAACCAGGTTCATTAAAACAATGTTGAAAAATATGGCTTAGATTGGGATTTGTACCATTGCTGTAGGGATTATGATTGGAAGATTGACCCAACTCTCTTCTTTGTCTTTCCTTAGGAGCCATTATTAAAACCTGAAATCAAAATTAAACCAAAAAATGTATGCATAAATCAACTCATTCAATCCAATAGGCAATCAAATGATCAAGGTTTTGTAAAAAAAAAACAATATAATATAGTTGAAAAACATATACAAGTATAAAAATAATTTTTGGTAAAATAAAATTGGAAAAACAATGTTGAAAAATATACGATATAATTTCATATTCGAACAAAAAAAATTCAGTTTTGAATTTTTTTTTACAAAATCTGTGAAAAACATGTTATATATATATTAAATATATAATTTTTAATCAAAAAAAGTATATAAATATGAATGAAATTGAAAAGAAATGAAAGTAAGTTTATACATTTAGAATGAGATTATATATGAATGAGAAGATGATGATGCACCAAACTTGATAATTTTGTTAGGGTTTGATGTGAAACCCAAAAGCCCTCAAAGGATTTGAAGAATTGTATGAAAAATAGAGGGATTTGAGAGGTTTTTATAGACAAAAATTGTATCGAGGATTTTGGAAAAAGTTAAAATTTTATTTAAAGTTGAAAACCCTCTTTTAATGAGATTTAAAGTTTCCAACGGCTATGCATACCGATAGAAACCGCGTACCGGTACATTTTTTAAGCTGTACCGATCCTCGACCCATACCGGTACAGGCTTGCATGTACCGTAACTTTGTTCATGAACCCGTATCGATACGCGATGAGTCGTATCTACACGCCTGCGCCAGAAATGTCAATTTTGGTAGCAAGGTGCTCAAAAATTCGATTTTACTCGAATCGAAATGCATGAAGATGATTTGTAAACATCATGTATGAGCTAAAACAGATGCACACACCTATAGCAACAAGCATAGATGCATATAGGAGCAAAACACATAAGCAATGAAATCAAATAAATTGAAGCACTATTTTTCACCAAAAAGGCTTTAAAGGTCAAGAAAGGCTAGTTAAACCTAACTCTCTCCTAAGAGACCAAAAAAGCTCTTTGTCTAAAGGTTTGGTGAAGATATCCGCAAGTTGGTTCAAGGTGTCTACATATTCTAGAACAACATCATTTTTCAAGACATGATCTATAATGAAATGGTGTCTTATCGCTATGTGCTTGGTTCTAGAATGCTGGATGTGGTTTTTAGTGAGAAATATGGCACTAGTGTTGTCACACCTAAGAGGGATGATACCTACATCAATTCCATAATCTAAAAGTTGTTTCTTCATCCAAAGGACTTGAGCACAACAATTTCCGTCTGATATGTATTCCGTTTCGGTGGTAGATAATGCTACACTATTTTGCTTCTTAGAAAACCATGATATGAGCATACTACCTAGGAATTCACAAGTACCAGAGTTATTTTTTCTATCTATCTTACAACCTCCATAATACACATCTAAATAAGCATGCAAATCAAATGAGGAATCTCTAGGGTACCAAAGACCTAAACAAGGTGTGTTTCTAATGTATCTAAATATTCTCTTAACCTCTATAAGGTGTGATTATCTTAGACTAGCTTGAAATCTAGAACGAAAGAAAACACTAAACATAATATCGAGTCTACTTGCGGTAAGAGAAAGCAAAGATCCAATCATAGAGCGATAAAGCTTTAAATTAACACACTTACCTATTTCATCTTTGTCAAGCTTTGTAGAAGAGCTCATTGGTGTGGCTTGAAGTTTCACATTTTCCAAGCCAAACTTCTTGAGCATGTCCTTGATGTACTTAGCTTGATTGATGAAGATGTCATCTTTCCTTAGTTTGATTTGGAGTCCCCAAAAGAATAAGAGCTCCCCCATCATGCTCATCTCAAATTCAGCTTGCATTAACTTATCAAAATCTTGGCAAAACAATTCATTAGTAGAACCAAAAATTTTATCATCAACATATATTTGAACTACTAAAATGTCTTTTCCATTTCTTTTTAATAAAGAGTGTAGTATTCACCTTTTCTTTTTCAAAACCTTTTTTCGATTAGAAAACTTGACAATCTTTCATACCAAGCTCTATGAGCTTGTTTCAAACCATATAAAGCTTTAGAAATTTTAAAAATATGGTTTGGGTATTTTAGATCTTCAAAATCGGGTGGTTGTTCTACATACAGTTCTTCATTAATAAAACCATTTAGAAAAGCCTTTTTTACATCCATTTGAAATAGCTTGAATTCATGATAACATGCAAATACAAGAAGCATCCTAATAGCTTTCATTCTAGCTACGAGTGCAAAAGTTTCATCAAAATCGATTCTTTTTTCTTGAATGTAACCTTGAACAACAAGTCTAGCCTTATTCCTCACTATGTAACCACTCTCATCTAATTTGTTTCTAAAAACCATTTAGTTCCTATGGTAGACTTATTACTAGGCCTATTAACTAATGTCTATACTTGACTTCTCTCAAATTGATTTAATTCCTCTTGCATAGCCAATATCCAATAATCATCTTTTAATGCTTCTTTGATATTCTTAGGCTCAATGCATGAGATAAATGCAACATTGCAAGCATTTTAAGAGAAATTCTAGTGGTTACCCCTTTGGATGGATCACCCAAAATTTTACCACCTTTGACATAGTTGAAATCCGTTATGTAGCTTACTTTTTTCCCTCTAGAGTCATGTCCTTCAAGGCTTCAAAAGGTGGTTCTTGTTTTTCTTCTTTTTTGGAAGGAACTTCATCTACCTTTGAAGATTTCCCACCATCATTGGCTTCAAAAATTCCTACATCATCATCATCACAAGAATCCTTCCTTAGAAGGAGATTATCATCGAAAACCACATGTATAGACTCTTCAACAACCAAAATTCTTTTATTAAATACACGATAGACTTTAGAGTTTAAAGAATAACCTAAGAAAATAGCTTCATCACTTTTAGCATCAAATTTGGATAAATTGTCTTTTCCATTATTTAAAACAAAACATTTGTAACCAAATGGATGAAAATAGCTAATGTTAGGCTTTTGGGTTTTAAAATCTCATAAGATGTTTTCTTTAAAATTGGCCTAATCATTACTCGATTTACAAGTTGTTACCTCTCCAAAAGTACTGTTTTTAATGCCAATTTTACAATGCTCTTGCTTGTTTTTAGGTACATTTAGTTGCGTTAGGTTGTCAGAATCATGCATTTGCATAAGGAGTTTAGTTTTCTGTCTATACTAGGGTGAATGGTTGTTTTTGTGGTTATTATGCAGATTTGTCATAGGATTCGACACCAGAACGTAACACAGCTAGGTTTGCCAAGAAGAATGCCAAGAGCTGTTGGCATAGAAGGACCAGATAGTGTTAAGCACTTGTTGGCATAAAAGTGCACTTGATGTCATGCCAAGAGATTGTTGAACCCCGAAAAAATAGGAAAAGACCAGGCTCTTAAAAGATTGCTAATAGACCAATCACCGAAAAAATAACTAATAGGTGATGCCAAGCTATGTTGGCAAAGACATGCAAAGCATGTGTACCAAGGAAACATTGACATGATGACGTCAGCCCTAGCTTGATAAGCTAGCACACTGATCGGATGAGGCTTACCTCTTATCCTTGGAGCATTTTGAAATTCGAATGAGGAAGCTATCCTGTCCCCTTCCCTTGCACGCCTATTAGACCTGGCAAACTTAACCCGAGACCTGAGAACCAAAAAAATTTACCCGAACCGAGACATGAAACTGACCGAAACATGATGACTCGAAATTTGATCCAAAATTGAAACCGAACCGAAATGGACACAAACCGAATGGACCTGAACCGAATACAACCCGAAGTAAATAAAAGATATTAATAAAAATAAAGAAAGATGAGATATGAACAGTCGCACAACTTACCAAAAAGTCAAATATATTGGCTTTATAAAGTCATATGTAGGGTGTAAAAAACTAACCAACCTAAAAACATGATTAAAACCGACTGATCTCTTATTGACCCGAACCAAAATAACTGAACCGAAAATCAATCAAACTGAAATGACCCAAAGCACAATAGAACCGAACTAGAACCGAAACTGAATCGAAACTAAATCTGAACCAAATGATATTAGACCCAAAATAAACGAAACCGAAATGACCCGAACCGAACCCAAACCGATTGACCCGTTTGCCATCTCTAACGCCTATATATACACCAACCGATCAAGCATTTAAAGAGGATCAAGAGTGTGAAGGTTTGGAGTGATCAGAGTGAGGTGTTGAAAGCTCGATGAGTGATAGTCGGTTGCACCGAGGAAGGGTGGTTCAACCACTTGGCCGAGAGCCTAGATTTGAGGGCTACATCGAGAGACCCCTCTTGCCCATTATTTTGGTTTTAAGTTGTTTTATTTTTATTTTAATGATGATGTCTTTGAAAAAGATTATGGTTTTGTTGGATAACTCCCTCACCATGAACTAATTTCATAGTTGGTGGGGGATGTTTTGGTTTAAACGTTAAGTTTATGTTTTAGTTCTTGGTAATGAAGCTGTTTCGACAAAGTTTTTCTATCTGACATGCTTATTGTTTTTAACTGTTTTTCTAAATACTTTGCCAAGCGAAAGCTGGCATAGTTGGCCCATAGCTGGCATAGATTGGTTCTTAAACAACTCGATTCTTTTAAAAACATTCACTATAGAGATATAGGTGTTTTTACATAATCGTTTTAGGGCAATGGACATCGAGAGAGGCATTGCTAATTTTGAATGTGCTCGGCAAACAATTCCAAGATAGTTGCCAACAACGGCTGGCATGAACATCGTTAAAACCAGGGATTCCCTGCCAACACTCATCATTCAGTAAAAGCACCATCCTTGCCAACGGTTTACTTCATTGTTTTCTTTTCTTTTTAGTAAATCCAAAACATTATTCAAAGCAGCAACTTTCCTCCAAAGCAAGTAACAATCAAGCAATTGAATTCAAGTTAATCCATGTGGGATCGATAACTTAGCTTACCAAACTGTATTACTTACAGACCGTGTATACTTGCACGCAAAATACTTTTGGCATAACTTGCTCAAAACTATATATTTTAAACATTTTGTCAGCATTTACTTTACACATCTCCCAAAAGAGTCTACAAGTTTTTGGCGCCGTTGCCGGGGAATGCAACGAACTTGATTATTTTAGATTTTTACTTGTTTTGTTTTTGTTTTTATTTTATTTTTGTTATTATCGGTATATGACTAGAAACCACCCTGTGGTGGATAAGTGGCCATACGATCCGAAAATTGAGAAAACCTTGTGGAGGTTAAAAAGGAGATACCGAGAGATGAATCAAGGCACTCACAGGAATGGTGAGGTGAACAATGATCCACCTAATAACAATGAACCACCACCTCTTAATGCCCCAAATGTTAATGAAGAGGAAGAGAGGCCAATCCAAGAACATTCAGCACTTGGCATTGCAAATTTAATGCCAAGACTTGTTGGCATTGAGGATGACGAGCCAAATTTTGAACTTAAACCTGTAATGATTCAAACCCTTTTGAATGTAGGCCAATTCGATGCAACACTTACTGGAGACCCGAGGCAACATCTTAAGAAATTTATGGAGATATGTCAACTATTTCAGCAAACTGGAGTATCTGGAGATACTGTAAAGCTGGAGTTATTTACTTTTTCCTTGAGAGACAGAGCCAATGCGTGACTTAATTCTTTGCCACCAGGTTTAGTTACTTCTTGGGCAGACCTGTGCCAGAAGTTCCTGACACGATTTCAGCCACCAACACTTACTGCCAAACTGCATGGTGAGATCATTACATTCAAACAAGATGAGAATGAAACTCTCTATGTAGCTTGGGAAAGATTTAAGGATCTGTTGAGAAGGTGTCCAATGCATGTATTTCTAAATTGGACCCAAATAAAAACCTTTTACAACGGATTGAATGCACAAACAAGGAATGTTATTGATGCTTCAACAGTCGGCTCATTGCTAGACAAGAATTATACATAGGCTGTTGATATACTTGAGAGGTCTCGATCAATGACTTTGAATATTCTGTTGCTAGACTTGGGGACCGGAACTAAAGCTAGTGGGAAATTGAAGGTTGATGAACTTACGTCTTTTCATGCCAAAATTTCCAACCTCACTATCATGGTGAGAATATTGCAAAAGAACAAGGAGTCCCATAAAGTTAAAGTGTTAGAGCTATTCTACACCATCTGTGGAGAGAACCACTATGTGGATGAATGCCCGGCCAACCCTGAGTCGGTAAATTTCATTGACAATTCTGGTCGTTACTATTATACTAACTCCAATACGTATAATGTAGGTTGGAGACAACACCCTAACATAGCTTGGGGAAATCAAGGAGGCAACTAATACAATGCCCAGCGCCAAAATGCCTATAGGCATAACCAGAATGCCATGCCAGCATTCTATCAGAGTGCCATACCACAAAAAGCTCAGAACAATTTCCAACAAAGGCAAGGACTCAACCAAGGAGGCAATCTCACACAGTACATGGAGGGGAATGATGTTACAGTCCAAAGTTTGGCAGTTTCAGTAAGAAACTTGGAAATACAAGTTGGGCAGATTGCTAATGCACTCAAGAATCGACTCCAAGGTGCTTTGCCAAGCGAAACTGAAGATGCTCGGTACAAAGAGAATGAGCAATGCAAGGCCATAACCCTTTGAAATGGTAGACAGTGCGAGGCAAAGATAGCTTCCAAGCAACCAATTAATTGCTAAAGTGAAAAGCCAATGCCGACAGACAAGCCTAGGGAAGTAGAGAGGGAGAAAACCAAAATAGCATTTAAAATACATTCTGCACTGGTTTTAGACTCACAAAACTGCATTATTTTAATTAATCAATACTGCACTTTGCTGAATTGTTTTAACATCATTTTAAGACTACATAACTATATTTTTACCCTATTCAAAGTTGCATATTTTAAACTGTATTTCTAACCGTACAAGCATGTACATTCATACAATGTAAACTGCATGTTTTGAACTATTTCAGAGTCAGTTTCTTTCTTAATTCATAACAACCCCAGTTTAAGCATACATTCTTGTTTAGAAGATTAACCAATCTATCGATTGTTATATACAAACAAAATAATTCAACTTATTCCCTCTATTTACATATGTGTTGAAACCCATCCATTTACTCATGACTAGCTTTTTAATTACTAAATTTCAGTCTTGACTCCAAGTTCATAAAATAAAATAGTCTCCTAAACTGCTTTACAAGCAATCAAAATCGGTTACCCAATCCTACATAACAACCCCAAGGTTAACCGACTCATTCTTCATTTTAACTTAATAATTTAATCCTTCATTAACCTTCAAAACAACCCCTAAATTAACACATCAATAAGCCTCAATTTAGTAATTTATTAATTCAACTCCATGACACAAAAAACAGTCCTAAATCATATACATATATCTAGCCAAAAAGCCCCATCTATTTCCATTTACATTTGTGTATATAGAGTCAATTTCCTAGTGTATCTATATGCCTTTTTAAGTCACTTGACATGTATTAATAATATAACACTTCTCTTTTAGATATGCAAATCAATCTACTAAACAAGCATTATAACTTCAAGCAATTAAAACAATCCTGGGATTCATGTGGTCACCCATAAATTTACAAGCACTTTTGATCAAGTCTATATTATTCAAATTAGCCTTTAAATATTGTACTTTAACATATTGATTCAGATTTGTCCAATAAACACTCATAGTCATTCAAACCATCTTTAGAATATTGTATTTTAACTTAGAAATTCAAAACAGTTTTGTAAACACTTGCACTTATTCAAAACAATGCCTAATTCACATGCTTCACCTTTAAATAATACAAAACAGTCTTTAAGGTTTATGTAGTTGTATGTTATCTCCTGTTTTTATATGTATATATTTAATCACTCAACTCAAAACAGGGCATTCTATATTTTCTTTAGTAACTTATTCATTCAAAGCAATCATCCATGTTCTCATGTATAATTAAATCATTCTGTAAATAAAAGCTAGGAATTCAATTATCATTACACTCAATTCGAATACCAAGATTCCATCTCAAATAAGCTCGCCACTAATAGCTATGCAACAATTTCACCACATAAGAAATTAACATACATGCATTCTGTCAACAATTTCACCACATAAGAAATTAACATACATGCATTCGGTTGTTCTAACAATTCATAGCATTAACAATTTCTTCTATCGACCGAATCAAACAAGGATTATAAGCACAAAACACTTAAACCTTTAAGTTATAACATCCTTTTAAAGACGTGAAAGGTAAGGTCTTACCTCATAAAACTTGTCATCCCAAAGATTTTATCCAATTTCCTCGAATTAACTTCTCGATGATTTGCTAAAATTCTTTTCAAGCTCTCTCTATCAATGAAGCATGAATCGAGTTCTTTCTCACTTAGGGAGAAAGAAGAAGATATGGAATCCTAATGCCACTTGACCGAACCCTTCTTCTTCTTTTCACACATGGCTAAATTCTTTATGGACATGTGTGTGAACCACAATTTAAATTTTCTATTGCATGCAACACCCAAGGTTTTCACGTGTTACAAAATAGGACATTACACAATTGTCACTCCATTTAGTCTTTCTTTCAAATTCATCCTATTTCTCTTGATTTAAATCTAGATTTTAAATGATCAAAACCATTTTATTAGTATACAACTGACATTATTCTTCTAGGCCATATTTAGGGGTATTACAATTATTGCCACTGATCTCACTCATGATCAGGAGGTAAGATTGCTGACAATATTAGGAACTTATAAGCAAGCATTGGGTTGGACCTTTGCAAACATTCAAGGTATTAGCCCAACCATTTGCATGCACAAGATCATTTTAGGAGTACCATGGTAAGACCATTGAAGGTCAGAGAAGACTAAACCCGAGCAAGAAAGAGGTTGTTAAGAAAGAGATCATAAAATGGCTTAATGTCGGGATCATTTATCCCATATTTGATAGCTCATGGGTTAGCCCGGTGCAGTGCATGCCAAAGAAAGGTGGCATGACCGTGGTACGAAACATTGAAGCTAAATTGATTCCCTCTAGGACCATCACCAGATGAAGAGTGTGCATGGATTATAAAAGATTGAATAAGGCTACAAGGAAGGACCACTTCCCATTGCCTTTCATCGACCAGTTGTTAGACAGATTGACAGGTAAAGCTTTTTACTATTTTTGGATTGTTATTCAGGGTATAATCAGATTGCCATTGCCCCTGATGATCAATAGAAGACCACGTTTATGTGTCCATATGGCACATTCGCTTTCAGAAGAATTCAATTTGGGCTTTGTAATACGCCGACAACGTTTGAATGTTGCATGATGGCTTTTTTTCCAATATGATAGAGCACAACATAGAAGTATTCATGGATGATTTCTCAGTGTTTGGCAAAACATTTGAGGAATGCATTCATAGTCTGGAGCAAGTCTTCAAGAGATGCCTCAAGATAAACCTAGTGTTGAACTGGGAGAAATGCCACTTCATGGTGAAGGAGGGCATTGTTCTCGGTCACAAGGTAACAAAGAGAGGACTAGAAGTCGATCAAGCCAAAGTGAAGGTAATCAAGCAATTGCCGCCTCCAACAAGTATTAAAGGTATAAGGAGTTTTTTAGGCCATGCCGGTTTTTATCGGCGGTTTATTAAAGATTTTTCAAAAATTGCTAAACCTTTATGCTCGTTGTTATAGAAAGATACTACTTTTGCATTTGACGATTCTTGTTTGAGAGCATTTTAGGAACTTAAAGAGAAATTAATTAATGCCCCTATAGTCGTAGCACCAAATTGGAATGAGCCCTTTGAGCTAATGTGTGATGCCAATAACTATACCATTGGAGCAGTTTTGGGACAACAGCATGGCAAGATTCTCCATGCCATCTACTATACTAGCAGAACTTTGAATGAAGCAAAACTAAATTACTCTACAACCAAGAAAGAGTTTCTTACGGTTGTATTTGCTTCTGATAAATTTATATATTATCTATTTGGTAACAAGGTTGTGGTTTATACATATCACTCGGCATTAAATTATCTCTTGGCAAAGAAAGATGCCAAGCCCAGACTAATCCGATGGATGCTCTTACTTCAAGAATTTAACTTAGAGATCAGAGACAAGAAAGTCAGCGAAAACTTAGTTGTTGACCACCTCTCTCGATTGGAGCATCACATTGAGGATGGTAAGACCACTACCATTAGAGATGAGTTTCCTGACAAGTACTTGCTCACAGTTAATGCCCTGCCATGGTATGTAGACATATTCAACTACCTTGTGAGTAACATTCTTCCACCAGACATGGCATACACTGCCAAGAAAAGATTTCTACGAGAAGTGAGGTAATACTATTGGGATGAGCCAATGTTATTCAAGCAGTGTGCCGACCAAGTGATTCGCAGGTGTGTGCCAGAGGTCGAGCAACAAAATATATTCCATTCATTCCATGCCGCGCCATATGAAGGTCACTTTTTCTGAGCTGAAGACTGCTGCCAAGGTATTGCAGTAAGGATTCTTTTGGCCCACAGTATACAAGGATGCCCATGAGTATGCCAAGGCATGTGATCGATGACAACGAATAGGGAACATCTCTGGCAGACACCAACTGCCGCTCCAGAACATTATGCCCGTGGATTTATTTGATGTGTGGGGGATAGACTTTATGGGTCCTTTTCCTCCATCATTTGGTAATGTGTATATTCTTATGGTTGTTGACTATGTATCAAACTGGGTAGAGGCTGTTTCTCTACCAACAAATGACGCCAAGGTTGTTGCCAAGTTCTTGCACAAGCATATTTTTACTCGATTTGGTGCCCCTAGAATGATTATTCATGACGAGGGTACCCACTTTAAATGTAATCTAATCTTGAAAGCTTTGTGCATGTATGAAATTCAGCAGAGAATCGACATAGTGTATCATCCACAGACAAATGGGCAAGCTGAGATGTCGAACATTTTAGAGAAGACTGTAAATCCAACAAGGAAAGACCGGTCCTTGAGACTAGATGAGTCCTTGTGGGCTTAGAAGACTTCATTTAAAACTCCTTTGGGTACTTCACCGTTTAGACTTGTTTTTGGCAAACCATGTCATCTGCCAGTGGAGCTTGAACATAAGGCCTATTGGGCCATTCAGAAACTTGACATGGCATGGAGAGTTGCTGGAGAAAAGAGGTTGCTTGACCTCAATGAGTTGGAAGAATTTAGGACACAAGCCTATGAGAATGCTAGGATATACAAGGAGAAGGCAAAACGCTGTCATGATAGTAGAGTCATTCCAAGGCAGTTTGCAATAAGCCAACTTGTTCTTTTATTTAACTCTCGACTTAAAACTTTTTCTAGGTAAACTCAAATCAAGGTGGACGAATCCGTATGAAGTTGTTAAACCATACGCTCATGGAGCTGTGGACATTAAGAAGTTAAGGTCGAGAGAAATTTTCAAGGTGAATGGCCAACGACTTCAACATTATGTGGAAGGTAATCGAAGAAATGCCAAGGAGGTGATCCTCTTGGCAGAATTAGAATGAGACATCCTCAGGTTTGAAACTCTTTGTAAGTATTAGGATAGTTGTTTTTGTTTAGGATTCAAAATTTTTTGTTTGTGTTTATCTTTTTGTTATTTTCTTCGAATTTTATTCCCTTTCTGTGTTACACGGTTTTTCATTAAGTATGTACAAGAATATTGCTAGGAATTGATGCCAGAAACATTGTTAGGAGGACTGCTAGCCAGTGTGTTTGCCAAAGGCATCGTCATGCCCTATGCCAATACAATTGGTCGTGCAACGATTTTCATGCTGAAGAAGAAAGAAAAGAGAAAAATCTAGCTTGATAAAGATGAGAGAGAAAAATCCTTGAGATTATCCCTAGCTGCCCAATTTAAGTGAGAATTAAATTTATCATGATTTCCCTATCACTTATCACTTATCACTTTAAAACCTTCCCAATTAAAACTCTTACCCTTCCATCATTATCACTAACTTTTTCGGTTACCATCATTATAACCCTTTCAAACACTCCATCTTTTCGTTTCTTTACCCTAAATCGATTGTTCAAAATCCCCTTTCTCTCATTTTTCATCTTTCTCTAGGCAAGAACCAAGAAACACTCATATTTTCTCTTTCTTTCAACCAAGTCGACTTTGTTCTTCATCTTCATGTTGTCTTCTTCTTCTACTCCGTTTAAACAATTCTTCAATGAGGAGATCTGCAAGAAGTTCGAGGCGAGCTTCTCTTTTATATCTTTCCTCTACGAGAAGCACTTTGATTTCTAAACCGATGCAACCGTTGGATTCCTACCAGAGTTCATGGCCATTGTCGACACGCACAAATGGAGTGCTTTCTGCCAGTAGAAAGGAGAAGTCTATGCCTCCATAATGCAAGAGTTCTATGCGCATCTTGTGAAAAAGGATTCCCCATTCTTGATGATTAAGGGTAAGTGTGTCCGTTTTGATGAAGGATATATTAACTCGTTATTTTCTTTGTCTAGTAAAAGAGATGAATATTTTGACTACGCTAAAACCATGAATGCTGCCAAACGCAAGAAGGTGCTGGCAGACATGTGAACTTGGCACAACTTGGACCATTTTATCGAGGGGCCACTAGACTATTAAGATGCTAGAATTGAAGCCCCAGATGCGAGGCTGGAACCATTTTATTAAAGCGAATCTGCTGCACACATCACATAACGAGACTGTCTTAGTGGACCGGCTAATCTTATTGCACTCCATTGTTAAGGGGCACAAAATCAATGTTGGCAAGATCATCATAAATGAGACCTAGAAATGTGCTGCAAAGGGTAAGGGTAGTTTGTTTTTCCCTTTGTTAATTTCTAACCTATGTTTGCGCTATGAAGTGCCTAGGATGGATGAGAATCGTGGCCAAATTATCAAGGGAACAACCATCACTACCATTATTCTGAAAAACCTCATGGCTGTAGAGCCAAAGGAGAAGGGCAAAGGGAAAGCCAAAATTGCCACATCAAAACCAAAGCCAGAGGCCGAGCCTAGCAGTGTGATAGAAACTATGCCAACCAGCTTGTTGGCAGTGCTGTCCCAAGTTTACCATCGCCAGGAGATTATTCTCTAAAAGTTGGAGGTAGTTGAGGACCTTAACATTAAGATGGGGCACTATACAAAGGAAAGGGATGCTATTATTAGGGAGGTGCTTGTCAAACTATCCCTTGAAGTCGTGCCAGCAATCCAAGTTTTCCCTACCGAGCCCTCTGCCAATAAATATGCCATGCCAACCGATCCTGCCAGTCCAATGATGCTAGCTAGTTCAGTCAGTCCGACCAGTCCTGTTGGTCTTGCCAGTCCAGTTAGTTCAGAGTCCACTGCACCAATACTTGTGTCCCCGGTGCGAGTTGAATTTGCCAGCACCGATTCCTCATCTGAGTCAAAGGAAATCCCTGTCAAAACGCCCAAAGCTAAGCCAGTTACACCGCCAGCTGAACCTGCCAATAAGAAAGAGGGTATTAGAGCCTCCACCGCCGTCTCCAAGCAGGGCTGGAAAGGAAAGAAAAGAATGGCTCATGAGCGTGGAAGCCTAACCATGAGAAAGACTCGTGCTAGACAAGAGGAGGAAGCCCGTGCCAAACGAGGAAAAATCTCTGAAGAGGAGTCCTCTTCCTCCTAAACTCCTTGCATTTCATCTTTATTTCATTTTTCATGTTCATGCATTTTATTTTTCTGTGATTTTTGTATAAATGTGTTGTCTAATGCATTAAGGACAATGCACATCTTGGGTTTGGAGGTGTGCATCTCCTCACATTTAGGTCATGCCATTCATGTTTAAATTTTTGCTTGGCATGCCATGTAGGTCATGTAGATAGTTGCATACCGAACCATTAAAAAAAATAAAATTTTGCCTTAATTAAATTTTGAAGGATGTTAACTTTTGTTAGACAAGTTCAATTTGATCTAGGTCTCTTCCAATGAGGAAGTTTTAATTTTAGTTGTCATGCCATGCCAGCAGGATAGTATGCCAGGATTTCTTGGCAATTGATCTCTAGTTTAGGAAAATGAATGTACACTTAACACGTGATATGCATCTAGTTCCTTAGCAAACTTACACTGTTTGAAGCTATGCTCGGATTAAAT
The DNA here is from genome assembly GCA_030270665.1 of Hibiscus trionum. Lineage (NCBI taxonomy): Eukaryota > Viridiplantae > Streptophyta > Magnoliopsida > Malvales > Malvaceae > Hibiscus > Hibiscus trionum. The sequence continues at coordinate 25,980,198 of BSYR01000011.1, forward strand.
AAAACAAACAAGAAGAAGAAGAAGAAGAAGAAGAAGAAGAAGAAGGCAACAATGTTCTATCAAGGCAATAAAACTCTCCTCTAGCTAGGGATAGTAAGTACTTAGGGCTTCATGGTCTGCTCCCTCTTAGTTCTTAAGTCCAAAACCTTAGAGTATGAGTTGAAGAGAAATCCCAGTGATGTCTGGATTAAGGTGGGGATTCGTGGTATGCTCCCTCTTATCACTCGCGCTAAATAATGTCACGAAGCAAACCTAAGTTAATGCCAAAGACCCTCGACAAAGAAAAGAAAGAAAAGGGAAAAAGGGTATAAATAAAAATCTGAGTGTAGGAAGTAAAATTGGCTAAGGGAGTGAAAGGATACTTAATACATATTGCTCACACATCATGCACTCTTCATGAGCTTAAACTAAGTTACATTGCTGCTCTTGAATTGCTACCTGCTTGGCATAATTACACTAAGATACCGAGGACAGAAATAAAGCCGAATTCTAATTGCCAGCATCTGTTGGCATCCTAACCAGAATTTTGTCGAGGTAACTTTTTCACCGTTTTTATTTTTCTTTCTTTGCATTACTTGATGACAAGCAATAAGTTAGGTTTGGGGGAGTGTTACCTTTCCAAAAGTACTATTTTTACTGCCAATTTTACAATGCTCTTACTTGTTTTTAGGTACATTTAGTTGCATTAGGTTGTTAGAATCATGCATTTGCATAAGGAGTTAAATTTTCTTTCTATGCCAGGTTGAAGGTTATTTTGTGGTTATTATGTAGGTTTGGCCTAGGATTCGGCGCCGGAACGCAACACAATTAGGTTTGCCAAGAAGATTGCCAAGAGTTGTTGGCACAGAAGGATCAGATAGTGCCAAGCACTTGTTAGCATAAAGTGCACTTGATGCCATGCCAACAAATTGTTGAACCCCGAAAAAAATAGGAAAAGATTAGGCTCCTAAAAGATCGTTAATGGACCATTCATCAAAAAATTAACGGATAAGGTGATGCCAAGCTATGTTGGCAAAGACATGCCAAGCTTGTGTGCCAAGGCAACATCGACATTATGACGTCAGCCCTAGATGGATAAGCTATCACACAGATCAGATGAGGCTTATCTCTTATCCTTGGAGCATTTTAAAATTCAAATGAGGAAGCTATCATATCTCTTTCCCTTGCACGCCTATATATACACCAGTTGATCAAGTATTTAAGGAGGATCAAGAGTGTGAAGGTTTGGAGTGATCAGAGTGACATGTTGGAAGCTCGACGAGTGGCGGTCGGCTGCACCAAGGAAGGGTGGTTCAACCACTTGGCCGAGAGCCTAGATTTGAGGGTTGCATCGAGAGACCCCTCTCGCTCATTCTTTTGGTTTTAAGCTGTTTTATTTTTACTTTAATGATGATGTCTTTGAAAACGATTATGGTTTTGTTGGATAACTCCCTCACCATGAACTAATTTCATAGTTGGTGGGGGATGTTTTGGTTTAAATGTTAAGTTTATGTTTTAGTTCTTGGTAATAAAGCTGTTTCGGCAAAGTTTTTCTATCTGGCATGCTTACTATTTTTAACTGTAATGCCAAGCGAGAGCCGACATTATTGTTTTTCTAAATACTTGTCCAAGTGAAAGCTATCATAGTTGGCCCATTACTCCTCAACATCTTAACAGACTTGGGTGGCGACGTTCAGTTGCTGGATACTTGGGATAGAAGCTTCGAGAGAAGTCGTTCAAGTAGATGAACTTACTTCGGATGTGATATCTACCTCCTCAGAGTATAGATCGGTTCTTAAACAATTCAATTCATTTAAAAACATTCACTATAGATATATAGGGGTTTTTACACAATCGACTTAGGGCAATGACCATCGAGAGAGGCATTGCTAATGTTGAATATGCTCGGTAAACAATGCCAAGACTGTTGCCAACAATGCCTGGCATGAACAACGTTAAAACCAGGCATTTCATGCCGACACTCATCATTCATTATAAGCACCCTCCTTGCCAACGTTTTACTTCATTGTTTTCTTTTCTTTTTAGTAAATCTAAAACATTCTTCAAAGCAACAACTTTTCCTCCAAAGCAAGTAACGATCAAGCAATTGAATTCAAGTCAATCCTTGTGGGATCGATAACTGTAGAGTGTTTAGGTGTTCTCCTTTTATGAGCGTAAGTGCACACTCTTGTCAAGTTATAGTATAAAAGATATCGTCTCCCACATGGATTGGAATAGCTCCTATGAATGGTTTCCTGCACATATATTTAGCAAATGCAACATTAAACCTCATGATGTGGAAATATAAAAACACAAGTAAAGATATGGATAGTAATGAGAGGAGTGAAGGGGAGAGATTGGGCGATAAAGCTGGGTAAGACAGGTGCAGCTTAGTAGCCTGTGGAATGCATTGTGAAGCTTTGAGTATGTTTTGAGCTGCCATAAATTGCTACCTCGGCGGGTATGGTGGGCGGCAAACTACGACCTTGTTACACGATCGCAGCAGGTCACTGCCACTGCAGGGGTGTGTACAGTCTCGACAGGTGGAATGGAAAGAAGTCATGGCGGCAAGTCTGGCAGACATTCTGAGTTCGGCAGGATAATCGACAATGATCCCTCCTATTTCTAGGTTAGGATGCTCGAGATTGCTTAACTTGAGGACTAGTGTGGAACCAAGTTAGTCACGCCTTGTGAGTTGTGACCGTGCTTAACCTTTTCGTGAGCTTTGCACTTTCGTGCCTGACAAATGGATTTTCTCTTCAACTGACTGGTGTAGACTAATTGAACGAACAAGAAGCATGGATTAAGAAAACTTATAACTTTATTGAAAACAACTCAAAACTATACAATCGTTTCTACAACTTATTTTACACACACGCGCCTAAACCCTAGGAGAGTTGGGCCGCGACCCCCAACACTCCAACTTATCTAGCTAACCCCACATCCTCACTCTCATCGGCAGATGCCGTTGGTGCACTGATCCCTCTATGAGATATGCCCTTATACCCTTACATCATTGGGTATATATAGGCCTCTTGACCTAAGTTGAGTCCTTCTTGAAGTAGGAGTAAATTACATTAAATACAGACTCCTTTATGCTTTCAATACAGACTCTTTGGACCTTGCCTTCTTCATCAAGTAAGGATAAGTGCTCCTACTTATCGATCTTGAATTAACTCTACCGGCCGCTACATGCTTCAAGAAGTTGCAAGACTGGGCTCATTGGGCTTAGGAAATTGTTCTCTTGAAATTGCAACCCATCTTCGATAAGTCGGTGTAACTCCTGCCCGGGCGGCTCTTGGCGGCAATGCTGCTTCGGCAGTGTCCTTGGCGGCAACTTGAGCTGCTTCAGTACAACTTCTTCTGGTTCCAGCTTTCTTTCTTGTCCTGTCCTGTCATGTCCTCTCCTCTCCTACCTATAGCACCTGAAAGTATAAATTAAACTAAAACAATAACTTTTCTCAACCAAACATAAAATATTCAATAAAAGTATGGTATAAGAGAAGATATTGTTATAATGCATGCAATACACCTAAATATGCCTAAATGAGCTCAAGAACATCATTAATAAGGGCAGGAATGTGTACAAAATATAGAACTCATGGACACTCTACAATAACTCAGCTTACCAAGATGTATTACTTGCAGACCGTGTATACTTGCATGCAAAAGACTCTTGGCATAACTTGACCAAAACTATATATTTTACACCATTTGCCAGCATTTACTTAACACATCTTCCAAAAGAGTCTACACAAGCCATATTAGTGGTTTCTGCCCAAAAATACTTTGGCATATTGTTTTCACAAAGCATGGTTCTAGCCATTTCTTCTAAAGTTCGATTTTTCCTCTCAAGAACCCCATTTTGTTGAGAAGTGCGAGGAGCGGAAAATTATGGCTTATACCATTTGAATTACAAAAATCCTAAAAACTTAGATTTTGAAATTTGGTACCATGGTCACTTCTAATATGATAAATAGACTGACCAACATCATTTTGAGTAATTTTTGAAAACAAGATGAATTTTTCTAAAGCCACATCCTTGGTACTTAAAATAGAACCCAAGTGTATCTAGAGTAATCATCTCTGAAACGAATGCATATGATTTTCCACCCAAGCTCGTAGTTCTAATAGGACCAAAAAGATCCACGCGGATCAATTGTAAAATTCTACTAGTAGAAATATCATTAATAAGTTTAAAAGAAACTCTTTTATGTTTGCCTTTTGCACAAGCATCACAAGTTTTATCAAGAGAAAACTTTATTTTAGGCAAACCTCTTACTAGATCTTTTGAAACCAATTTTTCTAAAACACTCATGCTTGCATGCCCTAGTTTTCTATGCCATAACCATGAGTCATGTTTATCTTTTGTAGCAAAACATGCATTTGAGATATGAATGTTATCTAAATGCACAATGTAAATGTTTCCTATGCGGTGACCAATGACCAATATTTTATTTTTTTCAATGTTCAAAATTTTGAAACCATTTAAATCAAAGAGAACATTGAAACCATTATCACATAATTTACTAATGCTCAAAAGATTATGTTTTAGACTGTTTACATACAAAACATTATCTATAAGAATTAAACCTTGGTTTTTGGTACCCAAATCATTTTCGGTCCATGAGTATTATCTCCCAAAATACCGGTTCCCTTGGGAATCCAAGAAGCAATAACACTAACATTATTAGAAGTGATTAGTTCCTTAGGAACCCAAACAATCTTAATCCTTTTACCTTTAGAGGGCCTTTAAAAGCCACTTTGTTTGTGGTTACCAAAGTTTCATTTTTACATAGTTGGGTTTTGAAGATTCACCTTTCTCAAAACTAAAATTCCCAACTTTGTTCGAAGAAGCTTTGAGATCACTCACCTCCTTGTGGTGGTGATCATGAAACTCGAAAAGAAAGTTGTTTAAATCAATATTCTCCTTTTCAAAATATTTTTTTATTTTCTTGTAAATCTAAAACCTTCTTTTCAAGCTCTGAATTTGTTTTAGATAAGGAATCATTTTGATTATTCAAATCAAAAATAATTTTCTTGTTTTTTCAAAATTTATTCCTTATACTTTTCAACCAATTCATCATACACCTCTTGCAACTCATCATCAGCTTCTTGAAGCTCATCAAAAGTAGATAAGTTAGAGGCTACCTTGGGATCTTCTTCAAGAGCCATGAGGCAAAGATTGGCCACTTCTTGCTCCTCTTCATCGAATGATTCCTCATCACTCCAAGTAGCAACATGAGCCTTGAGCTTCTTCTTCTTATTCTTCTTCTTCCTGAAGCTCTTATTTTTGAGTTGTGGACAATCGATCCTTATATTCCCCGACTTTTTGCTCTCAAAGAATATGAGTTGATCCTTCTCCTCCTTCTTGTTCTTGTTCTTGAACTCTCCTCTTCGAGGAAACTTTCTTCCTCTATTGGACTTCATGAACCATGTGAACCTTTTGGCTAGCATAGCCATTTCTTCATCCTCCTCCTCACTCGAATCGCTCTCCTCAAGAGAAGCTTTGAGAGCAATTCCAATTTTCTTCTTCTCTACCTCATTCTTTTCTACCTTATTCTCTTCTCTTTTCTTCTCTTCCTTGCTTCATGATCTCATGAGTAAGAAGAGAACCCATAAGAGCATCGAGCTTCGAAGTCTTCAAATCTTTTGCCTTGATGATGACGGTCCTCTTTCCATCCTATAACTCAGGAAGAGAGTATATGAGCTTTCGAAAACGCTTGTCTTTGGGGATGATTTCTATGAAGCCTTTAAGACTATTGTCGATGACGAAGAAGCGATCAAACATTTTGGTGGTGCTCTCATCGAGCTCCATCTTGAAATTCTCATAGCTCAAGTTGAGGAATCCAATATTGGTCTCCTTTACATTGTTGGTGCCTTCATATGTGGTCTCGAGCTTGTCCTACAGCTCCTTTGCACTTGTACACAGAGACATCTTCGCGTACTCACCCGATCCAAGTGCACAAAAGAGCATGTGTAAGGCCTTGTCATTTACTTGCAACTTCTTTCGTTCTTCATCAATCATCTCTTGCATGGCCTTGGGAACTTTCCATTCTCCTTCTTGCTTCATCGGAATAGAAGGTCCATCTTCGGTTACATCCCGAAGGAGTTAATCATTAGATTTGGTGAATAGCTCTATCTGATTCTTCCAATATGGATAGTTGTCCCCATTGAAGAATGGCGGTTTGGTAGTGGATTGTGACTCGTACAAGTTAAGGTTGGAAGTAGACGCCATGGCTTTGATTGTGAATTGATGTGTATTTCCTAGAATCAACTCAAGAGGATGTTAATCCTTCCAATGAGTGTAGCTCTGATACCAATTGTTAAGATAATCAATCAATGGTGGAAGGCCAAGAGGGGGTGAATTGGCAATTAAAATTTTAAAGGGGGCAATCAGAAAATAAAAAATTGACGACACAAAGATTTACAGTGGTTTAAGCTTCTAACAAGCTATACATCCACTACTTTAGCTCCCCACTAAGGATTTCAACCAATTCACTAATGAATTCTTCCCCCTTTCTAAGCTAAGAAGGCAATCGTTACAATAATTCAAAGCTTTCTACCCAAAGCTTGATCAAGGTTCACTCTTTTTACAAGAAGTTGATAGCAAACTAAAAATTCCTCTCAAAGTTGATATGTTTTCCCAAATATAAGTTCTCACAAACTCCAAACTTGAAACAAAAGATTACAATTAAAATTACACAAGTTTGGTACAAGATATGACTCTAAAAGCTCTTAAATGGTTGCATTTTTACTTGATTGCTTTAAACTTGTTCAATAGTTATTGATGTAGCTATTTAGACTTGATTTTATACCCCTTCATTAATTTCTAGCCATTTGGGTGGTTGAGGTCATCAATAGAGCAGTTAGAGGCCATTTTTTCTGCAATAAATGTTGTTTGGTGACCAAGCGTATCGGTACACGAACACCCGCATCAGTGCCTTTCAAAAGAAGAAAGAGTCGTTGTGCGATAGCGTATCGATACACGAAAAGGCATTTCGAAACGAGTATAGTGTAAAAACAGGTTTGTATCTGTAAGAACCCATTTTTATCCGGGTCACTTAAGCCCAAAGTCACAAACCCAAATAAACCTATAACCCATTACCTAAGACCCGGCCCAATACAAAAACCCTAGCCCAGAATTAAGCTAACCCTAATATCCTAAACAAAACCTAACTATAGCCTCCAGCTCCTGAGCCGTCGCTTCAGATCCGCCGCCGTCAGCCGAGCCGAGCCGCATACCGCATCGTCACCAGCTTCATCCTCGTCACTACACACGTGTCACCTTCTCAACCCGCAAAAAGAAGAACGGGTCAGAATTATCCCCGTTATAATGACACTGTAAAATTGAAGAAGGAGGGGATAAGAATCCCGAAATCCTCTTTTTTATGTTTTAATCTCGGTTATAAATACCGAAACCTAAGCTTGTAATGTTTTAGAAAGAAAAAGGCAGAGAAAGAAATAAAAACTAGACCATATTCGAGATCAAAACCGCACAAATATCACAACAAGAAAAATGAGGGAAGTCGAAAAGGTAAAAACAAAGTATAAAAAATATATATACCTTTCAGTTTTCCTAGATCTAGTAAAATAAAAGAAGAATTAAGAGAAACGAACCTTGAAATCGAGTTCGCGGCCTAAAACCGAGTCGGAATCATTGCCTCCATGTTTTCTGGCCACCGTCCGCGGCGGTTGTCCGTCGCCGGCGAACGGTGGCCCGCGGTGGTCGATGGAGCAATGTGGGTGGCTGGCCATCAACGCAGAGAGAAATCAGAGCAAACTATGCGATTCAGAACTAGCCAAAATGAAAAATTTTAGGCAAATGGGGTATATAAGGACCACCCAAAACGACGTCATTTTGCCGCCAGTCCTAAAGGCCCAAAATGACGGCGTTTCGTGAGCCAACCCGATCGCACGACCCGACCCAAACCAGGACCCGCGCGCTTTCAAATGGAGCGGAAAATTACGCCCGTAGCCATCCAAATTTCGTATCCTTATATTTCAGCATTTTAGTTTTGATTTCATTTCGTTTTAGCCACTGTTTTTCTATTACTTTCGTACTTTAATTTCTGTCTTATTTCAATTGGGTCACTGCTTTCACTATTATCATTATTTTTCACTTTATATTATTATTATTACTATTTTCATCGTATATTTTTATTATGTCTATTATTATTATTATTTTACTAACCATAATTCTTGTTAAAATTCATTTACAGATTTTTAGGAGTTATCGTGAAAATCGTGCTCCGGGTGTTGGAGTGCTCTTTTTCTGATAATTCCCGTTCTAAAATATTATTTTTAATATTTGTAACGCCCCGGTTTTGGGTTTAGAAGTTCTGGGCGTTGACCGGTTTGGTCAAAGTGCTGTTCGAATCTTAAGAGGTGAAATTAGGAAAGCCTAGTTCGGGTTGCATTAAAAATATGGAAAAATGTTCTAAAATCATCTTTTAATATAATTAAGTGAACTGTGAAATCAATTTTGAAAAATGGGTTTTGGAAGTATGACATTTTGGCTAGTGACCAAAATGTAATTTTTGAAAGTTTTGTGACTATTTTATAAAGAGTTGAAACTTTGAATCTTTAAGGGGCTATTAATCCAAAGGTGATTTCTCCAGATTTTTCTAAGATATTTAGAGTTTTAATTCTGATTTTAAAGTGAATCAAAAGGAGGGAAAAACTCATTTGAGAATTTTCTCAACTAACTTCCAATTTTCTTCTCTCTTTTTCTCTCAAACCAAACACACCATTTCCAGAGATTTGATTCTGTTTTTCTCACTTAAATCTCTCCTTTTAACTCTCATTTGATTCCTAATCAACATATCTTCAAAACCTCTTCAATTGCTTCTTGATTCTACAAGGATTTTCATTCCAAAAAGTGGAGAAACACAAGTTTGGAGGTAAGAACGTCCTTCTCCTCTAAACTACCAGTTCTTTACTGAAATTCCCAAGTTCTCAACTCTTAATTGATGTTTAATTAAAGGCTTTTGAGTTTGGAATTGGATCTTGGCTTATAATGCAAGATTTGATGATTTTTCATGATTTTCGTTAGATCTGATTAACCTGTGATTTGAGATGTGTTTTTGATGTTAAATGAACTCTAAATTGATAAGGAAATGAGTTTTGATTGATGCAATCCCGGATAGGTTGTGTTTCCTAAGTTTAGCTTATGTTTCTTGGATGTTTTTGTGGTGATCTTGTGGATCTGTTGTTGCTGGAGGTATAAGGATGTTTGTAGGTTGTTTTTAGATGTTTTATGGTGTTAGTGGATGTTAGGTTTTGCTGGTTTATGGCTGGGCTTTGTTGAGAAGTGGTTTTGATGCAATTTCGGTTGTGTTTGGTGGCCGAAATTGGAGTGGGAATGAGAGCAGCGAGTTTGAGTGCTTTCATTGAAGCTTTTGATGCTTGATGATGCATTAAACCTCTGCTTTAATGTGTTTAATCAGGGGAGGCATCTTTGGATCCAAGAGTTGTTGATTCGGAAGCTTGATTTCGTGCTTCGGCAAGAGGCGAAGTGGAATCGGTGAGTGAAATTGGGTTTTCGGCTTTGAAACCAATGTCTTGGGAGCTTAGCTTAAGTCTAAACAACTTTGCTAAGCTCGAGCGTAAGTTTTCGGAATTTCTCTCTAGTGGTGGCCATGATTTTGTTGTGATGCGAAATGATAATTTGCATGTTTTACATACTGTTTTGGAAGCATGTTTTAGCATGGTTTTTGCTGATGATGTAAGCCATATGTTGAAGGTAACTCTAGGTAGGAGTTCCTTGCTTTTGTACATTGAAATGATGTGGTTTAATGCTTTTAAATGCATGATGAATATGGCTTGGTTTTATGCTTAAAAACAGTGATGTAAGTGATGAAAATGATGTATATTGGCAAGTGATGTTTTTAAAATGTTAAGGTCACTAAGGTGGTTAAAAGTCCTTGAGTGAGCCTTGTTACTTATGAACATCAAGGTGGTTAAAAGTCCTTGGATGGTTCATGTTGTGGACACTAAGGTGGTTAAAAGTCCTTAGGTGATCCTTTTCTATGGTGTTTAAAAGTCCATAGGCCAAGGTGTTTAAAAGTCCTTGGGATCAAGGTGTTTAAAAGTCCTTGATGTGATACATTTCATGGTGTTTAAAAGTCCATGGCCAAGGTGTTTAAAAGTCCTTGGGATCAAGGTGTTTAAAAGTCCTTGATGAGATGCATTCTATGGTGTTTAAAAGTCCATAGGCCAAGGTGTTTAAAAGTCCTTGGGGCCAAGGTGTTTAAAAGTCCTTGGGGTGAAAGTTGATGAACTTGTGTTTAAAGAAATGGAATTTATCACTTGTAGCCAATATGACATGTTATGATTTGATGCATGAGATGCATGTTTGAGTATGCTTTTGAGCATGTGTAAATGATGGTTTGAAGCATGTTTTATAAAGTGTTTTACAAATGCATTATTGAATGGTTTTATTGAGCATTCCTCACTAAGCTTTTGCTTACGCTCTCTTCGTTTTCCTTAATTCAATAATGCAGAGCATTAGAGACCTTTTGAGGGCAGCAAGAAGGGCAAGAATTCAAGTGCAAGTAAAGCTCAATGTATGGAAGGTTTTTGTTAAACATTTTAGCTTTTGGGTGATTTGGCAATGGGGAAACCATGTGTATGTTTTGGGAGGTGTTTTGTACTCCCTAAGTATGTTTCTTGATGTTAAGATTGTTGGTCTTTGGATTGGATCTTTATATGCTTGTTTTGTAAGTTTGGTGCTTGAATATCTAGCTTGTGTAGGAAGCATGCCTATAGAATTGGGGCTTTTTGCATATGATGATGATTGGTTGAATTGATGATGCTAATATGTTATATATATGTTGAATTGCATGCTGGTAAAGTTTGGTGACATTCGGAGCATGATTGGTTGTGTAATTGCATGTTTAAAGTGGAGTTTTGGAGCAATCTGGGCAGGGTGTTTCGGAACAGCACCTACCGTTTCGGAACGGGTGCCTTAATCGTGCCCAGGCGTCCGAAACGGGAGGGGCCGTTCCGAAACGGAAAGGCCACTGCCAGACCCCCGTTCCGAAACGGGCTGTCTCCCGTTTCGGAACGGTCGACCGTTGGGGGCTGACAGTGGCAGTTATGTGTTTTGAATTGTTTGCGTTTTGGTCCTGAAACTTGTTTGTGCAATTGTATGAGTTTGGGAAGTCCTTTTGAGCTGAAATTTCACAGAGAAGCATGAAACCTAATTAATTTCAAGTTGGTAACTTCAATTCGGATTAAGTCCTTATAATTATCAGAATTTACAATTTGGTCCCTAAAGTTGTAAATTGATCAATTGAGTCCCTGTTTGATCTCTGATGTTTGTGATCTTTTGGTATGATGTTTGTGTGATCACAATTAGGCTTAATATGCATCTAGACAACTTTTAAAAAGAAAAAAAAAAGGGTCGTTAATCAAGGTTGACTTTCGGGTTGACTTTGGTTTTCCCCGTGTGACTTTCTTAATTCGGGTCAACCGTCTAGGCCGGGTTAAGGGGGTTACAATATTAATCTTTAAAATAATTTTTCGAGAATCTAAGGGAAATTATGCTTCGGGTGTTGGAGTGTATATCTCCCTTCCTGAACATTCATTTTCAAATATCATCTTAAAATTTTTTAGGGATCACATTATTAAATTAAATTCGAATTCTTAACTTCCGTCATTAAAACAATATGTAATCGACTAGGTACCAATTTTTGGACGTTGTGGGGGTGCTCACCCTTCCCCACACGTAACCGACTCCCGAACCTATTTTCTGGTTTCGCAGACCAAAACTCGTTGTTTTAATAAAAACAATAAAAATAAGTTTTATTAAAATAACCGGGTTTTCAGGAGTTCCAATCGCACTTAAAGTAAAAAAAAGATTGGTGGCGACTCCCCCGTTGTTACAGCTTGGCGACTCCGCTGGGGACGTTTTTTTTAGAGTCAAGCCACAAGTCGATTATTTTTTGTTCTAATGAGCAGAATATATTAATTCGGTTTAATTTAATTTTGTGATCCCAATTATTTTTTTCTTTTCTTTCTGAAAATGTTTTCTTTCAAATTTTTATAAAATATACCTTCTAAGTTCATATCATGAGCTCTCAACCCGAGCTCCGTCCTTTAAGTGGGAACGAGAAACCACGCCTTCGTGAGGTACCGCCTCCGTGTAGGATGGTGAATCGCTTTCGGGATATTGGTCCCTTTGTCTTCGTGAGACTTCCGTCTCCGTGCAGACCTAGAGACCTGTATCCCCCTGAATTGAGCTTTGCTAGCCTTAGTAGGCGATAACATTGCGATTCGGGTACCCTTCGTAGAACCGAACCCCATGTAGTGAACCATAAAAGCCTATCCTTTAGAGCCATACCGAACCTCTGCCCGTTTAGAGAATCATCTGATAAGTGCATTAGAAAGAGAGCGGGGGGTTTCGATCTTCTTTTATTATGCTCTTTAATTTCAGTTCTGTTTGTTTTATTTATTCCTTTTATGTATATTATTCTTTTATATCGGGACTAACATGTTTGCTTTGTTTTGTTTCCTTTTGTTGTTCTTGCATTGCACTTTATTTTTGTTTTTTTTAAAAGGTGTTGAGGCAAGTTCAACCGTTATAAAGGACCAGCTATGGTGAACCGATTTCTTGATAAGGTGGAAGGCAATCTGGGCGTACGAAAATGGTCAGAAGAGACTCAGCGCCAGAAAGGGGATAGCTTGCTAGAAGGTGAAAAGCCAGAGTTTGGGGATTCTACCAATATTAGGTCAACTCAGAACCAGTTGCAAGAATTAAAGGAAATCTGGAACCAGTGGGACGAAACAAATAAACAGTTGTTCTACGACAGCTATGGTGATTTGCCTTACCTACTAGATGTCAGCATTGATAAAGCTTTGTTCAGAGCCCTTACCCAGTTCTGGAATCCCGCCTACAATTGTTTTACTCTAGGTGATGTTGATTTGGTACCAACTATTGAAGAATATACTACCTTGATCCGTTGTCCAAAAATCCAAGTTAATAAAGCATACTTTAAGTCTCCTAATTCTCCGGAGTTTCAGAAGAAGCTGTTAAAGATGACTGGTATGGACGAACAGTGGGCTAAAGCCAGGATTAAGATAAAAGGGGAAACCAGGTGTATCGCATGGAGATTCATACGGGACCTGTTCCAAGCTGAGTCTAAGCGCGAAAAACAAGTTAAAATGTTTGCCTTGGCCATTTACGGTTTGGTTATCTTTCCCAAATCGTTAGGATACATCAATGACACTGTTATGGAGCTGTTTGATCACCTTGATAAAGGAATTACTCCGGTTCCAGCCATTCTAGCCGAAACCTTCAGGTCTCTCAGTGCTTGTAAAAAAAGCGGTGAAGGGAGGTTCATTTGTTGTGCTCAGCTTTTATTGGTTTGGTTTCATAGTCATTTTTGGAAGCCAGAGAAAGTTTCTTATCAAGCATGCTTCGAGAGTTATTCACCACTGCAGGACCTCGCGTCTACGCCAAGGCCTGAAAACATATCTTGCGATAAGTGGAAGACCATTTTTCGAAACCTTCAAGAAAAAGACGTCATCTGGAAAGCACGCTGGTTCTTCCCTAATAGTATTATCTACAAATGTGGAGACTATGACTGGGTCCCTCTTCTTGGAATATGGGGAGCAACTGGATACGCGTCGTTACTAGTCTCTAGGCAATACAGGTCGAGACAGTTCATCCCAGCGACAAAAGGGCTTGCCACTTGTGAATTTCCATACGAGGGTAGAGGATACAAGAAAAACGTTTCCAAGATTGCTGAGGCATGGAAGCATATTTACAAGATAGAACCGTTCGACGAAAAACCTAGAGTTACGCCGGAGTATTGACGATGGAGAAGCATGAGAATCAACGATGATATCCCCTTACTAGATCTAGAAAATAATGTACCGATGGAGTAACAACTACGAGTGGATCCCTCAGAGATGGAGATCGCGAAGCATGACTTTAAGAAGAAGTACTTGATGATGGAAAGTCGTCTGTCAGGGTTAGAAAATGAAAAGAACCATCTAGAATTCGGTATGCAGTCCCAGGAACAAGAGATCGAAAGGTTAAGGAAAGGAAAAAGTAAAGCAGAAGAAGATTTGAGCAGTCTACAGAGTGATTATAAGAAACTTCGTGCATCAGTGAAATATGCCGGTCTGGGAAAAACATCCGCCAAATGGAAACTTGAAATCCGAGAAGAAAAGGAAAGAGTTGATCTATGGGAAGGAAGATTTAAAGATGTTCGGAGACAACAAACAACCATGGAAGAAGAATTGTCCAGAAACAGAGCTGAGAATCTAAATTTAAGGAGAGCCAGGTTGTTGAATTAGAAGACTCTCTACAGAGGCACCGTAGCCGAAACTCTGTAAATGAATTAAAAGCAAGCAAGGAGGAGAATGAGACTCTAAAGAAGCAAGTTGAGGATTTAGAAACAGCTCTGCAGACTTGTCAGGGGCAGATTAAGAATTTTGAAGAAATTCAAACATGGAATAATCAACAATGGCAAGCACGGTTGAACCGATCCCAAGACCAAGTCCAAGATAGAGACCGCATCATGATTGAAGCCCTCGTCCAAGTACGAGAGGTCACGGAGCACTTACAGACTTTAGCTATTCAAGCCGATGTCCTAAGCCTGCAAACTGAATTAGAATCTAATAAGGGTAAGAAGTTGGCTTGGATCTTTAGAAATATCAAGATTCTCGGTGTAAAGCCAAGCAATATATGTGAAATAGAATTGCCTTGTGTAAAGAAACTTGTTCTGATGCGAGTTTCCTTTTGAAAGTTGTACCAAAATCAACACCTTTTGTGTAAAATATGTTATGGTACTAATATAATGACTGTTTTGCATATACATCTCATTTTTTTGTCTACACACGCATCATCCTGCATCATGTCATATCTCATTACATCATTTTGCTAAGATTTTGATCCTCGAGGAATTATTATCGCAGCAAATTTTGGGGCATACAAAACTACAGATTCGGCACCAGTATTTTACAAGAAGCAAAGCTAAGAACATGGAAGAAAGATTGGAAAACGTCGAGCAAGCATGTGAAGATATCAGAAGGGACATTGAAAGCAGGCTAGAAAAGACGCAACAAGAAACCCGTGACCACATCTCGCAATCGCAAGAAGACTTGTTCGTTAGGTTAGCCGCAATGTTGACCGAAAAAGGTTCTGAGAAGAAAAAGGGAGTTGTTATAAATCCTAGTGCACTAACTGAAGACCCGAGCCTTCCTCTTAAGACTCATGTGTCAATAGAGACTCCTGCAGCAAAACATCCATTTTTTCAGACAAAGTCTTCCTTGCAAGGGGAAATGACAACTCATGATGACCCTAGCGAATATGTTGTTCCAGATGTCAATGAGTGTGACAAATTGAAGGTCGAGCTACCCAAACAACTCGAAGATTGATGTAAACAGTTGGAGGAAAAGTTCAAGGCCATGGAAAGCATAGATCAATTTCCAAGGATGGACGCAAGGGAGTTAAGCCTTGTTCCCGATTTAGTGCTTCCTCCCAAGTTCAAGATGCCCGATTTTGAAAAATATAATGGGACTACTTGTCCTGAGGCCCTTCTTACGATGTTTATCAGAAGGATGACATGATACATTGATAACGACCCCCTTTTGATTCACTGCTTTCAGGACAGCCTAACCGGGTCTGCCGTAAAATGGTACAACCAGTTAAGTCGTGACAAAACCAACTCCTGGAAAGACTTAGCTCAGGCATTTGTGAACCAATACAACCATGTTATTGACATAACACCTGATCGAGTGACGCTCTAGAATATGGAGAAAAGGAATGACGAGAGCTTTAGGCAATACGCTCAACGGTGGAGAGATGTTGCCGCCCAAGTGCAACCGCCACTGCTAGAAAAAGAGACAGTGATGCTTTTCGTTGGAACATTGAAAAACCCCTTCCTCATTCGTATACTAAGGGGTGCCACGAAGGACTTCTCAGACATAATAATGAATTGAGAGATGATTCAAAATGCGATTCGGGGTGGAAAAATAGAAGATGAGGAGAACACAAAAAGTCAAGCTATAGGAGAAAAGACAATGAGGCCAACAATACAGGTGCCTATAATGTCGGCTATACTAAGCAGCTGACAGTCGGACAACCCAAAGCTGCAACCTCGAATGGCCAAAACTCCTCTAAGCAAGGATCGAATCAAAAGGTAAAAGCAGAAGATATGGAATTCACACCAATCCCGATATCCTATGGTGAGTTATACAGAAACCTATATAATGCACATGTGGTATCTCCATACTACACGAAGCCAATACAACCTCCATATCCAAAGTGGTATGATGCCAATGCTCAGTGTGACTATCATGCCGGAGTTGTAGGACACTTCATTGAAAATTGCATCGCCTTCAAGAAACTTGTTAAAAAGTTTATAAAGATAGAGGTCGTAAGATTTGATAACTCCGCTGGATCAAGCGCAGCTGGAAATCCGCTACCGGATCATACTGAGTCAGTGGTGAACGTAGATGTTGGTGATAGAAACAGAAAAAATAAAAATGCTATTGAAAAGGTGAATTCTCCGTTAAAATAGGTGTGGGAAAAGATGGTCGAGGTTGGCATGCTTCAAAAGACCTAAAAAACGTAGATGGCGTCCCCCATAATTGTTATCCATACCACGATGAAGAAGGTCATGATATCCGAGACTGCACGGAGTTTAAAGTTCTCCTCCAAAGATTGATTGATAACAAGGACATAGAATTCTTCGAAGAAAAGAAGATAGAAGATATATACATATGTGCTTCGGAGCAAAGTACCCCTAAGAGTAATTATGGAGGAAATCGTCTGGTCGTTGTGATCTCAGGACCGAAGAAATCTGAAGGAGGTGAGAGTTCAGGGGCTAAAGTTACAATCCAGAAACCTGGATCGTTCCCCTATCAAGATGGCATGAGGGTTCCTTGGAAATATAACTGCGAAGTAACAATACAAGGAGATGAGGCTCCTAAAACTGCTTCAAAGGAGGTAAATGACGCCGGTTTCTTCACCAGGAGCGGGAGACGGTACGTCCCCAAAGAAACTGAAGACCCGAAGAGGAAAGCGCTTGAACCTGAAAAGGCAAAAAATGTCGAACCTGAGTCACTAATCAATGAGCCAGTTAAAGAGGAAGGGGTGAAGGAATTTTTAAAATTCTTGAAACACAGTGAATACAATGTTGTTGAACATCTCCGCAAGTTACCAGCCCGTATATCAATATTGTCACTGCTACTAAGCTCTAAAGCACACCAAAATGCGCTCATAAAGGTGTTAAACGAGACCTTCGTTCCTAACGATATTTTGGTGAACAAGTTGGATAGATTGGGAAACAATTTGAATGCTGATAACTTCATCTATTTCCATGATGACGAGAAACCCTCAGGTGGTGTGGGATCCACTAGGGCCTTGCACATTACTACGCGGTGCAAAGGCTATACATTGCCAAGAGTCTTGATTGACAATGGATCTGCCTTGAATGTCCTACCACTGGCCACTTTGAACAGGCTTCCGATAGACAATTCACACATAAAGGCTTATAACACCCTAGTTCGAGCTTTCGACGGCACTGAGAGAAAAGTAATGGGAAGGATCGAGGTACCGTTGCTTGTGGGCCCAAATACATATGATGTAGATTTCCTGGTAAAGAATATCAAACCCACGTATAATTGCCTACTGGGAAGACCCTGGATTCATTCAGCTGGGGCGGTTCCATCATCACTTCATCAGAAAGTAAAATTCATCTTCGATGGACGGCTGGTCATTGTGAATGCTGAAGAAGATATCATAGCTTCTATCACTAGTGATGCCCCTTATGTCGAAACTGATGAGAAGGCCGTAGAATGCTCATTCGGATCCTTTGAGTTTGTTAACGCGACCTTCATAGCCGAAGGGAGTCGGATTCCCACTCCTAGGTTGTCTAAAGCCACGAGGGTGGGAATCAAGCTGATAATGAGAAGATGAGCTCAGGTCGGTCGTGGACTCGGAAGATATCTACAAGGCTGGGTCAGTGCACCATTTGTAGTCAATAAACAAGCCAGATGCAAAGCAAAGAAGAAGTGAGGTTTTAAAGAAACAAGAAAGAAGAAAGGCTCGCTTGGAAGGGATAGAGGTCCACTGGGAGCCCATGGTTTTTCCTCCCATGTCTAAAACTTTTGTGTCAGGAGGATTTATCCACTCTAAGCAAGCCAAGAAGGATGAGAAAATAGAGCTCGAAAAAATGCTAGAGGCTTTCGACATCAACGTCATAACTGATGAAATGAGTGAAGGAGTGTATTTAAGAGGAATCCATCCTTATACCTTCGGAAGTGTTCTGAATAATTGGACTGCTGAAGAACTCTCTGTAATGTTTAGGAATGTTTCAGAGTAATGTTCAGAACACACTTGTTACTCTAGCCCAAGAGCAACAAGGGTCTTTTCGTAAAGGGCATATGCTTATTATCCTTATGTCAATGAAATGAAACCTTTTTGTGTATAGTCTTAAGCAAGCATCTCTTTTACTTTTACTTTTACTCTCATCTACATATTCATATTATTAACCATTTTTTATTTTTTTTCAATAGTCATCATTATTTCATGTCAGGTCCCCGTATATCAACACATCGAGTGATGCCGAAATTAATCCTGAACTCATCTTTGATCGAGACGTGTGTCTAGATGGACCTCAGGATTTTGAAGAAGATCAAGATTATGATCTATCCCATGATCTATTGAGAATGGTTGAACAAGAAGAAAAAAAATCTCGCCTTACAAAGAGTCAGTGGAGACGGTAAACCTGGGGGATGAAAATGAGAACAAAGAAGTGAAGATTAGGGTATGCGTTGCTGCAAAAACACGACACGATCTTATCGAGCTACTTCTGGAATTTAGAGATATATTTGCATGGTCCTACCAAGATATGCCCGGTTTGAACACGGATGTGGTCGTACAGAAACTCCCTATAAAAGAGGGTTACAAGCCAGTCCAGCAGAAACTTCGAAGGATGAGGACTGATACACTCTTGAAAATAAAAGAGGAAGTAAAGAAACAGTATGACGCTGGGTTTCTTCAGGAAGTCAAATATTCGGAATGGGTGGCTAACATAGTTCCTGTTCCAAATAAAGATGGCAAGGTTCGCATGTGTGTTGATTATCGGGATCTAAACAAGGCCAGCCCAAAAGACAACTTCCCACTTCCTCACATCGACACCCTGGTCGAAAATACAACAAAACACTCATTGTTCTCCTTCATGGATGGTTTTTCAGGCTATAATCAGATAAAGATGTATCCTGGTGATATGCACAAAAGCACGTTCGTCACACAATGGGGAACTTTCTGCTACAAAGTAATGCCCTTTGGACTTAAAAATACAGGGGCAACATACCAACGAGCTATGGTCACTCTATTCCATGATATGATGCACAAAGAAATTGAAGTGTACGTCGACGAAATGATTGCTAAATCCCAAACGGAAGAAGAGCATGTGTTAATCTTGAGAAAACTGTTCTTGAGACTAAGAAAATACCAATTGAAGCTAAACCCGACTAAGTGTACCTTTGGGGTTGCATCAGGAAAACTGTTGGGTTTCATAGTCAGCGAAAGGGGCATTGAAGTTGATCCAGATAAGGTTAAAGCCATTCAAGATCTTCCACCCCAAGCACTCAGAAATAAGTGAGGGGTTTCTGGGAAGATTAAATTACGTTGCTCGGTTCATTTCTCAGTTGACCGAAAAATGTGATCCCATCTTCCGTCTACTCAGAAAGCATAACCCAGGGGAATGGAATAATGAATGTCAAGAAGCTTTTGACAAGATTAAGCACTACTTGACAAATCCTCCGATTTTGATGTCGCATGTCCCAAACAAGCCATTGATTCTGTACTTGACTGTTTCCGAGAATTCTATGGGATGCGTACTTGGACAACATGACGAGTCAGGAAGGAAAGAAAGATCAATCTATTATCTCAGCAAGAAATTTACAGAATCAGAAGCCAGGTATTCGCCAATTGAGAAATTATGTTGCGCCTTGGTTTGGGCTACTAGGAGACTTAGACAGTACATGTTGTATCATACAACCTGGTTGATCTCAAGGCTCGATCCCCTAAACTACTTGATGGAGTCGAATACACTAACCGGAAGAATGGCCAGGTGGCAAATTTTGCTATCTGAATTTGATTTGGTTTATGTAAATCAAAAAGCTATAAAAGGGAGTGCAATAGCTGACTTCTTAGCTAGTCGAGCTCTGGAAGATTATGAGCCTCTAAACTTTGATTTCCCAAACGAAGATCTGATGTGCATTACAACTATGGAGGAAGCTACTCCAAAGGTTAAATGTTGGAAACTAAACTTCGATGGTGCCTCAAACGCTGTCGGTAAAGGAATCGGGGCAGTGTTAGTCCCGCCAGAAGGTGATCACTACTCTTTTTCTAGCAAGCTCGAGTTTGACTGTACGAACAATATATCGGAATATGAAGCGTGTGTCATGGAAATTCAAGCCGCTATTGACCGCAAAGTTATGTCACTGAAAGTATACGGGGATTCCATGCTCGTAATCTACCAGCTCCGCGGAGAATGGGGCACTAGAGGTTCCAAACTAATGGACTATCGAAATCTCGTCTTAGACCTAATCAAAGAGTTCTATGAGATTAATTTTCATTATCTTCCATGAGAGGACAACCAAATGGCAGATGCCTTGGCTACCTTGTCTTCATTAATTAAAGTCAACAAAAAGTTTGATTTGAGGCCTATACAAATGAGTATATATCAAACACCGGCCTATTGCTATAATATCGAGGAAGTGAAAACGATGGATATCCTTGGTATCATGACCTTTTCCAGTACCTGAAAAACTGTAAATATCCAGAACAAGCTACCGATAATGAAAAGAGGACATTACGAAGACTGGCAAATGAGTATGTCCTTGACGGTGAAGTCTTGTATAAAAGGAGAAGAGATCAAGTACTATTGCGGTGTGTGGATGCTGCCGAAGCCAAGCAAATCCTTGAAGAAGTCCATGAGGGTGTATGCGGAACGCACGCCAACGAATTCACAATGGCAAGACAAATTATGAGGTTTGGCTATTATTGGCCAACTATGGAAGAAGATTGCATCGATTATGCTAAGAAATGCCACAAGTGTCAAATTTATGACGACAAAATTCATGTTCCTCCATCACCGCTACATGTTATGAACTCTCCATGGCCTTTTTCCATGTGGGACATAGATGTCATCGGTCCTATATCACCGAAGGCTTCGAATGGGCACCGATTTATCTTTTTGGTCATCGATTACTTCACCAAGTGGGTAGAAGCAGCCACTTATGCCAATGTCACCAAATCGGCAGTATGCAAATTCTTGAAGAAAGAAATCATATGTCGATATGGAATGCCAGAAAGTATCATATCTGGCAATGCATTGAATTTGAATAACAAGGCCATTGAAGAAGTATGCAAGCAATTCAAGATACGACACCACAATTCCTCCCCATACCGTCCTCAAATGAATGGAGCAGTGGAGGCAGCCAACAAGAATATCAAGAAGATCATTGGAAAGATGGTCGAAACGTATAGGGATTGGCATGAGAAGTTACCTTTTGCTTTGTATGCTTATCGTACATCAGTCAGAACCTCCACAGGGGCAACACCTTTTTCCCTGGTATATGGGATGGAGGCGGTACTGCCCATTGAGGTCGAAATTCCTTCCCTTCGAGTTTTCTCAGAATTGAAATTAGACGAAGCAAAGTGGATTTGAACCAGGTATGACCAACTGGCTTTGATCGAAGAAAACAGACTAAAAGCCATTCGGCATGGTCAATTGTACCAAATGAGGATGATGCGAGCTTTTAATAAGAAAGTACGCCCAAGAGAATTCCAAGAGGGGGATCTAGTACTGAAAAAGATCCTCCCAGTTCAGAGAGATTCCCGAGGGAAATGGATGCCAAACTGGGAAGGCCCGTACGTCATGAAAAAGGCTTTCTCGGGAGAAGCTTTAATCTTGACCGAAATGGACGGTAAAGATTTGCCTAACCCCGTGAACTCGGATTCAGTCAAGAAATACTTCACTTAAGAAAACAATTGAAGCGAGTTTCTGAGAATCCAAGAAACACCAGGCAAATCCCAATGGTAGAAAACAAATCTTGCAAGACGAGATACTAATAAAGCACCCGAGGTCTCCTAGACACATGAAGGCTCCTAAAAAACAAATTTGGCAAAGCTCGTTCGTTTGACATTTGGGGGACCTAATTTTGTCTTTTCTTTTTGTTCCCTTTCAATGTTTTCTACTTAAATGTCATGAACTTTATTTTCAATAAATTCTTCCTTTCATCTTATGTCCTTGTTAGCATAAGTATTATACATTGGCATAATGATCAATAAGCAAAAAGTACAAGAAGATCTCTCTACAGTGCTTCTGAAAGACTCTTATAAAGTACAAGGACCAAAAGCAACCCCGATTGAGAAAGGGACATCCCTATGAATAGACAGCTTAAGGGAAAAGGAGACACTACCTAGACAGAATGTGGGGCAAATAGTTTTCTTACGATGCGATCATACTTGAAAGAAAAGGAATTCTAGTGATTCAAATTGAACAGAGTCCAAACAGCTAATGATGTCAGTTTTAAAGCAGATACGGGTTCTTGAACCGATTCCAAAATCAGGGAGCATTCTCGAATGGCATTTTGCATTCATGCTAGAATCATTCATGCATTCATTAGACATACTTAAGCTAGCATCACTTGACTCATACTAACCATGGCATCATACGTTTATAAAGCAAATTTTATAGATTCTCCCTATCCAACAAGTGATGGAACATGTCAACGCAAGGAATACAACAACAACACCGTTTTCATGAACCTGCAATAGAAGATACAACGAAACAAGTCACCTTTATCACTTTTCCAAGGAAAGAAAAGAGGACCAATGTCCAAAAGGGTCGTGACACCCCACAGCAGGATGGGCTCGCTTTACCATCATTCGGGCGGCCTGCCAATTGTTGTCCCAGGTCTAGTTTCGCCGTAGTAGGTGCGACTAGATCAAAATCCAGATCACGCTACGTCGTCACGGCCGTAGTAGATCAAACCTCAGACCATGCAGCTTCATCAGAGTTGCAGCGAGTCATATCTTTCAGGTCTAGTTTCACCGTAGTAGGTGCGACTAGATCAAAATCCAGATTATGCTACGACGATAGAGTCGTAGCAGATCAAATCTCGGATCATGCTGCTTCGTCAGAGTTGTAGCAGATCATATTTCCCAAATCTAGTTTCTCCACAATAGGTGCGACTAGATCGAAGCCCAGATCATGCTACGACGACAGAGCCGTAGAAGATCAAACCTCAGATAATGTTGCTTCGTCAGAGTTGCAGCAGATCATATTTACCAAATCTAGTTTCACCGCAATAGGTGTGACTAGATCAAAGCTCAGATCGTGCTACGACGACAAAGCCGTAGAAGATCAAACCTCAGATCATGCCGCTTCGTCAGAGTTGCGGCAGATCATATTTTCAGGTCTATTTTTGCCGTAGTAGGTGCGAATAGATCAAAATTCAGATCGTGCTACGTCGCCAGAGCCATAGCAGATCAAACCTCAGATCATGCCGCTTTATCAGAGTCGCGGCAAGCTAATAATTTTTTAGGTCTATTTTCGTCGTAGTAGGTATGAATAGATCAAAATCCAGATCGTGCTACGTCGCCAGAGCCGTAGCAGATCGAACCTCAGATCATACCTCTTCCTCAAGGTTG
The DNA here is from genome assembly GCA_030270665.1 of Hibiscus trionum. Taxonomy (NCBI): domain Eukaryota; kingdom Viridiplantae; phylum Streptophyta; class Magnoliopsida; order Malvales; family Malvaceae; genus Hibiscus; species Hibiscus trionum. The sequence continues at coordinate 26,003,863 of BSYR01000011.1, forward strand.
TAGCTTGATCAAAATTGAACTCTCGATCCTGCCTCCTCGTCAGTGTTGTAGCTGGATCAAAACGACTTCAGGCTGTGCCTCTTCGTCAGGTGTCGTAGCTCGGTCAACTCTCGGTCTTGCCTTTTCTTCAGGGATGTAGCTAGACCAAACTTGAACTCTCGATACTGCCTCCTCGTCGGTGTTGTAGCTGGATCAAAACGACTTCAGGTTGTGCCTCTATGTCAGGTGTCGTAGCTCAGTCAACTTCTGGTCATGCCTCTTCGTCAAGGTTGTAGCTTGACCAAACTTGAACTCTCGATCCTGCCTCCTCGTCGGTGTTGTAGCTGGATCAAAACAACTTCAGGTCTTGCCTCTTCGTCAGGGATGTAGCTAGACCAAACTTGAACTCTTGATCCTGCCTCCTCGTCGGTGTTGTAGCTGGATCAAAACAACTTCAGACTGTGCCTCTTCGTCAACTGTTGTAGCTCGGTCAACTCCTGGTCATGCCTCTTCGTCAGGGATGTAGCTTGGCCAAACTTGAACTTTCGATCCTGCCTCCTCGTCAGTATTGTAGCTGGATCAAAACTTACTTCAGACCATACCTCCTCGTTGGTGTTGTAGCTTGGTCAACGAAAATTACTGATTTTCTTCACTCATGTTGTATATGTAAAAAAACAAAAAATGAAAAAAAAAACAAAAAAACAACCCAAAAAACAGAAAAATAAACGTGTTCGGCATGTTTTGTTCCTTCGTCAGAATTACAAATGAATCAAAGCTATTCTTGGTAAGTCTGAAAGAAATGTCAGCACAACGTTCTTAAACACGGTAAAGTTTAAGACAATGGATAATTCAAATGTCCATCGAAAATCTATTGTTACAAATGGTCGAAGGAAAATAAATCCTTTGTAAAAATCCAATCTTATGATTGGTATAAACTGATTGTACCCAGGGGAAAGGTACAACTAGCCCGGAGCAAACGGCTACTGGTAAAGGCAAATCAAAACCGTTGGTCCCTATGCATTTGGGAAAAATGCAAAAGAAGTATAGGAGCTAAGCCAAAGGTATTTTCCAGGACAATGGTCAGAACTTTCATCCTCCGTTCCTGTTTCTTCATCGATGTTACAGCTGGATCAGATTTTGCAAACCTTGCTTCTTCATCAGTATTGCTGCTAAGTTGAATTTTCTTCAGATTCTGCATACAAGGACAACTGAGCTGATCAAGTAAAGTGAAGAAAAGAGCCGCGCCGAGAAGGAAGAAGCCCAGTCAGACCGGACAAAAATGGATTCTTTTTGGTCTTTGCTCTATTTTCGTTACACAACAATGAGCAAAGAGGGGCAGCTGTAAGGACCCATTTTTATCCGGGTCACTTAAGCCCAAAGTCGCAAACCCAAATAAACCTATAACCCAATTACAACCCTTACCTATTAACCCATTACCTAAGACCCGGCCCAATACACAAACCCTAGCCCAGAATTAACCTAACCCTAATATCCTAAAAAAAACCTAACTATAGCCGCCAGCTCCTGAGCCGCCGCTTTAGATTTGTCGCCGTCAGCCGAGCCGCATACCGCATCGTCACTAGCTTCATCCTCGTCACTACACACGTGTCACCTCCTCAACCTGCAAAAAGAAGAACAGGTCAGAATTATCCCCGTTATAATGACACTATAAATTGAAGAAGAAGGGGATAAGAATCCTGAAATCCTATTTTTTATGTTTTAATCTCGGTTATAAATACCGAAACCTAAGCTTGTAATGTTTTACAAAGAAAAAGGCAGAGAAATGAATAAAAACTAGACCATATTTGAGATCAAAACCGCACAAATATCACAGTAAGAAAAAGGAGGGAAGTCGGAAAGGTAAAAACAAAGTATAAAAAATATATACCTTTCGGTTTTCCTAGATCTAGTAAAATAAAAGAAGAATTAAGAGAAACGAACATTGAAATCGAGTTCGCGGCCTAAAACCGAGTTGGAATCATCACCTTCATGTTTTCCGGCCAACGTCCGCGGTGGTTGTCCGTCACCGGCGAACAGTGGCCCGCAGTGGTCGACGGAGCAGTGTGGGTGGCCGGCCATCAACGCAGAGAGAAATTAGAGCAAACTATGCGATCCAGAACTAGCCAAAATGGAAAATTTTAGGCAAATGGGGTATATAAGGACCACCCAAAATGGCGTCGTTTTGCCGCTGGTCCTAAATTCCCAAAATGACGATGTTTCGTGAGCCAACCCGATCGTACAACCCGACCCAAACCAGGACCCACGCGCTTTCAACTAGAGGGAAAAATTACGCCCGTAGCCATCCAACTTTTGTATCCTTATATTTCAGCATTTTAGTTTGATTTCATTTCGTTTTAGCCATTGTTTTTCTATTAATTTCGTACTTTAATTTCTGTCTTATTTTAATTGGGTCACTGCTTTCACTATTATCATTATTTTCACTTTATATTATTATTATTATTATTATTATCATCGTATATTTTTATTATGTCTGTTATTATTATTATTATTATTTTACTAACCATAATTCTTGTTAAAATTCATTTACAGATTTTTATGAGTTATCGTGAAAATCGTGCTCCGGGTGTTGGAGTGTATATCTCCCTTCCTGAACATTCATTTTCAAATATCATCTTAAAAACTTTTAGGGATCGCATTATTAAATTAAATTCGAATTCTTAACTTCCGTCATTAAAACAATATGTAATCGACTAGGTACCAATTTTTGGACGTTGTGGGGGTGCTCACCCTTCCCCACACGTAACTGACTCCCGAACCTATTTTCTGGTTTCGCAGACCAAAACTCGCTGTTTTAATAAAAACAAGTTTTATTAAAATAACCGGGTTTTCAGGTGTTCCAATCGCACCTAAAGTAAAAAAAAAGATTGGTGGCGACTCCCCCGTTGTTATAGTATCGATACAGTAAAGGTTGTATCGGTACAGATTTTGCTCACTAGAATTTCTGGAAACGTCTAGTAAAAAATGTATCGGTACGCCTAGGGGAGTATCAGTACGGGTTAACTGAAAAATTGAAGTTTGATGATTCCAACAACTGACAAGGTAACGATAATATCATTAAATGCAAGGATTTGAAAATCTTAAAACCCTGTATCGATACGCATAACCAAAATCACAAACCCAAATGAAGGTCGTATCGATACGGGTACAACCATATTGGTACGCTTTGGCGATAAAAATTCCAGTAGCTAAAAGTCGTATCGTAACACCTAAGGGTGTATAGATACGCCTGGGCATTTTTGGTTAGTTAAGTATAAAACACATAGAAAATTTTTGGGGTTTTAAGTTTTTTACTTAGAAACAAATTTTAGTTCAAAATCCTTTTCATTTTGTGATACTTTTGAGTACTTAAAAAATTATTTACTTTTACAATTTGGTCTTTAAACAATTTGTTATATCAAAATCAAATATAGATTTTAGAGAATGTGTAAACATGGAGGACTGAATGTGTTATTATGAAATTTTTTGTTAACTTCCGCGTCATCATCCATTAAATTTTTAATGGCACCAAACTGATTTGTTACTTTTTTAGTCAGGGCCATTTTGTAATTTTTTATAGTTAGGGAATCAATAAAAAAATATGTTGTAGTCGGGGACTATTTATGTATTTTACCATTAACATTGATTTTTTTAACTTATACATATATTGGTAGGTCATGCCATGAATATTTTAAACAAATATATAATGAAATGTTAAGAATTATAAAAATGATTTTTGATGGTTGTAGATAAAAATGAAATATTGATTGAAGGAGATAGTTTATGAGCGAATTTTATCTAACAAATTGCAAGTTGTTGTACCTTTATCAAACGCCTTCAGGAAACCATCCTCGTCTTCTTGTTACACTTCAAGCATCAAGGAGCCCGAAGCTCCTCCCGAATACTTTTACACCACCAGTCCCATAAGCTCCACAGACAACTACGCTAAGACAAGACATCCATCAAGTTCGATTGAGCTTACATCTTGACAGCTGAGATATCATCTGTGAGCCCATCAATAGCCATCACTAAGCCTGACACGGTCTCGTCAAACATCATTCCGTGCATAGCAACAAGGGATATTAATACCCCCAAGACCGAAAAAAAAGGTGATGACTCTTCGACATTGACCATCCTCTCTACACTGTCTGCGGCTCTTGGCTCCAAGTCTACCAGGATGAACTACCTGATTCTACAGTCTATCAATGTCTATCATGCCTCTCCGCCCGTCCCGTGATGGGTGAACCGCCAAGCCTCACCGTCAAACATCACTTTGGCCATCGTCTTCATTCCCTTGTCTGGTGTCGCCCAAAATCAGCATTAACAATTGGTGTCGTGAGCGTGGAGATCTTCCAGGCCAAAAGAATAAGTCAAGATGCTTCCTTAAAGATAACCATCCCAGGATGAATAATTCATTTCCAAATCCTCCCAGTGTGCCTGGTTTTTTTGACTGGTAACGGCGAGAAAAAAGCTTGAAGCTCTTTTGAGTAGATTCGAGATGTTTCCTAATGTCTATTGTCGACGTCTCCTAAAGTACATTGAGGCTGCACTCTTAAGGTCTATAAAATACCCCATCCATCGAACTCCACAAAAGCAATGTGAGTAAAAATTGTTAAAGGTATCTGACAACTTCTCTTGAGTATTTCAGGCAGGAATGTTACAACCTTCGCGCTTCCGGAGCAATTGCCTTCCTCCAAAAATTACAGCATTCTTTCTACGCTTCCGAGCATCCACCTTTCTCCAAACATGTACCCATCCTTCCCAAAGCACTGTGAGTCCGAATATATTATTAAAGAAATCTAACATGTCCATTCAAGTGTCTCAGAGTGGAAACTATGTGCCGCCCACTTCGAAATCTACAAACAACGATACCTTTCTCCGCAAACACTCCCAGACGAAGAAATGGAATCAGCACTGTCGAAACTCTCCCCAGATGTTTTTCTACGAATGATTCATCCGCACTAATTCTTCTACAAATAATCTCTCTACAAACGCACACTTCTCCAAATCTTTATGTATTGGGGAAACCCATACTATTCGAACTCCCCAAGAATTTGGTACAATCCTAGGGGAAAATTCGAACTTGTTATAAAATGACTACATGTTTCTTTAAGAATCTACATTATATACTTTGAATATTATCTCCACAAATGTGACATCTCTGAGCATTCATCTGGTTCTACAAAGGGCACGGAAATGGCTCTGCCCTAGCTTATTCTTGATTCTACAAAAGCAAAAAGGTGATCCAAATAGACTGCTTCGGTCTCTGTGTGCTTCAAATATGTCTTCAACTTGTCCACGTCTGTCTCTCCAAGGGTTACATCCGAACCCTAACTTTCGAATGATTCTACAAAGATAGAGGATACCTTCGTCCCATCAATACCCCGAAGCATCGCGAATATACAAGGACGGAGAAGACTATATATCTCATGCCAACAGAAGCATGTGGACTCTACAAACAAATGATTCCTCCAAAAGGGGACACCCTCGTCCTATCGATGCCCAAAACATCGCGATTCAAATGATGGAGAAGACTACATATCACATGCCAACAAAAGCATGTGGACTTTACAAACAAATGATTCCTCCAAAAGGAGATTCCTTTGTCCCATCGATGCCCAAAGCATCACGATTCTACAAGGACGAAGAAGACTACATATTCAATGCCAACAGAAGCATGTGGACTCTACAAAAAATGATTCCTCCAAAAGGAGATGCCTCCACCCCATCGATTCTCGAAGGATCATGATTCAACAAGGACGAAGAACCTTACATACACCATGCCAATAGAAACACATGGGTTCTACAAATAAACAATTACCTCCCAAAAGGAGATGTTTGAATTCACTCCATATACTGTTTCAACAAATACACGGGTAACTCAAAGAGAATACATTTGTGCTTCTCAAGAAAGACTCTCCAAGAGCATAAAATGAGATTGTTGGGTTGATCAATCAATGGAAATGGTCAAGAGGGGGTGAATTGGTAATTAAAAATTGGTGGAAGCGATGAGCGAAAAGAAATTTTTTTTTGCACAAGTGGTTAGAGTGGTTCAACCTTTTAAACAAGGTCTACATACAACTACCTTAGCTATCCACACTAAGGATTGTCACAAATTCACAAATTCGTCTTTCCTTTTCGGATGAAGGAGATGACCTAACAATCACTTAGACTTATACCCCAAAGTCTAGTAATCCATTTTCCTAAAGGTAGATACAAAGAAGCAAACTAGGAAATCATCTAAAGGATGAATGTTTGTAGAATTCAAAGTTTACTAAAACCCCAAACTTGATGAAAAATGAAATATAAAGAAAATCACTTAAGTGGGTTACATGAATTTTGCAATTTGAGCTCAAAGAGGTTGGATATGTGCTTGAATGCTTTTTAATAGGTGTCTTGTTGTTGAAGAAGCTTTGGAGGCTTGTTTTTATACCCCCTTATTGATTTCTATCTGTTTGGGTTGTTGGGATATCGAATAGAGCAGTTGGGCTACAATTTTCTTGCATTAAATGTTGTCTAGAAAGGTGGGTATCGGTACACTAGCATCCTTATCGGTACCTGCTCAAAATAGAAAAAGTTGTTACAACAAAGGGGTACCGATACACGGGCAATCATATTGGTACGTAATGACAATTTTACAAAGGGTTCTGTTACGGGCTGTACCGTACCGATACTCGTTTTACTCACTAGAATCCTTGGAAAATTTTGTTAACAAAGGGTATCAGTACACATATAGCTGTACCAGTACGCATATCAAAACATTTAAATTTTGGTTCCAAGTAATCTGACAAGCTAACAGTCAAAAACTAATTTAAAAAATTAACCCCCCCATACCTGTACACCACAAGCCGTATCGGTACTCGTAGCAAAGATTGGTTAGCAGATTCAAAAGACCGTACTGGTACGCGTATAGTTGTACAGGTACGCATATAGTTGCACCGGTACGCATATAGTTGTACCAGTACTCGTAAGCCATTAAGTATAAAATTGATTTCCAGTAACGAAAACCCATACCGGTACGCCATAGGCCGCACCGATACTCAGTTACCAAAATTGCTAGATGAGTACAAAAACACTTGGAAAGTATTTGGAGATTCAAAAGTTGACTTAGAAAATCGTTTAAGTTCGAATGCTTGTCAATATTGTGAGTAAAATCATGTACCCTAAAAATTATTTATTTGCAATTGAGTCCTTGTTATATCAAAATCAAGTATAGGTTTAACAATCTCCCCCTTTTTGATATAACAAAACCAAAATAAAATTTTAAGTTCACTCCCCCTTACTTTAAGACTAAAAGGCTATTGGTTTTGAAAAACTTTTAAAACTTTTATACCCCACACATTTTTCTCCATTTTTATTAGATCAAAATCAATAAGGCAAAAAATAAAGCAAAAATAACAATATATAATCAAAATCAAGGCTTCTAGAAGTGGATATTGTGGTTCTTCTTTTGATGGAACTTTATCTATCTTTGATAATTGTCCTTCACCCTCATTGGCATTCAAAATCCTTACATCATCATCACAAGTATCCTTCCTCAGAAGGAGGTTATCATTGAAAACATGTATTGACTCTTCAACCACTAAAGTTCTTATGTTAAATACACAATAGGCTTTAGAGTTTAAAGAGTAACCAAGAAAAATATTTTCATCACTTTTTGCATCAAACTTGCCTAAATTGTATTCTCCATTGTTTAAAACAAAACAGTTGCATCCAAAAGGATGAAAATAGCTAATGTTAGGCTTTTTATTTTTGAAAAGCTCATAAGGTGTTTTCTTTAAAAATGACCTAATCATTACTCAATTTACAATATAGCAAACGGTATTTGTGGCTTCCGCCCAAAAATAATTTGGCAAATTATTTTCACAAAGCAAGGTTCTATTTTCCTCTCTACAACCTCATTTTGTTGAGGAGTACGACGAGTCAAAAAATTATGGCTAATTCCATTTGAGTTACAAAACTCTTCAAAACCAATATTTTGAAATTCCGTTCCATGGTCACTCCTAATATGAGAAATAGAGTAACCAACGTCATTTTGGTTTGCTTTTTAAAAATGTGATAAATTTTTCTAAAGCCTCATCTTTGGTACTTAAAAATAGAACCCAAGTAAATCTAGATTAATCATCAATAAGCACAAATGCATATTGTTTTCCACCCAAGCTCATAGTTCTAATAGGGCCAAAAATATTTATATGAATCAATTATAATAGTCTACTTGTTTATACATCATTAATGGATTTAAAAGAAACTCTTTTATGTTTGCCTTTGGAACATGCATCACAAATTTTATCAAGAGAAAACTTTATTTTAGGCAAACTTCTTACTAAATCATTAGAAATTAATTTTTTTCAAAACACTCATGCTATCATGTCCTAGTTTTCTATGCCACAACCAAGAATCATGCTCATCTTTAGCAACAAAACATGCATTTGAAATATGAATTTCATATAGATGCACCATGTAAATATTTCCTATTCTATGACCAATAAGCACAATTTTATTAGATGCAATGTCAATTATTTTGCAACCATTTAAATCAAGAATGACATTGAAACCTTTATCACACAATTAACTTATGTTTAACAAATTATGTTTTAGACTGTTGACATACAAAACATTATCAATGAGTATAGAAGAGTGATTACCAACGAAACCAATTACTTCAATGTGGCCTTTGGAGTTTTCATCAAATGTCACTACTCCTCCACTTTTTGGTTTTAGCTCAAAGGACCGACTCTTGTCATCGGTCATGTATCTCGAGCATCCACTATCAAGGTACCATGAATTTGCACTTGATGTTTTGGCCTTGTAGCAATGTTCACCTACAAACATAGAATTAAGTCTTGACTTTTCGAACCCAAATTCTTTTGGTTCCATGAGTATTAGCTCCCAAAATCTTGGTTCCCTTGGGGATCCAAGAAGCAATAACATCAACATTGTTAGAAGTTGCAAGTTCCTTAGGAACCCAAACACTTCTAACTCATTTGCTGTTAGAGGGCCTCTAGAAGCCTTTATGTTTGTACCCATTAAAGTTTCTTCTCACATAGTTGGGTTTTGAATGATTTATTTTTCAAAACAGTTGGTCCCAACTTTGTTTAAAGAAGCTTTAAGATCACCCACTTCTTTTTTGTGATCATCGTGGACTCTTGAAAGTAGGTTTTCCAAGTCTTGATTTTTATTTTCAATTTTTTTGTGTGTTTTGCTTGCATATCCTTAACTTTCCTTTCAAGTTCCACATTAGTTTTGGATAAAGAATCATTTTTATTTTTCAAATCCGAAATAATTTTCTTTTTTTTTCAAAATTGATTCTTTGAACTCCAAAACTAGTTCATTATAAACCTCTTGTAATTCATCAGAAGCTTCTTGAAGCTTATCAAATATGAAATCAAATGTAGATGAATTGGAGGCTACCTTAGGATCCTCATCAAGTGCCACGAGATAGAGGTTGGCTACCTCTTGCTCCTCCTCATTTGATGAGTATTCATTGTTCCAAGTAGCCACATGTTCCTTGATCTTCTTTTTCTTCTCGAAGCTCTTCTTCTTAAATTGGGGACAATCGAACTTGATGTGTCTCAGATTTTTGCACTCAAAGCACATGATTTGATCTTTCTCTTTTTCCTTTGGCTTGTTCTTGAAGCCCTCTCTTCCTTGGAACTTCCTTCCACAGTTGGATTTCATAAAACTTGTAAATCTCTTGGCTAGCATATCCATTTCTTCATCTTCTTCTTCGCTCAAATCATTCTCTTCTTGTGAAGCTTTGAGAGCAATCCCAACTTTTTTTCCTCTCAACTTCCCTCTTGTTTTCCTTCTTATTCTCCTCATCTTTTTTTCCTTGCTTCATTAGCTCATGAGCGAGAAATGACCCCATGAGAACATCAAGCTTAAAGGTCTTGAGATCCTTAGCTTCGATGATGGCGATCTTATTTGAATCCCATGATTTAGGAAAAGAATAGATAAGCTTTTGAACAAGCTTTTCTTCTGGAATGACTTCTCCATAGCCCTTGAGCCCATACAATGACGGAGAATCTATCGAAGTCCAATCTTGGTCTCTTTCACTTCATTAGTACCCTCATGAATAACTTCTAGCTTGTCGCAAATCTCCTTGGCACTCAAGCTAGAAGATATCTTTGCGTACTCGTTCGGTCTAAAAGCACAAAACAAGATGCGCAAAACTTTTTCGTTTAATTGCAACTTCTTCCGATCATCATCGGTCCTAGGGGGATAAATTGACAATTAAAGTATGGATCTACTCAAGAGGATTTGAAGCCTTATCCTAAAGTATGGATCTACTTAAAGTATGGATCATCATCCACCACTAAATACTCGAAGTAGTTACCGAAAGTAGAGCCCATGGCTTGAATTGTAGATTGATTAAGCAACGGTTGGATCTACTCAAGAGGACGTGAAGCCTTAAAATGAGTATAGCTCTGATACAAATTGTTGAGTTGATCAAACAATGGAAATGACCAAGGGGGATAAATTGACAATTAATAATTGGTGGAAGCGATGAGCAAAAGGAAAGAAAATTTGCACAAGTGGTTAGAGTGGTTTAACCTTCTAAACAAGGTTTACACCCACTACCTTAGCTATCCACACTAAAATTTTTCACAAATTCACTAATTTGTCTTTCTTTTTCGGTTAAAGGAGATAACCTTACAATCACCTAGACTTATACCCCAAAGTCTAGTAATCTCTTTTCCTAAAGGTAGATACAAAGAAGAAAAATATGAAATCCTCTAAAGGATGAATGTTTGCACAATTCAAAGTTCACTAAAACCCAAAATTTGATGAAAAATGAAATACAATGAAAATCACTCAAGTGGGTTACAAGAATTTTGCAATTTGAGCTCAAAGAGGTTGGATATGTGCTTGAATGCTTTTTAATAGTTGCCTTGTTATTGAAGAAGCTTTGGAGACTTGTTTTTATACCCCCCCCATTGATTTCTAGTCATTTGGGTTGTTGGGATATTAAATAGAGCCGTTGGGCTACGTATCGGTACAGAGTGACAATTTTACAAAGCATTCTGGTACGGGTCGTACCGTACCGGTACTCGTTTTACTCACTAGAATCATTGGATAATTTTGTTAACAAAAGTTATCGGTACACGTATAGCTGCACTGGTACGCATATCAAAACATTTAAATTTTGGTTCCAAGTAATCTAACAAGGTAACGGACAAAAACTAATTTAAAAATATTAAACCCTCGTACCGGTACGCCATAGGCCGTACCAGTACTCGTAGCACAAATTGGTTAACATATTCAAAAGATTGTACTAGTACGCGTATAGCCGTACCGGTACTCACAATCCAGTAAGCATAAAACTGATTTTCAATAACAAAAACCCATACCGGTACGCCATAGGCCGTACCGGTACTCAGTTAGCAAAATGGCTTGATGAGTACCAAAACACTTAGAAAATATTAGGGGATTGAAAAGTTGATTTAGAAAATTGTTTAAGTTCGAATGCTTGTCAATATTGTGAGTAAAACCAAGTACCTTAAAAATTATTTATTTGCAATCAAGTCCTTGTTATATCAAAATTAAATATAGGTTTAATAGAGACGCCTCCACCCATATCGCTCGATGCTACAAGAGTTTGAGAAAAACTCCACTCCATAGCTCTCGATTCTACAAGGGTGTGAGATGCCTCAACCCCACATACGATAATCTCTCCAAGATTATGAGATGCCTCTTAAGGAAAGATGCCTCCATCTCACTGACACCATGAACACCACAACTCTACAAAAATAGAGAAGCATATGTTTCGTGATAAGGAAGGCACGCGAAGTCTAAAATCACATGGTTGCCCATAATGGGATGCCTTCGTGCTTCTTGAGAGTAACCCTCCAAGAGTTCAAAGGACAATGTCAACACCCACTCTACATTCGTTTCTACAACTATGAAAAAAACACCCAACTTGCCAACAATAGATACTCGTGTTTCGTGCCAAGGAAGGCACGTGAGATCTACAAACACATGGATGCCCCTAAGGGAAGATGCTCTCACGTTCAATGATGATGATGCCTTCATGCGAAGATGACTATGTTTCTCCAAGGGCGTCGAGATAAGCTCTGCCTATGATATGATTATTTCTCCAAGGGCGTTGAGATAAGCTTCGCCCATGATATGATTATTTCTCCAAGAGCGTCAAGATAAGCTATGCTCATGATATGATTATTTCACTAAGGGTGTTGAGATAAGCTCCACCCACTCTACATTTGTTTCTACAACTACGACGAAAACACCCCGCTTGCCAACAATAGATACTCGCGTTTCATACCAAGGAAGGCACATGAGATCTACAAACACACGGGTGCCTCTAAGGGAAGATGCTCTCACGTTCGACGACGACGATGCCTTTATATGAAGATGATTATGTTTCTCCAAGGGCGTCGAGATAAGCTCCGCCTCTTATATGATTATTTCTCTAACGACATCGAGATAAGCTTCGCCCATGATATACTTATATCTCCAAGGGTGTCGAGATAAGCTTCACTCAAGATATGATTATTTCTCCAAGGGCGTCAAAATAAGATCCACCCATAATATCAATGTTTCTACATGAGTGTCGAGTTTGCTTTACTCAAATTATATTTAAGAGCATCGAGTTACCTTCACTCTATTTATCTTTGTGCTTGTTTCTCCAAGGGCATCAAGATAAACTTCTCTCATAATAATGTTTAATTCTCCAAGGGCGTCAAGATGAGCTCCGCCTATAAATATAATTTTTCTCCAAGGGCATCGAGATAAGCTTCGCCCATATTATGATTGTTTCTCCAAGGGCGTCGAAATAAGCTCCACCCATATTATGTTTGTTTCTCCATGTGTATCGAGATAAGCTCCGCCAATATTATGACTATTTCTCCAAGGGAGTCGAGATAAGCTTCACCCATGATATGATTATTTCTCCAAGGACGTTGAGATAAGGTTCGTCCACGATACGACTGTTTCTTTCAAGGGCATCGAGATAAGCTTCACCCATAATATCAATGATTCTCCAAGAGTGTTGCGTATAAGGGGTGTACTATAATTGATACGCAAATAGTGCAAGTATACACATCGAACAAGTAGTAAAGTGATGAATGAGTATCGTCTCAACAGGGATTAAAGGTATTTCAAGTCAAGTTTAAGCACACAAACAAAGACTAAAATATAAATGAAATAGCAAGTGGAAACAAGTGAATAAATGTGATACCAAACAACATGAATAAAGCTAAACTAAAACAAGGATACTTCAAGGCTCCTCTCACGTGTACGAAGCTCTCTAATGGAATAATAGGCTGGGCTTCCTAAGGAATTCTATGTCTAAAACTGAAGAATATCTAGAATTACCTTACCCATAACATGCTCGACAGAGTCTACTTAGGTGATCCTAAACTATCTCTAGCAAGGAACCTGACAGCCAGAATTCTACGACAATACCTCACAGTGTGAACCCTAGCAAGCTACTTATCGATGAAGTTCTACTCCTCTTAGTCGTTAAAACTCTATCCTTATCTTTAAGGTGAGTTAGGGTTTTACCTCCCAGCATCAAACCCCCATTGCCTACATGGATCTAAGCCTAACTCTCTCGAATATTAAGCTATCAAATACCTAAGCTAAGGTTAACTCTTGAAAGCTCTTACAAGCTTAGGGCAAGAAAACAATGGAAAAGAATTTAAAGAGTGAGAAAGCAAACCAAACATTAATTCAAACTTAAACATAAACATCCATAACAAGCCCAAGCCACTTAAAATCAGTTCATGACAGGGCAAATATCAACCACAATCATCCGTTTAAAATAACCCATCAGAATAATAAGAAATGAAACAACAAAATCAACTAGAGAAAAGGAAACTCCCAAGCCGCCTTGGACTACCGTGAACCGCTCTAAGCTTTCTGGTTCTCTCAAAGGCTGGCAAGAACACTCATTGGAGCTTCAACAATGGAGAACACCGCAACGAAGAAGTTGAAGGAAATGAGCTGCCTTTCTTTCTTTCTTAGATCACAAAATATCCTATTTTTTGGCTCTCTTTAATGTGGGTATCTTGTCCTTTATATAGCGGGGGCTCCTAGGGTTTTGTGCCCTAAAGTCCAAGGGAATATTCCCTTCATATGTGGGCTCACAGCTAACTGATTGGTTCACGTGTAAGGCTGCCAAAATGTCCTCGTCTCCTTGTCCTCTAGTGTGCCCAGAAATGCTATCCAAAATGCTATAACATTCTACTATTGCCCTACACTACTCCTCATTTCCTTGCACATCACCACAAAAACCAAAACCTTCCTAATAAGCATCATTCAAGAAAATAATCAAATAAAACATAACCAGCAACACCACATGCAACTACATGAGCTAAATGCACCTATATGCTATGAAATGAGATGAAATGGGCTTGATTTCACACAACAGCCTAAGTAAAAAGGCACAAAATGTTAAACCTTTTACAAGGTTAACACACTCCCAAACTTAAAGTATTGCTTGTCGTCAAGCAATGAACAGAAACAAAAAGGAAAGTGCTACAGCATAAAATTAGTTCACGACAAAGCTTTGGAAAAATTTCAGTCTTTAGAATATACTGGCTTCAACATGAAAGGCATCCTTAAGGTTGTAAGAACTAATCCTTTAGGGAAAGATCCTAAGAAATGCAAATGCGATGACAAAATCCTCTCCAAGATTAACAAAGTTAGAAAATAATTAGTTGGATTTTCAAGTTTGCCTAGGCTTTTTCAAGTTTTTTTGTGCCTCGAGGGGTGTCAGCTCATCACAACAATCATCCCTGACTCTGGATGAGTATGGAGAAAACATCTCACCCTGAGCCGGTAAATAGAGTAATCTCGTGACAACTTTCATTCACTCATTTGATGTTGTTGCCATTTATTTAAATACATTATCTAGGCCAAACAACAAAAAGCGGAGTGTCTCTCTTCATCTATGCTTTAGCATTTATTCTTACTTTAACATAAAAAGAAACTACGTAAGCCTTAAGCTTTCATTTTTCTTTGAAGTTCCTTCTATACATTTTAATCTAAGTCATACGAGAGTTCTTTCACCAAAAATCATCTAACATCTATAAGCATAAAGAGCATGCAATCATGTAGCAATTACATAACAAAGGATCAAGTCCTATAGGCAGTTCTACCAACCTCAAAGAGTCATAAACATTAATCAATTCATAACCATAAAATTTAAGTTCTCATCATCGGACATCCTTAATTTAATCACAAAATTATCATTAATTGACTAAATGCCATAGCAAAAATCTATTCATTACTAAATGCTAATGCAAATGATAAATGATGAACATCAACACCCCCTAAACTTAAAATATGCAGTGTCCTCAATGCATAAAAATAAAATGAACTAATCTAAAATGCAAATGCAGGTTACCTCCTAAAAATCTACTTTGGTGTTGCCATCTTGGTGGCTTTGTGCTTGATTTTTGGTTTCTTCTTAAGTGTTGCAATGGGCTCATCAGCCTCATCTTATGGGTTTGGTTGGCTGGTCGAAACCTCCTCAATCGTCTGGTCATCGATACCTTCTTCAGTATCATCATCAGATGGGGTAGTCCATGCACGCCCTGTCGTGCGCTTTAGGCAACTCCTTGGTTTTGTTGTAGCATCTAGAGTCGAGACAGGTTGTGATGCAGGAGTATCTTCAACTATCTCGTCTTCTTCACTGTCAACATTGATAGGATCTTCAACTGGTGGTTCTTGTGGTGGCGAGGTACTTAGGGGAGCTTTTCTTTTCTTTTGCCTTGTTGTCTGAGGATTTTTTCTAACGGTGACAGCTGTTATTTTAGGAGCAGGTGTTGGATTTAGGGAGGGGTCTTTTAGCAGAATAGTTGGTGGGCGTTTTGTTGCGGTTCCCTTCGGAGCTTGTGTAGCTTGTGGGCCTGGCTGGTCCTTCTTGGGCAGAAACAAGTAATCGGGGAAGGGTGGGAAGTCAATTTCCATGTGTGGGAGCATCTTCTTGAAGTAAGAGTTAAGGGCCGCATCCCTCTCCTTGACATACTTGAAATAGGTTGTCAAGCTTCCCTTCATCTCGTTCATCTCCTCTTGCATGCACTTAGTAGAGGCAACGAGGGTTACGATTCTTGCGGTAGCAATGGTTCTGGCTCCACCCTTCAATGTTTTCGTTGGAGCATCCTCATCAAATCCTCTCGTTTTAGGGATTTGGTTTGGGGTTATTGAACCTTTGCCCTTCTTGATCTTGTCCTCTTGAGGATCCTAGAAGACTTACTTTTTATAGAAGAGTGACGTGATGAGGTTGGGTAAGATTAGAGGGCTTGATTTCCTCTTCAGGCATGCATAGACTTGATCAAAAATAGTTTTACCCACATCTATCGGTCGACCATTAAGGATAGAATGTAGAATGGGTAACTTGGAGATGTGCATAGTAGCCGTGTGAGAAGTGGGCATCAAGCGTGTTTTTAGGTAGTGATTCCAAACCTTAGCCTCGGGCTTCAAGCGTCTGCACTCCACCGACCTAGTGGTTGGGTCTAGCTCTATCCCACTAAAACATAAGTCCTCAAGGACTTCCTTATACATTTGGGCATTAGCTCCTTCGACAAAAGGGGTGTGTTGATCCACCACATTCTTCAGACCATAAAACTTGTTGATTGCTACAGCAGTGAACTTTACCTAGTCTCCTCACACATACACACCAGACTGGGTAGGATTCGTTAGGTGTGCATAGAATTCCCTTACCAAGGGCACACATATGTTGCCTGGGTGTTTGACAATGGAATCCCAATTGTGCTTAGTGATGACTTCCATCACTGCTTCATCAAAGCCTCATTCCCTTTCAGTAGGGAATTTGAAACCTTGCTCAGCAAAGGGCTTTCTCTCTTTTATCAGCTGGAAGGTTCCTTGGCTGCATTGTAGAAGAGTTTCTTTATCTCGATGGAGGGCAAAGCTTGTTCGCTACTGGAAGCACCTGTGGCATTCTTGCATCGAACCATGGTTGCTAGAGAGTAAAACAAGAATTGTTGGTAGGATTTTTAGGGGTTTCGGTGAGGGAAAGTGAAGTTTAATGGACTTGTAAGGGAGAAGAAAGAAAAGCTTGGTAAAGATGATGAAGTTGAAGAAAGAGAATAAGTGGAACAAAGGAGTTATGGGGAAGAGAGTTAAAAGGTTTGGCAACCGCCACAAGCGATTAGAGAGAGAATGTGATGGAGATGGTTATGCGGCATGGGCAGAGGAGAGAGGTGAGGGGCATTTAATGAAAAGGTAAAAAGTTGGAGAGAGAATGTAGCGGGTTAATGATGAATTAGGGTTTTAAAAATTAAAAAGAATGAAATCCCCCCTTTTTTGCTTTCTTAATGTCGCCTCCCTCAAGCCTTGGAGAATTTGGGCTCTTTTTAACTTCCATTAATAAGATAAAAACAAACAATAACCCTAATAGGAAAAGGCTTTCTTTCATAAATAAAGCCCTAGCGTTCCATCTACAACCTTGGGGACAATTCAGATGTTGGGTGATAAAGACAAGCAATAAATAAAAATAAGAGAATAAAATAAATGACTAAAGGACTACTAATAAAAAGACTAAATTATTTATATATGTAAAAACATGAAAATGTTATAGCATAAATAGTAAGGGTAGGGAGGTGCAAACTCTTTAAGGATCTTGAAGAAGCATGGCTGATTTGTCTCGCGTGATGGGAGCTCTATTGTAGACCTTCAGCCTTTGGTCGTTGACCTTGAAGACTGTGTCATCATCAAGCTTCTTGATGTCAACCGCACAATGAGGATAAACCTTGTGCACGAGGAAAGGGCCTGACCATCGCGATTTCAGCTTGCCTAGGAAGAGCTTGACCCTTGAATTGTAAAGAAGCACTTGTTGGCCTTTAGAGAAATGTCGTGGCAAAAGATGCTTGTCATGCCATTTCTTTGTTTTTTCCTTGTACAAGTGGGCATTCTCATAAGCTTGGGATCTAAACTCATCCATCTCATTTAGCTCCAACAACCTTCTCTCTCCATCCAGTTGGGCATCCATATTGAGCTTTTTAATGGCCCACTACTCCTTATGATCTAGCTCCACAGGAAGATGACATGATTTGCCATAGACGAGCTTGAATGGGGACATCCCCAAGGGTGTCTTGAAAGCTTTTCGATAAGCCCATAATGCTTCATCTAGTCTTGGAGACCAGTCTTTCCTCTTGGGGTTGACCACCTTCTTTAGAATTTGTTTTATCTCACGATTGGAGATCTCAGCTTGGCCATTGATCTATGGGTGATATGACGTACCAACTTTATGCCTCACTCCATACCGTTGCAATGCTTTAGTAATGAGTTTGTTGTCAAAGTGGGAGCCTTCGTCACTTATGATGGCTCTTGGGGCTCTAAATCTTATGAAGATGTTCTTGTGACGGAACTTCAAAACAGTCTTGGAATCATTCTTTGATGTAGCTATTGCTTCAACCCACTTAGACACATAATCCACAGCTAATAGGATGTAGAGATCTCCAAAAGATGATGGGAAGGGTCCCATGAAATCTATTCCCCGTACATCAAAGAGCTCCACCTCCAAAATGCATTGCGATGGCATTTCATGCCTTCGTGATATGTTCCCCGTTATTTTGCATCTATCACATGCCTTGCAGAACTCATGTGCATCCTTGAAGAGTGTGGGCTAATAGAATCCTGATTGTAGGACCTTTGTAGCCATCTTAGATCCTCCAAAATGGCCTCCACACGAAGATGAATGGCAATGGAATAGAATCTCCTTTTGCTCCTCCTCGGGGACACATCTTCGAATCATTTGGTCCATACATTTCTTGAACAAATAAGGCTCATCCCAAAATTAGAATCGCGCATCATGCTTGAATTTCTTTTTGCCTTGGCTATTCAAATCAGGAGGAAAATATCACTAACAAGAAAGTTAACAGTATCAGCATACCATGGAATTGTTGTAGCATATAATATTTTCTCATCAAGGAATTCCTCCTTAATTTCTATGTCATCTTCACTTTCAACCTTATTCTCGAGCCTAGATAGATGATCAAAAACTTGATTTTCACAACTCTTTTTATCCCTAACCTCTAAGTTGAATTCTTGCAAGAGAAGTATTCACCTAATAAGTCTAGGCTTAGCATCATTTTTAGTCACTAAGCACTTAATTGCGGAGTGATCGGCATGAACAATAATCTTAGTGCCTATCAAGTATGCTCTAAACTTATCAAAAACAAACACAATAGCCAAGAATTCTTTTTCGGTGGTTGTGTAATTGATTTGTGCATCATTTAGGGTGCAACTTGTTAGAACCAATTCATAAAATAATATGAAACTTAAACCCAAGATCTATCATGTCAAATCATCAAGAACAATAAACCGAATAAATTGAATGCGGAAGCGTACCTGAATTCATTGATAGATTGGAAATCTTGAATCTTGATGTGGAAATCCTAAAACTTTGGTATTGATCTTCCAAGAAGATAGGTTATCTCTTGAAGTAAAACTCTCTGACGGGGAAGGAGAGAAAAACAAGTTAACCTATTTCTTGGGGACCACTACCTCTTTATATAGTTGATTATTAAATCAACTATTAAATATTTATAACTCTGCCCCTCATTGAATTATAAATATATCTTATGGTATCTACACTTTTATTCCATGACACTTTAATACCTATGACACGCCTAACATAATTGGTCACTTGATTTTGTGTCATACTTTATAATAGCAACATACATTTTACATATGTGCCCACAATTGCGGATTTTAATCCAACAATCTCCCACTTGGGCAACATATGTTTCCTGATAAATGTACAACCTTATGAGCTCAAAATTTTGCTATTATATAATAGGTATTCTATAACAATCTCGTCCATCAACTATATCCACATAGGATCAAAGCGGTCTTCGCCATATCAATCATGACTGGACCCATCAATGGTCACGTATACAAATATAGTCAAATGACATAGATCAATCATGGATGTGTAGCATGGAAAATTACATGAAATGTGAACCATACATGTCTATTTCCAACTGGTCCTCATAAACCTTAGTGAGATCAACTTTACTAAATTCAGAGTGTGCATAAACCAAAAGAACTTTATTTCTGCAGAAAATAATCTTAAATAACTTTAAACTGAAGTAACTGAAATTGTGTCTAAACCGAATGAGCATTTTTCAAAATTACAAACTCCCACTAAAATCAAATATCCTTAAATAACATTACACCCACATGAGTAGTGTGCTCATGAAAGACCTAGGGTGACAGTTTCTTAATATGCGCGCAATTATGGAGTTTGTACCAACATGCTCTATAAACACACAATCACTCTGAATTTTCTTTAACAACTAGGAACTTAATATTTATGTGCTTCAAATTTGAAGTGTTCCTATTGTTTATAGAATAAATGAATGCATATTTATTGTCACAAAATAACTGAAGTGGTCTTTCTATTCAATTTATAAGTAGCAGTTCATGTGACAGAATTCTTTTGCATCAATATTCTAATAGAATCGAAGTCTGTAAACCTGATGATCTCTAACTTACCAGAACTCCGACCTGTGAGCATGTAATTTTTGTTCTCTGAAGATATCTCATAACCCCATTGGCTACTATCCAATGGTTCATAATATGATTTTCTTAAATATCTATCTAACATTCCAACAATGTACACAATTTCTGAACGCATACATACTTAAGCATAAATTAGATTCTCAATAGCTTATGTATAGAGAATCTTTTGGATTTTCTAAATTTCAAGGTTACTTTTAGGGCATTGAGTAATATAATACTTATCTTCTTTAGCAATATGAGTGTCATTTGGTTTACTCCCACTGAACTTGTAGTATATACAAGTGTCAACCAAATTTATCTCAAAACCGAATGAGATAATCAACATGAAATTTATAATTTCATTAATAAGAGTCCTACATAAGCTCATAGATAGATTTCTTTAATTTACATATCATTGATATTGTATCATAAGACACAACTCTATGCTTGTACCATATAAATAGGTTCTTCAATGTCGTCATTGAAAAAAAAACAAGCTTAACATCTATCTATTGTAGCTTATGACTAAAACAAGCAACAAGTGTAATAATTATCTTGAAAGAGTCTTTCAATAAAACTTGAGAGAAAGTCTCTGCAAATTTAATGTCTTCTTTTAGAGTATATCCTTTAGATACAAGACGTGCTTTATACTTATCCATATTACTATTTGCATCCCTCTTGGTTTTAAATATTTATTTACAACCAATTGGTTTGCACCTTCAGGTAATAAGACAAGTTCATAAACTTTATTGTCTTGCATAAAATTATACTTTTCTTGAATGACATCAATTCACTTTTGAGAGTTAAAACTTTTATGGTCTGATAAAAAAAAGATTGATCATTTTCTATCATTCCATTGTTACCTTATTTTCTTGAAGAAATACAATATAATAATCTGGAATAGTATTTCATCTTTCTCTCGTGGACCTCTTTAATGACACTTGTTTTTTTTAGGGTTGTTGATTTTGTTCTTCTGAAACAATTATCTTATCTTGAATGGGAGTTGTTCAGCATTATTTTGCTGAGGTACTTGATTCACTTCTTGATTAATGATAGGTGTGAAACCTAAACATTATCAAAAGTGATAGTATGAATTAAATTCTAATTCAATTCCTCCTCAATAACAATGCATTATGCATCTAACCTTATTTCTCCCTCCAAACTCAACATCCTAAAAAAAGTTATAAATCTCTCCTTAAAGTAATCTTCATTGTGGGATCATAAAATTTACAGCCCATGGATCACTCAAAATAACCGAAATAGTTGGTCACTTTTGAAGTTTAATTTCTTTATATGTGTCCTAACTTATACAAAAGAATCAACACTTTGTAACTTATTGTAGTTTCTTTTGACTAGGACCCTTAGTAACTTTATTCTAATATTTTCTTTTATTGCCCTTATTGTTAGAGACACTAACTAAATAAGCACTAATTTATACTTTTACACTTATAATGCTTCAACTTTTCTTCCTCTAGAACATAATGAGAAATGAGCCCAAATAGAGTCTATTTCTCCCTTTGAAAATTGTAACTTGAATTGGTTAAATTGTATAGGAAGCAGTGCCAAAAACATAAGAACAAACAATTGTTAGAAAGTTCGATCTTATGTGCCTTAAATTTTGAAGCAATATAAAGAATTTTTATAATCTACTCTCTCACATTTCCTTGACCCTTATACTTCATAGACATCAAAGAAAGCATAAGTGATGTCATCTTAACCTTAATATTTTGGGTAAAACATTTCTTAATTTCATCAAGAAAACTCTTAGTATGAATAATCTCTTTAGATTTGTGCTCCTAAAGACATCTAGAATGTTGTGTTTTATGATCATTAGACTCATGCGATTCGAACGATCTCACCTCTCAAAATACCTTTTATAGGTGCTTACCGCAGTGATATGTGCAAAATGTTCTTTCCTTAGTGCAAAGTCTATGCTCATACAACCAAATACTATATGTAAGTGTCTCTTCTATTCCTTGAAATTAGTTTCACTAAACATGAGTGTAGAATGTATTTAACAGATATTGTGATAGAAAAGATAAATTATCTAAATATAGAATAAAAATAAAATAAAACAAAACAAGCTCACATAAATATTCATAAGTAAACAAATAAATTCAAAATAATGGCTAATTCCCCTCAAGATACCAAGCACAACATTAATATCAAGTCTTTGGACAGTAATATTAACTGTAAGCGGTACTCTTGTTGTAGCAATCAAACAATGACAATAAACTATGTCAAACAATAGGATAATCTTCGGACTAACGTATTGCTCACATAAAATATCTTATAATTGTCACACATTTATCGCCACAGTTGTTGTTGTAATTCGGCCAAATATTAACTTTCCTTTGGGCCAATTAATAAACGCATAAATTACAAAAACTCATAATTATCTTAATATTTTAAATAAACTAATCTACACAAAAGCGGTCACTTTGGTGACATTATGTTTCAATTAATCCATTAAAATATTAGACATCCGAAGCCAAAATATGAATTTAATTGTTTAAAAAAAATCCTTAATTTTTTTTTTATCTTTCAATTAAATTAAAAGATAATCAAAATAATAATAAATTTGAATAAAGGTAAACCTCATATTAAGATATCTAACACTCCATTAATATTTCATCGTTGGACAAAACATTAACTTGCAAGTGATATCTTGGT
Organism: Hibiscus trionum; assembly: GCA_030270665.1. Lineage (NCBI taxonomy): Eukaryota > Viridiplantae > Streptophyta > Magnoliopsida > Malvales > Malvaceae > Hibiscus > Hibiscus trionum. The sequence continues at coordinate 26,027,005 of BSYR01000011.1, forward strand.
ATAGTAATCAAACATTGATAATAAGAACATGTCAAACAGAAATCTTCCTTTGGGCCGATTTATTGCTCACATATAAAACTGAATAACTATCACATGTTTATTACCACAGTTGCACATGTAATAATGTTAATTATTAACCTTCCTTTGGGCCGATTAATACTAACATAATCCGACTTACATGCACAAAACCTTCTATATTTTAAAATAAAATAATTTTCACAATAGAGGTCACTTTGGTGACTTAATGTTTCAATTAAATTATTTTAAAATATATACAATAAATATACCGATATCCAAATTTAAAATTTTGTAACAGTCAAAACTGAAATTTCTGATAACACTTGAGTTTTCCGAAATAACCTAAAATAAGGTTGTCTGAATGGGGCTATCAGAAATTAAAAAAAAAACCTAAATCCTTGATTGTTTCTTTAAAAATTCCTTAAGCATGCATTTGCCGAAATTAAAGTCGAATTCATAACATTCAATCTTTAACTAAAAGTCAAAATCAGAAGTATCATATAAACAAATAATTCAAATAATGATCGCATGAAACTTTAGTATATACATAATTACCTAATGATCAAAATTGAAATTTTTAATCAAACCGAATCGAATATGAATTCCATAAGATTGATAACAAGATTTCCAAAACAAAATAACCAAATACATACATATAACTTTAAAGAACAATCAGTTCCAAAAAAAAAACTTTAAATAACTTACATACCATAACCAAAGTAACAATAAGCACTTAATTAATAACTTCAATAGAAATTACAAAATAATATGCAATTAAGCAGATTATAGAATTTTCACTTTACCAGCAATTTACTATTATTATTAATACCTAAAATTCCCAAAGAAAAGATTTGTTGCACAGGATAAACTAAAGCAGGGCTAATCTATACTAACAATAGAAATTTGAGAATTCCACGAAGTTTTAGATATCAAACTTTAAAACTGAATTGTCTTAAAACAAATATAGATTAAACTGTATGAATTGAGAATATGAAGCATTAAAGGGGTCATTATCTCTTTCCTTAAATTAGGCGCATATGCGCACATCTCTGTACTTTTTTTTTAATCAAATGCTTATTTAAAATTCATCATTATAAACTTAATGCATCAGAACAGAAAACAGTATGAGCAATCCTGTATTCCACCGATTAGAAGAATATTTATCTCTTAAATGCATAATCCTTCAATAATTTTAATCAATAATTAAACCAAAAACTTAAAGCATCAACATCGTCTCGTAATTGAAACACTAAAATCAAGATATAAAATACACCAAATCTTAATACCGAATAATTAAAGAATATTAGAAAACTAATGATTATCAATGATTCGACATGACGAGGCTCCGATGCCACTTGTTAGAACCAATTCATAAAATAATATGAAACTTAAACCCAAGATCTATCATGTCAAATCATCAAGAACAATAAACCGAATAAATTGAATGCGGAAGCGTACCTGAATTCATTGATAGATTGAAAATCTTGAATCTTGATGTGGAAATCCTAAAACTTTGGTATTGATCTTCCAAGAAGATAGCTTATCTCTTGAAGTAAAACTCTCTGACGGGGAAGGAGAGAAAAACAAGTTAACCTATTTCTTGGGGACCACTACCTCTTTATATAGTTGATTATTAAATCAACTATTAAATATTTATAACTCTGCCTCTCATTGAATTATAAATATATCTTATGGTATCTACACTTTTATTTCCATGACACTTTAATACCTATGACACGCCTAACATAATTGGTCACTTGATTTTGTGTCATACTTTATAATAGCAACATACATTTTACATATGTGCCCACAATTGCGGATTTTAATCCAACACGACTAGCATAGTAAATAACATGAAAAAGTTTACCTCGGCGTTGTCCAAGTGCTACCCCCATTGCATAGTCACTTGCATCACACATAAGCTCAAATGGTGAGGTCTAATATGGGGAACAACTATGGGTGCTGAGATAAGTTTCTCCTTGAGTTCCTTGAATGCATTGTGGCAAGCGTCATCAAACACGAAGGGTTGGTTTTGTTGTAGCAAAGTGCACAATGACTTTGAGATCTTGGAGAAGTCCTTGATGAACCTCCTATAGAAGTCAGCATGGCCTAAGAAGCTCCGAAAGCCTTTCACGGTAGCTAGAGAAGGTAGCTTCTTGATCACCTCAACCTTTGCCTTGTCCACCTCTATTCCTTTTTGCGAGATCTTGTGGCCTAGGGCAGTCCCTTTTGCCACCATAAAATGACATTTCTCCCAATTGAGTACCAAGTCCGCTTCTTCACATCTCTTAAGCACATTTTCCAAATTACTCAAGCATGAGTTGAAGTCATCTTTAAAGACTGAAAAATCATCCATGAAGATCTTCAATAACTCTTCAACTATATTTGAGAAGATGGCTAGCATGCATCTTTGAAAGGTGGCTAGAGCATTGCAAAGACCAAAGGGTATCCTCCTAAAGGCGTAAGTACCATAGGGGCATGTAAAGGTTGTCTTCTCTTGATCCTCCGGTGCTATAGCAATTTGATCCAGCATTTGATCGATGAATAGGAAGGGAAAATTGTCATTCTTGATTGCCTTGTTAAGCTTTCGATAGTTCATGCAAATCCTCCACCCCGTGACGGTCCTTGTTGGTAAGAGTTCATTGTCCTTATTGCTTACTACGATCATGCCTCCTTTCTTTGGTACACATTGCACTGGGCTAACCCATGAACTATTGAATATTGGGTAAATAACTCTAGCATCGAGCTACTTGATTATCTCCTTCATCACCACTATCTTCATGATTGGGTTAAGCCTTCTTTGGGTTTCAATATAATTGTTATGGCAATCATCAAGAAAAATTTTGTGCATACAAATAGTACAGCTTATACCCTTCAAGTCAACCATAGTCTAACTTGAGACTTTTTTATATTGAGCTAACACATTTATCAAGCTAGACTCTTGCTTAGGTGTAAGACTAGAAGATATTATCACATACAAAGTCTCATTGCAACCCAAATAAGCATATTTAAGGTGTGATGGTAAGGGCTTTAATTCTAATGTGGGTGCATGCTCAAGTGAGGGTTTTGGAGGTGTAAATTCAGAAAAATCTAAAGGTTCAAATTGCGTACCTAGTCTAGCTATGAGCAGGCTAGATTGCTGCACCTCTATTGGAAACTCCTCAAGTTCATCAAGCCCCTCGAACTCCTCATTGTCATCTTCATTGAGCTTCATATAATCCTCAACTAGTAGTAAATTGTTGCAGCTTCCTTCTCTGCTGTAGCATCCATGTATTGACACTTCTCATGTTCATCCACATATTTGAGGGTGTTGAAGACATTTATGGTCACCTTTTGACTAGCCACTCTCATGGTGAATTCACCCTTTTCACAGTCGATCAAGATCCGGCCAGTTGCTAAGAACGGTCGCCCCAAAATAATCGGTGCATTCCCATTGGCTTCAACTCAAGGATGAGGAAGTCAGCTGGGAAAACAAATTTTCCCACCTTCACCACAACATATTCTATTCTTCCTTCTGAACGAATGTTTGATCGGTCCGCTAATTGAAAAATAATAGTGGTAGACCTTGCACTTCCCATACCAAGCTTTATAAACACTGACTTGGGCATTAGATTCACACTAGATCCAAGATCCCATAGGGCATTCCTCACATAATTATCACCTATTGATCATGGGATGATGAAGTTGCCTAGATCATTCCTTTTAGGTGGCAAATTGCTCAACACATAATAGCACTCTTTTATTGTAGCAGAAATCTCCAGCTTCTCAACCATTCTCTTCTTGGTGACAATATCCTTAAGAAACTTTGCATAAGTGGGCATTTGATCAATGACTTCCAAAAATGGGACATTAATGTGCAGCTGGTCGAGAATATCTACAAATTTCTTGAACTGGATGTCTTCATTGTGCTTCTTCAATCTTTGAGGGAAGGATGGGGGACTGACTTTGTCCTCTACTAGTGTGGGCCTATCTTTTGTTGTAGCAAAACTCTGTCTTCCATCAGTAGGTTCACTAGTTGAGCCCTCACTCTTGTCCTTCTCAAGAGATGAATCTTCTTGCACTTTGGGTTCTTCTTGGACAGTTTTGGGGTTGGAATCTTTAGCCTTCTTCCCCCCAAACTTATCTTTTTTGTTAAGTTGGGTGACACTCCTTAAAGTAAGTGCACTACATTTCTCCTTGCCATGAGGTTTAGTGACTTCAGTATTACTAGGCAAACTGCCATGAGGTCGAACTTGTAGAGCTTGTGCTATTTGACCTACTTGGGTTTCTAAAGCTCTCAAGGATGAGCTATGACTTTGCAGAAATGCTCCTTGGCTATTGATGGATGAAGCATGATCCTGAACTAGAGTCTTCGTTGACGTCATAAAGTCTCGGAGAGTGGCTTCCAAAGAGTTTTTGTTCGATGAAGAGGCTGAACCCTTGTTATCATTTTGCCCTAGCATATTCTGCTGGAAACCTTGGGGTTCAGTCTGATTTTGTTTCCGATTCGAGCTTTTGGTATTGTTATTTCCTTGATTTCCCCAAGAAAGATTTGGATGCTGACGCCATCCTAGGTTATAGGTTTTTGAATAGGGGTTATTTTTTTCCCTTGTAGTTCCCCACGTAGTTGGTAGACTCGTGGTTTTTCGGACACTCGCTCACATGATTACTTCCATCACAACGAACACAAGCTGTTGCAACCTTGACTTCCTTCACCTCATTTGGACGTTGGAGATTCTTCAACATGTTTGTAATGGCCGACAACTCAGCTGAAATGGAGTCATTGGCCTCAAGCTCAAGTGTCCCATTAGTCTTCCTCCCCGTTCCAAGTCTAGTAGTGGGAAATTGGTAGTCATTGTTTGCTATCCTATCAAGGATATCAAATGCTTCTCTGGGTGACTTGTCAAGCAAAGTTCAATTTGCTGAAGCATCTAGCATCATCCTTGTGGGAGCATTAACACCATTGTAGAACATCACAACTTGCGTCCAATCTTGAAATCCGTTGTTGGTACACTTGTGAAGTAATCCCTTATATCTATCCCAACACTCATACATTGATTCGTCATTAACTTGACGAAAGGAAGTTATTTCTTTCCACAACTGAGTGTTCATGTTGGGTGGGTTATACCGTAGCAAGAAACTCTTGCACATATCTGTCCATGACTCCATAGAACCAGCGGGTACTCCACGCAACCAAGCTCGTGCTCGATCACGCAATAAGTAAGGAAATAACTTAAGCTTCAATACATCTTCATGCACACCTTGTTGTTTAAAGGAGTCACACACTTCCAAGAATGCACGAATGTGTTGCCTTGCATCTTCATGAGGCGATCCACCAAATTGACCAATTGAGTTCAACATGTTGAACATCACGGGTTTGAGTTTAAAGTGGGCTGCCTGAATTTTGGGAGCTACAATACCAGGGTTGAGATCATCCAAAATCGGATTCCAATGATCTCTAATAGCTCGTGGATGAACTACAGCTCTGCCATTTTCTGCAACATCAGGATCTTTAGGATTATCACCTGGTTGACCTCCTTGGTTACGACCTCTATACATGACTTCTAAAGCTTGTTGTATACGCCTTCTTTCACGAAAAAAGATGTTCAATCTCATGAACTAATGGTAGTATGGGTTCGTTGGGTCTTCCTCGAGTCGTGCAACAACACAACACCTGAAAAAGATAAATAAAAACAGCTAGTTAGTCTATACAAAAAGAAGAAATAAAATGGTGCAAAATCTAAACTTAAAATAACCAATTGTCAATCCCCGACAACGGCGCCAAAAACTTATTGTGTGTAGTGGTGTACTATAAATGATACGCAAATAGTGAAAGTATACACATCGAACAAGTAGTAAAGTGATGAGTGAGTATCGTCTCCACAGTGATTGGAGATATTTCAAGTCAAGTTTAAGTACACAAACAAAGACTAAAATATAAATGAAATAGCAAGTGGAAACAAGTGAATAAATGTGATAGCAACAAACAGGAATAAAGTTGAACTAAAGCAAGGATACTTCAAGGGTCCTCTCACGTGTACGAAGCTCTCTAATGGAATGATAGGCTAGGCTTGTTAAGGACTTCTATGTCTAAACCTGAAGACTGTCTAGAATTACCTTACCCACAACATGCTCGACAGAGTCTACTTAGGTGCTCCTAAACTATCTCTAGCAAGGAACCTGACAGCCAAAATGCTACGGCAATACCTCTCAGCGTGAACCCTAGCAAGCTACTTATCGATGAAGTTCTACTCCTTTTAGTCATTGAAACTCTATCCTTATCTCTAAGGTGAGTTAGGGTTTTACTTCTCAATATCAAACCCCATTTGCCCACATGTATATAATCCTAACTCTCTCGAATATTAAGCTATCAAACACCTAAGCTAAGACTAACTCTCGAAAGCTCTTACAAGCTTAGGGAAGCAAACAATGGACAAAGCATATAAAGAGTGAGAAAGAAAACCAAACATTCATTCAAACTTAAACATAAACATCCATAACAAGCCAAAGCCACTTAAAATAATTCATGGCTGGGCAAATATCAACCACAATCATCCGTTTAAAACAACCCATCAGAATAATAAGAAATGAAACAACAAAAGCAACTAGAGAAAAGAAAACTCCCAAGCCGTCTTAGACTGTCGTGTACCGCTCTAAGCTTGTTGCTTCTCTCAAAGGCCAGCAAGAACACTCCTTGGAGCTTCAACAATGGAGAACACCGCTACGAAGAAGATGAAGGAAAGGAGTTGCCTTTCTTTCTTTCTTAGCTCACCAAATATCCTCTTTTTCGACTCTCCCTTTAATGTGGGTGTCTTGTCCTTTGTATAGCGGGGGGCTTCTAGAGTTTTGTGCCCTAAATTCCAAGGACATAGTCCCTTCACATGTGAGCTCACGCTGGCTGATTGGTTCACGTGTAAGGCTGCAAAATGTCCTCGTCTCCTTGTCTTCTAGTGCGCTCAGAAATGTTATCCAAAATGCTAAAGCATTCTGCTCTTGCCCTGCACTACTCCTCATTTCCCTACACATTACCACAAAAACCAAAATCTTCCCAAACAGCATCATTCAAGCAAATAATCAAAGAAAACATAACCAACAACACCACATGCAACTACATGAGCTAAATGCACCTATATGCTATGAAATGGGATGAAATGGGCTTGATTTCATACAACAACCTAAGTAAAAAGGCACAAAATGTTAACCTTTTACAAGGTTAACAAAGAGCATCAAGTTTCCTCTGCTCATATTGTATTTAAGAGCGTCGAGTTACCTCCGCTCCATTTATATTTATGCTTGTTTCTCCAAGGGCGTCAAGATGAGCTATGCCCATAATATAATTGTTTCTTCAACGACGTCGTGATCAGCTCTGCCCATATTATGACTGTTTCTCTAAGGGTATCGAGATAAGCTTCGCCCATATTATGCTTGTTTCTCTAAGAGCGTTGAGATAAACTCCGCCCATATTATGACTATTTCTCAAAGGATTTCGAGATAAGCTCCGCCTATATTATGATTATTTCTCCAAGGGCGTCATGATAAGCTTCGCCCATATTACGTTTGTTTCTCAAAAGTCGTCAAGATAAGCTCCACCCATATTATGATAAATTCTCTAAGGGCGTCGAGATAATTTCGCCCGTACTATGCTTGATCCTTCAAGGGCGTCAAGATGCCTTCGCCTATATCATGTCTGTCTCTCCAAGAGTGCGTAGACACTCTTACTCAATTTGCTCATGTTTCTCCAAAAGTGAAGAAATACCTCTTTCTCACTCATGGTTGACACATCAAAGGCATGAGATCATTTTTGCAAGTTTAAACACGAAATGTCCCCACACCTTGTGTATGTTTTGAGCAATTTCCGCAATTACTCCAAAATGTTGGGATAATTTCAAAGATTTGCTTGAGTTTTAAAAAGGTGGAAATTCGAATTTTGGAAAAAAAACCTTTAAAAAAGTCTTTTTGGTTGGAGTCGCCACCGGCCACTGAGGTAGGCCGAACACCGTAAAAACTGAAACCCGAGACTCGTATGAAAGGGTTCGAGAGTTGGTTACGTGTGGGGAAGGGTTAGCACCCCCATCACGCCCGGAAATCGGTACCAAAACAATTGTTGCTTTTAACTGATGGAAATTGTATGAAATTTAAAATGAATTTAATTAGGGGTTCTTAATTGAAAATTGGACTTTAATCGGACGAGCCTTATTAAATTGGCGGTTTCAAATTAATTCGTCATTTAATTAAAAAGGATGATGGTACACCGGACCAAAGACTAAACCGACATCATATAAGACTGACTGTTGTGTTAGTTTAGGGTTCGGATCCCGTACGTCACCTTTATGCATGATGCAAGCAAATAAAATATGGTGTTATGGTCTTGTTCGTTTTAATTACGAATTTACCTTTAGACGATTCGAAATAATCTGAATATCCTAGGAATATCCAATACGCTAGGATATTTCGAATCGAATACACGAATTAATAAGTATCTCCTTTTTATGAATTAAAATTAATTATCATGCAAATCTAAACATTAAAGAGTCACATGAATGATAATTAAAATGCATGTCACAAATATATATATTCGAACAAAGATAAGAAAAGACAAAATATGCACATATTAAAAAACCGCATATAACGTACATAACAAAACTATAACATACATCATAAAACCATATATAAAAATACATGTTTTAACAAGATCTCAAGAAAGACATACAATCGCATATTTAATAACATACACATGTCACATATTATAATCCACATATTATGTATGCACATTAAACAAACATAAACAAAATGCAAATTAATATATTCGATATCAACATATAAAAAAGGGCAAATGCATAAGTAACAACATATAATGTAACTAAAACAAAAATGCTAAGTAAGTAATTACAATGCAAACTGACAGGGACCTAATCGGTAATAAATCCATTAAAAAAAGATTAATTAAAATGCCAAACGGGACTAAATTGAAAAATCGTGGAAAGCCTAAGGGATCAAAAGGGTAATTCGACCCCTAGAAAACAGATTGCAACGAAAGTAGTGACAAAATTGAAAACACTTAAAAACATTGGAGGACTGCGGGCGTGATTTAAGAAAACAGAAGCCCTGCGCGCGTAATTACGTCGATGCGGAGGGACTTAAAATGTGTTTAAACTAATTTTAAAATGGAAAACGTTATAAAAACTGGCCTGAAAAACATTTGACCCCTTTTGAAAACCCTAAAAATTCTAAGACTCTCTCGTCTCCTCTGTTTCTTTTTCGGCGCCGGCGCCGTTTCCAGCGTCGGAACCCTAAAACCTTCGAAACCTTCTTTTGACTCTCCGAACCCCCCCCCCAAAAAAAACAGATCTCCTTCTCACTGTTTTGTAAACCCAAAAGAAAACCCCTAACTCCTTTTTTTCATTTTTGTGAAATCGAAAACCCAAAAAACAGTTAAAAAAACTTTTCGAAGCCCGCTTTCCCCACCGATTCACCATGCATGGTCTCGGGAGAGACCACGAGGCTTGTCACCGGCGAGAGAAGGCGATAAGGCACGGAGACAACGAATCGTCGCGAAGGTAAAAAATAGATACCCTTTCGTTTATTTTTTTGCTTCGAAAATGAGAAATTGAAATAGATGTTGCGATATACCTCTGAAACTTCTTTCTTGCTTGTATTGATCTCTCTGAAATTTTTTGGTTACAACTTGTTCTCTCCTCTTTTTTCTCCCCTCTCTTACATTGCTGGTTTCGGCTTTTATAGCCTCTGAAATTACATATTTTGGGTTACATAAATCGCTCGAAATATTTTATTGGCTGCCCTTTTTTTGTTCGTATTCACCTTTGTAATTGTGGTTTGTTGCCTCTGATTTTCTGTTGCATTTGCGTTTTTCTGCCTTCTGACAATTCAGTTATCTTGTGTGCATGTGAGGGCTCGTACGAGGGGACTAGAGGACGTGAACGGTCGACGCTGGGATCCGGAGAGGCTCGGGACGATCTGAACGGCTGTGAGGAAGCTGGAGAGGCTCGGGCGTGCTTCGTACGCGCGCGTGGAGGAGGTGGACGGTCACGCATGGATCTCACGCGCATGGGAGATTGATCTTGGCCATACGATCGTGTATCCCGATCTAACGGATGATACCTTGTGGCGCCAGGACTCAAGGAGAGGCTTCTAGGGTTTCTGCTGAGATTAGATCTGGATCGTCAAATCTCCATCCAGATCTGACGGCTGGGGTTGGGCGGCTGCAAGACAAAGATGGGCAGATTAGACTAGGTTTTTAGTCAATTGGGCCAACAGGCCTTGTAATTTTTTATTTTTTTATTTTTTAATTGTAAATGGACTTTCTAATATTAATGAACTTTGGGCTTAATTTTTATTAACATCGGATTTTATTTATGTATATGTATTAGTTTTTTTTTTCTTTTAGATTTTCAGATCTGTTTCATAATAATAATAATAAGAAAATAATATTAAATATAACACTTATAATAATTATAATAGATAGTAATAATAATACATAATAATAATAGTAGTAGGTAATAATAATATACGATAATAACATAATAACAAATAGTAATAATAATTAATAATGATAATGGATAATAGGTAATAATGATAATGATAGATAACAATGTATTAATAATATAGTAATAACATTAATAATAGTAATATTGATAACTCTAATAGTAATAATAATATAAAAATATGTATTCAACATCAATATATATATACATACTGTTGTTTTTTAGTTTTTATTTTTAATTATTCGATATACATATTAACAAAGCCCATTAGTTAAAAATAAAAATAGGGTGAGACCCCGGACAAAATAGGTGATCACAACTACCATCACTTAAAAACACATCAGCTCCTATAATGCTTCTGGAAAGGCGCCGGACACTTGTATGCTTCCAGACCCATTAGCTTTAGAGACCACTACGCTGAGACAAGACAACCATCAAATTCGACTAAGCTTGCAGCCCGACAACCGAGCTACCATCTGCTTCTAATGTTCTTCGTCTGAAATCCACACCTTAGAGAAGCAAACACACGAGGAACTGAAAAACAAAGTGGATGTGTCTTTTGATTTCTGCATATAAACAAATTTATTCAATGAGATTTCAACAGATAAGTAAAATGCACGATCAATTTAAAGACGAGTCTTATGATTTGAGAGGAATCGGGTATTAGTGTTTAGTAAATGTAAGGTTTGAGAAATAATCAGGTCAGGTATTATAATCCACCTAAGCAATTTTAATGCGTGTATGCATCACGCACATAACAGGCTCAAGGTTCAAATCCTGGGGTAATGAATGAAGCAGATTGAATTGGATAACGGACATTATGAATGATCGCGAATGAATCCTACACATATAGGAACCAAACTGTTCAAAATACAGGAACTTTGCAGATAAAAAGGAGTAATGCTAATCTAATGCTCTCTACACGCATTCAACTATCATAATAGGATACAAGGAAATGTTTTACATAGTAAATTACACCAATATTATGATAATCCCTAGTCTCTGTTTGCTAACCTAGTTAGTCTTACAGAAAGGGAAGCGAAGAATTGGATCCTTGATGCCTAGAAATTCCGCATCTCATGACCTCTTGAAAAATTTCCCACCTCTTTTTCCCATGCCACTTCCTACAAGACTGGACGAAAACAAAGATTTCGCCTCTGGCCTCCACCGCAACTCTTTAAGCTTACAGAATAAGGTTGCAAGTGCGGGGGATATGCCACTTTCCTTTATGTTCTTGCACGATACCACTATCAGAGTTTCGAGATCCTGCCATGAGAGAATTGCAGCTTCCAGACCTTCGGTTGTCAGTAATGAGCAGCCTTGTAAAGATAAGAACTTTACTCTCCTGTGAGAAGAAGAAATGGCAGTTAGTTTTGCAATTAAAGACAACGTTGGTTGTCTAGTTCCGAGATCTAGTATTCTTCCATGTGATTGTAAGTAACATAATTGATGCTCATCATATTGCTACCTAACGTACATTATGATCAGTGATCACATATTTCTGCAAATAATCTAACCATGTCTCATCAAACATTTAACAAACTACTTAGCCGGTATATTTATACACAATTACAAAAGTAGGTAGAACTCGTAATTGCATTTATCAGGGTCCAGCCGATCAATCGAATCCCATCTATCTGCACACCTGCACAATATATAGACACACACACAAAATAAAAGCAGATACAACAATGTTTCACAATCATTTGAGCTTTATCACATGGCTTAACATTTCGAAATAAATGTCCAAAGGTTCTCATCATTGCAACAGAAACTGACCCTTTTATCTCTTTCAGGCAAGGCAACATCAATGGTACGAAAGGATTACGGAAGTGAAATATAAACTAAACAAATCCCTGGCCATCTCTAGATCCTAATCCAAAACATCTTCTATGAAACCACGAGCCATGGTAATGAAAATGAGAACAATTCATTATTACCTGCAAACACTTGCAAAGCTGAACATATCATTATCCAATCCCCAGCAGTCCACAACAACGACCTCTCTTACGGTCTCACATACTCGAAACAAAGCTCTTACGCTCTTCTTATTCCGCAGCTGACATTTCTGCAAATGCAACCGCTCGAGAGCCGGACAAAACCCCAAGTACTCATCTGGACCAGGATTCCAATCAATCCTCTTACAAGACAGCAACTTCAAAGTCTTCAAATTCTCACAATAATACAATGCAGCCAACCATCCGTCTTCCATTCTATGATCACAAATAGACAATTCTTCAAGCATTAAGCAGCATTGGCCGATCGCTTTGATCCCATCGAAACTCCCTTCACATCCACTAAGCTCAAGCTTAACTAACCTCTTGCATCCTTGAGCTAAGATAGTTAACCCGACATCGGAAACCAATGAACTATAAAGACCATCAACTGTTCCGACAAGTTTCAGGATTTGCAAATTCCCACACGCTGCAATCCCGCGTAAGACGTTGTCGTTACACTTGTGTAACTCCAACTGTTGCAGGGTCAAACATTCTTCAGCCAACGTTAACAATCCCAACTCGCTGGCGTTAATTACCACAAGTCTTCGAAGATTCGGGCAGCCATTGGCAAGTACTTGAAGACCTCTATCAACAACTTCAACAGGCAATAGATTTTCTTCCAAAAGATCCCAATTTGAACAGAACCCAGAACTGGTTTGCGTCGAAACCACCCGATGAGTTAACAGAATCTCAGAATTCCGTGGCGAAAACAAGCAGCCATTGAGCAAATCTACGTGTGCTAAGTTAGGGAATCTTGTGACTAGCCGACTTGATACGAGAAAGTTCCAATCTAGGATCTTCAAGGACCGAACCAAACGGCCTTGGAGATTGAGCCAGCGCTTGCAGACGAGAGAGTTAGGGTTCCGTTGCGAAAGGGGTAGCTTCGAGAGGATTTTCAAGAGGAGCTCGTCGGATAAGAGGAGGGTTCGGTCGATGTTAGCGAAATGGGGGATAAGGGTTTGGGATTTGGGGTCTTTTGAAGCTAAGGACTGAAGCTGCATAGCGAACACCACATGCTTCAATGGCTTTGTGTTTTTGAGCCAAATGTCTGACCACCTCGGCGGCCTCTTCTTCAATGGCGAATCTGGGCTTTCTTCCAGAGCTGACATCGTTTCAAGCAATGCCTTCTCTTTCTCTGCTCCCTGCTTCTGTCACTGACTCCTCCACCCTTTTTCTGCAACTACACTAAGGTAAAGTCTTTGGATTTCCGGCAATTACAAATGGATTTCACATTTCTGTGGGGAAAAAAAGGTGTAAGATTTTGTGTTTTTTATCTTTTATTTTCAAAGAAGACGCACACAGACACAGATGAAATGGGGAGTTTTCTTTCTTGTACTTCAGTTCAGTCTATGACTTTGATGCGGCTAACGGATTCCTTGAAGAGGTGGGGTCGGGATTTTGAATCTAAACATTTGTTTTTCAAATTTATTCGCGTGGCACTTTTGGACGTTTCAATTTGAGATTTTGAAACAAAAAAATTGTTATCCACTTTTTGATATATAATATTTATTTTTTTTGATGAAAGTTAGAGTGATTACAAGTAGTATCTGTTCTAAATATACTCTTAACTATTTGACAATGAACGCTCAATCACTCTGCTGCAGCTGTTGGTGTTCGAACCTGTGACCCCTAGGAACAACAACCGTTCTCTTGACCACCGAGTCAAGTTGGTTCGTGCTGATATATAATATTTATAAGGGAAAACTACACCAGTGACCACCGAAGATATTGGGGATACCTATTTGAACCACCGAACTAAAAAAAACGTCAATCACACCACCGAACTTATTAAATCAACCTATTTTGACCACCGCCGTTAAAAACCTAACGGTGGAGTGACGGAACTGCCACGTGGAAGTTGATGGGTATATTTAAAAATTACACATTTGGTCCCTGTTATTTACACATTCTTTCAATTTAGTCCTAATTTTCAATTAATAAAATAATAAATTAGGACTAAATTGAAAGAATGTGTAAATAACAGGGACCAAATGTGTAATTTTTAAATATACCCATCAACTGCCACGTGGCAGTTCCGTCACTCCACCGTTAGGTTTTTAACGGCGATGGTCAAAATAGGTTGATTTAATAAGTTCGGTGGTGTGATTGACGTTTTTTTAGTTCGGTGGTTCAAATAGGTATCCCCAATATCTTTGGTGGTCACTGGTTTAGTTTTCCCTATTTATAAATATATTCAATTTCATATCTTTTTATATAATTTGTAGATAATAGTATTAATTAAGCTACATTTAATAAGATTTTTAGATAATAAGAAAAGGAAAGCCTAAATAAATATTATTTTATATATTACTATTCATAAATAATGTTAATAATGGCAAAATAAAATCCAAACGGGTAATATCCACTCATGATTCCTTTTGTTTGAGGTTTGTTCTATTTTGGTCACCCGAATTCAAAGAAATCATTCTTGCCACTTACTTTTTGAATCATGTCTATTGTGGTCCATTGACTGTTAACCTCCGTTAATAAAAAAGAATTAATTTTTAATTTAACCCCAAACTTCCAAAACTTTATTTTTCACCTTCTTCTCCAAAAACTTGAAAATTTTATTTCTCCACCCACCACCCGATCTTGACCCTCTTTCCACTGTCATGGGTCTGCCGCCCTGAAAGAAGAAAATCAACGCGAAAACTAAGCCTTGTGTTAAGCAAAGAACGTTAGCGACTAATAGTTTGAACAGACACAAGCATGATTGAGAAAGAAACAAGTTCCCAGGTTAAGTGATTCACAGACAATTACAAAGTTCAAAAAACTTAGTCCCAGCACCGGAATTGATGGTGATTCATAATGTTCTTACAAACATGCAGGTACACATATTTCATGAAACAACTACTTTTTACAAGTTTTCTTTAACAAGGTAACAAGTATGTGCCATTAAGTTTTAGCAACAAGTTTTCAGTTCCATCCACATGCACGAACGATCACTCTTACAAACATCAGGCATGATAAAATTAAAGAAAGAAAAACCGGTGGGAGCTTAGACGAAGATGTGATTGTGTTTAAACTAAATTCATGACAAGAATGTCATCCATTACATTTGCTACGCATAATACCTCAAAAATTATTAGACACGTATGGAATCAAAACACAAAACACTCTTACTGGTTTTATGAAAGAAATTTTACAAAACTACTCTTTTTACTAAAAGAAAATTTGAAGCAGAAGTTGTAATATGTGCAATTCAGCTTAGCTTTAAAAACAGAATCAAAATAAAAGCCAAGTGAAACAAAACTAGACTAATATAAAGTCATTCTAAAGATAAAATGAACTCCAAAAGCTCCCTTAGTTAATATGGGAATGTGATTTCAATACTAATTGTTTTTTTCTCATGTTATATACTCTGCAACAAACATAAGAAAAAGCCACAGTTTCGATACTAATATAAATACATATTCTAAAGATAAAATGAACTCCAAAAGCTCCCTTAGTTAATATGGGAATGTAATTTTCTTTTCTTTTTTATCATACAATTCCGACACAGTTCAGATTAAACACAAAAAAACCTACTCAGGGTACTAAAAAAAATTGAAATAAGTTAATTAAAAGTTTATACAAATAAATTAATCAGAGATAGTAAAGAAAAATGCTTACTTGAAAGTAACAGAGGATTCTTCTTTAAGCCAATTCCTTATATGTTCAACGTTGCGCCTAAAGATCGAGATCGGGTGGCGGGCGGAAAAATAAAATTTTTAAATTTTTTGGAAAGATGGTGAAAAATAAAGTTTTGAAAGTTTGGGGGTTAAATTAGAAATTAATTTTTTTATTTACAGAGATTAACGGTTAAGGACAAAAATAGACACGATTTAAAACGTAAATGACAAAAATAATTTTTTTATATTCGAGTGATCAAAATAAAACAAACTCCAAACAAAAGGGACCGCATGTGAAAATTACACAGTCGATACCCCTTTTGGTTGTCAAGGGTAGGGTGAACAATCTTTGAGCTATTTGCTTTTCTTCTTAAAAGATAATTATGATGCTCCTTTGTTTAGATTGTTTTAACGTACAGTTTAATATAATATTTATACTATTTATTTTTATTTACTCTCAAATAGAAGATATTGAGCACTTAAACATATTTAATTTTATGTTTTGTATTTTATATTAACGACATATCAACTAAACTAAACTCAATCGATTCCTTATTTAAATTATTTGATATTAATGTCATGTCTCAGAAGCTATTACAAATGAATGATCAAATTTAATTACGATATTTGTTGAATCATCAAAAGTTTTAAATGTGATAGTTATAATGTTATTTTTTAAAATTTAAAATATTTGTACTATTAAATATGACATCTTATTTGAATAATTATATTTCGAGTGTTTTATCTTTTGTTATATTGGTCGTAAGGTTGTGGACTGAGTTACTAGAAAGACTAGACTAGGGTTGTGGTACTAATGATGTCCCTCCTATGGAGCTTCAACGTCTCCTTGATTTATATAAGTGGTAGCCATGTTGTATAGAAGAAATATATCAATACATTTATTATTATAAATAAGTATATCAAAGGTGCAATTAATATTTTACCCTTTTTTAAGAATTACAATAATCAGAATTTTAATTACCATTTTAATTATTTTTTAACTTCAATGCAATATTTTTGGAATTTAAAAAATTAAGAGTTAAATTGTTATCATTATTTTACATATATACCCGCCATTAAATATTAGTTAATTTTATAAAGGATTATTAATTTAGTCGACACTAATTCTATGGTAAATTTATGATGATTAGACCGGAGCTAATCACATAATGTTGTTTATTAATTTTTGGGTTTAAAATAAAGAGTAGATTTGTAAATTATATATAAATTTAAGTGGTAAGGCTGGCGTATCAACTATCAAAACCAAGATTCAAGGCATGCTAACATATCTTATTTCTAAAACTCATGTAATAATAAAATTATAAATCAGAGAATTTAACAAGTGGTCTAGTAAAAAAGCGGATGATGTTTATTTTAAAAAATTCGAATTCAACCGTTTTATATGTAAGGTGTGTGCATTGTCAAAAACATTAAAAATATATATAAATAAATACTATCTTATAATCACTTTATATTATTAAAAAATATAAAGAGTAATTACAAGAAAAATAGAAATGAATCGTGTGTAGGGGAAGAATAGAATTTGGAAAGGGGAGAAAGGTCTCTTGTAAATTGTAATATCATGGGATGTCCAGTGAGTGAATTGCCTTTTGTCCCCCTCACAGTAGCCGTTAGATAATTACGATGTCTCTTTTTCTATTTAACCGTTGGAACTTGGGATACCAACTTGTCTCGTATACCAAATTTAGGAACATCAGCTTCATCCATCTATGTCAAAAAAATGTAATAATATAAAAGTACAGAAAACACACACAAAAAAAACTCTCAAAAAGATATTGTTTATAAAATTTGGTGAATTATTGGCTTAATTAAAAAATATGTATCCAAAATTACACTTTTTTTTGAAATATCGGTTAAAAATATGTGTACAAAAAATGTAATAATAATTTTTTTTTTTGTAAATTTAATCATGTTTTGAGATTGAGCGCATAAACGCAGTGGTGAATCAGTAAGTTGTTGTGGCTGTAAAGTAGATGTGACAGCATTGTTTGTTGGTAAAATCACATCCCATTGTTTTGGGAGGTTCTGCGGTACGGCGCCTAATATGCGGCTAATATACGGCGTAACCGGCTAGGGAGGTGACCGGTTAAAGATCATGTTTCCGGTAAAAGTTACCAATTATGTTGATCCGAATATCAATATATTCGGTAGCGCCGAATTTGTTGTTAAGTTGGAGCTGATGGGGACTCGGACATTTGGACTATAACAAAACCGGTAAAATTACCGGTTATGTTGATCCGAATTTCAATATATTCGGTAGCGCCTAATTTGTTGTTTATTTCGAAAGTATCCATACTTTATAAATCATTATCGAAACTTTTTGAACACCAATGTAACCGCGGTTGGAAAAAAATATCGAAAATATCGATATTTTTTTTAAGAGCGTGCGCAAAAGAATCGGTACAATTAAAGATCATGTTTCCGGTAAAAGTTACCGATTATGTTGATCCGAATATCAATATATTCGGTAGCGCCGAATTTGTTGTTAAGTTGGAGCTGATGGGGACTCGGACATTTGGACTATAACAAAACCGGTAAAATTACCGGTTATGTTGATCCGAATTTCAATATATTCGGTAGCGCCTAATTTGTTGTTTATTTCGAAAGTATCCATACTTTATAAATCATTATCGAAACTTTTTGAACACCAATGTAACCGCGGTTGGAAAAAAAATATCGAAAATATCGATATTTTTTTTAAGAGCGTGCGCAAAAGAATCGGTTCAATTAAAGATCATGTTTCCGGTAAAAGTTACCGATTATGTTGATCCGAATATCAATATATTCAGTAGCGCCGAATTTGTTGTTAAGTTGGAGCTGATGGGGACTCGGACATTTGGACTATAACAAAACCGGTAAAATTACCGGTTATGTTGATCCGAATTTCAATATATTCGGTAGCGCCGAATTTGTTGTTAAGTTGGAGCTGATGGGGACTCGGACATTTGGACTATAACAAAACCGGTAAAATTACCGGTTATGTTGATCCGAATTTCAATATATTCGGTAGCGCCTAATTTGTTGTTTATTTCGAAAGTATCCATACTTTATAAATCATTATCGAAACTTTTTGAACACCAATGTAACCGCGGTTGGAAAAAAATATCGAAAATATCGATATTTTTTTTAAGAGCGTGCGCAAAAGAATCGGTACAATTAAAAAAATTCTACATAACCGGTTACATTATTAATTCATATAATGTAACCGGTAAATCTTTACCGGATTTATTGTTTGGTGTCGAAAGAATCGACACAATTAAAAAACGTATCGAAACTTTGGGGGAATTGTATCGATTATATATATCATAATGATATAACCGGTTAAAAGTATCTACTCTCCCACTCGCCTTTGTATTGCTTGCATTTACAGAAAACCTAAGAGAGGAGAGTATTTGAAATCGAGCCGAGTTTGGTTGCATTTACAGAAAGCCTAATTTGTTGTATCAGAATCGAAAGGAAAGGTTTTGGGTTTGGGGACTTTGAAGTAAAAGGTATGTTGTCGAAAC
This sequence comes from Hibiscus trionum, assembly GCA_030270665.1. Taxonomy (NCBI): domain Eukaryota; kingdom Viridiplantae; phylum Streptophyta; class Magnoliopsida; order Malvales; family Malvaceae; genus Hibiscus; species Hibiscus trionum. The sequence goes on from BSYR01000011.1 coordinate 26,046,639, forward strand.
CCTAGTTTTTTGGTAATGTAGTATTGGGTAGTTGGGGATAATGTTTTGGGTTTAGTGATGTTGAAGTAAAATCGGAATTCGGATCGATATAGGTCGAAATTGTGTAATTATATTTAGGAAAAAATATCGGAACTTTGTTCTGAGAACTTATCGGTAGAAATTATATATCGAAACTTTTGTCAGAAAACTGAAGCGAGCGAGATGGGTTCTAAGGATCATGAAGATGTTGTTCAAGATGAGACTGAAATGATTCAAATGGAGGCGGAGAGAGTAGATAGGGAGGAAAATCCGAAGAAACCAAAGGGTGGATTTCTGTACTTCTAGTAAGTAGAAATTGTGAAATAATTAATCTGTAAATTGTAATTGGATGAAAGTATTTAAGAATATTTAAACTTTCCTATCATGACAGTATTGAAGAATGTCAGAGGATGAGGGATTGTGGGACTTACACTGTCGGTTCGGTATGTAAATTGAAATTATAGTGAATATATTGGAGGTTGAATATTTTGATTGTTTATGGTTTATGCATAATTTGCAGGTGAGAGACGTGGTGGTGAAAAAATGGTACACGATGAGTGAAACTGAGAAGCAACCATTCAACATGTTGTCCATAAATGCTAGAGAAAACTATGAGGCGAAGAAGAAGAAGAAGAAGGTATTCATTATAGTTGTAAATATTTTGATAAATGATATATAAAAACTCTGACATTATATGAATATTATTTACATAGGAAGTGTCGACTAGGTGTAGCATAAAACGAGTGCACCACATAGTAGAGGAGTTGAAAGCGAAGGATAAATCAAATCTGTTGGAAGAAATGGGGTTTGGATCTCTTATTGGGATTCAGGACCGACCAATTCGGAGGGAATTGTGTCGGTTGTTGATGAGAGATTTTGATTTGCAGAAGTGTGATGTGCGATACGGAGAATATTCATTTCATTTTAGTGTCCGAATTGTTGAAGCCGTATTGGGGCTACAAAATAAAGGCCAGAGTGTGGATGAAGTTATAAAGAGGGAGGATTGGAAATTACTTGTGCAGAAGTATGGCCTAACGTCTAATGTGTCATTTGCTACACTTGAGGACGAAATAAAAAGCGGCAAGTATGAAGGGGATGATCTGAAGGCCCGAGTACTATTGTACATTGTCGGAGTATTCCTTTGTCCAACGGGTGATTCATCCCCGAGCAAGGATAGTATGAAGTTATTGTGCGACTCCGGGTTTAGAGGTGAATTAAATTGGGCTTCATATGTGTATGACAAATTAATTGATGCAATCAAGACTTTTCAAAAGTCCAAAAACCCCTCATACCTCAAAGGATGCATTGCTGTCTTAGAGGTAAACGAGTTGAATATTGGTATTGGTTTAGAAAACTTTGTAAGTAGTTATTATAGAAAATGATAAAGTTTATAGAAAATGCAGGTTACATTGTATGATTTTTGGTCAGATTCTTCTTGTGTGCCGACATTCCGAAAAACCGGAGTGGCACGCATCACTGCCTGGGGCAAGGAAGAAGTTGTTCGAGTTATGGCAAAGTTAAAGTTGGAATTACCGAAAAAGAAGGTAAGGGTAATTTCGGTATTTATAGATTACTAAGGACTTAAAAAAGAAAGATGCTCTAATAATGTAGTTTATTTGTGAAGGTTGGCGAGGAGGAAGAGGAGAAGGTAGAATATAAGGTGAAAGTGAATGAAGGGGGAAGTAAAATTGACATATTGGTTGCTGAGTTGGCGGAGGTTAAAAAACTCGTTTCTGATTGTTTGCAAAGACAATCCAGAATCGAACAGGCTATTGAGAGCTTAAAGGGGGAAGTAGGGGAAAAGTTTAATGGTGTTGTTAAAGAAGTGGTGGAATTGAGGGGTGAGTTAAAGGGGGTGATTGAAACGGTGGAAAAAAATTGGATGAGGGGATACATTTAAGTCCTGAAATAAACAAAAAGAGGAGTTATGTTGAGGCAAAATATGATGAACTTATAAAAAATGATGAAGAAAATGTAGAAGAATTGAGTAAGAGGGTGGAGGAAAATATAAGAGAGGTCCACCATGAAGATACGAGGACACCGGATCATGCAATACATGTAGAGCTCGATTCAGGGTGTCCTGCACCAAAGAAGCAGAAGACTAAAAAGGTAAAATGAATAATACAAATGACATCCGTTTTGATTATTGTGTTGTGGCTAATATCTATTGATATATCGTAGGTTACAAAGGTCAAAATACCAAGTGGAATTGATGACGTGGAGGCTGCGATGTGTGATTATGTATGGAATAGTGGATTGTTAGAACCATCATAAGTTATATATATTGCTTTGCGAGTGATATTTAAATAAATGTGGGAAAAAATTAATACAAAAAATTGCTTCTATAGAGATGTTATCCTAGATTACGGGCTCGAACACGGCACAGTAGGCGACCTTGGCTGCTTAAAACCCGGGGAATGGCTAATAAGTCCGATTATTAATTTGAAAAGCTGGTTGTTGGGTTACGATTCGATGAGGAAAAGTTCAGCGAAGCGGAAGATTTGCTATCTACCATCCGAATTTGTGGTAAGTTACATTTTTACACATTTTCGTGTCCAATTTGTTCATGGCTGGTCAATTAATGGAGATTGTTTTTTAAAATGCAGACCGGGTTGATAATGGACGGTCAAAATGCGCCGAATCTTATAAGCTTCTTTTCTAGAACATTGATGGACCATAATAATTTCACCGATTGTGACATGGTAAGATATTTTTGCGTACATGTTGTTAAGTATCTAAATAATAACAATAAATGTTCTAATATCTTGTGTGACAATTGTTGTAGATCTTCATGCCAATAAACGATTCAAATAATCATTGGTGTCTCTTGGTGTTGGATATGGTTGATCGTGTAGCATCGTTTCTTGATAGTCTACATAGATCTCCCCGGCACAAGACTAGAGTGGAGCAAACCAAGAAAACAGTATGTGTCGATACATTTTGTAATTTATAATGCATAAATTCTTCGTAATCTAATTTTAATTTTTTTGACGCAGTTGGAATGTTTACATAAATTTAGTGAGGACGAGGCGTTTTGTGCCCAATTTGAGAAGATTAAGGTACCACCGAGGGATTTAAAATTCGTGGTCCGTAAGACGAAGGTGCAAACGAACGGGTATGAAATTTAAGTATTTAATAAGTCCAAAAATTCATTGTGCTTATCTACTATTTGACATTTTGCGTCATTATAACAGACATGATTGCGGAATGTATGTGGTCATGTGGATGGAAGCTATTTCTGAAGGGAGGTCACCGGATGATTTGGTAAGTGGTCCGAAAAGGACTTTATTTTTAATAAATTTTGGCACTGACATTGACTCCTAATTTGAATGTAGGTTGTTGGGGATTTTGATCGTCCGAGAGTTTTAAACGATCTCGTAAATCACGATTGTAATAGAAGGAGAGCGAAGTTCACAACTGCTTGCCTGGAACGTATGAAAACATAATTATGTTACCATAATTTTTCCCACTATGTAAATGATGATATCATAGTTAGTTTGTTGTAAATTATGTTAACATATTAGCTTCTTGAAAAAGTGTAGAGAAATTCCGTATAAAAAATCCCGAAGAAATCAATACTTATTTTCCTTTATGATGCAATTGTCGATACTCTTGTAAAAATATCGAAACTTTTATACGAAATATATGTATCCTTAGAGTAACAATCCCCGACAAAATCGGAACTTTTTTTCCTTCATTATTAAATTATCGATAACTTTTGACACAGACGGACTGCTATAGCTTACTGGAATTAAAGTTTCGATACTTTTTCTGCCGCTATGAGTTAAAATATCGAAACTTTTATACGAAATATATGTATCCTTAGAGTAACAATCCACGACAAAATCGAAACTTTTTTTCCTTCATTATGAAATTATCGATACATTTTGACACAGACAGACTGCCGTAGCTTACTGGAATTAAAGTTCCGATACTTTTTCTGCCCTATGAGTAAAAATATCGAAACTTTTATACGAAATATATGTATCCTTAGAGTAACAATCCACGACAAAATCGAAACTTTTTTTCCTTCATTATGAAAATATCAATACATTTTGATACAGACGGACTGCCGTAGCTTACTGGAATTAAAGTTTCGATACTTTTTCTGCCGCTATGAGTTAAAATATCGAAACTTTTATACGAAATATATGTATCCTTAGAGTAACAATCCACGACAAAATCGAAACTTTTTTTTCCTTCATTATGAAATTATCGATACATTTTGACACAGACGGACTGCCGTAGCTTACTGGAATTAAAGTTTCGATACTTTTTCTGCCCTATGAGTAAAAATATCGAAACTTTTATACGAAATATATGTATCCTTAGAGTAACAATCCACGATAAAATCGAAACTTTTTTTCCTTCATTATGAAAATATCGATACATTTTGACACAGACGGACTGCCGTAGCTTACTGGAATTAAAGTTTCGATACTTTTTCTGCCCTATGAGTAAAAATATCGAAACTTTTATACGAAATATATGTATCCTTAGAGTAACAATCCACGACAAAATCGAAACTGTTTTTCCTTCATTATCAAATGATTCCGGTTGCGTCTTTACCGTTTTCATTACTGAGAAAATCAATGTACCCGGAGACATGTCAATGTTTCCGGTAACGATTAAATCGGAAATATAGGCGGGATTTCTATTTAAACCAGCACTAAACTTAAAGGATTTTATCGAAACTATTGCAGAGATCTCTTCAACTCCAACGACGATTACCACCGTTCAGAGAAATTGCACCGTTCAACCTGGGTAAAATCAACACCGACGAGGACGATTTGTACGATCATATTTACAGGTTAGTAAAAGTGACTGATTTTGCGTACTTTAGGGTTAGGGTTTTGCACGATTTTGGAGTAACCGTTCCTCTTCTACATATAACAGTTGTAATGGCACCCAAAAAAGGGGCACCCATAAAAGGGGCACTCAAACGGAAGAGAGGTTCTGCTTCCAAGATAAAGTCATCTTCGAAATCAAGGTCTGCTGGTCAAGTAAGTTCAAGTTCTTCTGAAGAAAATATGTCTTTTGAATCGCAAAACTTTAGAAGCACCGATGAGAAACTGACATATGATAGCAATTTCAAAACGAGGAAGATTCGTCCAGAACGTGTTATTGACTTGGACTTCTTCTTCGATGAGAAAAAACAAATTTGGGTTTAAAGATACATTTACAGATTGGGGCTGGCTTGAACTGCTTGGTGTAGAACCAAAATATTACCCCCAATCTTGTTAGAGTTTTCTACAGTAATGCAAAATTAGACCGGCAACCTAGTACGGGAAAAATATTAGGATTTACGACTCATGTCATGGGTAAGGACATATATATAGATGCGTCATCTATTGCTGCTGGTATAGGAGTGAAGAATGTAGGAGATTCCGATGAACATGTTTTAGATCCTACCATGAAACGTGTGGATCGGAATAGTCCCATTAACCTTGGTGCGGAGGGCAGATTGTTCCACTTTCTTGTCAGTTGGTTTCTTCGGCCGTCCGGTGGGAAATTTTCACAAATTCGAGGTACTAATTACTGGTGGTTGTCTAAATATGAATCAAGAACCGCTCCAAACATAGCAAAACTGATATATGAGACAATTCTACATATAGTGAAGAAGGGTGCTTCCATTACAACCTCACTACCATATGGATGCATAATTTGCCATATATTGAGGAAGGAAGGAGTGCAATTCAATCTTGACTACCCTGTTCGACTATCCCAGAAGATCGACATGATTACCTTGACAAAAGCGGGATACGATTTTATTGAAAACGTCGGTTGGATAAACAAATGTGTAATTGGAGCGGAACAAGGCAACGACCAAGTGGAGAACGTTGAAGCAGAAGACCACGAGCGGATGCAAGAAGATGAGATCGAAGGGGTGATTACCATAAAGTCAGTGATGGCTTACATGGTTCATTTCCGCGAGCATATGGATGCTCGTTTTGGCGAGATTAATGACCAAATAGGAAAAATGCGAGCAGATATTTCCTCACTTCGTGCTGACTTCTCCAACTTCCGTAATCAATGGCTTCAAAGCAAATACAAACCCATAGGTAAAATAACCCTTTAAATTTACTATTGACATTCGGTTATTTGACTATTGACATGCTTATAACAGAAGTGGAGAATCCAGTGGTGCCTGAAGAGGATAATACGGTGCCTGAAGAGGAGAATGATGAAGAGGTACACAGTTCAGATGATGATGACAGTGAAGACCCCAACAGATATATGATTTCTGTAACACAGAACAAAAAACTTGTCATTTTTGATGTCAACGGAGTCCTTGCATATTATACAAAACAAACTCCCAGAGGTAATTAAATGTCTGCAAATTTGTTTACGGCTATAAAGAAAACAATTATGTTGAATTTCTTTTCATGTTGTAGATGTTATACTGAGGCCAGGTGTAGAAGAATTTATGCAATTTTGTTTAGAGAATTTTGTTGTTGGAATATGGTCATCGAAGTTGAGGTAAGCACCGTTATGATTAAAATTGTTAACATTTTACGTTGACCTCTTAAATAATTTGAAGTTTATCGTGGTAATTGTTCACGATTGCAGGCATAACATTGACCTTGCTCTTAACAAACTACTCGTACAATATGAACGATATTTTTTCATCTGGGTAAGATGCTTCTTATTTGCCTTCGGTAATTGAATTTGTTATTATTCTTACATATTGGTGCTTTACAAGTTAATATTAACAGGATCAATCAAAGTGCAAAGAGGAAGAGGAATACACCTTCTGCAAAGACTTGCATCAAGTTTGGAATGAGTATCCTCAATTCAAAGAGGAGAATACACTGTTGGTGGATGATTCTACCGAGAAAATGAGGCATAATCCAGTGAGTAATATTTTTTACATTCAATTTATTAATAACGTAATATGCTATTATTTTGTTAATTTATCTTTTCTTTATTGGAATACAGCTACATATGTCCGCCTGCCTATAACCATTCATCTTCCAACGACAATGCGTTAGGTATGACAGTTACATATGTGACTTATTCCATTGGTTTATTTATATATTGAAGATGTTGACAGGAGAGTCTGCTAATTTGGGTTATTTTTATATATCCACAGAAAAGGGCGGAAGCATCCGAAAATTTCTCGAAAAGTTGGCGAATGACCAGAGTACTGTACCCGAATTTGTCAAAAATAACCCTTTAGATATTTGAATGTTATATCATAATGTTGTATGTAGTCACAATGTCTGTTGATCGGTACTTGCTGTATTCCAAATGTCGTCGTTGCCCTGAGACATAAAGAAGTGATTAACCATAAACAAACAATTGAAGACAATATGTTGTAGAATAGATATAGTAACTTACATTATAATCCTCATCTGCGGGGCCGTAGGACCATTCTGCATCGTTAGCAAAAAAATCAGTCGAGGTAGGTTGTGTAAAAGAATCCAGACCCAGCTTTAATTTAGGACACGTTACTCTGTTATGTCCCTCATTACTGCAGAAAGAGCAATGCCTACTTTTCTTCTGGACCATCTTCTTTTGGACTACTTTTCTCTTTCCTTGTCTTCGTTTAGGGTCGCCAACGCGAACTCCATTATCAACATTTCTTCGTTTACTTGAATCTTTCAAACCGAACGAGTGTTCAAATTCGGTAGTTAGTCTTTTCATCTCATCTCTTGCGGTTATAAAAGATGCATCTGTCTTTGATGCAATGTAGCACAAACGACTTGACGTTGCACGTAGGGCCGCGAACCGTGCCATTTGCATAACTTCAGGTGCTACATTGAAGTCAAGGAAACTTGGTGCAGCAGCCTTCGCCTCCTTGGTCCATCGAGTTAGGATCAACGAATTTGGAATACATGTGTAATCCAAGTGCTTCAGAACATGCAGTTGATGGCAACATGGAATTCCTACAGTCTCAAATTTCCTACACAAGCATGTGACGGTTTTCGAGACAACATCAAAAGATACGTCAAATCTAATGTTCTTTTCCTTGTACTTTGACAGAATAAAATGTAGACAGTCATCTGATAAGGACTGAATTTTTTCGTCAATCCGGTACAAAGTCTCCTCTTGAAGTTCGTCTTGGAAGAAACCAAATGATGCTCGCGTATAAATTTGACCAGCATGGCTTTCTAGGTCTGTGAGTTTAGTGATCTGATAGGGCGTTGTGTTCGAACTTAAGCAATCTGCTTGCAACTCGTTGATACGAATTTTACCAATAGTTTGTTCAATTGTACGAACAACGTCTACATATGTCTTCTTCTTTATCAGGGCACGTCCGAGTGCAGCATTCAAGGACTCGCTTCTTTGTGTGGATCGCAAATTGGCAAAGAAATGACCCGTTTGATATGCTTGAGCCCATAAGTTCCGAGTATTTCCCTTCTCTATCACCCATGGATGGTTTTCGACGTTGAATTCGGAAATCACCCTAGACCATTCACTATCAAATTCGCTGGTTGTCCACCACAAACTCATACATCTATTAAATGCTGTGCTAAATTTGCTGTCACCAATGTTAGCTTGTACATTGCGAGATAGATGCCAGGAACATAATCTGTGCTTAGCATAAGGGAAAACACATTTGATAGCCCTCTGCATTGCCCTATCCCCATCTGTCACAACTGAAAGAGGCACTTTATTCAGCATGGCTTGTAGAAAATTTCGCAGCACCCACTCGAACGATTGAGTCGTTTCGTCAGCTATGATCGCAGTAGCAAAAACTATTGTGTTATGGTGATGATTGACACCGACAATAGGCAAAATTGGTCGTGCATAGTAATTACCTTTGTAAGTTGTGTCGAACGCAATAACATCACCGAAGCAAGTGTAATCTGATCTCGATGTTGAATCAGACCAAATAAGATGCTGCAATGCCCCTGATTCATCTGTGGAGTATGTCATAAAAAACCCTGGATCATCATCTTTCTTGTAATCAAAGTAAGCAATGAGTGCATTCACATCCCCATTGACAAGCTCCTTTGCTTTACCTCTATCAAGTGCATTGTACAGGTCTTTACTAGTAAATCCAACATTACGAAATCCCCCTGCCTGATTCATGAAATATTTCATTACCTTTGATGTCCCAACACCAACATCTTTCAACGCTGTTGCCTCAGCCACATCAGCCTCAGTCACACCTCTATTTGAACGCATAAATGGTGTCATAAGAGGTGTGCACAATGCATGATTATGTTCGTGGAAAGACTTACTTAGAACCCACTGATCTTTTGTTTTTGTTGCTGTGACAACGATTTTGGCCTTGCATCCTGTTCGTGTGACTGGCGTATGAGCACGTTGACGATTAACAGTTTCGACTTTCGAACACCTAAACCCTTCTTTTGAACAACAAAATTCTTATGTCTTCACATTCCCTTCGCCATCCAGCCGTGTTGTTCCTCGACGTGCACTAAAACCTTGTTTCATTGCGTATTCCTTGTAAAATTTCCAAGCTTCCTCACGTGAAGAAAAGAGCTGACCTACCAACCGTTCCGAATCATCAACGGTCAACTTTTCATCTTGCAAATTCCCGCTACCATTAACATCGTTGGATGGAATATCTTCCATTTTCTTATACACGATCGGTTGAAGTGGTCCAAACTTTTCCTGCACAGGACTTCTGTTGTGTTGCTTTCATTTTCAGGTACTAAATTCGGTAGGTGGTGGTGGTTGATGGTGGTTGATGGTGGTTGAAAGCATTTAGAGCATTTATTTCTTCCTTCCTACAAAGTTAACGTGCAATAAATTGTATTCTATTATCGATACATTTGTCCCCTCTACTGAAAAAGTTTCGATCCTGTTGTAAAATTCCATGATACGTTACCAAATCTGCGCGAAAGTATCGAATCTTTCTTTCCTTCACGATAAAATTTTTCGATACTTTCAGAAACAATGAATTCTCATAGGTTACTGTAAATAAAGTTTCGATACAATTTTCCCCTTTCTGAAAATGTTTCGATACTGTTGTTAAATTCCCTGATACGTTACCGAATCTGCTCGAAAATATCGATTCTGTCTGTACATGACGATAAGAATTATCGATACTTTCTGGCAACATTATTCCAACTTACTAAATATGTTTCTATACTATTTTAAAATGAAAGTATTGTTAAATGAAATGCGAATTAAAGTTTTCATTCCAGTTAAATTTACTTATGTGGTGTTTTGCTTTCCTATAAATACCCACGAATTCCACCATCACTTACTCATTCCAAATTCTCTCTAAACACCGAGCCGAATCTTTGCTCACCTTATGGCAAAATTTCAGGCAACTTTTTATTTTCTCGATTCTTATTTTCAGTCAACAATCACCACCAAAATGTCACTGAAAGATTTAATACAGTTGACAACAATCGAGGTTAGTAAACACGGCCACAAACAAATTTCTTCCATGGAATGTCGAATCCCAACACCGTCAGCAAACAAAACACACTACGTTATGAAGCTTACGAACGAAACAGACGTTCGTAACATGTATGACCGCCTCAATTCCGTCGGAGCTACAAACGTCGATTTACATGTTAAGTTTGACGACGTCAACGCCGGCGAAGGTAGTTCGTCTGCACCCGTACAACCTGATCCAAACACTGAACACACACCGTCTTCATCGGATGTTGATGCGGCTGTGGATGAGCTGCAACTTTTTATGTACAGGCGTAGACAAAGAAAACAACAGCTGATCGAAGAACTAAACCTAAGTTCAGACGTGTCCACTGACTACGATGATTCAGATTAATAATAAACTTCTGAAATTATCTTCCAATTATGTTATTGACATCTTATTTCATCCTTTATCCCTTACTTGTCCACTACATCCAAATAAAATTTCGATACATTATTACCCCTTTCTGAAAATGTTTCGATACTGTTGTTAAATTCCATCATACATTAGCGAATCTGCTCGAAACTATCGATAGTTTCTTAACGTTACGATACAATTACCGATCCTGTTCTAAAATTACATTCTACGTTAGCAAATAGGGTCGAAAATATCGATACTTTACTCCTATTTGCAAACAATTATCGAAACTTGTAATTCACATATGGATCCCCATTGCATACTGGAACCAAAGTTTCGATATGATTTACACACTATTAATAAAAAAACCCGATACTTTTGAAAGAAAATCAATGTTTCCGGTACGAATATCGTTCGAAAATATCGATGCTTTTACAAAAATATCGATAATTAACAAAAACTAAAGGCTTCCCATAGCTTAATGGGAACAAGATTTTCGAAACTTTTTTCCATGTTTTAATGAAATTATCGATACGTTTGCAAAAACATTCATGTTCCCGGTATATTTTTACTGTATTCTTTATTCATTACATCAATGTATCCGGTTTATTATTACCGTTTTCATTATACACTTCTACAACTTTGCATTCCAGTGTTATGTCATTTCACTTGTATCACATGCACCGTTTACTGCTCATCCTGTATAAAGCTGAAACCCTTAATCCCCAGAACAAATCTGATTCTTCCTTTTCAGTATCGTGTCTTTTCACTTCTACCTCCCTGTATCACGCATGCACCGTTCATGACCTTCATTTATTGGGTAGTTCCTCATACTTCTCCACATTTATTTCTATAACCCCGGAAAACGAGGAGAAGAACGAATCTGATTCTACCTTTTCAGTTTCGCGTCTTTCCAATGTATCACATGCACCGTTCTGTTCATGTACCTTCTCCTCATTTATTTCTATAACCCGGGAAACGAGGAGAAGAACGAATCTCTGCCTTTTCAGTCTCATGCATTATCACTTTCCCTCCCAAACGGAAATTGCCTATAAATTAACAACTCCTCTATTTGCTCTTCACAACATCTTCAAATTAATCTACTCAACCCTTTCCTTTGCTTTTATAATCAGTTCTCTTTCACAATCTTCTATTATACAATGAGTTCAAGCAGAAGTTCGGGTAAAAATCCTCAGTCTTTCGCAAAGAGGAAGATTGAATTCGAGACATCATCAAACAGTGATGATGATTTCTATATTGATTCTGATTCTGATAATGACGAACAACTAAGCCACGAGGCATTGAAATCCAGCAAATGCTTCAGGAGTTTCTTCGAGGCCTTCGATCGAATGAACTCTATCAACGACCCTACTACTCCATGGCTGTGTCCAGCATGCCACGGAGGTCCTGGTGCCTTTAAGTCGTTTCGTGGCCTTCAGTCCCTACTCACCCATGCAAAAACCAAAGGAGGAGAAAAGCTGAAAATTCATCGCCTCCTTGGTCAGATGTTGGAGGAGGAATTACGAAGAAGGGGTACTTCGGCCACTCCTCAACCTCAACGTCAAGCTTCAGGCCAATGGAGTGGTCTGAATAATGATGCTGCTATTGTCTCCCCCCGCCTTCAAGCAACCAGGAAGCTCATCACCAAATACTCTGGCCACCCATGGTGATGATTAGGAACACACATCATCATAGAGATGGAGATGGGAAGGTAGTTATATAACTTATGAATTATGTTTTCATTAATATTATAATACTTAACTTCTTATTTCTTTAATTTTTTGCTTCAGTGGATTGGCATGGGAAACCAAGACCTTCTCGACTATTTCAGTTCCTATGGTGCTGTTGCCAAGGCTCGCCATTCATACGGTCCAGAAGGCCATCGTGGGATGAGCCTTCTGATTTTTGAGAGCACGGCAAGAGGTTATCTAGATGCTCAGCGTCTGCATAACCAGTTTGCTGCCCAAGGTTTCGGGTTAGATGCTTGGCAACGTCATGCTCCATCCAGCCAGCGCCAACTATATAGTTACATGGCTGAAAAAGAAGACATACACATCTTCAACCGCCATCTCCAAGGTTTTCTCTATCATTTTCTTCTATTATTAATAACAAGATACACTTTTGCTCATACTTATGCAAAAAAATTTGTTCATTAGGCAACCAAAATGTCAAGTTTGAGTTGCGACCATATGCAGAGATGGTTGGACAGCAAGCTGGTGCTGGAACAAGTTCCATGGGTGGCAGGGGGACTTGAAGGGAGGAGGCTTGAAGGGACAATGAATTCAGAATAAATATTAGAAGATCAATCTTTTGTTTCTTCTCAATTTCTTTTTATTTCCGTTGCCATCTCGTTTTGTAATCTTTTCCTTTTGTAATTTTTTCCTTACTATCTGATGCACTAGTATTTTCTTGATTCAAATTCATATAAACGATTTAATAGAAGTATCCATAATTTTTATAAAGTATCCATAATTTTTATAAAGTATCCATACTTTTTCGAAAGTATCCCTACCTCTCATAGAAGTATCCAAACATTTAATATAAGTATCCATATGTTTCATTTAAGTATCCATACTATCGACCCACAATTGAACCAGTTCCAATGTTTTTATTAATATATCGATAATATTGTATAAGGTATTTTATCATTAAAAAGTATCGATAAACTTTTCAAAAGTATGGATACTTTCGAAATCAACATATCTGGTACCGCTGCGCCGAATACATTATATACCTTATAACAAATTAGACGCTACCTGTTTTGTTATGTCTGACCTTTTACTTAAATTTGCCGGTTACCATTATTTTATCATTTTTAGTGGTTTTTACCGGATACATCATTTTATATCAACATATCCGGCACCGCTTTACCGGTTACATTATATACCCAATCATGTTTCCGGTAACGCCGTATATTAGCCGCATATTAGGCGGCCGCATGGTAGAAAAATCCCATTGTTTTTGAAATTTTCTCCTAGCGGTTCTTTTAATTTTTAAACCAAAATCAGTTAGAAACTTCGTATTAATTCTTGTCATAAAACATTTAAAATGAAATTTAAAAAATATATACAAAGAAAAGACAAGATAAAAGCAACTAAAAATAATCTAAAATATATACAAAGTGCAAAAATAAAAATAAACATCAAACGAACGCATTCCTCGACAACGGCGCAAAAATTTGACCGACTATTAAATGTCATCGCAATTGTGCAGGCGTACACACGTGGATGCAAGTATAGTTGTTAGATTGATCCTATCGGACATCGATCGCACGAGAAAAGCGATTTTTTACCTATTAAGATCAGTGCAAAAGTTCTGAAAATAAAAAGAAATGTGAGCAAAGTTGTGGGTGCAAAGAAATGTAAATGCAAAAGATTTCAGAGAGTGAGTACAATGGTAACAAAATAGTAAAGAAAAGTGACATTCTATAAAAATACTGGATTCACTCGGTGTAACTCGGCAGATTACCAAATGTTACAAGGTTAAAGCATTAGATGATTATAAAGCAAGATAAATCAAACTTATTCTACAAACTTTCCTTCAACTCTCAGTTAATGACTTAAACAAACAAATCAACGACAACTTTCATTGCTGGGAGATATTGTATGTCCTCGAACGAATGGACCATCTTTCATTGTGATGCTCATTAACTTGAACTGTCACTGCATCTATCGATGTCAATGGATGTAATAAACACTTTCGTGCAAAATAACATTCTTACCTAAAAGTTAAAACAAAAAAGAAAGATTCTTAAAATAAGTTGAAGTTCACAACCTAAAATTACACTCATTCTTAAGGGGAAAAAAACAATAAATTATCATTTAAATTTTACAAAACAATTAAGTGAAATAAATGGAAACCACTATCTCTAGCTATCTCGAAATATTTTCACGAAATTTCTCTTACTTCAGCACTTGAGTCTTCTTTGTCACTAAGAGATCCGCCTCGTCTTCACCCCGATTCACTAAAAAGTAGGCTTAAGCCGCCATGAATGAAGCTTCAAAAGAAGGAGAAAATGATCTTCCAAAAGACACACACACATGTCTCCTTTCTTTCCAATAGGATAAATACAAGTGTCCCTCATGGATTTGCAGCTGTAAAAATTCGTACAAGACAGTTGCACCAAATTGCCAACTCATTGTCCTTTGATCTTATCTATTTGACAGCTTTGAATGCGCCGACAATTCTAGACGCAATTCGGTAATAATCTTGTTTCTATGTGGCGACAACCAATCCGTACAACAGCTATCGTAACTAACTACCAGCTCATTGTCCTTTGATCTTATCCTGACAGCTGTTGACAGTTGTCAATGTGGAAGTAATTATTATTTCATTGCGCCCACATCATGTTCGGACAAAAGTTGTTGTAACTAATTGCTAGCTCATTATCCTTTGATCTTATCCTACAGCTGCCAATGCAGCGACAGTGATTGAACACAATCTAAGCAACGCTTATGCAGTGACATCCTAATACAACAATAGTCCTTGATGCAATAATAAGATGCTTTTACGGCGACATTAGCAGTATAGTGACAAAATAACAAAAAAATGACAGAAATAAGAAGAATTCAAGCAAAATAAACTGAGTTAGAAAATATACAAATAGTAAATTAAAAAAAATACAAGAAAGCATGCATGAGATATCAATATGAAGACAAATTAATTGATAAATAGATGAAAAATACTTGCTCTTTAAAGTACCATTAATTGGACCATTTATATAAAAAAAATCGCTCTTGACTTCTTTACCCTCAATCTTTTTAAATTGCAACTCCTTTTTCATATCTCATTCAAAAAAAAATTGAATATCATCAAAGTAAAAAATTTGGAACACTAAGTGTTCTAGACTCCTCTTCAAGGTTTAGTAAACAACATTTTAAGTGCTCACATGTTCTTTTTGATCATGTTTTTCACTAAAAAAATCTACTCATAAGGTGATGTGATGTTGACATCTAATTCATCATCTATACGAGAACAAGAAGTGAGTTAAAGCTTCAAAACATTTACTAACTTTTTTTGGGCAAGTATGAGTACGAGTCAAATGACAATGGTTGATGTTGGACTTTCATCCTTGATGCAACTAAGACTCTGCGAAATATATTTAAGTCATTTGTATCTCCACATTATCTAGGGTGAGCGTGTTTTGTCGATGTATTGCTTCTGTATGTGCGGTTCTAACATTCAATATATTAACACCCTAAATTCGGCCCAATTGATCTGTCTTAATCTTTTGGGATCAATTTGAATATTTTCAAAATATTATGGTTTAATTCAAAAATAATGAGACAGTTTAGTGATCTGTCAATGTAGTTTTACCAATGTTCCTTGTGTTTTAAAAATTTAAACCTTGAAATGGGACTATAGGGTTTAGGGTTTGGGTTACATTTTAAGCGGTTCTCTTACCATTCTGGCTAGCAGTAGATGTGCTACTCACTGAAAAACATTTTTATATAGGCTTCGAATACCATTTTTGCTTTCATCGTCCCAAAACTCTCAATCCTTTCAACTCCCCCGCCTTCTCATTACCAATACCATTGAAGCTCCGTCCACTGCCCTAAAACCCTGTTTGGTTTTCGGCTCGAACCCCTACTTTGTTTACTCCACTATCAAGTTCTAATCATCGTAACTAGAGGTGGCAAACGGTCATTCGAATTGGGTTCGATTTAAGTTAGGTTCGGTTTTGACTGCATTCGGTTTCAGTTCTGTTCGGGTTGGATCTGGTCTAGTTCAGTTTTAATTCGGGTTTATAGTGATTTGGGTTGGGTATCAGTCCGGATCGGGTCACACCGGTTCGGTTGATTTTCGGGTTGGGTATTTTCGGGTTAGGTCAAGATCGGTTCAATAGGAGATCGATATATTTCAGTCGGGTTTTCAGGCTAGATCAGTTTTTAGACCCATATATGGCTTTATAAAGCCAATATATTTGACTTTTTAGTGAGCTGTGCCACAATTCACATCAAATCTTTAATTATTTCTTTTAATGTCTTTTCTTTATTTCAGGTTGTCTTCAGTTCGAGTTACTTTCGGTTGGATGAAATCGGTTCGGATCCATTCGGTTCGGTTAAAAATCGGTTCGGGTCCGTTCAGTTCGGTTAAAAAATTGGACCGAGTCTATATCGGTTTAACTAAAAATCGGGTCGATTTCGATTTGATTTGTTTCGGGTTTTGAATCATTCTGTTCGAGTTGATATTAAGCCTCGGATCAGATAAAATTGATTCAGATCTCCGGTAAGTTCGCCACCTTTAGTCGTAACTTTGTGAGAGACTTTTCGACTTCTTTCAAAAATCCCATGCCGTCGTTAATAATTCAATGCTCACTGCTTACACTTCAGTGTTGGTATTCGTAGTTCGGTGCATCTTAATATACTCGCGTACCTATTTTTAGACCACTGTGTTACGAGGATGTATTGTTTTTAAAAGCATGAGTATTGAATTGTTATTATAATTTGCTTTGATTTCTGTTTCACTGAGTTTGAAAATCAACGTGTAGTGTTTCTGTACGTAGATTAAGTTGTACAAGTTTTTTTGTACAACACCAAAGATCGGATTAAGCGATGCAACTAAAATGTGTAATAATAATTTTCTCTTTGATTTTTGTGGTGACATGTATATAATCTGTGTATGACTTATCTTCTTTTGATTTGTAGAAATGATTGTAAGTGGTTTATGTTGTCTTAGAGATACATTAATTTCCTTAGTGATTAAGGATGCTCATATTACCTTATTTTGTATGGGTTTAAATCTCGCCATGAGAATGTAATACCTCTTTATTTAATCAAAAAAATCATTTAATATATTAGGTTTGGGTTCGTTTCCCAGCACCTTCAAAGCCGAACTTTTAGATCTGAAGGTCACATGTTCGATATTCGTTAATGTTTTATCGAATCCCATTGCAACCAACTTGTTGGAAGCGTCGGCGGGCACTCGATACAACTTATAACTCACACAATTTATTAATACGAACCAATACAAGAGTACAATTATTTTGACTCACACTAGCTGCTGCTAGTTTACACCACGCACACTAGCTTTGCTATGCTTCCTCTCGCTATTTTTTTCACACACGACCCACTCTTTGTTTCTTGTTTTTTTACTGTCACTTGCACTTGATATTTTCTCTTATATTTTCTTTTGTCGCCTCTCCTTTCTTAGTTGTTAAGGAGTCTTGATTGTTCTAGTTTGTTGCTACACTTGGAAGCTTATGATGTTGCCAACACATGTTTTCTTCAAGATGTTTCCAGATTATTCATTTACGCCATCTTAATCAAGTTTGATTTCTAACACTCCCCCTCAAACTTGATTCTTCATCCCTAGCTTTTCTTTTATTCTGTGAAATGTATTTGCTTTTAATGGCTTCGTAAAAATAGTTGCTAATATCTTTTGTCTTGCAATAGACTAGCTCCGCATTTTTGTTCTTCACATGCTCTTGTATGAAGTGATACTTTGTATCGATATGCTTGCTTCGACTATGGGAGACGAGATTCTTTGCGAGAGATATAGTGGACTTGTTGTCGACATAAATTGTAGTTGGTCCATCTTGTGCAAAATTTAGTTCGTCCAAAATATTCTTCAACCAAATTGCTTGACATGTGCACGCTACATCGACCATGTATTCTGCTTCACATATTGAGAGAGCTGTCGTTTGTTGCTTCTTTGATGACCATAAAAATACTGCGAAGCCGATATGGAATAGATATCCAGAAGTACTTTTTCTATCATTTATGTCTCCCCCATAATCACTATCGGAGTAACCAACTAACTTTGAATTTTGTGAATACGTGTAGAAAAACCATGATCAAACGTATATTTGACATATCTCAAAATTCTTTTTATAGCAATCCAATGATCTTGTTCTGGCTTCTCCATAAATCTGCTTACCAATCCCACAGCGTATGTTATGTCTGGTCGTGTGATAGTTAAATACCTTAAACTTCCAACGATGCTTTTAAAAAAATTTGGATTCACCGACTCTCTTGTTGAATCAACAATTAGTTTCATGCCTGTTTCAGCTGGAGTGGCTACCGACTTGCAATCTTTTATTTTGAATTTGTTTAAGATTTTCCGTGCGTACTCTAAGAAAGTATGACATCTCGCCAATATCTATCATTTCAAATTCTTTAGTCAGCTTTCTTGAAATCATGAAACATACCTGGGTTGTTTTCGGTGAAGATCATGTCGTCTACGTATAAGCACACGATCATGATATTACCATCTTTATTTTTCTTTGTATATAAGGTATCTTCGTATGAGCTCTTTATAAATCCATTTTCCTTGAAATATTCATCTATTCTTATGTTCCATGCTCTTGGTGCTTGCTTCAATCCATACAAAGCTTTCTTCAAGCAGTAGACCTTATCTTCATGTCCTTGTTTAATGTACCTGGGTGGTTGCTTGATATAAACTTCTTCTTCTAGGTAGCCATTTAGAAATGCCGACTTCACATCCATCTGATAAATCTTTCATTTGTTTTATGCTACAACTACTGTGAGAAGTTTGATAGTGTCGATCCTTGCCACTGGAGCGAATACTTCATCATAGTCTATTCTTTGTCTTTGTTTGTAGCCTTTGGCAACTAGTCTCGCCTTGTATTTCTCTACTTCTCCTTCTTTATTTGTCTTTGTTTTGTACACCCACTTGACTCCAATTGGATTATTTGTCTTCGTTTTGTTCTACTGCTGTTTGATGAAGACGATTCAGTCTGATTTTTTAGAGGACTTTGATCATCACATTGTTTATCTTGGTTGATGAAGTCATCATCGTTTTTATTTTCGTTAAAGAATAGTCCATCAACTTTCTTTTCTTCTGAGCTCCATCTCCAATGTTCCGCTTCATTGAACTCGGCATCTCTTGAAATTATCATCTTCTTGGTTAGTGGATTGTAGAGTCTGTAAGCCTTATTTCGTTCATCAGAGCCGATGAAAATGCATTTCTCTCATCTGTCATTGAGCTTCTTTCTTATCTGCTCGGGTACGTGGGCATATGCAATAGATCAAAAAATCTTGAGATGGCCAACTCCTGGTTTTTTACCGCTCCATGCTTCGTTCGACGTCATGTTTCTCACACATTTTGTTGGGCAACGATTTAACAGGTAAACTGCACATTGAACTGCTCTGGCATAAAATTTCTTGGTAGATGCTTACCTTTTACCATGCACCTTGCCATGTCGATAATAATGTGATTCTTTCTTTCTATGACTCCATTTTATTGAGGCGTGTATCTAACTGTCAACTAATGAATGATGCCATGCTCCTTACAAAAATCTTCAAATAACTTTATTGTATACTCGCCTCCTCTATTAGATCTGAGTATTTTTAAGTATTAGTTGCTTTGCTTTTCCACCATTGCTTTGAATTCATTGAACTTATCCAATGCTTTTGACTTTTGTTTTAAAACATATACCCAACACTTTCGGCTATAATCATCAATAAAAGTCAGGTAGTACCTATTTCCTCCAAGTGATGGTATGTCGAAAGGACCGACTATGGCAGTGTGGACTATCTCCAATGGTCTTCTAGCTCTCCAAGATTTTCCAACTTCAAAGCTTTGTTTGTGTTGTTTTCCTTTGATGCAGGCCTCACACCGTTGATTTGGAGGTTTGATTTATAGCAATCCGTTCAATATCTTTGCTTTTGACAATAACTTCAAGCTAGAAAATCCAAGATGCCCATACCTCAAGTGCCATAACCACGAATCGTTCTTGATTGTAGTCTTCATGCACTTTACTTCTCCTAACTCGATGTCAATAGTGAAGAGACGATTCTGTGTCATATTGAATTGGGCAACCAATTCTCCATTTCTATTCTTGATTGAAAGTGAGCGATTCTTCATCTGCACTTCATATCTTTTTTCTAGGAGTTGGCCAAGATTGATGATGTTGATTTTCATAGCTGGTAACATAATAAACATCTGATATGTATTTCTTTTCTCCATTTTTCCGCATAATCATAACTTTACCTTTGCCTTTGACCTTTGCGTGGAAGTCGTCACCAAAAACTACTCGTCCACAAATCGTTTCGTCCAACGCCACAAAAAAACTCCTTTCGACCATACATTTGATTAGTGGTAGAATTATCGAGATACCAAATATTTTCCTTTGATTGTTCATTTCCATTATAAGTGAGGAATACATGAGATTCTTCGGTGTTTTCTTCTTCAGATGTTGCTACAGTAATTCTTTCTTAATGCTTTGGAGCTAATCTACACTCGTAACTATAATGACCATAACAATTATAACATTGTACCTGAGATTTATCTCCTAGTTGATATCTGCCTCTTCCTCGACCTATATATCCTCATTCACGATTTGGTGATTGATAATTTTCATTTCATTGGTTGCTAACATATGAACGACCGCCAAGTCCATGTGTTCCTATTCCACGACATCCACCATAGTTTCCTCTGCCTTATGTGTAGCTGCTGCTAGCTCTACCTTCGTTGACGTGCAACTTTCTTTGAAGGACTTGCTCCAGATTTTCACTCTCTTCATTTAGCTTAATTTTCTGGTCATGGGCTTGGAGTGATCCCACAAGCTCATTGATAGTCATTTGAGTTAAATCTTTTGATTCTTCAATTGCAACGACCACGTAATCAAATTTTTGTACCAACGATCATAAAATTTTCTCCATCACTCTGACCTTGCCAAGTGTTTCTCCATTTCATTTCATTTCATTTGCTACGGCTCTCACGCGGTTAACATAGTCATCTATGTTTTCCGTGCCTTTCATTTTTAGCATCTCAGGTTCGGCTCTGAGCAATTGAAGACGTGCCTTTTTTTGCTTTCTCAATTCCTTGAAGTAATTTTTGTAGTATCTCCCATGCTTCTTTCACGGTTGTTGCTTCTGCAATTTTTTTAAAGGTAAATTCATCTACCGCTTGGAAAATGTAATGTAACGCCCTTTGGACTCTTTTACGAGCATCCTTTAGTGCTCTTTTCTATTATTTGGTTAGAGCTACTTCTGCTACTACATTTTCCGGCTCGGTGTATCCTTTTACAACGATGTCCCAACAATCTCGTGAACTGAGTAGTGCCTTCATTTGAATACTCCAGTTGCCATTATTTATCCTGGTCAATCTCGATATTTGGGGCTAGATCATGTGTTCCATCTTCTTGTAACATAAACTCGAACCAAACTCTGATACCACTTGTTGGAAGTGTCGGTGGGCACTCGATACAATTTATAACTCACACAATTTATTAATACGAACCAATACAAGATTATAATTATTTTGACTCACACTAGATGTTGCTAGTTTACACCACGCACACTAGCTTTGCTAAGCTTCCTCTCACTGTTTTTTTTTCACACACGACTCACTCTTTGTTTCTTGTTTTCTTGCTGTCACTTGCACTTGACATTTTCTCTTAAATCTTCTTTTGCCGCCTCTCCTTTCTTAGTTGTTAAGCAGTCTTAATTGTTCTAGTTTGTTGCTGCTACACTTGGAAGCTTATAATGTTGCCAACACATGTTTTTTTCTTCAAGATGTTTCCAGATTATTCATTTATGTCATCTTAATCAAGTTTGATTTCTAACACAACTTAACTTTAAGCAAAACTAAAAATAATAATTTGTGTTTGGTTTAAATCAGAAGAAAATGCATTTTCAAACCATATTGTTATAGTATTCGATGCTAAATTTTGGCGTGATAATGTTTTTAATCTAAAAACACGTCTTACAAATCATAGTTGAAGTTTGAAATGTGTTCATGTAAGTTTGGATATCATTAGAACAAGTTTAAAAAGGATGATTTTTATGTATTTATACACATTGGTTTTGAAACCAAAATCCTGATTCCAAAACTGGTGATTTCATATGGTTTAAAGGTTTAGAAATTAGATTTTGATATCGAAACTGACCCCTAAATTTTAAAACTTTGTATGTTAGCCATGAGAGTTTTTAACGACGCTAAAAAGTGTTGTTATATGACTAAAAAACCATCGTTAAAGACCCGTTTTGTTGTAGTGAAGGAGTAATTGAGTTTCGTAATTAGAGTTGGGTCATCGTCGTTTACAAGACTATCAAAGAATAAAATAGTTGGAAGCCAATTAAATTATCACGGGATGACCCATGTATTTCACATCTTTTTTTTTTGCAGATGATCTTATATTATTTGCGGAAGCTTCGATAGACCAACTTTGAGTGATTCATAAAGTTCTCCCGGATTTATGCAACTACTCTGGTCCTAAGGTCAGTATAGCAAAAACTCATATGTTATTCTCAAAGAATGTTGATCCTACTCTTCGCCAATATATAAGTCATACAATTGGCTTAAAAAAGGTGGCGGATTTGGGGATGTGTTTGGGTGTTCTCTTATTGCATAAGAGGGTGTCCAAAGCCACCTATCAATATGTTGTGCAGAAGGTCCGTGATAATTAATAGGTTGGAACGTGAAAAATCTGTCGCTTGTTGGTAGAATAACATTGGCAAAATCTATGTTGGCAGCTATACTAACCTATGCTATGCAATGAGTTCTCCTCCCGAAGAGCATTTGTTTGGAGATAGAAAGAATCAAACATTTTATATAGGGTGACAATGTTAAGAAAGTGGGGTTACCTTTGGTAAAATGGGAAATTATATGTAAATCTATCCCCGAGGGTGGTCTTTGTGTGAAAAGAATTAACATTCAGAATGAAGCGCTATTAATGAAAGTCGATTTCTACTTACTAGCAAAACCTGAAAAGCCATGAGTTCAAGTCTTACGTTCTAAATACAAATGGAATGGATGAGTGTCGGAAAACATTCATTGCAGATGTTCATCTTGTTTATGGCAGGGCCTTTCGAAAATTTAGGATGATGTCTTAGAGGGGATGACATGGAACATTGGTAATGGTACTAACGTTAAGTTTTGGTTGGATCTTGGGATGTAGAAAGTTGACCCAACCTGAAAACTAGACTAAAACCTGCTCGAGTCAGAACCTGGTTTGACCCGAGGTTGCGATGACCCGAAACCGATTTGTAACCAACTGTTATTGACCCGAACCCGAGTTGGACCTATTATTGTAGTAACCGAACCCGACCTGCATCCATCTAAGAACGACCGGAACCCGAATTGAACCTATTACTATGGACCCGAAACTCGACCTGCACCCGACTAAAATGAACCCGAACCCAAGACTAACCTGGTAGATAACCAATATCATCCGACTGAATTGACTCGAGATCTGGTTTTACCCGACCTGTTTTGAACCCAACTTGTTAATTGACCCGACTTGTTTTGAACTCGACCTGTTGTTGACCTGAACTGCTTGATATTTACCTGACATGTAATTCTAATTGAGGAAGTCTATGATCTGATGAATTTAAAGTGTTGAGAAATGTAAAGCATTAAGTGTAGATAAATATAAACTATTAACTTTTAAATCAATTTCAAGTGTTAAATAATCTTATATATATATACATATATAATCAATTATATATATATATATATATATATATAAGTAAAGATTGGATTTATATATTCATTTGACACTACTAAATTTAAAATTTTGTTAAATAATTCAATGCTTAGTAATAATTCAATATACTTAGTAATAGTAGTAACTCATTCAATATAAATAATTTTTCAAGTTAATAAGAATTAACATAATTAAATTTATTTTTAATGACATGTTATATTATGCTTCTATTTTTACACATAAAAGACAATCATTTTTAATTATCTTTTGGGTAAAGTACACCATAACTTGAATGAAATTGTCTTTTTTTCTTCTTATTAACTTAACTTGACAAAAAAATATTGGGGAAGAATAGAAACTCTTTGTTGATTACTTGATTTGATAAGAACCAAATGTAAGTAAACTTATAAATGAATAAAACAGAAATTTATTACAACTTAAGATTGGAAACTCTTTGTTGATTACTTGATTTGATAAGAACCAAATGTAAGTAAACTTATAAATAAATAAAACAAAAGTTTATTACAACTTAAAAATGTATTACACTAAGTATTAGATAACAAATGTACAAACTAAAATTGAAAAACAAGATAATACTGAATTGATTACAACTTATAGTTTTGTTGTGTGAAAATTTAAGTTCTCAGATCTTATAGCAAAGTTTTACGAGGCTAAATGCTCGACTTTGCTACCAGAAATTTCCTCATCGAGCTCTCAAAAGATCTAAAGGCTACCATCATGGTTAAATTATGGGTAAATTCTTAGCTAATAAACCAGTATAATTAAACCAAGGGCAACTACTTAGATAAGAAAAAATATATAAATCAACCAACAATCAGCAACAACCAGCAAACAGCAACAGACAACAATCAACAACACCATCAACATTAAGTCAGTAACTCATATTAACAAAAAATTTAGTCCTTAAATATGAATAAAATAGTGACCATTATTCATCCAGAACAATCAGTCCATAGATATAGGATAAAACAACTTAAATTCACTCCAAAGTTAACTTATACCATAAGAAATGAATAGAAATATTAATAGAAACAGACAACTTAAATTCAGTCCACATAAAGTTAACTTATACCATAAGCATTAATAGAAACAGTCCATAGATATAAGATAAAACAACTTATAACTTGAATAGAAATAGTCCAAAGTTAAGCAAATGAATAGAACAATCCCTAAAAATGAATAAAACAGTGACAATTATTCATCCAGGACAAACAATCCATAGACATAGGATAAAACAACTTAAATTCAGTCCAATGTTAACTTATACCATAAGCAAATGAATAGAAACATACAACTTAAATTCAGTCCATATAAAGTTAACTTATACCATAAGCATTAATAGAAATAGTCCATAGATATGAGATAAAATAACTTATAACACGAATAGAAACAGTCCAAAGTTAAGCAAATGAAGAAAACACGAATAGAAAATATAAGAACTAATATGCTTAAATTTAGATAATAGAAAAGAAGAATACTTGTTTTTACATCACAATTCACTACTTAACTGACCCCCTAAGCATTAATGTGCTTGCTTGCTGTGAAGGAACCCTACAAAAGAAAACAGAATCACAAACCATTTTGAAAAATTAATAAACATTAAAAATTAGAAAACTAATTTAAATGTTTTATCTTAAACGAGAAGTGAATATTCACCAAGACTAGAGACTGAAGAATTTATGCAAGAGTTTAGCCCTCAACGTTTTTAGGCAGGAGTGTAGCCCTCAACTTGTTCAAAATCCAACCCCATGCTAAATGAAGATTCGGAAGCAACTGAAGTGATTGGAATGACTAAAACATCTCTCGCCATGTGCGAAAGTACGAGAAAAGAAATAATTTATGCTTTCCAATACTCTAAAATATCAAACTCAGCATCTTCAGTACAAGAGAGAAGAGGCAAATTAATGTAGGAGTCAACATCAAATTTTTCACTCCTAGAAACAACTAAATTGGCATCAAAGTTCTAACATGAAACAAGATAAAGAGTTTAATTAATAAACTGTAAAAATAGAAACCTAAGTGAACTTTAAGAAAATAAAAACTAACCTGAAATAGATTAGATTTTTTAAACGTTCGAGGTCAAATAAAACTTGACACACTTGTACTTTGACATGAGTTACTTAGGACAGAAGAATTAGAAGAACAACAAAGTATAAATTTTGAATAATATATATATATATATATATATATATATATATATAAATTAACAAATTCATTGCAAACAAAATTTACCCTCCTTTCAACCTCATCCTCAACATAGAGGACACTGCACAAGTCCTTCAAAAGTTATATTTTATATCGAGGATCAAGAAAAAACATTAAAAGAGAGAATCATTGAGTGACCAGACCAATATTTCTCATATAATTTAAGCATGGGTCCTGCCATTGCAGAAATGCCCTCCCAAGAATCATTGTGATCATCACACAACTTCTCAATGGCAACAATATTAGCCAAGTACAAGTTAGAAGTAGGATACTTAGATCCCGAGAACAAAGTAGTAATTTCAAAAAAATGGCTCAAGGAAATCGCAGATTAATTGAGCAGTTTCCCACTCATCCTCACTAATTATATCCAAATTATTTTCCCTATTAACAAACAAGTTAATAGTCAATTTAGCATCAATTGTCGTACAAAGCATTGAGTAAGTAGAGTTTCATCGAGTAGAAACATCCAATATCAACTTACCACAAAAAGAACCACAATCTTTAACAGCCAATTCAAAGCTACAGAGCCTAGCATCGGAATAATCAATAAACTTAACTATTTCGAGCAATTTAATAACATAAGAGTCAATTATCTTCAAACCTTTTTGAACTATCAAGTTCAAAATATGAGTAGCACACCTTATATAAAAATACTTACCATTGCATAGAATGAGAGAAATGGCATGCAAATCATCTTTGAGTCGTTTAACCATTCTCTCATTTGTAGAAGCATTATCAAGTGTTATGATAAAAGCTTTTTTCAAGACCCCACTCACATAACATTTTTTCACAAACTTATAAATAGACTCACCATCACGGGGTGGGGGAAAACGACAAAAATTCAGTATTTATGACTGAAGTTTCTAGTTATTATCAACATAATGTGCAGTCAGAGTAAAATAAGAACGTGAAGTGCAAGCAAACCATTCATCACGTGTAAAACATATACGACTTAAAACA
The DNA here is from genome assembly GCA_030270665.1 of Hibiscus trionum. Classification (NCBI taxonomy): domain Eukaryota; kingdom Viridiplantae; phylum Streptophyta; class Magnoliopsida; order Malvales; family Malvaceae; genus Hibiscus; species Hibiscus trionum. Next base: position 26,073,953 of record BSYR01000011.1, read on the forward strand.
TTATGCATTAAATCAAGTAGCAATTTTTTATGTTTCTCATGCTTTAACATGCAATTCTTAGTAATAGTATACCTCGAAATATCCTTCATATTAGGATTTAGATACTGATGCAAAGCCCTAAAATTTTCATGTTCAACAACACTCAAAGCATAACCATGACACATAATAGACTCAACAAATAATTCACATTATCTTTTCTGATCAAAAGAACTTTTCATACTACTATTAAGATTAGTAGGAAGAAAATCTTTGTAAGATTGACATTTTTCAGTATGCCTTTTAGGGTTAGATGTACCTATATAAAAATTTTCTTTATAGCTTTTGGTTTTGCAATACTTGCATTATGCAAAAACACCTTTTGGAAGCTTAAAGAAGGTATAATGATCCCAAACGGGAGAAGTTCTTCTCCCAAATTCCCCTAAATTTGCAATTGTAGCCCTCCCCTAAATTGTTTCAGACAGTTGATCATTTACATCCCCTTTAAACAAACAAACAAACATGTATTAGTGATCGACAAAAATAAATTTTGAAATTTAAAAAATGAGATGAATATACCTCTTTTAGATTGTTGGTTATTTTGACCTCTTAGTAGGTCTGCTACACAACACAAGACAAAATAAGTTACAAGATTAGTAAGAAATTATATAACAGTATAAACAAAAAACAAGTAAATCACTAAATAATTACATCTTTCACCATGATAGTCCAACTCATAAGAAAAAGCATCCATAATTGTGCTAAAAACTGAAAAGAAAACATTGTTATTTATTGTTAGAGACTGAAAAGGACAATGAACATGTATGTACAAAGAAAAACAAAATAGAGAACATATAACCATAAACCAGACATTTAAACATGTATGTACAAAGAAAAATAGAACAAAGAACAAATATACAAAGCAACATAGAATATATAACCATAAACCAGACATTTAAACATGTATGTACAAAGAAAAATAGAACAGACAACATATATACAAAGCAACAGAGAACAAAGATTTAATCCTTGTACGTGGCATTGTTAAACCAGTTCACGATGTCCTTTAGAAACCTCTTTTGACACCAGTAGCCTCGCAGAACGAGATGTCCAGCCGATATACTCGAATTAAATCAACAAAACAGAGAACATATAACCATAAATCAGGCATTTAAACATGTATGTACAAAGAAAAACAAAACAGACAACAAATAAACAAAGAAACAGAGAACAAAGATTTAATCCTTGTACGTGGCGTTGTTAAACCAGTTCACGAGGTCCTTTAGAAACCTCCTTTGACACCAGTAGCCTCGCAGAACGGGATGTCCAACCGATATACTCAGATTAAACCAACAGAACAAAGAACATAAAACCATAAACCAGGCATTTAAACATGTATGTAAAACGAAAAACAGAACATACAACATATATAAAAATAACAAAAGACAAATCTTTAATCTTTGTACGTGCCATTGTTAAACCAGTTCACGAGGTTCTAAACTATTCACGAGGTCCTTTAGAAACCTCTTTTAACACCAGTAGCCTCACAGAACGGGATGACCACTCGATATACTTGGATTTAACCAATAGAACAAAGAATATATAACCATAAATCAGACACTTAAACATGTATGTACGAAGAAAAATAGAACAGACAACATATATATACAAAGCAACAAAGAACAAAGGTTTAATCCTTGTACGTGGCATTGTTAAACCAGTTCACGAGGTCCTTTAGAAACCTCCTTTGACACCAGTAGCCTCGCAGAACGGGATGTTCAGCCGATATACTCAGATTAAACCAACAGAACAGAGAACATATAACCATAAACCAGGCATTAAAACATGTATGTACAAAGAAAAAATAGAACAATCAACATATATACAAAGCAATAGAGAACAAAGGTTTAATCCTTGTACGTGGCATTGTTAAACCAGTTCACGAGGTTCTTAAAAAATCTCCTTTGATGACAGTAGCCTCACAAAACGGGATGTCCATCCGATATACTCGAATTAAACCAACAAAACAGAGAACATATAACCATAAATCAGGCATTTAAACATATATGTACTGTACACATCAAATTTTTATTTCATTGAATATTAAAACAAACCCAAAGCCCAAACAAATTGAACCTAACTTTAACCCTAAATTTCTTGAACTATAACTGCTGCTAAAATAGGTTGTCCTTTTTCGATTAGGACTCTACCACTCCATGGTTAATCCCTAAAATCCAGCCACAATACACCATATTAAAAAAACAGTCAAAAAATCTGAATATTATCTTTTGAAGTTTGTATTCAACTAAAACACTACCCACATCCCTATACCCCTAAAAACCGGGCCTTTCCCTCACATCCATAATCAAATCTGAACCCTATATAAACCCCCATCCATCATCGTTTGGGGGGAGGAACCCTAGAAAAATCGAAAAGGCAACAATAAGTAAAGTATCAGTGTTGAAGTTGGAAGAAAAAATAGAAACGAAACATCACCTACTCTTTTCTGGTGACCGAAATTTCATTATCCAAATCCTAACGGTGGAAGAGCCTACAACGACCCCGAGACCAATATACTCCAAGAAAAATACGATCCAACATCGAATTTCAAAGTTTGAGCAAGGTATTTTTCGGGATTCTTCTTTTTGTTGTGAAATTTCAAAATCAAAGATAAGAAAAGGGTGTTTTAGAGCTTTCATTTTCTGGTTTGATCGTCGCCAGGGTGAGTGTGTAGTGATGGCCGGTGTGTGCTTGTGTGAGAGATGAGATGCAAATTTTGTTTATATTTGATACAAAGGACCAACACTTTTTTTTGGTTTCATTCGAAACTCAACGAGGAAGACAAAGTAATAAAAGGGGTACTCGACCCATTACTCTTTCTGTTGTGTTGTTTAGTCGTGTTGTAAAACTAATGAATCGATTTTGATATAACAAAGGATTTAAGGACTAAATTGAAAAAGAGAAAATAAATTTTTAAGTCCTCAAAACTTCCCAAAATCTCTAAGCAAAATGGTCTAAGTCAAAACTAATGTTTACCAATGTTTATGAAAAATTTTCTAAGTGTTTTCCAAGTCAAAATAGTGATTTTCGAGTTACCATTTCAAAACGGCCCTTAGGCGTTTCGGAGCGTTTTGAAACTGTTAACATGTGTTTCAGAACAAGCCTTCCCGTTTTGATACGGGTGTATCGAAACAAGTCCCTATGTTTCGAAACGGATGAAGAACAACGGAATGGGTTGAACTGTTTTGATACAGCAGTATCGAAACGACCTCAAACGTTTCGAAACAATTTTCAAACTTGGATTCAAAAATATGATCGTTGTAAGTTTTATAACTGATTTTTGGAAAACAGTTAAGGTGTATCAAAACGTTTAAGCCGTTTTGATACGGGTTTTGGCAGAGGCAAAATGTTTGGAAACGGGCTCTTAATGTATTGAAACGATCGGGTCTTTTTTGATACGGTCTCTTAATTACACCCAACGACTATTTCTATTTTGGTCTATTTCGAAACAGGTACATGTGTTTCGAAACGGGTAGTTGCAGAAGTGCATTTAATGTGGGAGTCCTAAAAGCATCAGCAACAACAATTGAGCCTAAAAGAAACATTCCAACATCAAATTCAAGCTCTAGAGCAAAAATTCCCATATCTTTGTTAAACCCCAATTGTGGTTCACTGTAATTCCTATCTTTTTTATTCAATTGGGTTGAGTGCTTGTAAATTAGGCAACATTTGTATTGTGAGATACTTTTCTTTTGCCTTAGTCTTCTTTGTTACCTTGTGAGAGGGTTTGGTCAATTTTGGGTAGAAAATTGACCACTTTTGTAAAGGTTTCCTCCTAAGCCTAGAAAAGGGAAAGATCAACTAGTGGAGTTGTTGGAAAACCCTTAGTGGGAGCTAAGGTAGTGGATGTAGAGTTCAATTGGAACTTGAACTACTTTAAGTGCCTTGTCTTGAAATTTTTAATTTACCACTTCACCACCAAACCTTTCAAAAATCCAATTCACCCCCTCTTGGCTTAAATCGATTCAACGATCCACTCAACAATTGGTATCAGGTCCTACCTTTTTTGAAGGATTAACAACCACAAGAGGAGTTCCTAGGAGAGTGTGATCAAGTCTGAAGTCAAGCCATGGCATCTACCTCAACCTTCAACCATTACGAGTCACAATCCACCAATAAACCACCTTTCTTCAATAGGGACAACTACCCATATTGGAAGAATAAGATGCGTCTCTTCATCAAGTTCATCGATTTTATGGTTTGGGATGTAGTGGAAAAAGGACCTTACATTTCGATAAAAAGAAACGATGAAGGAAGACTAATCCCGAAGGTGAAGCCGGAGATGACCGAGGAAGATAGACGAAGGATGCAAGTCAACAACAAAGCTCTACACATTATATTTTGTGCACTTGGTCCGGATATCTACTCGAAGGTTTCATATATCGAGAGCACATAAGAAGTGTGGGACACTTTAGAGATGACTTATGAAGGTACTAGCAACGTGAAGGAGACGAAGATCGGGTTAATAAATTTGAGCTATGAAAATTTCAAGATGGACCCCAATGAGAGCATCTAAAAGATGTTTGATCGTTTTTCTATCATCGTCAACGGTCTTAAAGGATTCGGTGAAGTGATTCTCGAAGATAAGCTAGTAAGGAAGCTTCTATATTCTCTCCCGGAGTCTTGGGATGGTAAAAGAACCGCCATCATTAAAGCTAAGAATTTGAAGACATTAAAGCTTGATGAGCTCGTTGGTTCTCTCCTTACTCATGAGATTATGAAACAAGGAAGAGAAGAAGAAAAGAAGAAGGAAGAGAGAAGAATAGAGAAGCACGAGGTGGAAAAGAAGAAGAAGCTAGGAGTTGCTCTCAAAGCCTCTCTACAATAGGAGAGCTCTTTTAGTGAGTTGGAAGACTTTGAGGAGTTGTCTATGACAGCCAAACGATTCTCACGGTTCATGAAGTCCAACCAAGGGAAGAAGTTTCAAAGAATGATGGAGTTCAAGAACAAAAACAAAGAAGAAGAAAAGGATCCGATCATTTTCTTTGAGTGCAAGAAGCCGGGTCACATATGTTTCGATTGCCCTCAACTCAAGAAGAAGTGATTTAAGAAGAAGAATAAGCTTAAAGCTAAGCTTGCTACTTGGAGTGATGAGGAGTCATCCAAGGATGAGAAACATGAAGTGGCTAACCTTTGTCTCATGGCTCTTGAGGAGGATTCTGTGGTAACCTCTGACTCATCTTGATTTGACTTCACATTTGATGAATTGCATGGTGCATATGATGAGTTACAAGAGGCGTATGATGAGTTAGTAGAGAAATATAATGAGTCCATTTTGAAAAACAAAAAGGTCATTTCAGATTTAAAAGCTCAAAACGATTTACTCTCTAAAGCTAACTCGGATTTTGAGAAAAAGGTTTTAAGTTTACAAGATGATTTAAAATTTTTTGAACAAGAAAATATTGATTTAAATAACCTTCTTTCTCATTGTAATGATGAACACCAAAAGTTGGTGAATGAGCTCAAAAATTCTTTCAAAAATGTTGGTTCTTCAAGGGTTGAAGAAGGTGAAATCTTCAAAAACAATCTTTGTAAAAAGAAAGAATTTTAACTACAAAGTGGCTCCAATAGGCATAATAGAAGTAAAAAGATTAGAAGCATATGAGTTCCTAAGAAACTTGTAAAATCTAATAATATTATTGCCATGTCACATTGGATTCCTAAGGGAACCAAGGTTTTGAGAGCTAACACTCATGGACCCAAAATGATTTAGGTACCAAAAATCAAAGTTTAACTCGTTGTTTGTAGGGGGAGCATTGCTACAAGGCCAAATCACAAAGTCAAAATTCGTGGTACCTTGATAGTTGATGCTCAAGGCACATGATCGGAGACAAGAGTCGATTCATGGAATTAAAGCCAAAAAGTGGAGGAGTAGTAACATTTGGTGACAACTCCAAATACCACATTAAAGGTATTGGCTCCATAGGTAATCACTCTTTTATACTTATTGAAAATGTTTTGTATGTCAATGCTCTAAAACATAACTTGTTGAGTATAAGTCAACTTTGTGATAAAGGGTTTAATGTAATGTTTGATGTAAACGGGTGTAGAATTGTTAGCATTAAATCTAACAAAACAATGCTCATTGGTCATCGCATAGGCAATATATATATGGTGCATCTAGATGACATTCATACATACCATGCATGCTTAGTTGCACAAAATGAAAATGATGCATGGTTATGGCATAGGAAACTAGGACATGCTAGCATTAGTGTTTTGGAAAAATTAGTTTCCCTTAATTTAGTTAGAGGCTTACCTAAGCTCAAGTTCTCATTAGATAAAATTTGTGATGTATGTGCTAAAGGTAAACAACATAGAGCCTCTTTTACATTCATTAATAATGTTTCTACAAGTAGGTGTTTGCAATTGATCCATATGGATCTCTTTGGGCCAATTAAGACTACTAGCTTGGGTGGGAAATCATATGCATTTATACTTGTTGATGATTACTCTAGAAATACTTGGGTTCTCTTTTTAAGAACCAAAGATGAGGCTTTAGAAAACTTCATCACATTTTCAAAAATAACCCAAAATGACCTTGAACTTAAAATTTCACATGTTGGAAGTGATCATGGTACCAAATTTCAAAATATGGGTTTTGATGATTTTTGTAATGAAAATGGGATTAGCCATAATTTTTCGGCTCCTCAAACTCCTCAACAAAATGGGGTAGTTGAGAGGAAAAATAGAACTTTAGAAGAAATGGCTAGGACTATGCTTTTTTGAAAACAATTTACCTAAGTATTTTTGGGCGGAAGCCACTAACACCGCTTGCTATATTATAAACCATGTAATGATTAGGCATATTTTGAAGAAAACTACTTGTGAGATTTTAAAATCTAAAAAGCCTACCATTAGCTATTTTCATCCTTTTGGTTGCAAGTGTTTTGTTTTAAACAATGGAAAAGATAATTTAGGTAAATTTGATGCAAAGAGTGATGAAGCTATTTTTCTAGGTTACTCTTTAAACTCTAAAGCCTATCGTGTGTTTAAAAAAGAACTTTAGTTGTAGAGGAATCTATTCATGTGGTTTTCGATGATAACCTCCTTCCGAGGAAGGATTCTTGTGATGATGATGATGATGTAGGGATCATTGAAGCCAATGATTGTGGAGAATCATCAAAGGTGAATGAGATTCCAAGCAAAGAGGAAGAAGCACCAGAACCGCCTCTAGAAGCATTGCAAGACATGTCTCTTGAGGAAAAGGAAGTGAGCTACCCAAGGGAGTACAACTATGTCAAGGGTGGTGAGATCTTGGGTGATTCATCCAATGGGGTAACTACTCGCTCTTCTCTTAAAATGCTTAATCATGTTGCATTTATCTCATGCATTGAGCCTAAGAATGTTAAAGAAGCATTAAAAGATGACTTTTGGATTATGGCCATGCAAGATGAGTTAAATCAATTTGAAATAAGTAAAGTGTGGACATTAGTTGATATGCCTGGAAATAAATCTACTATAGGAACTAAATGGGTCTTTAGAAACAAACTAGATGAGAGTGGTAACATAGTGAGGAACAAGACTAGGCTTGTCTCTCAAGGTTACACTCAAGAAGAGGGAATTGATTTTGATGAAACTTATGCACCCGTAGCTAGAATGGAAGACATTAGGATGCTACTTGCATTTGCATGTTATCATTATTTCAAGCTTTTTCAAATGGGTGTCAAAAGTGCGTTTTAAACAGTTTCATAAACGAAGAAGTGTATGTGAAACAACTGCCGGATTTTGAAGATCCTATTTTTCCAAACCAAGTTTTTAAATTGTCAAAAGCTTTATATGGTTTAAAACAAGCTCCTAGAGCTTGGTATGAAAGATTATCAAGTTTTCTAGTTGGAAAAGGTTTTGAAAAAGGAAAGGTGGACACAACACTTTTTATTAAAAACAATGGAAAAGATATCTTAGTAGTTCAAATTTATGTTGATGATATTATATTTAGTTCTACTAATGAGTTGCTTTGTCAAGATTTTTCTAAGTTGATGCAAGGTGAATTTGAAATGAGCATGATGAGGGAGCTCTCATTCTTTTTGGGACTCCAAATTAAACAAATGAATGATGACATCTTCATCAATCAAGCTACGTACATCAAGGATATTCTCAAGAAGTTTGGCTTGGAGCAAGCAAAGCCTCAAGCTACACCAATGAGCTCATCCACAAAGCTTGACAAAGATGAAGGAGGTAAGTGTGTTGACTCTAAGCTCTATCGCTCTATGATTGGATCTTTGCTTTACCTTACCGCAAGTAGACTGTATATATTGTTTAGTGTTTGCTTGTGTGCTAGGTTCCAAGCTATTCCTAGAGAGTCTCACCTTATAGTCGTGAAAAGGATCTTTAGATACCTTAGAGATAATCCTTGTTTAGTTCTTTGGTACCCTAGAGACTCAACCTTTAACCCTCGTGCTTATTCGGATGCAGATTACGGGGGTTGTAAAATAGATAAGAAAAGTACTTCCAGCACTTGCCAATTCCTAGGTAGTATGCTCATATCTTGGCTCTCTAAGAAACAAAATAGTGTAGCTCTATCTACCACTGAAGCCGAGTACATATCCTTAGGGAGTTGTTGTGCTCAAGTCCTTTGGATGAAACGACAACTCTTAGACTATGGAATTAAGGTAGACATCATACCCCTTAAGTGTGATAACACTAGTGCCATATGTCTTACCAAAAATATCATCCAACACTCTAGAACCAAACACATAGAAATAAGACATCATTTCATTAGAGATCATGTCCTTAAGGAAGATGTTGTTTTAGAGTATTTCGACACCTTAAATCAATTAGCGGACATCTTTACCAAACCACTAGATAAAGAGCGTTTTTGGTCCCTTAGGAGAGAGTTAGGTCTCACAAGCCTATCTTGACCTTTTAGGACCATTTGTACTTAAACTTGCTTGAATTCTTGTTAAATGCCATGCTTATGTGTTTTGATCCTAATTTCATCCATGCTTATAGTTAGGGGGAGTATGTTTGTGTTTTGATATGTTTTACTTGCTCATTCATATCATTCATGCATCTAGGATCTATTAAATATTCAGTTTTTCTGCAATTTAGAGCCTCATCTGCACTTCCAAGCCTATTGGTATCGAAACGGGTCACCCTATTTCGATACTGGTGCCTTCTAAGAACAAAAATGGACATAAGTGTTTCGAAACATCCCAAAGGGTTTCGAAACGATTTGGTTTTGCCAGAACAAGTATCGAAACAACCCCAATGCGTTTCGATATGGGAAACCTCTTGGGCTTCGATACAGTCAAACCTGTACTGAAACGATCAGCTTGTTTCGAAACGATCATAGATGTTTCGGTACGCCTGCTTCGAAACGCTTTCTCCTGTTTCAAAACGCGTATCCAGAAAGCCTATTTTAAAGGGTTTTAAATGCTCAAAACTCCCTTTTTATCAAACTCTCACAAACCCTAAAAACCCTAAAACGATTTCCTCTATAAAAACCCTCCAAACCTTCTTGTTTTTCATCAAATCTTGAGGGCTTTTACTCCTAAACAAAAATCTAAGCAAGCTTCAACAATTTGGTGCAATTTTATCCATCAATTCGTCCAAAATCCCTTTTTTAAGGTATTTTCTATCTTTTTCTTTTGATTTCATTCAAATCTTAAGTTAGAAAATTATAGTTTTGTATAGAATACATGTTTTATACTATGGTTTTTCAAAATCTTGTAAATTTTTTTTCAAAATCTCAAAAAAAATTATTCGAATATATTATATTTTAATCGTATTTTTTTAACACAGTTTTCAACTTTTTTTCTTTTATGTATATACTTTCAAAGTGTTTTTCAAACCTTAATGGGATTTTTATTGGATCGAATTAGGATTTAAATGCATACACTCAAAATTTCTTGCTTGCTTTGTTTTTAGGTGTTTTTCAATGGAATCTAAGAAACGAAAGACTGAAGGGGGTGAAGGTTCGAACCAAAACGACATGTGTCCAAACCTTATCCTCCTCTATTCCAAAAGTCATAGGAATCAAAATGCTAAGGAACGCTTTAATATCCTTCAAGATTTCGTTATTTAAAGAGAGAGAGTCATGGACATGGATTTCCTTGACTTCGAGCATTTCCTCTTTCGTTACCTTCCTCTCTTGCAAAAATGGAGTTTCTTAGCCTTCTTGCGCATTACTGACATCGTCTACAAGAACATGGCTTTGCTCTTTTATTCCAATGTCTTTCTCATCAACATTGAGGATTGTTCCGAGGTCATAGCCATTGAGTCTTACCTATTGGGTAAGAAGATCCGTGTTGATCCATCCGTCTTAGAAAACATCATTGGGCTAAAAGATGAGGGTATTGAGGATGAAAATCACTTTGGAGCTCATACCGGATCGGTTCTTACCTTGGATGTCCATGACCGTTTCTTACATTTGATTATCTCTTGGTTTATTCGCCCATCCAGAGGTAAATTTGCCCACATCCACCAAGTCGATCACTTTTGGCTCGAGTGTTTTCGTCAAGCACAACAACTGAATTTGGTGAAGATCATGTTTGCCGAGATGGTCCATCAAGTGAGGCATTGTCTATCGGACTCCATCACCTCCTTCACTTATGGGACAATGTTGAGCTACATATTTGTTAAACTTAGTCTAGATTGCTCATATGATTCTCCAGAACCCCAAAAGAAAAAGATTGGTGAATCTTCTCTTATGAGATCCGGGTTTCATTACACTCTTGGTCATTGGGTTCGTGTTGATAGGAGAGCTCAAGCACCTCAAGATGAGCCTCAACCTCAAGCTCCGGCTCCCGTTGTGGCTCCCAAGAATGATGCTCTTATGACCTTTCTTACCGAGAGGTTCACCACGATGGAAACGACCATGGTTTCGGGTTTTGGTGCTATCAACACTCGCTTGAAATCCTTGGAGGATCATGTTCTTGGGAATGAAAATCATCTTAAAGCTCTTGAGAATCAACAAACATCCATGGATCTTTCCTTCTCCACCTTCTATGGAGATTGAAGGCGTTTTTGCCAAGATCAAGCAAAGGATGATTTTATGGATGACGTTGGAGATGATGATGGTGATGATGCACCCTAGGATCATTGCATATCATATTATTATGTCATATTAGGATTAAGTTTGCACCTATTTATGTTTTTATCTTTAAGACTTATGCTTTGATTATTTGTTTTTAGGATTGAGTTTGAACTTAAATGCTTTGAATATTTATGCTTTTGATGTTGTTTCTTGAACTTCAATGATATCTATGATATTATGTTGTTTGGTTTATTCCTTATGACTCCTTTATTCTCTTATTAGAATTGCTTATATTTTTTGATCTAACAAAAAGGGAGAGAATATTCTAAGATCCTAAGTGTTTTTAAGTTGGTTTTGAGTTTCAAATTCTTTAATTTTAAATCCTCTCAAAACTTTTAAACCTATCTTAAATTGAGGGAGAGTTAAAAAATTTCAAAGATTTCAAAACACTTAAAACTTTAAACTTGGTTTTCTTATATCAAAAAGGGGGAGATTGTAAAACTAATGAATTGATTTTGATATAACAAAGGATTTAAGGACTAAATTGAAAAAGAGAAAATAATTTTTTAAGTCCTCAAAACTTCCCAAAATCTCTAAGCAAAATGGTCCAAGTCAAAACCAATGTTTATGAAAATTTTCTAAGTGTTTTCCAAGTCAAAACAATGATTTTTGAGTCACCGTTTCGAAACGGCCCTTAGGCGTTTCAGAATGTTTTGAAACTATTAACATTTGTTTCGGAACAAGCCTTCCCGTTTCGATATGGGTGTATCGAAACATATCCCTATGTTTTGAAACGGATGAAGAACAACGGAACGGGTTGAACCGTTTCGATACGGCAGTATCGAAAAAACCTCAAACATTTCGAAACGATTTCAAACTTGGATTCAAAAATATGACTGTTGCAAGTTTTATAACTGATTTTCGGAAAACGGTTAAGGTGTATAGAAACGATTTAAACCGTTTCGATACGGGTTTTGGCAGAGGATAAATGTTTCGAAACAGGCTCTGGAACGTTTTGGAATGAGCTCTTAGTGTATCGAAATGATCGGGTCCGTTTCGATACAGTCTCTTAATTACACCCCAACGTCTATTTCTATTTAGGTCTATTTCGAAACAGGTACAAGTGTTTTGAAACAAGTAGTTGCGGAAGTGCATTTAATGTGGGAATATTGCATCCCAACGGCTATATTTAAGATGACAACAACCTCAACGGCTAGAATTTAATGAGAAGGTATAAAAGGGAGTCATAAAAGCATCAGCAACAACAATTGAGCCTAAAAGAAACATTCCAACATCAAATTCAAGCTCTAGAGCAAAAATTCTCACATCTTTGTAAAACCCCAATTGTGGTTCATTGTAATTCCTATCTTTTTTATTCAATTGGGTTGAGTGCTTGTAAATTGGGCAACATTTGTATTGTGAGATACTTTTCTTTTACCTTAATCTTCTTTGTAACCTTGTGAGAGGGTTTGGTCAATTTTGGGTAGAAAATTGACCACTTGTGTAAAGGTTTCCTCCTAAGCCTAGAAAAAGGGAAGATCAACTAGTGGAGTTGTTTGGTCCTTAAATTAATATTTTTTTCTTTGGCTTTATTAAATTAATTAATGTGTGAATTAGATTTCAATTAAAATTGTTTCAGTTTAATTAGGTGAATAATTTGAGCTTGATTAATTTTTTTAGTTGATCAAGTTTGATTTTGTTCTTTCTATTTTGCTTCTTTTATAGCATGCCACGTTTTTCATACATTTAATATCAAAATTAAATTTTATTAGTAGTGCTATTAACCCCATTTTGAGTTTCCTTTTAGATAACCATAACCCTTAGGTACCAATTTTGGGCGTAGTGGGGGTGCTATAACCTTCCTGACTCGTAACCGACTCATGAACCCGACAAAGATCTCAGTGATGACGCAAACCAGTTTTATAGGTTTTTGGTCGTACCCAACCTAAAACGACCGATGGCGACTCCAAGTGTTTTATTGGGCTTTTGAAGGCCCAACTCAGTTTTTCCCGGACGGAAAATGACGTCTACAGCTTGGCGACTCCACTGGGGACAATGATGAGAGTCAAGTCACTACGGGTATAGGTTGTCTAAAAAAGGGAAAGGAATTTGAATTATTGGTGATCACAAAAATTGAAGGTTTTCGTATTTTACGGAGATTGTTCAATAGTGATCATCTTGTGTTCAATTTTCTTTTGCGCACAAGCATATCATAAGCTCTCAACCCAAGCTTCATCCCACTTAAGTGGATGCAATCGCTAACCTTTGAGAGGTTAATCCTCCATACAAGAATGTGTGTTGCTTCCGGGGTTCACATACTTTTTGTCTTCGAGAGGTCAATCCTCCGTACAAGCTTAAAGAAGTGGCCCCCCTAAACTGAACTCAGTCCGTATGAGCCTATAATGGGTGAGGATCGAGGTTCTTAGTAGCCTTAGTAGGTTAGTAAGGACAATTTGGGTACCCATCTTTAGAACCATGAACAACATGTAGTGAGCCGTAAGAGTCAACCCTAGTAGAGCTATGACGAACCCAATTCGTTAGTGGCCACCTACATATGTACATGAACACACATTTTTTTATCATGCTTTTAATTTACGCATTTTATATATATATTGTGCTGATAATGTTTCTTCCTTTTGGTTTTTATATTTATACAATGTATTGACCAATATTTTGTTTTGTCATGTTTCTTTTTCATCCATTGCATATGCATCATACTCATAACAGGTGTTATTCTAAACAAATTGTTCGTAAATAAAAGGTTTCCACAATGTCGAAGAGGTCTATCATCCAGGTCGAAGATAACGCGAAGGTCCGCAAGTGGTCTGAGGACGCACATAAGCAAAAAGGAGAAAGTATAGCCGCAGATCACGAATCAATTTTATGTGATGACGTTCAAATTCACCTGAAAAAGAACTACCTGCACGAACTAAAAGAGACTTGGGACCAGTTGGATACTGATATGAAGCTGAAATTCCAGAGCATGTATGGTGATATACCATGTCTGTTGAGTGTGGAACTTGATCTGAGGTTGATTCGAGCTCTCACGCAGTTCTGGTGTCCATCATACAATTGTTTTACTTTCAACCAAGAGGTACATGACTCCCACCGTCGAGGAGTACACTGCTTTGCTGCATCTGACCGGGGTCAACTCTGATAAAATGTATACAAAGCCTCATAAACCTGACCCATTCGTGGATAAGCTGATGAAACTTACTGGTATGAGTTTATCATGGGCTAAAAAACAAACACAAAAAAGAGATTATAGTGAGGGTGTTACCTGGAATAGCCTTCATGGTTTACTTCGATCTCATCCAGATTCAGATAAAAGTCTAGACATTCTTGTTGTTGGCATTTACGGTCTAGTGATGTTTCCAAAATCTCTTGGCTATATTGAGGCATTTGTTGTTGATTTGTTTGGTCAGATGAGGAAGGTTAATCCAACGCCAGCCATGTTGGCGGAGACTTTCAGATCTTTGAGTGCTTGCCGGAAAAAGGGAGGAGGGCACTTTATCGGTTGCGCTCAACTACTCACAGTATGGTTTCACTGTCACTATGGAGAGAAGCCAAAGCCCACCATACGTGCACTCACAGATGAGTATTTGCCATTAAAAGAATTCTTGACAATGAAATTGCATGCCTTCATGAAAGACAAGTGGATTTCGATTCTTCGTAACCTTAGAGATGAAGATGTCAAGTGGTGCGTTCCTTTGCTACCGCGCTTGGACATGCTATACAGGAGCGGGGATTATGATTGGGTGCCTTTATCTGGGATTTGGGGAGGTACTGGTTATGCACCTTTGATGGTCCAACGACAGTATGGATCTATGCAATTTATCCCAGTAACTGCAGGTTTAGCTTCTGCCAACTTCTCGTACAAGGTAGAATTTTGGGTGCAACTCAAAAAGATCCAAAAGGCTTAGACTCAACCCCAAAGAATGAAAATAGTGAAAGCTCGACACATGCTCACCCTAGATTATGAGGCTGGGAGAACTAGAGGCGGGTTTGATAATATCCCTTTAACTGACCAAAAGAATGTCATGTCCTTCGAATAACACTTGAAGGTAGTCCCAACTGAAGTTAAGATAGTACACCACGAATGTGAAGCTGAGAAAAAATAGTTGCAAAAGAAGATTATGAAGTTAGAGGTGTAAAATTGTGATTTAGATTTGGATGCTACTTGCTACAAAGGCCGGTTAGAAAATGTGAAAAAAATAAAGGGATCAACTAGCTAAAGACCTAACGGGTTTACAAGCCTCGTACCAAAAATACAAGGGAAGCTGAAAGTTGCTGGATTGCGGAAAACCTCTGAAGAATGGGAGCGTGAGCTTAGAGAACAAGAAATGGAAGCTGGGCGATACAAGAAACTTTTTCTAGCAAGGGATAAAGATTTCAAGTCTCTTTTGCAAGATATACGAAAATTGCAGCAACGTTCCGATTCTATATGGGATGATCTTGTGAAAAGGCAAGCAGAGAATCAAGAACTGAGGGATGTCGTGTCAGAGTTGGAGGACTCATTTCAAAGTGCATCTAAGAAACTGAAAGTCTTTCAAGAAGAGAATCAAAACTACAAGAACTTAGTAGTAGCACTTAAGAATTCCCTTCAAGAATACAAGCAACTTGTCGCTGATTTTCGAGAGGCTTTCAAAACTGATAGGGATCGGTGGGACTTCAAATTGAAGATCATGGGAGGTGAAGTCAAGAAGAGAGATGACTTGATGAGTAACGCCCGTAGTCGAGTTCGAAAGGTAGCTGAGAAGATTTCTGGTCTGGCCAATGAAGCTGAAGTTCTGAAGCTCAGAGTTGGTTCCACATCGCATTATGGGAAGGAACTAACTCGGTTTCTGGATGAGATCAAGAAGCTAGGAGTCAGAGCGGGCCTTTTTCTTGATTCTTTTTCTTTGATCTGATGGACTTTTTCTTTTCAGGTGGAGATTGTTTTAGGAGATAGTTTGATAGACCAACACTTTTGCATTCATTTTCCTTTGTTTATTTAGTTGTTTTGAGATATTCATTTTATTAAATAATTTAAGTATTCAGTTTATTTTCTGCCATTGGATCTTGTTTTGTTTTTTATTTATCATCGTTATTCATTTATTTCTGCATTGCATTGCATACATGTCATGTGCACTAATAAAATAAAATTGAAATTTATTTAACATATGGGGGTTCAATATCAGCAATTCGGCAATCAAGAGAGGATCAACAAATTGAGCATCCACACTTCACACATTTCAAAGATAAAAGAATGGAAGAAAGACTTAAGCATGTTGAATTATCTCAAGAAAAAGTCACTCAAGACATACAAAACTTGAGAGACGACATGGCTAGGAATCAATAAGATCTCTTGAGCAAGATGGACGACAAATTGTCACAATTATTTTCCAAGTTGACAGGTGTTGTAAAAGGAAAGGCGTAGGAGACTCACGAAGTAGATTCATCACCTATACCTCGAGGAACACAAGAAGGGCAACCACGAGTAACCTTCTCTACCACTGGATTGCAGGATCCGTTGAGCTTTTATGGAACAGCCAGTTCCAACATAGGGGTGAATCCTACCATTTCTCACATGGTGCCTGATCTGAACGATCCAAAAGAGCTGGAAAAACTGAGGTTGGGACAACCCAAATACTCAAACATAGCTGGTGACAAGTTCAAATACCTAGAAGAAAAGATTAAAGCCATGGAAGGTATTGATGCCTTCATTTAAACCGATGTGATGGAGTTAAGTCTGGTCCTTGATTTGATTTTACCGCCAAATTTTAAAGTGCCAGAGTTCGAGAAGTTTGATGGCACAAGTTGCCCCCAACACTCACCTCACCATGTTCTGTCGCAAAATGACGAAGTATGGAAATGATGACAAGTTGTTGATTCATTGCTTTCAAGACAGCCTAATTGGGTGTGCCATGAAATGGTATAATCAGCTAAGTAGGTCGCAAGTTAGCACATGGAGAGATTTGGCACGTGCTTTTAAAGAACAGTACAAACATGCCCTAGACATGGTGTCTGATCGTTTGTCACTTCAAGGTATAGAAAAAAGGGACAAAGAATCATTCCGCGAATATGCCTAAAGATGGAGGAACATGGCTGTACAAGTCCAACCACCATTACTTGAGAAAGAAACGATGACCCTTTTCATCAAATCTTTGGAGAATGAACCCACATTTTATGTCAAGCTTATTTGTAATACCACTAGAGACTTTGCTGATCTGGTTGTAGTAGGTGAAGCGATTGAGCGTGCCATTAAAAGTGGGAAGCTTAATGATCCTAAAGCTTCCAAGAAAACATATGCTAAGAAAAGGGAAATGAAGTCCACATGGTGGGGCACAACAGGCATTCATACTCCAACTATCAATATTCTCCACAAGTAACATATTCCACAGGGTATTCGAAACCTGTCACGACGTCTTCAGGCTCACAAAGTCAACAACGAGAGCCTAAGTCATCAAAACCCAACACGGAGAAGGAATCTTTTACACCCATCTCAGTATCTTACAAAGAACTATATGATGACCTGTTGGAAGAATGATTGGTGTCTCCTGTTTTTCTCACACAATTTCAACCACCATACCCATCATGGTACGATCCTTCTGTGCATTGCAATTACCATGCTGGACTCTGAGAGCACTCGATTGAAAATTTTACAGCTGTCAAGAGAAGAGTTCAACACTTAATAAATCAGAATGTGATTCAAGTCAATACGCCAAAAGGACCCAATGTTGCCAACAAACCTCTACCGACTCATGATGAACCGAGGGTTAATGTAGTGCTTGACCATGTCAGGAACAAGATCAAGAGAAGCATATATGAAGTGTTGTCACCATTAAAATAGGTTTGGAAGAAAATGGCAGAAAGAGGATTGGTGGATCCTAAGCCTAAAGTTTTCATGGGCGGTGAAGAGATTTTCTGTGAGTATCATGGAGAAGTAGGTCATGAAATTCAATGTTGTGATCAGTTTAGAATGATTGTCCAGAATCTGATGGAAAATAAAGAAATAGAATTCTTTGAACAAAGTCAGGAAATGAAAGACATTTTTGTACTGGAAGAACAATCGTCCAATAAGGGTTACATAGACCTTTCGTAACTAATTGGCCACAAGTGAAAGAAGAAAGACCAAAGCAACCCCCACCTCGAATTGTGATTGAGGCTCCGTCTTCTTTTCCATATCAGAGTAGTCATCAAGTGCCATGGTTTTATGGTTCTAGCATGACTATTCCAAAGAAGGAAAATTTTGAAGTTGCAGGAATTAGTAGGGTAGGAAACTTCACTCTGGTCGAGAGATATTACTCTCATGACGCTTCAAAACTAATGGAAGTAAGGGATGCTGAGAAAAAAGACAAGTTCCCGTTGAATGGAGGAACGTCAGAGATCAATGAACCTGTGAAAGAGGAAGAAGCACGTGAATTCCTGAAGTTTATTAAACACAGCGAGTACAATGTAGTTGAACAACTGCATAAACAATGAACTTGCATTTCTATGTTGACTTTGCTGCTAAGTTCGGAGCTCTATAGAAATGCCCTCAAAAAGGTGCCAAATCAAACTTTTGTCCCAAATGATGTATCAGTGGAAAAGTTGGATAGATTTGTGAAAAAATTACACGCCGATAATTTCATCTCTTTTAGCGAAGATGAGATACCCCTGATGGGATGGGATTTGTCAAGGCTCTGCACATAACAACTCATTGCAATGGATATATACTACCACATGTCCTAGTTGACAATGGGTCTACCTTAAATGTCATGCCCATGACCATATTGAATCGACTTCCAGTGGAAAAGTGTCACATGAGGCCTTGCCATACTTTAGTGAGGGCATTTGACGGAACTAGAAGAGAGGTGGTTGGGAAAATTGATGTCCCGCTCTTAATCGGACCAGCTACCTACAATGTGGAATTTATAATTATGGACATCACGCCTACCTACAATTGTTTATTGGGGTTTTTGTGGATTCACGCTGCTGGAGCAGTACCTTCTACACTACATCAGAAGGTAAAGTTTTTGATTGATGGGTGCCTCGTGAGTGTGGGCACCGAAGAAGACATTATCGCATCCATATCAACTGATGCCCCTTACATTGATGTGGATGAGAATGCAGTTGAGTGTACATTTTGATCACTCGAGTTTGTAAATGCAACTTTTATCGCTGAACGGGGGAGGATCCCGAAGCCCAGGCTCTCAAGGAATACTATGATGGGAGTAAAGCTCACGGTAGGAAAGAGAGCTAGATCAGGAAAGGGCCTTGGGAAATTTTTACAGGGAATGCGTGCAGCACTCCAGCCAGTTATGAAGTACGATAGAAGTGGTGTGGGATACAAGCATGACCCGCGCCAAAAGATGAAGCGAATTCTGAAGAAGAGAGAAGAAAGAATGGCTAGGTTGATTGGCCAGAGTATTGAAGAGGAACCGATGCAATTTCCTCAAATTTTTTAGACCTTTGTGTCCGGATGGTACATTCATTCTGAGAAGAAGGAAGCTTTAATGACGCTATTGGAAAGGATCCAAGAGTTCAGCATCAACGCAGTCGGGGATGAAGATGAAATCGCAGTGAATCGGTCAAAGATTTGCACATATCCACCAGGGTGTGTCTTGAATAATTGGACCGATGAAGAACTCGACGTTGTTTTTAAAACCTTGACAAAGTAATGCTCAGAACTTTACCCATTTGCTTGAGCCTGAAAGCATTGGGATTTATTGTAAGGGTCCCATTTAGGAATCAGCTGCGTTTCAATAAATGAATGCACATTTCCCTTCCATTGCGGTTTCCACCATTTGTTTTTTGTTTTTTTTCTTTTCTTCTTCTTTCCTCTCTTAGGCATAAATCATTCTACATTTTCTTTTCTTTTGGTTCCAAATATATATTCCCTCTTACACATTTGCAAGTCCTCAAATATCAATTTCATGAATGACATAGCCACAAGTTCAAGAGTTGATTTTGAGCGGGGTGTATGCTCAGGAGAGCATGAATTTAACGATAACTATAAAGAGTGTGAGCTGTCTCTGGATTTACTCAAATTGATGGAATACGAGGATAAGCAGATTCTTCCCCATCAGGAAGTGACAGAAATAGTGAATCTAGGAACTGAGGATAAAAAAGAGAAATGAATATTGGCACTTTCATCTCTTCAACCGCTAAGAATAATCTTGTTTCTTTACTACAAGAGTACAAGGGTGTGTTTGCTTGGACCTATGAAGATATTCCTGGACTAGATGTAAACATTGTGACACACAAGCTTCCGTTAAAGCCAAAATGCAAACCCATACAACAAAAGCTCAGAAGAATGAGGACAGAGATGTTACTCCAAAGAAGAGAGGAAGTTCAGAAACAATATGATGCTGGATTCATACAAGTGGCCAAGTATCCAGAATGGGTAGCTAACGTGGTTCCAGTGCCAAAGAAAAATGGAAAGGTTCGAATGTGTGTCGATTGTCGTGACCTCAATCGGGCCAGTCCTAAAGATAACTTCCCTCTACCACACATAGACACGTTGGTAGACAACACCGCTAAGAATTACTTGTTTTCATTCATGGATGGCTTCTCGGGCTACAATCAGATCAAGATGGCTCACGAAGATATCGAAAAGATCACATTTGTGACAGAGTGGGGCACGTTTTGCTACAAAGTGATGCCTTTCGACTTGAAAAATACAGAGGCAACGTATTAGAGGGCCATGGTGACATTGTTCCATGATATGATGCACAAATAAATCAAAGTTTATGTGAATGATATGATTGCCAAGTCTCACACTGAAGAAGAGCATATCACAAAACTTAGAAAACTCTTTGAACGCTTGAGGAAATTTCAATTGAAACTCAATCCCGCAAAATGCACCTTTGGAGTTCCTTCAAGTAAATTATTAGGTTTCGTAGTTAGCAATCGAGGCATTGAAGTAAACCCCGATAAAATCAAGGCCATTAAAGAGCTTCCGCCTCCTCACACTCAAAAGGAAGTCTGTGGTTTCTTAGGAAGACTAAACTAAATTTCTCTATTCATCTCTCAATTAACCGATAAATATGATCCCATATTCCGTCTCCTAAGAAAGCATAATACAAGTGAGTGGGATTCAACATGCCAAGAAGCCTTTGATAAGATCAAACAATACTTGACAAATCCTCCTGTATTAGTTCCTCATATACTGGGAAAACCCTTGATTCTGTATTTAGCTGTATTCGAGAACTCTATGGGTTGTGTATTGGGCCAACATGACAAAACCAGAAGAAAAGTGCAAGCTATCTACTACCTCAACAAAAAGTTTACCGGTTGTGAATCGAGGTACTTTTCCATCGAGAAGTTATGCTGCGCTTTGGTCTGGACTACTCGTAGGCTTTGTTAGTACATGTTATGCCATACAACATGGCTTATTGCAAAGTTAGATCCCATAAAATACATGATGGAATCACCAGCCCCATCAGGGAGAATGGCTCGATGGCAAGTCCTACTTTCTGAATATGACATTGAATACGTAAGTCAGAAAGCCATCTAGGGTAGTGCCATCACAGACTTTCTAGCAAGCCGCACTTTAGCAGAGTATGAACCCTTGAGTTTTGACCTTCCCAATGAGGACTTAATGTGTTTAACTACTAGCGAGGAAGGATCTTCCACTAAAAATTCACGGAGAATGAATTTCGACGGAGCTTCAAATGCACTCGGACGCGGTGTTGGTGCAATCTTGATTTCTCCAAAAGGGAATCTTTACCCCTTTACTGGTCGATTAAACTTTGAATGTACCAATAACATGGCAGAATATGAAGCATGTATCATGGGACTACGTGGAGCCATCCATCAAAAGATCAAAGATCTTGATGTGTATGGAGATTCAGCATTGGTGATCTATCAACTCCGTGGAGAGTGGGAAACAAAAGATGAAAAATTGGTCAAGTATCGCAAACTCATTCTTAAATTAATATAAGGGTTTGAGAAAATATCTTTCCATTACTTCCCCCGAGAAGATAATCAAATGGCTGACGCATTGGCAACTCTAGCAACTGCATTCAAGGCAAATAGAGAAGTCGATATAATTCAAATACAAATGAGCATTTATGATTCACCCGCCAGTTGCTATGCCATTGAAGATGGGTTGGATGATCGCCCATGGTATTATGACATTCCACGGTACATTAAGTATCAGAAATACCCTGAAGAGGCAACTGAAAATGAAAAAAGGACTATCCGAAGAGCGGCTACATGATACGTCTTAGATAGAAGAATTCTATACAAAAGAGCGAGCGATCAAACATTGCTAAGATGTGTAGAAAGTCTTGAGGCAAAAATATAATAGAGGAGGTCCGCGAGGGAATCTGTGGAGTTCATGCAAACAGTCTCACTATGTCTCGACAGATTATGAGGTTGGGATATTTTTGGGTATCTACTGCAGAAGATTGCATCAATTTTGCTCGGAAATGCTATAAATGTCAAATCTATGGAAATAAAAATCACGCAGCCCCATCTCCTCATCATGTTATGACAGCTCCATGGCCATTCTCAATATGGGGCATGGATGTGATCGGACCAATTACACCGAAGGCATCAAACGACACCGCTTCATTTTTGTGATGATTGATTATTTCACAAAATGGGTGGAAGCTGCTTCGTACGCAAATGTAACAAAATCGACAATGTGAAAGTTCTTAAAAAAGAAATCATTTGTCGGTATGATATACCAGAAAGGATTATCTCTGATAATGCCCTAAATTTGAACAACAAAATGATGACAGAGGTATGTGAACAATTTAAGATCAAACATCACAATTTGGCACCCTATCGCCCAAAAATGAATGGGGTCGTCGAAGCAACTAACAAAAAAATCGAAAGAATTATCAAGAAAATGGCAGTAACTTACAAAGACTGGCATGAAAAGTTGCCCTTCGCTTTGCTTGCATATCGCACGTCAATACGCACCTCTATAGGGGCAACTCTGTTCTTCTTGGTTTACGAAATGGAAGCGGTTTTACGTGTTGAAGTAGAGATTCCACCACTTCGTGTCTTAATGGAACTCGAATTGGATGAAGCCGAATGGGCCCAGGTTAGATACGATCAGTTAAATCTGATTGAGGAAAAAAGATTAAAAGCTATATGCAATGGTCAGATGTACCAAAAGCGAATGATCCGAGCTCGTGATAAAAAGGTCTAGCCTAGGGAGTTCCGTGAAGGATATTTGGTATTAAAGAATGTATTACCCATGCAAAGAGATTTTCGAGGGAAATGGATGCCAAAGTGGGAAGGCCCGTTTGTTGTGAAAAAGGCTTTCCTGGAAGGGCATTGATCTTAACCGAGATGGATGGAAGTGAGCTACCAAATCCTGTGAATTCTGACTCAGTGAAAAAACATATTATGCCCGAGGTTTTGAAAAAAAAGAAAAAAAGAAAAACTAAGAGGTGAAAACCTGAAAGGGCCCTCTTGGTAAAAAAAGAAAAAAAGAAAAGAAAAACTGAGAGGTGAAAATCCGAAAGGGCCCTCTTGGTTAAAAAAAAGAAAAAAAGAACAAACTAAGAGATGAAAACCTGAAAGGGCCCTCTTGGTAAAAAGGGGAAACGATTTAGAACGAATGATGCGAGGTAAAATATAGTCGACGAGTTCTCTTTGAAGTCTTGTTTAGTACGAAGACAATTCATATTCTTTAGATGTTGGTCGAAGAATTCAAGCTCTACTTAGTAGAAGCCACAATCAAATGTGATTCTTGAACGAATTGACAGTGAAATCCCAGAATTTGATATCCGAGGGCATTTTTTTCTCCTTTGATTTATTTCTCTTATTTTTAAGCATGTGTTCGTTCTTGGGGCCTAGGCCATTTTCATTCAATAAGAGGAAATCCTTAATTATCTTGTGTTTCACATTGCTTATCATTAAATATGGGTGTATTTTATTGATATTTTTGGAACTTTTTCCTTATTTGACCGGGTACGTAATATCTCCATATGACATTCATTGTGCTACTCAAATGATGAAAGGTAAAAAAAACACACCGATGACATGCAAGATGTCACTAAGTATCCTTCCATGATGATGAAAATCTCGAAATATAAGAAGCTTGGTAACGAAGTAGAAAGGGCAGGATCGCGCGAAGATTGACTCGGATGAAGACCCAAAATTAAAAATATATTTTGCAAAAAGGTTCCATGCATTTAAGAATAGGAGCATGTATGCATTTTACATGAAAGATAGGTGCATTAGTAACATGTGCATCCTTACATTTTCACCAAGGCAGGTGTATAAGATAAGTCGAATCCTAGTGCCCTTGAGACAAGCGGGGTACACCGTACAGTGCCCTTGAGACGAGCAGGGTGCATTTTACATTGAGAAATGAATTCTTGAATCCCAGTACCCTTAAGACAAGCGAGGTACACCTTACAACGCCCTTGAGATGAGTGGGTGCATTTTACATCAAGAAATGAATTCTTGAATCCAGTACCCTTGAGACGAGCGAGGTACACCTTACAGCGCCCTTTAGATGAGAGGAGTGCATTTTACATCAAGAAATGAGTTCTTGAATCCCAATGCCCTTGAGACGAGCGAGGTGCATTTTACATCAAGAAATGAATTCTTGAGTCCCAGTGCCCTTCAGATGAGCGGGTTACCTCATATAGCACCGTTGAGACGAGCGAGGTGCATGTTTTTATCAGTAGGATGAACGGGGGTGTCCTTTTTGAAAGTTTAATATTCAATGGAAAAATTTGTTGCTCTAGTCTTTGCTCCATTCCTATTACCCGAGAAATGAGCAAAGAGGGGTAGCTGTACACATCAAATTTTTATTTCATTGAATATTAAAACAAACCCAAAGCCCAAACAAATTGAACCTAACTTTAACCCTAAATTTCTTGAACTATAACTACTGCTAAAATGGGTTGCCCTTTTTTATTAGGACTCTACCACTCCATGGTTAATCCCTAAAATCCAGCCACAATACACCATATTAAAAAACAGTCAAAAATCTGAATATTATCGTTTGAAGTTTGTATTCAACTAAAACACTACCCACATCCCCATATCCTTAAAAATCCGGCCATTCCCTCACATCCATAATCAAATTTGAACCTTACATAAACCCCCATCCACCATCGTTTGGGGGGAGGAACCCTAAAAATTTGAAAAG
Organism: Hibiscus trionum; assembly: GCA_030270665.1. NCBI lineage: Eukaryota > Viridiplantae > Streptophyta > Magnoliopsida > Malvales > Malvaceae > Hibiscus > Hibiscus trionum. The sequence continues at coordinate 26,099,053 of BSYR01000011.1, forward strand.
GCAACAGTAAGTAAAGTATCAGTGTTGAAGTTGGAAGAAAAAGCTAGAAGCGAAACGTCACCTACTCTTTTTCGGTGACCGGAATTTCATTATACAAATCCGAACGGTAGAAGAGCCTACAACGATCCCGTGACTAATATACTCCAAGAACAATACGATCCAACGACGAATTTTGGAGTTTGATCAAGGTATTTTTCGGGCTTCTTCTTTTTGTTGTGAAATTTCAAAATCAAAGATAAGAAAAGGGTGCTTTAGAGCTTTCGTTTTCTGGTTTGGCCGTCGCCAGGGTGAGTGTGTAGCGACAGCCGGTGTGTGCTTGTGTGGGAGATGAGATGAAAACTTTGTTTATATTTGATACAAAGGACCAACACTTTTTTTGGTTTCATTCGAAACTCAACAAGGAAGACAAAGTAATAAAAGGGGTACTCGACCCATTTCTCTTTTTGTTGTGTTGTGTAGTCGTGTATATTAAGCAAGTGGGGGTCCCACATTCTAATAAGGTTCCCTGTTTTTTTGCAGGCAATTCACGCATGCATTAGACTTAGGGGTTATTTGCATCTTAGGCCATTCTTCTTTTAGGAGCTTTGCATTTAGTTTTTTTTCCTTTAGATGTTAATTTATTTCATTTTAGTCATGGTTTTTCTTTTAGATTCTTTAGATGTTAGCCTTTACGTCTAGGTTATCTTTTAATTAGATCCTACTTCATAAAATTGAGTAATTATTAAGCCTAATAATTCGGTCCTTAAATTAATATTTATTTTTTCCTTTGGCTTTATTAAATTAATTAATGTGTGAATTGGATTTCAATTAAAATTGTTTCATTTTAATTAGGTGAATCATTTGAACTTGATTAATTGTTTTAGTTGATCGAGTTTGATTTTGTTCTTTCTGTTTTGCTTCTTTTATAGTATGCCACGTTTTTCTTACATTTAACAACATAATTAAATTTTATTAGTAGTGCTATTAACCCCGTTTTGAGTTTCCTTTTAGACAACCATAACCCTTAGGTACCAATTTTGAGCGTAGTGGGGTGCTATAACCTTCCTCACTCGTAAGCGACTCTCGAAACCGACGAAGATCTCGGTGATGACGTAGACTAGTTTTACAAGTTTTCGGTCGTACCCAAACTAAAATGACCGATGGCGACTCCAAGTATTTGATGGGCTTTTGAAGGCCCAACTCAGTTCGGCCCGGACGAAAAACGACGTCTACATGTACAAAGAAGAACATAATAGACAACATATATACAAAGGAACAAAGAACGGGATACCCAGCCAATATACTTGGATTAAACCAACGTAATAGAACAAAGAACATTAAACCATGCATGTACAGAGCCCATAACCCATAACATATTTATAAAAATAGTGAAACAAACAAACATTAAACCATGCATGTTAAACCAAAAGAGAACATCTAAAAACCAAACCAACAAAAATCTCTTCAGGAAGACTGAAGGCCAAAACCCAAAAAAGGTCAAACCCAAAAATCAAAAACCAAAACCCATAAACTAAACCTAGACGTGGAAGATTGAGAGTCTAAGTGAGATCAGAGATATACCTGAGATATGAGAGAGAGAACACAATTAGCAAAAATAATAACTCAAACAAAAGAAAATTGTAGAAATTGAAAGAGAAAAAAAAAACTAAGAGTGTTACTTACCCAATCTGAGAGATGAGACAAATCAAAAAGAGATCAGAGATATTTTAAGATATGAGAGAGATAAAATAGTTTAGCAAAAATGAGAGGATGAACCCAGACGGCCACAACCTAAACATCTTAAAATGAAACTGAGAGGATGAACCCAAACGGTCACAACCCAGACGACCGGAACCCAAAAACCTTAAATAAAAAGTGAAAGGATAAACTCAGACGACCAGAACCCAGAAGACAATGATTCAAAACAAAGTGAGAGGATGAACTAGACGGCCACAACGATGCAAAAGAAAGTGAGGATGAACCAGAAGATGAACAATGGAACGATTCTCATAAATTTGAAAGAGAGGATAAGAGATATGAGAGAATATCTGAGTGAGTTAGAGGATGAAACAACGTAAATGATCTAGGGTTCGACCACCAGACCGTTTAAGGGTCTATTTATACTTAGGGTTAATAAATTATTTTAATAATTTCATTTTAATTTTAATTAATAATTATAATTTATTTAAATAAATATTTAATTATAATGTATATTTAATTAAAATTATTATAATATATTTAAATTAATATTTACTTATAATATATTTAATTAAAATTATTATTGTATATTTAATTTAGGGTAAAGTACATAAATGATCACCAAACTTTCAAAAGTTACATAATAGGCATTAAAATTTTGTTTTTATTACAAAATGGTCATTGAGCCGTTAACTGTCATTAAGTAAATGACGTGACAGTTACGGAATTTTGAATAATAACACATTTAATCTTCTATATTTACACATTCAAGCAATTTACTCCTAATTTAACCCTCATTATTGATGTCTAAATTAAATGAATGTGTAAATAATAAAGATTAATATAGTCCCTAAAACTTTATTTTTAGCCGAAATTGACTCATATATAATTTTATTTTTGGTGATTTAGTCGAATAATATTTTTGTTTATTCTAGTCCCTACAATTTAATTTTTAGTCAAAATTGTCGCATATTTATTTATATTTTTTACAATTTAGTCCAATTTATTCTAATCCCTAAAATTTAATTTTTAGTCTAAATTAACCCATATTTTTTTATAATTTAATATAAAATTAAAAAATCTACCCATTTTTTTAGAGATTCGGCCCACCCAAATCCCAAGAAACCGAACGGTCTCATATTTGATATTTCAATTTCAAAAGAAATGGAAACAAAGTTAACAAATGGAGGGGAAAATCCCTCCCATTTTTAGGGGTTATTTGTACTTTATGTCATTAATAATTTATGAGTTTTACACTTAGTTCTTTTTTTATTCTTTATTTTTAGTTGGATTCATTTTAGTCCCAATTTTAGTTTAATTTCTTTAGACCGTTTAGGTTCTTTTTTATTAGATCATCCTTCATAAAATTATTTAATAATTAAACATTTTAAAGGCCCAACTTATTTATGTTGTACCCAACCCAAAACGACCGATGTCGATTCAAAACGTTTGACGGGCTTTTGAAGGTCCAATTTATTTCAGCCTAAAAAAGATTTAGGGAAATTCTTTAATATAATGATATTTTTATTCATGTTAGTCCATAAAATTTTATTTTTCACCAAAATTGACCCTTATTAATTTCTAATTTTTGTAATTTGCTCCAATATTTTAAATATGAATCATTTGATGTTTTTTGTTCATTCTAGTGCATAATATTTATTTTTAATGTGATTCGTGTTCGTGAAAGGCGTTAAATAATTCACTCGAAATGACACAACCCAAAGTCTATAGACTATTTGTACCAAACTAAAACTTAATACGAATTCGAAACCTGAATTAACCCAACCTAAAATGAAACCGACTTGAAATTACCCGACCTGAAATGAACTTGACCTGAAATTGACCGGCACCCAACCCGAATTGAGTCGAAACATCAAATTAACCTGAAATGACATATAACTGATTTGACCCGACCTGACAGGACTCGACCTAAAACCCATCCAACTAGCTATTTTTACATCTCTAGTTGGATCCATAGATTGGTGACACCGGCCCTTTAATTGATTCTGTTGATAATGCGAGTTAAATAGCCAATACTCATGTTTCGGTCGTTGATTTGATGACAATCGATGGTGAATGGGATTGGAATTAGTTCATTAGTATTATTCCAGCCACTATGGTATTGAGGATCGCTGCGATAAAACCACTCCTGCAATCAATAGAAAATGGAGAGCCTGGGTGGAGATGGGATCCTAACCGATTGTTCTCGGTTAAATTGGCTTATGGAGCTAAATGTGGTCTCTCGACTGATGCTACTGAAAGAGGGTGGGCCTTGATTTGAAAGTATAAGGGTTCTCATATCCGCAGAGCCATGACTGAATATTGAGAGGGGTCAAAATTTTAAATTAAAAAATATAATGACTTATTAAGTATTTAAACTCAAAATTTAGAAGGTAGTGCTTAATTTATTTAATATTTAAACTTATAAAGACCGTGTCCTTAGGGGAGCAACACCATGAGCGACTGCTCATGGCCCCAGCCTGACTAGGACCCCTAAAAATTAATTATTTTTATTTTCTAAATTTTATTTTCTAATTTATGAAATGAATGAATTAATCTAACATTAAAATTTATTTCTCTTCCCCAAATCTCAAAAGTTTATTTTTTTCTAATTTATTTTTCCTCTTATTATTCTCCAATCTAACGATAAAAAAGAAATAATACAATAGTTTTTTAATTTTTTATATTTATTGTTCAAAATCAAACTTCATGTAATACTCACAATTCAATTCTTTCAAAAATTCTTAACAAAACAATGAAAATAATGTGTTTGATAAAGTTTAATAATATTTTTTTGATTTATTAATGAAATATCAAATTAATTATTCAAAGTAATGTGATATGTTTTTGCTCTATAGGGGTCTAATTTTTAGTTTTTGCTCGGGGACCAAAAATGTTCGAAACAACCCTAATAAAGACCTAAATTATTCTTAAACTAAGAAATTTGAGAACATAAACTTATTATTCTTTGGTTTAACCCTACTTAATTAAATATTTAATAAATCATTAATTTTTTAATTTAAATATTCATTTTCAGGAGTTAAAATACATTAGACTAAAATTTACCTAGTGTAATTTTTTTTTAACAAAGGCCGGCACCCTTTGCGCCCAACATAGCCCCGCCACTGCCTCGCTTTAAAACGTTCTTATGGTTACTGGTTAGTATATGGAGGCAGGAACATGATTCTGACTAATGAAGAACTGAGTCGTAAACATTTTTCCAATTATTCGGAATGCTCGACCTGTGGAGCAGTGGTGGAAGATATTCACCACGTGTTAAGAGGTTGCACTGGAGCAGTAGCTATTTGGAATGCTGTAATTAAACCAGAGTTAATTGCAGATATTTGTGAATGGATTATCCAGAACATCCGTAATCCATGTAAGTTCCCGATTAATGCTCTAAATTGGAACTTATGTTTGGATCAGTGGTGTGGGGACTGTGGCTAAAGCGAAATGCTAATATCTTTGATCTTCATCAGTGGGGTTTTGGACAGGCGCGATAGGAGCGACCGCACAGTGCCCTCGAGAGAAAGGGTCCCAAAATAGAGAACTTAAATTAATATTTGTAAAAAATTATAAATTTATATATACAATTATGTGTATATATATAACAATTATCTAAAACTTAAAACATGAAAAAAGAATGACACCAAGTAAGAATGTCAATTATCTAAAACTTAAAACATGAAAAAAGAATGACACCTTTTAAGTAAGAATGTTTGATTTTCAGATGTTTATAAGTTAATTTTTTGTTGCTCAAGAGGATAATATCATAATATATTTTCTACTAAGATATTTTTTTTTGAAAAAAAAAACTTATACGATCTCTTACTGATTATAAATTAAGAGCCTCATTTTAATAAATTGCACAGGCCCCCAAAATCTTTGAACCGGCCTTGATCCTGATCGTGAGGATTGCGAACCAATTCTGGAAAGGAGCAGTCGACTAGTTGCTGAATTGGTAACTGGCCGAGTGCAAGGATTATCTGGGGTGTTTGCGAGTAGGAGAAGACCAATAAGTAGTACGAGATGGCAGGCTCATTTGACTGGTCGGGTGAAGTTAAATTCGGATGGTTTTTGTTAGGTCCGTTTCTGAAATTTTCGTGGCATAGGGCGAATGAAGAAATTGGGCCCCTAATAAAGGATTTAAATTATGATTGCGGTTGCATTTCCGGTCACATTGCTTTAATTGCAATTACGAACATAACATATATTACTTGCTGTCACTGTGAGTATCGCAATGTGAATTTTTTAATAATATATGCTATTGTGGACATTACAGTTGCGAATATTGCGGTTTTAAAAGATCGCTACCACTATATAATTGTCGTTGTTGCGACTGCGATCCGTTATTTAAATCTATGTCCCTAATAACAATTATTGAAAAAAAATTAAATTTTAAGAGAAAGTCCATAATAACAAGTATTGAAAAAATAATCGGGCCCCTAATAACAAATATTAAAAAATCAATTTGAAGGTTATATCCATAACAACAAATATTGGGAAAAAAATAACGCCCTTAACAACAAATAATGAAAGAATTGAGCCTTAATAACAAGTATTAGAAAAAATAGATTTTAAGGGTAGACCCTAATAACAAATATTAAAAAAAATAGCCCCTAATAACAAGTATTGAAAAAATTGGGCCCTAAAAAACAAGTAGTAGAAATAAAAATGAATTTTAAAAGTATGCTCATAATAACAAATATTAGGGGGAAATTTGGGCCCTTTATAACAAATAGTAAAAAAAATTAAATTGTAATAATAGACCTCTAATAATAAATATTAGGAAAACTAGAGCCCTAATATAAATATTATGAAAAAATTGGGCTTTACAATTAATATAAAAATATTATTTCATAAGTGTAATTCACTATATGCGGGTCTTGGTCGAGGAGGCAGGTTCCTGTAGAGCTGATTCTGGTGGAGCAACATGTGAAGGGGTGTTGCACAATGAGAATGGTGAATGGATGATCGGTTTTTGTTCGGTATTGGAGGATGAAGTATGGGAGTTGGATGATGGAGAAGCAATGGGAATTGAGAGGTTACAGAGAGACAACAACCGGATAGCTCATCATCTTGCTCAACCGGCATGTAAGTACCGAGCTGGTTAATCCCCCTGTTTCAGGAGGGAGGCTGTTGCACTCGAGTTTTCAATGTTGCAAGGGTCCCCTTTATTATCTAAAAAAATGAATTAAATCGTTGGACATGTTCCGTGGGATTGTTCGTTTGACAAGGGTTAATTATTAGGTTCTTCTATAATTCATTTATAACTAAAAAAATATGTGGTTTCTGACCCTTCTTCGATCACTATAATCAACTTACCAACAAGTGAGAAAAATATTTGCAGTCTATCTTTTAATCAGTTTAAATCTCATTGTTTATTCAAGTTCAAATACTGAACATGAAACTATAAAATAAAACTTTGTTCATCAATATTTTCAGTTTTAATAGTTCAAGTCTATATGAATTCCACCTACTTCCTTTTTACTACTAAATTTAATTATCTTTTAGGTGTAGGTTGTTGTTTTTTTTTTAATTCTGCTTTTTGTATTTGTCTTTTTGTTTTGAGTGAAGCATTCATGCTTGTGGGTGCATCTGGTTTAGATATGTTTGTGTGTGAAATAGCATTGATGATGATACTTTTAGGCTTTAGCAGTTGGGAATGTCGCAGAGATGGTTTTGTTGGTGATAGACTGATAGGTTTATATGGTTGTTGGGGTTTGTGGTATGTTATATGGTCCTTGGTGGGAATGGTTAACTTGAACCCATTTGGTGGTTAGGTCCCTGCTTCAGCTTTGGAATATGATAACGTTTTCGGTGTTGCCTTACCCAAGGTGCCTGTCGATGCAGAAGCTCATTTTTGGGTACCGATGCTTGCATTTAAGGTGATTTTTTTTTGGTGTCTTTTATTTTATTGTAATGTATAACGGGTTAGTTCAGTAATCATTGACGAAGCTATGATTTTTATATAATGAGGTCAAGAGTGAAATATGAGGTATAAAGATTTTTATACCACATCAATAAGTATTGTTGAACCGTACCTCAACAAATTAAGTGGGGTCAAATCTAATATTTCTTATGAAAATTTTATATTATTTCTTTGAAAACCCCATGCCCCAACAAATCAAGTGGGGTCAATTGCACCCCTAATTTCTATACTACATCCGTCCATGCATGTGATTCTTTTTTCTGACACATTAACCAGACATCTTTATTGATAAATAAAATAAAATCAAAAAGTAAAGATAAGCGTTGTACTACTCAGATAGACACTTCCTCTTTGCACCAAATAAAATCTCTATGGTCCATTGGAGGAAGGGTCCCTAGGAGTTGTCAAAACACGAATTAGATGAAATCGCCAAAATCAGCAACCACTTTTCACGTTTATTCTAAAAAACGATGATTCGCTCTAGATTACATCAACAAACAACCCACAAGGCGATCAAGCTCTACGTGACCACCGACAAACACGAATAAAAAACAAGCGCTGTGAGGGTCACCATATGAACGCCAAAAACCTGCAAAAGTAACCATAGAAACGTTCCACACAAGGAAGAGACGTGCCATAAAGGCAGAGAAAACTTGTCACGTAGTAAAATCCATGAAGGATTTACCGGGGTAACTTGGGATGGTAAATGCGATAAGCCATCGTAGTTATCACTTATATTATTTGTAATTATCGTTGAGATAATGTTTGTGATAATTAGAGATTTAAACTAAGAGATAGGGTATATCTCGACCGTCGATGTAATTTAAACTGTACTGTTGGATCTAGGGGAGTTCAACTATAAATAGAGCCTCTCGTACTTAGTTCTCTTTTGTTCTAGTTGCCTCTCGAGTGGCTAAGAGTAGCCACCTTAGTGCTTAAAGCGCTTCCGCATCCATCGAAGCCTTGAGGGCTTGTTCGAGCCGTTGCGAGCAAGAGTGCTCGCAAGGCGTGGTTAAAGCTGACTTAGACGTGAGAATTGACCAAGTAGCGTTAGAGGCGTCTAAGGCCGCACGTGACCGATAGTGTGAAACTCTAGGGGCGTGACAATAGGAAGGACTGATCTACGTGAGGGGTGGGAGGAGCCCTTATCGCTAGATTAGAAATTAATTAATTGTAAATTTGTCGTTGACTTTTTAAACTTTATATTTTCTCTCAATCTCTAAATCTTATTCTCCTTGCAAAGAGGGATTAAACTTAATAACTTTGAGGTTTCATAATTTCTTCATTGCCACTAAGTCGAGATATCATTGGCATTAAACGATATTGTGTTTAAATTTCAAATCTTGGAGTAATAAAATGAAACTTAAATCATTATTCTCTTAAGGAGAGAATGCGGGTTCGAATCTTAAAGACGGTATTATTAAGAGATAGTCACGAGTCCCGAACATGAATCATAAAATAAGCAAGTACTTTACCAAAGAAAAAAAAAAACTTAAGACATCCCTCCAATCCATTTTTTTCATTTAGAACATCAAGATTTGAACTCATGAACTTACTTAAGGGGTATAACACCTTATGCCACTAGACTAATTGGTTGTTGTTTATAAAGATGTAATTTAATAGCGAATGAATCGGCAAAATCTACACTTTTTGTAACTAATTTATTTTCTTTGATTTTTCGTGAAATGTTTAGCAAACAAATAATTTGACAATTCATAAAATAAAAAACACAAAACTACTTCACAATAATCAAAATCACAAGGCATAAGTAACAAATAAAATGTTGTACGTTAGCATGAGACATTAATGACCTCATCTCCCTATTCTTTTTGAGTTTTGTAGCAATTACATGGGCATGAGACATGAGTGACCTCAGCTCCCTTCCCCTAAACTATTAATGCCCTCTCACCAAGTTTTCTTGGCCCCCAAACATTAATTACAGTCTTTATTTCAAAAAAAAAAATTCAAGTTTGATGGTGATGGCTGAGGAATGTACTCTTGGGAGGACATGGGACCAAATCTGGTCCCAACATGCAGGCTTCTTTTGGTCTTAAACTGAAGAATCAACTCAAATTCAATGTTTGGAGATGGTATTAGAAATTGCTATATTTAGGGTTCTTGTTTTTTTTGTTCGAAATATTTAGGGTTCTTGTTGTCTCCTCAAGACCATGTGAATAACATTGCGTGAGTTAGTCGGTCTAATTCGACTCCTGCATTTGGGGCTAGCAACCGTTAGGATAAGGCCAATAATTGGTTGTCAAATAAGTGGTTATAATATATGCGTAATTTCGTATTTTGAAATTGTATAAATTATTAATTTATGCTCATATTCATGTAATTAATTTTGACATTCATTTCCATTTCAAACATTTTGTCTATATTTTTTTTGTTTAATATATATATTATGAGTATAAATCGTCTGCCTGTTTTCGGTGTCCTTATATATTTTCACAAAAAATTAGGGTTATGGTTTAAGATTAAAGTTTAAGGTTAGGGTTTAGGAAATTAGGGTAAAGTGTATTATTAGGGTTTAGGGTTTATTGTTTAAGATTTAGAATTTAGGGTTAGGACTTAAAATTTAATTTTTTAGTGTTGGGCATAAAAAAGATTTTTGTTAAGATACTATTAGCTACATTAATACTATATAATAACGTCTTTTATATATATATATATATATATATATATATAAGTTAACACGAAAGTTGCAATAAAATAAACTATTAAAAGTGTCCATTTTTTAATCGCGGGTACAAATAACAGGTTTAAATAATTATAAGTTTATAACTGTAATTAACATTATAAAGAACACTTAAATAAAAAAAGCGTCATCTTTATTGGTCGTGACGACGTCAAAATCAATTATAATAAAAAAATTAAATATTAAAAATAAAAAGAAATCCAATAATCAATTAAAAAACGTGTCAAAATATAAAAAAATATCAAAAATAAAATAAAAAAACATATCTCAAAGACATGATTATTGAATTTAAAAACAAAAAAAAATTACTAGCTATCCACAACCATAATTAAAACTAAAATTGCCGCCGGTCACATAAAACTAAAAAGAAGGGAAAAAAAATTACAAATGTTAGAGAATAAAAGAGGGACGGCTAGGGTTATAAAAACAAGTTTTTTGGGGGGTAAATTACATGTCACGGCTAGGGTTATAAAAACAAGTTTTTTTTTTGGGTAAATTATATGTCAATTTTATAGTTTCATGTTCAGAATTTGTGGTTCTCCCTCCTTATAATGACTTCTCCAAGGTTCGTATCTAGATCTTTTTCTTGAGAGAGCAATGTGCTTTGCCATTGCACCTAATATTTATTGATTATAAAAACAAGTTTTTTAGTTAGAATATATTTAGGTCTATAGTAGAACAAATTTAAACATGATTTACCTATAATGAAATTATAGAATATTATTTCAACTTTACTACTAACCAAATCCAAATAATTGTCACTGTAATTTCTGGTGGAATGATATAAGCTTTTATGTAGGGTTTGTGTATATGCATCAGAGAAAGAGAATCAATTTCTTCTATGTTTGGGCATACATTTTTTTTCTTCTTGAAATGATACTGAATTGTATTAAAACAAAAGAAGGTACAACTATAAAAATATGGGTAAATTATTTCATTGACCACCATATTTTTGATAAAGTTGCGATTTGACCACATTACTTTTTTTCGAAGTAATTAAACCACCAAACTATTTAAATGGTATCAATGTGACCACTAGCCGCTAAAACCTAACAGTGGGAGTGACGTGGCAGTTAGTAAAAATTCGTATAATTACACATTTAGTCCTCCTTACTTATACATTCTATCAAATTAGTCCTAATTTTAATTTAATAAAATAAATAAATTATTTACTTAGGTGGTGACACGTGTCACCACCTTATTGAAGGATGAAAATAAATGGAACAAAATTGGGTATTTGTCCCAACGTGAATCAAACCTGGGTAACTTGGGGAAGAAACCGCATGGCAAAGCCACTGGGCCAAAGCCACTTTTGTGATATAAAATGCAAATAATTAATATAAGTCATACTTGGTTCTTTATGCCAAGGAAAAGTAAATAAATGTGGATTAACGAGATTCGAATATGGCACGCTTATAATGCATAGAAACATCTAATCCAATGAAATAAATCTAATAATTAAATTAAAGTTAACAACATTTTATATATATATTAAAATATAGTTAGTGCACAATTTAAAATAAAAATAGTTTTAAGAATTTTGTATTTTTAAACTAAATTTAATATATTTTTCTTTTTCGCATTTATTTTTATAATTTCACTTATATAATCGTTGAATTGATTTTTTTAACTTAATTTATAATTTTAATATTTATTAAAAATTTAATTAAATTACTATATATATATATATATATATATATATATATATATATATATATATATATGAAATTATATTACAACTTTAAAATTTTAAAACTATATTAAATTTATTTAGTGAATACACTTACGAACATAATTGAAATGAATTGATATAATTTTAAATTATAATTTAATTATTAGATTTATTTCATTGGATTAGATGTTATTATGCATTATAAGCGTGCCATGTTCGAATCTCGTTAATCCACATTTATTTACTTTTCCTTGGCATAAAGAACCAAGTATGACTTATATTAAATATTTGCAGTTTGTATCACAAATATGGCTTTGGCTCAGTGGCTTTGCCATGCGGTTTCTTCCCAAGGTTACCCAGGTTTGATTCACGCTGAGAGCATATACCCAGTTTTGTTCCATTTATTTTCATCCTTCAATCAGGTGACACGTGTCACCACCTGATTGGGGTGAAAATAAATTTATTAAATTAAAAAAGTACCAAGTATGAATTATATTAATTATTTGCATTTTGTATCACAAAAATGGCTTTGGCCTAGTGGCTTTGCAATGTGGTTTCTTCCCCAGGTTACCCAGGTTCGATTCACATTGGGAACAAATACCAAGTTTTGTTAAATTAAAATTAGGACTAAATTGATAGAATGTATAAGTAATGAGGACTAAATGTGTAATTATACGAATTTTTACTAACTGCCACGTCACTCCCTATTAGGTTTTAACGGCTGGTGGTCACATTGATACCATTTAAATATTTTTGTGGTTTAATTGCTTCAGAAAAAAATAATGTGGTGAAATCGCAACTTTATCAAAAGTATGGTGGTCAATGAAGTAGTTTAACCTAAAAATATAACCACACAAAGAAAGGAAATTAGGGGATCATCATTCATAGTAATTCAGTAAAAACCTCAACAAAGAATATAATGAAAAGGAAAACCTAGTCGCACTGATAGTCGAACCTTCTTTTGAATCTGAAGCTCATCATTCATAGTAATTCAGTAACCGTCAATATTACTCCTTTGTCTCTATCCATCTAGACGCTTTCGAGATAATGAAGGAGTGGCAAGCGAACCAAAGAAAACTTACAGGTTGCTTCGCAAAAACAAATCTGAATACATCAGCAAACAACCTCAGATAGGGGATCTAATCTTTGAAAGAGCATCGATAATCGCAAATCAGATACGAGTGATGTGAGAGTTTCTACACGATCGCAGATCTACTGTAGAAGTAGGCGAAAACTAAGCCATGATGCAGAGGAGACGTGTCATAAGTGCAGACGAAAGCGTGCCACAAAGGCAAACGAACATGCGCAAATATACAAATCAATCAAAAGAAATTTTATTAAAAAATAAAAACAAAAAAATAGATCCGGTGGTCGACAACCAATAATAGATTAATAGTCGACCACCATTTAAGAGAACAAAAATGAAGGAAGATAGCGGGGCTTGGGATAGAGAGAAAAGTAGAGTTTTTGGCGTGAGACTACTCTCCACTATAATATTAATTCTTATGAATTATTTAACCTAAAATATGTTTGGGCAGATTTCTCTTTTGTGAAATGATTGTACATTATATTACTTTCATTTGAATCATGATACCTAATCAAATTTATAGATAAAATCAAGCTTGATAAATTCAATTAGTAATAATTTTTTGAATTAATTTTTTAACATTAATTACCATAGGTTGTATAATAAATAGTTAACTTTTTTCTAGAAGGAGCTAGTTTTATTAAAAAAATATATCAAAATTACAATGAGAGTTTACAATTATAAACATAAACTAAACATATAATTTGAACATTTTTCAATAACCAATGACATAAGACGCTAGTCACTTTAGATCATCCAAGGACCATACAATGAAGAGGTTAAAAATCCAATCAAAAAACTCAAATAAAAGATTGATACGAACATATTTGACTGCATCGGCAAATGAACCACAAAAGGAAATTAAACTATTGAAAGACCACCGAAAACTATAAATTAGAGCCGAGCGTCGTGAGAAAAACATCCACAAATGCAAACAACGTATCTCAATCTAATTTGAAGGTCCAAAGCAGGGAAGACCAACAGGATAATCAACTAAGCGTCATCTTGATCAGTTTAAACAATGTCAAATCCAACCCTGAGAACAATAAAAAAAAGCCAAACGACCATCAATAACGACAAAAAATGTGTCAAAAAGACAGAGAAATACATGTTACAATGTAAACAAAGCATGCCACAAAGGTAGATTTATTTTTAATAAAAACATAGATATAATAATATAATAAAAACTAGCAAAGAAAAATGTAAATTACCAACTGTCGATAACCAACTTCAAAATTAGTACCGTTGTTGATGGCTAAACAAGATGAAAAAGTAAAGTTATTAGAGAAATATTTTATTATAAAAAAACATATTATATCAAACTTCTTTTTTATACAATAGGGGAAGGAGAGTACCATTGTAATAAACAGTTAACTTTATCTCTAAATTTGATTAGATATTATAATTTGAGTAAAAAGGACATGTTAATGTGATACAATTATTTCATACAGTTATTTGTCGTTTCTTTTATTTTTTTAGATTTAAGCTTGATTGTAGCATATGTAAACTTTTATATAAACATATAATACTCTTAACATGATTAATTGATGGTTATATTTACAATCATGATAGGAATTTACTTGCATTTGATTGTGGTAATATAGTTTGTTAGAAGTTGTAATTTAAATTTTATTTTATTTATCGTCTGAAAATTTTATATTGTGGTCAATTTGGTGAAAAATAAAATTTTAAAAAAAATGACCATATGTTGTGGATGCTAAGGAAGCGAGATTCTACTTTACTTTAAAATATTAGCTTGATTAGACTTCCTTTATAATTAAGTTTCTATTCCTCAAAATATTTATCCTTTTTTTACCCGTAGTTTTTTTTGAAATAATTTTTAACGTAAATCTTGGTGTTTTTTCTTATTGTGCAATCATATATTTTTCGTTATTTTATAATATTGTTTTTCAAAAGATTGATCATACATTACATAATGGTTCTTTTGGCCATCATGGTAATTGATGGGATAACTCAATAATTTAAGATGCTTAATGCAATTTATTAAAATGAGACTTTTAATTTAAAAAGAATTTTTCGTTGACTTTTGTGTTTAATATAATTTTAACTTATAAAATACAACAACATTTTACTTTTTACACGTATTTTTATATTAGTTTACAACTAATCTTTTAATTTTTCTCTTCCAAATATTTAATTAACTCATTTTGAGTTTCTTTTTATTTAAAATCTTATGATCGTTTTTACCGTACTTTTCTAAAACCGCCACTTGTCGTGAGACGAAGACAATAAAATCACCTGTGACTGTGAGGTTAGCAAGTGTTCAATGGCTATAGCATCGTTTGTTTGGTTTCTTTAGAGTTGTCAAATTAAACTTTATTATTTGTCCGGTGAGAAAAGACATTTAAATTCCACGGTGTTTAATTAAATTATTAAGCCCGAAACCCTCCTTTACATAAAGGCAGGATTTGACTCCTGTCTTTATAAAAACACCAGCATTTAACTTAATAAACTTTTATTAGTGTACGTACATATCCAATTCCACCGTCAAGTTCAACACGGACCAGCAGTAGTGGAACAAAATGAAACGTATGCTTCTAGGGATTTAGAGATACAGATTAAGGTGTTTATACAGGTAAAGTTGGTGAATAACCACACTTCTATTACTTGTCCCACCGCATTGTGTCCTCCAACTGGAACTCGGTGTCAATTCCATCCTGTTGCCACAAGGAAGTGCAACCGAACCGATGGCTCGAATTGGCTTCGACGGAGAGATCCGGCAGGTCATACCACATGCTCTGAGAGCTATCCACGGATTGAGAGGATGGGGAGGCTTGAGTTTCGGATGACATCGAGGTGGAGCTTGGGGACTGAGGGACTGCCATCTCGTCTTGATCCATCATGGCATAGGCTGCTTTATTAGCAGCTTCTTGAATGTCTCGACGGGAAGAAATAGCAGGCCTGGGAAGCTCATGTGCGGTGTCGGGGAAATTCAGGTAAGTCGAGCCACCTTTGATGGCTAAGGAGGCAACATCATGGGCTCGAGCTGCCATTTCTGCAGTAGGAAAAGTCCCCAGCCAAATCCTTGATTTCTTTCTGGGCTCACGTATTTCAGATACCCATTTCCCCCAGCTTCGCATCCTCACGCCACGATAAGTTGGATGCCTGTAAGCTTTACCTTTCTTGGCATCAAATTCACTGTTGGACGTCCCTTTTCGACGCTTTGATCTCTTTTTCCTTAAGGATTGCTTTATGTACTTCAAATCCATAAATGCCCCGAGTGATTAATTGAAGAATCGGAAAAGCAGAGGCGCTAGATTCAAGAGTATGGAGAAGAAACTGAAACAACGTAATGACTATATCGTCTATGATTGAGAGCTACTGGATTTTTGTACTAGTTGGAGGAAAGGCAATGAATATATACATACACTTCTGCCTGCTTTTTAATACTCTTCAATGAGGGGCCCTTCAAACTTCAATTATTTACAGAAGAAGATAAAAACCAGATACAAAGTATAATTCACGCCCAAACTTCAATTATAAATGGTTTTTTTTTTCTTATACATTGGGACCGGCTTAATGATTAATCATTTATGTTTTGTTGGTTCTTATTGATTTTGTACAAACTTGCATCACATTGTTAATATTATTGTTTGAAGTGATCTAAGTGAGAGTCATTGCTCGAATTTATAAAATTGTCTTTATTTAAGTTTATTTGAATTAGATTCAATTTATTTAAATGATTCGTATTTATTATTTTAAAAATATTTTTAAATTTATAATTAAATTTTGAATAAGACATGAGTAATTATTATAAAATATATATTACTTTTATTAGCCTTAACTTAATAGATAATTTGGCCCCAATATATGTCTCTGATTTTCATTTTAACTCTTCATATTTTTTATTATCAAATGTGACTTTTTTAGATGAATTTTAATATCTAAGTTTAATGTCTCGTATTAACATAGTTTTAATAACGCCTTGTGATAGGGTAACGTTGATCATAGGGATAGGGTAATGTTGATAAATTTTATTTTATATTATATATTTGTTTTATAGTTAGTATTCAAGATTTGAAGTTATTTATGCCAACAATATCATTTTTAACATTCAAATTAACTTCTCTCATCAAAATTCTCGCATCAAAGGTGTAATAAAGCATATCATGCACTTATAGGTGAATATCGACACCTATAGAGGATATCGATATCAAACAATGTTAATAGGTTGATATCCTTCTAGAAGCTTGGTAATAATTTAAATGCATAATCAATGTCCATAAGAAAGTAAAAATATTTGGCCCGTTGGTCAAGCTGCTCATCTTTGTTCTCTATTATTCTTTTAGATTATGGGATCTAGACCCATTAGAAACACCCTTACCTTCTTCTAGAGTTTTCCCTTCCGTCCCATCTAGATATGATTAGAATTTGTTTAAAAATTATCCATAAGTGCTAAATTATCAAACTTTCCTTATGAATAATGACCAAGACATGAGTGAGCCTTAATATTTAATAAGCCTCATGATATTTCGTGTTAAGTATGGTTTGATGATTGAACTTTGTGATAATTGTTGTGTGGTCTTGTGTGCATTGCTTGTTGTATGCATGTGTACCATAAATTAATGTAAAACTAGATGAGTTTTACATTATGTAATTTGATCATATCTCTATATTTACAGTGCGAAAGTAGTATATTTCGCTTAGTGTGTAACACTCGGGTTTAGGGGTCGGGCGAAAATAGCATTTAAATAATATTATATATTATTTGGACTTCGTGTTTTTCAAAACAAACATTTCTTCGTTGGGCTAAATGGAAATGAAACTCAAATTGCATGGATTTTAAAGTAAGAGAGAATTGACCATTCATTAATGGCAATTTTGTAATAAAGGGGATTTCTTTTAAAACCCATTTTAATTAAAATAGAGCATTGTCTTCCTCCCCCTCTCATTTTCCTTTTGAACGAAAAAGGGGAGGGTTTTCTCCAAATCAATATTCCATCACATTGCTTCTTCATTTTAGCTCGTTTTTTGAAAGGTAAATACATTCCCAACTTGTCCTCATCTTCCTCTCTTCAAAAGTACAAGTAGTTTTCATTTTCATCAAGGTTTTGGAATTTGAGTTTTTAGAGGATTTGAATAAAAATGGTAGCTTTATTGTCTTTAACTTAAAGTTTTGATTTAATAGTGTTAGATATGAAGTCTATGAGTCAAATGGTCCAACATATATAATTTTTACATGGTTTGATACTTATTCCCGGATTTGGGTTTAATGGGGGGTTTTTTGAAGGGTTTTTGAGTGGTTTTTGGTTGGAATTTGTGGGCTAAGGTTAGTACTATAGTAGGGGGTTGTTTTGGAATCATTTGGGAGTGCCAAAAGTGTTGGAAACATGGGTTTTGGTTGAGGTTATTGGGCTGATCGAGTTTGGTAATTTTGGGGGTTGTCCATGGCTTGAATTGTTGTGTTTGATGTTTGAATGATATTCTGGGTTAGCTACTTTGATGTTTGAGCTGATTTGAGGTTGTTTGGGTTGTGTTGAGGTTGTTTAGAGGCAAGAGCTTGTGTTGGTGAAGCATCGGGAGTGAATCCGGAAGCTTGAAGGTGTTGCTTGCTTAGTAGTTGAGCTTGGAAGTGAAAGTGAGTGGTTAATGTTTTTGAAATGGTCTTTGAATACTTTGGTTCAAGCATGTGGACTAGGTTGGTCTTGGTAGACCCACCTAGAGTTAGGATTAGGGTGGTAGCCTAATCCTAAACTTTAGTTAAAGACATTGGTTGAACTCTTAACTTGTTGTTTATGCCTCATGGTGATGTGTATTTATGATGATTATGTATAAGGTGTTATACATGTATGTTGAGGCATGGATTGATGCATTGTGATATGCATGTGGTATGTTCATGATTGAGATCATGGTGAGTACGTGCTAAGCACGGAAGTGAAATGAAATATGTTGTGGATTGTATAATATTGGCTCTAGTATACTTGAGTACAAATGATCGATCATTAGGATGTTAGTGTGCACACGTGAGTCAAAATGCGCGCGTGGTCTTGATGATGGTAGTCATCAAGATGGAGTACGGGTACGCCCAGAACTTCTTCTTGTATAAATGTTAGTCGGTGATGAGTGTAATCCCATCGACGGGGCGTGAGGATGAGTGGAATCACCTCCGCGAGACCGGTGATGAGTGTAATCCCACCGAAGGTAATGGTTGTGTTGGATGTGAGTTCCAACAGGTTTATCCGTGTATTCGAGTCATAGCTAGGTGCGAATATGAGATTGATATGTGTATCAATGTGATATGGAATGTGATTTCCTTTTTGGATGATTGTATGTGTTTACATATGATGTAAATTGAGCTTGTTGAGCATGGCATATTATTGGATAATTGTGCATGCATCATTGACATTTTGGCTCTTGAGGATTGAAGGTAAATCATGCATTTTACCTTGGTCGTGTTCTTGCTTGGACCCTGCATTGTCAAGGTTTGTTTTTAACGAGCTTACCCTCACTAAGCTTTATGCTTACGCTCTCTTTGTTCGACAATGCAGATCCGTAGTTCGTGGGTTACTAGCGCAAGAGGAGGCCTCCAAGCGTGGTTGTTGGCTTTGAGTTTATCAAGTATGAGTTTTAATGTCATGGGCATGTAATAGTTAAGCAATGGGATTTGTGCTATTGTTGGTTGTTTAAGAGCATGTTTAGACTCCTTATTATGTTGTTTTTGTGTGGCTTGTTGATGCCATGTTTGGATTGTAAAACCATGCTTATATGCTTACCATGTGTTTTGGCCATGTGCCTTTTGGGGATGCTTAAGTGTATGGTTGTTGAAGCATGAGACCATAAGTGCTTGTATGTCATCTTTTTACCAAACGCATGAATTCCTCGGTTGATGTTGTTAGTCCATGTTGGGTGCCTTGTATGACTAGATTTTGGTTAATAAATGTTGTATGAATGCTTGGATGCGCCTAGGGAGTTCTTAAATCGCATTTAGAGTCGAGTCTTGTATGTTTTTTGCTGAAATTGGGAGACTTGCAGTGCAGGGCGTATCGATACGCCTAAGGGCCATATCGATACGGTCTTGCCTTCAGGTCTCAATTTTGGCTTGGCGTACCGATACACGGGGGTGTATCGATACGGCAAATGCTCACTGGAATTCTGAGATTTTGGTGAGACTTTGGCGTATCGGTACGGTCTATGAGCGTATCGGTACGGTTTCATCTCGTTGACCACGAGATGTTGACCGTGATGGGCGTATCGATACGCTCAAGGGCTGTATCGATACGGTCTTCCTGTGTTACCTGTTGGGTGTTGACTTTGGTCAAGGCGTATCAATACCCTTGACAAGTTTATCGATACGGCATGCTTAAATATGGAAAATGGGCTGTTTTGAAGTAATGTCTTGAATGGTCGTTTCTATATTGCTTATGTTTCCGCTGTCGTATTTCACATAGGATATAATAATGTATTTAGACAAGATAAATAAAAGAAATTTTCTAGGGTTGCTAACCGAGGGGTAACCTTAACGGGTTTCGCTTCGGTTTTCACCGTGTAGCCTACTCGGACCGGTCATCCGACCAGACCGGGACGAAGGGGTTACACTTGTTGGTATCAGAGCCTAAGGTTTCCGAGACCTTGGGCAGGTAAGTGAGGTAAGTTGAGTTTTTGTAGTGATGTGCACGGTGATTGTTTGTTTGCCAAGTATGCTGAATGGATGTTGCGCGCTTATCAAGTATGCATGTTGATTTGGTTGAAGCATGTTGTTTAGAGTCTCATTGCTACTATTACATCGGAAAATAGAATTTTAAAGTGAGGGAACATACTTGAGCCACTTGGAGCCCTTACCTTGCTAACCCTTTTCTTTTTGTGCTTGTTGTTGTATGTAGTTGTTTGTGAGCATGATGTCGAGGCCAAGGGGTAGGCCGAGAGTGGTTCGTCAGGAACCACGCGTTGCGGCTCCTGTTGAGCCGGTGGTTGGAGTTGAGGCTCATATAGAAGGGCCTGCTGTTGCTGAAGTTGGAGCTCCTCCACCACCACCACCTCCTCCGCCCGGTGAGGGAGACGAGGCTGGAGTCGAGGGAGAGGGACCTCAGGGTGGCCAAGGTCCAGCTGGAATAGATATGACTCCGCTTGTGCAAGCTATAGCAGGAGCATTTCAGGCCGCAATTGCCGGGGCACAGGCTGCAGCTCAGCCTAGAGGGGATGATAACAGTTTACCGTTGGAGAGGCTCCGTAGCCTAGGGGCCGAAGAGTTTAGAGGATCTACTCCTGAGAGATCCAAGCTGTGGTTAGAGAAGACCGTTCGCATCTTAGCTCAGATGGGTTGCGTGGGTGCTCGCAGATTGGGTTGCGTGATCTCTTTGCTTCAGGGTGATGCGTACACTTGGTGGGTCACCATTATTACCGGAGTTCCGGAGGCTAAGATTGGTGGAGACTTCTTTGAGTCTGCTTTCCGGAAGAGGTACTTGGGTCCGAGGTATCTAAACGAGAAGAAGTGAGAGTTTATGGCCCTAGTTCAGGGAGAGGCTTCTGTGACTGACTACGAGATCCGCTTTGTTCGTTTGAGTCAGTATGCACCAGAGTTGGTTCCGACTGAGAGGGACCGTTGTAACCGTTTCAGATATGGGTTGCATGAAGAAGTTAAGAGGTATACGTTGGCTTCTGATTATTCGGATTTTGATGTCTTGGTTGCTAGAGCCAAGGATATTGAGCACAGCTTGGGGCTGACCAAGCGCTCTGGAGGATCTAGTTCTGTTAAGAGGAACAATAACTTTGACCGTGGGGATGCCAAGAGGCATAGAGGTGGCGGACAGCAGTTTGACCATAGACGTGGCGATGGCCACCATGGTAGAGGCCATCAGGGCCATAGAGGAGGAGGGCGTTTGCCCGAGTGTACACGGTGTGGGAGACAACATACTGGTGAGTGTTGGGGTAACTTCCATGCCTGTTAGAACTGCGGTTCGAGGGACCACTTTAGGAGGGAGTGCCTGCATCAGTCGGCACAAGCACCGAACATTGCTCAGGCTCCTGCGAGAGCGACTGATTTTTAGAGAGGCCGTGGGCGCGGTCGTGGCTACTTCCAGCCTAGGGTAGATGCTCAGATGAACCTTGCTCATGTTGTAGCCGTACAGCCAAAGGTAGGAGGACCAGCGAGGGTCTATGCTCAGAGAGAGGCTGGGAACGACACTGATGTCATAGCAGGTAATTTTGAGTTACAGTCTATGTCTTTGCTTTCTTTGGTTGATTTGGGTTCTACGTATTCCTACATTTTGAGTAAGCATGCACGGAAGTTAGATATACCTGTTGAGATCTTAGATGTAGGTATGCATGTGACTAGTTCTTTTGGTGAGACGGTTGTGGTTAGACGTATCTATAGGAGATGTCCGCTGAAGATTCAGGGTCATGTGTTTTCTGTTGACATGATGGAGCTTCCTTTTTATGGTTTTGATATTATTCTGGGTATGGACTGGCTAGTTGAGCACCGAGCTAGTGTGGATTTTGAAATGAATAGAATTTCGTTGAAGCTTTCTGATGACTATGAGATAGTAGTAGTAGGCGAGAACATTAAGTTCTTGTCTAATGTTGTGTCAGTTTTAGAGGCTCATAGGTTGATGGATTCCGGATGTGGGGCTTACTTCGCTTATGTTATGAATCCGAATATGAGTAAGGCTAGACCGAAAGATATTAGAACAGTTTGTGATTTTCCGAATGTGTTTCCTGAAGAGTTGCCTGGTTTGCCTCCTGACAGAGATGTTGAGTTTGTGATTGAGACTGTTTCAGGGTCTACTCCAGTTTCTATAACTCTGTATCGTATGGCTCCGAAAGAGTTGAAAGAATTGAAGAGTCAGTTGCAAGAGTTATTAGACCGTGGTTTCATTAGGCCTAGTAGTTATCCTTGGGGTGCTCCTGTGTTGTTTGTAAAGAAGAAAGATGGCAGTATGCGTATGTGTATTGACTACAGACAGTTGAATTAGTTGACTGTGAAGAACAAGTATCCGTTGCCTTGTATAGATGATTTGTTTGATCAGTTGAGAGGTGCTTCAGTGTTCTCGAAGATAGATTTGAGATTAGGGTACTATCAGTTGAAAGTAAAAGAGTGTGATGTTCCGAAGACAGCTTTTAGGACTAGATATGGTCACTTTGAGTTCCTTGTGATGCCGTTTGGACTCATGAATGCACCTGCAGCATTCATGGATATGATGAATAGAATTTTTAGAGACTATCTAGACTGTTTTGTAGTTGTCTTCATAGATGATATCCTTGTGTACTCGAAGACAGAAGAAGAGCATGATGAGCACTTGAGATTTGTGTTACAGAGATTGTTGAGCAATCAGTTGTATGCGAAGCTTAGCAAGTGTGAGTTCTGGATTCGAGAGGTTGTATTCCTTGGCCATGTTGTTTCGGTCGAAGGCATCCGTGTTGACCCATCGAAGATTGAGGCTATTGTTGAGTGGAAACAACCTAAGTCCGTGACCGAGATTAGGAGTTTCCTAGGATTAGCCGGTTGCTATAGGAGATTTGTTGACGGTTTCTCTAGGGTAGCTGCTCCTTTGACTAAATTGTTGCAAAAAGGAGTTAAGTTTGAATGGTTAGATTCAAGATAGAACGCCTTTGAGAAATTGAAAGAAGCTTTGACAAATGCTCCAGTGTTAGTGCAACCTGTTTCAGGTAAAGAATTTGTGATCTATAATGATGCTTCCTATATAGGTTTAGGTTGTGTTTTGATGCAAGAAAGAATAGTTGTTTCCTATGCTTCTAGACAGTTGAAGGTTCATGAAAAGAACTATCCTACTCACGATATCGAGTTAGCCGCAGTTGTGTTTACATTGAAGATTTGGCGTCACTACTTGTATGGCGAGAAGTGTATAGTTTACACCGATCATAAGAGCTTGAAGTATTTGATGACACAGAGAGAGTTGAACTTAAAACAGAGAAGATGGCTTGAGTTGTTAAAAGATTATGATTTGACCATAGAGTACTATCCGGGTAAGGCAAATGTGGTAGCCGATGCCTTGAGTAGAAAGGTTGCCGTTGAGTTAAGAGTTATGTTTGCTAGTTTGAGTGTATCCGATGATGGTGGTTTGATCACCGAGTTACAAGTGAAACCTTCTTTGATTCAGTTGATTAGAGAGAAGCAGTTGCAAGATATGTCTTTAGTTCCTCATGTTCAAGACATAGCCGAAGGTAGACCGACCGAGTATAGCTTCAGTGGTGAGAATGTGTTGTGCTTTAGAGATAGAGTTGTAGTACCTGAAGATGTTGAGTTGAGACGTCTGATTCTGAGTGAAGCTCATTCGAGTCCTTTTTCTATGCATCCGGGTAGTACCAAGATGTACCGCGACTTGAAGAATAATTACTTCTGGGTTGGTTTGAAGAAGGATGTAGCCGAGTATGTGAGCCGTTGTATGGTTTGTTAGAGAGTGAAGGCAGAACATCAGGTTCCTTCGGGTTTGTTACAGCCTTTGAAGATTCCGGAATGGAAATGGGAGAGAATCACCATGGACTTTGTGTCGGGGTTACCGTTATCTCATTCGAAGAAGAATTCTGTTTGGGTGATTGTCGATAGGTTTACTAAGTGTGCTCACTTCTTAGCAGTGAACACTACAGATTCTTTAGGCAAGTTGGCAAGCTTGTACATCCGTGAGATTGTGAGACTTCATGGAGTTCCAAAGTCTATTGTTTCAGATAGAGATCCTAGGTTTACTTCGAGGTTCTGGAGTTGTCTGCATAGTGCTCTAGGTAGTCGGTTGCCTTTCAGTACTTCTTATCATCCTCAGTCCGATGGGCAGTCAGAGCGAGTGATACAGGTTTTAGAGGATATGCTTCGTTGTTGTGTGATTGACTTCCAAGGTTCTTGGGAGAAGAACTTGCCTTTAGTCGAGTTTGCTTACAACAACAGTTATTAGTCTAGTATTCAGATGGCTCCCTATGAGGCCTTGTATGGTAGACGATGTAGAACTCCGATTTGTTGGGCTAAAACAGGTCAGAGATTGTTACCTATGCCGGATTTGCTTAAGGGGACTACCGACAAAGTGAAGTTGATTTGTGACTGTTTGAAAGCCGCTTCCAATCGTCAGAAGTCTTATGTAGATTTGAAGAGAAAAGAGATTGAGTTCTTCGTGGGTGAGAAAGTGTTTCTGAAAGTATCTTCGTGGAAGAAGGTGATGATATTTGGCCGGAAAGGCAAGTTGAGTCCGAGGTTTATTGGTCCATATGAGATAGTTGAGCGGATTGGGCCTGTAGCTTACCGTTTGAGATTGCCTTCTGAGTTAGAGAAGATCCATGATATGTTTCATGTGTCGATGCTTAGGAGATATAGGTCAGACCCCTCTCATGTTATGCATGTTGAGGAGATAGAGTTGAATCCGGATTTGTCTTACAATGAAGAGCCTGTTGAGATACTTGCTTCTGATAGCAAGGTGTTGCGTGGCAAGACCATAGAGTTGGTCAAGGTGTTGTGGAGACATAGAGGTGTGGAAGAGGCCACGTGGGAGAGGAAAGCGGATATGCTTGAACAGTTTCCGTACTTGTTTCCGTTAGGTAATTTCGGGGACGAAATTTCTTAAGTGGGGGAGAGTTGTAACACCCGGGTTTAGGGGTCGGGCGAAAATAACATTTAAATAACATTATATATTATTTGGACTTCGTGTTTTTCAAAACAAACATTTCTTCGTTGGACTAAATTGAAATAAAACTCAAATTGCAAGGATTTTAAAGTAAGGGAGAATTGGCCATACATTAATGGCAATTTTGTAATAAAGGGGATTTCTTTTAAAACCCATTTTAATTAAAATAGAGCATTGTCTTCCTCCCCCTCTCATTTTCCTTTTGAACGAAAAAGGGGAGGGTTTTCTCCAAATCACTATTCCATCACATTGCTTCTTCATTTTAGCTATTTTTGAAATGTAAATACATTCCCAACTTGTCCTCATCTTCCTCTCTTCAAAAGTAGAAGTAGTTTTCATTTTCATCAAGGTTTTGGAATTTGAGTTTTTAGAGGATTTGAATAAAAATGATAGCTTTATTGTGTTTAACTTAAAGTTTTGATTTAATAGTGTTAGATATGAAGTCTATGAGTCAAATGGTCCAACATATATAATTTTTACATGGTTTGATACTCATTCCCGGATTTGGGTTTAATGGGGGGTTTTTGAAGGGTTTTTGAGTGGTTTTTGGGGTGGTTTTAGGTTGGAATTTGTGGGCTAAGGTTAGTACTATAGTAGGGGGTTGTTTTGGAATCATTTGGGAGTGTCAAAAGTGTTGGAAACATGAGTTTTGGTTGAGGTTATTGGGCTGCTCAAGTTTGGTAATTTTAGGGGTTGTCTATGGCTTGAATTGTTGTGTTTGATGTTTGAATGATATTCCGGGTTAGCTACTTCGATGTTTGAGCTGATTTGAGGTTGTTTGGATTGTGTTGAGGTTTTTAATAATGCATTTAGACAAGATAAATAAAAGAAATTATGGGCATACCCTTAGAATTCATTTTTTTCAATATTTATTATTAAGTTTTTAATTTTCCAACACTTGTTATTAAGTCATCATTTTTTTCCATTATTTGTTATTATGACCTCAATTTTTTCAATATTTTTTTTATTATGGCTCTATTCTTAAAATTTAATTTTCAATATTCGTTATTACGAGGATAATTTTTTCTCAATACTTATTATTATGAGCATAATTTTTTCCTAATATTTATTATTAAGGACATACTCTTAAAATTTAATTTTTCAATACTTATTGTTAGAGATCCATTTTTTTCTAATACTTTTTATTAGGGGGCCAATTTTCCCTTAATATTTGTTATTAGTGGTCTACTCTTAAAATTCATTTTTCCTTAATATTTGTTATTAGGGGGCCAATTTTTTTTAATATTAAAAAAATTAATTTTTTAATATTTTTATTAAGGGTTCATTTTTTCCCAATACTAGTTACTAGGGTCATAATTTTCCCAAATATTTTTTATTAGGGGCATACTCTTAAGTTTTTTTTCAATACTTGTTATTAGAGACCTAATTTTTAATAGTACTTTTTTTTATTATGGGTCTACTTCTAAAATTCATTTTTTCTAATATTTGTTATTAGGGGCCTACTTTTTAGGTTTGTCCTTAGGCCAACAAAATCTTAGGAACGGGTCTGGTCATGGTTGAACATTATTTATAGGGTAAAGTTCACAAATGGTCACTGAACTTTGTTAAAAAAAACAAAACGGTAATGAAACTTTCAAATGTTACAAATGACAATTAAACTTTATGTTTTATAAAAAAAATAGTAACCCGGCCGTTAAGTACTTAACATGGTTGTTATAAAACTTTGTACATTAGCACATTTAATCTTCTATATTTGCACATTTAATCAATTTAATTCTAATTCAAAAAAATTCACTAAATTTAACTTTCGTTATTTACACATTCTTTCGATTTGTTTCTTAAAGCAAAATTCAAAAAGTTGTAAATAGGAAAGGGTTGAGTGCAACCCAACAATTGGACGAGTCACTCATCTTTTCCTTAATCTTACAGAGATGCATTGGTATGATTTAGTTTATGATGAGTACCAAACGAAGACAAACCAAAAGAAAATGTGGTATCTCAACACCTCTTTGTTTCTTCCTTTTTTCTTTGAGTGAAAATCTCATTGCTGGTTGTGTTGCAGACCATGGTTCTTTTCATTTCAACTTCATTTAAATAGTTAAGTGATTTGATTGACAAAATTAATATTTTAATTATCGAAATAGAATCATCTACATAATTGAGTGATTATACGTATAGTTTACCCTTATTTTTTTATGGTGTTAGTGTCGCTGATTTGAAAAAAAAAGACATATTTAAATGCCAAATTAAG
This sequence comes from Hibiscus trionum, assembly GCA_030270665.1. Lineage (NCBI taxonomy): Eukaryota > Viridiplantae > Streptophyta > Magnoliopsida > Malvales > Malvaceae > Hibiscus > Hibiscus trionum. Next base: position 26,126,912 of record BSYR01000011.1, read on the forward strand.
ATAATTATTATTGTTTTACTCAAAGCTCCACTCAAACAAATAAAATGGATTAAGTGGGTGAATAAATCATTATTGATACTTATTTTGTTCGGTTGGTTTTTTAAGTTATTTTTGCAAGTATCAATACTTATTTTGTAAGTTTCGATACTATGTTCTAAATTGAAATTTTATAAAATAAAAAAATTAAATATCGATTCTTACAAAATAAGTAATGAAACTTGCAAAAAAAAAAAATACTAAGAAAAACTCAAAAATGTTATAAAAAGTCTATCATTTTTAGTTTGAGGACAAATTTTTAAAATTTACCGTTTTTTAGTTACACCCCTAGACATACCGCACCCTAAATTTTTCCTAGAAAACTGATGAAAAAAAAAAGAAAGCAAAAAATAAAAGCAAGAAGTCGATGGTCATGTGATTTGTGTGTTTTTTTTTATTTGCTAGGTTGTATTTGTACTTTTAGTTTCATTGAACCAGAAAAATACACGGAATTTAATTACCGACAAATATATAAAAATAAGGTTAAATATTTAAATAAATATAATTTTTAGAGATTATTTACATAAAAAAATCTAGCCTTTTAAAACGATAGGTTTATAAAATCTATTTAAATAAAAGTCTATCACATCATTATAACGTGTATGAGCTACACTTTTTAATTATTATTTGAGAAAATGGCTCCCAAAAATAATATTTGGCAAAATGACCCCCAAACTTGCCACGTCGGTAGACCTCGCGTTGTGTAGGACGCGAGCTAGGATATCGCGTTCTACACAACGCGATTTCAGTCTACGTGGCCTTGTTGTTTGTGTTAATGGTTTTACAGTACCTCGCGTTCTGTAGAACGCGATGTCCACGAGAATTTGAAACGGCGGCTGAATATATCGCACAGACCTCGCGTTATGCAGGACGCGAGTTCTGTGCATTTATGGGCTGAAGAACAAGGGAAAACAAGTGTGGGTAGGCCTGTTCGAGCCCAATTTCGAGCGTGTAAATCGTATATTTTTAGCGATCATCGAGTTTGGGGTCGTATTACTGGAAATTGTCTATCGTATGATACCAACATTGTTAATTTCCGTCCATTCTACAATGGTTTAAAATGGCTTCGAAAACCCTATGCTATCATGCCTTTATTGAATGAAGTTGCATTTCAACTAATGTCGATAGACATGTTCGAGCAGAATTTCATACGTAGAAATTTTAAATTTGTAGGTAACATCGAGTTTGAGGTTGTAGTACTGGAAATTCTCTATCATATGACACTGACACGGTCAATTTTCGTCCATTGTACGCTGACTTAAAGTTGCTTCGAAAACACTATCATAACATATTTTTTGAATGATTGAAAATATAAGATGACGTACTGTATAAGTCGAAGTAGACTGACTTTATTTATTCGATTGTCATGGGCGAACTCACATATACAAATTAAAAATAATTAATTAAGACGAGGGGCTGAGCGATTAGGACACTTAGGAGCTGTGTGTCCAGGATTTCGACATACAGTACAATGCTTCTTTTGTCCGGTTTTCTCTCGATGTTCGACCATATCCTCGGCACAGTATATTCTTGTAGAACGTGGACGTCCTTTGCCTCATATTAGTGCTGGATCTGGGCGTATGATCGGTTCAGTGTCCACAGCATTCGGATCAACCTCATTTCCGATCGGAGGAAACTCTTTTTCGTAAACCTTAAACACCGTTTCGAGTAAGTATACCGAATCAACCATATGCATGTATTGTATCCGTTGGACGCAATAAGCCTTGTAGTATTTGGATTGGGTTTTATCCACCGCCGTCTCAACATTATGACGAAGGTTGTACTGCTTAACTGCCGCCACCGCAATTTCCTTTTTCAAGAACCCTATAAACGGCAGCGTAATTACAGGTGTAGCGTTGGCACATTGGCCAACTCTATTTGCTGAAGAAATGGGTGTGATGCCCCCTGAGGATGTGTGAGACGGAGGGAAAATCGATCTATCATATTTGGAGGACCAGTTTGGAACCCCTCCCCCCAATGCGGATGTAGTTGCATTTCAGATATTTTTTCTATTTAAAAATTAGGATGCCATTATTATATATTTAGTATGCTTTTATTAGATTTATGATGGAATTAAAAATATTTATTTGAACATTAGGATGGTTTATGAAATTTTTAGAATGACTTCATTAAATATTTAGGATCCTATTAATAAATTTAGGATGCAATTACAATAATTACTTGAAAATTAGGATGCTTTTATTAAATATTTAAGATGACTTTATTAAATATTTAGGTTGCCTACATTAAATTTTTAGGATGAAGTTACAAATATTTATTTGCAAATTAGGATTAAGTTACTAATTTCTTTGGATGCCTTTATTAAATTTAGGATGAACATACAATTTTTTTAATTAGGATGTCTTTATTAAATCTTTATTTTCACAGCGGTGTGCGCGAGCCCACATCTTGCACATTATTGGCGGGATATTAATGCCAGACAAATCCCGCACAAAGGTGCACGCGATGTGGCTTCGTCATCTTACAGATTTAAATGAGTCTGGAAGAAAATCTTGGGGATCAACTGTCTTGGCATTTCTTATCAGAGACCTCTGCAGAAACGTTGACACCTCCAGATCATCGATGGGAGGATGTTGTTTATTCCTACATGCTTGGGTTTGGTTTCAGATGCCTACTTTGAGACCACAGCTTAGACAGCCCACCGCTATGTTATTTCCGCTTCTACGGACGTACTACGTAATCTACTATATTTTTTATTTTTGAATTATTTTATTTAACGATTTTTTTTCATTACTTATAGGTGGACCAACACACTGACCCACACCGGCCTGCCAAACTCCCAGAAAGAATTCAGGCATGCTTTCGATGGCTTGAGGGAGCACGAGGTAATTCGAAAATTAATTTGAATTTTTTCATACTTTTTTTCCAATAATATTTCATATAACCGTTACAAATGCTTTCATTCTTTTTAGTTCGTGTGGAGGCCCTACGATTCAGAGGAGATTCGGCAGATTACTCCACTAGATATTCTGCGAGACCGAGACCTCTGGATTTCCGTCGTGCCGCTGCTCAACTACGAAATTTGCGTGTGACATTCTACGGATAGGGTTCTCCGACAGTTCGGGTACATCCAAAATGTTCCAGCCCCTCCGCAAAATATGGACAACTTCCACAATCTTACGCGCCAGGGGAAGACGAAGGTTGACTGGTCCGACCACCATGCTGCCTGGATAGCGATTTGGGCTCACCGATTTGACCAACGCCCCCTGTTTCTCCAACAAATTATGGAAGGGGTTATTTCGGTCGCTTTCAATTATGAACAGTGGTATAAGAACAATGGGATGCCGCATATCCTTACTCAGGCCGAGCGCCATGTAGGGCTTCCCCAGCAACCCCAAAACCGCCTACGCGGCACCCGTCGAGCGACCCAGAGGCAGAGCCAGAGGCAGTCGACGCAGCACGGTCCGAGACCACGATATGACACTGCATGGGCATCATCTTCTGCCGCACCATTTCATGCTTATAGCGGTCCATCGAGTTTACAGCAGATGATGCCTCCACCCCAGTTCGGCTCCTCTGATGCCTATCGTCCCCATACGCCCACGATTGACCTTCAGCTTATCGATTATCCACAGCTGCACTCTCAGTATGAGTTTCCCATTGTGGAGAATACGCCGATCGGTAGCTTGTTTTACTCCCCGCCTGGGCCCAGCACAGATCCGCATATCGCGCACGATGGTCAGGATGATGGGGACCAGAGACCACCACACGATGGACGGAGGTATCCGGATCGTGAGCGTCATCCACCCGACTGCGGAACGGGTGGACATAGGCATTTTTAGTCTTTTCTTTTACTGTTTTTTACTTATGTTTTTAATATTTATGTAAAACACATTTAATTTTTATAATGTCGTATTATAATTTTGATTAAATATTATAATTTTGTTTACATATTATAATTAAACTTTATAACGTTTATTTAATTTCAGTTTTTAATAAATTTAATGGGATTACTAAACCGAAAATCGACATTAGTTGAAATGCAACTTCATTCAAAAAAGGCATGATAGCATATGATTTTCGAAGCCATTTTAAACCATTGTAGAATGAACGGAAATTAACAATGTTGGTATCATACGATAGACAATTTCCAGTACTACGACCCCAAACTCGATGATCGCTAAAAATATACGATTTACACGCCCGAATTTGGGCTCGAACAGGCCTACCCACACTTGTTTTCCTTTGTCCTTCAACCCAAAATTGCACAGACCTCGTGTCCTACAGTACGCGAGGTCTGTGCGATATATTCAACCGCCTTTTCAAATTCTCGTGGACTTCGCGATGTGTAGAACGCGATATCCTACCTCGCGTCCTACACAACGCGAGGTCTACCGACGGGGCAAGTTTGAGGTCATTTTGCCAAATATTATTTTTTGGGAGCCATTTTCCCAAATAATAATTAAAAAGGAGTTTTTAATTCAAAATTGCCCTACACACATGAAGAAAATATGTGCTCTGTTTGTTAGGGTGTTTAAAAATATTGGACCCAGATGAGCTGACATGTTGACCCGCCGACTCGACTAAAAAGTTCAGGTATATATTTAAAAAAAAAGCATGTACTGGGTCGAGTGTCCGGCCTGCCGTTTCTCGGATTAGGTTCGGGTTGCAAAATCAGAAAAACCGAGATACCCGACTGCCCGCATATTTTAAAATATTTTTTTATATTTAATCATCTATATATTAAAATAAAGGCTTACCACACTTTTTCCTCTTAAACTTTACATATTTTCTTAACTTATCCCATAAAGTTTATTTTGACAACTTTTGTCCCCTCACGTTTTCGACGTTACCCATATCGCCCCCTTCCATTAAAAAAATATGTATTAACCAATTAGTTTTTTTATTTTTAAACTTAATATATATATATATATATTAAAATATTTTTTAATTTAATAATATTTCCCAAAATAACCAAAAACACCATCATCTTCCCCAATTTTCATCGAGCATGATTTTGGGACATCTTCAAGCCGGCGTTATTCGCCTGAAAATACCAATCCCAAAAGAAATGTTCGTCTCAAACTTCTGGTCTCTTTATTTTTTAATACCCGAGGTTGAGAACGTAAGCTTTGGGCTTGGGAACATTAACATATTGTGGAGAATCGAGGGGATGATGAGTACTAGTAGTTGTCTTCTCGGCGTTTTGAAGGTGAGAACACCATTTCTTAAAGAACCCTGAATGTTTTTTTTATTTATTTATGAAAGTTTGATTATTGCTATCTTCATTAGCAATCTCCCAAATTATCTTCTTCAATTGCTTCATTATTGTAATCTCCATTGGCCCTTAGTTCGCCTTGCTGTTTTCTTGATATGTTTTTAGTTTTAGCTGTTGCTTTGGTAAATTGAAGAACATTGTAGTGAAAGAAATCAGAAGGAAGAAATTAAAAAAAAAAGAACTCTAAGTTTTTGCTCGAATATTTTGAGGAAACTGGATAAATCAAGTTTGTTTTGGGAATTAAAATTAAATTAAGGGAAAACTACACCAGTGACCACCGAAGATATTGGGGATACCTATTTGAACCACCGAACTAAAAAAAACGTCAATCACACCACCAAACTTATTAAATCAACCTATTTTGACCACCGCCGTTAAAATATTAACGGTGGGGTGACGGAACTGCCACGTGGCAGTTGATGGATATATTTAAAAATTACACATTTGGTCCCTGTTATTTACACATTTTTTCAATTTAGTCCTAATTTTCAATTAATAAAATAATAAATTATTTAATTAGATAGTGACACGTGTCAACACCTTATTGGAGGACTTTTAATTATTTAGATTTAATTTTATTAATCACCACCTGATTGGAGGAGGAAAACGAAATTGAGCATAATTGCCACCCAGGGGATTCGAACCTGGGTGGTGTAGGTGGAAATGCAATGGTTAAACCACTACACCAAGCCCAACATTATACTTCAAAACACCCAACTTAATATTTAACTCTTATTGGTTTCTACATTATAACCCAAAAGCTAAAACCCTAAACATTAATTTCACATATATAAATCCTAAACCCTAACCCTAAATATTTCAAATTAAACCTCAAACCCTAAAAATTTCAAATTAATTTCACAATAAATATTTTAAATTAAACCCTAAACTCAAACCCTAAAAATTTCAAATTAATTCCATGTTAAATATTTCAAATTAAGCCTTAAACCCTAAACCCTAAATATTTCAAATTAATCCTTAAACCCTAAACCCTAAATATTTCAAATTAAACCCTAAATATTTAGGGTTTAGGGTTTAAGGCTTAATTTGAAATATTTAACATGGAATTAATTTGAAATTTTTAGGGTTTGAGTTTAGGGTTTAATTTAAAATATTTATTGTGAAATTAATTTGAAATTTTTAGGGTTTGAGGTTTAATTTGAAATATTTAGGGTTAGGGTTTAGGATTTATATATGTGAAATTAATGTTTAGGGTTTTAGCTTTTGGGTTATAAATGTAGAAACCAATAAGAGTTAAATATTAAGTTGGGTGTTTTGAAGTATAATGTTGGGCTTGGTGCAGTGGTTTAACCATTGCATTTCCACCTACACCACCCAGGTTTGAATCCCCTGGGTGGCAATTATGCTCAATTTCGTTTTCCTCCTCTAAATAGGTGGTGACACGTGTCACCACCTGATTGGAGGAGGAAAATAAATTAATAAAATTAAATCTAAATAATTAAAAGTCCTCCAATAAGGTGTTGACACGTGTCACTATCTAATTAAATAATTTATTATTTTATTAATTGAAAATTAGGACTAAATTGAAAAAATGTGTAAATAACAGGGACCAAATGTGTAATTTTTAAATATATCCATCAACTGCCACGTGGCAGTTCCGTCACCCCACCATTAATTTTTTAACGGCGGTGGTCAAAATAGGTTGATTTAATAAGTTTGGTGGTGTGATTGACGTTTTTTTTAGTTCGGTGGTTCAAATAGGTATCCCCAATATCTTCGGTGGTTATTGGTGTAGTTTTCCCTTAAATTAATAAATATTTTAACGAAACCAAATCGAGTTTCATTCCCAGCATTAATGATGACTAACGTTTGCCCCCCCTCCCAACCATTGTAACCCTGTCTTTTCTCACCTCTGGTGATTTTCTAATGTGCTAAACATCATCAAGAATTATGATCATGAACCAAGAAAAGCTCAATTTGTAATACGAGTTCTCATAGATTAACAACCAAGAAGATAAGGCCTTCTGATTGGTTTCTAACCGATTGATTTTGGGTGGAGGGAGGTGGATGGTGGGTATTTTGGGTATTATGAGGAATATAATTAAGTTAATGAATATTTTAATGTATTTATTTTTTTAAAATTTAAAAATAAATAAGTAAAATGATGTGGCGCATTATGATTGGTTAAGACATAGTTTTTTTAACAATAGAGGGCAATATGAATAACAGCAAAAATGTTAGGGCGCAAAAGTGGTCAAAATAAATTTTAGGGGGCAAACATGTAAAGTTTAGGGGAAAGTGGATTAAGCCTAAAATAAAATAAACTAATTAAAAATATTAAAAAAAAAACTCTTCCCCCTATTATGTTTCACGTTCCCAGATTTCACCCAAAATTTAAAATCACAGACTAGAGCTGTTGGAATTTTAAGCTTTATTTTTGGAACGAATTTCCACTCTATTTCATGGAGTTGAAAAATTCAGGTACTCGAATACCTATTTTTTTTGGTACCTGCAACAAACGGGCCGTAACACGAGCCGGCCGAAAAATTAACCGAAGATTTAAGTACCCGGTACTTTAGATACTCGAATACCCGAATACTTAAATTTAAACACCCTTACTGCTTGTGCAATATTGACAAATTACACAAACCTTGAACCATGTTTAATGCAACTCACAAACGTTATGATTGGTAAAAAAATGTCACATTATAATAAAGTTGTGCAATATACGAAAAAAAAAAAACAAGTAAACAGTTAAATGAAAATTTACACTCAATTAAGTCCATGGTGTTAACAAAAAATACTAATATTTAACACATTTCATTAACAGTTTTCACCATTAAGTAATTTTAATCGTTAATTAACAAATAAATCAATAAAATGATGATATGTGATATTTTCTAGACTTATCACGTTACAAACAATAAAAATATCAAAAAACATAAAATATATAAAAATACATCATTAAAATTTTAAAAATATTAAAACTATAATAAAAATTTAAAAATATTTTAACTTTGATTTTATGAGAATTTGATATAACAACATTTAAGATAAAATTTTCATATGTATTTTCTAAGTCATTTTGTAAAACATTTATTGAAGATTTTATAAAATATTTTCAAAAGTATTTTAGACCTCAAAAATATGTGTTTTAAGTTGTTTTTTTTATATGTATCAAATGTCTTTGAGTTGAACAAAATATTTTCAAAGCCATCTAATTTAATATATAGTTTAAAACATTTATAAATGGAACAATACTTAAGATCGTGTTCTCAAAGAGATTTGATTTATGTGTAATGTTTTTAAGTTGATTAAAATTATTTTTGAAGTGTTTTGAGAAATAAAATTCTATTTCTAAATCGTTTTGTTGGTCATATATTTAAAATAAATTTGAAGTGTTATAAATGCTCAAAAACATTTTCTAAAATGATATTTTATTGTAATTAAGTTTTTCAGTTTGAAAAAATGATTTTGATATGTTTTAACTAATGTATTTATTTATATATTTAATTTTTAAACTGAAAATATTATTAGTATTTTATTAAATATTTTCAAAGCTTTTAAAACTAAAAAAATGTGTTATAAATTGATTAAAATATTTTAAAGTATTTAAAAATGTTTTTAAAGCTTTTAAAACATGAAAAATACTATTTCAGGAGTTGTTCATACATGAATAATAGATATCATTTCCTGACCGACAAGAACATAATTTTAAGCCTCTAATAACTATATACTGAAGAGGTACCGATACCATCAAGTGTTTAGACTTAAAAAAATCACGAGAATTTATCTTCAAATGACTACAAATTCATTTCTCACTATAAACCCACATCAAAGAGACTTCAAAAAAAAAGAAGATGAACAACTATCCAATCAAATCAAGAGAATAAAGTTTAAATCTCCATTTTATATTGAGAAAATATTTGATGCACTATTAATGTAAACTTTAGTTTACACAAGTAGGTTTATTTTAGGGTTAAAAGTTTAGTTTATGGTGTATAATTTACGAGTTTAAGTTTTAGTGTGTAACCCCCTCATCCCGGTCTGGCCGGATGACCGGTCCGAGTGAGCCACACGTAGGGATGGGCATTTCACCCGGACCCGACGGGTTCCGACCCGACCCGGCCCGATCGGGTCGGGTATTTTTATGAAAAAATCGGGTTCAGGTCGGGTCGGGTTTTTATGTAGGGTGAGGCCGGGTCGGGTCGGGTTCGGGTTTTAGGGTGAAAAAATCCGACCCGACCCGACCCGAGACTAATAGTGTAATTTTCCCCTAAATTTTTAGGGATATTTGTAATAATACTCCCTCTTTAAATATTTCTTTTATAATTAGGTCCTTAAAATTAATTTTTATTTACATTTTAGTCCTTAAATTTATTATTTTTTTTATAATTATGCCTCTTAAAATTATTTTTTTACAATTAGGTCCCTAAAATTATTATTTTTCTATAGGTCGGGTCGGGTCGGGGTCGGGTTTAGTATATTTATTTTTGGGTCGGGTCGGGTTCGGTTTTAGGATACTTAGTTTCGGGTCGGGTTCGGGTGGGCCAAAAACCCGACCCGACCCGACCCGTGCCCATCCCTAGCCACACGGGGAAAACCGAAGCAAAACTCGTTAAGGTTCCCCCTCGGTTAGCAACCCTATTTTTTTTTTCTTTCATTTTAATCTTGTCTAGAGGAGTATTAATTCCTAAGGGATCAAACAACGGAACAATATACACGAGACAATCGAACGAACCCAAAACAACTTTTAACAGCCCCATTTTAAACTTAAACTGCAGGCGGTATCGATACACCTAAGGAGTGTATCGATACGCCTTGACTAGGTCAACTGGTCAGAGTCAACCCGTGGAGACCGTATCGATACGCCCAAAGAGTGTATCGATACTCTCCCCAACGGTCGACTTCTCGCGGTCAACGCTAAGAAGACCGTATCGGTACGCCAGAGGCCCGTTTCGATACCCAAATTGACAGTGGCTCCAGTGACCAAAAAGGTATCGATACGCCCCCTCGCGTATCGAAACGCGAGACCTGAAACAAGAAGGCCGTATCGATACGGGTCTAACCGTATCGATACCCCTACTCTGCAATCCCACACTTTCGAACTTGGTGACCTCAACCAAGACTCTAGATGCATTTTCAGACTCTCCTATGCACATACAAACATCCAAGCAACCATACTTGAGCCAAAGGAAGCAATTAAACATGAAACGAAGCATCTAATCATGGCATTCATACAAGGGCAATATTTAAGCATAAATGAGCACACATGAAAGCTCAAAAGGCCTTAAAAGGCACAAGTCAACACATAAGAGGTTTGCACCCATAACAAGGCAACCTAAACATCTAAAGACATGCCATCACACACAAACATTCATCATAGCATATCATTCTTTACAAACCATAGTTAATCCAAAACATTAACATATAAATGAGTCATACATAGCTCATAAAAACACCCTTGCCACATTGCTAACTAATACAAAATTAACAACCGTACTTGAGCCACAAACTTGGAAAGCCCTTCTTGCCTTGCTCCGAGCTAACACCACGCTAATGATCTGCATTGTTGAACATTGAGAGCGTAAGCTATGAGCTTAGTGAGGATGCTCTAAAATTGAAAACATCAACAATGCAGGGTTCAAGCATGTAAATCCTATTCTCGCAAACAACATACAATGGAAAAGTAATTGAGTAGACCTAGCTAGTCTTTCAAGTGACATAATATGACATCTTACATCATACTAAGCATCAAGCATCAATATCAACAATCACATATCCACATCATATATCACAACATATGAACAAGTTTAATTGGCCACTTTTAATTACCCGGATGTGCGGATTTAACCTCAACAATCACATTACCTCGGTGGGATTACACTCATCACCGGACCTTGCATGTGCGGGATTCCACTCATCGCCACATGCCCTACAGATGGGATTCTACTCATCATCCCGTAGAAATATATAAAAGCTTCCGGTGGAATATTACATCACCGTACTCCTCCTTGATGACTTAACGCCATCAAGGCCACATACGTTTTGACTCAATTTGTGTGCACACTAATCCTAATGATCGATCATTTACAACCGGTAATTTATTTAGTGCCAATTTTCATAACCACATCACATATCATCAACCACATTCCATGCTCATCACATATATACATTTCATGATATACATGCACCAATTTAACCACATTTCATAAGAGCATAGGTAGGCAAACACAATAGCATTTAATGGAATCAAAGGCTAGAATCAACAACTTGAAATAAAGGAATGGCCTACCAAGCACATTCCACACACACACTCTACACACACTCGAACCAAACTTTAAAGCAAGTTTGAAACCACTCACCGCCCTTCCTTAGCAACCAATGCAAATCTCCTACGAACCCGGATTCGGTCCCAATGCTCATTCGACGACTCCTCTTGCTTCTAGCCAACCAAAAACACAACCAACAACCACAATCAATGCTAACATTCAATCAACGCATAACCTTTGAGTTCAAACCAACTTCACCCAAATTCCCAAATCCAACTAATCCCCAAATATTTCAATTTTCGTGCTCCCTACAACACTAGCTGAAAACCCCACTTCCAACCATCCAAATGACACCCAAAAGACCCCAAATCACCTTCCTAACATACCTAAACCATCAGCCCTTCAATTTCACTCTAAAACCCACCAAAAATTGAGTTTTTGACACCTTTAAAATTGCCTCAAAACCCCATTTCAGGTTTTCACCCAAATCCAACCAAATTGACATATAATATACATTTTAGTGTGGAGAATCAAAAACCCAACTCCATATTTCGAAATGAAGTGAAAATCACCATAAAAACCCAAACTTTAGCAAAACCCTAACATTTCAAAAGTTCATATCTTTAAAATCTAAGACCATGGGTAGATAGAGAATAGAGAGGAGAGTAAGAAAACATTTTTACCTTTGAAAAACACCTTGGATTGAAGGAGATACACAATGGAATAGTAAACAAGCTTTGAGAGGTTTTGGAGATGGTGGTGGGGTATTTTGACGTTGGAAAATAGGGAAAAGGGAGAGAAGATGACAACTTTCAAAAGTTGTCTTCCTTTTAAAATCTTTTGGGTAAAATCACAACATAGGCCCCTCCCATTTTTACTAAAGCTCAATTAGGTCCAATTTAAGGTTGAATTTATTTAATTTGATTTTATTGACTCGGACTATAAACCCGACTAACTCCTAACCCCAAAACACGGGCGTTACAACTCTCTCCCACTTAAGGAATTTCGTCCCCGAAATTACCTGACTGAAAGAGATACGAAAACTGCCTTTCCATATCCTCCTTCCTCTCCCAAGTGGCCTCGTCCACACCTCGACGTTGCCACCGCACCTTTACTAACTCAATCGATCTACCCCTCAACACCTTACTCTCAGTAGCTAAGATCTCAACTGGCTCTTCCTCATAAGTCAAATCCGGATTCAGTTCAATCTCCTCTACAGGCATAACATGTGATGGATCGGACCTATACTTACGAAGCATCGAAACATGGAACACATCGTGTATCTTCTCTACCTCGGATGGCAAACGCAACTGATAAGCAACCGGACCCACCCTCTTCACAATCTCATACGGTCCTATGTATCTCGGACTCAACTTCCCCTTTCGGCCAAATCTCATCACTTTCTTCTACGGAGACACCTTCAAGAACACCTTCTCACCCACTGAGAACTCAACTTCCTTCCTCTTCAAATCGGCACAAGACTTCTGCCTATCTGAAGCGGCTTTCAAACGATAACAAATCAATTTTACCTTGTCAGTTGTCCCCTTGAGCAAATCCGGCATAGGTAACAACTTCTGTCCCACTTCGGCCCAACAAACTGGTGTTCTACACTTCCGGCCATACAAGGCCTCATACGGAGCCATCTGAATGCTCGACTGAAAGCTATTATTGTACGCAAACTCTACTAGAGGCAAATGCTTCTCCCAAGTACCCTGAAAGTCAATGATACAACAACGCAACATATCCTCTAAGATCTGAATAACTCTCTCTGACTGACCATCTGACTGAGGATGATAAGACGTGCTAAAGTTCAAACGAGTACCCAAAGCTGTATGCAGACACTCCCAAAATCTAGAAGTAAACCGCGGATCTCTATCTGACACAATGGACTTCGGCACACCATGCAGTCTAACAATCTCACCAATGTACAAATCGGCCAATCTATCTAAAGTGTAAGTAGTGTTGACTGCCAAGAAGTGAGCACACTTCGTAAAACGATCTACTATCACCCAAACTGAGTTCTTCTTCGTAGGAGTCAAAGGCAAACCCGAAACAAAGTCCATGGTGATGTTCTCCCATTTCCATTCCGGAATTCTCAACAGTTGTAACAAACCTGAGGGAACCTGATGTTCCGCCTTCACTCTCTGACACACTAAGCACTTACTCACAAAGTCGGCTACATCTCTCTTCAAGCCAACCCAAAAGTATTCATTCTTCAAGTCACGATACATCTTCGTACTTCCAGGATGCATAGCAAACGGACTACTGTGGGCTTCAGTCAAGATCGTACGTCTCAAGTCACTGTCTTCTGGCACAACTATTCTATCCTTGAAACACAAAACCCCATCGGTGCTGAAACTGTAATCTGAAGATCTATCTTTGGCTAAATCCTGCACGTGAGGTGCCAAAGATCTATCTAAGAGCTGTTTCTCTCTAATCAACTGGACTAGAGTAGGTCTAACCTGAAGCTCGGCTACCAAGCCACCATCTCCGGACAAACTCAATCTAGCAAACATGGCTCTCAAGTTCACGACTATCTTTCTACTCAAAGCATCGGCTACCACATTGGCCTTACCCGGATGGTACTCAATGGTAAGATCTGTAACACCCCAATTTTGGGCTTAGAAGTTTTGGGTTTGGACCGGGTCGGTCGGGTTGCGGTTCGAATATAAAAGAGTGATCTTAGGAAAGCCTAGTTCGGGTTGCATTAAAAATATGGAAAAATATCTTAAAATCCTCTTTTATTATATATAAGAGAATGGTGAAATCAATTTTACAAAATGAGGTTGGGAAGTGTGACATTTTGGGTTAGTGACTAAAATGTAATTTTTTGAAAAACTTGGTGACTGTTTTAAAAAGGATTGAAACTTTGAATCTTTAAGGAGCTATTTACCCAAGAAGAGTTTCTCCAGATTTTTCTTAATATTAAAGGTTTTATTAATGGTTTTTAATTAAAGGTAAAAGAAGGGAAAAAGATATTTTGTTCACATAACTAACTTTTCTCAAAAATTCCTATTTCTTTTCTCTCAACTTTTCTCTCAACCCAAACACTTTTCTCCAGCAAATTTCCCTCTGATTTTGACATCCAAGGATGAGATTTCAACCTTCATTTGATCTCTAATCTTTTCTACATCAAAACCTTAGCATTTGCTTATTGAATTTTCAAGAATCTTGGTTCCAAAAAGAGAGCAACTCACATTTAGAGGTATGAACGTCCTTCTCCTCTAAATACTCAGTTCTTTACTGAAATTCCCAAGTTCTCAATCCTTGATTTGTGTTTTATTAAAGGTTTTGTAGTTGTGTTTTTGATCTTGGCTTTAAAATGCAAGATTTGGTTAATTTTTGATGAAATTCGTATGAAATGATTGGGCACTGTTTTGAGGTGTGTTTTTAATGTAAATTGGATGTATAATTGATGAGAAATTGAGGTTTAATCAATGCAATCCCGAATAGGTAGATTTTCCTAAGTTTTGCTTGAGATTTTGGTGGTTTTTGGAGTATCTTGGTGATCTGCTATAGCTGGAGGTATAAGGACGTGATTAGATCCTTTTTGGATGTTAATTGATGTATAAGAATGATTGGAATTGATGGATCTTGGCTGGGTAGTGTTGTAGAGATGTTTGGATGTGATTTCGGTTGTGTTTAGTAGCCGAAATGTGGGTGTTGATGAGAGCAGCGAGTTTAGGTGTCTTGGTTGATGATATTAATGCATGATGGTGCATTAATCTACTGTTTTGATGTGTTTAAAACAGGGGAGACATCGTCGGATCCTTGTGGTGTTGATCCGGAAGCTTGATTGGTGTTTCGGCAAGTGGCGAAACGGAATCGGTGAGTGAAGTTTGGTTTTCAGCTTTGAAACCAATGTTTGAAGGTTTTGGGAGCTTAGTTTAAGTCTAAACAACTTAGCTAAGCTCAAGAGTAAGTTTTCGGAAAAACTCTCTTGTTGATGAGCCATGAGTTGGTTGAATGCAAAGTGATTTGTTGCATGTTTAAATTCTGTTTTTGAAAGCATATTTTAGCATGTATATTGCTGGTTTTATAAGCCATGTTTTGAAGGATGCTCTAGGTAAGGGATCCTTGTTTTGTACATTGATAAATGTGGTTTTGATGCATATTGATGCATGATGATGAATGGCTTTATTAAATGCTTTAAAATAGTGGATTAATATTGTTAAATGATGTATATTGGCAAGTGATGTGGTTTGTCTAAAAGTACTTGAATCGGATATAGTTAGCCGGCTATAGGATTGGGTGCACCGTGAATAAAGTCGCCTTGGATGTTGAGGGGTTGTGATTGTACCATGCTCTATCCAAGTACACTAACGAGATGGTTAAGAACCCCATGGTGGTTAAAAGTCCATGGGTGGGTCTTGTGCTAAGGTCATAATGGTGGTTAAAATTCCATGTGTGGACCTTGTGTATGGTAAGATCACAATGGTGGTTTAAAGTCCATGTGTGGATCTTGTGTTGTATGTCCCGTGATCTCGTTAGTGATGTTATACAACTATCAATGAGTGATGTGGAGGGGTTGTGATTGTACCATAGTCTCCATCACGGGTGTTGAGGGGTTGTGATTGTACCATGCTCCACCTTGATATTGGTAGCGTGTATGAAGCGTAGGGGACAACGCTTGTAATCCGCGTATCCGATTGTCGATTGTGTTTTGGAACATGGTTATGATTATCACTTGAAAGCCAATATGACATGATAATGACTTGAAGCATGAAATGCTTGGTTTATATACATATGTGCATGATTAATGTGGTTTGAACTAAAGGTTCGAAAAGGACTTTTATAAATGCATTACTGTGATGTTTTAAATGAGCATTCCTCACTAAGCTATATGCTTACGCTCTCTCTCTCTTTCTTAAACCAATAATGCAGAGCATTGAAGTGCTTAAAGGGGCAGCAAGTGGTCAAGAATCTAAGTGGAAGCTTAAGCTCATGTATGGTGACTATTTTCATAACTTGTTTAGCTTTTGGCATTTGGCAATGGGGAACCTATGATGTTGTTTGGGAGATGTTTTGGACTCCCTAAGTTGGTTTTATGCTTTTGATAATGATGGAACATGTAAATGGCCTTTTGAGGTTGGTTTAGTGTTTTTGATGTTTGTATGGTTTTCAATATAGGATGCATGCCTATAGAATTGGGACTTTCCTTATTTGATGCCATGATTAAGATTGGTTGATGCCATTATGTTCCTTAAGTATATGATGACTTGCTGGTTTGAGGGTCTTTTGAATGCGTTTGATGGGTCAATTGTGTAATAAACCAGCTAAAATTCTGCAATCTGGGCAGCCTGTTTCGGAACAGATGCTACCTTTTCGGAACAGAGGGCCTGAAATGGCCTTGGCGTTTCGAAACGGGCAGAGCCGTTCCGGAACAGTTTTGCCACTGCCAGGCCATGTTGCGCAACGGGTTTCGGAACGGTCCCGCGTTTCGGAACGGATCATCCTTGTTCCGAAACACCCGACCGTTGGGCACTGAAATTGACGGTTATATGTTTTGAAACCTTTGCGTTTTGGTCCTGAACTTGGTTCATGCAATTGAATGAGTTTGAGATGTCCGTTTGAGTTGAAATTTGGCAGAGAAGCATGAAACATGACTAATTTCATATTGGTAACTCAAAAGTTGGTTAAGTCCTTATAATTTTCAGAATTTGCATTTTGGTCCCTAAATTCATAAATTGTGCAATCGAGTCCCTAAATGTTTTCCGATTGTTACGACTTTTGAGTATGCTGATCTTATGAACATATCTAGGGTTAATACGCTTTTAGATAAGTCTAAAAAGTAAAAAAAAAAGGTCGTTAATCAAGGTTGACTTTCGGGTTGACTTTGGTTTTCCCCGTGTAAACTTCTTAATTCGGTTCAACCGTCTAGGCCGGGTTAAGGGGGTTACATTTGGTGGTATCAGAGCTGAGTTCTCGAGTAATTGGGAATGGTTATGTAGGTGATAAGTGTATGTATGCTTTGTATGCTTGTTGAATGAAAGCATATTGTGTGAATTGTAAGTATGTTGCAATTGTGATGAATGCTGTGGTGAGGCATGTTTGAGGGACCCATTGCCAAATCAAAGCTAATGTAATGATTTGTTTTAAATTGGAAATGAGCTTGAGTACTTGGATTGTTTACCTTGCTGAGCCTGACTTTGTTTGTTGCATTGTGATTGCATTGTTAGTGAATGGCACCTCGTAGAGAAACGAGGATTAATACGCGAGATATGGCTCAAAATGAGAATGAGGAGAGTGCTGAAAATGTGGTGGATTTACCTCCTCCACCTGGTGGTGGTGGTGCTGGGGGTGAAGGAGCTGCTGCCGGTGCTGGTGCTGGGGTCGCTGGACCAGAAGCTGGTCAGGGACAAGCTGTTCCTGACATGACAGTGTTGATTCAAGCTATTGCTGGAGCTTTTCGGGCGGCAGTAGCTGGAGCTCAAGGAGCTGGGCATCAAGGAGATGCTAATGTGAGACTACCTTTGGAACGTTTGCGCAGTCTGGGAGGGACTGAGTTCAGGGGTTTGTCTGCTGAAGGTTCTGAGTCTTGGTTGGAGAGTACCAAGAGAATCTTGGGACAAATGAATTGTTCTGATGTGCAGAAGCTGGGCTGTGTGGTATCATTGTTGCAAGACGATGCATACCCTTGGTGGACAACCACTATCTCCGGAATGGAGGATGCTGATGTGACATGGACGTTCTTTCAAAACATTTTCAAGAGAAGGTATCTAGGTGTGAGGTACTTGGATGAAAAGAAGAGGGAATTCATGTCTCTTACTCAAGGGAGCATGTCGGTGGCTGAGTACGAGGTTCAGTTTGTCCGACTCAGTCAGTACGCACCTGAGCTTATTCCTGATGAGCGGGAGAGGTGTGAGCGTTTCCGTTATGGTTTGGTGACGGATGTGAAGACCTATATGCTGGCTACTGAGTACTCTGATTTTGATGTGCTGGTTGGTAGAGCAAAGGACATTGAGATGAATCTGAGTTTATCTTCTAGAAGTGTTGGTTCTAGTGCTGGTAAGCGAGTTGCTGAGTATAGTTCTGGTGGTGGACGGAACAAGAGGGGACGTGATCGGAAGTATCAGTCTTCAGCTAAGCGAGGTGGTGGGAGTCAAGGTGCGCTTGTTCAGGGAGACAAGGCAAGAGCTGATCCGAACACATGTTGGACGTGTGGATCGCGTGGACATCTGAGATGTGATTGTCCTCGAGCAGCGAGGGAGGTTCAGGCTCCGGTTGTGGCGGCTGGTAACTCGTGCTGGAATTGTGGATCAGCGGATCACATGAGCAGGGAGTGTCCTCTGTTGGCCGGTGGTGGCCAAGGACGTGCTCCTGGAGTTGTTGCATCACAGAGAGGTCGTGGGCGCGGCCGTGGTAATTTCCAGCGGAGAGAAGAGGGTGGACGAAATGTGGCTCATGTTGTAGCTGTTCAGCCTGAGGTTGGTGGCTAGGCCAGGGTGTATGCACAGAGGGAGGGGAGGAATGACACGGATGTGATCGCAGGTACTTTCACTTTGCAATCCTTGTCATTACTTTCCTTGATTGATTCTGGATCTACACACTCATACATATTGCGTGAGCATGCTGAATTGCTTGGTTTGCCTGTTGAGTCTTTGGATGTTGGTATGCGTGTCACTAGTTCTTTTGGTGAGACTGTTGTGACTCGGAAGCTTTATAGAAGATGTCCTTTGGTTGTGCAAGATCATGTTTTTCATGTTGATCTTATGGAATTGCCTTTCTATGGTTTTGATGTAATCCTTGGTATGGATTGGCTTGTTGAGCATCGTGCTGTGGTAGATTGTGAGAATAAGCGAGTTTCGTTGAAGCTTGCGGATGAGTATGAGGTAGTTGTGGTTGGTGAGAATGTGAAGTTTCTTGCCAATGTGGTGTCTACATTGGAGGCGAGCCGGATGCTGAGGCAAGGTTTTGAAGCTTACCTAGCCTTTGTGATGAATCCTAGCTCTAAGGAGTTGCGTGTGCAAGATATCAGGACTGTGCGAGAGTTTCCTGGTGTGTTTCCTGAGGAGTTGCCTGGATTGCCTCCTAATCGCGAAGTGGAGTTTGGGATTGAGTTGTATGAAAACACAACTCCTATGTCCATTACCCCTTATCGAATGGCACCTAAGGAGTTGAAAGAGCTGAAGACGCAATTGCAAGAGTTGCTTGATCGTGGTTTCATTCGGCCGAGTGTGTCACCTTGGGGTGCGCCGGTCTTGTTTGTGAAGAAGAAGGATGGCACTATGAGAATCTGCATTGATTATCGTCAGCTTAACAAGTTGACTATCAAGAATCGGTATCCGTTGCCGAGAATTGATGATCTTTTTGATCAATTTCGGGGAGCAGCTGTGTTCTCTAAGATTGACTTAAGGTCAGGGTATTACCAGTTGAAGGTGAAGGATGTGGATGTGCCAAAGACAGCTTTCAGGACGAGGTATGGGCATTATGAGTTCCTTGTGATGCCGTTTGGTTTGACGAATGCTCCTGCAGCTTTCATGGACATGATGAATCGTGTATTTCATGAATACCTGGATAAATTTGTGGTGGTATTCATTGATGATATCCTCGTGTACTCGCGTACTGAGGAGGAGCATGAAGGGCATCTGAGAATTGTGTTGCAAGCTTTGTTGGAGAATCAGCTTTTTGCCAAGCTGAGCAAGTGTGAGTTCTGGCTTAGAGAAGTGGTGTTTCTTGGTCATGTGGTTTCTGCTGAAGAGATTCGTGTTGATCCTCAGAAGATTGAGGCGGTGATGAATCGGAAACCTCCTAAGTCTGTTCATGAAGTCCGTAGTTTCCTGGGTTTGGCATGATATTATCGGAGATTCGTGGATGAGTTTTCAAAGATTGCTGCACCTTTGACGAAGTTGTTGCAGAAGGATGTTAAGTATGAATGGACAGAAGCGAGACAGCAGGCTTTTGAGAAGCTTAAGGCAGCTTTAACGTAAGCTCCTATCTTGGTTCAACCTGAATCAGGGAAAGAGTTTGTGGTGTATAGTGATGCGTCCTATGTTGGTTTGGGATGTGTGTTGATGCAGGAGGGTAAGGTGGTGGCTTATGCATCACGGCAGCTGAAGGTGCATGAGCGCAATTATCCTACGCATGACATTGAGTTGGCTGCGGTGGTTTTTGCTTTGAAAATCTAGAGACATTACCTGTATGGTGAGAAGTGTACTGTGTATACGGATCACAAGAGTTTGAAGTATCTGATGTCTCAGAAGGAGTTGAATCTTAGGCAGCGACGTTGGGTGGAGTTGCTCAAGGATTATGATTTGACGATTGAGTATCACCCGGGAAAAGCTAATGTTGTAGCGGATGCTTTGAGTAGGAAGGTAGCTGTTGAGTTGAGGGCTATGTTTGCCAGTTTGAGTATTTCGCGTGATGGTGGACTTGTGGCTGAATTGCAAGTGAAACCATCTTTGGTTCAGTTGATTAAGGAAAAGCAGTTGTTGGATGATTCCTTGGTGCCGCATGTTCAGGATATTGCGGAGGATAGGCCTTCGGATTTCTGTTTTAATGATGATGGAGTGTTGTGCTTTGGGAGTCGGATAGTAGTGCCCAATGATGCTGAGTTGAGGCGTGCTATTCTGACTGAAGGTCATAGTAGTCCTTTTGCTATGCACCCCAGTAGTACTAAGATGTATCGTGACCTTCGTGATGAGTACTATTGGGTGGGTTTAAAGAAAGATGTTGCTGAGTTTGTGAGCAAATGCATGGTGTGTCAGCGAGTTAAGGCTGAGCATCAGTTTCCTTCAGGGCTGTTGCAACCGTTGAGGATTCCTGAGTGGAAGTGGGAAAGGATTACCATGGATTTTGTTTCTGGTTTGCCTTTGTCGCCATCGAAGAAGAATTCGGTGTGGGTGATTTTGGATCGTCTAACGAAGTGTGCGCATTTCTTGCCTCTGCATACTACGTACACTTTGGATAAGCTTGCGGAGCTGTACATTGCTGAGATTGTGCGGCTGCATGGTGTGCCAAAGTCGATTGTGTCGGATAGGGATCCGAGGTTTACATCGCGTTTCTGGCAGTGTTTGCATCAGGCTTTGGGTACACGGTTGAATTTCAGTACATCTTATCATCCGCAGTCGGATGGTCAGTCCGAGCGTGTTATTCAGGTTTTGGAGGATATGTTGAGGTGCTGCGTGATTGAGTTCCAGGGCTCTTGGGAGAAACATTTGCCTTTGGTGGAGTTTGCCTATAATAATAGTTATCAGGCAAGTATTCAAATGGCACCTTATGAAGCTTTGTACGGGAGGAAGTGTAGGACTCCTCTGTGTTGGGCTGAAACGGGTCAGAAGTTGGTTTCAATGCCAGCTTTGTTGAAAGGGACCACCGAGAAGGTGAAGCTCATTTGTGAGCGCTTGAAGGCAGCTTTTGATCGGCAAAAGTCTTACGCGGATCTGAAGCGTAAGGAGATTGAGTATGCGGTGGGTGATCGTGTGTTTTTGAAAGTTTCGCCTTGGAAAAAGGTGATGAGGTTTGGTCGAAAGGGTAAGTTGAGCCCTAGGTATATTGGACCATACGAGGTGGTTGAGCGTGTGGGTCCTGTTGCGTACAAGTTGAGGTTACCGCAAGAGTTGGAGAGGATCCATGATGTGTTTCATGTTTCTATGCTTCGGAAGTATAGACCGGATCCTTCACATGTGATGCCTGTGGAAGAAGTGGAATTGAATCCGAATTTGACTTATGATGAGGAACCGGTGAAGATTCTGGATTCAGATAGTAAGGTTCTTCGAGGCAAGACCATTGAGTTGGTAAAGGTGTTGTGGAAACATCGTGGTGCTGAAGAAGCCACGCGGGAGCAGAAGGATGACATGTTGAAGCAGTTTCCGTACCTTTTTCCTTCAGGTAAATTTTGAGGACGAAATTTCTTAAGGGGGGGAGAGTTGTAACACCCCAATTTTGGGCTTAGAAGTTTTGGGTTTGGACCGGGTCAGTCGGGTTGCGGTTCGAATATAAAAGGGTGATCTTAGGAAAGCCTAGTTCGGGTTGCATTAAAAATATGGAAAAATATCTTAAAATCCTCTTTTATTATATATAAGAGAATGTTGAAATCAATTTTACAAAATGAGGTTGGGAAGTGTGACATTTTGGGTTAGTGACTAAAATGTAATTTTTTGAAAAACTTGGTGACTGTTTTAAAAAGGATTGAACTTTGAATCTTTAAGGAGCTATTTACCCAAGAAGAGTTTCTCTAGATTTTTCTTAATATTAAAGGTTTTATTAATGGTTTTTAATTAAAGGTAAAAGGAGGGAAAAAGATATTTTGTTCACATAACTAACTTTTCTCAAAAATTTCTATTTCTTTTCTCTCAACTTTTCTCTCAACCCAAACACTTTTTTCCAGCAAATTTCCCTCTGATTTTGACATCCAAGGATGAGATTTCAACCTTCATTTGATCTCTAATCTTTTCTACATCAAAACCTTAGCATTTGCTTATTGAATTTTCAAGAATCTTGGTTCCAAAAAGGAAGAAACTCACATTTAGAGGTATGAACGTCCTTCTCCTCTAAATACTCAGTTCTTTACTAAAATTCCCAAGTTCTCAATCCTTGATTTGTGTTTTATTAAAGGTTTTGTAGTTGTGTTCTTGATCTTGGCTTTAAAATGCAAGATTTGGTTAATTTTTGATGAAATTCGTATGAAATGATTGGGCACTGTTTTGAGGTGTGTTTTTAATGTAAATTGGATGTATAATTGATGAGAAATTGAGGTTTAATCAATGCAATCCCGAATAGGTAGATTTTCCTAAGTTTTGCTTGAGATTTTGGTGGTTTTTGGAGTATCTTGGTGATCTGCTATAGCTGGAGGTATAAGGACGTGATTAGATCCTTTTTTGGATGTTAATTGATGTATAAGAATGATTGGAATTGATGGATCTTGGCTGGGTAGTGTTGTAGAGATGTTTGGATGTGATTTCGGTTGTGTTTGGTAGCCGAAATGTGGGTGCCGATGAGAGCAGCGAGTTTAGGTGTCTTGGTTGAGGATATTAATGCATGATGGTGCATTAATCTACTGTTTTGATGTGTTTAAAACAGGGGAGACATCGTCGGATCCTTGTGGTGTTGATCCGAAAGCTTGATTGGTGTTTCGGCAAGTGGCGAAACGGAATCGGTGAGTGAAGTTTGGTTTTCAGCTTTGAAACCAATGTTTGAAGGTTTTGGGAGCTTAGTTTAAGTCTAAACAACTTAGCTAAGCTCAAGAGTAAGTTTTCGGAAAAACTCTCTTGTTGATGAGCCATGAGTTGGTTGAATGCAAAGTGATTTGTTGCATGTTTAAATTCTGTTTTTGAAAGCATATTTTAGCATGTATATTGCTGGTTTTATAAGCCATGTTTTAAAGGATGCTCTAGGTAAGGGATCCTTGTTTTGTACATTGATAAATGTGGTTTTGATGCATATTGATGCATGATGATGAATGGCTTTATTAAATGCTTTAAAACAGTGGATTAATATTGTTAAATGATGTATATTGGCAAGTGATGTGGTTTGTCTAAAAGTACTTGAATCGGATATAGTTAGTCGGCTATATGATTGGGTGCACCGTGAATAAAGTCGCCTTGGATGTTGAGGGGTTGTGATTGTACCATGCTCCATCCAAGTACACTAACGAGATGGTTAAGAACCCCATGGTGGTTAAAAGTCCATGGGTGGGTCTTGTGCTAAGGTCATAATGGTGGTTAAAATTCCATGTGTGGACCTTGTGTATGGTAAGATCACAATGGTGGTTTAAAGTCCATGTGTGGATCTTGTGTTGTATGTCCCGTGATCTCGTTAGTGATGTTATACAACTATCAATGAGTGATGTGGAGGGGTTGTGATTGTACCATAGTCTCCATCACGGGTGTTGAGGGGTTGTGATTGTACCATGCTCCACCTTGATATTGGTAGTGTGTATGAAGCGTAGGGGACAACGCTTGTAATCCGCGTATCCGATTGTCGATTGTGTTTTGGAACATGGTTATGATTATCACTTGAAAGCCAATATGACATGATAATGACTTGAAGCATGAAATGCTTGGTTTATATACATATGTGCATGATTAATGTGGTTTGAACTAAAGGTTCGAAAAGGACTTTTATAAATGCATTACTGTGATGTTTTAAATGAGCATTCCTCACTAAGCTATATGCTTACGCTCTCTCTCTCTTTCTTAAACCAATAATACAGAGCATTGAAGTGCTTAAAGGGGCAGCAAGTGGTCAAGAATCTAAGTGGAAGCTTAAGCTCATGTATGGTGACTATTTTCATAACTTGTTTAGATTTTGGCATTTGGCAATGGGGAACCTATGACGTTGTTTGGGAGATGTTTTGGACTCCCTAAGTTGGTTTTATGCTTTTGATAATGATGGAACATGTAAATGGCCTTTTGAGGTTGGTTTAGTGTTTTTGATGTTTGTATGGTTTTCAATATAGGATGCATGCCTATAGAATTGGGACTTTCCTTATTTGATGCCATGATTAAGATTGGTTGATGCCATTATGTTCCTTAAGTATATGATGACTTGCTGGTATGATTTGAGGGTCTTTTGAATGCGTTTGATGGGTCAATTGTGTAATAAACCAGCAAAAATTCTGCAATCTGGGCAGCCTGTTTCGGAACAGATGCTACCGTTTTGGAACAGAGGGCCTGAAATGGCCTTGGCGTTTCGAAACGGGCAGAGCCGTTCCGGAACAGTTTTGCCACTGCCAGGCCATGTTGCGCAACGGGTTTCGGAACGGTCCCGCGTTTCGGAACGGATCATCCCTGTTCCGAAACACCCGACCGTTGGGCACTGAAATTGACGGTTATATGTTTTGAAACCTTTGCGTTTTGGTCCTGAACTTGGTTCATGCAATTGAATGAGTTTGAGATGTCCGTTTGAGTTGAAATTTGGCAGAGAAGCATGAAACATGACTAATTTCATTTTGGTAACTCAAAAGTTGGTTAAGTCCTTATAATTTTCAGAATTTTCATTTTGGTCCCTAAATTCATAAATTGTGCAATCGAGTCCCTAAATGTTTTCCCATTGTTACGAATTTTGAGTATGCTGATCTTATGAACATATCTAGGGTTAATACGCTTTTAGATAAGTCTAAAAAGTAAAAAAGGGTCATTAATCAAGGTTGACTTTCGGGTTGACTTTGGTTTTCCCCGTATAAACTTCTTAATTCGGTTCAACCGTCTAGGCCGGGTTAAGGGGGTTACAAGGTCATAGTCCTTTAACAACTCTAACCACCTACGCTGTCTGAGATTCAAATCTCGCTGAGTCATAATGTATTTCAAACTCTTGTGATCGGTGTACACGTTGCATTTCTCACCGTACAAATAGTGCCTCCAAATCTTCAAAGCAAACACAACTGTAGCTAACTCTATGTCATGGGTCGGATAGTTGCGCTCATGGGTCTTCAACTGTCTTGAGGTGTAAGCCACTACTCTACTGTCTTGCATAAGAACACATCCTAGCCCTACATAAGAAGCATCACTGTAGACTACATAGTCCTTCCCGGACTCAGGCTGAATCAAGATCGGTGCTTGGGTCAAAGCTTCTTTCAATTTTGCAAAGGCTCTCTGTCTTGCATCTGTCCACTCAAGCTGAACACTCTTCTGAAGCAACTGTGTCAATGGAGCGGCTAACTTAGAGAAACCTTCTACAAATCTCCTATAGTATCCGGCTAAACCTAGGAAGCTACGTACCTCTGTCACAGACTTCGGTTGCTTCCACTCAACAATGGCCTCAATCTTCTTCGGATCGACTCTAATTCCATCAGCAGACACTACATGTCCTAAGAAGACTACCTCTCGGATCCAGAATTCACACTTGCTTAGCTTAGCATACAACTGATGATCTAGCAAAGTCTTCAAAACTAGTCTCAAGTGTCGGTCATGGTCTTCTTCAGTTCGCGAGTACACCAAAATATCATCAATAAACACAACTACAAACTGATCTAGATACTGATGAAAAATCATATTCATCATGTCCATGAAAGCTGTCGGCGCATTAGTCAACCCAAAAGGCATGACTAAGAACTCATAGTGACCATACCTAGTCTTAAAGGCCGTCTTCGGTACATCAACCTCTCTTACCTTTAGTTGGTAGTAACCCGATCTCAAATCAATCTTCGAAAAGACTGATGCTCCTCTCAACTGATCAAACAAGTCATCAATTCTGGGCAACGGATATTTATTCTTCACTGTCAACTGATTTAACTGTCTGTAATCTATACACATTCTCATGCTTCCATCTTTCTTCTTCACAAACAAAACTGGTGCACCCCAAGGTGAAGAACTAGGTCAAATAAAACCTCTATCTGTCAATTCTTGCAACTGAGTCTTCAACTCTTTCAATTCTTTCGGTGCCATGCGATACGGAGCAATCGAAACAGGAGCTGAATCGGAATAAGTCTCAATGGTGAACTCTACCTCTCTGTCCGGTGGTAACCCTGGAAACTCTTTCGGAAACACGCTAGGAAAGTCACATACGGTCCAGATGTCCTGAGGTCTAACCTCACTCATGTTAGGGTTCATCACATACGCCAAGTATGCTTCACACCCCAACTCAACTAATCTCTTAGCCTCTAACACTAAAATCACATTGGACAAGAACTTCACGTTCTCACCCACCACTACAATCTCATAGTCATCTGTGAGCCTCAAAGAAATCCGCTTAGTTTCAAAGTCTATCCTAGCTCTATGCTTCGTGAGCCAGTCCATACCCAGAATCACATCAAAACCATAGAAAGGTAGCTCCATCATATCCACTGGAAACACATGCCCCTGAACCATCAACGGACACCTTCGGTACATCTTCCTAACTACTACCGTGTCCCCAAAGGAACTAGTAACAATAACTCCTACCTCTAACATCTCACAAGGCAAATTCAAAGACTGTGCATGCTCACTCAATATGTAGGAATGTGTAGACCCAGAGTCAATCAAAGAAAGCAAACCCAAAGACTGTATCGAGAAGTTACCTACGATCACATCAGTGTCATGCTGATCCCCACGCTGAGCGTAAACTCTGACCTGACCTCCGCCCTCCGGCTGAACTGCAACTACATGGGCTATGTTTCTCTGTCCATCGTTCCTCGGCTGAAAATTACCTCTACCGCGCCCGCGGCCTCTCTGGATGTCATTGGCACTAGCAGGAGCCTGAGCTGGTGCCTGTCCCACCTGATGTGGACAGTCACGTCTAATGTGGTCTCTAGCCCCACAACTCCAACATGAATGAAAATTTCCCCAACACTCAGCGGTGTGGTTCCTCCCGCAAGTAGCACATGTGGGCAACTTCCCACCAGCTCTCTGGCCCTGTTGGCCCCTACCGTGGTTACCGCCACCACGTCTATGATCATAGTGATGCCTGTTGTCCCGATGCCTCTTGGCATCACCTCTATCAAAGTTACTGGACCTCTTACCCGAACTAGATCCACTAGACCTCCTGGTCAAACTCAAACTGTGCTCCAAGTCCTTGGCCCTCGAGACCAAGACATCAAAATCAGTATAGTCTGAAGCTAGAGTATACGTCCTGATCTCTTCATTCAGTCCATAACGAAAACGGTTACAACGTTTCACCTCAGTAGGAACAAGCTCAGGTGCATACTGACTCAATCTGACAAATCGAATCTCATAGTCTGTCACGGACATACTCCCCTGAAGCAAAGCTATGAACTCCCTCTTCCTCTCATCGAGGTATCACGGACCCAGATACTTCTTTCGGAATGCTGTCTCAAAGAACTCCCAAGTGATCTCGGCCTCATCTATACCCGTAGTAATGGTGACCCACCAGGTGTAGGCATCACCCTGAAGCAAAGACTCAATACACCCCAACTTGCGCTCACCAGTACACCCCATCTGAGCAAGGATACAGACAGTCTTCTCAAACCATAACTCGGATCGTTCTGGAGTAGCACCTCTGAACTCTTCGGCCCCAAGGCCCCGAAGTCTCTCTAAAGGTAAACCAGTGACCTCACCCTGATGGTGTGATGCCTGACCCCAGCTACAGCAGCCTGAAATGCACCGGCTATCGCCTGAACCAACGGAGCTAAGTCTATCCCGGCTGGTCCTTGGCCACCTTGGCCTCCCTGTGGTCCCTCTCCTTCGGCCCCGACCTCGCCTCCCGCTCCTGGTGGAGGAGGTGGTGGTGGTGGTGGTGGAGCTCCAACTCCAACCACAGGCTCTCCCACTTGAGCCTCTACTCTAACTACTGGCTCGACTCTCGGAGCCTCTGCCCGTGGTTCCGGTCGAACCATCCTAGGCCTCCCTCGTGGTCTCATGATACAGCTAGCAAGGTAATAACTACAACACAAACAAATAGGGATTACGTTAGCCAAAGCAAGGGTCCAATAGTGCTCAAGTAATCCCTTTACCGAAAATCTCTTTTTTTAAGTAATAGTAGCAATGGGCACACACTCTACACCAGACGCAACAATTCATGCTTCAAACATCATACGAACATTCAATTATCAAAAATTCGAGGCAAAGCATGCATCGAACAACACAACTATTCAACATAACAAGCTTACCTCACTTACCTGCCCGAGGTCTCGGTAACCTCAGGCTCTGATACCAACAAATGTAACCCCCTCATCCCGGTCTGGCCGGATGACCGGTCCGAGTGAGCCACACGGGGAAAACCGAAGCAAAACCCGTTAAGGTTCCCCCTCGGTTAGCAACCCTATTTTTTTCTTTCATTTTAATCTTGTCTAGAGGAGTATTAATTCCTAAGGGATCAAACAGCGGAACAACATACACGAGACAATCGAACGAACCCAAAACAACTTTTAACAGCCCCATTTTAAACTTAAACTGCAGGCGGTATCGATACACCTAAGGAGTGTATCGATACGCCTTGACTAGGTCAACTGGTCAGAGTCAACCCGTGGAGACCGTATCGATACGCCCAAAGAGTATATCGATACTCTCCCCAACGGTCGACTTCTCGCGGTCAACGCTAAGAAGACCGTATCGGTACGCCAGAGGCCCGTTTCGATACCCAAATCGACAGTGGCTCCAGTGACCAAAAAGGTATCGATACGCTCCCTCGCGTATCGAAACGCGAGGCCTGAAACAAGAAGGCCGTATCGATACGGGTCTAACCGTATCGATACCCCTACTCTGCAATCCCACACTTTCGAACTTGGTGACCTCAAACAAGACTCTAGATGCATTTTCAGACTCTCCTATGCACATACAAACATCCAAGCAACCATACTTGAGCCAAAGGAAGCAATCAAACATGAAACGAAGCATCTAATCATGGCATTCATACAAGGGCAATATTTAAGCATAAATGAGCACACATGAAAGCTCAAAAGGCCTTAAAAGGCACAAGTCAACACATAAGAGGTTTGCACCCATAACAAGGCAACCTAAACATCTAAAGACATGCCATCACACACAAACATTCATCATAACATATCATGCTTTACAAACCATAGTTAATCCAAAACATTAACATATAAATGAGTCATACATAGCTCATAAAACACCCTTGCCACATTGCTAACTAATACAAAATTAACAACCGTACTTGAGCCACAAACTTGGAAAGCCCTTCTTGCCTTGCTCCGAGCTAACACCACGCTAATGATCTGCATTGTTGAACATTGAGAGCGTAAGCTATGAGCTTAGTGAGGATGCTCTAAAATTGAAAACATCAACAATGCAGGGTTCAAGCATGTAAATCCTATTCTCGCAAACAACATACAATGGCAAAGTAATTGAGTAGACCTAGCTAGTCTTTCAAGTGACATAATATGGCATCTTACATCATACTAAGCATCAAGCATCAATATCAACAATCACATATCCACATCATATATCACAACATATGAACAAGTTTAATTGGCCACTTTTAATTACCCGGATGTGCGGATTTAACCTCAACAATCACATTACCTCGATGGGATTACACTCATCACCAGACCTTGCATGTGCGGGATTCCACTCATTGCCACATGCCCTACGGATGGGATTCCACTCATCATCCCGTAGAAATATATAAAAGCTTCCGGTGGAATATTACATCACCGTACTCCTCCTTGATGACTTAACGCCATCAAGGCCACGTACGTTTTGACTCAATTTGTGTGCACACTAATCCTAATGATCGATCATTTACAACCGGTAATTTATTTAGTGCCAATTTTCATAACCACATCACATATCATCAACCACATCCCATGCTCATCACATATATACATTTCATGATATACATGCACCAATTTAACCACATTTCATAAGAGCATAGATAGGCAAACACAATAGCATTTAATGGAATCAAAGGCTAGAATCAACAACTTGAAATAAAGGAATGGCCTACCAAGCACATTCCACACACACACACTACACACACTCGAACCAAACTTTAAAGCAAGTTTGAAACCACTCACCGCCCTTCCTTAGCAACCAATGCAAATTTCCTACGAACCCGGATTCGGTCCCAATGCTCCTTCGACGACTCTTCTTGCTTCTAGCCAACCAAAAACACAACCAACAACCACAATCAATGCTAACATTCAATCAACGCATAACCTTTGAGTTCAAACCAACTTCACCCAAATTCCCAAATCCAACTAATCCCCAAATATTTCAATTTTCGTGCTCCCTACAACACTAGCTGAAAACCCCACTTTCAACCATCCAAATGACACCCAAAAGACCCCAAATCACCTTCCTAACATACCTAAACCATCAGCCCTTCAATTTCACTCTAAAACCCACCAAAAACTGAGTTTTTGACACCTTTAAAATTGCCTCAAAATCCCATTTCGGGTTTTCACCCAAATCCAACCAAATTGACATATAATATACATTTTAGTGTGGAGAATCATAAACCCGACTCCATATTTTGAAATGAAGTGAAAATCACCATAGAAACCCAAACTTTAGCAAAACCCTAACATTTCAAAAGTTCATATCTTTAAAATCTAAGACCATGGGTAGATAGAGAATAGAGAGGAGAGTAAGAAAACATTTTTACCTTTGAAAAACACCTTGGATTGAAGGAGATACACAATGGAATAGTAAACAAGCTTTGAGAGGTTTTGGAGATGGTGGTGGGGTATTTTGACGTTGGAAAATAGGGAAAAGGGAGAGAAGATGACAACTTTCAAAAGTTGTCTTCCTTTTAAAATCTTTTGGGTAAAATCACAACATAGGCCCCTCCCCTTTTTACTAAAGCTCAATTAGGTCCAATTTAAGGTTGAATTTATTTAATTTGATTTTATTGACTCAGACTATAAACCCGACTAACTCCTAACCCCAAAACACGGGCGTTACATAGTGTATTGAATTTAAGGTTTAAGATTTAGTAATTTAAGGTCAGGGATTTAGATTTTAAGTTTTAAAACTTCAATATGTATGCTTGTGGAAAACAAGCTTTCGACTTTTTGTGCATCAAATATTAACTATTTTATATTTCAATTGTACACATTTCTCATTTATGTTACATCATATATCTTTCTTTCATTATTTATGAGCTTCTAATATGTAAACATCAATCTAGAGAGATATTTTTTTTACACAAATTCAATCTTTATAGAAAGGAGAGATTCTACTTTATGTTAGAAAACTAAAGTGATTCTATCTTACCAATTGTAAAATATATGAAGAAAATTTCTAAGCATTGAACAATTAATGTTGTAAAGGTTATAAAGGTCTACTAATTGGTCGAGTGGTCATAGATACTTATGTTTAGGGGTGTAAACGAACTGAGCTTGAATGAATAGGTGTATGTCCGTATTCGTTTATTTATTTTTAAAGATGTTCGAACTCGATTCGTGTTCGTTTAAAATTTTAATGGTATGTTCAAGCTCGGTTCGTTTATTTTTTGGTGCGTTCGAGCTCAGTTCATTTAATGTTCACGAACATGTTCGTTTAAATGTTCGCCAATTTGTTCGTTTAACGTTCACCAATTTGTTCGTTTAAATGTTCGCCATTTTGTTCGTTTAATGTTCACGAATGTGTTCGTTTCGCGTTCACGAACATGATTATTTATATATGTTCGTCAGCTTGTCCGTTTAGCGTTCGTCAACTTGTTCGTTTTGCGTTCGCGAACATGTTCGTTTAGTGTTCGCGAACATGTTCGTTTATGATTTCTAGAATTTTAACTAAACAAACATGAATTAAATAAAATAAAACCAACATAAAATTCACCATTAATTTATATAACGTACCACAACAACAAAATAAAAGCATAAAAATTCAAATTTTTAGAAACATCCACAAGTATTTTCATCCTAAAACATCCACAAAAATAACAAAAAATAAAAGAAAAATCCACAAACATTTTCATCCAAGAATATGCGGAAGTATCATAGCCAATTTCTTTTCCTTTGCTTTGGGTCTTTGTTCCTTAGGCTCTCGCTCTTCCGTTTTCCTAAAAATTTGAGTAAATATTTTTAATTTTGACTCTTCATTTTTGTGAAACACTCGTGTTGTGAAATAACACTCAATGGTTAAATAAAAAATTTATCGAACATAAATCAGTAACATAGTCTAAAACATTGATAAAATATCATAACCAGCTCAACTTGAATGAAAAAAATTATGCAGAGGATAATACATTGAAAAAATAGTGCTAGAAAAAAAATCAAGCTAATATAAAATTTTATGAAATGATAGGATAAAAAGGGCTATGGGACATACCAAAAATTACATTGATGAATTTTAGTCATCTCACCTTCAGTTTCAAACATTTAATCTTAAACACTTGGGTAAATGATTCCATGTTCAAAAAAATATGATTAAAAATTGAATAGTTGATCACTAAGTTATGGTCAATCTAGTGGCGGAAAAACATATAGGATTAGTTTTTAAGAAAGACAGTGATTTGTTTTCCATTAGATTTACAAACTCAAATATAATTACTATATCCATTTAACCTTCTAAAAGGATTCTATACTCTCTTAATCACGATCAGCTATATAGGACTATCAAGAGTTAGTACTTAGTAGCAATCACAACCACAAAAAAACCATTAATGCACACAAAACTATGTTCTATATTTTTGGTATGCAAATTAGATTCACAGTGGTCCTGTTTACTTTCACATGCCACTAAAAGATATAACAAAGTAAGAGATAAAAAAAACTCAGTTTTTCTCACAAAGAATTACCAGCAATCACATAATCAAGAATTCTAGGCTTCTTTAAGATTTAATTAAAGCCAAACAAGCCTTGAATGAAAATTTTTTTTTAAAAAAAAGGAAAGGTAGTTGTAATAAAGACAATAAATGTCTAACATTATTTTGTTTTTTTAGGAATTGCAAAAAGTTAACAAATAGAACAAATTTAAAAGAAATGAAATAACCTACTAGAAACATGGAAGATACTCTGCACACCTTGCAAAAATGTTGCAAAAAATAAGTAGCTTTGAAATACTTCAAATTCTAACTTTAAAGTAAAGAAATTTCTTTAATTTTTTTCATTGCTCTACAAAAATTTTAAATTAGATAACTAAATTAAATAAAACTTCAGATATTAAATAAATAAAACAAATACTTAAAAATTACTCACTTTAATTTTCTTTTTTAACCCATAAAAGTTTCGATACCAATCAGAACCACAAAGTAACGTTTGCACCGTATTAGTTCTTAAAGATGAACGATATGCATCAATCACCCTACCACCAGCACTAAAAGCAGATTCTGAAGCCACTGTGGTGATAGAAATAGACAAGATTTCATAAGATATTTTGAATAAAATTTGAAACTTGAGGTTATTAACTTTTCACCACTTTAAAGCATCAAAATCGCCACAATTTTCCTTACAAAACCCCTTCTTTTAAGTATATATCTAGTTTATACTTAACATTGTCAATTGTGTCAACACTCCTAATATATTTCTTAAACTTAAACCTTTCAGTCATAACTTTTCCCTTGCTTATTCTACTAGTGGTAAAGGCATTGGTGACAACATTTTCTTGCACATCATTGTTTGTCATTGTACCAACATTAGTTGTTGTATATTCATCCACATTTTCTTATAAAGCTCATATAGACTATCACATATAATGCGAATTTGTCTAACAACTTCCTCTTCAAAATAAATAACATGAAAACTAAAGTCAATCAGTTTCATCTTATTCCAAGGATCTAGTATGGAATCAATAGAAATAAGCAAATTGCATTCACCCCAATATTTACCATTTTTTTGCATTTTATCGACCATTTGTTTCATCCAAAGTTGCTCACTCAAAATATTCCCCATCAACAACTCTTTGATACTCCAAAGTTTAGGGAGGAATAAATTTAAAGTTGGATAATCAGAACCTAATATTTATTAAGGAAAAATATTAAATCAAGTAACAAAAATAAAAATTAAGAAATAATGAAAAAAGTTAGATATATTGAAATTTGATTACCTGAGATAATATTGGTAACTTCATTAAAAAGTGCCAAGAAAGAACTAACTTTCTCAACCCTCACCCAATCTTCATCATTTGGCAAATACTTATAACTTGCATCTCGTTGAGCATACCGCAGGAACACATCCTTAAACTTCAATTCACATGAGAACATAGCATATGTTGCATTCTATTGTGTACAACAATCTAAAATCAACCTCTTATTTGGAAACTAAAGTTGTTTAACAATACCACTGAACATAGTCAAACGTACAGTGAATGTTGTGATGTGCTTCACACTTTCCCTTACATTGCCAATCACATCTTTAATTTCGGAAAGATCTTCATGCACCAATAGGTTCAAGATATAGACACAACATTTGACATGAACCAATTTCTCATTCAAAAGAAGCCTTTTATGAAATGAAAGGCTATCTTTCAACATTCTTACAGTTGTATCATTGTAAGAGGCATTGTCTACAGAAATTGAACACACTTTTTCTTCAATACCCCAGTCTTGTAAGCATATGTATAATGCGTCATATACAACAACTTCACTATGCGGAAGAGGCACATCAACAAAGTTTAATTTTTTTTTTGTAAATTCCAATCCGAGTCCACAAAATGAGCAATTAAGACCATGTATTGAATCTTTTGACCAGACTTCCACATATCAATTGTAATGTTAATCCTATTCACTGTCTTCAACAACCCATTTAATCTCTTCTTCTCAACCCCGTAACTTGTCCAACAATCGGTTTTGGTTGTCGCACGAGAAATCTTTGTATAGAGTGAACTTGCAATTTTCATCAACAAAGTGAATAGCTCATATTCAGTATCATTCAAACACTCAGGATCCTCAAGGGTTGGTCTTTCATGAGTTGTATCTCGAACATTGGAAGTTTCATTTCCTTTTCCTTCAATGAAATCCATCAGTGATGAAGAACTAGTACACGAATGATGACCTTGTTCCGAATTATATGGCATACCTAAAAAGTTAATATAAAATCATTATTAATGAATAACATCAAATATGATAAACAAGTTCTATAAAAGCAATAATACATATTGCTTAAACAAGATAAAAGAGAATAATATACCACAAATAAAGTTATGAAAATGTCACCTTTGGAGAGAATGTCAGAAAGAGTCGGATCTTATAGGAGGATATACATATTACTAAAATATACAAAATAAAAAAACTTTTTCGCATACCTTTGAGAAATTTATCAAGAGTTGCAACACATTTTTGACTTGAATATGAAACTATGTTGAATCCAAGACGAAACTAAGTTGCACAAAATACAAATTCGAATGCATCATTAATCTCCTACAACAGACTGGGTATATTAGTTTATACAAACTCCTAGCCTGCATAGGACTAATAGAAAATTTTACACTACAAATAGGGAACAAACCAATGCAACTTACAACAAAACCTAATGAGACATGAAAACCAAAATATGATCCTAAACTCTACTATAAACGTAAAATACCAAAAATAACTCTAATACTATAAAATACTCCAATTCAACTCCATATATATATATATAACAAAGCAACAAATTTAAATCTTAGGTTCATTAATTCCTCAGAGTGAACTAGATAGGAAGTCTATGCTACTCAAACTTATATAGAGTATTCAAGGTGATATGATAAATCATTTCAAAGTGGTAATGGGAAGTTAATTCTATCACAAGCAAAGGAGAACCAATCTATAACAAAGCAACAAATTAAACTCATATGCATTCAATATTGTAAAACCAATATTTGATTTTGATATAACAAACAATCTAAGGACTAAATTGCAAAGTAAATAAATTTTTAAGTAATCAAAATACTTACATTTGACAAGTAAAATTTATACTTAAAATGTTTTGAAGTCAAAACTTAAACCCCATAAATTTTTCTAAGTGTTTCAAAGCCAAAATATACAAAATTGCCTAGGCGTTTCGAAACACCCCCAAAGTGGTTCGATACGTTTTTCCACTGGAAACGCCCATTTCGATACAGACTATTCTATTTCAAGACAAGGGTTTCGAAACGGCTCATACTCGTTTCGATACAGCCTTTATTTGGGCTTTTTATTTTTAAGTGTTGTTTCGAAACGGCTTATACCCGTTTTGATACAAGGGGTTAAGTATTTTCAAAATTGAGCATTAAATGAACTAGCCGTTACTTGTTAGAATTTTTTTTTGAAAATTTGGTTAAGTGTTTCGATACACCTCTAGGCTGTTTCGAAACACCAATTTATAGTTTCAAAACGTTTCGCTACGACCCTCTTTTTACATTTTACAGTTTCAAACTATTTCGATACGGCTTGTAGCCGTTTCGATAAGGGCCCTTTTTACACACAACAACTCTTTCTTTTTTGGTGTCCGTTTCGGTACAGGGCCTCGTGTTCTGATACGAGTAGTTACAGAACAAAATTTATGAAGGGAAGAGAGAGCCTCAACGACTCTATTGATGATCTCAACCACCCAAACGGCTAGAAATCAACGAGAAGGTATAAAAGCAAGTCTCCAAAGCACCAGAAACAACTATTGAACCTTCAAGCAACATCAAAGCATTTATTCCAAACCCTTCAGCCTATTAGAGTCAAATTGTGTATCCAACTTATAAAATTATCAATTGTTCTTTTTTCTTTCAAGTTTGGGGAGTGTTGGTTTGTAATTGGGCAATACATTAGTCTTGTGAGAGATACATTTCAAATTTCCTTTTGTTCTTTATAATTGAGAGTCTTGTCATTCAATCTTTGGATAGAAATATTGAATTTGTAAAGGTTGCCTCCTTAGCCTAGAAAAGGGGAAGAACAAATTAGTGAAGAGTTTGTGGAAAATTCGTAGTGGGAGCTAATGTAGTGGATGTAGAGCTTGGTTAGAAGCTTGAACCACTATAAGTGCCTTGTTCTTCATTTTTAATTGTTTCTTTTGCTCCCTTCATTTTTAAAAGTTCCAATTCACCCCCCTCTCTTGGCCATATCGGTTAATTCGATCCACTCAACAATTGGCATCAGAGCCTACCTCTTTGAAGGCTTCACAACAGCAAGAGGAGATCCTGGAAGAGTGTTGATCAATTTCCAAGTCAAGCCATAGCATCTATCTCTGGGAAAAGTGTTAAGTGTGTAAAAGTACTATAATTTCACCCTTTTTCTATGACAATTATTGCTAATTCTGCACCCAATTGAGTCACATTGTAACCCTCCATGCATCAATCACATTGACCTCATCTTTATTACGCTTGATCATTATTTTTGGCTTATCCAGTGGAAATGATGCTGCTTATGTGTGTGTTTGGTACGCATGTAGATTTTGCTACTCATTGCCCGGGCAATCACTGCCACGACAGTGAAAGAGAGGAAGAAATGGTGCAGAACCATCTCCTGATGGTTCATATCAAGTTAGTTGTGCATTTCAATTTCTACTAAAGGAAGCTGAACTATGGGATAGAACCCTACTGAGTAGAAAAGATAGATAGACCATTGCTGAGGCAATAGCCAAGCCACTACCGAGGTATTGCCCAAACACAATCGACAAGGGAGAAAACATGGAAAGTGGAGTGCGTTTTGAAGAGCATGAAAAGTTGAATTTTTTATGTACTTTACATGAAGATCGGACTGCGAGAAGATCATGAAAACGCCGAAGGAAGGTCAAGAGAAGATTCCACGCAAATGGGGGGATTTTAAGGAAGAAAGATATAATACTTTAAAAGAAGATGTTTTCTTTTAATGTGTTTAATTCTAACTTAACTTCCTCCTCAAGAAGGACTTGACCTAGACCTCCTCTATAAATATGAAGCCAAAGCCGGCCATAGAGAGCATCAAGCAAGCAATCGAGAATTGAGAGACTTTTTAGCGAGCTTACATTGTTATCATGTTCTAATTGCTTCTTAGGGTTTAGATTGTATTGTTTAGCAGTTGTGAGAAAATGGTTGGATTTTGTTTAAGTTTTTGTTAATGCAATTTTAGTTCAAGGTTCGCTTATTCTTGGTTTTAATCTTGTTTGCGAGTGAATTAGGAGAGGATCTCGTGAAACTATCTATTTGTCTAATATCGGGAGAGTTAGACTCGCGAAACGGATAAGTATTGTTTTCATCCCAATCAGTGAAAACTAACTCAGCTTAGGGATAAGTTCGAGTTTCAACGGCTGAAAGAAGTGTTGCGTGTAAAAGTGTCTATCGCAATTGTAGTGCAAGTGTACACGACGCAAGTAGTAAAGTGATACGAAGTATCGGATATCGTCTCCACAGGGACTGGGCTAACCCTTTCCTTTGCTATCTGCACAAGGAGTAAAGAAGAGATTTAATAGTTTGTCACGAAAATAATAAAAAATACGTAAATAAAAGAGTAGAGAAATCAAGATAGAGAGAATGGGCTGGTATTGAGTTGCTCAGTAGTGCAGGTATTGAACTGCTTAGGATCTCCAGTTCTGTCGTCGCGCCTGTCGCCGACAGCACCTGTCGCGGCAGCTGTCCGTTGGCTGTCGCGGCAGCAAACACCAACTCCGTACTTCAAGCTTGGCAAGAATCCCAGATCTGCCTTGCCCTATCCCTAGGCACAAGTCTGTCGATGATCACGTCTTTGATGATACCTCCCGGCGTGAATCGAAGGATGAACACCGATGTGTATGAATTCTTCCTTAGCCACTTAACCTCGCCCTATCCCTAGGCACGAGATGGTTCAACTATAAACTAGAGAACGCGCTCTTATCTCTTTCGTATACTTAACTCTCCCGATGCTAAGTAAATGGATAACCTCACAATGCTCTCCCGATGCTCTTGCAAGATATTAAAACCAAGATAAAAGAACTTGAAGTTTATTTTATTGAACTTGAAAAATCCTAAAACAAAGCAACCCTTGCAACTACTTTACAAAACAACCCGTAGCCCTAGGGGGTTTTAGAACATATCGGTGACAGGTAAACGGCAGGGGGGGTTTAGGTTATCGGTTATGGGGTAGAATGAGGGATCTCCCCTCCTAGGTTAAAACTATGCCCTTATATAAGCTTTGGGCTCAAGTATTCTAAGTTAACAATGATTACAACTTTAATGAAAAGTAAGATTCTAATGAATGCTTAATCTCTAAGGATTCCTACTTTTCAGCCGTCCTCCTTGTTTCATGGGAATTCTTCTCCTTGAGCTTTGGCTTGACATATCTTTTGATCCGGGGCTTGGAAAAATATTTGGCTTTCACACGACAGACGAGCAGATTTTTCTCTATCTATCGAGGTCCACTTTACTTTTCCTCTTCATAAGGTTGCTGTCACCTTGCTGTCACGACAGGTCCATGACAGGTTCGTCTTCTTCGTCTGCTTGTTCAGTTAAGCTCTTCTGCTTATCTGCCCTGCGCCTGCCTTCATCGTCAACTATGGCAGCTACCTACAAAAACAGCCATTTTTAGTAGAATCTGTGCCTTTTAATATATTTGTGATGTTTTGCTGTAAACTGACCTAAATGCAATGAATAATGCTTGAATGCAGCAGAAATATGGGTTAAAAAGGGTGTAAATAATAGAACTTTTAGACACTCAACAAGAAGCGTAAGATTGGTTGGTGTTCATCCTTGGTTCACGCTGGGAGGTATTATCAAGGCCTGCACATCAGCACGGTTTCGACTTAGAGATAAGGAGGAGCTACTGAAGGACGCTTTTTCGAACCTTGACGTTGTTCGTTGCTGCCCAAGCAAGGGATTGCTGAGGCAGTTACTTAACTCGTTGCCACAATAATGATTTTGGTCTTTTCCGAGGCAATTTGGTGTTCGTTGCATTCAAGAACTGATACAATTCCAATTGGTTTCTACACTACGACGCAATATAATCTGGCCCATTCTCTCATCTTGATTACTCAACTCTTTAGTTTACTAGCTTATTTTATTTTCTGTTTATTAGATTACTTTAAAAACCCAATCAACCACTTGTGTTCTTTACTTTTATTTCCTTTTCAGTGCGAGACGATAACATTGAAGGTTAGACCAATCCCTATGGAGACGATACTTAATGCTCATCACTTTATTACTTGAGACGTGTATACTTGCACAATTGCGGGGCACTTTACACACACAACAGGTTTTTGGCGTC
Organism: Hibiscus trionum; assembly: GCA_030270665.1. NCBI lineage: Eukaryota > Viridiplantae > Streptophyta > Magnoliopsida > Malvales > Malvaceae > Hibiscus > Hibiscus trionum. Next base: position 26,167,802 of record BSYR01000011.1, read on the forward strand.
GTTGCCTGGGATTGGCAATAACAACATTTAATTTTATTTTCTTGCACTTTTTATTTTTAGTTTTTCAAGCGCTAATCAAATTTTGTTTTGCATTGGTGTATGACCAGGGCTAATCCGAAGAATCCATTATACGAACTTGATCTAGAAATCGGTCGTACTTGCCAAAGACTCAAACAAAGGATAAGAGAAGAAATGGCACATAGACCTGGCAATGAGAATGCCGACAGTAATCAGATTGCCGACGGTCTGATTACTGACGATAATCAGAATGCCGCGGTAGGAGATGGAGTAATCCCGCCACTACAATTTGCTTCAGTACGAAACTCAATCGTCCAAGATAACTTAGAAGAAGATCTAAATGGACTGAATCCAGGAGTTGTCACACTTGAAATAGAAGCTGCCCACTTTGAACTAAAGCCCGTAATGTTCAACATGATCAATACAATGGGACAATTTGGCGGCTCAGCAACTGAAGATGCCAGACAACACCTCCAATCCTTCATGCAGATTTTCAATTCATTTAAAATACAAGGAGTCTACGAGGATATTTTGAGGATTAAATTGTTTCCCTATTCACTGAGGGATAGAGCAAAAACCTGGTTAAATAGCATTCCAACTGGATCTATAGAATCCTGGAATGACTTATGTCCTGACTTCCTTGTTAGATTTAATCCTACAAATTTAACTGCTAAATTACGTAATGAAATCACTTCTTTTCGGCAGGCTGATGATGAATCCATGTACGAGGCCTGGGAGTGATACAGAGAGCTATTACATAAATGCCCCTTACACGGATTCCCATTGTGGACACAAGTGACAATTTTCTACAATGTTGTAAACACGCCAACGAGGATGATGCTTGATGCCTCGGTGAATGGCATACTCCTAGACAAGCAACCAGAGGAAGCAATGGAGATCCTGGATAGACTGGCCAAAAACGACTATCAATTCTCAACAGCCAAAAGAGGAGGAATTAGACGTCAACCCACAATAAACAAACTAGAGTCCTCAGACTCGATTTCAGCCCAAATAGCCACCTTGACCAAGTTGGTCATGAACATACAAAAGCAAAATAATCAGCATGAGGCCAAGGTAAAGGATCTATTTTGTGAAAACTATGGGGGTAACCATGTTTCTTTCGAATGTCCATAAAATCCAGAGTCAAGCTTTTATGTTGGAAACTAAAACCGAAACAACAATGCGATGTCCAACACCTACAACCCAGCCTGGAGAAAACACCCCAACTTCTCATGGAGCAACCTTAACAATGACCTAAATCAGAACGTTCAGAATACTCCAGCACAGGGATTCCAACAGAACATGTCGCGGCAACAAATGCCTCAGCAGACACAAATGCCATCCAGTTCCTTGGAACAGTCCTTAAATGCTTTCATGTCACAAACTAGTGCATATATGCTAGTAATGATAGATCTCTAAAGGAAACTGATTCTTTTATGGACATGACTGAGATGAGAATACAGAACCATGAAGCAACCATAAAGTCACCAAAGACCCAAGTGGGGCAATTTGCCCAGATCCTAAACACCCGACTAATGGGAGGATTGCCAAGCGATACGGAAGTCGCCAAAGGAGTAACTCATGAACAGTGCAAAGCAATCAGTACGAGGAGTGGCAAGCAGCTCAGGAACCCTGGGCTAATGAAAAGAAGGAGATCCAACAAAAGGAACCCATTGCGCGGCAACACCTGGTAACATTGCCTCGGCAATGCCTGACCCTGATGCCTCGAAAACACCTGATCCTTCGGCCTCGGTAATAGCCGACCATACTGCCGCGACAGAACTTGGAAAAGATACCAAGGGAAATCAGAATGCAGCTGAACAACTAGATTCCATACCCCAAATTAGATTTCCATGCAAGGATCAGATCGAAGACATTCTACTTCCACCACCGTTCTGACAAAGGCTTAAACGACAAAAGAAGGAGTATCAATTCAAGAAGTTCCTAGACATATTGAAGCAAGTCCACATTAACTTGCCCTTGGTAGAAGTAATTGAGGAAATGTCGAATTATGCCAAGTTCTTGAAGGATATTGTCTCTAAGCGAACAAGGATTGGAGAGTTCAAATATGTTGCCGTGACAGAAGGATGTATGACCATGCTACACAACCGGACACCACTTAAACTTAAGGATCCTAGGAGCTTTACGGTACCATGTGCAATCGGGAATCATTATGTTGGCAAGGCGTTGTGTGACTTAGGAGCAAGCATAAATTTGATACCCAAATCCATTTGTCAGAAATTGGGAATTAGAAAGCCTAGACCTACCACGGTCATGCTCCAGCTGGCCGATCGTTCATATGTGCATCCAGAAGGAAAAATCGAAGACATATTGATACGAGTAGATAAGTTTATTTTTCCTGCCGACTTTCTTGTTTTGGATTGTGAAGTAGATGAGCATGCACCTATCATACTCGGGAGACCATTCATAGCCATTGGTAAGACCTTGATCGACGTGGAAAAAGGAGAGCTAACCATGAGGGTAAATGATCAACAAGTCAAGCTCAATGTTTTCCAGACCCTAAAACGTGTTGACGATCAAGAAGAATGTCAAATGATTTAAGCAACCACTGAATTCAAATTTGAGATAGATGCACCATGCCTTGGCAAACACTGCCTTGACAATGATTTTGGCCCTTGCCTCAGCAATCTCCTGGACCATTACCCTGACGACTACCTCGGCAATGACTTATTAGATTCTAAAGAAGCTGAAGAGACAAAGATTGAGGAACAAGAGGAGGCCAATTGAATAGCATCCCAACCAGGTAAGTATTTCGATCCCCTCAATTACTCGGGAGAGGAAAGAAAGATTGAAAAACCCTCTATCGAGCAACCACCAGTCCTTGAGATGAAACCATTACCAGGGCAATTAAAATATATTTATTTAGGACACAATGATACATTGCCCATAATTATTTCTTCTAAGCTGCAGCATGAGTAGGAACAGAGATTGATCGACGTGCTTAAGCTACACAAGAAGGCAATAGGGTGGAAAATTGCCGATTAAAGGGAATAAGCCTAGCAGTATGCATGCACAAAATCCTTTTGGAGGATGTTCACAAACCTACCATTGAGGCTCAATGAAGGCTTAACCATGCCATGAAGGAGGTAGTGAGAAAAGAAATCATCAAATGGCTTGATGCCAGTATCATCTACCCTATCTGTGACAACACATGGGTAAGCCCGGTACAATGTGTACCAAAGAAAGGTGGAATGATCGTGATAACCAATGAGAACAATGAATTAATCCCAACCAGAATTGTGACCAGTTTGAGGGTTTGTATGGATTATCGTAAGTTGACTAAAGCTACTAGGAAGGATCATTTTCCTTTCCCCTTTATTGACCAAATGCTTGATCGACTTGCAAGCAAACCATTTTATTGTTTTCTTGATGGTTATTCAGGTTACAATTAGATTGTCATAGCACCAGACGACCAAGCAAATACCACCTTTACATGCCCATACGACACATATGCATTTAGAAAGATGTCATTCAGAATGTGCAATGCCCCGACAACCTTCCAACGATGCATGATGGCAATTTTCTCCGACATGGTGGAAGATTTCCTAGAAATCTTTATGGACGATTTCTCGATATTCGGTGATAAATTTGACAATTGTCTCGGCAATTTGGAAAAGTTACTCAAAAGATGCGAGGAATCCAATTTGGTCCTAAACTGGAGAAGTGTCATTTTATGGTGAATGAAGGAATAGTTCTCGGCCACAAGATCTCATCAAAGGGCATTGAAGTTGACAAAGTGAAAATAGATGTGATCGAGAAACTACCTCCACCAACTATAGTCAAGGGAATCCGAAGCTTCTTAGGACACACAGGTTTTTATCAGAGATTTATTGCAATTTTTTCTAAAATTACTAACCTTTTTGTCACTTGCTTGAATAGGATAAGGCCTTTGACTTCAATGATGCATGCACTAAAGCATTCGAGACACTGAAGTAAAAACTTGTGACCGCACCAATTGTAGTCCCACCAGATTGGACATTGCCCTTTGAACTCATGTGCAACGCAAGTGATTATGCCGTCAGAGCAATCCTTGGAAAAAGGCAAGACAAAATCTTCTATATGATCTACTATGCTAGTAAGACACACAACGAGGCCCAAGTCAACTATACTACCACCGAAAAGGAGTTACTAGCAGTAGTCTTTGCCTTTGACAAGTTTCGATCATATCTAATCGGAACTAAGGTGACTATTCACACAGACCACTCGGCGATGAAATACTTGTTTTCCAAGAAAGATGCAAAGCCCAGATTGATTTGATGGATTCTTTTACTACAAGAATTCAATGTCGACATCAAGGATAGAAAAGGAACAAAAAATCAAGTTGTCGATCACCTGTTACGAATGGAACAAGGAAGAGAAGACACCACAGGCACAGAAATAGAAGATGCATTCCCATATGAGCGGCTTTTAATTGCCGACGCAACTACTGTGGCAGAGCCTAGAACTACTGCCTCGGCAGTGACTGACAGTATTGCCTCAGCAATTTTAGATTGCATTGCCTCAGCAATACCCTTGACAGTAATGTCTGCCTCACAAACACCCTGGTATGCTGATCTTGTCAATTTTTTAGTTAGTGGTGTATTACCTTATAACCTTAACCATCAAGGGAAGAAGAGGTTCCAACATGATGCTAAGCATTATTTTTGGGACGAGCCTCTTTTGTTTAAACAATGCGCAGATCAGGTTATAAGGAGATGTGTCCCTGAAGAAGAATAAGGAGAGGTGCTTCAACAATGTCATTCTTCACCATATGAAAAACATTTTGGAGGAACTAGAACGACCAAAGTACTACAGTCAGAATTATATTGGCCTACGCTTTACAAAGACGCCCAGGCATTCTATAAGCAATGTGATCGATGTCAGCGGACCGATAATATTTTGAGACGAAAAGAGATGCCCTTGCAAACCATCCTTGAAGTCGAGTTGTTCGATGTTTAGGGAATTGTTTTCATGGGGTCTTTTCCATCCTCATGTGGGAATCTCTACATACTTCTGGCCGTAGACTATGCATCCAAGTGGGTCGAAGCCATTGCCTCTCCAAACAATGACTCCAAAACCGTACAAAAATTCTTGCAAAATACATATTTACACGATTTGGAGTACCCCAAGCTATCATTAGTGACGAGGGCAAACACTTTAACAATAAGCTCATTGCCATGACATTGAAGAAATTTGGTGTCACACATAAGATTGCCACGTCATATCTCCCTCAGACCAATGGGTAGGCTGAGATATCGAATAGAGAGTTGAAGAACATTCTTAAAAAGGTGGTTAACCCATCTCGAAAGGATTGGTCCCTTCGACTTGATGATGCATTGTGGGCCTATAAAACAGTATTCAAAACCCCATTGGGAATGTCCCTATATCAACTTGTGTACGGAAAAACTTGCCATCTACTAGTTGAGATCGAGCACAAGGCATACTGGGAAATCAAGACGTTGAATATGGATTGGGAAAATGCTGGACAAAAATGACTCCTATACCTCAACAAATTAGAAGAGTTCTGAGCCTTGGCGTATGAAAATTAGAGAATCTACAAAGAGAAACCTAAGCGCCAGCATGACAGCAAGCTACTGTCGCGACAGTTCATGCCCGGGCAGTCGGTGTTCCTCTTTAATTCTAGACTGAAGCTATTCCCAAGAAAACTCCGATCAAGATGGTCTAGACCGTTAAAATTAGTCAAATTATTTCCCCATGGTGACATGACAATCAAATCAACTAATGATTGACATGAATTCAAGGTTAACGGACAGAGATTGAAGCACTACAACGGAACCCATGTCATGAGGGACAAGGAAGTGATCACTTTAGAAGATGCATCCCCATGCACTCCTTTATTGTTTTAAAATTTTTCCCTTTTCTTTTGTTTTTATTTTCTGCACTTTATTTAGGATTAAGATTTGTTTCTTTTTATTCGTCGCATTTTTTTAAGATTCAGAATTTTAATTAATTTTATCTATTTTTATTTTTAGGAGGAAACTCAAAGATGAGAAGAAGATGGACCAAGCCCTACAACCCAACCGAAACCCTAGAGCACATTCATTGCCCAAAAGACAACAAGCCACCAACGGCTAGTGGGAGGAAGTTTTATGCCGTTACGCAAAATCCGCCCAACGGTAACAGAACTGCAAAATCTGCCCAACGGTTATTTCAACAAGATTTAATGTCGTTGCCGGATTTAATGCCCCAACGACATTCTCATATCCTTCACTTATTTAAACCCCCTCCCCCAAACTATCACTCACAATCTTCTTCATCATCTTTGTATCCCGAGAATTTTTAGTTTTCAATTCGTGTTAGTTCCCGTTTCTCACAACCATTCAACAACAAAAAAATGGCCCTAAAACTCAAGAGAGGAGAAAGCTCAAAACCAACTGAGGAACCAGCGTACAAATTGATTTCGAAGGTTTGGGAGGAACACGGTTTCCAATACTCCGACTCCCAAATTGATTTCGGCATCAACCACTTCATCTTTGACAAGATTACTCATCAAAAGTGGAAAATTCTTTGCCATTAACCCGAACCGGCCAACGTGATATGGGTGAGTGAGTTCTATGCCCATTCTCTGAATCCAAACAACCTCTTCGTGCACGTTCGAGGCAAAGCAATCCCCGTCGATCATGAGATAATCAACCTCTATTAAGACATACATGTGGCACAGGATGAGCACAAAGAGTTCGTAGACAAGCTCACAGCCGATGACTACGAGGACATCAAGAAGGAGCTGTGCATTGTTGACAAGGCATGGAATGCCAGCGCACACAAGGAACGGTAAACCGCCGAAGGCTTCGACCCGAGGCAAAATTATGGAATACATTTGTGAAACATTGCTTAATGCCTACCTCTCATAATAGTAATGTAGATAAACCTAGGCTAGCACTCATACACTCTATATTGCACAAACGAATAATTAATGTTGGTAATATAATTTGCAATTAGATGTATCAGTGCAGCCTAGAAGAGAGAGGCCACCTCTATTTTCTAATGCTCATCACTGACCTTTGCAAACAAAAGAAGGTCCCCACCGATTCAGCCGACGAATACACGGCGAAGAGGAAAGGATGGGATAAGGAGGCATACTACAAGCTCATGCAGATCACTAAAGCTGAGCCACTGTCTACGCCGGTGTACGGCACTGCCGCCGTGGCATCATCGGGCCACACCCCATAAACTCCACATCCCTTTGTCGAGGCAATAACCCTTCAGCATATTGCCTAGAAGTTGGAAGATATGGACAGAAGGCATCGACGGTTCATGCAGTTCACGAGGGACTTCACCCACTTCATTACCCAAATGCTCAAAGAGAAGTTCCCGAAAAGCACTGTGTCGTTCCCGCCATTCCTTGTCGACCTCATTACCGAGACAGCACCAGATCCCTCTGTCGCGGCAATGCCGACCTTCTCTGCCTCGGCAACTCATGCCTACTCTGCCTTGGCATTCCCTAATCTTCCTTTTGCCGCAGCAACACATCGAGAAGGCAAAGCTCCCGTTGATGAGCCGATCCGCACCACATCCTTGTCCGGTTGGTCCGACAACGTTCGATCCATCATCCAGAAGTTTGACGCAGCCGCATCTCAATCGAACAAGCGCAAAGCAACCACAACCGAAGAGACTTGCCTTGACACGGATCAGGAAGACGAGATGACCACCAAAGCCAAACCAACACCTTCGACGCACACCCAACCACCGAGAGCCACTAAACAAATCAAGCACATGGCAATGAGAAGATTGATCATCCAAAGTGACGACGACTCCTCCGAGTCCCTGCCAATCTAGTTTTCTTCTATTGCCTTTTATTTTGCTCTCGTATTTTGTGCTTTGTGTTGATGCATTGAGGGCAATGCTTGGTTCGAGTTTGAGGGTGTAGGTCACTACCGAGATAGTTATTATCGCGATAGTTATTGTCGCGGCAGTTCATTATCTTAAAGCAATGTAGTTTTTCTTTACTATGTAATACTTGCCTAGTTCTTTAATTTGACTTAGAATTGCCTAGAATTGTAAAAACTCTTTCAATGATGAAACCACATTAGCACTTAAAAATACACTTTAAAGGCTAGGATTACTATTAGGAAACACTTAGAATCACACTCTGGGGATGAAAACGAAAATACAATTTTGTGACTTGCATGATTTAAGGAGTTCTAGGACACTTAGGGCATGTACTTACTTAGAAAGAAAATTTTGGGTAAAAAGTTAGAGGTGCCTAAAACCGGCTCTAGCTTAAAGAAACACTAGAGGTGCCCGAAACTGGCTCTAGGCTAATCACCAGAGGTGCCCGAAATTGGCTCTAGTCGATTATATGCTTAAAAATATTATCCAATTTAAGTAGGTTAATGCCTAAGTGTTTACTTATAACCCAGAAAATCATCTTGTACACAAATCATGCACACACTCACGAGCATCATAGTTTGATTTCGGGTAACTCCTTTAGTCATATGAAAAATTTAATCATGTATTTGCAAGTACTAAGTTATGAGGATGAAGGCGAGTCGAAGCAATTTATATGAAGATTAAGGAGTTTGGGAAGACATTAATTTTTTACTAGTTGCATTGCTTGAGGACAAGCAATAGTTCGAGTTTGGGGGTGTGTTAAGTGTGTAAAAGTACTATAATTTCACCCTTTTTCTATGACAATTATTACTAATTCTACACCCAATTGAGTCACATTGTAACCCTTCATGCATCAATCACATTGACCTCATCTTTATTATGCTCGATCATTATTTATGATATATCTAGTGGAAAAGATGCTGCTAATGTGTGAGTTTGGTGCGTGTGCAGATTTTGCTACTCACTGCCCGGGCAATCATTGCTACGACAGTGAAGGAGAGGAAGAAATGGTGCAGAACCATCTCTCGACGGTCTAGATCAAGCTAGCTATGGATGTCAGTTTCTAATGAAGGAAACTAAACTATGAGATAGAGCCCTACTGAACAGAAAATATAGACAGACCATTGCTGAGGCAATAGCCAAGCCAATGCCCAAACACAGTCGACAAGGGAGAAAACATGCAAAGTGGAGTGCGTTTTGAAGATCATGAAAAGATGAATTTTTTTATGCACTTTACATGAAGATTAGACTGCGAGAAGATCATGAAAATGCCGAAGGAAGGTCAAGAGAAGATTCCACACAAATGGGAGGATTTTAAGGAAGAAAGATATAATATTTTAAAAGAAGATATTTTTTTAATGTGTTTAATTCTAACTTAACTTCCTCCTCAAGAAGGACTTGACCTAGACCTCCTCTATAAATATGAAGCCAAAGCCGGGCATAGAGAGCATCAAGCAAGCAATCGAGAGTTGAGAGACTTTGTAGCGAGCTTACATTGTTATCATGTTCTAATTGCTTCTTAGGGTTTAGATTGTATTGTTTAGTAGCTGTGAGAAAACAATTGGATTTTATTTAAGTTTTTGTTAATGCAATTTTAGTTCAAGGATTACTTATTCTTAGTTTTAATCTTGTTTGTAAGTGAATTGGAAGAGGATCTCATGAAACTATCTATTTTTCTAATATTGGGAAAATTAGACAAACGAAAAGGATAAGTATGGTTTTCATCCCAATCGGTGAAAACTAACTCAGCTTAGAGATAAGTTCGAGTTTCAACGGCTAAAAGAAGCGTAAGATTGGTTTGTGTTCATCCTTCACGTTGGGAGGTATTATCAAGGCCTGCACATCAGCACGCTTTTGACTTAGGGATAAGAAGGAGCTACTGAAGGATGCTTTTTCGAACCTTGACGTTGTTCGTTACTGCCCAAGCAAGGGATTGTCGAGGCAGTTACTTAACATGTTGCCGCGACAATATTTTGGTTTTTGTCGAGGCAATTTGGTGTTCATTGCATTCAAGAACCGAGACAATTTCAATTGGTTTTCACACTATGATGCAATATAATCTGCCCATTCTCTCATCTTGATTACTCAACTCTTTAGTTTATTGGCTTATTTCATTTTCTATTTATTAGATTACTTTAAAAACTCAATCAATCACTTGTGTTCTTTACTTTTATTTCCTTTTCATTGCGAGACGATAACATTGAAGGTTACACCAATCCCTGTGGAGATGATACTCAATACTCATCACTTTATTACTTGAGACGTGTATACTTGCACAATTGCGGGGCACTTTACACACGCAACACTAAGCATGTACGAGTCTCAATCTACCATCAAACCACCCTTAGTTATCCCTATTGAAAGAACCGAATGCGTCTCTTCATCGAATCGAGTGATTACCTTGTATGGGATGTAGTAGAAGATGGACCAACCAATCCCATGAAGAGGGATGAAGAAGGAAGGCTTGTTCCAAAGAAGAAGGTGGAGATGAGTGAAGATGATAGAAAGAAATTGCAAGTGAATGACAAAGCCTTGCACATGTTTTTTGTGCTCACCGGACATCTACTCCAAAGTGTCTTCAATCACAAGTGCTAAAGAAGTGTGAGATACTCTTGAAACCACATATGAAGGAAAAAACGATGTGAAGGAGACGAAGATCGGGATCCTCAATCTTAGTTATGAGAACTTCAAGATAAAGAACGATGAGACCGTAACGAAGATGTTTGATCGCTTCTCTGTCATCATCAATGGATTGAAGGGCTTTAGAGAGATCATCCCCGAAGATAAGTTAGTCCAGAAGTTACTCTACTCTCTTCCCGAATCATGGGATGGGAATAGAACAACCATCATCTAAGAAAAGAATTTTAAGACACTAATGCTTGATGAACTAGTTGGTTCTCTCCTCACACATAAGATCGTGAAGCAAGGGAAAGAAGAAGAGAAGAGAAAAAAAGAATGAAGAGTAGTCAAGCAAGAGGTAGAGAAGAAAAGGCAAGGAGTTGCTCTCAAAGCCTCTCTACCACAAGAGGAGAGCACTTCTAGTGAGGAAGATGAATTTGAAGAATTGGCTATGATAGCCAAAAGATTCTCAAGGTTCATGAAGTCTAATCGTGGTAGAAAATTTTCAAGAAGAAAAGACTTCAAGAACAAGAACAAAGAAGAAGAAAAAGACCAACTCAATTCTATGAGTGCAAGAAGCTGGGTCACATTCGCATCGATTGCCCTCAACTAAAGAAGAAGAAGGTCAAGGCTCAGATAGCAACTTGGAGTGATGAGGAGTCATTATTAGAGGATGAAGAGCATGAAGTGACCAACCTTTGCCTCTTGGCCCTTGAGGAGGAATCTATGGTAAACTCTAACTCATCATCTCTTACTTATGATGAATTATATGATGCATATGATGAGTTGCAAGAAGTTTACGATGAATTGGTTGAAAAATAAGAAAATCATTTCTGATTTAAAACTTCAAAATGAATCTTTTTCTAAAACGAATTCCGAATTGGAAAAGAAGGTTTTATACTTGGTAAATCTCACTAATGAACTTAAAAAGAAAAACATAGACCAAGAAAAAATTCTTTCCAATTTCCAAGATTATCACATAAAGGAAGTGGATAATCTCAAAAATTCTCTTACTATTGGGAAACATGCTTTTGAAAAGGAGAATTCTTCAAAAACCCAATATGTTAAGAGAAAACCATTTTAACACAAACAAAGAGATTTTCAACAGCAATCTAAAGTTAAAAGAATTAGGAGTGTGGGTTCCTAAGGAACTCAATGTTTCTAATGATGTAAATGTAATTGCTTCTTGGATTTATAAGGGGACCAAGCTTTTGGGAGCTAACTCTCATGGACCCAAATCATTTCGGATACCAAAAATCAAAGCTTAATCTCTTTATTTGTAGGAGGAGTAATGCTTCAAGGTGAAAGCTTCAAGTAAGAACACGTGGTACCTTGATAGTGGTTGCTCGAGACATATGACTGGAGACAAGAGTAGATTCTTGGAGCTTAAACCAAAAAGTGGAGGATGTGTAACATTTGGTGACAACTCCAAAGGCCACATTGAAGGCATAGGTTCCATTGGTAATCTCTCATTTACATTCATTGAAAATGTTTTATATGTCAATGGTCTACAACATAATCTTTTGAGCATTAGTCAACTTTGTGATAATGGGTTTAATGTTTATTTTGATAAAAATGGGTGTAAAATTATGAACATTAAAATAAATAAAATAATGCTCATTGGTCATCGCATAGAAAATATTAATATGGTGCATTTAGATGACATACATTCATCCCATGCATGTTTAGTTGCACATGATGAGACTGATTCATGGTTATGGCATAGAAAACTAGGGCGTGTTAGCATAAGTGTTATAGAAAAAATAGTTTCCCAAAATCTAGTTAGAGGTTTGCCCAAACTAAAATTTTTATTAGATAAAATATGTGATGCTTGTGCTAAGGGTAAACAAAAGAGAACCTCATTCAAACCTGTAGAGTGTCCACAAGTTCTATATTTTGTACACATTCCTTCCCTTATTATTGTTGTTCTTAAGCTCATTTAGGTGCATTGCATGAATAATAACAGTATTTGCTCTTTCACCATGCTTTTATTGAATATTCTATATTTGGTTAAGAAAAGATATTGTTTTAGTGTAGTTTTCATTTTCAGGTGCTGTAGCTATGTAGAGGAGGAGAAGATAGGAAATCAGGAAGCAAAAGAAGCTGTACTGAAGCAACTCCAAAGTGTCGCCAAGGATGCCGCCACCGCAGCATTGCCGCCGACTGCCGCCTAGGCAGGAGTTAAACAGACTTAGTCAAGATGGGTTGCGATTGAAAGAGGACAATTCCTTGAGTCTAATGAGCCCAGTCTTGCAATTTTCTGAATCCTGTAGTGGCCTGAAGAATTGATTAAAGATTGATAAGTAGGAGGACTTATCTTTACTTGCTGGAGAAGGCAACGTCCAAAGAGTCCACATTAAAGTCAAAAAGAAGTCAACATATAATGTAAAGCTACTTTAAGTTCTTCTACTCCAAGGAGGGCTCAACTTAGGCCAAAGCCCTATATATACCCATGTAATTGAGAGTATAAAGGCATAACGATAGAGAGATTACGCTTTTAGATAACGAGGGTTTAGGTTTTTGTATGCAAAGTAGTTGTGAGAAACGGTTGTAATAGTTTGAGTTGTTTTCCAATAAAATACTCTTGGTTTGCTTAATTCATGTGCTTCACTTCCTTCAATTAGTTCCAAAAGTCCAGTTGAGGAAATCCATTTATCGGGAACGAGAGTGTCAAACTCACAAAAGAATTAAGCACGGTCTCATCATGTTGAGGTGTTGACTAATTCGGCTTAGACATAAGTTAGAATTTCAGCGGCTAAAAGGAGAAACAAAATGTTGACTGCCTGTATTAGGTTTACGCTAGGATTGCTAGGTCTTTCCTACATCACGCAGTAACAGAATCCTAGCCTAGACATAGGTAGGATCACTTCAGAATTGCTTCGCCGAACTTGGAGTATCTTCCAGACTTGCCGCCGGGACTTCTCTCCATCTCACCCGTCGGGACAATGAAAGTTGCAAGAGCAGAGAACCACCGTGGCAGCGAAAGTCGCCGCCGCCTCAATCCGCCATTACCTGCCAAGGTAGCAGATCATGGCAGCGCAAAACACACTTAATCCTTACAACGCAGTCTACACGCTACTGAGCTACAATTACCTGGCCTAATCTATCAACCTAATCTCTATCTCTCTCTATCTCTTCAGTTACTTGTGTTTTTACTTTTATGCTTTTTAATATTCAAAAATTTAATTGTGCAATTTACTATTCCCTTGTGCAGGAAAACTCTCATAGAAGCTGTTCTAATCCCTGTGGGAGACGATATCTTATATACTATAACTTGACAGGAGTGCGCACTCGTGCTCATAAATAGAGAACACCCAGACGCTCTACAAGTTTTTGGCACCGTTGCCGGGGATTGGAAACAGCAACTGCGTTTGAATTCCTGCACTGCTACTTTTAGTTTTTGCATTTAAATTTTTGTTTATTTTATTTTTTCAAAAAAATATTTACGCTTCTTGTTCGTATTTGGTGTATGGCCAGAGGCACAACCTGACTCTGAGCTCGCATATGAAGAAGACATCGATAAGAAGGAGGGAAAAGAGGTTTGCCAGAAAATGGACGCCCACCAACCCAACCCAGATACAGGCCCAACACCTAGCCTCCAGGGCGGCAAAGAGGGCAGCCAACACCCACCTGAGGAGAGGAAGGACATACCTGGATGAAAAGCCAAACACAAAACCCTCGGGAAGTGGTTATGTTTGAAAGGTGCACCTCCCAACATAACCTAATTTCCATTTTTATTTTTAATTTATTTTTATGCATTAGGATTAGATTTAATTTTTTTAATTTCCGCATCTTTATTTTCTTGAAATTTGTTTAATTTTCAGTTATTTTTATTTAATTTTTGCATTTAATTTATTTCAGGTTAGGAATGAAGGCAAGACCAAGAAGGATAAAAAATAAAGGAGAGGCCCAACCTAGCGGCCAAGGCGGCCCAAGGCAAATTAGCATAACAGCTAGCGGCTTCATAACGGCTAGCGGCAACAGCTACATTTGCAACAGCTGACAGCAATAGCTATCTGTGTAACGGCTAGAATCCCGTAAAACACGCTGTAATTAGTGCCGCCCGTTGACAGCGTGCCCGCGAAGGTAGCGAAGAGTAACGGCTACATAAGGCCAACTATTCTCTCCTCATTCTTCACTTTGCTCTCTCTTTTTCTCTCAAATATTCTTGCCTTCTTAGCTTTCAAGATCTCATATGCTTTATTTTCTTGTAATTTCTTTCTTTTCTTTAGGAAACACAGTCGTTCTCACAACTATGGCAACATTAAAACTCACAGTCTCATCCTCCAAGCCAACCTTCTAGAGGTTCTTGAATGCTGACATAGCGGCAACCTATCGGCAGCACTTCGCTAAGCGGCAAATTTGGAAAGAGATAGGTTTCCAATACACAAGGCAAGAAGGGGATCTTGGCCTTGAACCAAACGTATTTGAAAGGGTCCACACATTGGGATGATATATTTTTGCACGACAGCCAGAAGAGATAAACACCAACTTAGTTCAAGAATTTTATACCCACAAACCTACCCCGGGAAACCCTTTCGTCTACGTTCACGGCGAGGGTGTCAAGCTCACGGCGGCAACAATAAATAGCTTTTACGGAATAAAAATCAAAGAGAATCCGCACGAAGAATGAAGCTTGGGTTTAACAGCATCAGGCTACGAAAAAATCAAAAGAGAAATCTACCAGCCCAACGCCAAGTGGCTCACCGACAAAAATAACGGCTCAGTCAACCGCCGCGACTTGCTGCCAGAGGTCATTCTTTGAAGTAACTTCGTCCAGCACCGCCTAATTCCCACTTCGCATGGTTCCACAGTCAACAGGCCGCGACTGACCCTAATCCATAGCATAATGAAGGGGCGGCCAATCAATGTTGGGGAAGTTATACTTGAAGAAATCTATGCTCACGCAGCCAAACCCAACTCCGTGGCACCTCTCGTTTTCCCCTCACTCATCACATGCCACTGCGCCAATTTTTGTGTGTCGCCGTATCCCAAAGATTCTATCATCGTCGCCAAGGAAGGGTGGACAAAGAAGGCTCATCTCCAGATGATGCAAGAGCCAGAACCTGAAATGCCAACAACTGCCCAGCCGCCGTCTAATCCTGCCACCACCCAGGCCGCGCGGGCAGTACTGATGCTGCCCTTTATTCCGCCGTGATTCCTCTACTTCAAAGCCTCGTAGAGAGCCACCAGAGAATTGAGCACAAACAAGTAGTGTTTAAGAGATACACCGCGTAGGTACAAGAGGCCTTTGTGGCCTACTTGCTAGACAAATATCACGACGACGGCCCAAGGTTGACAGCCTTCCCATTAGAGTTAGTAGCTTCTAAACCAACCCAGATCACACCTCGACCAGCTGCCACTCCAGCCGCAGCAGACAGCGAGGGACCACACATCCGCCCCAAAAGAAGGACCTCGCCCACTCCCATCCAGCCATACAACCTTACCTCCTCCTCTAATTCTGAAGAAGAGGAGATCCATGCAAAAAAAGAGGAGGAACCTACAGCCGCCTCCCCAGCAGCAAAGGAGGCAGCTGCCAAAGTAAAAGCCGAGGCCTCGGATTCATTATACATAGAGGTATCTGATTCCTCCGATGATGAACCAGCCGAAGTAGCAAAGAAAAAGAAGTGGCCCGCCAATGCGACTAAGCCTCAAGGTGAAGGGTATGAAACCGAGCTAGAAGCACCACCTAAAAGACCCACTCCCAGCCGCATCCAGCCACCACGTGGCCAAAAGAAGAGCCCAGCCTCCAAATCTCCCACCACACGCCGCCTCGTCCTCCCCACCTCCTCAGAATTCTCCTCCGAGGCAGAAGCAGAAACGAAGGGGAACTCCCCTAGCTTATAACACATTTTCTTTATTTTTCTTTCTTTTTATGTTTTCCTTTAATTTTTGTTTTCTTTTTCCTTTTATGTTTATGTTTTCTGTTTTTATTTTATATTTTGTGTAAGGCATTGAGGACAATGCCAACCTTGAGTTTGGGGGGTTTTGTCCTCTTTGTTTTCTTTGCTTTTAGATGCATTTAGCCGAATGTAGTAGCATGTGTAGATTCTTCCCTAGCACATAATGAAATAGAAAGTCTTAGCTTAAAAACTTGTGCCAATGATAGTTAGCCGACTTCCATATTCGCACCATACTTAAAAATTGAACTTAATCATGGGAAGAAGCATGAAAATACTTAGAATTTTTTTAGTTGCCAATTATTCTTACACTGTCTGTTAAGTGCTGAGTTTTTCTTGAGTTCTAAGTTTAACGCTGACTGCTTTATTTAATGAAAATATCTTAATTGGATACAGGTTTGCCGTCGTAGCAGCATATGGCAGCGAAGCACAAAGATGCTTAATACCCTAGAGGTGCCCGAAACAGGCTCTAAGAAGGATGCTTAATACCCTAGAGGTGCCCGAAACAGGCTCTAGGAAGGATCATGAGCAAGGACACTATGTTGCTATCAAAGTCCAAGCATCTAAATTTATTTGAAGTGGCGAACAAATTAGCAAGAGTGAATGAAAGCCTTCACGGGATGATTCTATTCAAAGGGTTCGGAGTTTCGTAGTATGCTCATATCTTAGCTTCAGACCTGGAGAATAGTTGTGATGAGCTGAAGCCCTTAAGGCCATGATCAGAAAAAGAGGAAAGAAGTGCTTAATTGTGCTGCCATGGCAGTAACTCATATCATTTTTCGTATTCAATTATTTTTAGCATTCTTTGTTTACTTAGTATACTCAACATGTTTAGCATGGACATAGACATGTACACACTGCACTAGCACTAAAAAATTAAAGTCTAAGTTATTTCATGTTACTCCCTATCACTAACATAAAATAGGTGTCACGACCTTGAGGTAAGAAATTAAGTTAAAGGCTAAGTTTCTGTTAATTTTTGTGCAAGAAGCAGGTTCACTAGTTAGGTTGCATTGCTTGAGGACAAGCAATAGTTCGAGTTTGGGTGTGTAGAGTGTCCACAAGTTCTGTATTTTGTACACATTCTCGCCCTTAGTATTGTTGTTCTTAAGCTCATTTAGGCATATTTAGGTGCATTGCATACATAATAATAATATTTGCTCTTTCACCATGCTTTTATTGAATATTCTATATTTGGTTAAGAAAATATATGGTTTTAGTGTAGTTTTCATTTTCAGGTGTTGTAGCTATGTAGAGGAGGAGAGGACAAGAAATCAGGGAGTAAAAGGAGCTGTACTGAAGCAACTCCAAAGTGCCGCCAAGGACGCCGCCACTGCAGCATTGCCGCCGACTCCCACCCAGACAGGAGTTAAACTGACTTAGTCAAGATGGGTTGTGATTGAAAGAGGACAATTCCTTGAGTCTAATGAGCCCAGTCTTGCAATTTTCTGAAGCCTATAGTGGCCTGAAGAGCTGATTAAAGATTGATAAGTAGGAGGACATATCTTTACTTGCTCGAGAAGGCAACGTCCAAAAAGTCCACACTCAAGTCAAAAAGGAGTCAACATTTAATGTAAAGCTACTTTAAGGACTTCTACTCCAAGGAGGACTCAACTTAGGCCAAAGCCCTATATATACCCATATAATTGAGAGTATAGGGGCATAGCGATAGAGAGATTACGCTTTTCGATAACGAGGGTTTAGGTTTTTGTATGCAAAGTAATTGCGAGAAACAATTGTAATAGTTTGAGTTGTTTTGCAATAAAATACTCTTGGTTTGCTTAATTCATGTGCTTCACTTCCTTCAATTAGTTCCAAAATTCCAGTTGAGGAAATCCATTTGTCGGGCACGAGAGTGTCAAACTCACAAAAAAATTAAGCACGGTCTCATCATGTCGAGGTGTTGACTAAATTGGCTTAGACATAAGTTAGAATTTCAGCGGCTAAAAGGAGCAACCAAACGTTGACTGCATGTGTTAGGTTTACGTTGAGATTGCTAAGTATTTCCTACATCACGTAGTAACAGAATCCTAGCCTAGACATAGGTAGGATCACTTTAGAATTGCTTCGCCGAACTTGGAGTATCTGCCAGACTTGCCGTCGAGACTTCTCTCCATCTCATCTGTCGGAACAATGAAAGTTGCAAGAGAAAAGAACCGCCGTGGCAGTGAAAGTCGTCGTCGCCTCAATCCGCCATTACCCGCCAAGGCAGCAGATCGTGGCAGCAGAAAACACACTTAATCTTTACAACGTAGTCTACACACTAGTGAGCTACAACTACCTGGCCCAATCTATCAACCTAATCTCTCTCTCTATCTCTTCAATTACTTATGTTTTTACTTTTATGCTTTTTAATATTCATAAATTTAATTGTGCAATTTACTATTCCCTTGTGCATGAAAACTCTCATAGAAGCTGTTCCAATCCCTGTGGGAGATGATAACTTATATACTATAACTTGACAGGAGTGTGCACTTGCGCTCATAAATATAGAACACCCAGACGCTCTACAAAACCCATTAATGATGTTTCGACTAGTAGAGTGTTGCAACTAATCCACAAGGATTTATTTGGGCCTATTAGAACTATGAGCTTGGGTGGTAAGTCATATGCATTTGTACTGGTAGATGACTTTTCTAGATACACTTGGGTTCTATTCTTAAGTACTAAGGATGAGACTTTAGAAAATTTTATTACATTGACAAAAATTACCCAAAATGATCTTGATCTTAAAATTTCACATAATAGAAGTGATCATGGAACCGAGTTTTAAAATATGGGTTTTGAAGATTTTTGTAATGAAAATTGTATTAGCCATATTTTTTCGGCTCCTCGCACTCCCCAACAAAATGGAGTAGTTGACAGGAAAAATAGAACTTTAGAAGAGATGGCTAGGACAATGCTTTGTGAAAACAATTTACCTAAGTATTTTTGGGCAGAAGCCCCTAATTCGGCTTGTTATATTATTAATAGAGTAATGATTAAGCGGATGAAAATTCTCTACCCCTTTTCGGTGCCCCTACATATGCCCCCACACTCAAAATTAACTTTAGGGTTTAGGGTTTAGGGTTTTATGTTAGGGTTGTGGTTAGGGTTTATGGAATTTAGGGTAGGTGTATTTTTTAGGGTATAGGGTGTAGGGTTTAGGATTTAGAATTTAGGGTTAGGGCTTAGATTTTAATTTTGTAGTGTTTTTTAGTGTTGGGGCATATGTAGGGGCACCGAAAAGGGACAGACGAATTTTATCCTGATTAAGCATATTTTAAAGAAAACAACTTATGAGATTTTAAAATCCAAAAAGCCTAACATTAACTATTTGCACCCTTTTGGTTGTAAATTTTTTGTTTTAAATAATGGAATAGACAACTTTGGTAAATTTGATGCTAAAAGTGATGAAGCAATATTTTTGGGTTATTCCTTAAACTCTAAAGCCTATCGAGTATTTAATAAAAAGAACTTTGGTTGTTGAAGAGTCTATACATGTTTTTTTCGATGATAACCTCCTTCCGAGGAAGGAATCTTGTGATGATGATGATGTATGGATCATTGAATCCATTGATGGAGGACAAACATCAAAGGTGGATGAGATTCCAACTAAAGAAGAGGAAGCACAAGATACACCTCTTGAAGCCTTGAAAGACTTGGCTCTTGAAGAAAAGGAGGTGGCATACTCAAGGGAGTTCAACTATGTCAAAGGTGGTGAAATCTTGGGTGATCCATCCAAGGGGGTAACTACTAGATTCTCTCTCAAACTTATGAATCATGTTGCATTTATCTCATGCATAGAGCCTAAAAATATCAAAGAAGGATTAAAAGATGATTTTTGGATATTGGCTATGCAAGATAAACTTAATCAATTTGAGAGAAGTAAAGTATGAACATTAGTTGATAGGCCTAGTAATCAATCTGCAGGAACTAAGTGAGTATTTAGAAACAAACTAGATGAGAATGGTAACATAGTGAGAAACAAGGCTAGGCTTGTTGATCAAGGGTACACTCAAGAAGAGGGAATTAATTTTGATGAAACGTATGCACTCATAGCTAGAATGGAAGCTATTAGAGTGCTTCTTGAATTTGCAAGCTATCATGATTTCAAGCTTTTTCAAATGGATGTAAAAAGTGCTTTTCTAAATGGTTTTATAAATGAAGAAGTGTATGTTGAACAACCACGCAGTTTTGAAGATCCAAACTTTCCAAACCATGTTTTTAAATTAACCAAAGCTTTATACAGTTTGAAACAAGCTCCTAGAGCTTGGTATGAAAGACTTTCAAACTTTTTAATTGAAAAAGGCAAGATGGATACTACATTTTTCATTAAAAGATATGGAAATAACATCTTAGTAGTTCAAATATATGTTGATGATACTATTTTTGGTTCTACTAATGAATTTTATTGCCAAGAATTTTCTAAGCTAATACAAGGTGAGTTTGAGATGAGCATGATTGGAGAGCTCTCTTTTTTTCTTGGGGCTCCAAATCAAGCAAAGGAAAAGATGAAACCTTTATTAACCAAGCCAAATACATCAAGGATATGCTCAAGAAGTTTGGCTTAGAGAATGTGAAGCCTCAAGCCACTCCTATGAGCTCATCAATTAAGCCTGACAAGGATGAAGGAGGTAAGTGTGTTGATTCTAAGCTTTATCGTTCTATGATTGGATCTTTGCTTTACCTTACCGCAAGTAGACCCGATATCATGTTTAGTGTTTTCTTGTGTGCTAGGTTTCAAGCTAATCCTAGAGAATCACACCTAGTTGCCATTAAGAGAATCTTTAGATACCTTAGAGATACACTTTTTTTAGGTTTTTGGTATCCTAAGGACTTTTCCTTTGACCTTCATACCTTCTCCGATGCAGATTATGGGAGATGTAAGATAGATAGAAAAAGTACCTCCGGAACATGTCAATTCTTAGGTAGTATGCTTGTATCTTGGTTCTCTAAAAAAACAAAATAGCGTGGCCTTATCTACCACCAAAGAGGAGTAAATATCCTTACGGAGTTGTTGTGCTCAAGTTCTTTGGATGAAGCAACAACTCTTAGACTATGATGTTCAAGTAGATACCATACCCCTTAAGTGTGACAACACTATTGTCATTTGTCTCATTAAGAATCCCATCTAACACTCTAGAACCAAACATATAGAAATTAGATATCATTTCATTAGAGATCATGTCTTGAAAAATGATGTAGTTCTAGAATATGTTGATACAATGAACCAATTAGCGGACATATTTACCAAACCTTTAGATAAAGAGCGTTTTTGGACCCTTAAAAGAGAGTTAGGTTTAACCAGCCTTCCTTGACCCTTTTAGGTCCCAAATGGCCAAAATTTGCTTGAATTTTGAATGAACATCATGCTTATGTGATTTTGCTTCTTAATACATATATGCTCTTTACTAGGGGGAGTATGCATCAGTTTTAGTTCATATAGCATGATCATATATCATTTACATGCATCTAGGCTCGATCTAAGTTGGCTCTTTGGACATGAAACTGCCCAAAATGCATTTTCTGGCAAGGGTGTATCGAAACCGGTACATCTGTTTCGATACGGACTCGATCTAAGTTGATTCCAGTACTGAATCGTATCAAAATGGGCTATTCGCATTTCGATACGGGTTCGTGGTGTTGTTCCGAAATAGGGTCAACTTGTATCGAAACGAGTCTCGTACCAAAACGACTTGGTAGCGTTTCAAAACGGCCATTCCGATACACCAAGTGGCGTATCGAAACACGACTGTGCAGATTGCTTAAAATAACATTAAAAATATCAAACTTTAATTAAAACACCAACTCTCTTTCTCTCTCAAATCCTAACTGAAAACCCTTATATAAACTCCTCAAATCCCTTGATTTTTCACATCAAAACCTAAAATTTTTTGAGGGTTTTCAATCTACACATCAAGGCTAGAGCTTTGCAAGCAATTTGGTGCAATTATCATCCCGCATTCATCTATTATTCTATACCAAGGTATAAACCCTTTATCTTTTTATTTTAAATTTTCGTTTAATTTTATTGGTTGTTTTTAATTACTTTTTTGTATAAAACATATACATATAGTATGGGTTTCAAGTTTTTGCAAAAATTCTTCAAAATCTGAAATCTTTTTATTCGAATATAAAATTATACCGTATATTTTTAATATGTTTTTTTTGAAATTCTTTTTACAAAATATTTTTTTATATTTTTATATGTTTTTAAACTATATCGTATAGTTTTTATCAACACCTTGATTATCGGATTGCATATTGGATTAATTTTGGTTGATTTACGCATACATATGTTTTTATGTCTTGATTTCCTTTCAGATTTCAAATATGAGTTCTAGGAAGAGAGTATGAACCAATGAGGCTGGTGGAAGCTCTAACATCGATGACAATTCTACTCGTCCCAACGTCACTCTACTCTACCAAAAAAGCCTTCGAAACAAAGATGCTTATACCAACTTCAAGCTCTTTCAAGATCATGCTATCTGTCGTGAGCATATTGTCTTTATACCCTTTTTGGATTCCGAACGATTGCAATTTCACTATCTTAATTTATTAAGACGTTGGAATTTCATGTCTTTTTTTTGGCTTACCCGGTACTTTGTACCGTAACATGGTTTTTCTCTTCTATGCCAATGCTCGTTGTATCTCCAATGTCGATCAAGTGGTTGCCATTGAGTCCTATCTAATGGGGAAGAAGTTTAGGGTTGATCTGGAAACCTTGGTCAATGTTTTCAGGTTTGAAGATGAGGGTATTTCGGATGAGAACTCGTTGGGACATACCCTTGGTGGCTCCGTCACTGTCCTTGATACTCATGATCGCATCCTTCATCTCATGGTCTCGTGGTGGTTTCGTCCTTCCGGAGGAAAAATACTCCCATATTCGGCAAGTGGACGATTTTTGGATTCGATGCTTTCGTGAGGGACGTCAACCAAATCTCTATCAAATCATGTTTGCTGAGACGAAGTATCTTGTCCAAAATCGCAACTCAGATCTTGTCACCTCCTTCACTTATGGCACCTCCTTGAGTTATTTGTTCTTAAAGTTGGGGATCAATTGCTCTCTTGACTTTTTGGAACCTCTCAAGGATCCCATCAATGAGTGCACACTTCTCCGGTGCATTTCATTTCATTGATGGAGAGTGGACTCCTGTCAAGCATCCCCCTCAAGTTGCAACCCACAAACCTCAACCTCAAGTTGCTCCACAAAACAATGAAGCCCTCATGACTTTCCTTACCGAGCAATTTAATGGCTTGCGCATCCACATGGACTCCGGATTCGCCACTCTGAACACTCGCCTCACTTTCATGGAGGGATGTATCCAAAGTGTTGAGAATCGACTCACTTCGGTTGAAACTCAACAAACCTCTATGGACATGTCCTTTATCGGCTTCTATGGCGAATGGAGACAATTCCGAAGGAGCTCCACCAATGATGAAGATGACGACGAGCCTTAGATCTTTGCATTCCATTGCATATCATCTAGCTTAGGATTTCCCTTTTTATGCACCTATCTATGTTTTTGCTTTAAGACCTATGCTTTGATTTATTTTTGGATATTATGTTTTAAGTATTAAGTTTGGATATTATGCTTGGAGATTATGAAATTATTTTGTTGTGGTTTATTATGCTTAATGAAATTATGTTGCTTTAATTTTGATTTGCCTTGTGCTATATTGCTTTATCTCATGATTATATTCCTTCATTGATTTTGATCTAACAAAAGGGGGGGGGGAGAAGGGTTAAGCTAAAATTTTCAAACTCTTTTTCAAAACCTAGCTTCAATTTAAGGGGAGTTTACTTAAAATTTACTTTGATTTTGTTATATCAAAAAGGAGGAGATTGTAAAACCAATATTTGATTTTGATATTACAAACAATCCAAGGACTAAATCGCAAAGTAAAAAAGTTAATTAAAATACTTACATTTGACAAGTAAAATTTATACTTAAAATGTTTTGAAGTCAAAACTTAAACCCCATAAATTTTTCTAAGTGTTCCAAAGCCAAAATATACAAAATTTCTCAGGCATTTCGAAACACCCCCAAAGTGTTTCAATACGTTTTGCCACTGGAAACGTCTGTTTCGATACAGACTATTATGTTTCGAGACAAGGGTTTCGAAACGGCTCATACATGTTTCGATACAATCTTCATCTAGGCTTTTCATTTTTCAATGTTGTTTCGAGACGACTTATACCCGTTTCGATACAGAGGTTAAGTATTTTCAAAATTGAGCATTAAATGAACTAGCTGTTACTTGTCAGAAACGAACTTTTGAAAATTTGGTTAAGTGTTTTGATACACCCTAGGCTGTTTCGAAACACCAATTTATAGTTTCAAAATGTTTTGATACAACCCTTATTCGTTTCGATACGACCCTCTTTTTACATTTTACAGTTTCAAACTGTTTCGATACGGGCCCTTTTTACACACAACAAATCTTTCTTTTTTTGGTGTTCGTTTCGATACAGGGCCTCATATTCTAATACAGGTAGTTGCAAAACAATATTTATGGAGGGAAGAGAGAGCCCCAACGGCTCTATTGAGGATCTCAACCACCCAAACGGCTAGAAATCAATGAGAAGATATAAAAACAAGTATCCAAAGCACCAACAACAACTATTGAACCTTCAAGCAACATCAAAGCATTTATTCCAAACCCTTAAGCCTATTAGAATCAAATTGTGTACCCAACTTGTAAAATTCTCAATTGTTCATTTTTCTTTCAAGTTTGGGGAGTGTTGGTTTGTAATTGGGCAATACATTAGTCTTGTGAGAGATACATTTAAAATTATCTTTTGTTCTTTGTAATTGAGAGTCTTGTATGGTTTTACACATTCCAAGTGATTTAGATTCAAGTCCCCTTGCAACGATTTTTTATTTTTTCATTCCCTAGCATTTACTGCCTTATAAGATATATAATAAATGGTGCAAACCATTTTACAAAGATTTGGTTGGTGTAGTGGTAAAGGTATGGGGTTTTCCCCCAAGAGGTTGTGGGTTCAAACCCCACGCCAAGCACTCTTTATTCATATATTTTCCTTCCAATCAGATGGTGACACGTGTCATCGCCTGATTGGTTAATTAATTTTATTATTTATTTAAATTAAAATTATGACTAAATCGATATAAAATAAACTAATAAGGACCAAATGTGTAATTATACAAATTTTACTTAACGGCCACGACACCTTTCCGTTAGATTTTAACGGTCGGTGGTCAAAATAGGTCTATTTAAATAGTTGGGTGGTCGAATTTTGAATTTTTTTAGTTGAGTGGTCAAAATAGGTCGCGACCCATAGTTGGGTGGTCATTAGAGTAGTTTACCGTAATAATAATAATAATAATAATAATAATAATAATAATAATAATAATAATAATAATAATAATAATAATAATAATAATAAAATTGAAAAATATTGCGAAAAGAAAACCTAAACTTTTGAGTCAGACCTTTGTGGTTACTTGTTGGCGGCGGCGTTTCGAGCCAGCGAAATCACGACGGACAATTCCCATGCTTTTATTGCGCACTGTTCAGAGCCTCAGCTGCTAACCGTGCTTCGTGCGCTGCCTTTCGACCCTTGAACAAGTACCCTTAATGCTCTCCCCCTCGCAAGAAAACTCTCTCTCTACGGTGCGTATGCCGGCATACAATAACACCGGTGGAAGGCCACCGAAATAGGTACCCTATATCGTAGCACAATCGACCCTTGAACTCCCCGCTTCTCCTACTCCTTTGGAGGAACATCCCGTGAATAAAAACCTGAGTGAATTGAATGGTGGATTGATGGATACGACAATGGAAGCTGATGGTGCTGAGGTTTCCGTAACAGCAGTGGATGGAGATCCTACAGTGGATGGTAAGAAAGATGTTCACTCGACAGAAAAAAAGTCATATGCAAGTATGGCTGCTAGTTCGATGGCACAAGATGAGGGTTATACTCGGAAAGTTATGTGCATTGATGAGGAGGTTATTATTTTGGATGAAGATATAAAAGTGAATAGAGACGGAGCGATCCCCTCAATACAGTTCTCGGACAGGGTTCATGCGCAAGTTGACTGAAACATGCGTAATGCAATTATTGTCCGATTATTAGGTCATGTTATTGGATATAAAGCTCTATGGAACATGATCCATGCCTTATGGAAGCCGGTGGGGAAATTGCATTTGATTGACTTAGATCACAACTATTTTATCGTTCATTTTTCGGACGAGCGTAATTAATCTAAAGTGCTTACTGTTGGACCGTGGACAATTTATGGAAGTTATCTGACGGTACAACCTTGGTCTAGGAATTTTTCTACCGCGGAGAAACAGCCTTCTAAAATATTGGTGTGGGTCAGATTGTAGGGGCTTCCTTTTCGCTATTATACAAAGAATATTTTTCGCCATATTGCTTTGATGCTTGGGGAAGTCGTTAAAGTGGATTATAACACACAAGTAGGCGAGCGGGGCAAATTTTCTAGACTTGCTATGTTGGTGGATCTCACCAAGCCACTTCTATCGTGTATTCAGATTGATGGTTTTATCCAAAAGCTTGAATATTAAGGGCTACAAAATATTTTCTATGAATGTCTTATGGGCATGTCAAGGAGTTGTGTGCATTGCGGAAAGGATCGAATGGAAAAGTTGGGGAAGCGGCACCGGAAAACCTCTCCGTTGGTAGTGAAGAGATATAGGAAGAAATGCTTTTTGGTCCGTGGATGATGTTAGAGAATAGGCGACGTAAACCCATTTTAGGGGGAAGGAATAACATTGCTGGGACTGGAGGAGTTGCTTCTAAAATTGGTTATCGGTTTGGTGTCCTACAGGACGAGAACAACGTCACAATGGATGTTCTTCCTGATAAGGCAATAGACTCAGGCGCTCATTCCTTGGAGGGTGGCTCTCGAGTTGAGAAGCAAACTGCTGTTACTGTTGCAGCTACTTGGGAGGGTCAAAAAAATGATGCATAGAAGGAATCGTACCCCGATAAAAAAGTAAAAGACAAGGGTGGTGATATCGCTAAAGTCCCAGCGGTGCCTACTATGGAGGGTCTTAACATGAGTGTTACTACTCATGTTCCGAAAACAATGGCAGAACAACATGTAGCGGTGAATATTCAGGAAACCGTGGTGATGGGAGGTATTTCAATAGGGGGTAAAGCCGGTAATGGTCGTAGTGGCGCGGGTAGGGGTGTGTTAGTTGCAAATAAGCGGGGGTTAAAGATGAAGAAGACGATGGAGTATCGACATGCTTCGTCACAAGGAGTTTCGAAATTTATTCATGGTAAGGCTAGACAATTAAATAAGTTGGAGGTTGCTACCATGCATGGACCTTCCACGTCGTCGCTGAATCGGGTTGTAGAGGACGTGGTTGTGGTTGATTCGGAGGGGGTTTCCTCGGATACGGAGACTCAACTTGAGGATGATATCGATTTGGCAGATCACGTCGAGGACGTGGATTATGATGACCGGCAAGTGGCTTGTGGTTTTTTATTTTATTTTAATGATTAACGTTATGGTTTGGAATTGTCATGGCACGGCTAGCCTGGATTTTCGTCAACATTTTAAAGCTTTTTTTCAAGAGAACCGTGTCAATGTGGTTGGTCTATTTGAACCAAGAATCAATGAAATGCGTGCGAATCGGGTTATTTCATCTCTGGGTTTTCCGAATTCATATCGCGTTGAGGCACATGGATTTAGCGGGGGTGTTTGGATTCTTTGGGATAATTCAGCTGATATCGAAGTGTTACATATTTCCAATCAGTTTATTAATGCTTATATTAAAGAAGTGGGTACGAATATTGGTTTTCAACTAACGGTAATTTATGCAAGCCCGTTTTCGAGTATAAGAAAACATCTTTGGCATAAATTGGAGACTTTGGCCCCTTCGGAATCTGTTCCTTGGGTGTTGGGTGGTGATTTCAATACTATCTTATCTGGGGATGAGCGTTCAGATAACACTTCCAATCTTCTTACAGGTAGCCGACTCTTTGCTGATTTTTTATTTAATTACGACTTATCGAATCTAGGCTTTTCTGGACCTCCTTTCACATGGACCCGTGGAAATCTGAGCCAAATGTTGGATCGTTGTGTGGTGAACTCTGCATGATTATCTTTCTATCCGAACTCATATGTGCATCATCTTGATCGTGTTGGATCGGACCATCGATCGTTGGTCTTACATCATACGGTGGTTGAGCCAAGAATATCAAACAAACCCTTTCGCTTTATTGATGCATGGCAGGACCATCCCAACTTTGCGGATTTTTTGAGTTCTGTTTGGGAGGAGTCTTTGAAGTTGGAGGATAATATGGTAAAATTTCAAAATAAAGTGGGGTATGGAATACAGAGGTATTCGGTCACATTGGTCGCAAGAAGAATCGGATTTTTGCACTGTTACGGGGAATGTAACGAGCTTTATCTATGGGGTATTCAGAATCGTTAATGGAACTTAAGAAAACATTACGAGAGGAGCTTGATATGGTCTTGGATTAGGAAGAGAAGTTGTGGCGCCAAAAAGAATGTTTAAAATGGATTCATGAGGGTGACAGTAACACACGATTTTTTTCATACCTCTGTGATGGCACGACGTAAAGCTAATTTTGTTTCAGCACTGAAGATTGACTCGGATGTATGGATATCGGACCAATAGACCCTCCAAGCTGCGGCGGTACATTTTTTCTCCTCTCTTTTCACAAGTGAAAGACGTGATGGAGCTTATTATTCGGTTACAGGCTTGTTTCCGAAAGTGAACAGAGCTATTTTAGAAAGCTTGGACAGAGCGATTTCTGAGGAGGAAATACAAAGTGCAATTTTTGACATCGGTCCATCGAAAGCTCTCGGTATTGATGGTTTAAATGTTGGGTTCTTCCAACGGAATTTGGACACGGTAAGTGCATCTGTTTATTCTTTTGTTCGCAAGATTTTTGAAACTGGGGTTATACCACCTGCAATCAACAAGACACTACTAGTGTTGTTGCCGAAAGTAAGTATTTCTGAGTCTCTGGGTCAATTTCGACCTATTGTATTATGCACGGTGGCCTGCAAAAATAATTGTTGCGCGTTTGAAGCCTTTTTTGTCGTCATGGGTATCAGATAATCAGACTAGTTTTATTGTTGGGTGTTCAATTACAGATAATATAGTTATAACTCAGGAGAATATTCATTCGATGAGGAAAACTAGTAAAGTAGGGTGGATGGCCATGAAAATAGATTTGGAGAAGACATATGATAGATTGGAGTGGTGCTTCATTGCAGTGTGTGTCCTCGGTGTCCATGCAAATCATCTGGAATGGTTCTCTAACGGATTCTTTTCACACATCTCGTGGCGTGCGTCAAGGTGATCCGCTATCCCCATATTTTTTCGTTCTATGTATGGAAAGGCTTGCACAAGCTATTCAATTGTCTATTAATATGAAAAAATGGAAGCCATTTATGATCAGGAAATCTGGACCGCAAATCTCACACCTCTTTTTTGCCGATGATATGCTTTTATTTGATGAAGCTTCGGTTGATCAAATGGAGGTGATTCGGCAAGTTCTGGATAAGTTTAGCCAAGCATCGAGACATAAGGTGAGTAATGCTAAGACTACTATATTTTTCTCAAAGAACGTGATTCCTAGCGTTCGAAGGGTGATATCTGATGGATTCGGTTTCAGGGAAGTTGGTGATTTGGGTAAATATTTAGGGGTGCCGCTTTTACATAAACGTGTTACTCATGCTTCTTATAAGTATTTGATACATATACTACAGAGGAAACTATGTGGGTGGAAGGCGAAATCTTTAATCTTTAGCTGGTCGAATTACTTTAGCTAAGGCCGTTTTGGCAGCTATTCCTTCTTACACTATGCAATCAGCGGTTCTGCCTAAGAAGATGTGTGACATGATTGAGCGGATAATTCATCGCTTTATTTGGGGCATCACTTCGAACCAAGGCGAGGTACATCTTGTCAAATGGTCTTATGTGTGTCGTCCGATTGACAGTGAAGGTCCTGGCCTACGTCGTATTCAGACACAGAACAAGGCTTTTTTAATGAAGCTAGCCTTCCAATTAATTGTACGCGAGAATGCCCTTTGGGTTCGGTTGTTGCGGTGTAAATATAAATGCATGGAGAACAATGTGCATTGGAATATCGACAATGGGCAAGGTGTTGATTTTTGGTATGATCCATGGATCAAAGGGCTTGGTCCTTTGATTCAATATGTATCCGAGTCTGCTAGTCCAGGCATTATGCGTCAATCGGTGGCTTCATTGGTTAAGTCATATCATTCGTGGAATTGGGAAGTATTGCAACCGATACTCCCTGCTTCGGTACTGCTGCACTTGGCCGTTGTGCCTGTGCCGCGATGGTGCTTCCCTACAGACAAGGTGGCATGGTTGGGTGAGGTCTCTGGGGCTTTCACGATCAAATCCTCTTATAAGGTTCGTTTGGGTAATGGTTCGATGGTTGTGGATAAAACATGGAGTGTTGTGCATCGCTTTAGGGGTTTACAAAAAATTCGTATTATTCTTTGGTTAGTATGCTGTAATAAAATAATGACGAATGCGAAACGAGTTCGGCGACATTATTCTTCTGGTAGTAAATGTCGTAGTTGTGGCCACGGTGTGGAGGATATTGATCATGTATTGAGATTTTTCCCCGATGCTTGCCAGGTATGGGTAGCGATTATTGAGCAAGATAAATTAAATGAGTTTATGTCTTTACCTATCAGAGAGTGGATTGTTATGAATCTGTCGCATCCGAAGATTTTGGTGGTGAGAGACAAGATTGGGATCTATTCTTTGGTGTTATGATTTGGAATATTTGGTTGAGTCAAAATGTCGTAGCTTTTGATAGCTCTTTAGATGATCCTGATCCAATCTTAGAACGTAGCAGACGTTTGGATGCACTTTCCTTGGAGGCGATTTCTAATTCCCGGAGGATCCATGCATATCCTATGGCGAGATCGAGTAGTCGTGTTGCATGGTCGTTGTCGGAGGATGGATGGATTAAGATCAATACGAATGGTGCTCGATGTACAACGGATGGTTTTGCCTCATGTGGGGGTGTTGCGCGTGATCATAATGGTTTATGGAAATTTGGATTTTCGAAATTCATCGGTATTTGTTCGGTTCTTGAAGCTAAACTATGTGGTGCTTATTTAGGTTTATTGATCGTATGGAATCATGGTTTTCGAAGAATTGTTCTTGAGATTGATAGTTTGGATGCTTTACGTATTTTACGGATCGATAAAGATTTGCTTGGAAATTGTGTTTTGGCTTGGCATTTATTTGATCTACGACAACGGTCTTGGGAGGTAAAGTTGAGCCATACACCATGTGAGGTAAATACGGTTGCGGATGGCCTTGCCAAACTCGTTAGTCCTGAAAATTTGGAGGCGTTGCATTTTGTTGTACCCCGGATTCAATTCTGCAGCTTCTTTATAAGGATTTGGATAGGAATAGTTAGGTATTTGGTTGTTTTATTGGTTTTATACTCTATGTATTTTAGACGTTTGATTGTAATTACTTCCATGTGTACTCTTTTTCCTCCATTTAAGTTTAGGGAAGTTTTTTAATGAGGCATATGAGAGTAATCCCTTTTATCAAATAATAATAATAATAATAAGGTAAAGGTTATATCTTTCTCTTGAAAGATATTCCGTTCTTGTTAGTGAATTAAAAAAAATCCTTTGTTGCGAAAAACTAAAATAGTGGCGGTAGATACTTGAGTGTCGAAGCACTATATATCGGTCATGTTCATTTTCAATATTTTTCATCAATTTAGTTAAAAACTTTTAATTGGTTAAAATAATCGAGCTAAAAAATAAAAAAATGAAATTTTTATAAATATTTTATTAGTATTCAAAAAATAATGAAAAATTATTAAAATATAAAATTGTGAAATAATGTTTTAAATAAAAAAATAAGTGCTTAAACTATATTCTTTTTAAACTTTAGGTGCCTTAAATAAAAAAATAAGTGCTCAAACTATATTCTTTTTAAACTTTAGGTGCCTAAAGTTTACACCTTACAATTATTAGTGCTTGGTAGTTAGTTAACTACCGGTAAAAATCGGTTAACCAATCAAAACTTGACACGTGCCATGTTTATTTTTTCAAAATTAAAAACTTTAAAAAACTTACACAAAAATTTTAATTTTACAAAATATCCCAAAATTCTCCAATTTTTACAAAATGTCCCCAAATCCCTAAAATTTCCTAAACCCAAACCCCCAAATTGCCACCGCTTCCACCGCTGATCGTTGTCCCTGAGCACACCTTTTTGATCGCCGGACCTAGCCGTTCATTTCCCCAACACAGCGTCGCTGGAGATGATAGACGTGTCAGCCAAATGTTGAACGCGAAAACGACATTCAGCTGGCACGTCGTTCATCGTTTCTGGCGACACCGTGTTGTGGGAAATAATCAACTAGGTCTGATGATTAAAGGGGTGTTCTCAGGGGCGGCCATTGACATTGATTTGGGGTTTAGGTTTAGGAAATTTTAGGGATTTAGGGATTGTTTTGTAAAAATTGAAGAATTTTGGGATTTTTTTTGAAAAATTAAAAAATGGTTTTTTTTTATTTTTTTAAAATTCAAATTATTGTGACATGTCAATCATTGATTAGTTAACATATTTATTAACGATACTTAACTACCATACATCTAAAATTATAAAGGTGTAAATTTTTTTAATAAAAATAACGATATAAACTTTAAGCACATAAAATTTGAAAAAATATAATTTAAACGCTTATTTTTATATTTAAGCCAACAATAATATTTAGAAATTATAAGAACTAAAAAAATAAAGTCATAAACAGTATTGCATGTGAAAAATAACCTGAAAAGATTAATCCTATTTAAACATTTAATCTAAAAACAATTACTTTCTCTAAAATTTTACTAGTTATTGACGTCAGATAAGTCATACGACCTTCTTTTTCCGGTTTATTTTACGAACACGCGGGAATAAAAACCAATGGGCCCAATAAAAGCATTAATTTCACATGGTTGCTGACTTTCGGGTCGTATTTCTATTTTCTAGAAGTGAAATTAACATAAATACAAAAGCAATAAGCCAATAACTATAGATTACTTCTTCAAAAAAAAAAATTATAGATTAGGTTTCATCACAGAAAATATTTTTACTAGAAAATATATTTATAAAAAATTTAACGAATAATCACTCGTAGATTAGCATAGAATTTGAATATAAAATTACTGGTTTTATGTTTGATTCTTAATTTTTTATATGAAAGTATGAAAAGTCAAAAACATTATTATATTAATTATTATCATTATCATTTTTCTTAAAAAATATTTTAATATTTTTTTAATTGAATTGGTATCTGACTAATTCATAAATCATAATACCCACTCAATAAAGACTTAAAATATAGTATACATAAGCATACTAAAACATATAAAAGATTAAAATATATTTTAAGTCCTTATTGAATAGTAAATATTAATGTTGGACCTATATAAAAGAATACAATTGTAGGAATTATACATATATGGAATTTGACATGTTTTTTCGACTTTCAGTGTACACTATATAGTATTCAAATTTAGAAAGAATAAATTAAAAACATGTCAAATACATTCAATTGAGTCAAGTAAATTTTTTTTAGCTAGTGGAGTTGACTAGTCTTATTTTATAACTAATGCTTTATTTGAATTTAACGATTCGATTTCATGAAATCCGATTTAAGTCCGCACGCACGTGCGCTCGTAGACACACACATATAAAGCAGAACTGAGAGACTGGACTCAAACTTTAAAAACAATCTACTAATTACTAAAAATTTCGAGCTATTTGAATTTAAATTTTATAACTCAAACTTTATTTGAAATTTCGAGTTGAGTCGAGACGAATAAATTTCTTTTACATCAAGTCAAGTTAAAAAATTATTATTTTTAATCGTGACGAGTCGAGCTAAAATATTGTTTTTTTAGTCTATTCAAATTTTACCAACCCCTAGTTTAGAGAACCGAAATCCAAAATAAATTACTTGAAATTGAAAACCTTTTTTCAGAGCCGTAGCTGTAAGGTCCAGTTTAATTATGAGATCCATTTACCCACTCAGATTTTAGAGGCCTACTTTTGAGGCCCTTGCAATTTTCAAAGTTTTATATTTATGTTAGAGTTATTTGCATCAAATATTCCCAATTTATGATTTTTTTAATTGGTCTTCAAATTTTTAAGTATTTTACTTTTTTCCTTCAACCATGACTCTAATTCTAAATTAGTCCTCAAACTTGAACATTCTAATTCATCCCAAATTATCAATATATGCAAATTAATTATTGTTCATATAACACCATATTATTACATAATACACATTAATATTTATATGACAATTAACAATTTGTTAGCTATTTTTTAACAACGGGCAGGATTATAATATATCGGTATAGGGATGAAATTTGAAATTTTCAGAAGTTTAGAGACCAATATAAAATAAGGGTCTAGTTTAGGGTGAAATTAAAATGTTTAAAATTTTTTGGACTAATTTTGAGTAAATAATATACTTTGGGGTTGTCTGGTGCAATTAATTCTTTATGTTATTCTTTTATTTTTATCAATCGTGGCAGTAGGTACAGGGTGTTTACGTTTTTGCACGCTCTCTATTTAAGAAGAAACATGTAAAAAAAAACGGAGACGTGGACACCTAATATTATCTTAGCAACTAACTTGAATTTTATATTGTTTGGCATGTATTTTTCAAAACAAATTTAGATTAAATTAAATTTTAAATTTGGTTTTAAAACTAAGTTCAAATTATTCGTGAAATGAAGAACTAAGTTGTATTTGTGAAATTATTCGATAAACTTTTGTTTTGCATCTGTTTGAATTAAATCAGTTCTGTTAACCTTGGTTTTCAAAGTCCATTTTTAATTGGATCCGGCATGCAGGGTGGATATTTTGATTTGCTTAAATTCTATAATTAGTAGTTATACTGTGCAATTTAAGAGTGTGTAAAAATACACGATCCGGTTATCTGATTCAATTTTTTTTGAATAATTTAGATGAAACATTTAATTAAAAAAATTAAATAATCAGATTGAATACGGATTGAAAAAAAATCTTAATTTCAGATTATTTGAAAATTCGAAAAAATGGGCCTTTAGCCCTAGGCCTCTCTCTCCATAATAAATTGGGCTGAATATTTGCATAATGAATTGGGCTGATGATGTTTGAAGATTTAACATGACATAATAAAATATACGGTGAGAGGTATACCAGATGGAGAACCTGCCGATTGCATAGCACAATTCCTGAGTGAAAATAAGTAGTCGTAAAAATAATTAATCAACCTGAAGAATAAATCTCAAAGCTAGAATAATTTTTATAAAAACTTAACAACGTTGAAACAAAAAGAGAAAACTATTGCAATATGAAATAGCAGCAACAAATTTTTGGAGAATAACATATGTTTTTATTACTACCGAACTATGAAAAAAATATAGCAAGACTGATTGCATTTATAAGCAAAGAAAATAAATACGTAACTAATTTATTTGACTAAAACAGAAAATTAACTCAACTTAAGATGCACTAAATTTTGTGACACTCCCCCTTAGTGCATGCTTAAGGTTAACAACACCAAGTGCAGCTCTAAATTCTTCAAACTTAGGCTTCCCAATGCTTTTGTGAAAATGTCCGCCACTTTCAACTCAATTTCTTGATTCAGCACCTTCTCACGAATGTAGTGATGACGAACTTCTATATGCTTCGTTCGAGCATGAAAAATAGGATTGAAAGAAAGTTTGACAACACTTTCATTATCACATTTAATCTGTACAACATACTCAACTTTGCACAGCATATCTTTTATCAAACTCTTTAACCACATGCATTCTTGTGCAGCCATAGTTGCTACCACATATTCAACTTCAGTGCTAGATAGGGAAACCACATTATGCTTCTTACTACACCAGGATATAACAGCTGAACCAACATTAAAACAGTAGCCTGAAGTAGAATATCTGTCATTTGCATCTCCTGCCCAATCTGCATCTTTAAATCCCTTCAGCACAAAATTTTCACCATAATCAAGAGAGCCTTTTACATATCACATAACTCTCTTGGCTGCATCTAAGTGTGTGCTCCTTGAACATTGCATAAATTGTGAGATTACGCTAATAGAGTAAGCGATTTCTGGTCTTTTGATAGTTAGATAAATTAGACTACCAACAAGTTGCTGAAATGTCGTAACATCTTACAGTAACTTTCTTTTATCTTTCATTAACTTAACATGTGGTTCCATTGGAGTTGTTTTTTTTTCGCATCCCACATGCTAAATCGCTGCAAAAGCTTCGTTGCATAAGCCTTTTGGTAGATGAAATACCCATCATTTGATTTTTTTAATTTTCAGACCAAGAAAACAACCAACTTCTCCCAAACTTTTCATCTCAAAGCGAACTGATAAATCACTTTTCAGCTTAGAGATTTCAACTTCATTATCTCCTGTAATAATCATATCGTCCACGTACAACAACACCAACAAATGCAAGTTTGATTCTAATTTAACAAATAAACTAGAATCTGCATCTGAAACTTTAAAACCACAAAAGATGAAGTATTGAGCCACTTTACCATACTATGTGCGCGGTGCTTGCTTAAGGTCGTATAAGGGTTTCTTGAGTCTGAAAACGTGGTGGGGATGCTGATTAGAAACATAGCCCTTAGGTTGTTTCATAAATACTTCACGATCAAGATCTCCATAAAGAAATGCATTCTTCACATCGAGCTGCCATAACTTCCATTTCTTGAAGGCTGCCAGAGAAAAAAAAATGTTCTCATTGTTACCATTTTTGCAACCGGACTAAATGTCTCATCATAATCCAACCCATAATTTTGTGAAAATCCACGTGCGACAAGTCGAGCTTTGCATTTATCAAGTCTCGTCTGGTTTTCTCTTCAAGCGATACACCCACTTCCAGGTGATAGGATCACACTTCCCTGGTTTTGGCACCAATTCCCAAATTTGATTTTATGTTTAAAGCATCAATTTCTTCCATCATAGTTGCCTGCCGTTTTGGTTGATCTTTAACTTCCTCAAAGCTGGTTGGTTCTTCTTCATCCATTGCTCCAATAAAGAAGCATGAAGTAGTGGAGCAATTGTTGATCTTTACCTCATAATCTTTGAGGTGTTGTGGCTGTCTCTTTTCTCTTGTAGACCTCCTTTGAGTTTCTTGCTCATCACCTTTTAAATTTGATGTATCAGGCACGGGAAGTTCATCATCATCACACACAGCTTCCATGTTGTGCTCCGGTAACGGCTGTAAACTTCTCTACTCACCATCACGCACAACTTCTTTATAATAGGATGAAACTTCGTCGAAAACAAAATCTCTAGATGTGACAAATTTCTTTGTTTTTGCATCCATACATCTCCATCCTTTCCTACAAGGGTTGTAGCCAACAAAGATACACTTTTTCGCTTTTGGATCAAGTTTGGTTATGTTAGCTTTTGAAACGTGGACATAACAAATTGAACCAACTATGCGAAAGTAATTTACATTTGGCTTGATATTATATAAAAGTTCAAGTGGAGACTTCTCTTTATCTGGCCATAGAGGTAAGCGATTTATAACATGACATGCACACTGCATAGCTTCAGCCCAAAGCTCTTGAGGTAAATGTTTGTCATGCAACCATGAAAGACTTATAGAGGCAAGATGAGCTGACTTTCTTTCTGAAACACCATTTTGTTTAGGCGTATCTGGACATGTCATTTGCTGTAAAATTCCTTTGTCACTGCAGTATTGGAAGAAATCATCTGACATATACTCTCTGCCATTCTCATTCCAAAGGCATTTAATCTTCATCCCAAATTATTTTTCCACAACATTTTTGAATTCAACAAACTTTGCTAAAGCTTCACTCTTCTTCTTTAGGAATTTTACCCAAGTATACCTTGAAAAATAATCTACTAACACCATGGCATAATGGTAACCACTAAAACTTGGTGTTCTTGTTGGTCCCATCAGATCTGTATGGATCAAATCAAGCATAGATGTTTTTCGATTTGATGACTTCATGAAAGGAAGACGATGTGATTTGCCAAATTGACACCCTTGACAAATTACATTTTCACAAACATTTTGCAACGAAGGCATGCCATCCACCAATCTTTTTGATGAGATTTTATGCAACAGTTGATAGCCTAAATGACCCAACCGAGAGTGCCAAATTGATGCACTCTCAGTCTGACTTGTTTTCTTCACACTGGCTTCTCATACAGCCATCACAAACAAAGAACCTCTCTTCTCACCAGAGGTAACTATATCAGCAAATAGATTTTTTACATTATCAAGAACTTTTACATCTTTAGGCCCAAACAAAACATATTTCCCTGAATCTGTAATTTGAGAAACTAAAATTAAATTTGTCTTCAAACCTAGAACGTGGAAGATGTCATTCACCTTGAAAACATTTGTGGAATCCATTCCAATTTTCACATACCCTTCTTGCACTACTGGATAAGCTGAATTGTCTGTTGTAATAATAACTCGTTCTCCTTTGTGTTGGCGTAAATCCGAGAGTAGTTCATCATTTCCGGTTACATGATGAGAGCAACCTGAATCAATGATCCACTCCTCTTTGCAATTTTCGTGGCTCAAGAGAGCTAGGGTAGGTGCTGATTTTTCATTTCCACCTTGAACATCTTCTACGGTAAAGCATTGCTCCTATTTAAATTGATCTCCTTCATTTTCACTTGCAACATTTGCTCTGGAAAGCTTGACTCTACAATTCCTTTTTATATGCCCAATTTTACAACAACGGTAGCACTTGATAGAATTTTTATTTTGCGAGCCATCATCGGTAGCATTTACTGCACCAGATCTTCTTTCATTGTTTTTAATCCATGCCAAAATGTTCTTTTTGTAATTCTTTCCTTTTGAGTAGAGAGCAGAATCCGAGTCTAAACTCTTAGACATTTGCTTTGCTAAGGCCTCCTGATTAGAAAGTAAATTTTCTAGTTCTTAAACTGAAGGTTGCTTCGCCCACTCTTGAATGGAGGTAACAAAAGGAATGTACTCCTTTTTTAATCCTCGAATGAGAAATCATCGCAATCTGGCATTTCTTATGTATCTAGTTTTGAGATTTCAGAACAATTACTTTTAACTTGTAAAAAATACTCAGAAATAGATATACCTCATTTTCCAGCAAATGCAACCTTGCTATATTCTTCTTGGAAAATATCCTCTCAAGTGTCTCCCACACTTCTTTTGGTGAGTCGATGTCACAGACGTGATCAATAAACTCTTTGCTAATTAAAGTCCTCAAAGCAAAGAGAGCCTTACCACACTTAATCTTCCATTTCCTGCGTGGTTCAGAGTTTCCAGGAGTATCACTTGGAATTTCATCTTCAGGCCCTGCAATTAAATCCCACAGCCTCCATGCACATTCTCCAATATTTGTAGTTTGTCCCTACAAGCTTATCAACACCATATTGCGTGCTTGAATTTCCACCTCCATTTGCCAATTCCATCTTTTCTCACAACAAGATAAACAAGACTTAATAGACAAGAAGAAAAAGTATATAAAACCTTCAACGAGGCTCGGATACCATGAAACAAAAAGAGAAAATTATAGCAATATGGAATAGTAGAAAAAAATTTCTGGAGAATGACGGATGTTTTTATTACTTCCGAACTATGAAAAAATACATCAGGTCTGATTGCATTTATAAGCAAAGAAAATGCTAACTAACATCTCCTAAAAATCTGCCACTACCTAAAAATAAATCTTAGATGATATTTCTGTTAAAGACTTCACAAAACTGACTCATTCTACCATAAAATACGTAACTAATTTATTTGACTAAAAACAAAAAATTAACTCAACTTAAGATGCACTAAATTTTGTGACAAACGTGAAAGATTGAACCTCAAATATGGCGAAGATGAAAACACCCATTTGTAAAATGCCTTTGCAGCAATAGTATAAAAGCAATTCTGCTCTACAAAATTAAGCCACTCCACATGTGAAACTTGCAACCATTGTTGGATCAGAAACTTGTGTTCCCAAAGAACCAGAGCCTTATACTTCAAAGCAAAACAACTCCGAACAAAAATTGAAAATAAATAAATAAAAGGAATTCAATGACGGAAAATAATGGATTAAACAAAAACAATAAATCAAGGATTTCTGTAACCTCGATATCACCAATGATAATAGAGGCTTGAACGAAGAATTCGAGAGTGGGGAGCCGTTGATCCACAATTTTGGGTGCAATACATCGAATAGCAAAGGGAGACTTTCAAGTTTACATGATCGGATCAGATAACCTGATATCCGATATTCTCGAATCAGATCCAGATAACTAACTTAGTGATCTAAAATTTCGAATATCCAAATTTTTGATCGGGTCCGATTCGATACCCGAATTTGCATGGCCCTACTATGCGTAGATTATAGTTTTAGTTCATGTATATTACTTTAGTAATTTTTTCTTTATATTTTTTTAAATTTTAAAATTTAGGTCATGATACATACGAACAAGGGAGGTGGAGATGTGGAACACCGTAGTTGATGACGATTTCGGGCGATTTAACCCTTGTAAATTTGGGGCAGAAAGCCCCAAAGAATACGATGGTCGTTGTGAAAAAGGCAAGAGGATGAAGAGAGAAGGGGTGCAACCCTCTTAATTTGGCCTTAGCTAAGCACATCCTGTCAGTTCCGACCCTTGCCTTTTTCTTAGTGGGGCATGGAAATTTATAGTCCCTTAGCACTATTGATGATTGGGCAATATCAGGCTCCATGCCAGCTTATGGATGGTTGGGCAGAGGTTCTCAGTAGTTAAGTTTTTCATGCTGGCTACATGATATCATGTAATGATGCATGATAACATCGGTTCCCAAGGTGGCCTGAAGGCTCTGGAAGAAGAGCCTATCAGAGGAGTTGTTATTCTGGACTTCCTCCGAGGTTATGCGGAGGCAAAAAATTTGGGCATAACACTTATCCCCTGTAGTTGGAGTACCAAAAGTGGTACATAGCTGAAATATTCATTTTACTTTTGCCCGTACTGAGTTAGGGATATGGTTTGTATTTTACCCATTTCGATCTGAGTTACCTTTAATCATGAAGGAGGGAATGGAATTTTGCCATCTTTTAATGATAATTTTGGAAGGTACTGTTTTTACGGAGACAACTAATATACGAGAATACCCTCAGGGGGTAAAGATGTTTAGCTCTTGAAAGGCTTGATGTTTTCAATTGAAAATAACTTCGATGAAGGGTGTAGAGGTTTCTTTTAAAATTGAGAAAATAAAAACTGAAAAAAATGACAACTTAACACGTTTGATTTTAGAGTGGTTCAACCTTCTAACCAAGGTCTACATCCACTACCTTAGCATCCACACTAAGAATTTCTCAATTCACTAACAATTAATTCTTTCTTTTTACAGGCTAAAGGGCTAACCTTTACTTCCATATCTTTTCATGAGCTAAGATAGAACCCTCTCCCAAGTTTTTTATAAGGATCAACTAGAACCTATCCCTCAACAATGAGGTATTGACATTTGTAAACAAAATATCTCTCTAGGTGGGTTTCTACCCAATTTGGCTCACTAGGATTGGACTAAATTACAAGAGATACAAAATATACAATGACGAAATCAACTCTCCTGATATTTAGGCTTAGTTTGTGGTTGCTTTTAAAAAGTGTGGTGAAAAAAGTGATTTTCAAACTAACTGTTGAAAAGTAGTTTTAAAAAATTGGTTAGTGTTTGTCATTGAAGTAAAAAAGTGATTTTCATGAGATAAAAAAGTCTATTTTAGACATGATATTAAAAAGTAAAAGTAAATTTGGGTGATTGTTCAATTTAATTAATGTTATGATTTATGAAATAAATCAAT
This sequence comes from Hibiscus trionum, assembly GCA_030270665.1. Taxonomy (NCBI): domain Eukaryota; kingdom Viridiplantae; phylum Streptophyta; class Magnoliopsida; order Malvales; family Malvaceae; genus Hibiscus; species Hibiscus trionum. The sequence goes on from BSYR01000011.1 coordinate 26,210,020, forward strand.
TTCAATTATAATAAAAAAAATATTTTTTTATAAAATTTAATTTGAAAATATAAATTACATTCTAGATTATATACGGGCATACCATTTACACATTAATAATAAATATAAAATAAAGTACAAATAAAACAATTTTATTCTCAATATAAATATTATAAAATATATATTATTTTACAATTATGTATGCATAAACATTATTTTAACAATAAATTATAATTAAATAATAAGGGTAAAAAAGTAATTTTATTTTCAAACTAGCTTTTCCACCCAAGAAGCTATAAAATTCAGTTTCTTGGTTTGGGTGGAAAAGCTAGTTTTAAAAGCAACCAAAAACATCCTGTTTTAACTAAAAGCACTTAAAAAAGTGATTTTTGGTTGCGAAACGCAACCAAAAACAGGCCCTTAAGCTTGGATGTCTATTCTCTTATTCTTCAAGTGTCATTGGCTTGTATTTATAGTATGAAAAGAAAAATTAGCCTTTGGAAACTAGCCGTTGGAAACTTTAATTCCAGCCATAAATGCAGTTCTGTAACCTTAGGTATCGATACATGCCAAAACAAGAAAGAGCCATTGCAAATGCACAGAGTGTACCGGTACACGATACATCTGTATCAATACAATAGTGCCTTGTATATCAGTACAGCCATGTTGGGTATCATAGGAAATAAACTGATCTAATCAAGCAAATTATCGCAACGGAAAAATTATCCTATGAAAAATTTCTAAGATCTCATGCAATCATATTAATGTACGACAGAGCAAATCAAAATGTTACCTTAATTTTTGATCCATTAATCCCGTTGTGCTAAGGCGCTTCCTTTTTGAAAGACGGCCGCCCTCTACAAGTATCAACACGTGAATGGACGACGAACGGTTATCGAAATGCTAGTTCCTCTCAAATTTCAAAAATAGAGATTTTGTGGTTTTGGTGGCTATTCGAAAAACTCAAGTATATCAAATCCCTTGGCATACATACATATCTATATGACTTGATTAGGGTTAGGTTGAGTTCACCATTATAATTTAATTAAAACTCTTTTAAATAAATTATAATCCAAAACAAATTTCTTTATCTGATAAGGAATTCAAATTCAACCAAAATCTAGATGATGTGATTTATTTAATAATAGTATTTATTTAAAATAAATAAATAATATATTTTAAAAAGATTCCTTATTCAATAAGAAATTTAAATCCAACCAAATCTAGATAATGAGATTATTTAATAATATTATTTATTTAATATTATTTTTAGAAAAATAATAAAACAAATAAAATATTCTATCACAAGAATACGAATTTAACTTCTTTAAATTCAAATAAATAATGTCTAACAATATAATTTAAAATAATCCCATTATCTTAAATTTATTATTAAGAGTAATAACCACAATCATTCTTATCCATTCTTAGTGTGCGACCCTGTAGGTTAAATTAACGTTGGCAGTAGATAAAATCAAATTTATCCTACTAGACATTATGACTACCCAAGTTAAATGAAAAACTCATAATTCGAGACAACATTAATTCAATTAATGTCATAATCATTTTATCTCACGATATCTTGACAAAATATAAGGTATGGAAAATGTTAACCTCATATAGTTCTATTTTTAGTTTCTTGATGCCCAATTGAACTGACTATACAAATAACATTGATCTCTATCAACTCATTTGAGCACAACCATGCATTTCTCAATCTCAATCATCGAGGGCCCTAGAGATATCTCTTTTATATTAAGAGGGATAAATTCCATCTTAATCACTCACATCTCATTGCATGATTCCTTATTATGTTCAAGCACAACCTTTATAATTTTCCGATTAAAAATGATGTTTGACTATGTCAAAACATAATAGCCATCGTTTTGAGAACTGTAGCAATTTCAGGTCTAAGGATTTAATGTCACAACTGTTTGAAGATTAATATATAACTTTAATCCATGTATTAATCTTAAGATGAGTCGATCCTAATATTTGTTCTCAACAAATACATATATGAATTTGATTTGAATCTCATTCACATATTCATCTTATGAATATCCATAAACTTCATACCAATCTTATCTTATTATTGTTCCCACAATAATAACTGATTAGGGATATTTAGAATAATTAATAATATTCAAGGATACAGAAGCATGCAAATTTATTATAATAATAAATTTAATAATCAAAATATCATGTCCATACAATAGGGCCTAAGACACTATAGCTAGTAGGCTATGCATGTATCGGTACGATAGTTGCTCACTGGAAATCGGGGACACACTGCGTATCGGTACGAGGAAAGACCGTACCGGTACGAGCATTCAATTTTTGACTTTTAAGACATTTTAAATTTTGTTCAAGTCTAAAACCTTTCAAATCTATTTTTCTAGTTGAATGGACTTTGAATTAATTTTGCAATATTTGTTCAAGTCCAAAAACACTTTTTATTGAGTTATATCAAAATAAATATCTCAACAGCTCTAAATAGGGGTAGATTTGCGAATCCATTCACATATTTCTTGAGATATTTATTTTGATATAAAAAGTGAAAAATGTTTTTGGACTTGAACAAATATTGAAAAAAAACAATTCAAAGTCCATTTAACTTGAAAAATATGTTTCAAAGCTTTTAAAAGTGTTTTGACTCAAACAAATATTTTCAAGTGTTTTAAAATAAAACGGTACTAGTACTATCCTCCTAGTACCAATACGAAGCTGCCCGTACCGGTACAACAATGCACTGTACCGATATGCTTTTGGTTTAAGTTTTCTAGTGAGTACTTCGAGTACCGATACGGAAGCCTCTGTACCGATACCCGAAGTACCGTACCGATACAGATGTATCTTGTACCGATACGCTCTGCATTTATGTGCAATGACTCTTTCTTATTTTGCCGGGTACTAGTACCCACTTTTGAGTACTGATACCCAATGTTGCAGAAATGCATTTATGGTTGGAATTAAAGTCAACAACGATTAATTTTTCATTCCACACTATAAATACAACCGAAGGAAACTTGAAGAATAAGAAGATGGACCTCCAAGCCTAAAGTTCAAGAGAAAAGAGTCTTAATGTGTTTATTTCGTTTTAATCTTTTGTAAATCTTTAGAGTCCAATCTTAATGAGCTTAATTGAATAAACTCTCACCTAGAGAAATATTAAATTTACAAATGTCAAGACCTCATAATTGAGGGGCAGGTTCTAGTTAAGCCTTAGAAAAAAATAGGGATATGGTTCTATTTTAGCCCGTTAAAAGATTGTTTTTAAAGGTTGCTCTTGGGCCTGTAAAAATAAAGAATTCATTAGTGAATTGAGTAATCATTAGTTTGGATTCTAAGGTAATGGATGTAAACCTTGGTTGAGAAGGTCGAATCACTCTAAAATCCATCGTGTCAAAATTGTTATTTCTTTTGTCGGTTTTTGCTTCTCAACTTCACAAGAGATCTTTACACCTTTCATCGGCGACATAAGGTTGAAGATTTTTAAGCCCAACAATTGGTATTATAGCACACTTAAGATCTACTCAATGGTTGTTAGACCGTTGATTTGAAAATTAATAATTTTCTTAAGCGTTAAAGTATTTTGAGCTAAATTTAAAATGGAATGCTTATATTAATGAGAGATTTTATTTTCCAAAAGAATTTACTTACTCTCCATTGTTATTCTGAACCTTAAATGATTTTGAATTATTTTTAATATAACAAAAATGAAGAGAGATAAATTTGAAAAAATCAATTCAAAAAGAAAAACGGGAGCTTTAAATATTTTTCTAAAATATTCTCTTTTTTTTAAATTATTTTTTAAGGGGAAGATTTTAAAAAAAAATTCAAGTGGTTTTGTTATATGAAAAAGGGAGATCGTTGAGATATTATTTTGATATAACAAAGTGAAAAATATTTTTGGACTTGAACAAATATTGCAAAAATAATTCAGTCTATTTAACTTGAAAATGTGTTTGAAAGCTTTTAAAAGCGTTTTTGACTCAAACAAATATTTTCAAGTGTTTTAAAAGTAAAAAACAGGCCTTCGGTACCAGTATAGTCCTCCTAGTATCGATACGAAACTGTCTGTACCAGTTCGACAATTCCCTGTACTGATATTCTTTTAGTTTAAGTTTTCTAGTGAGCACTTCAATTACCGATATGGAAGATTCTATATCGATACTCGAAGTACTGTAGAGATACGGATGTATCGTGTACTGTTACGCTCTGCATTTATGTGCAACGACTCTTTCTTGTTTTGGCAGGTACCGATACCAGTTTTGAGTATCGATACCCAAGGTTGCAGAAATACATTAATGGCTGGAATTAAAGTCCCCAACGGCTAGTTTTCATCCTCAACGGCTATAAACGGCTAGCTTTTCATTTCACACTTTAAATACATGCCAAGGACACTTGGAGAATAAAAAGATGGACCTCCAAGCCTAAAGTTCAAGAGAAAAGAATCTTATTGTGTTTATTTCATTTTAACCTCTTGTAAATATTTAGAGTCAAATCTTAGTGAGCTTAATTGTGTAAACTACCACCTAGAGAGGTATTAAGTTTACAAATGTCAAGACCTTGTAATTGAGGGATATGTTCTAGTTGAGCCTTAGAATAATTAGGGAGATGGTTCTATCTTAGCCCGTGAAAAGATTGGTTGTAAATGTTACTTTTGATCCTGTAAAAAGAAAGAATTCATTAGTGAATTGGAAAATCCTTAGTGTGGATGCTAAGATAGTGGATGTAGATCATGTTTGAGAAGGTCGAACCACCTTAAAATCGGTCATGTGAAAGTTGTCATTTTTTCGATTTTTGCTTCACAACTTCACAAGAGATCTTTACACCTTTCATCGGTGTTGTCACTAGATTTTCACCCCAATTTTAAAATAATCCAAAAAATAAAAAAAATCATTTTCCCTTAAAATAATAAAAGGGCCACCATTTTCTATGTTAAATAAAAAATACAACAAAAACCCACTTTTGAAAGCCCATTTTTGAAGCTCATTTCAAAAGAAAAAAACATCAAAGCCCATTTTGAAAAATACAAGTCCATCTTTTAAAAAAGAAAAAAATCTGTTAATATTTTAGGTGGAAAATAAATGTTGTAGGAAGAAATGAAAAAAAAATGAAAAAAAAACAAAAGAATAAATGTGTAAAAAAACATCAAAGAAAATGTCAAAAAAACAACAAAAAACAAAGAAAATAGTGAAAAAAGAAAAAAAAAGGAAAAGGGGGAACCAACGCTGTAACCCCCTCGTCCCGGTCCAGACGCTTGACCGGTCCGAGTGGGCTACACGGGGATAACCGAGATGAAACCCGTTAAGGCTCCACTTCGGTTACCGACCCTAGGAAAAACTTTTTCATTTTATCATATCTAAATGTTTTTATTAAACCTAAGCGGAAGCCCAACAACAAACATGGCTTAAGCCCAACACATGAAACCCCTTTAGAGATGCCAAAAAGCCCAAAATAGGCCTGTGTTTCGAAACAGTCAAGCCCGTTTCGAAACACAAGCCCCAATTTGAAAAGTCAGACACCCGTTTCGAAACGCATCTACCCCGTTTCGGAACATGGTCTCATTTTGCCTTGCCGTTTCGATACCAGTTTCGAAACAGGCGATTCCAGTGGCAAAAGTATTTCAGAACTTGTTTCGAAACAGGGGCTCACAGTGGCCAAAACGTATCGAAACGAGTTCCGATACGGGGGCCCTAGAACCACACCCGTTTCGAAACAGGACAGCCCGTTTCGAAACACCTGTTGTCTGCAAATTCCTAAAATCAGTTTTAGACATCTCCAATAGATCCCAAACGTCCGAAACGACAACACGAAGCATACAAATCATACAAGAACATTCTAGAGTCATGCACCCTATAGCAACATACTCAAAGACACAAGGATACATGGTAGAACATTCAAACACAAGGTCATACATATCATTAAAGGAAGCATACATCAACAAGGTCTACACTTAGATATTTAAGATAGGCAAATCCAACATGGTTTACAAGCATACCATAGCATCCAAAATCCAAAATAACATAACACATAAAAGGAGTCTAACATGCTCCTAAACAACCATCATCAACATGCTTCAAAAGGCTCAAACAACATATACATGTCCCATTGCTTGACAATTACATCATAACTAAAAAGTCCATACTTGATAGCTAACTAGCACCACAAAGCACACACTTGAAGGCTCCTTCTTGCACTAGCAACCCGCGAACTAAGGATCTGCATTGTCGAACAAAAGAGAGCGTAAGCATAAAGCTTAGTGAGGGTAAGCTCATTAAAACAAACCTCGACAATGCAGGGTCCAAGCACGAACACAACCAAGGTAAAATGCATGATTTACTTCCGATCCTCAAGAGCCAAAATGTCGATGATGCATGCACAATTATCCAATAATATGCCATGCTCAACATGCTCAATTTACATCATATGTAAACACCTACAATCATCCAAATAGGGAATCACATTCCGTATCACATTGATACACCTATCAACTCATATTGACACCTAGTTATGACTCGAATACACGGATAAACCCGTTGGAACTCACATCCAACACAACCATTACCTTCGGTGGGATTACACTCATCATCGGCCTCGCGGAGGGGATTCCACTCATCCTCACGCCCCGTCGATGAGATTACACTCATCACCGACTAACATTTATATAAGAAGAATTTTCGGGCGAACCCGTACTCCATCTTGATGACTACCATCATCAAGACCACGCGCGCATTTGACTCACATGTGCACACTACATCCTAATGATCAATCATTTGTACCCAAGTATACTAGTGCCAATATTATACAATCCACAACATATCTCATTTCACTTCCATGCTTAGCACGTACTCACAATGATCTCAATCATGAACATACCACATGCATATCATAATGCATCAATCCATGCCTCAACATACATGTATACTATCATATACATAGCCAACACAAACACATAGGAACATGAGGCATAACACATTTAAGAGCAACCATAGTCTCTAACTAAAGCTTGGGATTAGGCTACCACTCTAATCCCAACTCTAGGTGGGTCTACCAAGCCCAACCTAGTCCACATGCTTGAACCAAAATATTCAAAGACCATTTCAAAAACATTAACCACTCACCTTCACTTTCAAGCTCAACTACTAAGCAAGCAACACCTTCAAGCTTCCGGATTCACTCCCGATGCTTCACCAACACAAGCTCTTGCCTCTAAACAACCTCAACACAATCCAAACAACCTCAAATCAGCTCAAACATCAAAGTAGCTAACCCGGAATACCATTCAAACATCAAACACAACAATTCAAGCCATGGACAACCCCCAAAATTACCAAACTCGAGCAGCCCATAAACCTCAACCAAAACTCATGTTTTCAACATTTTTAATACCTCCAAAATATTCCAAAACAACCCCAACCATAGTACTAACCTCAGCCCACAAATTCCAACCTAAAACAACCCAAAAAACCACTCTAAAACCCTTCAAAAACCCTCATTAAACCCAAATCCGGGAATGTGAATAAAACCATGTAAAAAATCATATATGTTGGACCATTTGATTCATAAACATCATATCTAACACTATTAAATTAAAACTTTAAGTTAAACACAATAAAGCTACCATTTTTATTCAAATCCTCTAAAAACCCAAATTCCAAAACATTGATGAAAATGAAAACTACTTGTACTTTTGAAGAGAGGAAGATGAGGACAAGTTGGAAATGTATTTACCTTTCAAAACCGAGCTCAAATGAAGGTGGGATGAAATGGAATAGTAATTTGGTAGAGAGAGCTCTTTGTGTCGTTCAAAATGTAAAACGGGTGAAGGAAGAAGACAATGTTTTTCTTTTAATAAAAATGAGTTTTAAAAGAAGTCCACTTAATTACAGAAATGCCATTAATGAATGGCCATTTCATCTATTTGTAAAATCCATGTAATTTAAGTTTCATTTCAATTTAGTCCAACAATAAAATGTTTGTTTTGAAAAACACGAAGTCCAAATAATATATAATAATATTTAAATACTATTTTCGCCTGACCCCTAAACCCAGGTGTTACAAACGCACGTCACGCGCGCGGGCTGGTTCCCCAGCAAACCTTTTTGTCGAACTTTCAAGGTGGCCGACCGACGTCTATCGGCTATGGCAGCTGTCGCCGTTGGTACCGGCCGGTCCATCTCGCCGCTGCCGACCTAACTCTACCAACCACGCTCGTTGCCGCTGCCTGTGCTCACCAGAATCTGCAAAATACCGAGACAAAAGGTCAAACCCTAGGCTCGAATCAAGGGGAAAATTTAGCTTTGATATTGAACCAAATCGGATAAGGATTGAGGGGTTTTACAGAAAATCAAGTTCTTAGTCTGATTTTGGCTCCAATTTTGGGATTAAACACGGATATTTGCTTGATTTGCAAGCTCAAGTATATGTATAAAACCCCCTATTCTCCATTGTTCAACACCAAAAATTGAAGAGAAAAATACACTTGAAAAAAAAGGCTTAGAAAAAATTCGAAAATTTTCTACATTTTTCAAGAGTTTGCTGGAAATTTTGGAGTTGAGGTTCAAGTTTGGAGGCAATTTTCCGGAGCAATTAGGAGCATTTCGAGAAGTTTATATTCGAGTTCTTCGTTCGTCGTTTCGGTAAAATTTCCATCTTTCCTTTTAATTTTTATTTAGATTTTTTATGCTTGTTCTTGGTTGAATTTTTGTGTTTGTATTTTTTGTGTGGATTTTAGGTGGTGTTCTTGAAGTCGAAAAATCGTTTCACGATTCCGGTAATTTTTTCGTTTTAAATTTCCGTTTAATTTTGGTTTAATCTTTAAAAATTTGCATGCTTTAAAAAATGTTGTTAGGAATGTTTTGATCTTTAGAAGTGTAGAAAGGAATTTTTAAAAGTGTTTATATTTAAATGCATGAATAAAATAAGTTAATGTGGTTTAATTGAAAAAAAACTCGAAGTTAGGAAATTAATTAGGAAAAACAATAATGCATGAGTGAAAATAATAAAGGGGCTTGATTTTTTATAAAAAATAATAAAAGGTTTTTTTTGAATAAATGGGTTAAGTGATTTTAAAAGGAAAAGATAAATAAAATGTTTTTTAGGAAAAATAAGTCAAAAGTTTTTTTAAAAGGAAAAGAAAATAAAAAAGTTTTAAAGTAAGATTTTAGGTTTTTTTAGGAGAAAATAAAATTTAAAAACAAACTTAAAATGAAATATTTCAAAAATTAAGGTTTATTTTAAAAAAAGAAGAAAAACTTAAAAATGGAAAAAAGGTTTAGAAGAGAATTTTTTTAAATGAAAAAATATAAAAAGGGTAAAAAACATAAAAATGAAAAATGAAAAAACATAAAAATGTAAAAAAGGTCTTGGATTTAAAAAAAATAAAAGGTAAAAAAAATAAAATTTTTTCAAAAGAAATAATTTAAAAGAAAAAAACTCAAAAGAATAAAAGGTTGCTTGTTTGTTTTAGAAATAGGTTAAAACTTAGGACTATGTTCTAAAGCTTAGATAGAGACGTGTTTGTTGAAAAATTACTTCACAAGAAATAAAATATACTTAAGCATACTTAAGTTTTAAATTAGGAATAAAAGACTTAGAAGTTTTTAAGATTTTTAAATAATTAAAATTAGAGTAAAAAATAAAATGCTCAACGCACTAAATTTTCATGTTGTTTGAAAAAGTGAAAATAATTTAATGCGGTGTCTTATCAAACGGGAATGACGGGTTAGCGCCAAAAATGTTGGCAGTGATTAAAGTTCATCTCCCGAGCGATAAGGCCGTTAAAATAGACTAATATTCATTAAATGGACAAATAAAGTCAAACCTTTGTGAACTTGCAAATTCCAGTTTTGAAAACGATTTTAAAACTAATTAGATACCAATTTTGGGCGTCGTGGGGTGCTAACCCTTCCCCACGCGTAACCGACCCCCGAATCTGTTTTTTTAATTTTCCCAGACCAAAACCGTTGTTTTATTAAAACAAAATGTTTTATTAAAATAACTCTATTTTAAAGTGATACAATCACACTTTTTAAAACGATTGGTGGCGACTCCGTGTTTTTAAAAGTTTTTACCAAAAAAATCGAAGCCCTCCTCTAAAAAAGGGTTGCGACAATCGGTGATATGCGTTTGAAGATTTTGGAGCCCAACAATATTGATTTTATTTGGTTCAGTGATGCGTTTGTATTGTTGACACCCTTTGAGAGTTGTAAGAGGCTGAAATGTATGTATCCGCAGAGTTAATGCTATTGGAGCGTAATGGGTAGGGTTGTAAAAACAAATAATCGAATGGGTTTCAGGTAGGGTCAAATCAGATACAGGTCAATTCAGGTCAAAAAAAATTTGACTCGACTCGGGTCGGGTGCGGGTCAGTAGCAGGTCGGGCCATTGCAGGTCGGGTCCATTTCAGTTCGGGTCCATTTCAGGTCAGGTTTATTTCAGGTCGGGTTCAAACAGATCAGGTCCGAACCAGGTAATTGGCAAGTTAATTCGGGCTTGGGTAGACTTCAGGTCGGGTTCATTTCAGTCCGGGTTCATTTCAGGTCGGGTAATTTCAGGTCGGTTTCATTTCAGGTCGGGTTAATTCGGGTTTTGAATTCATATTATTTGTTAGTTTGGTACAATTCTACAAGTAGTCGATATTTATTTCGAGTTAATTATTTTTACGTCTTTCATGGAATCACATCAAAAATAAAAATTTGGCACTAGAAATGAATAACATATCATAAATGATTCATATTTAAAATAATAAAGTAAATTAAAAACTTGAAATAAGGTCAATTTCGAGTAAAAACAAAGTTTTAGGGACTATAATGAACAACAAATAATAAATAAGAGTCAATTTGGACTAAAAATAAAGGTTTAATGACTTAATTGAATTGAACTAAAAGTTAAAAGTCTTAAATGAAAAATATCTAAAATTTAAAGGGCTACAAAATATTTAGCACATCTAAAATGAATGGGTGGTGGATATGAGTCCAAAGGGCAAAGGCCAAAGCCCCAAGGCCCAAACTATTAATAATTATTATTTATTATTATATTAAATATACCTTATATAACTTATAAGTTTTAAACTTTTAATATATATATATAGTAATTATATTTATATGTTATATTATAAGTTTTAATATATATATATATATATATTATATGTTATATTAATTATATTTATATGTTATATTATAAGTTTTAATATATATATATAATATGTTATATTAATTATTATGTACGAATACATATAATATATATGTATATATTAGCAACACCACCACCGAGACGAGCCCTTGAGCCTCATATCGACCGAGTTTGATTCACCTCCCTGCACGGTTGCGTTGGTCCCTGGTGTGTGAGCGGCGGTCCTACTCATCTTCAGACTACCGGTGTGCCGACGATTGTTGTGAACAACGACGACTGGTGGTTCGCTCAAGTGGAGACGCGGTGGCAGTAAAACTTTGGGCGGTGATCGTGGCTTCGTTGGAGCATCTCTGAGACACCGGGTAACAGGTCCTTCATCAGCGGAAGCACGACCAGTCGGTTCTCGTTACTGGATTTCGGTAATAAAGGCTTCTCCTTCATCTCTCTTCCCCTCCCGGCGACCCCCCCATTTTCTGGTTCACTTTCTCAGCCCTTCGCCTCACCCCGTTTCTTGTAGACTATCATATTCCTATCTACTGGTTATTCTCGAGGCGTCTTAAAATCTCGATCATCTAATTTTATGCTTGGTTGTTTTTCCTTGGATGTCGGTGTATGGTTTGTATGTTTCTATGGATTATCGACAGGTTCTTGTCCGGAGTGAATTGTAAATTTCAGCTCTGATTTCAGCATGGCTCTAATGTTCCTTACCGGATATTGCTATCTGTGGTGACATTCGTTCATTATCCTGTGTTTGTTCGGTTTTCTGGCTTTCAATTTGGTTTCCTGTGTCTGCGCTATCGCTAGTGGGGGTATCGGCTTCATGTCTATTCTAGCTTGGAACGTGCGTGGATTGGGGAATAGGGAAACAGTTAGAGCTCTCCGGTATTCCGCAACAAAGCATGGTCCGGCGATCATTTTTCTTAGTGAAACCAAACAGAAAAAGAGATAATTAGAAAAAATCAGAATGAAGATGAAAATGACATCGTCCTTCTATGTTGAGCCAAGAGGAACATCAGGTGGGCTTGCACTTTGGTGGACAGATGAAGCAAGTATCACTATCCTCAATCATAACAAAAATTTCATAGACTCTAAGGTGATTTTCCAGGATAGAGAAGAATGGTTTGGAACCTTCATTTATGGCCCTCCGTATAGAGATGAAAAGACTATGTTCTGGGAAGAATTATCTAAGCTTCGCAGTTCACTAAACGACCGTTGGCTAATCATAGGGGATTCTAATGTGGTAACCAGACAAGAGGAAAAAGAAGGGGGAAAACCTGTTAATCTCAATGAGGCCGCAGCTTTTCTTGATTTCATTGATTCCTCAGGGCTTATAGAACTTCTAATAAAAGGAGGAAGCTTTACTTAGTTCAACCAAAGAAGTGGCGACAGCTCTATCCTCGAGAAACTGGACCGAGTTCTGTGCTCTGCTGAATGGAGCTTGAATTTCCCAAAAGCCTTGGGGATTTTGGACATTGCTATTGCTTCAGACCATGCTCCTATTATCTTCCTGACTAAGGGGCTTTCCAGGAAGTATAGAAGGAGTTCAAATTTGAAAACAAATGGCTCTTAGAAGAAGACTGTCCCCAAATAGTCTCGGATGGTTGGCAAGCGATTCCAATGGAAAACTCTGGTTCTAATTTCAGAAGGAAAATTTGAAGCACAAGAAGAGCTCTTATTAAATGGAGTAAAATCAAGGCAAAGGTGAAAGGGGAAAAGAAGGGGAGGTTGATAACCAGGATCAAACAACTACAGGGGAGGAAACTTAACAGGGCTGAGCTGGATGAGTTTAAGGAGTTGAACCAGGAACTTGACTCGGAATGGGAGAACGAAGAGAGGTACTGGCACCAACGATCTAGAGTCAACTGGCTAAAATGGGGAGATAAGAACACCAAATTTTCCCACGCAACTACCATCCAACATCGAAGAACCAACTCCATCATCAGATTGCAAAGGGACGATGGGACTTGGATGGAGGAAACAGCAGATATAGCAAGTCATTTACAGCAACACTTCCAAAGTTTGTTCTCCAAAGATTGTTCTATCGACTTCCAAAGTATCAGGGATTACATTCCCCACTTAGTGACTGAGGAGATGAACTCTGAGCACCGTAAGACAGTGACTGAGGATGAGATTAAAAAGGCAATCTTTGAGATGGGAGCGAACAAGGCACCTGCGCCTGATGGCTTTCCTGGAAGTTTCTACCAGATTTTTTGGGAAACGATCAAAGATGATGTCATTGGGTTGGTTTCCTATTTCTTCAGAGAGGGATCCTTGGACTACGGATTAAACAAAACCAATATTGTTCTTATCCCAAAGAAACCAAACCCTTCGGAAGTCTCCCATTTTAGACCGATTAGCCTGTGTAATTTCTCGCTTAAGGTCATAACCAAAATCCTGGCTACAAGGTTGAAAAATTTCCTTCAGGATATCATTCCTCACCACCAATCAACTTTTGTTCAAGGCAGATCAATCCACAATAATATCCTTCTAGCAAATGAGGCATTTCATGCAATCAAATGGGCAAAAAAGGGAAGGAAAGGAATAATGGCCTTAAAAATCGACCTGGAGAAAGCTTATGATAAAGTGGATTGGGATATTCTTCGCTTGGTTATGACTAGACTGGGATTCTGTGAGTGGTGGGTGACGAGAGTTATGGAATGTGTCTCATCTATCTCTTTCTCCCTGGTCCTAAATGGGGAGAAATTTGGAGAGTTTTCTGCAGGGAGAGGCTTAAGACAAGGAGACCCGCTATCCCCTTTTTTATTCACCTTTGTCTCTAGTATTCTATCGTGGATTGTGGATAAAGAGGTAGAGATGAAGAATTTTGAAGGGCTCAGAATCAAAAGACGGTGCCCGGTTTTAAGTCAACTACTTTTTGCCGATGATTGCCTAATGTTCTCTGGGGCCAACACAGAAAATTGTGAAGCTGTCCTTCGAATTCTCAATCTTTTCCAGAGGGCTACGGGGCAGACGGTCAACTTTCAGAAATCCTCGGTCGGCCCTTCTCCAAATATTAGTGAAAATCAAAGGATTCATCTGTCTAAGGTGCTGGGATTCAGAACAATGGAGGAGGATAGTAAATATCTGGGTTTACCTTCCTTTTGGGGAAGAAGTAAAAAAGAGGCATTGTCGTTCATAAAGGAACAGGTTCAGAATAGACTCAAGGGGTGGAGAGCTAAACTTCTGAATCAGGCAGGGAAGGAAGTCCTTATCAAGGCCGTCGCTCAGGCAATTCCAACTTACGTGATGCAATGCTTTCTCTTACCAATTCCATTCTTTGATGAGCTTAGTTCGCTAGTAGCTAAGTTTTGGTGGAACAACTGTGGAACAAAGGAAAAAGCATTCATTGGATCAATTGGAAAGACCTTTGTCGTCCGAAGGATCAGGGGGCCTGGGTTTTCGGAATCTCAGAATTTTCAACAGAGCTCTCATTGCGAAAGCTGCCTGGAAATTGGTTATGAATCCGGATTCTCTTTTAGCTCGAACCCTTCGGGGCATATATTTCCCAAACGGAAACATTCTTCAAGCTTTCAAAGCTTCTAATTCCTCTTGGGCTTGGGCTGGAATAAGGGAGGGGATCGAAATTATAAAAGAAGGGTCTTTATGGCGAGTGGGAAACGGCAGAAGTATCTCAACATGGAATGATAATTGGATCCCTAACCTTCAGAAGTTCGGGACTTTCACTCAATCACCTCCTTATTGTCCCTCTCCCTCGGTCTGCCAGCTTATGAATCCGGATCATAGATCTTGGAATAAATCCAAGTTGGAGAGTCTCTTTACACCAGCTGAAGTAAAAGCGATCCTTTCTATCCCAATAGGAGGACCGGAAGTTAAGGATGCCCTTATATGGGCGGGAGCGAGGAATGGAGATTACTCGGCCAAGTCGGGGTATCGTTTCATCGAAGCAAATCCCAGATCGTGTCAGGAACCTTCCTCTAGCAATTCCTTGGGAGACAACAAAGCTTTATGGAAATCTATCTGAAACTTGAAGGTTCCATAAAAAATTCAGTCATTTCTGTGGAAGATATGTCACAATATTGTGCCAACCAAAAGTACTCTTTCGGCTCGGTTTCACGGGAGGTTCAAGGACTCAGAACTTTGCCCAAGGTGTGGAGAACAAAAGGAATCCATAGAACATATCCTCTTCTTCTGTTCGTTTGCTCAAGCGGTTTGGAAAGCTTCTGCATTTAATTATTCTCCTTCCACGCTAGGTTTTCCAGGTTTTCCTAAATGGTGGGCTAAGGTTTATGATTTTCGCAAATCCAGGAACTTTGAGGAAGGTAGCGCTCTTATAGCTTTTCTTCTCTGGGCTATCTAGAAGTCTAGGAATGCCTGGGTCTTTGAAGGAATGAGAGATCTTCCATGGGATGTGTGGTTGCGCGCTGAGAGGGACTTAACGGAATTCTCTCAGGCTTCTCAGGACAATCCAACGGTAAAGCTTCAATCGCCTAAGTATATAAGATCCTGGTCTCCACCTCCTCCTGATGTGATCAAGATCAATTGCGATGCAGTGTTTGATTCCCAATCTGGGAAGGCTTCAGTAGCGGCTATCGCTCGCGATAGCTCGAGATTCTTTCTTCAAGGCTTAATCGCCCCTGCAAATGCTCCTTCGGTAGCAGTGGCAAAAGCTCTCGCCATTAGGCTCGGCATTTCTTTGGCTCTTAGGAATGGTTTTACGAATTTTATAATTGAGGGGGACTGCCAAGCTGTCATTAGTAGGCTATGTTCAGGAACTCTTTCGGATTGGGAATCTTCAGCAGTGGAAGAGGACATTAGAGCCCAGTCTAAATCATTTGTTTCATGTATCTTTTCTTTTTTGCCCCGTACCTGTAATCAGGCTGCGGACTGCCTAGCAAAACTTGCTAGAAACATTCTGTGTCCAACTTATTGGGGACCATCGTTACCCTCTTCATTGAGGGCGGTTTTGTGATTTAGCTTTAATGAAAATCATCCTTTTGAACAAAAAAAATATATGTATATATTTATATGTTATATTATAAGTTTTAATATATATATATATATATATAATATGTTATATTATTTATAATGTACGAATACATATAATATATATGTATATATTTATATGTTATATTATAAGTTTTAATATATATATATATATATATATATATATAATATGTTATATTAATTATTATGTACGAATACATATAATATATATGTATATATTTATATGTTATATCATAAGTCCATATTAGAGTGTTTAGGGTTTAGGGTGTTGCATTATGGTTTATGAGTTATCATTATTGTTTAGGGTTTAGGGTTTAAGGTTTGAGAGTTAGGGTTTAGGGTGTTGCATTAGGGTTTACTAGTTATCATTATTGTTTATGGTTTAGAGCTTAAGGGTTTATGGTTTAAGGTTTAAGGTTTGAGAGTTAGGGTTTATATCTGAGGGTTTAGGGTGTTGCATTAGGGTTTACTAGTTATCATTATTGTTTATGGTTTAGAGCTTAAGGGTTTATAGTTTAGGGTGTAGGGTTTATGATTTAAGATTTATGGTTTATATTCAAGGGTTTATGGTTCATATTAGAGTGTTTAGGGTTTAGGGTGTTGCATTAGGGTTTATGAGTTACCATCATTATTTATGGTTTAGGGTGTTGTATTAGGGTTTATGAGTTATCATTATTGTTATGGTTTAGGATTTAAGGTTTAGGGTTTAGTGTTTGAGAGTTAGTGTTTATATTCGATGGTTTAGGGTTTAGTATGTTGCGTTAGGATCATGAGCTATCATTATTGTTTATGGTTTAGAGTTGAATGGTTTAATGTTTATGGTTTAAGGTTCTAGGGTTTAGGGTTTAGGGTGTTGCTGCTATTGCATTAGGGTTTATGAGTTACCATGATTGTTTATGGTTTAGGGTGTTGCATTAAGGTTTATGAGTTATCATCATTGTTATGATTTAGGATTTAGGGTTTATGGTTTAGTGTTTGAGAGTTAGCGTTTATATTCGATGGTTTAGGGTTTAGGGTGTCGCATTAGGATTACGAGCTATCATTATTGTTTATGGTTTAGAGTTGAAGGGTTTAATGTTTAGGGTTTAAGGTTCTAGTGTTTATGGTTTAGGGTGTTGCATTAGGGTTTATGAGTTATCATTATTGCTTATGGATTAGAGTCTATGGTTTAGGGCTTTAGGGTTTAGGGTATATGGTTTATATTTAAGTGTTTAGTGTTATTATTATTGTTCATGGTTAGGGTTCATGGTTCATGGTTTAAGGTTTAGGGTTTATAAGTTATGAGTTATCATTATTGTTCATGGTTTATAGTTTATGGTTTATGGTTTAGGGTTTATGGTTTTGTGGGTTGTGGTTTAGGGTCTATATTCGACGGTTTAGGGTTTAGAGTGCTGTTTTCAGATTACGAGTTATCATTATTGTTTATGGTTTAGAGTTTAAGGGTTTAAGGTTTAAGGGTTAGGGTTAGGGTTAGGGTTTGGGGTTTATGATTTAGTGTTTAGGATTCTGCATTAGGCTTTATAAGTTTTCATTATTGGTCATGGTTTATAGTTTAGGGTTTGGGGTTTAGTATTTAGGGTCCATATTTGACTATTTAGGGTTTAGGGTTCTACATTAGGCTTTATGAGTTATCTTTATTGTTCATGGTTTATAGTTTAAGGTTTAATGGTTATGGTTTAGGGTTTAGAGTTTTAGAGTTATGGTTTACATTTGAGGGTTTATGATTTATATTCAAGTGTTTAGGGTTTAGGGTTTGAGAGTTAGGGTTTATATTCGAGGGTTTAGCGTGTCGTATTAGGGTTTACTAGTTATCATTATTGTTTAGGGTTTATAGTTCAAGGGTTTAGGGTTTAAGGCTTATGATTTAATAGTTAGGGTTTATATTCGAGGGTTTAGGGTTTATGATTTTAGAGTTAGGGTTATATTTGATGATTTAGGATTTAGGGCTCGAGAGTTATCATCATTGTTTATGGTTTAGGTTTTACGGGTTTAGGGTTTAATGTTTAGGGTTTAATGGTTAGGGATTGATACAAAAATTCAAAAGTCAAAACCATGAACCTTAAATAAAAAGGCTTCCTAACCCTAAATCAATAACCCTAAACCTTAAACCTTTAACATAAAACCTTAAACCCTAAATATTATAACCTTAAACCCCCAAAATTCAAACACTAATTGAAACAATACCACTTAACTTGAAACCTAACCCCTAAATTATAACCCTAACCCCTAAATTAAAACCCCAAACCTTAAATTAAAACCCAAACATAAACCTTAAAACTGAAATAAGGACCAAATCGAATATAAAATAAACTTTTAAGCTGAATTTCACAAAAATTAAGACCAAATTGAAACAATTGAAAGTATGCGTGCTTGCGGAGCAAGACTCGTATAACCCGTTAAAAAACACGCGGATCTTTTTGACCCGGCTTACCCATATAAATAAACCCTCACCCCAGCCACTTTACACCATTTTTACCCTAGCGTTACTCTGCCGAAATTTCTCATCATTTTCTCTCTCTCTCTCTCTCTCTCAAAAACACAATTTCTCCCAGATTTCCTATCTATTCTCGATCAAAACCTTACTTTTTCACCAAGTTCTTCATTGTTCTTCCCCAAAATCCTTCCAGATCCTATACAAACATCCTACTTCAGTCTAAACCTGTTTTCCCTCGATCAAAACCAAACTTTTTCACCAAGTTCTTCATTGTTCTTCCCGAAAATCATTCCAGATCCTATACAAACATCCTACTTCAGTCTAAACTTGTTTCCTCTCGATCAAAACCAAACTTTTTCTCAAGAACATCATCATGTTCTTCCACTTTCCCCTTTTCAATCCTTCAAAACCCTAATCCTCAAATCAAATATGTTTTACCCTAAACCCCAAATCAATTGATACCCCAACCCATATACCATAAACCCTAATCCATAATCCATAAACACTAATCCATCAACCATAAACCCTAATCCCCAAAATTGATTCGTATTCAAAAATCCTTTCATATTCTTCAGAAAACCCTAATATCCCTTCTCCTTCTTCTGACTTCTGAGAACCCTAACATCCCTTCTCCTTCTTATGACTTCTGAGAACTCTAAAAGCCCTAATCTTCTCAAATTTGGTAAGTTATTTTCTCATATATGTTATTATTTTATTTTATTTTTAATTTTTTATACTGTGATTTATGCTAACTTTGTTTCCGTTTAATATGCATGTTTTTATTTTTGGGAGCCGATCTTCTCTGCCTTTCCAGTTGTTGGTATATTTCTAAAAACCCTAACTTCTGGTTGTTGGTATATTTCTGTTTGCCTTATCTTTTTGTTGTGTGTCTACTTTGTTTGCTTTTTCATTTGGTTTCTTTTTATGTGTTGTTGGTTTAGTATGCATGCTAGGGTTTCCTTGGTATATTTCTGTTTGCCTTATCTTTTGGTTGCATGTCTACTTTGTTTGCTTTTTCATTTGGTTTCTGTTTATGTGTTGTTGGTTTAGTATGCATGCTAGAGTTTCCTTGGTTTAATCCGAATATTTAGGCTGGACTACCAGACCTGCGGGGCTACTGGTGCCAAAGGGGGTTTTTAAAGGACCCTGTGGTTTGGTGTAAATAACGCCATGTACAAGGATGAAACTGAAACCACTTTGTTTGTCTGGTTTAATGTTTCTGCTTTGTTCTTGATATATTTATGTTTATATGTTTGTCTTAATGTTTCTGGATTCTTTGGCATGCATTCTATAACTGTATTTTTTGTTGTTTGATTCGTTTATGGGATTTCACAGTTTTTTATTTTCTTCATTTAGCACAGCTATGCCTATGGATGATATTTCTTATGAGTTGGAGTTTCCCGTTCAAAGAGGTATACTCTTTTGGCTTTTTTATTTTCAGAAGTTTAGGGTTATTATTTGATCAATCACTAATTCATTTTGTTTATTGTTTGAAGCGGATGAAAATGACCAAGCCTCTACAGTTGTTCCTTCCTCCAGAAGGAGGGCTTCAACAGCTTCATCAACAGAGTTTGGGAGAAAAACTTCTCCTGTTTGGGATCATTATTGGTTCGTTAAGGAGCATGATGGTCTCTTTGCTGAATGTAAGTATTGCAAAACAAAAAAGGTATAAAGCTAATTCTTATATTGGTACCTCTAACCCTAAAAGACATACAAAAAAATGCCAAGCCTACAAAGACTTCCTTGTATCTAATCCCAGTAGTTGTTTAGGAAGTTCTTTTGATCAGAAAACTTACTGTGATTTGTTTGCTGAAGCTATTTTGTGTCATGGATATGCATTAAGCATGGTTGAGCATGATAAACTTAGGATTTTGCATCGTTATCTTAATTTTAATGTCAAGGATATCTCTAGGTATACTGTTACTAAGCATTGCATGTTAAAGCATGAGAAACATAAGAAATTGTTACTTGATTCAATGCATTCTGTTTCAAGTCGTATCTGTTTTACATGTGATGGTTGGTCTGCTTACACTTCACGTTCATATTTTGCTCTGACTGCACATTATGTTGATAATAATCGGAAACTTCAGTCAAAAATTCTAAACTTTCGTCGTTTCCCCCCACCCCGTGATGGTGAGTCTATTTATAAATTTGTTAAAAATTGATATGTGAGTGGGGTCTTGAGAGGAGAGTTTTTACTATAACCCTTGATAATGCTTCTGCAAATGAAAGAATGGTTAAACGTCTCAAAGACGATTTGCATGCCATATCTCCCCTTCCTTGCAATGGTAAGTACTTTCACATTAGATGTGCTGCCCATATTCTGAACTTGATAGTTCAAAAAGGGTTGAAGGTAATTGATTCTTCTGTTGTTAAGTTGCGTGAAATTGTTAAATTTATTGACTCTTCTGATTCTATACTATGTAGTTTTGATTATGATGTTAGAGATTGTGGTTCTGATTTTTCTGGAAGTTAGTATTGGATGTTCCTACTAGGTGGAACTCCACTTATTTGATGCTACGTAGGGCTATTGATGCTAAGTTAGCTATCAATTTGTTTGTCAATAGAGAGAATGGCCTGGATATTATATTAGAGGATGAGTGGGAAACTGCTCAATTGATCTGTGATTTTCTTGAGCCTTTCTATGAGATTACTACTCTGTTCTCAGGATCCAAGTACCCTACTTCTAATTTATATTTGGCTAATGTTGTAGCTATTGAGAAGCTTTTGTGTGATGCTCACAATGATCCTTGTGATGGAATTTCTGCAATTGCAGGACCTATGCTTGAGTTGTATGAGAAATACTGGTCTGAACACTCTACTATTCTGTCTTTTGCTGTTTTGCTTGATCCTCGTTATAAGTTGCAACTTCCGAAGGAGTTGTATGGTGTCTTCTATGTTGAGGATGAGGTTGAAAGGAGGGTTAGTCTTGTTTACAATAAGTTTGCTAATTTGTATATCTATTATTCTAGAACTGTTCTTTGTTCTTCTTCTTCTTCTTCTAATTCTTCTGTCCAATGCAATTCATCTCAAAGTACAAGTGTGTCCAGTTCGAATCGGCCTCAGACCTTCAAAAAGTCAAATATGTTTCAGGTCAGTGTTATTTTGGCTACTATTTTCACTTTTATTTTTTTAACTTACAATTTTCTAATTCATTTTCTCTTTTATTGTAGCACTTTGATGCAAATTTGGCTGCTTCTAGGAGTGGTAAATCTTATGTTGACTCTTACATATCTTTGCCCCTTCTCCCTTGTTCTGATGATTCTGAGTTTGATATCTTAGATTATTGGAAGGCACAGTTTGTGTCTTTTCCTACTCTTTCACTCATGGCTAGAGATGTTTTAGCCATTCCAATAACTTCTGTTGCTTCCGAATCCTCTTTTAGCACGGGGGGTCAGATTTTGAACAAGTTGAGGGCTAAACTTTTGCCCAAAAATGTTGAGATTTTTGTTACAACCCGTAATTGGTTGTATGGTTTTGAACCTGAGGATAAAGATGATGAATATCTCTCTGTTGTGAATGAATCTTCTCTGTCTGATGTTGCTGTTGAAGATCTCATTCCTGAATAAGGTATTCTTCTCTCTCTATCTGTGTTATTATTTTTTTTGTTTTGTTTCCGTTTCTTAATCTAATATTGTTATCTGTTTTTTAATTTAGTTTTGTTGCTGTTAATTACTTGATGTTGCTGGACTTGGTCTTGTTTTTTATTGCTGGTTGTTGTGTTGGTTGCTAGTTGCTGATTTAAATGTTAGTATTAATTCCTTATCTTTTAGATTCATTATTTACTTATGTTGTATTTTACCTTTTCTTATAAATTGTTTTTGTTTATCACTTAGTGTTGTTTATTGCTGGTTGCTGTTCATTGCTGGTTGCTGGATGCTAGTTGCTGCCTTCTGGTTGCTGGGTACTAAGTAGTTTTATTTTTTAGGTAGTTGCCCTTGTTTTAATTTTGTTGGTTTCTTAGCTTGCATAGTTAAGTTACCCATAATTAAAACTTGTTGGTAGCTTTCTTTTGTAGCTCGATGAAGATATTTCTGGTAGCAAAGTCTTTAGACTTTGCTATAAGATCTGAGAGCAAAAATACTTTTCATTTTGTAAGTTTGTATTCTGTTTATAAGTTTGTTATCCTAAAGTTTGTAATCCTTAACTTATCTTGTAAGTTTATCTTTGTAATTAACTTATCTTATATTCAATTATAAGTTAACATTTTTTTATATTCTGTGCGATGTGTTCAATAATCTTGTTTTTTTAACCGAATCACAAATAATGAAGTTAACAAAATATATAAGTTAACAAATTGAATTAAAAAATCTAAGTTAACAAAATAAAGAAGTTATCCAGATTAATCTAAGTCAGTTATCCAGATTAAGTTAACAAAATGAAGAAGTTAACCAGATTAAGTAACAAACTATATCCAGATTAATCAATTGAACGGCAATTGTTTCACATGTTATATAAGCATAAGAACGTTAACTTTATGTTAAACATAGTACTAATGTATATTATATATTTATGTTAATTTTATTATACTTATTAAAGCATAATAAGTTTATAATGAACATAATAAACATAATATATATTATATAATAAAGCATAATAAATTTAATATATTATATTAACTATATAATACTAATATATTATATACTTAGTAAAAATTAAGACAAATTTTTTAAGTATATAATATTATTTAATATAATGAAGTTAATAAAATTTTAAGTATAAAATTTTATTATACATAATATATATTATTATACTTAAACAAATTTTTAAGTATATAATTTTATTATACATAATGTACTTATAAATTAAGACAAATTTCTAAGTATAATATAAGATAAAATTTTTCTAAGTATAATTAAATTAACATAATCTATTAAAAAATTATTAAGTTTATAACGAAAAATTTACACTTTAAATTATTTAACATTTTTAGCCAGGTCTACATTAGTTCAGGTCAACAACAGTTCGGGTTCAAAACAGGTCGGGTTCAAAACAGACCGGATAAAATCGGATCTCGGGTCGATTCAGTCGGATAATATCAGGTAATTTGTCAGGTCGGTCTCGGGTTCGGGTTCATTTCAGTCGGATGCAGGTCGGGTTTCAGGTCAAAATTAACAGGTCAGATTCGGGTTCGGGTCGTTTTCAGTCGGACGCAGATCGGGTTCGGTTGCTACAGTAACATGTTCAACTCGGGTTCGGGTCAACAACAGTCAGTTACAGTTCGGGTTCGGATCATCGAATTCTCGGGTCAAATCAGGTTCTGACTCGAGCAGGTTTCAGGCAGGTTTTCAGGTCTTGACTTGTTTTTACAACCCTAGTAATGGGAACAACTTGTTTCTGTCCTTTTGAATCAAATAATACTTTCGAGAATTTGGTTATTGGAGGTATTTTTGATATTGTTCATATGAGATTTTTTGAAGCAAATAATCCAAGATCATAGGTCTAGTTTAGATATCTCTAATTTGTCGATGTTTTTGAGCATCACACTAATTGTTGATGCATTTAGCATTGGAGTTGGCGGATGTACATGGAATAACATCATTTGTGACTCAGCACATGCATCTCCAGCTTTTTATGATCAATGATGCATTTGAAATTGAATCTGGAACAATTTCGATGGAAGAAGAAAAATGGGTAAATTTCAATTTTACCCCGGAATCAATATGGTTTTTTAAATTGACAAAATTTGGGCTAAATTGTGTGTGCGCGCGTGTGGCGTGCGCGTGTGTGTGCGTGTGCTACCAAAATAAAACAAAAAATATAACTTTATATACCATTTTGCCGAAATAATAGTTGAGGTACAAAAACAGTAACATAAGCATAGATAGAGTACTACATATTTAGTTTTCTTTAATTTTTCTGTCATCACTAATTAATTATTTTAAACATGGGATAATTAGAAACAATCAAACTAGCATCTTTCATTGGATCTCATAATTGAGTATGAATAACATCATCATTAGTTGAATAATTAATTCTTAAGTTGTTTTTTTAAAGAAAAATAAATATAAATTGCAATGTCTGAGTTCAAAATTATGACTAAGAAAAGAAATTGAATAAATCAAACCATTTACAAGTGTAAAATTCGTAGTTATTCAAATCGACGTAAATTAAATCGAATTAAATGAAAATTTATTTTATATTTAAGTTTTATTTTTTTATAGTGGAACTTCATAAGAATAAAGATGCTCGCTTTCTTCATGCTAAATACAAATGTCAGAATGGGATTCCTAGTTCCTTTTGCAATTAGAATGTATCACGATTATGGAAGGGCCTTAGTATTATATGGGACGATGTTCGAAGCAATCTTGTATGGGTTTGGGGAATGGCCTCAACGTGCGGTTCTGGTTTGATGAATGGGTGGATAAGGTTGAACCACTTTGTAATTTTCTCTGCCCGAGTCCTGTGCCTTCGTTATCGCATGTCTCGGTTACGGTAATGGCTGATCCTACCGTGGGTGAATGCGTTCGGAGCTGTTTGATGGACAACTGCCGCCTCATGTGCTTTTGCGCATTGCTGCCATAAAGAGCTCGTTGTCACAACTTAGGGACGATCAAGTTGGCTAGAAAGGGAATGATAACCGTCGATTTACAGTGAAATCTGCTTACAAGATCCGAGCTGCCTTGTCAGATGGTACACCGGATAGAGCTTGGAAAATTATACACCGTTTTAGGGGAATTCAAAAGATCGAAAATTTCATGTGGCTTGCTTGTTGTGGGAGATTAATGACAAATGTCGAACATGTTCAAAGGCATTGTTGTATGGATAGCAGCTGTACTTTCTGTCATGACGCTTATGAGGACATACATCACGTGTTACAAACATGCCCTCTGACTCTTTTGGTCAGGAAATGTGTAATCCGTTAGGACAAATTTCCCGAGTTTATCTCAATGAACTTAAAGGAGTGGATTGTTTCAAATCGGTCCAATCCGAGTTATTTCGCTATAGACCCTGCAGATTGAGACTTGCTTTTTGGTGCCATAATTTGAAACCTTTGGTTGCAACACAACGCTACGGTGTTTAACAATCCATTAGAGGATCAAGGTGGGGTGATTGAGCATAGTAGACAGTTTGTTTCACACACTCTTGTAGCAGTCTTGGTGGCCGTTGATTTACGTAGGCAAGATCAACCATGTTTGGCAGACTCGGTGCATTGGATGTCGGCGGATGAGGGATGAATTAAAATTAACATAGATGGGGCTCGTAATCGTGTGGATGGTTCTGCTGCTTGTGGAGGGGTAGGATGTGACCATTGGGGTACATGAATTTTTGGATTCAGTAAATTCCTTAGTATATCAATATGCTCTGTGATTGATTCTGAGCTGTGGGGAGTGTATCTGGGCCTTTACCATGCTTAGAGTCTCGCCTTACGTCAAATAATTATTGAGGTTTATAGTCTGGATGTGTTAAGGTTGCTTTCAGACACTAATGGCGATGGTGATGGTGGGTGTGCTATGTCCCCCTTGTCAAAAAAATATCAACATGTTTCGAGCGGGGGAATAAAGTTACATTTTGGGTCACCTGTAAAACCTATGTTTTATTTTAATATAAAAAATTATTCAAGGACCAATTTACAAAAGTAAATAAATTTTTAAGTACTCAAAAGTCTCACACATGATAAGAAAAAATTGTTTCAAAGTCAAAACTTAAACCCCAAAGAATTTTCTAAGTGTTTCAAAGCCAAACTTAACCAAATCGCCCAGGCGTATTGATATGCCTATAGCGTTTCGGTAAGACTTTTTGCTACCGGAATTTCAAGTGGACATACTGTTTCGATAACGGATTAGCCCGTTTCGACACGGTGTTCCAATATGGCTTTGTCCTTTTCGATATGACCTTCAACCTGGGTTGTTTTATACTTATGAGTTTTAGTACAGGTCTTAGGCGTACCGATCCTTAGTTTCGGCCTGACACGTCAGCATACTGATACAGGGTCATAAGATTTTTAAAATTTTTGCATTAAATTTTTTCGACCATTGAATGTTAGTTAAAGCTTCAAAAGTCATTTATACTGTACCGATACGGGTTATGCCTGTTTCGATACGCCTTTGTAAAAATAAATTATCCGTTTCGATATGCCCCTTAGGCGTACCGATGCAATTTTCCAAGTAATTTTTTCCTCAGATTCCAGTGAGAAAATCTGTACCGATACAACTTAGTCGTTTTGATACTCCCCTTATTTTACACTAAGACTGTTTCAATATGCCCTTCTCGCGTATCGATATGCCCCTGTATTCACTCTATAACGACTCTTTTTATTTTGATACATGTATCGAAACATGTCCTTGTGGGAGATTTACAGCCCAACGACTATATTCAATATCCTAACAACCCAAATAGTTAGAAATCAATGAGAAGGTATTTAAGCAAGCCTCCAAAGCTACAACAACAACTATTGATCAAAAGAAAAGCATTCAAGCAAAAAACCAACATCTTTAAGCCTTTTAGAGTCAAACCCTTGTACTCAACTTGTGTAATTTCATTGTAATCCTTTATTTCAAGTTTGGGGAGAGTGCACTTGTAATTGGGCAAAATATCAGCCTTTTTGAGAGGTCAATTTTTGTTTGTCAAACACTTATTGTAAAAGAGTGAGTTTGATTAAGCTTTGGGTAGAAAGCTTAATCAGTTTGTAACGGTTTCCTGCTAAGCCTAGAAAACGGGACAAATTCCTTAGTGAATTGTTTGGAATCCTTAGTGGGGAGCTAAGGTAGTGGATGTAGAGCTTGTTAGAAGCTTGAACCACTCTAAATCTCTTGTCCATCAATTTTTATCTTTACACTATGCTTTCCCCCAAATTTTTAATCACCAATTCACCCCTCTTGGTCATATTGTTCGATTGATTATCTCAACAAATGGTATCAGAGATACACTCATAGGAAGGATTAACACCCTCTTGATTCGATTCTAGGAGAGATACATCAATCTACATTCAAGCCATGGAATCTACCTCCGCCCAAAACTTGTACGAGTCTCAATCGATCACTAAACCACCTTTCATCAATGGAGACAACTATCCATATTGGAATAATCAGATGAGGCTATTCATCAAATCAAATGATTATGTCATTTGGGATGTAATCGAAGATGGACCATCCATTCCTATGAAGCAAGAAGGAGATAGACTAATTCCCAAGTCAAAGAAAGAAATGACAGATGAAGAAAGAAGGAAGCTACAAGTAAATGATAAGGCTTTGCACATGCTCTTTTGTGCACTTGGACTGGATATGTACTCGAAGATGTCTTTGTGTACAAGTGCAAAGGAGGTGTGAGACACGCTCGAGACTACTTATGAGGGCACCAATTTAAAGTAGACCAAGATTGAACTCCTCAACTTGAGCTACGAGAATTTCAAGATGGAGCCCGATGAGAACATCACAAATATGTTCGATCGTTTCTTCGTCATCGTCAACGGTCTTAAAGGATTCGGAGAATTCATCTCCAATGACAAGCTTGTCCGAAAACTCTTTTATTCTCTTCCTGAGTCATGGGATATGAAAAGAACCGCCATCATCGAGGTAAAGGATTTGAAGACTTAAAGCTCGATGCTCTCATGGGTTCTCTTCTTACTCATGAGATCATGAAGCAAGGAAGAGAAGAAGATAAGATAAGAGAAGAAGGTTGAGAAGAAGAAACTCAAAATTGCTCTCAAAGCTTCTTTTGAAGAGAGTGATTCGAGTGATGAGGAAGACGATGAGATGACTATGCTAGCAAAAGATTCACTCGATTCATGAAGTCCAATAGAGGAAGAAAGTTTAACCGAAAAGGAGACTTCAAGAACAAGAACAATGAGGAGGAGAATGATCAACTCATATGATATAAGTGCAAGAAGCTGGGGCATATAAGAACCGAATTTCCCCAACTCAAAAGGAAGAGCTTCGGGAAGAAAAAGAAGATCAAGGAAAACATTGCTAATTGGAGTGATGAGGAATCATCCGATGAAGAGGAGCAAGAAGTTGCCAACCTTTTCATCATGGATCTTGAAGAAGATCTTAAGGTAACTTCTAACTCATCTACATTTGAGTTCACTTTTGATGAGCTTTAGAAAGCTTACGATGAGTTACAAGAGGTTTATGATGAGTTGGTTGAGAAATACAAGGAATCGATTTTGAAAAACAAGAAAATGATTTCTGATTTGAAAAACCCAAACGATTTTTTATCCAAAACCAACTCTGAACTTGAAAAGAAGGTTTGTGAATTACAAGACAATCTAAAGTATTTTGAAAAAGAAATGTTGATTTAAACAACATTCTTTTTGAGTTTCATGATCATCACCATACGAAGGTGAATGATCTCAAATCTTCTTTGAACAAAGTTGGGAAATCTAATTTTGAGAATAGTGAATCTTCAAAACCAAACTATGTAAAAAGAAACTTTGGCAACCACAAACAAAGAGGCTTCCAAAGGCCCTCTAGAGGTAAAAGGATTAGAAGTGTATGGGTTCTGTAGGGTGTGTAGGTGTTCCCTTTTTGTGGGAGCGCAAGTGCACACTCCTGTCAAGTTATAGTATAAAATATGTCGAATCACACGAGGATTGGACAACTTGTCTCGTTCCTTAGTTCCTGCACAATGGTAAAGTAAAAACATAAGTGAATAATTGGTTGAGATCTAAGAGTAAATAAAAACACAAGTAAAGAGAAGAAAAGAATCAGGTTGATAGAGCAGGCAGGGTTATGCTGCCACTTAGTGTAAAAACTGTGTTGTAATAGGTATGAGTTATCCTTTGCTGCCACGATATGCTGCCTCGGCGGGTACCGCGGGCGGCAAACTACGACCTTGTCACGCGGCCGCAGCAGGTCACTGCCATTGCAGGGGTGTGTACTGTCTCGACAGATGGAATGGAAAGACGTCATGGCGGCAAGTCTGGCAGATACTCCAAGTTCGGCAGGATAGTCGACATTGATCCCTCTTATTTCTAGGTTAGGATGCTTGAGATTGATAACTTGAGGACTAGTGTGGAACCAAATCAATCAACTCGGTTAGTGATCCCTTTTAGCCGCTGAAACTTGTTGTCTAGTGTGGAACCAAGTTAGTCACGCCTCCCGTTGTGACCGTACTTAACCCTTTCGTGAGCCTTGCACTTTCGTGCTCGACAAATAGATTCTCTCAAACAACTGGTGTAGAAATATTGAAAGAATGAAGAATAATGGATTAAGTAAACTTGGAATATTTTATTGAAGAGATAACTCAAAACCTAAAACAACCGTTTCACTCTAGTTACAACATAACCCTAACCCAATGGGGAATTAGAACATGGCGGCAGAGAAGAACACAAGGAAAGTCTATAGAAAACCTAAGATGATTTAAACTAGAAGTACAATGGGTATTTATAGACTCAAAACTAGGTTAAGTCCTCCTTGAAGTAGAAGTCCTCTAAAGTAGCTTTTCTTCTTTAATGTAGCTTTAAATGCTGACTTCTTTGCTTGGAATATGGACTCTTCCTCGTTTTCCTTAGCCCGCAAGTAAGTTTGGGAATTTCACTTCGGCAACCCTAGCCGCTACTACGAAAGTCAGAAAATCATATGAACGCCGGCGATAGATTCAAGAGTTTTTGCTCTACAAATCGCGCTCCAATTCTTCCAACTTCCATAGTCAGCTGCCGAGGGCAGCAAGGTCAGCGGCAATTCTACTCGGCAGGTGTTCGGCAGCAACTTGTCTTCAGCTGGAACTGCTTCAGTACAACTCCTGAGTTTGCTCCTCAGCATTGTGTCTTCCACTCCTCGGCTTCCCCGTTCAGCTGTTAGTACCTACAAGCAAGAATACACTAGAACAGTACCTCTTGTTCACCAAATGAATGATAAGTTATAAAAGCAAGGTAGAACAATGAAATACTGTAAAATGCTATGCATGAACCTACTTATGCCTAAAAAGAGCTTAAAAACAGTAATAATAAGACTTGGAAAGTGCATGAAATATAGGACTTTTAGACACTTTACACACCCCCAAACTCAAACTATTGCTTGTCCTCAAGCAATGCAACCTAAAGTACTTGCTCTAATAATAGTCAGAAAGAAAAACATGTTTTTAACCTGATTTTCTGGCTCAAGGCCGTGGCACCTATATATATATATAACTTAATGAAGGGAAATAAGTAAGAAAACAACTCATAATTGAATTCCTAATGCATGTGTGATGTTTGCAAATCTGTATACAAGCTGAATGCGCAACATAAAGGATTAAACAAAGATACTACTGTAATTTAAAGGTTGCTGCCAAGGCAGCACAGTTTCAGCATATTATTATTTTTAATCAAGGCAGTGAGGGCTTCAGCTTATTACAACTACTCTTCCAGGTCTGACGTTTAGATAGGAGCAAACTACAGAACCCCGAACCCTTGGAGTAGAGTCATCCCGTGAAGGCTTTCATTCACTCATGCTAATTTGTCCGTCACTTTTAGGCTTTCAGATTCATGGACTTTGATAGCAGCAGAGTGTCCTCGCACATGATTCTTCCTAGAGCCTGTTGCGGGCACCTCTAGGGTAGCACTGCACTTTTCTTTGTTTTTGATTTTGCTGCCTTGGCAGTCCTGCATTCTTTTGTTTCTTTTTCCTGCCTCGGCGGCTACCTGCAATTATCGTTAGAATTTTGCAAAGAAAACAAGCAGGTAGTGTTTATCAAATATTCTAACACATTCAGCAAGTAACAGAGATGTTTAACATTTTCAGGCAAAAAGTAAAAACAAATTAAGTCATATTTCATGCCTTTTCCCAAGATTAAGTTTAATTTTTAGTTAGGTGCGCAAATAAAGTAATCGGCTATCCTATCATAGGCACAAGTCATAACAAACTTTTATTTTCCGATTATTACTAAGGCAAGTACAATGCAATCTAAATGCAACTAGTAATGCCTAAAAATGATGCGAGAGCTATCCCCCCCAAACTTGAGATGGGCTTTGCCCTCAATGCACAAAACAAAAGGAAAATACACATGTTAAAGATAATAAAAGGAAAATAGAAAATAAAAAAAAATAAGTTAAAAGTTTGTTGAGGGTGGAGAGGAGGCTAGATTCTAGTTGGCTGAGGAGGAAGAGGATGTTTGGAGGACGAAGCGGCGGCTGCCAGATGCCTTGGTGGCGGTTCTAGCAGGTGAGGTCTTTGCTTTCCGCGACAGCTGTATTCTCTTTGGCGTATTGTAGAACTAATGTTTTGATATAATAATTGAAAAATGTTTTGGATTGATTTAAAAAGTATTTAAAACAATTTCCAAAGTCCAAATAACTTGAAACTATGTTTAGGGATGTTTTTAAAAGGTTTTACATGTTGTTCAAAGCCAAACTTCACAAAATTGTCCAGGCGTTTCGAAACACCTTAGGGCGTTTTGATACGGTGCATTCCAGTAGCAAAAGTGTTTCGATACAAGTATCGAAACAAGCTTACTCTGGATAAAGATTTTTGCCCAGCGTTTCGAAACGGGCTATGCCGTTTCGATACGCCCACGTGGCACTGACCACAACGGTCATAAACCCCAACGGCTATTTCCCAACTAACATTTAAATGCAGGTCATTTCGATACGGGACTAGGCATTTCGAAACGGGTGTTTCGAAATGGACAAAAGCGTTTCGATACGTGTCCACGTCAGACTGCAACGACTCTTTCTACTTAAAGGGTGTTTTGAAATGGGTTCGAGCGTTTCGAAACGGGGAGCTGCAGAACTGCATTTATGGTGGGAATTAAAGTTCTCAACGGCTCCAATTCAATCCCAACGGCTAGTAATGTCTACAAACTCATCAAGGAATATAAAAGGGACCTCCAAGCATCAAGTAAAGGCTAATGCTCATATTGTCAATCAACAAATGATCAATAATTGTCTTAGAGCTTAAATTGTCATTTATTGTATAGACAAACACTAGTGAGCCAAAATTGTCAAATTTGCTCAAGTGTTTTAGGTTTTGGGTGAGTGCTAAATTGTGCAAACAAATACCTATTAGAGGGATTTAAGTTTGCTTATTGTTTCTCTTTGTAAAAGAGGGTTTCGATCAAGGCTTTGGGTAGAAAGCTTGATTGGTGTAAAGGGTTTCCTCCTAAGCCTAGAAAAGGGTACAAATCAATAGTGGATTGATTAGAAATCCTTAGTGGAGAGCTAAGGTAGTGGATGTAGACCTTGGTTAGAAGGTTGAACCACTATAAATCTTTGTGTCAAATATCTTTTTAGCTTCCACAACCCTTCCACCCAAAAATCCACCTCTCCACCACTTGGTGAGCCATATCGGTTGAACGAATCGAGCCCCACACAACTCAACAATTGGTATCAGAGCTTGGCTCAATCGAAGAGGATTCACATCCTATTGAGAAGATCCGGCAAGCTCGATCATCATTTCATCAACCGACTCAAATGGCGCAATCCATAGACAAACCGCCTTTCTTCAACGAAACCCACTATGCCCATTGGAAGACAAAGATGAAGTTCTTCATAAAATCTAGAGATTACAAGCTATGGGACATAGTTGAATATGGTCCGTTTGTGCCTCAACAAAGCAAAGCGGAGTGGAGTGCCGACGATCGCAAGAAGATGGAGCTAAATTGCAAAGCCTTGCACATTCTCTTTTGTGCATTTGGCCCATCCATCTATGAGAAGATGTCTTCTTGTGAGAGTGCCAAGGAGGTATGGGACAAGCTTGAAGTCATATACGAGGGGACCGATGAAGCCAAGGAGACCAAAATTGGGATCCTAACCTTAGAGTATGAGAACTTCAAAATGGATCCGGAAGATAACATCGAGAAGATGTTTGATAGGTTCTCCACTATCACCAATGGTCTCAAAGGCTATGGAGAAGCCATCCCGGAGGAAAAGCTTGTTCGAAAGCTCATCTACTCACTTCCCGAGTCTTGGGACTCAAAGAGGACCGCCATCATCGAAGCCAAAAATTGAAGACCTTGAAGCTTGATGAACTCATGGGGTCACTCCTTACTCATCAAATCATGAAGAAGAATAAAGAAGATGAGAAGAAGAGGGCTGAAATTAGAGCTATGGGAGAGAAGAAAATCAAAGGGCTAGGCATCAATGCAAGTGTCATGGCTCTCAAGTCCTCCACTTGCCATCATGTCTATTCAAGTGAAGAGGACGATGAAGATGAAGAGATAGTTCATCTCTTCAAGAAGTGTGCCCCGTTCATGAAGAAAGCTTTGAGAGAGCTTGAATGAGATTCCAAGAAGAAGAAGAGGGCAAGCACTTTAAGCCATAAGAAGAAGGCATATATGGCTACTTGGAGTGATGAGGACTCCACCGACGATGAACAAGCCAACCTTTGCCTTATGGCTATCGAAGAAGATTCAAGGGTAACTTCTAATTCATCTACTTCATGTTCTTATTCTTTTGATGAATTACAAGACGCCTATGATGATTTGGTTTTAGACTTTAAAAATCACATTTTGAAAAACAATAAAGTGATTTCAAAGTTGAAAATTCAAAATGATTTGACTTCTAAAACCAAACTTGAACTTGAAGCAAAACTCAAGAAGTTTGAACTAAAATGTTTTGATTTACAAAAATTACTTCAAAAAGTTCAAGAAGAAAAGGATTTGATTTCCAAAGAGCTAGAAAAGAAAAACAATTTTGGAAAATCAAATTTTTATGTAAGGCAATCTAGTGCCCCTAGATTTGTTAAAGGAAAATGTTTTAGAAGTGTCTGGGTCCCAAAAGGACTAACCACTTCAATTAAAAAAGATGACATTGAAAAATGGATTCCTAAGGGGACTAAAATTTGTGCTACTGACGTTTATGGATCCAAAGCAATTTGGATACCAAAAATCACTTGATTGTTTTTTGCTAGGTGTGATGGAGATGTTCAACAAGTCAAACACTGAGGAGGAGCTCCATGCACACAAGGAAGAACACTTGAAGAAGGAAGGCTTCACATCCTCCCTTTGGGTTCAAGTGTTGGTAAAAATCTAGTTGTTTTTGATTTTATTTGATTTATTTTTATTTATGTCAAATAGATGATCATTTATGTTGGACTAACATTTTTGATGATGCCTTGAGTAAGGGGGAGCCATTTTAAAATCAAATTCTTATTTTTGTCAATTTTTACCTCTATTGTTATTTTGAACTTAATGTTTTAAATTCTTTTTGATATAACAAAAAGGGGGAGAAATAGTTTGAAAAATTGAATTTTCAAATGAATAAGGGGGAGCTTTGTTTGATTTCTTATCTTCAATCTCTTATTCACATTTTTAAAGTTAAAGGGGGAGAATCCCAAACAATTTTTCAAGAGAGTTTTATTATATAAAAAAGGGGGAGATTGTAGAACTAATGTTTTGATATAATAATTGAAAAATGTTTTGGACTGATTTAATAAGTATTTAAAACAATTTCCAAAGTCCAAATAACTTGAAACTATGTTTAGGGATGTTTTTAAAAGGTTTTACATGTTGTTCAAAGCCAAACTTCACAAAACTGTCTAGGCGTTTCGAAACACCTTAGGGCGTTTCGATACGGTGCATTCCAGTAGCAAAAGTGTTTCGATACAAGTATCGAAACAGGCTTACCCTGGATAAGGATTTTATCCCAGCATTTCGAAACGGGCTATGCCGTTTCGATACGCCCACGTGGCACTGACCACAACGGTCATAAACCCCAATGGCTATTTCCCAACTAACATTTAAATGCAGGTCGTTTCGATACGGGACTAGGCGTTTCGAAACGGGTGTTTCGAAACGGACAAAAGCATTACGGGTCTACGTCAGACTGCAACGAATCTTTCTACTTAAAGGGTGTTTCGAAACGGGTTCGAGCATTTCGAAACGGGGAGCTGCAGAACTGCATTTATGGTGGGAATTAAAGTCCTCAACGGCTCCAATTCAATCCCAACGGCTAGTAACGACTACAAACTCATCAAGGAGTATAAAAGGGACCTCCAAGCATCAAATAAAGGCTAATGCTCATATTGTCAATCAACAAATGATCAAGAATTGTCTTAGAGCTTAAATTGTCATTTATTGTATAGACAAACACTAGTGAGCCAAAATTGTCAAATTTGCTCAAGTGTTTTAGGTTTTGGGTGAGTGCTAAATTGTGCAAAAAAACCTATTATAGGGATTTAAGTTTGCTTATTGTTTCTCTTTGTAAAAGAGGGTTTCGATCAAGGCTTTGGGTAGAAAGCTTGATTGGTGTAAAGGGTTTCCTCCTAAGCCTAGAAAAGGGGACGAATCAATAGTGGATTGATTGGAAATCCTTAGTGGGGAGCTATGGTAGTGGATGTAGACATTGGTTAGAAGGTTGAACCACTATAAATCTTTGTGTCAAATATCTTTTTAGCTTCCACAACCCTTCCACCCACAAATCCACCTCTCCACCACTTGGTGAGCCATATCGGTTGAACAAATCGATCCCCACACAACTCAACACGTATGCTGTGGCTCTTCTGGAGGCTCGGACGGGGGAACGACGAGAGATGCATCACTTTCTTCTGACTTGATCTCGAGGTCCACAAGTTCTTCTGCTATTATGTGCCGCTTCCTCTTCCTTGTCATTTCCTCTGTGGGTGCTGCCGGAGGGATGAATGCCATTGGGATGGTTGTTGTCGATGCTACTACTGTTGTTTCTAGTTCTGGCGGCGGCTGCTCAATCTTCTCTGATGATGAGGAGTGTTCTACTGTAGTGGCTGTGCAGGCTGGGGAGAGATTCTACTGGTGCTTCTCAGGGGAGTCTGCCACTGTGTGTGATAGGGTGGCAGCTGAGTGATGCAAAGAATGCATATGAGAGGGCACTTGGCGGTCTGTCTGGCGAGCAGTGGTGGCTGGGGAAGTTCTTTATGCTCTTGTTGCTGCTGCAAGCTCCTCGGGGAAGGGTGACATGGTGGGCACATCACGAGGGAATTTCTACAGGAAATAAGCCACCATGGATTCTTGGGCCTCCCCCACGTAGTTCATGAAGGCCAACTGCTACTTCTCTATCAGTTTTGTGTGTTCAAGGAGTGTGTGGAGCAGCGAGAGGACTTCTTTGTCTGAGGCAGCATCAGTACTGCCGGGGGCGGCTGACGTTTCAAACTATGTGGCGGAGGGCTGGCTGGGCGTTGCTGGTTCTTTCTCTGCATCATGCATCATCTAAATGCGGACCTTTTTGGTCCAGCCCTCCTTGGTATTTGTGAACTCATAGTGGGCTTTGCTGGGACTCAAAAATTGGTGCAGAGACCTGTGATGAGGGCTGGGAAGTACAACATGCCTTTCTTTTTTTTGAAGTAGTTGTATATTTCCGTGCATGTGATTTCCCCTACGTTGATCGGCCAGTTCATCAAGATGCTGTGAATTAAGGTGAGGCGCGGCCGGTCAACTGTGGAGTTGTGGGATGTGGGCAGCAGGCGCCTTTTCACAAACGTGTTCCATAACATAGCCTCAAGCAGCATGTGGCGGCGTTGGACAGATCCCACATGTTTGCCCCCCCAGCCATGGTGTGTTGGGCTTGCAGATTCTGGCCTTGATCTCCTCATAGTGGGCAGCCGTCAGTGACTGCCTCCATTCCTCGTGCGGGTTGTCATTCATATCGAGGCCATAATAGCTATTGATGACAGTAGGGTTGAGCTTGACCGCCTCCCCGCCAACGTAGGCGAGTGGCTTGTCTGGGCAGGGCTGATGGGAGTAGAATTCCCTGACTATAGTGATGTTTGCTATGTCGGGCTGCTGAGCGAACATCTCCCATCCCTTGTAGTGGATGGTTCGGAACAAGGCGGGCTCAAGACCACGGTCTCCCGTTTGCTTCGTGTAATGAAATCCTTGTTCCTCCCAGACGGTCTGCTTGGAAAATTGTGCTCTATATCTCTCCTCGTCTGCCTTGAAGCAAAACCTGTTGTAGATGGGCTTTTGGGTAGATGTTGAAGCCATGTGAACGGTTGTATTCTAACTGAAAATAGAAATGAAAGTTGTGAGAGAGAGCAAGAGAATTAGATAGCAGACAACAAGAAGGTGGAAGTAGAGTAAAATGAAGTGAGTGAGAGGTGTATATATAGGGGCTGTCGAGAGGTGTCAGGGCGGCATTAAATGTTCAACAGTCCAATTTCCTTGCGCACGTTACAAATTTTTCTGCCCGTTATTTTCGTAGCCGTTGGCGGCCAACTAGCCGTTACACTTTGCTGCGCTGGCTGCTGATTCGGTAGGATGGTGGGCGGGCTTCTTGGTGGTCTTCCCTTGTAATCATGCTCTTTTATTCTTGATCTTAAAAGAAAAATAAAAATAATTAAATGATAAAATATTGAAAATTAATCTAATCCTAAAACAAAATAAACTCTAATCCTAATGCGTAAAAATGAAAATAATAAAATAAAAATAAAAATAAAGTTATGTTGGGAGTGCATTTGGGTGCATCTCCCAGACATAACCACTTCC
Organism: Hibiscus trionum; assembly: GCA_030270665.1. Classification (NCBI taxonomy): domain Eukaryota; kingdom Viridiplantae; phylum Streptophyta; class Magnoliopsida; order Malvales; family Malvaceae; genus Hibiscus; species Hibiscus trionum. The sequence continues at coordinate 26,247,851 of BSYR01000011.1, forward strand.
TGAGGTGGTTTAGCTTTTTCTCCCTTCCTGGGGGGTCCTCCTGTTCTTTCAGATGCTGTGTAATGGGGTCATTCAATCTACCCTTAGGCCTTTCACGGCAGCTGCTGCCTTGTCCTGTTTCCACACTTATCTTGGCAGCTCTTTCCTTCGGGTATTCCTTTCCTTCCCCTGAAGGTTGTAGCACATTCATCCTTATGCTTTGGTCCTCTACCCTCATTGTAAGCTCCCCGAGCTCCACATCTATCAGCGTTCTGCCTGTGGCCAAGAAGGGTCGCCCGAGAATTATGGGAGTTTTATCATCGGCCTTACAATCCAAGATGAGGAAATCGACGGGAAGAATTAGGCTGCCCACTTTGACCAGTATGTCTTCAATCTTTCCCTCCGGTTGTACGAATGAGTGATCGGCAAGTTTAAGCATTACAGAGGTTGGTTTTGTAGGTCCAATACCTAGTTTGTCGAAGAATGCCTTAGGCATCAGGTTTATACTGGCTCCCAAATCACACAGGGCCCTGGTCTCGTGCTTGTTGCCCAGCCTGCATGGTATAACAAAGATGCCCGGATCTGTCTGCTTGGGCGACAGCTTGTTATGCAGCATAACCATGCATTCTTCAGTGACGGCCACTGTCTCGAATTCCCCTATTCGTCTCTTCTTAGAAACTATATATCTAAGATACTTGGCGTAGTTGGGCATGCTTTGTATAGTTTCTATAAGAGGTATGTTAATATGCACATGTTTCAGAATATCTAAGAATTTTCTGAATTGGCGCTCCTGCAGCTGTTGCTTGAGCTTTTGGGGGAATGGTGCTGGCGGGCGGATGTCCTCTATTTTTTCCTTGCTTGGGGACTTAGTCTGGGGAGGATCATCCTTGTCCGGGCTGGTTTCATGTTCTGTTGCTGGGGCGGCTGGAGTCGATGTTGCTGTTGGGGCGGCTAATATTGGTACTGCTGGGGCATGTTTACTTGTCTGTTCTGGCTGAGTTCCTAGCTGTTCTACCATCCTAGGTTCATCCGGTTGCTTCCCACTTCTTGTAGTTGTGGCCTTGCAATGTTCAAAAGTGGGCTTGGCTTCTTCTGGCGGGCTGCTGGATGATGCTCCCATGGTTCGACTGTGGTAGATTTCGGTGAACTTCCCAAATTGGGTCTCCAGGTTCTTAATACCAGCCTCCTGGTTGTTCATCTTCATCTCCTTCCTGTCCATAAAAGACTAAGTTTTTTCAATAAATTTATTTGTATAAACAATAATTTCACCAGTTTATTTCATAAAGTTATTTAGAGTTGCTTCTAGTGAATTATTGTGTTGTGGCTGCTGAGTCTGCCGCCGGGACTGATTCTGCTGGTAGCCTCCCTGTAGCTATTGTGGATTTGTTGTTGTCTTTGGGTTGCTCCAGGAGAAGTTGGGATGGTTTCTCCAGTTAGGATTGTATGTGTTTTGGGCTAGCTTGCTATTCCTCTCATATCCTCCAATGTAGTTTGCAGATGTTGTGCATTTAGAGGAATCGTGGTTGGCCCTATATTCGCCACAAAATGGCTCAACAACTTTTACTTCATGGACCTTCCCTGGGGATTGCACCATCTTTATTACCAGCTCCGTCAGAGTGTCGAGGTGGGCATTAACAGATTCGGAGGCTTCTACCTCATTTACAGTAGCCGCTGCCTTGTGCCGCATCGGCGGGATGTCGTGTATTTATAGTCATTTTTAGCTGCTATGTTGAGCAGCCGTAGTGCTTCCTCTAGAGGTCTGTCTAGGATGATATCATTAACCGAGGCATCTATCAACATCTGAGTTGGGTAGTTAACCCCATTGAAGAATATAAATACCTGCGTCAAAGCCGGTTAACCGTGAAGCGAACAGTTGTTCAGCATTTGTCGGTACCGATCCCATGCCTCGTACATCGGTAGCCCTAGCCGATGCTACGGACGTCAGAAAATCATATGAACATCGGCGATAGATTCAAGAGTTTTTGCTCTACAAATCACGCTCCAATTCTTCCAACTTCTATAGTCATCTGCCAAGGGCAACAAGGTCGGTGGCAATTCTACTCGGTAGGTGTTCGGAAGCAACTTGTCTTCAGCTGGAACTGCTTCAGTATAGCTCCTAAGTTTGCTCCTCAGCGTTGTGTCTTCCACTCCTCGGCTTCCTCGTTCAGCTGTTAGTACCTACAAGCAAGAATACACTAGAACAATACCTCTTGTTCACTAAATGAATGATAAGTTATAAAAGCAAGGTAGAACAATGAAATACTATAAAATGCTATGCATGAACCTACTTATGCCTAAAATGAGCTTAAAAACTGTAATAATTAGAGTTGGAAAGTGCATAAAATATAGGACTTTTAGACACTTTACAGGTTCCTAGGGAACTAGTTGCTTCTAATAATATTCATCACATTGCTTCTTGGATTCCCAAGAGAACCAAGTTTTTGGGAGCTAATACTCATAGACCTAAAATGATTTGGGTACCAAAAACCAAGGTTTAATGTTGATGCTCCAAAAGTACTAAATTTTATGCTTATTTCACATGTTCTTTCTTGTCTTTTAAGTACATTTAGCTACATTTAGGTTGTAAAATCATGTATTGCATAAAGAGTTAGGATTTTGTGTTATGCCGGTGTGAATAGGTTGTTTTTGGCACCTATTTGCAGGTTGGCATAGCTGATGGCACAACAGCTGGAAGAGAAGGAACAGGAGACGACACCAAGGAGGATGCTAAGTAGCCGTTGGCACAAAATGACCTTTAATTCGAAGAACCGGTCGACATAGAAGAATATTTGATGCTAGGACAAGAAGATGTTAACCCCGAAAAAATAGGACCATATCAGGCTGCCAGAAAATAGGGATTGAATCAATCTCTGAGAAAATAGCGGACAAGCAGTGCCAAGCACGGTTGGCAGTACCATGCCAAGATGCGATGTCAGAAGAGTAATGGCACAATGACGTCAGCCCTAACCTGATCAGCCTAAGGATTCAAATGCTGGATAAGATGATCATTTTCCTTATCCTTGCACATTCAAATTCAAATCCAAGATAATCCTAGGCTATCCATGGAGTCCTATTTAAACATAATCAAAGCAAAATGAAAGGAGAGATGACGACGAGGAGAGTGATCGTAGATAGGGTGCAACATTGGGAACCTGGCCGTGAAGAGCTGCATAGAGAGACCTTCTTCTAGCCCATCCTTTTTGTTGTTATTTTTCTTAGATTTGATGATGATGGATGTTACAAATGATTAAGGGTTTTTGGTTGATACCCTTACCATGAACTGATTTTATAGTTGGTGAGGGGTGTTTGTGTTTGAATGCTATTTTTAATGTTCAGTTTTTAATAAATCAACAATGCCTCGGCATTGTTTTTCCTATCTGGCATGTTTACTATTTCTAAGTGTGTTGTCACGCGACATTTGGCACTCCCTTTTTAAAATATTATGTCAAGCAACGGCTGGCATAGTTAGCCTATTGAAACTCAATATCATAACTGACTTGGGTGACAATGGTCAATTGCTAGATACCAAGGAGAGATGCTTCAAAAGAAGATGTTCAAGTAGATGAACTTACTTCGGGAGTGAAATATACCCCTTTGGAGTAAAGATTGATACTTAATCAAATCGGTTTATGAAAAAACATTCACTGTAGACATATATGGGGTTTTTCCATGATTAATTTAGGGCAATGCATCGACAGAGGCATTTATACTTTTGAATCTACTCGGAAAACAATGCCAAGACATGATTTATTAAAGGCTGGCATGGCACAAATAGCGTGAAAACTAGGCACTCATTGCCAACACTCGTCATTCTCTAAGACACCTTCCTTGCCAACACTCGTCATTCTCTAAGAAACCTTCCTTGCCAACGTTTTTCTCATATTTTCATTATCTTTTCTTGTTAGTAATTTTGAAAACCACTTCCAATCAAAACATCTTTTTCACAAGACAAGTAATTAGGAAAGCAATTGAATCCCAAAATGCAATCTCTGTGGGATCGACACTCAGCTTAACTGTTGTATTACTTGCGGACCGTGTATACTTAACCACAATAGACTTTACTTGGCACTGTTTTCACACTTTTCCTATATCTTTTACACCCTATTGCCAACAATTGCCTATTCAGGCCGAGAGTCTACAAGTTTTTAGCGTTGTTGCCGGGGATTGCAACGGATTTAATTATTTTTAGGTTTTTACTTGTTTTGTTTTTATTTTATTCTGTTTTCATCAGTGTATGCCCAGAAAACGTGCTGAGAGGGAAGTTAGACCATTAGACCTTTAGATTGAATGCACCTTGCGGGTATTGAGAAAGAAGATTCGAGAGATGAATCACGGAAATCAAGGTAACATAGGAGTGAATGGTGTTCAAAACAATCAGGAGAATCAACCAAACAATGAAGGAATACCATTACACAATAATAATGCCGAAGAAGAGAGACCCATTCGAGAACAATCAACACATGTCATCACAACCATAATGCCAAGAGTTAATGGCAATGAGGTAAATGCATCAAATTTTGAACTTAAACATGTAATGATCTCAACTCTTTTGAATGTAGGACAATTCAATGGAGTATTAACTGGAGATCAAAGGTAGCATTTAAAGCAATTCATAGAGATTTTCCACTTATTTCAGCAACCAGGAGTGCCTGAGGATACTCTGAAGCTAAAATTATTTACTTTTTCTTTGAGGGACAGAGCAAAGACATGGCTCAATTCCTTGCTACGTGGCTCAGTCACTTCATGTGCAGATCTATGCCAGAAGTTTTTAACACGATTTCAGCCACCGACACTCATTGCCAAGCTACGCGGTGAGATCATTACCTTCAGGCAGGCTTAGGATGAGTCCCTATATGATGCTTGGGAAAGATTTAAAGATTTGTTGAGGAGGTGTCATATGCACGAGTTCCCAAATTGGACCTAGATACAACCTTCTACAATGGATTGAACACTCAGACAATGATTGTTGTTGATGCTTGAGCAGCCGGGTCATTGCTTGATAAAAATTATATAGAAGCCGTTGGCATCCTTGAAAGGATAGCCATAAATGGTTTTTAATATCTTGTTGATAGACTTGGGACTGGAACCAAAGCCAGTGGGAAACTACAGTTGGATGAGCTAACGTCCATGCAAGCCGAGATTTCCAACCTCACCATCATGGTGAGAACTTTACAAAAAAGCAATGAGTCCCAAGTAGTTAAAGCATTAGAGCCATTTTGCACAATCTATGGAGAGAACCACCATGCAGATGAATGCCCTGCCAATCCTGCATCAGTAATTTTATTGGCAATTCTAGACGTTATTATAATTCTAACTCCAAATCTTATAATACATGTTGGAGGCAGCATCCTAACTTAGATTGGGGAAACCAGTACAACGCACAACGCTAGAATTCCCAGAGGCAAAATCAGAGTGCCATGCCAGCATTATGCCAAAACACCATGCCGCAAAGAGTTCAAAATAATTTCTAGCAGGAGCAAAGACTCGATCAAGGAGGAAATCTTACAGAGTACAGAGAGCAGGATGATGACACAGTTCATAGTCTGGCAGCTTCAATATGGAATTTGGAGATCCAGATGGGATAGCTTGCGAATGCACTCAACAATCTCCCACAAGGAGCTTTGCCAAGTGACACTGAATATACTCAGCACAAAGGTAATGAGCAGTGCAAGGCCATAACCCTTCGAAGTGGTAAACAATGTGAGGCAGAAACGACTGCCAAACAGTCAATTGACTGCCAAGTTGGCAAACCAGTGCTAGTAGAAGAGCCCATGGAATCAGAGAAGGAGAAACCCAAAGTAGATGATGCCAGTGATGTTGCCCACAAAATGCCAATTCTTATGCTAGTTCTAGTGCTCAGTAGGATGCCAGTCCCAGTGCCAGAGATGATGTTCACAAAGATGACAAGAAGACTCAGGTAAAAAAGCAAACTGATGCCAAAGTATATGCAAGCACTGCCTCGGCAAAGCCAACAATGCCAGCATATGTGTATCCACCACCACCGTTTCCAGCCAGACTTCAAAAGCACAAGCAGGACCAGCAATTTAAGCGCTTCTTAGAAGTGCTTAAGCAATTGCAAATTAACATTCCATTGGTACATGCCCTTGAAAAAATGCCCAACTATGTAAAATTCATGAAGGAAATCTTATCCAAAAAGAGGAAGTTGGGAGAATTCGAGATTGTTGCCCTCACATAAGAATGCAACGCCATGATCTTGAAATGATTTCCACCAAAGCTTAAAGATCCAGGGAGTTTTACTATCCCTTGTAAAATTGGCAATAAACTCATAGGTAAGGCATTATGTGATTTAGGAGCCAACATCAATTTGATGCCGCTATTTGTTTTCAAGAAGCTTGACATTGAAGCAAGACCTACCACGGTGACACTCTAGTTGGTAGATCGATCCTATGCACATCCCAAGGGTAAGATTGAGGATGTGTTGGTAAAGGTAGACAAATTTATATTTCTAGTTGATTTTATCATTTTGGATTATGAAGCTGACACTAATGTGCCAATTATTTTGGGTAGGCCATTCCTTATCACGGGTAGGGCTCTTATTAATGTTCATAAAAGGGAACTGTAGAAATATGTGATTTGATATAATAAATGAAAAATGTTTTGGACTCAATTGAAAAGAATTTAAAATACTCTTTAAGTCAAAAACAACTTGAAAATAAGTTTGAGGTGTTTTCAAAAGGTTTTGGCAATGTTTGAAACAATTTTAAGTAGCCAAACTAGTGTTTTTATTGTACATGTATCGATACAGGCATAATTTGTATCGATACGTTTTGAAACTGCGGGAACCCATTTCGATATAGGGTTCACCTGTTTCGATACAGATAGGTGTGGTTTCGAAACTCCCTTTGGTGTTTTGATACGCCTACGTGGCATACACCACAACGGCTATTTCCCAATGAATATTTGAATTACGAGATGTTTCGATACGACACTAGGCATTTCGGTACGGGCATTCCGATATGGACTAAAAGTGTTTCGATACGGGCCACTGCATCAGACTCCAACGGCTAGTTCTGAAGAAGGGCGTTTCGATACAACTACAGGTTTATCGAAACATACATCATAAGAACTGCATTTATGGTGGGAAATAAAGTCTCCAACGGCTCCAATTCAACCCCAACAGTCCTAAACGGCTACAAACTTAATTGGGAGTATAAAAGGTACCTCCAAGCATCAAGGGAAGACTAATGCTTCAGTTGTCAACAACCATATGATGTCAAATTGTCTTTAGAGATAAATTGTACATTCATAGTATAGACAACACTTGTGAGCCACAATTCTCAAATTTGCTCAAGTGTTTTAAGATTGGGTGAGTGCTTAAGAGTGCAAACATCAACCTTGTAAGAGGGATTTTAGTTTGCCTGTCTTTATCTCTTGTAAAGAGGGTTTGATCAAGCTTTGGGTTAGGAAGCTTTGATCGTTGTAAGGGTTTCCTCATAAGCCTAGAAAAGGGGATAAATCGATTAGTGAATTGGTTGTGAAATCCTTAGTGGGAAGCTAAGGCAGTGGATGTAGGTGCTTGTTAGAAGGTCGAACCACTCTAAATTGTCTTGTCTTTTATCTTTTAGCTTCCACACCTCAATCACCCAAAAATTTAACTTCTCCACCACTTGGCTATCTATAACGATTGAAGTAAATCGAGCCTATCAATCCTAACCGGAACTGACCATGCGAATGAATGACCAGCATGTTACTTTTAACGTGTTTCAAACTTTGAAATGTGCAGATGAATTAGATGAATGTCTGAGGAGATGATGGAGGCCGTTTATACTTTAGACATGGCACAGTTGTGTTAGGATGCAGAATTTGATGCCAATATGATTGACGGCATAGCCGAGCTATTTGAGGAACCTAAGGAACCAACCTTGGAGGCTGAAGATTTAAGTTACTTTGAGCCACTCCAGTTGGCTGGTGGAGAGATAAAGAAACTGAAACCGTCAATCGAGGAACCACCATAGTTAGAGCTTAAGTCACTGCCAGAACACTTGAAGTATGCCTATCTAGGTGAGCACTCAACTCTATCGGTGATTATTTCCACTAATCTCACTAATGATCAGGAGGCAAGATTGCTGGCAATATTACAAACCTATAACCAAGCGTTGAGTTGGACCTTGGCAGATATCCGAGGGATAAGCCCAACCATTTGCATGCACAAGATTATTTTGGAGGAATATCATGGCAAGACTATTGAAGGACAAAAGAGGCTGAACCCGAGCATGAAGAGGTTGTAAAAAAGAGATAATTAAATGTCTTGATGCCGGAATAATCTATCCCATATCCGAGAGCTCTTGGGTTAGCCCGATACAGTGCGTGCCAAAGAAGGGTGGCATGATTGTTGATCAGAATAGCAAGGATGAGTTGATTCCCTCCAGATGAATCACATAATGGAGTGTGTGCATGGATTATAGGAGGCTGAATAAAGTCACGAGGAAAGACCACTTGCCTTTCATCAAACGAGGAAAGACCACTTCCCTCCAGAAGGGTGGCATGATTGTTGATCAAAATAATCTTGTGCCTTTCATCAATCAGATGTTAGACAAACTGGCAGGTAAAGCTTTCTATTGCTTTTTAGATGGTTATTCAGGTTATAATCAAATTGCAATAGCCCTCGACGACCAAGAGAAGACGTCATTCACCTGTTCATATAGGACATTTGCCTTCAGAAGGATGCCATTCGAGTTGTGCAATGCGCCGGCAAAGTTTCAACATTGTATGATGTCTATTTTTATGATTTGATTGAGCACAACATGGAAGTGTTTATGGACGATTTCTCAGTGTTTGGTAACGCATTTGAGGAATGTACTCTGAGTTTGAAGCAAGTTTTGAAGAGATGCATTGAGACAAATCTAGTCTTGAACTGGGAAAAATGCCACTTCATGGTGAAGGAGGGCCTTGTTCTCGGGTACAGGGTGACCAAGAATGGACTAGAGGTTGATCCAGAAAAAGTTGAAGTAATCAAGCAATTACCACCCCCACAAGTGTTAAAGGTGTAAGAAGTTTTTTAGGTCGTGCAGGTTTTTATCGATGATTCATTAGGTACTTCTCTAAAATTTCTAAACCTTTATGCTTGTTATTAAAAAAAGATGCCACTTTTGCATTTGATGATTCTTGTTTGACATCGTTTCAGGTCCTTAAAGAGAAGCTTGTTAATGCCTCTATAGTCATGGCACCAGACTAGAACGAGCCCTTCGAGCTCATGTGTGATGCCAGCGACTATGCCACCGGAGCAGTTCTTGGGCAGCGACATGGCAAAATTTTTCATGCCATATACTATGCCAGCAGAACACTTAATGAAGAACAACTTAATTATACCATAACTAAGAAAGAATTTCTTGTAGTTGTATTTGCTTTTGATAAATTTAGACCTTATTTGATAGGTAACAAAGTTGTTGCTTTTATAGATCGCTCAACATTGAAATACCTTTTGGCAAAAAAGGATGTCAAGCCGAGATTGATCCGATGGACGCTCCTACTACAAGAATTTGATCTCGAGATCTAGGACAAGAAGGGCAGTGAAAAATTAGTAGCTGACCACCTATCACGACTAGAGCATCACCGTGAGGATCACAAGGTTAAAGCTATCAGAGATGAGTTCTCGGACTAGTATTTACCCGCAGCGGATGTTGTGCAATGGTCATCAATTATTTGGGGAGCAATGTGATGTCGCTAGAGTTGGACTACATTGCCAAGAAGCGTTTTTTGCGTTATGTTCGACAATACTATTGGGATAAGCCTTTACTATTTAAGCTATGTGACGATCAAGTGATTTGTCGTTGTGTGCCAGAAGATGAGCAGCATTCTATTTTGTAAGCATGCCACGTCGCGCCATATGGTGGACACTTTGCTGGACTAAAAACTGCTGCCAAGGTGCTGCAGTCAGGTTTTTATTGACCTACACTGTATAAGGATGCTCATGACTACACCTAGGCATTTGATTCATGCCAACGAACTGGGAATATCTCTGTCAGACAATAACTTCCGCTCTAGAGCAACATGCCGGTGGACTTGTTCGATGGTTGTGGGATAGAATTTATGGGTCCATTTCCCCTATCTTTTGGCAATGTATATATCCTTGTGGCAGTTGATTATGTTTCCAAGTGGGTAGAGGCTATTGCCCAGCCAACAAATGATGCCAAGGACGTTGCCAAGTTTTTGCACAGGCATATCTTTACACGTTTTGGTGCTCCTCAAGCGATCATTCATGATGAGGGAACCCATTTTAAATGCAGTCTAATTTCTAAAGCTTTGTGCAGGTATGGCATACAACAAAGGATAGCCATGGCCTATCATCCACATACAAACAGGAAATCCGAGATTTCCAACAAGCTGATCAAGAATATCCTAGAAAAGACTGTGAATCATTTGAGAAAAGATTGGTCTTTGAGGATAGATGAGGCTTTGTGGGCTTATAGAACTGCTTTCAAAAATCCATTGGGCACTTCAGCTTTCAAGCTTGTATATGGTAAATCATGACATCTTCCAGTGGAGCTCGAACATAAAGCCTATTGGGCAATCAGAACACTTGGCATGGCATGCATCGGAAGAAAAGAGGATGTTAGAGCTTACCGAGTTAGAATAATTTCACGCACAAGCCTATGAGAATGCCAAGCTATATAAGAAGAGAATCAAACGTTGGCATGATAAGAGAATTCTGCCATGACATTTTGAGGTAGGCCAACTTGTTCTTCTTTTTAACTTACGGCTTAAATTGTTTCCAGAGAAGCATAGGTCGAGATGGTCATGCCCTTTTGAAGTAGTACAACCCTATGCCCATGGTGCCATGGAAATCAAGTATTTGAAGACCAGAGAAAATTTTAAAGTAAACGGTCAGCGCTTAAAGCACTATTTTGAGGGACATCACATAGATGCCAAAGAGATTGTTCTCTTGGCAGAATTATCATACCATCGATGGGTTTGAAACTTTGTAAATATTAGGTTAGATATTTTTCTTTTAGGGTTTAGGATTTTTCATCAGATTTTCCCTTTTTCTTTTAATTTTTATTTTACTTTTGTCAGGTTGAAAGGTTTCATTTGAGTGAATGCAGATTTGGTGCCAGAAAGATATATTCATCTTCAATGAGTGGCAGGATTGAATGGTGACGTGCCCAGAAATGATGCCATCAACTGAGCTTGGCGTGTGACAGGAGTAACTTGCGAAAAAGAAATCACCCTAGCTTGATTTAATTTACACCACGAGAGAGAGAGAAAATAAACCCTAGCCGCCCAAAAATTAAATTAATTTAAATTCAATTTAATTACCTTATCACTCCATATCTTATCATTTTAGATCTTATCCTTATCACTTATCCCTTCCATAAACTATCACATCATCCCTTTATCCTCTCCCCAAAACACGCCAACTTTCATCATTACCTCCTTTAAACACGCCATAATTAATTTTTACCCTAAACACTCAACCTTTTCATCTTTCAACCCCTTCACTTCTCTTTCCTTTACTTTTTCACTTCATCTCCTTTACCTAGCCGGTTAAATCTCTCTTTTTTCACCCAAGAAAATCAAGTTTTTGTTTCTTTTCTTTTTGAAAGTCTCAATGGCTTCTTCATCTAAACCCTTCCAAACCTTTTTCAACGAAGAAATCCAAAAGAAGTATGAAGATAAATTTGCTTCAAAGCCTTTTTGCTTCGTTAGAAACTTCAGTTTTGAGCCCGAGAAGGATAAGGTCTTTCCCTCTAATTTTATGGAAATCGTCGCCAAACACAACTGGAAGACGTTTTACCAACAAAAGGGTGAGATCTTTCCAAATCTTGTTCGTGAAGTTTATGCACATTTAACCACTAAAGCTAACCCATTTTTGATGATTCAAGGAGAATGTGTACGTTTTGATGAAGGTTCTATCAATATAATGCTCGAGTTGGATTGGGGGAATGAGCATGCCGAGTTTGCCGCCATCATGACCGCTGCCAAGCGAAAGACAGTCTTGGAAGATTTGTGTGAACCGGGCACAGAGTGGATCGTATCCTCTAAAGGGCGCCGCACTGTCAAAAGATTGACCTTTAAACCACAAGCAAAGGGTTGGAACCATTTTCTCAAGGCAAGTCTGATGCCGATGGCCCACAATGTGACCGTTTCGGAGGACTAGCTGGTTTTTTTGCATTCAATTCTGACGGGTCGGAAGATTAATGTTGGCTGGATAATCATTGATGAGATATACAAGTGTGCCATAAAGCCAACTTGAGGGTTATTCTTTCCTCTTCTAATTTGGAATATTTTTCGACGATACAATGTGCCCACAACATTTGAAGACATTGCCCTCGAGGTGAAGGGCTACAAAATTATGCTAGCCGACTGGAAGAACCTCACTGGCATTATGGTGAAGGATACAGACAAGGGTAAGGGCAAAGCTGCCACGCCAACGCCCAAGGCCAAGGAACCAAAGGCAAAGCCAACAGCCTCAATTCCAGCAAAAACAACGACAATTATTGCCTAGATATATCATCGACAGGAAATGTTTTGACCGTCGGTGCACCCCGTGGCGCAGCGGAAACAAACTCGACGGTCTCGCCAGTGATCCATGTACGATAAAACTGAAATCAGGAGAAAGAGATATGATCACTTATATTGGGTTCTTTGGTAAACGGCAAGGCTACAATTGCAGTAAAGCAATCAGGAACGGTTTGAATCGCAAGCCTCCACGACAAAACGTCTCGGCCTCTACTCAGTTCCCCCGGTTGAAAAGCAGTTGAGAGCAATTTTCTTTTCTTAAAAACTATTCTTGAGATAATTTATTTAGCAAGGGATGAAACGGCTGCTAGACCAAAATTATCCTTTTATATTGTGTTGCCCTAACCCTGAGGGATTTAATTCCGAGAGTTTAAAAGAGAGTATAATTACTCTAATTATATTCTTTTAATTAAATTTGAAATTCCATGTATAATTATAATTACAACTGGATATATATATATATATATCGAATATATATTACTGTTAATTATACATTTTATACATGCACAATTAAAATTGTACATGTGTATCTCATTTATAAATTGCTCTTTTCAACCTTGGGGTGTGACCTTGTAGGTTCCTGTAACATTAGTAGTAATCATTAGAACCGTTCTAATATTACAAACAATGAGTGACATCTAGCAAAATAACATTGTCACCTAAGTTACAGGAAGTGATGATTCAACACACCATCTTCGTGATTAACTTTTCTATTTTATTAAATCCTTTTGTCCTTTATATCTAGAATAGGCACAAGTCTTGGAATAGTCACACTTGTATAGACCATCTATTATTTCTTGACATCTAGAGTAGACTATATTAAACAAATAATTTGTGATGTCTCATATCAACTTATTCAAGCATGGCCATACATTTTTAGTCTCACTCAATCAATTGGCCTGTGATATGTTTCCTATTGTATAGGACAGACAAATCCTATCACAATCATTCACACATCACTACATATTCGTGATATGTTCAATATCAGTCTTTATAGTGCATCCAGTTACGGAGCATGTTTAACTGTATCAAAACATACAACAATATATGTTAAGATAGTAATGATCGCAAGTTTAAGGATCATACAAATAGTTGTCACCATGATCAATATTGTGACTTTTACATAATAATCCAAGACATATGCTCATAGCGGGTCAATCCAATATATTGTTCTCTAACAACATATTCATGCTTTGATTCTGACATCTCTATGCCAATGACAACGCTTTGTTATCAATCAACAACATGTTAGCTTTAAATGTATTATTACTGTCCATGCCCATAATAATACTCAACTAAGGATCTTTTAATAATAAGCATATTATATGGACATTATCTTCTTTTAGTGTATTTGATACACAGAAATATAACAAAAGAAATAATGGTAATGTCGTTATTCAATAAATGCGGTAAAGATATTATGTCAATACAATCATCATATGATTGGTCTTTGGGCATACTCTAACAATCTCCCACTAGCATTAAGACCAATCACTCACATATCTAATACCAAGTGACTCAGTGTGACAATCATGCTTCTGATGTGCCAGAGGCTTTGTCAAGAGATCACCAATGTTATCGTCTATGTGTACTCTACATATCTTGACATCCCCTCGATCTATGATCGCTCAGATGAGATGAAAATGCCTTGGAATATGTTTGGATCATTGATGAGATTTGGGTTCCTTTGCTTGTGCAATGGTCCCATTGTTGTCACAACGGAGTTCTATAGCATCTAATATGCTGGGAACAACCCCTAGTTCAGATATGAACTTCTTGATCCACACAGCCTCTTTTGCTGCTTCACTGGCTACAATGTAATCAGCCTCTGTTGTAGAATCAGCTATTGTGTCTTGCTTTGAACTCTTCCAGCTTACAGCACCTCTATTAAGACAAAACATAAAACCGGATTGCGATCGTGAGTCATCCTTGTCAGTTTGGAAGCTGGCGTGTAACCTTTTACACTAAGCTCCTCTTCGCCTCCATAGACAATAAATGTATCTTTAGTTCTTCTTAAGTACTTAAGGATATTTTTAACTGCAACCCAGTCTCCTTCACTAGGATTTACCCGATATCGACTCGTCATGCTTAAAGCATACGATATTTTCGGTCGAGTACATATCATGACATACATGATAGAGCCAATAGCTGAAGCATATGGAATCTTATTCATTCTTTCTCTTTCTTGTGGAGTTGAAGGACACATTTCCTTCGAAAGAGAAATACCATGTCTCATAGGCAATAATCCTTTCTTGGATTCTTCCATACTAGATCTTTTCAGCACTTTGTCCATATATGTACTTTGACTCAGACCTAGGAGTCGTCTTGATCTATCTATATAGATCTTAACTCCTATGATGTATGATGCCTCACCTAAATCTTTAATAGAAAAACAACTACCTAACCAAGTCTTAATAGACTGTAAAGTAGGTATGTCATTTCCTATGAAGAGTATGTCGTCTACATACAAGATCAGGAAAGAAACAATGCTCCCACTAGCCTTTTTGTAAACACAAGGCTCATCTTCGTTTTTGATAAATCCAAACTCTTTGATTGCATCGTTGAAACAAAGATTCTAGCTTCGAGAAGCCTGCTTTAGTCCATAAATGGACCATTGTAGCTTACAAACCTTTCCAGCATTTCTAGGAGCGACAAAACCTTCTGGTTGTGTCATATACACGTCCTCTTCAAGTTTTCCATTAAGGAAAGCAGTTTTGATGTCCATTTACCAGATGTTATAATCATGGAATGCAGCTACTGCAATTAAGATCCAGATGGATTTAAACATAGCTACATGGGAGAAAGTTTCGTCATAGTCTATACCATGAAATTGTCAAAAACATTTAGCGACCAATCACCCCTTGTATGTTTGTACATTACCGTCCATGTCGGTTTTTTTCTTGAAAACCCATTTACACCCTATAGGTTTGACCCCTTTATGTGGTTCAACCAAAGTCCATACTCAATTTTCAGACATAGAATCCATCTCAGATCTCATGGCTTCAAGTCATTTCTCAGAGTCTGGGCTCGACACTGCCTCTTGATAAGTTCTAGGCTCATCTCAATCCATAAGGAGAACATCTCCATGTGTGGTAATGAGAAATCTATATCTCTCAGGTACATGGCGTTCTCTTGTAGATTTTTGCAGCGGTTGTGTTTCTAAATCTGTTGATTGTTCCTCAACAACTTGTGGAACGTGCTCAACCTCTGGTTCATTAATCTGTTGCTCTTGAACTTCTCCAAGTTTAATGTTTCTACCCTTTCCTTTGTTTGAGAGAAATTCTCTTTCGAGAAAGACTCTCATTCGGGCAACGAACACTTTGTTCTCATTAGGGTTAAAGAAATAATACCCTTTAGTTTCTTTAGGATATCCAACAAATATGCATTTATGAGATTTAGGTTCTAGCTTTGTAGACATCTGATGTTTGACATAAGTTTCACAACCCCGAATCTTCATAAAAGACATAATAGGACGTTTCTCAGCCCATTTCCTGTATGGTGTCTTTTAAACCGATTTAGATAGGACACGATTTAGTGTGAAAACGGTTATTTCAAGTGCATGTCCCCTAAAAGAAGTCAGAAGATCACCATGACTCATCATCAATCGAACCATGTCTAACAATGTTCGATTCCTTCTCTCAGAAACTCCATTCCACTGTGGTGTACCAGGTGGCGTAAGTTGTGAGAGAATCCCACATTGTTTTAGGAGCTCGTTAAACTCTATGTTCAACTATTCTCCACCTTGATCTAATTGAAGTACCTTAATACTCTTGCCTAGTTGATTTTGTACTTCATTTTTGAAATCCTTGAACTTTTCAAGTACTTCAGATTTATAGCGCATAAGGTAAACATACCCATACCAACTGAAGTCATCAGTAACAGTGATGAAGTATTGGAATCCACCTCTGGCTTGCGTATTCATAAGCCCACATACATCACTATGTATTAGTCCCAATAAATCACTTGCTTGTTCACCTTTACTATTAAAGGGAGCTTTAGTCATTTTTTCCAACAAGTAGGAATCGCATACATCATATTGTTCGAAAACAAATGAATCTAAGAATCCATCTTTATGGAACTTTGATATGCGTTTCTCACTTATATGGCCTAAACGACAGTGCCAAAGATAAGTTTGATTTGAGTCACTTGTTTTTGATCTCTTCGTATTTATGTTATAAATAGTATTATCTTGATTCAAAATATAAAGACCATTAACCAATTGTGCCGAACCATAGAAAACATTATCAAGATAAAACTAACAACAATTATTCTTTATAATTATCTCAAAACCTATCTTGTCCAAACAAGAAATAGAAATAATGTTTCTAGTCAAACTAGGCACAAAATAATAATCCTTTAAATTTAAATCAAGTCCATTAGGCAAAGATAAAACATATGTCCTTATAGCTAATGCAACAACTCTTGCTCAATTTCCCACTCGCAGGTCCACATCTCTTTTAGCCAGATTCCTTCTCTTTTGCAGTCCCTGTAAAGAAGTACAAATATGAGAACCACAACTGGTATCTAATACCCAAAAAGTAGATGTTGATAAATTAACATCAATAACATAAATACCTAAAACAACTGTTCGATTTGCTTTTGCTTTCTTGACCTCTTCAAGGTAAACAAGGCAGTTTCTTTTCCAGTGTCCTATCTTGTCACAGTGGAAACATTTTCCTTCCTTGCTAACTCCTCCTTTGGGTTTCAATGCATTTTTTCCTTTGGGCTTGGTCTTACCATTACGCTTAGACTTTGCTACTGTTTTGTTCTTTTCCTTTCCTTTGTACTTGCAGACCATCAGAATGGGCTTAGGTCCAACCTTTTTTCATGTTACTTTCAGCAGTTCGTAACATGCCAAGTAATTATTGAAAAGTCTTGTTAATTTCATTCATATTGAAATTAAGGAAAATTGGTTGAAGCTATCCGGCAACGATTATAGAATGACATCAGTGCCTAGTTCATCCTTGAGTGGAAATCCCAGCTTCTCCAACGTTTGGATATAGGCCATCATCTTGATGACATGAGCTCCTACAGGAGATCCCTCACTCATTTTGCATTGGAATAGAGCTTTAGTGGTCTAGTATCTCTCTTGACGTGCTTGCCCTTCATATAATTCCTTGAGATTTTGAATCATCTCATAAGAAACCATGTCCTCATGTTGCTTCTGAAACTTAGAGGTTATGGTGGCAAGCATAAGACATCCAACATCTAGCATGTCATCCATGTGTTTCTTAAACTTGTCTTTGTCAGCTCTAGAAGCATTAGCTACTGGTTTGACAGGAATTGGTTCTTCAATGACATATTCCTTCCTTTCATGTTTGAGAACAGTTCTCAAATTATGGAACCAATCAAGGAAGTTCAAGCCATTCAGTTTATCTTTCTCAAGGATCGATCGCAATGAAAGTGTGTTGTTTTCCATTAAGTCTACAACAATGAAATATGCAAAGTAAGTAAATTTACCGAATTTAAATTTTATAAATAGGTCTTTATTTACAAAATGTTCCCATTATTTTATTCCAAATTAAAAACTCTCTAGTTTTAATTTCGAAAAAATTCATCGAAATCTTTTCTAGTGAGTAAGGATCCATAATGCACCATTTTCCTAAATCAGATTTGGCTTTTCTTTTAGGATAGCAGTTATTTATGTAATACCCCAATTCATAGCCTAGTTGAAAACCCTAAATTAATTAACAAGAAAAGTGTAAACATTTTGTATAAAAACAAAATACTAGAATGAAATAATGAAATAAATGTTATAATAGTAACTAAACACATAATACATTAGTAATGCAATAATATATGTATATTAATATGGTGGAAATTAGCATTTTAATAACCTTCATATAAATATATATAATAGTGGGAAATTGGTGGATATTAACCACATAAACTAAACTAATACTATGATTAAATTAAAGCATTGAAAAAAAATACGGTTTAAAACAAACCATGTGTCATTGAATCATGACACTCGGCAGCTAGCATAGGAAACAAAGAAACAAACACGTTGTTGTCTTCCTCCACCTCACACTTCCACCGAATGAACAAACAATAGAGGGAGAGAGAGAGTTAGTGAAATCAGCCACTTTTGAAGGCTTAAAGGATTGCATGTGTTAGATCTAAAAGGGTGAAAGCTAGAAATATTGTAAGTACATTATTCTCCTTGTTTGATTGAATTAGGCGATTATATGAATCTGTTTTGGACTGAAATTTATGGAGAAGTTTAGTTGCTGAATAATTCATTGCTGGGTATTGAATTTAAACTTGATATTAGATTGAAATTTTGGTGAAATTACATTGGAAAATATGATTTTAGATGGATTGAAAGTTATAGTGATGCCAATATTCGAACTAGCATATTGTCCTTCAGAAAACTTGAATTTCGACCATGTTCCAGTCTGATCTGAAAACTTTTCACTAGGACAAAGTTGTAGAAAATTAAAATTCCTAGGGGATAGAAGTGTTGGATTAGTGAAAATGTTCAAAGGTTGCTGGAAAAATTAGCTAGAACAAAACTGGTCACGTAGAGAGTTAAAGTTGTGTTAGTGGACTGTTTCGGCTAAATTGAGAAGTTTAGGGATTGAAATGCTACAATATTAATTCTGGAAATAATGTTTAGAAACAGGGGAAATGTTCTATGAATGGTTCATAACTTGAATTGGTTTAATAATGACTTGAATTATATGTTTAAAGTTTTTAGAATGGTAATAGGTGAATTGAGCTTAAAATGGGACCAATATGAAAACATGGTAAATAAATGGACCAAATTGCTATGTTTAGGGAACAAGTAGGACTTAAAAATAAATGGGATAACAGGGTAAAAATAGGTTTAAAATTCTGGATTAAACTACTAAAGGACCTAGATTCAAATGTGCTTCAAAGTGACATAATTTGCAATCTGCCAATTTAGTCTCCTAAATAATGTCATGTCTTTAAATGTAAAACTGTATTGATTGAGAAATGGGAAAAATATGTGCCATACATAGTTATAAATCTGTGTGAATAAGCTTTCTTGAATGGTAAAGTAATTGAAATTTGGATATGTGTGTAAAAAGATATGCCCAGATTAGTAACAGGTACTCAAACTGCCAGTGGGAAAAACAGTTTTGAGTGTTTAGTGTTTATACTTGTGTAAATGAGTTTATATGTTTGAAATGGCTTCTAATATGTTTTTTCTATGTTTTTATATGAATGTTAAGATCAAAAGTTTGATGGAACCTTGGAGGAAACAAGGGTTGGGCAGCCAAATAGGAAGAACAAAGGCATTGTGATCAAAGATCAAGACTAGCTTGGAGTATTGTGAGTGTGGTTAATCTTAGGTTTAAGACTAGTGTCCTAACCAATGTTTATTTTTTAAATTATGATTTTTACATTGAATCATGAAATGAATCTAATATGAAGTTGGTAATAATCTTAAAGGAAGAAGGATTAAAAGGAAATATGAAAGCATGTTACATGTTAGTAGCTAGTTGCTTTGTTTGATGCTTTATATGATTTGCCCTACTTGGATGGCTATATATGAGTCGTGAAATGAGTTTAATGTTGATGTTATGCTACTGTTTTTGAATGATACATGATTGAGATCATGAGAAATACTTGCTGGAAATTGATTGAGCCATGACCTTGATTGAACTTGTATATTTGTGATGTGAATATGTTACATGATCTTGCAAATTGGTTGCTAGAAACTTGAATGTGCTTGCTGGAAATTTTAAAAAGACATATAAAGTCCTTGGTTGGCAAGTTGGTGTTAGGTAGAAGGGCATGCCTTAGAGTCTAGAGCTCCACTGAAACTTAGTTCCTTGTGTACTCTCTGATATGGTGTAATTGGCACCTAATGATCTAGATGTCTGGTGCATCCTATGTGAACATGTTACATGTGATAATGTGGTGTATAAGACACCTTAATATATTTGTGTATTCTCTGAATTTTTGATGCTATGTGCATCCTCTAATGTTGGTACTTAGAACTTAATAAGACTTGATTACCTAGTCCACCTATCTACCAAGGCAAACATTAAAAGTATTTTGAATAATACATGTAATACGATCAATGAAATGTGTTTTATGTGACAATTTAATTGGCTTGAAATGTATATGGTAATTATGTTCAATGATTCTGTTCGAATAAAATAGAAAGAATATGAACTTTGTTTGATTGTTTAATCCTTGTTTGATCAATGTAATTGAAGGATTCAAACTTGTCTATTTGATTGTGTTATGTGATAACATGTTGTGGTTGACATTATATATGTTATATCTTCATGCTTACTTGATGTTAAGATGTCATTAAGACTAGCTAAGTGTTGTTTGATCATGTTTGAGACTAACAAGGTGTTTCTTAAATACTATTAAGCCTAGCTAGGTAAACTTGGTTAAATGAGATAAAACATTCAAAAGAATGAATTAACAGCTATAGGAACTGCCTCACTAAGTACTTATCGTACTTATCACTCTTTTGTTTCCTTCTTTCTAAACCTACAAGTCATTCTGATTCCGAGGCTATCCTGTTTTGATTCGGGAGCATATCACAAGCCAAAGACAAGTATGATTTGGTATATTTTGTTTAGACACCTAGAAGGTGGTATAGATATATGTATATAGTCGTGTCACATGCATTTTGGAAATTGTATATATGTTTAGTAGGATAACTTAAGACTTAAGTTCTATGATTTGTAATAGTTGAACCAATTATGTTTGATATGTATATATATGGCTATGTGTTGATGAGAATACATGTGGTTAATGTTTGATTAAGGTTGATATGAACTTTGCAAATGCTATGGATTGCTATATGTCTTTCCATTTAAAAGTTTGATGTTAAACATGATGGAAATGTTTGGTTGATTAAGTGATCTTGCATCTAGAATTCTTCTTGGATTAGAAATTGATTCGTGTGGTTCATGATGAAATAGGATTGAATGCATCTAGTTGTTTGATATTGAATGAAGTTAGAAATTATCCTAATGGTTGTTGATTGGTTCGAATGGTCCTAGGATGTATGGTTTAATTCGAATGGTTACTTGTTTGATAACATGTTCATACGTTGTTTGAATATTGTTTGAGTATTAGATTGATATTCTATAGATAATATGTATAAATGTTGGGAGGTATTCGAATAGGCTATGTATATTAAGTTAGATGGAATAAGTCATAGGTTAATCTAGATTTGATGATCTTGTATGATTGTTTGAATATAGAAGCATGATTGAATGGTTGTGTAATGAATGATAACATGAATGTTATGATTGTTAAGTTAAAAGTTTTTGTTAGCCCACCATTTGTATGATCTAGGTTCAATATTGTATGATTGGTTGTGAATGTTACATGATTAAAGTTTAGAAAACTATGTTTGTTGTCAATGTTTTATGTTTAATAGTTTCGAATCAGTTCCACAAAACCGTAGCGCCCTTCGCTCCTAACCCAGGTGAGGGGTGTTACAATTTAGGTAAGTAACACTTTACTAATTACATCTCATGTAACTCCTTCATTTGGTGAACAACTCTTGTTCAAATCATCTCATGACTTGTCCAAAAACTTACCCTCTAGGTTTCTAATCCTATTAGAATAACCTAGCTAAGTTATTACCAATATTTCAACCAGCGAATATCACTTGCTTATTCTTCGCGTCTAACCAAGATAGATTTATGTGGCATTGCTTTTGCAAAACCCACATAATATCGATCGAAGCCTTAACGAGGGTAAATATTGGACGGTTAAATTAACTTAGATTATTTAGAGGGATTTCATAATTATCTCATTATTATTCATTTTAATATTAGGCCCTTATTGATCTCATCAATGTTCATTTTAACATTAGCATGCTAACATATCATTCATTGCATCACATACATGATAGATATAAGCAATAAATAAGATGCAATGGTTATAGCCCAAAATAGAAACTAAGGTGGCTCATCCCAAGCCAATGGGAGAACCAAGAATGCTGAAACTAAGATTACTTCTCAAGCATCTCCTCGCCTTTAGGCCAAGAGGTTCTTCTGCTACTTGAATCTTCATAAGATTACAATTTTAGAAACTAGTTTTACATACGAGGGAGTAAGATTGGAAGAGAAATACAACAGAAGTGTAGAGAGACACGACACACATGCCGTATTTTTAAAAAAATACAACCAATGAAAATAAAGGGGCTATAACCATGCATGTCAAACACCGTACAAAACAAACATATCTTACATATGTCATTACAGGTTTATTATTAGTAACTGATGTGGGCCTACAATCATTGTTGCCTATGATGGGGTTAATGGGCAGAGCCCTTTACGGGGTCAAGGGGCGGAAACAAACTCGTCGGTCTCGCCAGTGATCCATGTACGATAAAACCGAAATCAGGAGGAAGGGATACAATCAGTTACATTGGGTTCCTTGATAAATGGAAAGACTATAGTTGTGGTAGAGCAATCACGGACGGTTCGAATCACAAGCCTCCACGACAAAAGGTCTCGGCCTCTACTCAGTTCACCTGGTTGAAAAGCAGTTGAGAGCAATTTTCTTTTCTCAAAAACCGTTCTTGAGAACATTTATTTAGCAAGGGATGAAACAGCTGCTAGACCAAAATTATCATTTTATATTGTGTTGCCCTAACCCTTAGGGATTTAATTCCGAGAGTTTAAAAGAGAGTATAATTACTCTAATTATATTCTTTTAATTAAATTCAGAATTCCATGTATAATTATAATTACAACTGGATATATATATATATATACATATCAAATATATATATATATATATATATTAATGTTAATTATACATTTTATCCATGCACAATTAAAATTGTACATGTGTAACTCATTTATAAATTGCTCTTTTCAACCTTAGGGTGTGACCCTATAGGTTCTTGTAACATTAGTAGTAATCATTAGAACCGTTCTAATATTACAAACAATGAGTGACATCTAGCAATATATCATTGTCACCTAAGTTACAGGAAGTGATGATTCAACATACAATCTTCATGATTAATTTTTATATTGTATTAAATCCTTTTGTCCTTTATATCTAGAATAGGCACAAGTCTTGGAATAGTCACACTTGTATATCACATCTATTATTTCTTTACATCTAGAGTAGACTATATTAAACGAATAATTTGTGATGTCTCATATCAACTTATTCGAGCATGGTCATGCATTTCTAGTCTCACCCAATCAACTGGCATGTGATATGTTTCCCATTGTGTAGGAAGGACAAATCCTATCTCATTCATTCACACCTCACTACATAGATCGTGATATGTTCAATATCAGTCTTTATAGTGCATCCAGTTACGTAGCATGTTTAACTGTATTAAAACATACAACAATATATGTTGAGATAGTAATGATCTCAAGTCTAAGGATCATACAAATAGTTGTCACCATGAGCAATATCGTGACCTTTACATAATAATCCAAGACATATGCTCATAGCAGGTCAATCCAATATATTGTTCTCTAACAACATATTTATGCTTTGATTCTGACATCTCTATGGCAATGATAACATTTTGTCATCAATCAACAACATGTTAGCTTTAAACGTATTATTACTGTTCGTGCCCATAATAATACTCAACTAAGGATCTTTTAATAATAATTATATTATTATATGGACATTATCTTCTTTTAGTTTATTTGATACACAGAAATATAAAAAAAGAAATAATGGTAATGCCTTTATTCAATAAATACGGTAGAGATAGTATGTCAATACAATCATCATATGATTGGTCTTTGAGCATACTCTAATAGAAAATAATTCTTAGAAAATTAGAAGAGGCTGAGGAGCAAAGGGAAAAGCTCTGGCAATATGAGCGCGCCAGAGACACTGCCATCAAAGAGACCTTAGTGAGCCTTTCCCCAGCATTCATGCCAGCCTTCCATGCCTTCCCAGTGGGAGTCTTTGCCGATGATAGTGAAATGCCAACTACTTCAGTGCCCAGTCCAGTTCCGTCCACTGCCATAGAACCTATTTTCCCTCTCAAAGATAAAACCGTCAAGTCTGCTACGCCACCAGTATCTGAGGACCAAAGTGAGAAGAAACCTGCTGCCTCTGCCGAGTCAACTGCCATGCCAACCTTATCTGAGCCGGTGAAGGTTGTGAAAGAGACCCCTACCTCCACTGCCGCTTGAGGGTGGAGTAGAAAGAAGAGAATGGCTCCTGACCGTGGCAACCTATCCCAGAGAAAGACCCGAGCCAAGATAGCAACTGAAGCCCATGCCGCCCAAAGAGGATCCTCTTCGAAGGGGAGTCTTCTTCTTCCTAACTCTTTGCACTTCATTTACATTCACATGTTTATGCATGTTTATTTTTCTGTTTTTTGTAGTATATATGTGTTGTTTCATGTATTGAGGACAATGCACATCTTGGGTTTGGGGTGCGCATTTCCTCACATGTATGCCATGCCATTCATGTTTATTTTTTGCACTACATTTTGTTTTCATGCCATATATGTTAGATTAGGATTAATGAATTGCATATCGAACCACTAAAAATGAAAAAGAAGATTTTTTCTCGGTAGATTTTTGAAGCATGTTAACATTTGTTAGGCAAGTTTAAATTGACCTAGGTGTTTGTCCAATGAGGAAATTTAAAATCTTTAGATGCTTATGCCAGCAGGATAGTATGCCAAGCTTGCTTGCCAATTGATCTCTAGTTTAGGGGATTGAATTTACACTTAACATGTGATATGTATCTAGTTCCCTATCAAACATAGATTGTTTAAAACTATGCTAAGATTAAAAAAAGAAAAAAAAAGTATAGTAAAATTCCAAGGTTAAAATAGTGCACCAATGTGTGCGAAATGCTGAAGAACTTTAGAACACTCCTCTGCCTAGGAAAATTTATTAACTTGGGGCTTCGTTGTATGCTCCCTCTTAGTTCTCAAGCAAACATGACTTAAGGTACGAGTGTAATAGGTTAGTAAGTGATGTAATCTAGACTAACGTGGGTATTCGTGGTATGCTCCCTCTTATATCTCATGCCAAACAATGCAGGACGCTAGCCTAATCTAATGTCAGTAATGAAAAAAATCGCATACCTTCGGTAGAAAAAAATAATGATAAAATAAAATAATCTGAGTTTTGGAAGTAAAATTGGCTAAGGGAGTTAAATGATATTTGATACATATTGCCCGCACTTCATGCACTATTCATGATCTTAGACTAGATTTATATTGTTGTTCTTGAACTATCACCTGCTTGGCATTACTGCACTGAGATAATTGAGGACAGACCTATGCCAACATTTATTTTCCAGCATCAGTTGACATGCCAACCAAAACTTTGCTTAGGTATCATTTTCATCGTATTTAACTTTATTTTTCATTTTTCATTACTTGAGGACAAGCAATGAGCTAGGTGTGGGGAGTGTTGACGCTCCAAAAGTACTAAATTTTAGGATTATTTCACATGCTCTTTCTTGTCTTTTAAGTACATTTAAATACATTTAGGTTGTAAAATCGTACATTGCATAAAGAGTTAGGATTTGGTGTTATGCCAATGTGAAGGGATTGTTTTTGGCACCTATTCGCAGGTTGGCATAGCTGATGGCACAGCAGCTGGCAGAGCCGGAGTAGGAGACGACACCAAGAAGGATGTCGGGCAGTAGAGAAGAACATTTGATGTCAGGCCAAAAAGACGTTGACCCTGAAAAAATAGGACCAGATCAGGCTGCGAGAAAATAGGGATTGGATAAATCTCCGAGAAAATAGCATACAAGTAGCGCCAAGCATAGTTGGCAGTACCATGCCAAGCTGCGATGCCAGAAGAGCACTGGCACAATGACGTCAGCCCTAACCTGATCAACCTAAGGATTCAGACGCTGGATAAGATGATCAGTTTCCTTATCCCTGCACGTTCAAATTCAAATCCAAAATAATCCTAGGCTATCCATAGAGTCCTATTTAAACTCGATCAAAGCAAAATGAAAGGAGAGACAACGACGAGGTGAGTGATCGGAGATAGGGTGCAACATTGGGAACCTAGTCGTGAAGAGTTGCATCGAGAGACCTTCTAGCCCATCCTCTTTGTTTTTATTTTTCTTATATTTGATGATGATGATGTTACAAATGATTATGGTTTTTTAGTTGATACCCTTACCATGAATTGATTTCATAGTTGGTGAGAGGTATTTGCATTTGAACACTATTTTTAATGTTCAGTTTTAATAAATCAACACTGCCTCGGCATTGTTTTTCCTATATGGTATGTTTACTATTTCTAAGTGTGTTGCCACGCGACAGTTCTCACTCCCTTTTTTAAAATATTATGTCAACCGACGGCTGGCATAGTTAGCCTATTGCAACTCAATATCATAACTGACTTGGGTGGCAACGATCAATTGCTAGATACTAAGGAGAGATGCTTCGAAAGAAGATGTTCAAGTAGATGAACTTACTTCGAGAGTGAACTCTACCCCTTAGGAGTAAAGATTGATACTTAATCGAATTGATTTATGAAAAAGCATTCACTATAGACATATAGGGGTTTTTCCATGATTAATTTAGGGAAATGCCATCGATAGAGGCATTGCTACTTTTGAATTTGCTCGGAAAACAATGCCAAGACATGATTTATTAAAGGATGGCATGGCACAAATAGCGTGAAAACCAGGCACTCCTTGCCAACATTCGTCATTCGCTAAGACACCTTCCTTGCCAACTTTTTTCTCATATTTTCATTATCTTTTCTTGTTAGTCATTTTCAAAACCACTTCCAATCAAAACATCTTTTTCATAAGACAAGTAATTAGCAAAGCAATTGAATCCCAAAATACAATCTCTATGGGATCGACACTCAGCTTAACTGTTGTATTACTTGCGGACCGTGTATACTTGCACGCAATAGACTTTACTTGGCATTGTTTTCACAATTTTCCAATATCTTTTACGCCCTATTGCCAGCAATTTCCTATTCACACCGAGAGTCTACACTTAACTCTTTGTTTGTAGGGGGAGCATTGCTACAAGGCCAAAGCTACATGTAAAAACTCATGGTAACTTGATAGTGGATGCTTAAGACACATGACCGGTGACAAGAGTAGATTCTTGGAGCTAAATCTAAAAAGTGGAGGAGTAGTGACATTTGGTTACAACTCTAAAGGCCACATTGAAAGAATTGGTTCCATTGGTAATCACTCTTCCATTTTCATTGACAATGTTTTGTATGTCAACGGTCTTAAGCAAAATTTATTGATCATTAGTCAATTGTGCGATAAAGGTTTTAATATTCTTTTTTATTTAAATGGTTGCAAAATTTTGAACATTGAAACAAATCAAATAGTGCTCATTGGTCATCGCATAGGAAATATCTATATGGTGCATTTAGAGGACATTCACATTTCAAATGCATGTTTTGTTGCAAAAGATGAACATGACTCATGGCTATGACATAGAAAACTAGGGCATGCAAGCATGAGTGTGTTAGAAAAATTGGTTTCAAAAGATCTAATTAGAGGTTTGCCTAAAATAAAGTTTTCTCTTGACAAAATTTGTGATGCATTTTCAAAAGGCAAACATAAAAGAAATTCTTTTAAACATATTAATGATGTTTCAACTAGTAGAGTTTTACAATTGATCCACATGGATCTTTTTGGCCCTATTAGAACAATGAGCTTGGGTGGAAAATCATATGCATTCGTTTTGGTTGATCATTACTCTAGATACACTTGGGTTCTATTTTAAGTACAAAGGATGAGGCTTTAGAGAAGTTCATCATATTTTCAAAAAAATCTCAAAATGATGTTGGTCAAACTATTTATGATATTAGAAGTGACTATGGTACCAAATTTCAAATTTTAGTTTTTGGGGATTTTTGTAACTCAAATGGTATAAGCCATAATTTTTCTGCTCCTCGCACTCCTTAACAAAATGGGGTTGTTGAGAGGAAAAATCGAACGTTATAAGAAATGACTAGAACCATGCTTTGTGAAAAAACTTGCCAAAATATTTTTAGGCAGAAGCCACTAAAT
Organism: Hibiscus trionum; assembly: GCA_030270665.1. Classification (NCBI taxonomy): domain Eukaryota; kingdom Viridiplantae; phylum Streptophyta; class Magnoliopsida; order Malvales; family Malvaceae; genus Hibiscus; species Hibiscus trionum. Next base: position 26,276,279 of record BSYR01000011.1, read on the forward strand.
CGGCTTGCTATATTATTAATAGAGTAATGATTAGGCCTATTTTGAAGAAAACTCCTTATGAGATTTTAAAATTTAAAAAGCCTAACATTAGCTATTTTCATCCATTTAGTTGTAAATGTATTGTTTTAAACAATGGAAAAGATAATTTGGGCAAATTTGATGCTAAGTGATGAAGATATTTTCTTAGGGTATTCTTTAAACTCTAAAGCCTACCATGTATTTAACAAGAGAACTTTAGTTGTAGAAGAGTCTATTCATGTGGTTTTTTATAATAACCTCCTTCCAAGGAAGGATTCTTGTGATGATAATGATGTAGGGATTTTTAAAGCCAATAATGGTGGGGAATCATCAAAGGTAGATGAAGTTCCAACAAAAGAAGAAGAGAAGCACAAGATCTACCTCTAGAAACATTGAAGGACATGACTATAGAGGAAAAGGAGGCCACCTACCCAAGGGAGTTCAACTATGTCAAAGGTGGTGAGATTTTGGGTGATCCATCCAAAGGGGTAACCACTAGATCTTCTCTTAGACTTGCTAGTAATGTTGCATTTATTTCATGCATTGAGCCTAAAAATATCAAAGAAGCATTAAAAGAGGACTATTAGATATTAGCCATGCAAGAGGAACTAAATCAATTTGAGAGAAGTCAAGTTTGGACATTAGTTGATAGGCCTAGTAACAAGTCTACTATAGGAACTAAATGAGTTTTTAGAAATAAACTAGATGAGAGTTGTAACATAATGAGGAACAAGGCTAAACTTTTTGTGACACCCTAAAATTAAGCCTAGTAGAAATTGAAATATTAAATCGACTTACAATCTAAATTAAACTTTATCCTAAATCAATTAAAGTAATTAGGGACTTAATTGAGTAAAATTTCAATTGCCGATTTGGACAATTAAATGACTAAATCTGATGAAATAAAAGAATAAGGAGTTGCATGCTTAAATTTAATATTCCCTAGGCTGCCCCTCCACTAATTTAATTATGAGAGCTAATTAAAAAGGATAATTTGGACAATTTCATGTCCAAATATGTTGACACTAAGTCATCTCCTTCAACCACTATACTCGGATACACTAAGAAAGAAAGAGATGTTGTTAAATTGAAAATCTTGAGGAAATTGTATTGGAACCATTGACTGTAAGGTAGTCGAAATGAAGTAGTGACCTAATTGATATGTTTTCGATACTCATGTGTAAATTCTTATTTAACTTGAAAATTTGGCAATTATGGAAACATTGATGTAGGAAGAAATCGTTTAAAATTATGTTTAATGTTAGATTGAGGTCTAGGATGATCCAAAATGTTGTTAAGATTTTTGGAAAACTTATTGGAATCAAAACTGGTAACTCATAATGTCTAGTGAGTAAATCGGGACTGTTTTGTGAAAATTAAGAAATTCTGGTAGTAAATTGAAAAGAATGGAATACTGGAAATAATGTATAAAAATAAGGGACTTGATATATGAATGAAGTGTAACTAGAATTGGTTGAAAAGTAGATTAAATTGAGTGTTTAAAATGATTAATCTGCTTATTAGATGAGCTTGGGACTAATTTGGAAAGTTAGTTAACTAAGGGGTTGTATTGTTCTATTTAGGGACCCTAAAAGAATTGAATGAATAAGGGAAAACAGGTTGAAAGTGTTTGTTAAGTCCTAAAATGAAAATAAGTAACAAATTAGTATAGTTGAATAATTAGAAGCAAATTATAATGAATCTGCCTAGAAACTTTGTTCTGGATAGTGTCTTTGAAAAATCAGTATAAATTCTAGGAATCAAATTTTAAGCTGAAATTTTGATAGAAGGTACCTTGAAATGTCTACTTTAATCAGGAATAAACGGCATATGATTCTAAGTTGTGTAGTGAAATCTAGAGATGAAAAATCATAAGTACTGCAAATTGTCCAGGCAGTATAAATGTTGTGTCTTTAAACAATAAACTGTACTAATTGGATAAGAATTAAAATACAAGCCTAATATGGTCTTAAAGAAAAAATTTTATCTTTAAAATGATATAAAGTAATCGAAATTTTGACGTACGGATTGAAAGATATAATCAGAATAGTAACAGGAGTGCAAGCTGCCAGAACTGGAAAACAGTTCGAGTGTATTGAGTTGTGCTTATTTGATTGAACTTATATGTTTGAATTGGATGTTAATATGTTTTTTATGTGTTCTTACATGAATTTCTAGGCAAATAAATTAAGGAGAATTTGGAAGAAGCAAGGGCTTGCCATCCAAATAGAAAGAACAAAGGAATAGTCATCAAGGAACAAGACTAGTAGAAAGCTTAGAGTATTGTGAGTGTAGTTAAACTTAGGGTTAAGACTAGTGTCTTAACCAATGTTTATGTTTAATTTATTTTTCTAGTTGAAAGCATGAAATGAACTGGTAATTGTCTTAAGGGAAGAAGGTTAAAAGGGAAGATGATAATATGATCTACATTGTTAGTTGTTACCTTGGTTTGACATGTAACATGGTTTGCTTTGCTTTGATGGATATATGGATGATGATTATGAGCATGATAAGAATGATATGCTACTGATTTTGGGTGATATATGATGCTTAAGTATGTCTACATGATGCTTATATGCTAGAAACTATGAGACCGTGATTAGGAGTTAGACACTATATGCTAATAACTTGTAATGTGCTATGTAACTTGCAATGTTTGATTATTAAACACTTGTCTGATGTTTGTTTAATCTAAAAGACAATGAAAGCCCTTGGTTGAGTAGTTGTTCTTAGGTAGCACGTCATGCCTTAGAGTCTAGAGCTCCTCTTATTTAGTACCTTGAGTACTCTCTGTTTTGGTGTCGATAGCACATAGTGAACTTGATGCCTTGTACACCCTCTTTTGAAATTTTGATATTGTTGAGTGGATCAATGGATTGATCGAAGCCAAGAGAGGGGGTGAATTGGGTTTTTAAAACTTTGTTGGAGAAAGTGGAATGACTAAAATTGAAGAACAAGGCAATTTAAAGTGGTTCAAGTTCCAAATGAACTCTACATCCACTACCTTAGCTAGCACTAAGGATTTTCCAACAACTCACTAATTGCTCTTCCCCTTTTCTAGGCTTAGGAGGTAACCTTTACAATATCGGTCAAATTTTCTACCCAAAATTTCACCAAGCTCTCACTAGGATACAAAGAAGAATTTTAAGGCAAGTAGAATATCTTACAATACAAATTTACCCATTTTGATACAAGCACTCAACCCAAATTGGAATACAAGATAGGAATTACAATCAACACAATTTGGGATTTTACAAGAATGCGAAATTAGGCACTTTGAGCTTAGATTTTTGTATAGATGTTTCTCTTGGATGCAATAGTTGTTGCTGGTCTTCAATAGGCATGATTTTATACCTTATCCTTTAATTCAAGCCGTTTGGGTGGTTAGGGAATTGATTATAGTCGTTGGAACCCTCTCTTTCCACCATAAATGCACTTTTGCAGCCTACCGTATCGGTACGCGGGGATCCGTATCGATGCCTGTCTCAAAACAGAAAGAGCCGTTGCACAAATATAAGAGATGTGTATCGATACGCGTGTAGGCGTATCGTTACGGGTTAGGGAAGCTTTTCGATACGGGCAAGACCGTATCGATGCAATTTGTCCCACAAAGCTCACTGGAAGAATCTGTATCGATACGAGTAAGAGCGTATCGGTACGGGTTAACCAACTCTTTAAAAAATTGTTACCTACCAACTAACGCCCAACGGTTAAAAGCATTTAAGACTTCTAAATTTAAAATTCCTTTTAAACCGTAGAGATACGGGTGAGACCATATCGGTACGCCATTCAAACTCCATCTGATTTTATAGAGAGAGCGTATCGATACAGATGCAATCCGTTTCGATACGGTAAGGGGGATATCGAAACGAATTTCTCCAGTGGTAAAGTTTGTAAAAAAGGTATCGATGCGGCATGGAGCGTATCGATACGTATAGACGATTTTCAGTAGTTTGGCCTTGGAACACTTAGAAAATATTTAGGAGTTTGAGTTTTTCAAACTAGAGTAAAGCCTTGTTGATTTGAAACCTTTTGAGGGACTTAAAAATCGATTTCAAGTTTTTCAATTTAATCCTTAAAACACATTGTTATATCAAAATCAAACATAGGTTTTACAATCTCCCCCTTTTTAATATAACAAAACCAAAACTTGAAAATTTTAAGACTTTTGAAAAACTTTGGAAATAATTCTCCCTTAATGTTAGGCTAGGTAAATTTTAAGTTTAAAAATTGAAGTGAGCTTGTTCCCTCTCCCCCTTTTTGTTAGATCAAAAATAAGAGACATGGGCTAAAGGCATAATCAATAACCAAGCAACATATAATATATAAATATTAAGTTCATAAATAAGGAAACATCAAAATAAAATCCAACCAATAATCAAAGCATAGGTTTTAAAAGGTAAACTTAATCCTAAGAACATAATTCAAAGTGCATAAACTAGAAATCCTAAATGACATGAATGGAATGCAAAGACAATCTACTACTCTTCTCCATCACCATCTTCATCGTCATCTTCGTTGGCATCATCATCATTCCTCCTAGATTGACGCCATTCATCATGAAAGGCCGCGAGAGAGATGTTCATCGAATTATGCTCGGCCTCAATAGATGAGATACACTTCTCCACATTTGTCATACGATCTTCTAGGCTTGTGAAGCGTGTGTCTATGGCGGCAAACCCCAAATTTATGACTTGGTCCATAGAAGCAATCCTCGTGCGTAGGCCCGTGAATTGTTCAATGAGAAAATTCATAAGAGCATCCATGGATGGAGGAGGGGGAGCTTGAGGATTGGCAATCTCTTCCGGAATCGCATCACTAGGAAGCTCGGAGATGCAAAGCCAACTACCATTGAAGTAATGAAACTTCCCCCTAGAAAGAGATCTCTCATCAATGGGATCGGTGAGGGGTGTAGGATAGTCGTGAAAGCAATTAATCTCCTTTTGAGTGAAGAAATAGCTCAAGGTGGTGCCATAAGTGAATGAAGTGACAAGAGTTGTATGACAATGTTGCACGAGAAAGACAATCTCCGCAAATGTTGAGTGTGTAAAAGTTCTATTATTTACACCCTTTTTAACCCATATTTCTGCTGCATTCAAGCATCATTGCATTGCATTTAGGTTAGTTTACAGCAAAACATCACAAAATTAGTAAAAGCACGGATTCTACTGAAATATGGTTGATTTTGCAGGTTGCTGCCATAGCTGACGAAGAAGGCGGGCGCAGGGCAGAGAAGCAGAAGAGCTGAACTGGACAAGCAGATGATGAGGACGATGCTGCCATGGATCTACCGTGACAGCAGAGGACGACAGCAAGTTAGCGGAGGAAAAGCAAAGTGGACCTCGATAGATAGAGAAAATTATGCTCGTCTATCGTGTGAAAACCATATATTTTTCCAAGCCCCGGATCAAAAGATATGTCAAGCCAAAGCTCAAGGAGAGGAAATCCCATGAAACAAGGAGGCGGCTGAAAAGTAGGATACTTGAAGATTAAAGTCTTTATTAGAATCTTACTTTTAATTAAAGTTGTGATCCTTGTTATCTTAGAATACTTGAGCCCAAAGCTTATATAAGGGCATAGATTTTAACCTAGGAGATATCATACCCCATAACCGATAACCAAACCCCTCCGCCGTTTACCCGTCGTCGACATGTTCTAAAAACCCCCTAGGGCCACGGGTTGATTTGTAAAGTAGTTGCAAGGGTTGTTTTGTTTTAGGATTTTCCAAGTTCAATAAAATAAACTTCAAGTTCTCTTATTTTGGTTTTAATATCTTGCAAGAGCATCGGGAGAGCATTGTGAGGTTATCAATTTACTTAGCATCGGGAGAGTTAAGTATACGAAAGAAATAAGAGCGAGTTCTCTAGTTTATAGTTGAGCTATCTTGTGCCTAGGGATAGGGCAAGGTTAAGTGGCTAAGGAAGAATTCATACACATCGGTGTTCTTCCTTCGATTCACGCCGGGAGGTATAATCACAGACGTGATCATCGACAGACTTGGACCTAGGGATAGGCCAAGGCAGATCTGGGATTCTTGCCAAACTTGAAGTACTGAGTTGGTGTGTTTGCTACCGCGACAACCAACGGACAGCTTCCGCGACAGGTGCTGCCAGCGACAGGCGCGACGACAGAACTGGAGTTCCTAAGCAATACAATACCTACACTACTGAGCAATTCAATACCATCCCATTCTCTCTATCTTGATATTCCTACTCTTTTATTTACGTTTTCTTCAATATTTTCGTGACAACTTTCTAAACTATTTTCTTTACTTCGTGTAGTGAATTAAGGTAAAGCTATTAGCCCAATCCCTGTGGAGACGATATCCGATACTTCGTATCACTTTACTACTTGCTTCGTGTACACTTGCACTACAATTGCGATAGACACTTTTACATGCAACAAGTTTTTGGTGCCGTTGCCGGGGATTGGCAACATAACTCTACCTTTCTTTTATTGCACTTTTTGTTTTTATTTTTATTTTTCTTTTACTTTTATTTTTCTTTTTCTTTGGTGCTTTCAACTCTTGCTTTTCACGAGGTTTTCTTGTTTATGCGCAGATCTAAAAGAGGTGAAGATCCTGAGTATCCATTAGATCCGAAAGTTGAACGTTCATTCAATCTTAGGAACCGACTTCGTTACGTGCTAGCTAGGAACGAGTACCTTGAGGAATAGCTAGAGAAGATGGCCTACAATGGGAACGACCCGCCTGTCGGCGACCCGCCTGCAGCAGCCGGACGACGGTCATGCCGTGACTACATGTTGAACGATCATGTAGAGCTGGAGACCACGCTGCCGAATATTGAAGTTGATAACTTTGAGCTTAAACCTGTCATGTTTAGTATGATCAACAATGCCGGGCAGTTTAGTGGTGCTGTGACAGAAGATGCTAGGGAGCATTACAAAACATTCTAGGAAATCTGTGGTTCGTTTAGACTACCAGGAGTTAATCCGGAGATAATGAGGCTTCGGTTATTTCCTCACTCATTGAGGGACAGGGCTAAAACTTGGTGGAATAAACTTACGCCGGGTTCAATTATGACTTGGGCAGATTTATCTCGTGAATTTTTATCTCGTTTTAATCCTTCGCATTTATCTGAGCGATTACGTAATGAAATTGCTACTTTTCAGCAGGAAGATGACGAGCCGATGCACGAGGCCTGGGACAGATTTACTACTCTTCTTCGGAACTGCCCAATGCATGGATTCCCCGTCTGGAATCAGGTAACTAAGTTCTATAATGCTGCTAACTTACAAACTCGTATTCGAATTGATTCTGCAGCAAATGGACTATTATTGGATAAAGATCCAGACGAGGCATTGCAAGTTTTGAAAAATCTGGCCAAGAATGAGGAACAGTTTCCAACCGCAAGAAGAGGGGGTAAACGAGTACTTGCTGTCAAGGACTATGAAGCCGACAGCACGTTGAAATCACATGTAGCATTCCTTACTAAAGCAATGAAAAGGTTATTGAATGATGATGGTCAACAAGGATTTGCTGTAGAGGAAGTATGTGATATCTGTGAGGGAAATCATAGTCGGGATGAGTGCCCAATACAGTTAGAAGAGGGAAAGTATGTTGGAAATTACAACAAGCCGAATTACAACTCCAACAATTATAATCCCAATTGGAGGAAAGATCCCAAGTTTTCCTGGAGTAACCCCAATAACGCCCTGAATCCTCAAGCACATAATCAGAATCAGGGAGGACCTAGATTGCTGACGCGACAGCAACTGCCGCAGCAGCTGCCGACGCACCTGCCGCCGCAGCAGCAACAGCAGCCACCAGCTGCCACGAGCAGTATACTGGAACAGACTCTGGCCACCTTTATGTCTCAGACGGGTACTTATATTGAGAATATGAATCAGTTTGTCAAGAAGACAGAAAATTTCATGGATAAAACAGAGATGAGGATGACAAATCATGAGGCTACTTTGAAATCTCTGGAGACACAAATGGGTCAGGTTTCCCAACATATTAAGCCGAGGCAGACTGGAGGATTCCCTAGTAATACTGAAAATGCTAGGCCACCCACACATGAGCAGTGTAAGGCAATTACTACTAGGAGTGGGAAGAAACTACGAGGGCCGGAAAAAGAAGTTGAAACGGGAAAGGAACCAGCCTTAGACCAACCTGCCGAGGAAGCTGCCCCGACAAGTGATAAACAGACTGCTGCCGATGAGCCTGTCACGACAGCAGAAGCGACAGAGGAGAAAATTGATGAACCTAAACCTCCTCAGATTCGTATGCAGTGGGAAGGACGTATTGCTGATTATCGTCCCCCACCTCCTTTTCCTCAACGGATACAGCAAGCTAAGCAAGAATCTCAACTTAAAAAGATTTATGATATTTTTAAGCAGGTTCATATTAATATTTCGTTGTTAGATGTCGTTAGGGAGATGCCCGGTTACGCCAAATTTCTCAAGGATGTCATGTCAAAAAAATATAAACTGGGGGAATTTGAAATGGTAAGGATGGCAGATGGTTGCATGAGTATTCTTCATCGGCAGCCACCCCAGAAAAAGAAGGATCCGAGGAGTTTCATCATACCTTGTGTAATCGGAGACAAATATGTGGGTAAGGCACTTTGTGATCTTGGTGCTAGTATCAATTTAATGCCAAAATCTGTTTTTCAGAAGTTAGGTATTGGAAAGGCGCGGCCCACGACAGTAATTCTGCAGCTTGCCGACCGCTCTTACGTTCATCCAGAAGGAAAAATCGAAGATATTCTGGTAAGAGTGGATAAGTTTATTTTTCCTGCTGACTTTCTTGTTTTAGATTGTGAAGCAGACGAAAACGCACCAATCATCCTTGGGCGACCCTTCTTAGCCACGGGAAGATCACTGATTGATGTGGAAAAAGAAGAACTCACCATGAGAGTGAATGACCAAGAGATTAAGTTGAATGTTCTCCAAGTAATGAAGCATGCTGATGCAGACGAGGAATGCAAGGCTATCACTGAAGTTATCCTTGATCAACCCTGCATCTGGTCGAGCTGTCACGACAGCACTGACGACAGCACCGACGACAGCAACTCCTCTGACTCCGATACATCTGATACTGAAGATCAGGAGGAGGTAAACTGGTTAGGCAATCGTCCAGGTAAGTTATTCGAACCTTTGAATTATACTTCGGATAACCATTTAATCCAAAAGACATCTATTATTGAACCACCTGCCTTAGAAGTGAAGCCCCTGCCAGGGCAACTTAAATATGCTTTTCTTGGTTCAAATGATATGTTGCCCGTAATCATCTCTTCTAAGCTGCCGCAGGAACAGGAACGGCAGCTAATCGGCATGCTAAGGCAGCACAAAAAGGCAATTGGATGGACGATAGCAGACATTCAAGGCATTAGTCCGGCGTTATGCATGCATAAAATCCTTCTAGAGGAAGATCATAAGCCGACTATTGATGCCCAAAGGCGGCTAAACCATGCGATGAAAGAGGTGGTGCGTAAAGAGATAATCAAATGGTTAGATGCTGGTATTATTTACGCCATCTCCGACAGCAAATGGGTGAGCCCGGTGCAATGTGTTCCCAAGAAAGGAGGAATGACTGTGGTGACCAATGAAAACAACGAGTTAATCCCAACCAGGACTGTGACCGGTTGGAGGGTTTGTATGGACTATCAGAAGCTTAATAAAGCTACCCGAGAGGACCACTTCCCTTTACCCTTTATTGATCAAATGCTTGACAGATTAGCGGGTAAACCTTATTATTGTTTTCTTGATGGTTATTCAGGTTATAATCAAATTGCTATTGCACCAGAAGATCAAGAAAAGACGACTTTCACATGCCCCTACGGAACATACGCTTTTAGGAGGATGCCGTTTGGACTATGCAATGCACCCGCCACCTTCCAAAGGTGCATAATGGCCATATTCTCTGATATGGTAGAGGACTTCTTTGAGATATTTATGGATGATTTTTCCGTCTTTGGAGACGATTTTGAGAGTTGCCTTGGCAACTTACAAAAGGTACTTGAAAGATGCGAAAAAGCAAATCTTGTTTTGAATTGGGAAAAATGCCACTTTATGGTGGATGAGGGGATAGTCCTTGGCCATAAGATTAGCTGCCGTGGGATAGAAGTCGACAGGGCTAAAATAGAAGTAATTGAGAAGCTGCCGCCACCAACCACAGTCAAGGGCATTAGGAGTTTTTTAGGGCATGCTGGTTTTTATCGAAGGTTTATTGCAAATTTCTCAAAAATTACCAAGCCCCTATGTCATCTCTTAGAGCAGAACCGACCCTTTGACTTTAATGAAGAATGTACTGAAGCATTCAAGGTTCTGAAGGAAAAACTAGTAACAGCCCCCATAGTACAGCCACCAGACTGGACACAGCCATTTGAGATTATGTGTGATGCTAGTGACTATGCTGTCGGGGCAGCACTTGGGCAGCACAGAGATAAGCTGTTTCATGTCATATATTATGCCAGCAAGACGTTGAATGACGCCCAAGTGAACTACACCACCACAGAAAATGAGCTATTAGCTGTGGTGTTCTCCATTGACAAGTTTCGTTCTTACATACTAGGGATGAAGGTAATAGTGCACACAGACCATTCTGCCCTCAAATATCTGTTCGCGAAAAAGGATGCAAAACCTCGTTTGATACGGTGGATTCTGCTATTGCAAGAGTTCGACCTTGAGATCAAGGACAAAAAAGGATAGAAAATCAGGTGGCAGATCACTTGTCAAGGTTGGAGAAGGGACAGAGTCTACCAATCGATGAGACAAACATACTGGAGACCTTCCCAGATGAGCAGCTCTTTGCTGCCGCAATCGCTGCCGCGACAGCCATGGCGGCAGGTAAGTCTTTTGAACTCCCGTGGTAAGTTGATTTCGTTAATTTTATAGTTAGCGGAATACTTCCTTCTGATCTTAATTATCAAGCCAGTAAGAGGTTCCAAAATGATGTTAAGCATTATTATTGGGACGAACCTCTTCTTTTCAAACTATGCGCAGATCAGGTTATAAGTAGGTGTGTACCACAAGAAGAACAAGAAGACATTCTCCATCACTGCCATGCTTCACAATATGGAGGTCACTTAGGAGGCAATAAAACTGCTGCCAAGGTGCTGCAGTCAGGGTTCTACTGGCCGACATTGTATAAAGATGCACAGGACTTCTACAAGAACTGTGACAGGTGCCAGCGGACAGGTAATATCTCGAGGAGAAATGAGATGCCACTGCAGAACATTCTGGAAGTCGAGATCTTCGACGTTTGGGGGATTGATTTCATGGGACCTTTTCCATCTTCATGTGGAAATCTATACATCCTCTTAGCAGTGGATTATGTCTCTAACTGGGTTGAAGCCATCGCCACTCAAAAGAATGATGCCAAGACAGTCCAAAAGTTTTTGCACAAAAACATTTTTTCTAGATTTGGCATCCTTAAGGCGATTATCAGTGATGAAGGGAGACATTTTGACAATAGGGTTATTGCTGCCGCCTTGAAGAAATATGGTGTCAAGCACAGGATCGCGACAGCATACCACCCACAGACCAATGGACAAGTTGAGATATCCAATAGGGAAGTTAAGAACATTCTTGAGAAGATGGTTAAGCCAACTAGGAAAGATTGGTCTTTACTCCTTAATGATGCATTATGGGCATATAGGACAGCCTTTAAGACTCCATTGGGCATGTCTCCATACCGATTGATCTATGGGAAAACCTGTCACTTGCCTGTCGAGATAGAGCATAAAGCATATTGGGCAATCAAGGCAATGAATATGGACTTGGACAAGGCAGGCCAGAAAAGGCTGTTAGATCTGAACGAGCTTGAGGAAATACGGACAATGGCCTACGACAATGCAAGAATCTACAAGGAGAAAACTAAGAAGTGGCATGACAGGAAGTTGCTGCCACGACAGTTCTGCCCAGGGCAGCTTGTGTTGTTGTTCAATTCTAGACTGAAACTCTTCCCAGGAAAGCTAAAGTCTAGATAGTCTGGCCCGTTCCAAGTGGTACAAGTTTTTCCCCATGGTGCCATCACAATCCGATCATTAAAAGACGGGCACCAATTCAAAGTCAATGGACAGCGCCTCAAGCATTATCAGGGGACTGAAGCCCCAGGAATACAAGAAGTGGTTACTTTAGGAGATGCCCCACAAGGCATCCCTAATTTAACCTAAATTTTATTTTCATTTATTTTATTATTTAGTATTATTTATTAGGAAATTAGGTTTATTTTATTCGAATAATGTTTTTATATTTTCTGTTTTCAGCAAATAACGGAGTCAAGAAGAAAAGAAGAAGTGACCCAAGCCTACCATCCATCCATCAGCCCAACAGAGCCCATTTATTGAAGCCTGTCGTTCCAGCTGCCTCCGTAGACACGGATAAGACAGGCTGTCAACAGACTGACACGGCAGACGCAGAAGCGTGTGACAGACGCGTAACAGACGCATAATTACGTGACAGACGCGTCAGACACGCCAAACTCAACAGTCACCCCGTTATTTCCGCCTGCCGTTACAGCATTAAACGGGCAGCAACTCTACCGCTATAAAACACCGTTCTCATTTCCATTTTCATCACTTCTGCTTATTCTTACTTGCTTTCTCCTCTCGTTTTTATTTGTTTTCTTTACTTTCACAACCCTTGCAACTAAAATGTCTTCCAGACAGACCCGCCGCGGTGCTGCTTTAGCCTCTTCATCAGCAGCACCCACACCGTCGGCCTTCGCAACCAAGGAATTATGGGAAGAAAGAGGTTTCATCTACATCCGAAAGGCTCTGAACATGGGGCTCCGACCATTCATCGTGAGGGCAATAAAGGCTCAACTATAGGAGCAGTTCGCAGAACAACCAGCAGAATTAAATGACACACTGGTGAGGGAGTTCTATGCTGCCATCGACAGCAGGACAGCAACATCAGTGACTGTCCGAGGGGTAGAGGTACCATTCACAGCCGATAGTATCAACCATATGTATGGCCTCTATTTTGGTCCCAACGACGTTGCCCATCAGCAATTTTTGGACACCCTCGACTCTGCCGCCTACGGTGTTGTCATGGCAGAGGTGACAGAGGAAGGGACGGAGTGGACTACGAGCAAGAAGAACCCTAACTCTGTAAAAAGGGGGCAGCTACTTCCAGAAGCCAAGCTATGGAACGCTTTCATCAAGAAGCGCATCCTGCCGTCCTCCCATCACACGACAGTGGATCAGCAGAGGCTAGCCCTCATCCATTCGATCATGAACAACCGGGCCATCAACGTAGGGCGTTATATGAGGGAGAGCGTCTTGGACTGCACATATCGATCAACCTCCCGCCTCTACCTACCATTCATGATCACATCTCTCTGCCGTTGCGCTGCTGTCCTAGAGGCCACCACCGATAAACTTGTCCAAGGACGAGGCTGGACCGATAACAACATTACCAGCCTCATAGAGCTGATAGTCGCAACCCCCCTCTCCTCCTTCAACCCGGCTGCCTCCCCAGCATAATCATCCGAGGAACCTACCCCTGAACATGCAGCAGCAGCCGCCTAGATAGACCAATCTGCTCAAATCCTTGCTACCATACAGCAGGTGGAAGACAGGCAGATGGGGCTGATGACGTTCATCCGGGATTTCGCCAACTCAACGGTAAATTTCATTACCAACACTTTACATTATCCCGATGTTGTTTTCCCCATTTTCCCTACCCACTATTTCCACATCCCCACCCCTGTCTACACACCTACACCACCTACCTCCCCACACAAACATTTTGCTGCTTCCACCCCATCACCTACCCAGCCGGCAGCTGGCAGTCCTCCGGCAGACACCTCTGCCCGAGGAACGAAGCGACCAGCCTCAAATGACAACGAGGCAGAACCCCCTATTAGGAGGAATTTGGCGCAGGACTTCACGCCTGTCAAGAGGCAGAAACATGTGGCCGACAGACAGCTAATGCCCAAAGCCAGCACCACCACCAGCAGCACTTGGGATAGCGGCAGCAGCTCAGACATCCAGGTCGTGGAACAGCCTACCCAGCCTGCCCCACAACCCAGACGCCGCTGCCAAATCCGTGTCAGCAGTAGCAGTGAAGACAACGATTAAAATCTAAGTCTTTTATTTTCTTTTTCTTGCTGCCTGCTTATCTATATTTTGTGATGTACCTGCCTTCATTTTATCTGTCATTTGCATTGAGGGCAATGCAACCCTCGAGTTTGGGGGTGGCAACCCTCCATTTTAATGGAGTCTTAGTACATTTTTAATTAATTGTTGTGTCTTTTAAGTTCTCCTAAAAAAAACAAAAAAGATTAAACTGTTGGCTTAAAACTGTGAAGTAAACTTACCTGTCATGACAGCTCTGCCGTGGTAGCATCTTTAGGACAGATTAAGGAGAAGTTTAGAGCCTTTCTATAGTTCTGAAAATCTTAAACACCATTGTGACTGTTATACTGCTTAGATTTCTGTTAGCCAAACTAGAATAGGAAGCTTAGCACTTGAATAGCCCCTAGAGGTGCCTAACACTGGCTCTAGGAAAGAAGTTTAGCAAAATAGATTCAACAGCCCTAGAGGTGCCCGAAACCGGCTCTAGGAAGTTAGCTAGAGGTGCCCGAAACCGGCTCTAGTGAAACTTTAGCTTGAAAAATAAAAATCAAGTCAAAACAGAAAATCAAAGAAGCATGAAAATGTGCCTTCAAAAAGATAAACTTTGGCATAAAAATTCAAGTTAAGAGTTGAATATTCTAGTGAAACTAAGAGAGTCTTGGCATATAACTGTTCACAAGCATGCACACACTGCACGAGAACTATAGTGAGATTCCGGACAGATCCTAATCTTTCCGACAGGTTGCTGCCGCCACAGAGAATGAGCGACGGGTAAGGGACAGTCACTGTTTGAAGGCCAACACAAAAATATTCATTTTTCTTTTAGGTCTTAATTGCTTGAGGGCAAGCAAAAACTTGAGTTTGGGGGTGTGTTGAGTGTGTAAAAGTTCTATTATTTACACCCTTTTTAACCCATATTTCTGCTGCATTCAAGCATCATTGCATTGCATTTAGGTTAGTTTACAGCAAAACATCACAAAATTAGTAAAAGCACGGATTCTACTGAAATATGGTTGATTTTGCAGGTTGCTGCCATAGCTGACGAAGAAGGCGGGCGCAGGGCAGAGAAGCAGAAGAGCTGAACTGGACAAGCAGATGATGAGGACGATGCTGCCATGGATCTGCCGTGACAGCAGAGGACGACAGCAAGTTAGCGGAGGAAAAGCAAAGTGGACCTCGATAGATAGAGAAAATTATGCTCGTCTGTCGTGTGAAAACCATATATTTTTCCAAGCCCCGGATCAAAAGATATGTCAAGCCAAAGCTCAAGGAGAGGAAATCTCATGAAACAAGGAGGCGGCTGAAAAGTAGGATACTTGAAGATTAAAGTCTTTATTAGAATCTTACTTTTAATTAAAGTTGTAATCCTTGTTATCTTAGAATACTTGAGCCCAAAGCTTATATAAGGGCATAGATTTTAACCTAGGAGATATCATACCCCATAACCGATAACCAAACCCCTCCGCCGTTTACCCGTCGTCGACATGTTCTAAAAACCCCCTAGGGCCACGGGTTGATTTGTAAAGTAGTTGCAAGGGTTGTTTTGTTTTAGGATTTTCCAAGTTCAATAAAATAAACTTCAAGTTCTCTTATTTTGGTTTTAATATCTTGCAAGAGCATCGGGAGAGCATTGTGAGGTTATCAATTTACTTAGCATCGGGAGAGTTAAGTATACGAAAGAAATAAGAGCGAGTTCTCTAGTTTATAGTTGAGCTATCTTGTGCCTAGGGATAGGGCAAGGTTAAGTGGCTAAGGAAGAATTCATACACATCGGTGTTCATCCTTCGATTCACGCCGGGAGGTATAATCACAGACGTGATCATCGACAGACTTGGACCTAGGGATAGGCCAAGGCAGATCTGGGATTCTTGCCAAACTTGAAGTACTGAGTTGGTGTGTTTGCTGCCGCGACGACCAATGGACAACTGCCGCGACAGGTGCTGCCAGCGACAGGCGCGACGACAGAACTGGAGTTCCTAAGCAATACAATACCTGCACTACTGAGCAATTCAATACCAGCCCATTCTCTCTATCTTGATATTCCTACTCTTTTATTTACGTTTTCTTCAATATTTTCGTGACAACTTTATAAACTATTTTCTTTACTTCGTGCAGTGAATTAAGGTAAAGCTATTAGCCCAATCCCTGTGGAGACGATATCCGATACTTCGTATCACTTTACTACTTGCGTCGTGTACACTTGCACTACAATTGCGATAGACACTTTTACACGCAACAGCAAACATGGTGCGAGTAAGGTTTGGTTGTTGTCTCTGGCGAAAGCACCGAATCCAAAAGTCATCAACTTGGCGGATGGTTGAATATTTTCCTCCCGAAGGTCTAAACCACCAAGTAATCATCAAGTGTAGGATTCGATCTTGAGCATTGAGAACGGTCACGGAACCCCCCAATACATGTCCAAGAGAATTCTCATCTTCGATACCCTCATCCTCAAACTTAAAAATAGCACAAAGAGATGGAACATCTACGGTAATCTTTTTGCCCATGAGATAGGAGTTAACGGCAACAATATTACCCGAGGGATCGGCAACACACTTGGCATTAGCATAAAATATCAAAACAAAATTGCGAAAGAAAAATCTCAGAATTTGTATAAAATCCATAAACTTCCATTCTTGGAGTAGAGGTAAATAAATAAACTTGAAGCGCTCTGAATTAAGAAAAGGAACGAAAATTACCCTCTCCAAACGAATCTTATAGTTTTGAAAAGATCGGAAGTAGGTGAGTTATAAAGCACCGTTGATAAATAAGAGTTAAGTTAGGACGTGTGCCATCACCAGGATTGGATCCTTCACCAACTTCGCTTGTAGTGCGTGCTCTCTTTTTGGGTGCCATAAGTCTAGAAAAATTGATCAAGACAATGTGTATGCATTATTTTTCTCATTCAACCCCATGTAAATCAATAATCAAGGTTTAATAAAATAAAATTTGAAAGTCAAAACAAAAACAATTTTTTTTTGATAAAACCTATTTTTGAAAAAGCAAAACAAAACAAAAGAATTTAAAACGAAAATCATAAAAAAAGAAAAAGAGTTTTATACCTTGATATTGAGATAGGGAAGAATGGAAGAAGATTGTGCACCAATTTGATGGAGATCCTTATGACTTTGGCTTGATTTAGAAGAACCCTCAAGAGATTTTTAGTTTTATGGTGAAAATATGACGGATTGGGAGGCTTTTTATAGAATAAAATCGGCTAGGGTTTTGAAATTTTAGTTTTGGTAAAAGTGAAACACTTTTAATGCCATTAAGTAGTAGTCTGTGCGAGCGAGTATCGATACGTAAAAAGGGTGTATCGATACGGGGGTAAAATGGTAATTCCTTGGAAACGCGTGTCAAGAGACCGTATCGAAACGGATGGCATCTGTATCGAAACATTCACAACTCGTATTGAAACAGGTTTAACTGTATCGATACCCGTAAGAGAGAAATGCAGTCTGGTCAACTAATGAAGTACGTGTATCGATACGCATAAGGCCGTATCGATATTCTATGCCCAGAAATGCATTTTTGGCTTTTTAGAACGACCAAAGGCTCGACTTTAACATTTCCTAAATGAATGCAATTAATAAATGAGCAAGTCTAAGCATATTCTAAAAGAAGCATACTCCTCCTAGCTATAAGCATGGTTTCTATCAAGATCAACAACACATAAACATGCATTTTCACAAATTCAAGCAATTTTAACCTCAAAAGAGTCATAAAGGGTCAAGATAGGCTAGTTAGACCTAGCTCTCTCCTAAGGGACCAAAAGCGCTCTTTGCCTAGAGGTTTGGTAAAAAAGTCCGCTAGTTGGTTCAAGGTGTCAACATACTCTATAACAACATCTTGCTTAAGGACATGATCTCTAATGAAATGATGTCTTATTTCTATATGTTTGGTTCTAGAGTGTTGGATGGGATTTTTGGTTAGGCATATAGCACTAGTGTTATCACACTTAAGGGGTATGGTTTCAACTTTAACTCCATAATCTAAGAGTTGTTGCTTCATCCAAAGGATTTGAGCACAACAACTCCCTAAGGATATGTACTCGAATTCGGTGGTAGATAGAGCTACACTATTTTGTTTCTTAGAGAACCAAGATATGAGCATACTACCTAAGAATTGGCAAGTTCCCGAAGTACTTTTCCTATCAATTTTACAATCCCCATAATCTGCATCCGAATAAGCATGAAGGTTAAAGGTTGAGTCTCTAGGATACCAAAGGCCTAAACAAGGAGTATCTCTAAGGTACCTAAAGATCCTTTTAACGGCTATAAGGTGAGACTCTCTAGTACTAGATTGAAACCTAGCACACAAGCAAACACTAAACAATCTATCTGGTCTACTTGCGGTAAGGTAAATCAAAGATCCATTCATAGAGCGATAAAGCTTAGAGTCAACACGCTTACCTCCTTCATCTTTGTCAAGCTTTGTAGATGAGCTCATTGGTGTAGCTTGAGGCTTTGCTTGCTCCAAGTCAAACTTCTTGAGCATATCTTTCACGTACTTCGCTTGATTGATGAAGGTGTCATCCTTCCTTTGTTTGATTTGGAGCCCCAAAAAGAATGAGAGCTCCCCCATCATGCTCATCTCGAATTCACCTTGCATTAACTTAGCAAACTCTTTGAAATGACACTCATTAGTATATCCAAAAATAATATCATCAACATATATTTGCACTACTAAGATGTCATTTTTATATCTTTTTATGAAAAGTGTAGTGTCCACCTTACCTTTTTCAAAACCTTTTTCAATTAAAAACTTTGAAAGCCTTTCATATGAAGCTCTAGGAGCTTGTTTTAAACCATAAAGTGCTTTAGTTAGCTTAAAAACATGATTTGGAAATTTTGAATCCTCAAAACCCGGTGGTTGTTCCACATACACTTCTTCATTTATAAAACCATTTAAAAATGCACTTTTCACGTCCATTTGAAAAATCTTGAAATTATGATAACATGCATATGCAAGCAACATCCTAATAGCTTCCATTCTAGCTACGGGTGCATAGGTTTCATCAAAATCTATTCCCGCTTCTTGAGTGTAACCTTGAGCAACTAGTCTAGCTTTGTTTCTCAATATGTTACAACTCTCATCTAGTTTATTCCTAAACACACATTTAGTTCCTATAGTAGATTGATTACTAGGCCTTTCAACTAATGTCCATACATTACTTCTCTCAAATTGGTTTAACTCTTCTTGCATAGCCATAATCCAAAAATCATCTTTTAATGCTTCTTTAATGTTCTTAGGCTCAATGCATGAGATAAAAGCAACATGATTCATGAGTTTAAGAGAAGATCTAGTAGTTACCCCCTTAGATGGATCACCCAAGATTTCACCATATTTGACATAGTTGTACTCCCTTGGGTAGCTCACTTCCTTTTCCTCAAGAGCCAAGTCCTTCAAGGCTTCAAGAGGTGGATCTTGTGAATCTTCTTCTTTAGTTGGAATCTTATCCTCCTTTGAAGTTTGTCCTCCATCAAAGGCATCAAGGATTCATACATCATCATCACAAGATTCCTTCCTCAAAAGAAGGTTATCATCGAAAACAACATCTATAAATTCCTCTACAACTAAAGTTCTTTTGTTAAACACACGATAAGCTTTAGAGTTTAAGGAGTAACCTAGAAAAATAGCTTCATCACTTTTTGCATCAAATTTACCTAAATTTTCTTTTCCATTATTTAAAACAAAACACTTGCAACCAAAAGGATGAAAATAGATAATGTTAGGTTTTTTGATTTTAAAATCTCATAAGGAGTTTTCTTTAAAATGGGCCTAATCATTACTCGGTTAATAATATAGCAAGCGGTGTTAGTGGCTTCCGCCCAAAAATATTCAAGTAAATTGTTTTCACAAAGCATGGTTCTAGCCATTTCTTGTAAAGTCCTATTTTTCCTCTCAACTACCCCATTTTGTTGAGGAGTTCGAGGTGCCAAAAAATTGTGGCTAATACCATTTTCATTTTAAAACTCTTCAAAACCTAGATTTTGAAACTCGGTTCCATGATCACTTCTAATGTGAGAAATCTTAAGCTCAAGATCATTTTGAGTTATTTTTGAAAATGTGAAGAAGTTTTCTAAAGCCTCATCCTTGGTGCTTAAAAAGAGAACCCAAGTATATCTAGAGAAATCATCAACAAGCACAAAGGCATATGATTTTCCACCCAAGCTAGTAGTCCTAATTGGCCCAAATAGATCCATATGAACTAATTGTAAACATCTACTAGTAGAGACATCATTAATGGATTTAAAGGATGATTTATGTTGTTTACCCTTAGAGCATGCATCACATATTTTATCATTTGAGAACTTAATCTTGGGTAAACCTCTAACTAGATTTAGGGAAACTAATTTTTCTAAAACAATAATGCTAGCATGTCCTAGTTTCCTATGCCATAACCATGCATCATTTTCATTTTGAGCAACAAAATATGCATGGGATGAATGAATGTCATCTAGATGCACCATATATATGTTACCTATGCGATGACCAATGAGCATTATTTTATTGATTTAATGTCAACAATTTTACACTCATTTTTATCAAATAAGACATTAAACCCTTTTATCACACAATTGACTAATGCTCAATAAATTGTGTTTTAGACCATTGACATACAGTACATTTTCAATGAGTATAGTAGAGTGATTACCTATGGAGCCAATACCTTCAATGTGGCCTTTGTAGTTATCACCAAATGTCACCACTCCTCCACTTTTTGGCTTTAAATCCATGAATCGACTCTTGTCTCCGGTCATGTGCCTCGAGCATCTACTATCAAGGTGCCATGAGTTTTGGCTTTGTGCTTTGGCCTTGTAGCAAAGCTCCCCCTACAAACAAAGAGATTAATCTTTGATTTTTGGTGCCCAAATCATTTTGGGTCCACGAGTGTTAGCTCCCAAAAGCTTGGTTCCCTTAGGAATCCAAGGTGACATGGCATCAACATTATTAGATTTGACAAGTTCCTTAGGAACCCATACATTTCTAATTCTTTTAGTTTTATTATGCCTATAGAAGCCACTTTGTTTGTAGTTATAGTTCTTTCTCTTAGGTTGGTTTGTTCTAGATGATTCACATTGTAACCCCCTTAGCCCAGCCTAGACGGTTGACCCGGACTACGAAGATTACACGGGGAAAACCAAAGTCAACCCGAAAGTCAACCCTGATTAACGACCCTTTTTTTCTCTTTTAAAACTTGTCTAGATGCACATTAAACCTAGACATGCTCTTGAGATAAGCATACTCAAAAATCACAGCAATCGGAAAACAATAAGGGACCCAATTGCACAAAATACGAATTTAGGGACCAATTTGGAAATTTTGAAAATTAAGAGAACTTTACCAATTTTTAAGTTGCCATTATGAAATTAGTCATGTTTCATGCTTCTCTGTCAAATTTCACCTTAAACGGACATCTCGAACTCAAGCAATTGCACATACAAAAATCAGGACTAAAACGTAAAGCTTGCAAACCTCAAAATCATTCAAATATGTGCCCAACGGTCAAGTGTTTCGAAACGGGGTTAGCCCGTTCAGAAACGGGGCTTGGCAGTAGCCAAAGTGTTTCGAAACACCTCTACCCGTTTCGAAACACCCAGGCCAAATCAAGCACCTGTTTCGAAACAGGCAAGGGTGTTTCGAAACACCCTGCCCAGAAACAGCAGATAGGCTTGTTTTAACACATCTAAACCCCATCGAACATGCTCCAAACCATTCCACAACAGATCAACAACATGCCAAGCATCATACCTACCAAATTGCATCAAAATCTAGATACAAAACCACCCCTAGGTGCACCAACTCTTTCAACACATCCAACACTTAATCATGCTTTTAAAACAAGAAGCATAGCATAACGACTTATGAATAAGAAGATTCAACGTTGCAAGCGTTAAACCACATAGTTCAAAACATAAACCGAACTTGTCCAACATACACAATCTCATTAAACATCAACATAAAAGACTCCCCCCCCATTGCCTTTATTATCTATAGCTATTAACCGAGACATACATCTCAAGTGGAGCTCTCCTTGAATCCATTGCTTCTTGTTGTCCCAACTTCAAATATCTGCATTGATGGAAAAAAAGGAGCGTAAGCACATAATGCTTAGTGAGGAATGCTCAAAACCAAAACACCATCAATGCAGCGAGTCATAAAACCTCTTTCAAAAGTAAACACATTCCGATAAACCAAAGCAGTGTTTGAAAACCCCTTTTAAAACAACATGCTTTAAATCATGCATTGCTCAAACATGAAAACCAACCCTTAGCTTAGAAAAGCTAAGTAACTCACTTCAAAGCACATCCTTGCAAAACCATCAATTTAACCTTTCCATGCATGAACATCATATGCAAAGTTAAACACAAGTTCCTTGGAAAACACTTCCACTTCACATTATACTTTTCTCATATTTGAAAATCATCTCAATGCAAGAAACCTTTGAAAACCACTTACTCCTTCAATCTATCTCATGCATTAAACAAATGCAACATATGAACCACAAAATCAACAATTGCATTACATGCCTTTTAAAACAAGCCTTCACAAGACTTCAATGCACTAAAGAGATTCACATGCACATATGCACCATTCTCAATATAAGATAAACACTTGTACAAGCTTAACAAGTAATACATGCATTCTTGGAACATTACACACTTTCCATGCAACCTTGCATCATTTCAAGCATCTCATGCTTCATTACATCCAAGAACACTATATTGGCTTCCAAGTGATAATTCACAAACCATCACAACACTAGACACAATCGGATACGCGGATTACAAGCTTTGTCACACACGCTCCATAGACACTTCCGAACAACACAAGGTGGAGTTTACCGGTACAATCACAACCCCCTCAACACCCGTGATGGAGTTTAACGGTACAATCACAACCCCTCAACATCACTCATCGGAAGTTGTATAATACACTAGCGAGAGCCGGGACACATCACAAGGCTTACACATGGAAGATACCACAACCATTGTAATCACCTTAACCAAGCTCACACACGGGAGCAACCCTCCACCGTTGTGACACTTAACAAAGTCCACCCATGAGAGCCATCCTCCATCATGGTGACATTTAACAAGGTTCACCCACGAGAGCCATCCTCCATCGTGGTGGCACTAAACCAAGCCCACCCACGAGAGCCAACCTCCATCGTGGTGACACCAATTTCCTCAATCGCTAGGATTCTTGGATGGAGTTTACGGTACAATTACAACCCCCTCGACATCCAAGGCGACTCAATTCACGGTGCACCCAATCCTATAGCCGGCTAACTATATCCGATTAAAGTAACCAAGAACCACTTACATCACTTGCCAATATAACCATCTTACCACATTAATCCATTGTTTTTACAAGCATAACCCAAATGCCAAAACCACCAATTACCATCATCACTTCACTGTTTTGAAGCATTAAACAAAGCCATTAAACAACATGCAATACTATGCATCAATTCCACAATTCCAATGTACAAAACCAAGGATCTCTTACCTTGAGCATCCTTCACACATGACTTTCAAAACCAGCATTAAACCATGCTAAAATATGCTTTCAAAACAGAATTTAAACATGCAAATCACATGCATTGCATCCAACAATCACAAGTGCTTTAAAAACCCATTCATATCGCAAACCAAGAGAGAAATTCCATTTACTTACTCTTGAGCTTAGCTAAGTTGTTTAGACTTAAACTAAGCTCCCAAAAACCTTCAAACATTGGTTTCAAAGCTGAAAACCCAACTTCACTCACCGATACACAAAACTAGGCTAGCCAACAAGCCTTCCAAGCATCCGAAATCATCAACGCCACCTCTATTGCTCACGGATCATTCTCCCCTGTTCCAAGCACATAACAACAGAGGATTAATGCATCATTATGCATTAAAAACACCAGCAACACACCTAAACTCGCTGCTCTTTGCAAATCCAACATTTCGGCTACCAAACACAACCGAAATCACATCCAAACACTTCCAAAACCTAACCCAGCCAAGATCCATCACTTCTAACCATTTTTAAACATCAATTAACATCCAAAAAGGACCTAATCACGTCCTTATACCTCCAGCTATAGCAGAACATCAAAATCACCCCAAAAACCACCATTAACTCAAGTAAAAACTTAGGAAAATCAACCTATTCGGGATTGCATTGATTAAACCTCAATTACACATCATTTAGACATCCAAAATACATCAAAAAGACATCTCAAAACAGAGCCCAATCATCCAATACGAATTTCTTCAAAATTAAATCCAAATCTTGCATATTAAGCCAAAATCAAGATCACAACATTAAACCTTTAATAAAACTTAATTTAAGGATTGAGAACTTGGTAATTTCAGTAAAGAACTGAGTATTTAGAGGAGAAGGACGTTCATACCTCTAAATGTGGATTTCTCCTTGTTTAGAGCCAAAATCCTTGAAAATTCATTAAGCAAATGATGAGGATTTGGTGTAGAAATGATTAGAAATCATTTAGAGATTGAAATCTCAACTTTAGGTGTGAAAATCAAAGGAAAAGTGGCTATGGAAATGTGTTTGGCTGAGGGAAAATTGAGAGAAAATGAAATGGGAAAATTTTGGCAAAAGTTAGTTATGAAACCAAAATATCTCTTTTCCCTCTTTTCTTTTTATTAAATAACATTAAATGAGTCTTTAAAATTTAAGAAAAAATCTGGAGAAATCCTCCCTTGGGTAAATTAGCTCCTTAAAGATTCAAAGTTTCAATCCTTTTAAAACAGTCACGAACTTTTCAAAAATTACATTTTAGTCACTAACTCAAAATGTCATATTTCCAAACCTCATTTTGTAAAATTGATTTCACCACTCTCTTATATATATTAAAAGAGGATTTTTAGATATTTTTCCATATTTTTAATGCATCCCGAACTAGGCTTTCCCTAAAACCACCTTTTATTTTCGAACCGAAAATCCGACCGGTCCGGTTCAAACCCAAAACTTCTAAGCCCAAAATTGGGGTTTTACAACTCTCCCCCTCTTAGGAAATTTCGTCCTCGAAATTTCAACCGGCGAAAAGAGCACAACCAAACTTCTCAAATCAACCCACAAGGCAACACAGGAGACTTAACCACCACTGAACACTCTCCACACAAAACTCCACCAAACCCAACACCACCACATACTGTTCACGAATTCCAGAACACTCAAATGTTAACCACATCTTAACCTTTCACACTTTCGGACTACACATAGCCCCAACAACAACCTAAAGAACCTCCAAACTTTTACAGCATACACCACCTTAACTCATAACTCCCAAAACTCGTACACACAGTGACACCAACCCATCTAGTTCAGCCACCATGTGACCCACAACCTTCACTGCTTCTAAAACCCCTTGCACAACTGCTCAACCTCTTCCAAAGGTTACCACATCAAGCAAAAATTCTTAAACATCAACTGCTTACCCAAACTTCTCAACGTATTGCTGACATTCCTTCACATCCGCCGCTATCATCACCATAACGACTCACCAGGACTACTCACCTAACATCCGAAAATCACGTCACAAAACCCCAACCTTGACTCCGCCAGCCATTCCACACACCACCAGCTGACTTCAGAAGGAATTTACTTATACACAACTAGCCAACCACTTCTCACAAGAACCCGTCCAACCAACAATGGCCCTTGAACTTACATTGCCTTTCCACTTCAAACCTTGACTACAACACTAGCCTTACCATGACACCGCCCATTCTATACAAACATATTAAGATTACGAAACTTCTACTCTCCCAGGCCAAACCTTTTCTACAACCCTCAACACAACCTCTTCTCAATTCTTCGAAGGTTGCTACGAACCATCACCTACAAAAACAACCCTTCTATTACAACATCAATGCCAAGTTACCTCAGCACTCTGGAAACACATCCACTAACATGCAACATCACTTAACACTAAGAAACTACCACTTCTACTAGCTATTCACAACCACCTGACCGGTTCTAACTCCAACCGGAAATCTCCTCACCACCATACCGCTAAACTCTTTAAGCGCCAAACACTTTCCTTCTGCCAACATGCTATATCGCACTCACTATTACTGACAGCTCGCTTAATACCCTCCATTACTTCTAACATTCTCCTAGCACCAAAACAACTTTTTAAAACCCATCATCCAACCTAACCCTATCACAACACTAACAGACCCAATTAGCTATCAGCAAGTGTGAACGTACGTATGCATGATCACCAATATGCCCTATCAATGCCTGTGTACATGTATGCAAAACCTCTAATGTCATGTCACATGTATGCATGGACCAGCACATATATATATAATATAGTATATAACAATGGTTTTAACTGTGCATGTATGTCGGTTCACACCCACCAATAACATCCTCAGGATCCGTCTAAGAACAACCTCCTATCTCACTTTCAACTTGTCTAACCCTACCATTCTAATAACCCATTAACCACAAAACCCCACTAATGCCCTCTTCACACTAAAGTTGTTTTCAAAACAACACCAACTACTACCCCAAACATGCTAGCTACGAGACCATACCCGCTACGCAAGGAAAAACCAAACCGAAACCAAACTAAGATAACTAGGGAAAAGATTACTTAACAAGGTTACCTGTAAACACCTCACTGCCCCAGAGCTTCAACAGACGAGCTCTCTTCCTCGCAGAACCATCATTCTCCAGCCGCACCGCTGCAGCATCAGCTAACACATTAATGTCATCACCATCTCCCTGCGGTAAAGAACCCTGGCTACCCCGAGCCAACTTCAAACAATTTCGTCTCAAATGCCCAACAGACCCACAATTCCAACAAGATTCTTTCCCCAAGCTCCTCACACCTTTCCGCCCTTTCCGCCACCTTCGAACTTTGTCTCGGCCGCGCCCACGATCCTTCTGAGACCCTTTTGCTACCACTAAAGCTGATCTCACCACTTGAGGACAATTTCGCTTTACATGCTCCTTAGAACCACAGTTCCAACAAACTCTCGCGCCCCGACAACCTCCAACATGACACCTTCCACAACGGTCACACTTCAGCAACCGAGCTACCACTCCTTGGTCATACCGCACTTGACCTACGTCTGCACCACCACCCAGACTTCGATTCAAGCAAAACCTTCTATCACGTAGCCTCTTACGCTGACTGCTCCGGAGGTCAGTACCCACAACTCTCTTGCTTAAACTTTTCTCACCTTCATAAACTGAAACTACACCCTCACGTTGCTTAACCCTTGGGAATTTCTCTCCAAGGTACCTTTCATAAAAGGCAGACACAAAGAAGTCCCAATCTATATCGTGGATATGCGATGCTACCGCCACAGATGTCCACCAGGCACAGGCGTCCTCCAACATCAATGAGACAACACTTCCTAGCTTACAAGCGTAGTCACAACCTTCCTGATCCAAAATCAGAATTACACTGGCCAACCAGGCCTCGAACGTCTCAGGTGCCGAACCATGATACTCCACAGCTCCCAAATCATGTAAACGCTGTTTCGACAAACTCGCACGTCCCACAGTCGGCACATCTACAGGCCTCACTTTCGCCACAGCCTGAGATGTTCACAACACCTCTTGAACAATAGGTGATGAACTCTTCATCACAGAACCAGCTTCTTCCTCCTGCCTCACTACCTCAACTCCAGGCACAGAAGACTGAGACGAAACACCTCCACTAAAAGGTGAATTCCACGCCTTAACAACCTGCTCTAAAGCAGCAACCATCTCACCCAACTGCCATTCTCTCATCGATTTCATCATGCTATTAACAACAATCTATCATAACAAAACAAACAAAACGATCAGGCCAGCTTCAAGCAAGGATTAAAGACTCCAATTACAACATAACACAATAGCTATAATAATAAGGCAATGGGTAATCTGAATTCTCCCCTTTTACATGACATAACAGCTAATAAAAACATGGATATCACAACATCGAGCATATCAAACAACATACTTCGATCATGCTCTCATCAAACAACATTCACTCGCAACAGCATAACATCAACTTATCATACCCATCACACTTTCATCATTCATAAAATCAACTTACATCACCAGCATATCATCAGCACAAATCCACATTAGCTCAATGAAGATTCACAATCAAAAAGCATGCTAAAAACATCAACAATTCGCTCACAGACACACATTTCAACCGACTTTCAACCACACATCAGAATAAACATTAAACACTTATTACAACAATTTACCATTTCCCAAGCATTCGCAACTCAGCTCTGATACCACCAAATGTAACCCCCTTAGCCCGGCCTAGACAGTTGACCCGGACTACGAAGATTACACGGGGAAAACCAAAGTCAACCCGAAAGTCAACCCTGATTAACGACCCTTTTTTTCTTTTAAAACTTGTCTAGATGCACATTAAACCTAGGCATACTCTTGAGATAAGCATACTCAAAAATCACAGCAATCGGAAAACAATAAGGGACCCAATTGCACAAAATACGAATTTAGGGACCAATTTGTAAATTCTCAAAATTAAGAGGACTTTACCAATTTTTAAGTTACCATTATGAAATTATTCATGTTTCATGCTTCTCTGTCAAATTTCACCTTAAACGGACATCTCGAACTCAAGCAATTGCACATACAAAAATCAGGACTAAAACGTAAAGCTTGCAAACCTCAAAACCATTCAAATATGTGCCCAACGGTCAAGTGTTTCGAAACGGGGTTAGCCCGTTCAGAAATGGGGCTTGGCAGTAGCCAAAGTGTTTCGAAACACCTCTACCCGTTTTGAAACACCCAGGCCAAATCAAGCACCTGTTTCGAAACAGGCAAGGGTGTTTCGAAACACCCTGCCCAGAAACAGCAGATATGCTTGTTTTAACACATCTAAACCCCATCGAACATGCTCCAAACCATTCCACAACAGATCAACAACATGCCAAGCATCATACCTACCAAATTGCATCAAAATCTAGATACAAAACCACCCCTAGGTGCACCAACTCTTTCAACACATCCAACACTTAATCATGCTTTTAAAACAAGAAGCATAGCATAACGACTTATGAATAAGAAGATTCAAACGTTGCAAGCGTTAAACCACATAGTTCAAAACATAAACCGAACTTGTCCAACATACACAATCTCATTAAACATCAACATAAAAGACTCTCCCCCCCCCCATTGCCTTTATTATCTATAGCTATTAACTGAGACATACATCTCAAGTGGAGCTCTCCTTGAATCCCTTGCTTCTTGTTGTCCCAACTTCAAATATCTGCATTGATGGACAAAAAGGAGCATAAGCACATAATGCTTAGTGAGGAATGCTCAAAACCAAAACACCATCAATGCAACGAGTCATAAAACCTCTTTTAAAAGTAAACACATTCCGATAAACCAAAGCAGTGTTTGAAAACCCCTTTTAAAACAACATGCTTTAAATCATGCATTGCTCAAACATGAAAACCAAACCTTAGCTTAGAAAAGCTAAGTAACTCACTTCAAAGCACATCCTTGCAAAACCATCAATTTAACCTTTCCATGCATGAACATCATATGCAAAGTTAAACACAAGTTCCTTGGAAAACACTTCCACTTCACATTATACTTTTCTCATATTTGAAAATCATCTCAATGCAAGAAACCTTTGAAAACCACTTACTCCTTCAATCTATCTCATGCATTAAACAAATGCAACATATGAACCACAAAATCAACAATTGCATTACATGCCTTTTAAAACAAGCCTTCACAAGACTTCAATGCACTAAAGAGATTCCCATGCACATATGCACCATTCTCAATATAAGATAAACATTTGTACAAGCTTAACAAGTAATACATGCATTCTTGGAACATTACACACTTTCCATGCAACCTTGCATCATTTCAAGCATCTCATGCTTCATTACATCCAAGAACACTATATTGGCTTCCAAGTGATAATTCACAAACCATCACAACACTAGACACAATCGGATACGCGGATTACAAGCGTTGTCCCACACGCTCCATACACACTTCCGAACAACACAAGGTGGAGTTTACCGGTACAATCACAACCCCCTCAACACCCGTGATGGAGTTTAACGGTACAATCACAACCCCTCAACATCACTCATCGGAAGTTGTATAATACACTAGCGAGAGCCGGGACACATCACAAGGCTTACACATAGAAGATACCACAACCATTGTAATCACCTTAACCAAGCTCACACACGGGAGCAACCCTCCACCGTTGTGACACTTAACAAAGTCCACCCATGAGAGCCATCCTCCATCATGGTGACATTTAACAAGGTTCACCCACGAGAGCCATACTCCATCGTGGTGGCACTAAACCAAGCCCACCCACGAGAGCCAACCTCCATCGTGGTGACACCAATTTCCTCAATCACTAGGATTCTTGGATGGAGTTTACGGTACAATTACAACCCCCTCAACATCCAAGGCGACTCAATTCACGGTGCACCCAATCCTATAGCCGGCTAACTATATCCGATTAAAGTAACCAAGAACCACTTACATCACTTGCCAATATAACCATCTTACCACATTAATCCATTGTTTTTACAAGCATAACCCAAATGCCAAAACCACCAATTACCATCATCACTTCATTGTTTTGAAGCATTAAACAAAGCCATTAAACAACATGCAATACTATGCATCAATTCCACAATTCCAATGTACAAAACCAAGGATCTCTTACCTTGAGCATCCTTCACACATGACTTTCAAAACCAGCATTAAACCATGCTAAAATATGCTTTCAAAACAGAATTTAAACATGCAAATCACATGCATTGCATCCAACAATCACAAGTGCTTTAAAAACCAATTCATATCGCAAACCAAGAGAGAAATTCCATTTACTTACTCTTGAGCTTAGCTAAGTTGTTTAGACTTAAACTAAGCTCCCAAAAACCTTCAAACATTGGTTTCAACCCAACTTCACTCACCGATACACAAAACTAGGCTAGCCAACAAGCCTTCCAAGCATCCGAAATCATCAACGCCACCTCTATTGCTCACGGATCATTCTCCCTTGTTCCAAGCACATAACAACAGAGGATTAATGCATCATTATGCATTAAAAACACCAGCAACACACCTAAACTCGCTGCTCTTTGCAAATCCAACATTTCGGCTACCAAACACAACCGAAATCACATCCAAACACTTCCAAAACCTAACCCAGCCAAGATCCATCACTTCTAACCATTTTTAAACATCAATTAACATCCAAAAAGGACCTAATCACGTCCTTATACCTCCAGCTATAGCAGAACATCAAAATCACCCCAAAAACCACCATTAACTCAAGTAAAAACTTAGGAAAATCAACCTATTCGGGATTGCATTGATTAAACCTCAATTACACATCATTTAGACATCCAAAATACATCAAAAAGACATCTCAAAACAGAGCCCAATCATCCAATACGAATTTCTTCAAAATTAAATCCAAATCTTGCATATTAAGCCAAAATCAAGATCACAACATTAAACCTTTAATAAAACTTAATTTAAGGATTGAGAACTTGGGAATTTCAGTAAAGAACTGAGTATTTAGAGGAGAAGGACGTTCATACCTCTAAATGTGGATTTCTCCTTGTTTAGAGCCAAAATCCTTGAAAATTCATTAAGCAAATGATGAGGATTTGGTGTAGAAATGATTAGAAATCATTTAGAGATTGAAATCTCAACTTTAGGTGCGAAAATCAAAGGAAAAGTGGCTGTGGAAATGTGTTTGGCTGAGGGAAAATTGAGAGAAAATGAAATGGGAAAATTTTGGCAAAAGTTAGTTATGAAACCAAAATATCTCTTTTCCCTCTTTTCTTTTTATTAAATAACATTAAATGAGTCTTTAAAATTTAAGAAAAAATCTGGTGAAATCCTCCCTTGAGTAAATTAGCTCCTTAAAGATTCAAAGTTTCAATCATTTTAAAACAGTCACGAACTTTTCAAAAATTACATTTTAGTCACTAACTCAAAATGTCATATTTCCAAACCTCATTTTGTAAAATTGATTTCACCACTCTCTTATATATATTAAAAGAGGATTTTTAGATATTTTTCCATATTTTTAATGCATCCCGAACTAGGCTTTCCCTAGAACCACCTTTTATATTCGAACCGAAAATCCGACCGGTCCGGTTCAAACCCAAAACTTCTAAGCCCAATTCATTTTTCACATTACCAACACTCTTGAAAGACTTTTTGAGCTCATTAAGCTCATCTAACACCTTTTGGAGTTCAATGTTACATTGAGAAATAAGATTATTTAAATCTACATTTTCATTTTGAAAGTATTCAAGTTCGTCTTGTAGACCTAAAATCTTTTTCTCAAATTTCAAGTTAGCTTGAGAAAGTAAATCATTTTTAGCATTTAAATCCAAAATGATCTTTTTTTTAAACGGACTCTTTATACTTCTCAACTAACTCATCATACACCTCTTGTAACTCATCATAAGCTTCATGCAATTCATCAAATGTAAAATCAAAAGTAGATGAGTTAGAGGTTACAATAGAAGAATCCTCCTCAAGAGCCATGAGGCAAAGGTTGACCACTTCTTGTTCCTCATCCTCGGATGACTCCTCATCACTCCAAGAAACAAGCTTAGTTTTGAGCTTCTTCTTCTTCTCAAAGCCCTTCTTCTTGAGTTGAGGACACTCGGAACGAATATGACCCGGTTTCTTGCACTCATAGCATATGATCGGATCTTTTTCTTCTTCTTTTTTGGTCTTGAAGTCCATCTTTCTTTGAAACTTCCTGTAACACCCCAATTTTGGGCTTAGAAGTTTTGGGTTTGGACCGGGTCGGTCGGGTTGCGATTCGAATATAAAAGGGTGATTTTAGGAAAGCCTAGTTCGGGTTGCATTAAAAATATGGAAAAATATCTTAAAATCCTCTTTTATTATATATAAGAGAATGGTGAAATCAATTTTACAAAATGAGGTTGGGAAGTGTGACATTTCGGGTTAGTGACTAAAATGTAATTTTTGAAAACTTGGTGACTGTTTTAAAAAGGATTGAAACTTTGAATCTTTAAGGAGCTATTTACCCAAGAAGAGTTTCTCCAGATTTTTCTTAATATTAAAGGTTTTATTAATGGTTTTTAATTAAAGGTAAAAGGAGGGAAAAAGATATTTTGTTCACATAACTAACTTTTCTCAAAAATTCCTATTTCTTTTCTCTCAACTTTTCTCTCAACCCAAACACTTTTCTCCAGCAAATTTCCCTCTGATTTTGATATTCAAGGATGAGATTTCAACCTTCATTTGATCTCTAATCTTTTCTACATCAAAACCTTAGCATTTGCTTATTGAATTCTCAAGAATCTTGGTTCCAAAAAGGGAGAAACTCACATTTAGAGGTATGAACGTCCTTCTCCTCTAAATACTCAGTTCTTTACTGAAATTCCCAAGTTCTCAATCCTTGATTTGTGTTTTATTAAAGGTTTTGTAGTTGTGTTCTTGATCTTGGCTTTAAAATGCAAGATTTGGTTAATTTTTGATGAAATTCGTATGAAATGATTGGGCACTGTTTTGTGGTGTGTTTTTAATGTAAATTGGATGTATAATTGATGAGAAATTGAGGTTTAATCAATGCAATCCCGAATAGGTAGATTTTCCTCAGTTTTGCTTGAGTTTTTGGTGGTTTTTGGAGTAATCTTGGTGATCTGCTATAGCTGGAAGTATAAGGACGTGATTAGATCCTTTTTGGATGTTAATTGATGTATAAGAATGATTGGAATTGATGGATCTTGGTTGGGTAGTGTTGTAGAGATGTTTGGATGTGATTTCGGTTGTGTTTGGTAGCCGAAATGTGAGTGTTGATGAGAGCAGCGAGTTTAGGTGTCTTGGTTGAGGATATTAATGCATGATGGTGCATTAATCTACTGTTTTGATGTGTTTAAAACAGGGGAGACATCGTCGGATCCTTGTGGTGTTGATCCGGAAGCTTGATTGGTGTTTCGGCAAGTGGCGAAACGGAATCGGTGAGTGAAGTTTGGTTTTCAGCTTTGAAACCAATGTTTGAAGGTTTTGGGAGCTTAGTTTAAGTCTAAACAACTTAGCTAAGCTCAAGAGTAAGTTTTCGGAAAAACTCTCTTGTTGATGAGCCATGAGTTGGTTGAATGCAAAGTGATTTGTTGCATGTTTAAATTCTGTTTTTGAAAGCATATTTTAGCATGTATATTGCTGGTTTTATAAGCCATGTTTTGAAGGATGCTCTAGGTAAGGGATCCTTGTTTTGTACATTGATAAATGTGGTTTTGATGCATTTTGATGCATGATGATGAATGGCTTTATTAAATGCTTTAAAACAGTGGATTAATATTGTTAAATGATGTATATTGGGAAGTGATGTGGTTTGTCTAAAAGTACTTGAATCGGATATAGTTAGCCGGCTATAGGATTGGGTGCACCGTGAATAAAGTCGCCTTGGATGTTGAGGGGTTGTGATTGTACCATGCTTCATCCAAGTACACTAACGAGATGGTTAAGAACCCCATGGTGGTTAAAAGTCCATGGGTGGGTCTTGTGCTAAGGTCATAATGGTGGTTAAAATTCCATGTGTGGACCTTGTGTATGGTAAGATCACAATGGTGGTTTAAAGTCCATGTGTGGATCTTGTGTTGTATGTCCCGTGATCTCGTTAGTGATGTTATACAACTACCAATGAGTGATGTGGAGGGGTTGTGATTGTACCATAGTCTCCATCACGGGTGTTGAGGGGTTGTGATTGTACCATGCTCCACCTTGATATTGGTAGTGTGTATGAAGCGTAGGGGACAACGCTTGTAATCCGCGTATCCGATTGTCGATTGTGTTTTGGAACATGATTATGATTATCACTTGAAAGCCAATATGACATGATAATGACTTGAAGCATGAAATGCTTGGTTTATATGCATATGTGCATGATCAATGTGGTTTGAACTAAAGGTTTGAAAAGGACTTTTATAAATGCATTATTGTGATGTTTTAAATGAGCATTCCTCACTAAGCTATATGCTTAGGCTCTCTCTCTCTTTCTTAAACCAATAATGCATAGCATTGAAGTGCTTAAAGGGGCAGCAAGTGGTCAAGAATCTAAGTGGAAGCTTATGCTCATGTATGGTGACTATTTTCATAACTTGTTTAGCTTTTGGCATTTGGCAATGGGGAACCTATGATGTTGTTTGGGAGATGTTTTGGACTCCCTAAGTTGGTTTTATGCTTTTGATAATGATGGAACATGTAAATGGCCTTTTGAGGTTGGTTTAGTGTTTTTGATGTTTGTATGGTTTTCAATATAGGATGCATGCCTATAGAATTGAGACTTTCCTTATTTGATGCCATGATTATGATTGGTTGATGCCATTATGTTCCTTAAGTATATGATGACTTGCTGGTATGATTTGAGGGTCTTTTGAATGCGTTTGATGGGTCAATTCTGTAATAAACCAGCTAAAATTCTGCAATCTGGGCAGCCTGTTTCGGAACAGATGCCACCGTTTCGGAACAGAGGGCCTGAAATGGCCTTGGCGTTTCGAAACGGGCAGAGCCGTTCCGGAACAGTTTTGCCACTGCCAGGCCATGTTGCGCAACGGGTTTCGGAACAGTCCCGCGTTTCGGAACGGATCATCCCTGTTCCGAAACACCCGACCGTTGGGCACTGAAATTGACGGTTATATGTTTTGAAACCTTTGCGTTTTGGTCCTTAACTTGGTTCATGCAATTGAATGAGTTTGAGATGTCCGTTTGAGTTGAAATTTGGCAGAAAAGCATGAAACATGACTAATTTCATATTGGTAACTCAAAAGTTGGTTAAGCCCTTATAATTTTCAGAATTTGCATTTTGGTCCCTAAATTCATAAATTGTGCAATCGAGTCCCTAAATGTTTTCCGTTTGTTACGACTTTTGAGTATGCTGATCTTATGAACATATCTAGGGTTAATACGCTTTTAGATAAGTCTAAAAAGTAAAAAAAAGGGTCGTTAATCAAGGTTGACTTTGGTTTTCCCCGTGTAAACTTCTTAATTCGGTTCAACCGTCTAGGCCGGGTTAAGGGAGTTACATTTGGTGGTATCAGAGCTGAGTTCTCGAGTATTTGGGAATGGTTATGTGGGTGATAAGTGTATGTATGCTTTGTATGCTTGTTGAATGAAAGCATGTTGTGTGAATTGTAAGTATGTTGCAATTGTGATGAATGCTGTGGTGAGGCATGTTTGAGGGACCCATTGCCAAATCAAAGCTAATGTAATGATTTGTTTTAAATTGGAAATGAGCTTGAGTACTTGGATTGCTTACCTTGTTGAGCCTGACTTTGTTTGTTGCATTGTGATTGCATTGTTAGTGAATGGCACCTCGTAGAGAAACGAGGATTAATACGCGAGCTATAGCTCAAAATGAGAATGAGGAGAATGCTGAAAATGTGGTGGATTTACCTCCTCCACCTGGTGGTGGTGGTGCTGGGGGTGAAGGAGCTGCTGCCGGTGCTGGTGCTGGGGTCGCTGGACCTGAAGCTGGTCAGGGACAAGCTGTTCCTGACATGACAGTGTTGATTCAAGCTATTGCTGGAGCTTTTCGGGCGGCAGTAGCTGGAGCTCAAGGAGCTGGGCATCAAGGAGATGCTAATGTGAGACTACCTTTGGAACGTTTGCGCAGTCTGGGACGGACTGAGTTCAGAGGTTTGTCTGCTGAAGGTTCTGAGTCTTGGTTGGAGAGTACCAAGAGAATCTTGGGACAAATGAATTGTTCTGATGTGCAGAAGCTGGGCTGTGTGGTATCATTGTTGCAAGACGATGCATACACTTGGTGGACAACCACTATCTCCAGAATGGAGGATGCTGATGTGACATGGACGTTCTTTCAAAACATTTTCAAGAGAAGGTATCTGGGTGTGAGGTACTTGGATGAAAAGAAGAGGGAATTCATGTCTCTTACTCAAGGGAGCATGTCGGTGGCTGAGTACGAGGTTCAGTTTGTCCGACTCAGTCAGTACGCACCTGAGCTTATTCCTGATGAGCGGGAGAGGTGTGAGCGTTTCCGTTATGGTTTGGTGACGGATGTAAAGACCTATATGTTGGCTACTGAGTACTCTGATTTTGATGTGCTGGTTGGTAGAGCAAAGGACATTGAGATGAATCTGAGTTTATCTTCTAGAAGTGTTGGTTCTAGTGCTGGTAAGCGAGTTGCTGAGTATAGTTCTGGTGGTGGACGGAACAAGAGGGGACGTGATCGGAAGTATCAGTCTTCAGCTAAGCGAGGTGGTGGGAGTCAAGGTGCGCTTGTTCAGGGAGACAAGGCAAGAGCTGATCTGAACACATGTTGGACGTGTGGATCGCGTGGACATCTGAGGCGTGATTGTCCTCGAGCAGCGAGGGAGGTTCAGGCTCCGGTTGTGGCGGCTGGTAACTCGTGCTGGAATTGTGGATCAGCGGATCACATGAGGAGGGAGTGTCCTCTGTTGGCCGGTGGTGGCCAAGGACGTGCTCCTGGAGTTGTCGCATCACAGAGAGGTCGTGGGCACGGCCGTGGTAATTTCCAGCGGAGAGAAGAGGGTGGACAGAATGTGGCTCATGTTGTAGCTGTTCAGCCTGAGGGTGGTGGCCAGGCCAGGGTGTATGCTCAGAGGGAGGGGAGGAATGACACGGATGTGATCGCAGGTACTTTCACTTTGCAATCCTTGTCATTACTTTCTTTGATTGATTCTGGATCTACACACTCATACATATTGCGTGAGCATGCTGAATTACTTGGTTTGCCTGTTGAGTCTTTGGATGTTGGTATGCGTGTCACTAGTTCTTTTGGTGAAACTGTTGTGATTCGGAAGCTTTATAGAAGATGTCCTTTGGTTGTGCAAGATCATGTTTTTCATGTTGATCTTATGGAATTGCCTTTCTATGGTTTTGATGTAATCCTTGGTATGGATTGGCTTGTTGAGCATCGTGCTGTGGTAGATTGTGAGAATAAGCGAGTTTCGTTGAAGCTTGCAGATGATTATGAGGTAGTTGTGGTTGGTGAGAATGTGAAGTTTCTTGCCAATGTGGTGTCTACATTGGAGGCGAGCCGGATGCTGAGGCAAGGTTGTGAAGCTTACCTAGCCTTTGTGATGAATCCTAGCTCTAAGGAGTTGCGTGTGCAAGATATCAGGACTGTGCGAGAGTTTCCTGGTGTGTTTCCTGAGGAGTTGCCTGGATTGCCTCCTAATCGCGAAGTGGAGTTTGGGATTGAGTTGTATGAAAACACAACTCATGTGTCCATTACCCCTTATCGAATGGCACCTAAGGAGTTGAAAGAGCTGAAGACGCAATTGCAAGAGTTGCTTGATCGTGGTTTCATTCGGCCGAGTGTGTCACCTTGGGGTGCGCCGGTCTTGTTTGTGAAGAAGAAGGATGGCACTATGAGAATGTGCATTGATTATCGTCAACTTAACAAGTTGACTATCAAGAATCGGTATCCGTTGCCGAGAATTGATTATCTTTTTGATCAATTTCGGGGAGCAGCTGTGTTCTCTAAGATTGACTTAAGGTCAGGGTATTACCAGTTGAAGGTGAAGGATGTGGATGTGCCAAAGACAACTTTCAGGACGAGGTATGGGCATTATGAGTTCCTTGTGATGTCGTTTGGTTTGACGAATGCTCCTGCAGCTTTCATGGACATGATGAATCGTGTATTTCATGAATACCTGGATAAATTTGTGGTGGTATTCATTGATGATATCCTCGTGTACTCGCGTACTGAGGAGGAGCATGAAGGGCATCTGAGAATTGTGTTGCAAGCTTTGTTGGAGAATCAGCTTTATGCCAAGCTGAGCAAGTGTGAGTTCTGGCTTAGAGAAGTGGTGTTTCTTGGTCATGTGGTTTCTGCTGAAGGGATTCGTGTTGATCCTCAGAAGATTGAGGCGGTGATGAATTGGAAACCTCCTAAGTCTGTTCATGAAGTCCGTAGTTTCCTGGGTTTGGCAGGATATTATCG
The DNA here is from genome assembly GCA_030270665.1 of Hibiscus trionum. Classification (NCBI taxonomy): domain Eukaryota; kingdom Viridiplantae; phylum Streptophyta; class Magnoliopsida; order Malvales; family Malvaceae; genus Hibiscus; species Hibiscus trionum. The sequence goes on from BSYR01000011.1 coordinate 26,315,318, forward strand.
GAGATTCGTGGATGGGTTTTCAAAGATTGCTGCACCTTTGACGAAGTTGTTGCAGAAGGATGTTAAGTATGAATGGATGGAAGCGAGACAGCAGGCTTTTGAGAAGCTTAAGGCAGCTTTAACGCAAGCTCCTATCTTGGTTCAACCTGAATCAGGGAAAGAGTTTGTGGTGTATAGTGATGCGTCCTATGTTGGTTTGGGATGTGTGTTGATGCAGGAGGGTAAGGTGGTGGCTTATGCATCACGGCAGTTGAAGGTGCATGAGCGCAATTATCCTACGCATGACATTGAGTTGGCTGCGGTGGTTTTTGCTTTGAAAATCTGGAGACATTACCTGTATGGTGAGAAGTGTACTGTGTATACGGATCACAAGAGTTTGAAGTATCTGATGTCTCAGAAGGAGTTGAATCTTAGGCAGCGACGTTGGGTGGAGTTGCTCAAGGATTATGATTTGACGATTGAGTATCACCCGGGAAAAGCTAATGTTGTAGCGGATGCTTTGAGTAGGAAGGTAGCTGTTGAGTTGAGGGCTATGTTTGCCAGTTTGAGTATTTCGTGTGATGGTGGTCTTGTGGCTGAATTGCAAGTGAAACCATCTTTGGTTCAGTTGATTAAGGAAAAGCAGTTGTTGGATGATTCCTTGGTACCGCATGTTCAGGATATTGCGGAGGATAGGCCTTCGGATTTCTGTTTTAATGATGATGGAGTGTTGTGCTTTGGGAGTCGGATAGTAGTGCCCAATGATGCTGAGTTGAGGCGTGCTATTCTGACTGAAGGTCATAGTAGTCCTTTTGCTATGCACCCCGGTAGTACTAAGATGTATCATGATCTTCGTGATGAGTACTATTGGGTGGGTTTAAAGAAAGATGTTGCTGAGTTTGTGAGCAAATGCATGGTGTGTCAGCGAGTTAAGGCTGAGCATCAGTTTCCTTCAGGGTTGTTGCAACCGTTGAGGATTCCTGAGTGGAAGTGGGAAAGGATTACCATGGATTTTGTTTCTGGTTTGCCTTTGTCGCCATCGAAGAAGAATTCGGTGTGGGTGATTGTGGATCGTCTGACGAAGTGTGCGCATTTCTTGCCTGTGCATACTACGTACACTTTGGATAAGCTTGCGGAGCTGTACATTGCTGAGATTGTGCGGCTGCATGGTGTGCCAAAGTCGATTGTGTCGGATAGGGATCCGAGGTTTACATCGCGTTTCTGGCAGTGTTTGCATCAGGCTTTGGGTACACGGTTGAATTTCAGTACATCTTATCATCCGCAGTCGGATGGTCAGTCCGAGCGTGTTATTCAGGTTTTGGAGGATATGTTGAGGTGCTGCGTGATTGAGTTCCAGGGCTCTTGGGAGAAACATTTGCCTTTGGTGGAGTTTGCCTATAATAATAGTTATCAGGCAAGTATTCAAATGGCACCTTATGAAGCTTTGTACGGGAGGAAGTGTAGGACTCCTCTGTGTTGGGCTGAAACGGGTCAGAAGTTGGTTTCGATGCCAGCTTTGTTGAAAGGGACCACCGAGAAGGTGAAGCTCATTTGTGAGCGCTTGAGGGCAGCTTCTGATCGGCAAAAGTCTTACGCGGATCTGAAGCATAAGGAGATTGAGTATGCGGTGGGTGATCGTGTGTTTTTGAAAGTTTCGCCTTGGAAAAAGGTGATGAGGTTTGGTCGAAAGGGTAAGTTGAGCCCTAGGTACATTGGACCATACGAGGTGGTTGAGCGTGTGGGTCCTGTTGCGTACAAGTTGAGGTTACCGCAATAGTTGGAGAAGATCCATGATGTGTTTCATGTTTCTATGCTTCGGAAGTATAGATCGGATCCTTCACATGTGATGCATGTGGAAGAAGTGGAATTGAATCCGGATTTGACTTATGATGAGGAACCGGTGAAGATTCTGGATTCGGATAGTAAGGTTCTTCGAGGCAAGACCATTGAGTTGGTAAAGGTGTTGTGGAAACATCGTGGTGCTGAAGAAGCCACGTGGGAGCGGAGGGATGACATGTTAAAGCAGTTTACGTACCTCTTTCCTTCAGGTAAATTTCGAGGACGAAATTTCTTAAGGGGGGGAGAGTTGTAACACCCCAATTTTGGGCTTAGAAGTTTTGGGTTTGGACCGGGTCGGTCGGGTTGCGGTTCGAATATAAAAGGGTGATTTTAGGAAAGCCTAGTTCGGGTTGCATTAAAAATATGGAAAAATATCTTAAAATCCTCTTTTATTATATATAAGAGAATGGTGAAATCAATTTTACAAAATGAGGTTGGGAAGTGTGACATTTCGGGTTAGTGACTAAAATGTAATTTTTGAAAACTTGGTGACTGTTTTAAAAAGGATTGAAACTTTGAATCTTTAAGGAGCTATTTACCCAAGAAGAGTTTCTCCAGATTTTTCTTAATATTAAAGGTTTTATTAATGGTTTTTAATTAAAGGTAAAAGGAGGGAAAAAGATATTTTGTTCACATAACTAACTTTTCTCAAAAATTCCTATTTCTTTTCTCTCAACTTTTCTCTCAACCCAAACACTTTTCTCCAGCAAATTTCCCTCTGATTTTGATATTCAAGGATGAGATTTCAACCTTCATTTGATCTCTAATCTTTTCTACATCAAAACCTTAGCATTTGCTTATTGAATTCTCAAGAATCTTGGTTCCAAAAAGGGAGAAACTCACATTTAGAGGTATGAACGTCCTTCTCCTCTAAATACTCAGTTCTTTACTGAAATTCCCAAGTTCTCAATCCTTGATTTGTGTTTTATTAAAGGTTTTGTAGTTGTGTTCTTGATCTTGGCTTTAAAATGCAAGATTTGGTTAATTTTTGATGAAATTCGTATGAAATGATTGGGCACTGTTTTGAGGTGTGTTTTTAATGTAAATTGGATGTATAATTGATGAGAAATTGAGGTTTAATCAATGCAATCCCGAATAGGTAGATTTTCCTAAGTTTTGCTTGAGTTTTTGGTGGTTTTTGAAGTAATCTTGGTGATCTGCTATAGCTGGAGGTATAATGACGTGATTAGATCCTTTTTGGATGTTAATTGATGTATAAGAATGATTGGAATTGATGGATCTTGGCTGGGTAGTGTTGTAGAGATGTTTGGATGTGATTTCAGTTGTGTTTGGTAGCCGAAATGTGAGTGTTGATGAGAGCAGCGAGTTTAGGTGTCTTGGTTGAGGATATTAATGCATGATGGTGCATTAATCTACTGTTTTGATGTGTTTAAAACAGGGGAGACATCGTCGGATCCTTGTGGTGTTGATCCGGAAGCTTGATTGGTGTTTCGGCAAGTGGCGAAACGGAATCGGTGAGTGAAGTTTGGTTTTCAGCTTTGAAACCAATGTTTGAAGGTTTTGGGAGCTTAGTTTAAGTCTAAACAACTTAGCTAAGCTCAAGAGTAAGTTTTCGGAAAAACTCTCTTGTTGATGAGCCATGAGTTGGTTGAATGCAAAGTGATTTGTTGCATGTTTAAATTCTGTTTTTGAAAGCATATTTTAGCATGTATATTGCTGGTTTTATAAGCCATGTTTTGAAGGATGCTCTAGGTAAGGGATCCTTGTTTTGTACATTGATAAATGTGGTTTTGATGCATATTGATGCATGATGATGAATGGCTTTATTAAATGCTTTAAAACAGTGGATTAATATTGTTAAATGATGTATATTGGCAAGTGATGTGGTTTGTCTAAAAGTACTTGAATCGGATATAGTTAGCCGGCTATAGGATTGGGTGCACCGTGAATAAAGTCACCTTGGATGTTGAGGGGTTGTGATTGTACCATGCTCCATCCAAGTGCACTAACGAGATGGTTAAGAACCCCATGGTGGTTAAAAGTCCATGGGTGGGTCTTGTGCTAAGGTCATAATGGTGGTTAAAATTCCATGTGTGGACCTTGTGTATGGTAAGATCACAATGGTGGTTTAAAGTCCATGTGTGGATCTTGTGTTGTATGTCCCGTGATCTCGTTAGTGATGTTATACAACTACCAATGAGTGATGTGGAGGGGTTGTGATTGTACCATAGTCTCCATCACGGGTGTTGAGGGGTTGTGATTGTACCATGCTCCACCTTGATATTGGTAGTGTGTATGAAGCGTAGGGGACAACGCTTGTAATCCGCGTATCCGATTGTCGATTGTGTTTTGGAACATGGTTATGATTATCACTTGAAAGCCAATATGACATGATAATGACTTGAAGCATGAAATGCTTGGTTTATATGCATATGTGCATGATCAATGTGGTTTGAACTAAAGGTTTGAAAAGGACTTTTATAAATGCATTATTGTGATGTTTTAAATGAGCATTCCTCACTAAGCTATATGCTTACGCTCTCTCTCTCTTTCTTAAACCAATAATGCAGAGCATTTAAGTGCTTAAAGGGGCAGCAAGTGGTCAAGAATCTAAGTGGAAGCTTAAGCTCATGTATGGTGACTATTTTCATAACTTGTTTAGCTTTTGGCATTTGGCAATGGGGAACCTATGATGTTGTTTGCGAGATGTTTTGGACTCCCTAAGTTGGTTTTATGCTTTTGATAATGATGGAACATGTAAATGGCCTTTTGAGGTTGGTTTAGTGTTTTTGATGTTTGTATGGTTTTCAATATAGGATGCATGCCTATAGAATTGGGACTTTCCTTATTTGATGCCATGATTATGATTGGTTGATGTCATTATGTTCCTTAAGTATATGATGACTTGCTGGTATGATTTGAGGGTCTTTTGAATGCGATTGATGGGTCAATTGTGTAATAAACCAGCTAAAATTCTGCAATCTGGGCAGCCTGTTTCGGAACAGATGCCACCGTTTCGGAACAGAGGGCCTGAAATGGCCTTGGCGTTTCGAAACGGGCAGAGCCGTTCCGGAACAGTTTTGCCACTGCCAGGCCATGTTGCGCAACGGGTTTCGGAACATTCCCGTATTTCGGAACGGATCATCCCTTTTCCGAAACACCCGACCGTTGGGCACTGAAATTGACTGTTATATGTTTTGAAACCTTTGCGTTTTGGTCCTGAACTTGGTTCATGCAATTGAATGAGTTTGAGATGTCCGTTTGAGTTGAAATTTGGCAGAAAAGCATGAAACATGACTAATTTCATATTGGTAACTCAAAAGTTGGTTAAGCCCTTATAATTTTCAGAATTTGCATTTTGGTCCCTAAATTCATAAATTGTGCAATCGAGTCCCTAAATGTTTTCCGTTTGTTACGACTTTTGAGTATGCTGATCTTATGAACATATCTAGGGTTAATACGCTTTTAGATAAGTCTAAAAAGTAAAAAAAAAAAGGTCGTTAATCAAGGTTGACTTTCGGGTTGACTTTGGTTTTCCCCGTGTAAACTTCTTAATTCGGTTCAACCGTCTAGGCCGGGTTAAGGGGGTTACACTTCCTACCCCGATTGGACCTCATTAACTGTGAGAATCTCTTGGCTATCATAGCCAATTCTTCAAAATCTTCCTTCTCACTAGAAGTGCTCTCCTCATGTAGAGAAGCTTTAAGAGCCACTCCTAGTTTCTTTTTCTTGTCTACCTCAAGCTTCTCCACTCTTCTTTCTTCTTTATTCCTTTCATCTTCTCTTCCTTGCTTCATGATTTCATGAGTTATAAGAGAACCAACTAGCTCATCAAGCTTTAGTGTCTTCAAATTCTTTGCCTCAATGATAGCGGTTCTTTTCCCATCCCAAGACTCGGGAAGTGAGTAGAGTAGCTTCCGAACTAGCTTGTCCTCTGGGATGATCTCTCCAAAACCCTTTAGCTCATTGACGATTGTTGAAAAACGATTAAGCATCTTTGATTTTGGGTCACGTCGGCACGCCCCGTGGCGCAGCAGAAAAATTAATCCGACGTAATCCAGCCAGAATCCATGTACAGGAACGAATCCGGGGTGAAAAGATGAAGAGTTACCTTTTAAAACTCTAGAAACTGGAAAACTGACGGTATGTCGGAATAACCACGTCAAGTAAAACCGGAATCGTCACAGGTTCGCAACGACCTCTACGGAGTCCACCCGAACAAAACGAACAAAGTTTCCGCCTCCCTAACACTTAGGGATAAATTTTGACAGGTTTGAACACCTTCCAGGGAGAAGTCGAAATCCCTCTAGGGATTCCTGAGGGAGTCTGAAATCGACCAGGAGTTCAACCGAGACTTGCAATCGAGCAAGGGAACCTTCAGGGATTTTCCAGGGGGCAAGTAGAACACCAGAAAAATATCGAACAGCTTCTCAGAGAGCTTTCTGGGATATGTCGAATTCCAGTGGGGAATCCCTAGGGTTGTTGTCGAAATCTTCAAGAGGAGAAAGAGGGATGATTTGGTTGCTAGCCCTTGTCCCTTTAAATAGTATTCAGAGACTTAATTCTAGTTGAATTCCTTAAATCCAAGTTCAACCAAAATTCATAGAATCTAATTCTACTTGAAATTGGTTTATATTAAATATACATTATATTTAATAACATTAAGTAAAATATATATTTAATTATGTAGAATCTTATTCTACAAAAAACATGGATTTAAATATACATTATATTTAATCCAAATATATATATTTTTATTATATAGAATCTCATTCTATCTTTACTTGGATTTAAATATATTTAAATATATGTTTTTAATTATGTGGAATCTAATTCTACATAAACTTGGAATTAAATATACATTATATAAATTCCAAATATATATTTAAATTTCTAGAATCTTATTCTATAATATTTAAGTCTCTAAATATGTTCCATACTCTAAATAATATTTGATAAATACAATATTTATCCAATATTATTCCCATTTAAGAGAGTTGCCGATTTCCCTTATCCCATAGGGGATTTTCGGCAACCTCCCTAAAATAGGGAGTATGGTTTCCAATTTTTGTTCGTTTCATTCGAAGGGTGTGACCCTTGTAGGTTCATGCAACGTTAGCAGCAAAATTAGAACTGTTCTAATTTTACAAACAATGAGTGGCATCTAGCAATACATCATTGCTACCTAAGTTGTATGAAGTCATGGTTTGACTTTCCTAATTCTTGAATAAACTTCCTTTATGTATTTCATCCTTTTGTCCTTTATATCTTAGATGAACACAAGTCATGGGTTAGTCACACTTGCGTTGTCCATCTAGTGTTTCTTGATGTCTTGAGTAGATTATGATAAACGAATCTCTATGATATCTCATATCATAATATTCGAGCATGGCCATGCATTTTCTAATCTCACTCAATCAAGTGGCCGAAGATATTTCTCCCATTATGTAGGAGGGACAAATCCTTTCTTGATCAACCATATTTCACTACATAGGTCATCACGTATCCAATCATCAGTCTTTATAATGCAGTCAGTTACGACACACGTTTGACTATGTCAAAATACGTAAATCTTTATGTTGAAATCATGTTGATCTCAAGTCTGAGGATTATACATATGTTTATCATGAGCAATGTTGTGACTGTCACATAATTACCCAAGAAACATGCTCATAGCGGGTCAATCCAGTATGTTGTTCTCTAACAAATACTTATGTGTTGATTTTGACATCTCTATGTCAATGACAACACTTGTTATCAATCAACCACATATTAGTGTTTATATATTATCACTTTCCATACCCGTAATAGTATTCGACTAAGGATGCTATTTAACAATAATCGTATTATTGTATAGACATTATTATCCAATGGTTAGTTTGATGCATAGAAACATACCAAATGATAATAACGAAAATGCCATTACTTGATAAATCTAGTAAAATAGTATGTCTATTCAATCATCATATGATTGGTCTTTGGGCATACTCCAACATTTGAAACGGTTTCATCGGGCTCCATCTTGAAATTCTCATAGCTAAGATTGAGAATTTCAATCTTTGTTTCCTTCACATCGCTTGTTCCTTCATAGGTTGTCTCAAGTGTATCCCACACTACTTTAGCACTTTCAATGGAAGAAACTTTGGAGTAGATATCGGGTCCAAAGGCACAAAATAGCATGTGAAGAGCCTTGTCGTTGATTTGAAGCTTCTTTCTATCATCTTCACTCATTTCATCTTTCCTTTTTGGCACAAGTCTTCCTTCATCGTCTCTCTTCATCGGAATAATGGGACCATCCTCTATAACATCCCAAACAAGATAATCACTAGACTTTATGAAGAGACGCATCCGGTTCTTCCAAAAAGGATAGTTGTCACCGTTGAAGAAAGGTGGTTAGGTGATAGATTGAGACTCGTACATGCTAGAGCCAGAGGTAGAGGTCATGTCTTGCTTTGTAGATGATCACACTCGTCCTAGAATCTCCTCTTACAGTTGTTAATTCTTCAAAGAGGTAGGCTCTGATACCAATTGTTTAGTGGATCAATGGATTGATCAAAGCCAAGAGGGGGTGAATTGGGTTTTTAAAATTTTGTTGGAGAAAGTGGAATGACTAAAATTGAAGTACAAGACAATTTAAAGTGGTTCAAGTTCCAAATGAACTCTACATCTACTACCTTAGCTACCACTAAGGATTTTCCAACAATTCACTAATTGCTCTTCCTCTTTTCTAGGCTTAAGAGGTAACCTTTACAATACCGGTCAAATTTTCTACCCAAAATTTGACCAAACCCTCACTAGGATACAAAGAAGAATTTTGAGGCAAGTAGAATATCTCACAATACAAATTTACCCTTTTTGATACAAGCACTCAACCCAAATTGGAATACAAGATAGGAATTACACTCAACACAATTTGGGATTTTACAAGAATGAGAAATTAGGCACTTTGAGCTTAGATTTTTGTATAGATGTTTCTCTTGGATGCAATAGTTGTTGCTGGTCTTCAATAGGCTTGATTTTATACCTTCTCTATTAATTCTAATCGTTTGGGTGGTTAGGGAATTGATTATAGTCGTTGGAACCCTCTCTTTCCACCATAAATGCACTTCTGCAGCCTACCGTATCGGTACGCGGGGATCCGTATCGATACTTGTCTCAAAACAAAAAGAGTCGTTGCACAAATATAAGAGGTGTGTATCGATACGCGTGTAGGTGTATCGGTACGGGTTAGGGAAGTGTTTCGATACGGGCAAGACCGTATCGATGCAATTTTTCCCACAAAGCTCACTGGAAGAATCTGTATCGATACGAGTAAGAGCGTATCGGTACGGGTTAACCAACTCTTTAAAAAAATTGTTACCTATCAACTAACGCCCAACGGTCAAAAACATTTAAGACTTCTAAATTTAAAATTCCTTTCAAATCGTATCGATATGGGTGAGACCGTATCGGTACGCCATTCAAACTCCATCTGATTTTATAGAGAGAGCATATCAATACAGATGCAATCTGTTTCGATACCCTGTTTCGATACGATAAGGGGTGTATCGAAACAAATTTCTCCAGTGGCCAAGTTTGTAAAAAGGTATCGATACGACAAGGAGCGTATCGATATGCATAGACGATTTTTAGTAGTTTGGCCTTGGAACACTTATAAAAATATTTTGGAGTTTGAGTTTTTCAAACTATAGTAAAGCCTTGTTGATTTGAAACCTTTTGAGGGACTTAAAAATCTATTTCAAGTTTTTCAATTTAATCCTTAAAACACTTTGTTATATCAAAATCAAACATAGGTTTTACAGATACATTGTGTATCCTCTGATTTGATTCTATGAACATCCTCTGATTCGGTACTTTGTACCCTTTGTGACTCGATTACCTAGTCCTACTAATCAACCAAGGCAAAGCACTTAAAAACTCATGAATAAAACTTGTCACATGTTCAATAAATTGTGTAATATGATACATGAATGAGTGCAATTGGGAATGTGATCATAGATTGAATGATCAATCGAATATGTATAATATGCATAAGTAATGCTTGGGTCAAAGCCCTAATTCGAATGAGACATGAATGTGAACTATGTGAATGTTTGATCTTAATCGATCTACATGATTGGCTTTAGAAATTTGGTTACATTAATATGTTATATGATTTATATGACTTGTTTGATCTTTTATATGTGGTGTATATATGTTCTTATGATTGCAAAAGGGTTAAGACTAGCTAGGTGATACTCCTTTAGTTCAAAGCCTAGTTAGGTAAGCTTGTCTAAAAGAAATAATGCACCTAATGAAATAAATGGATAGCTAATAGTTATAGGAACTACTTCACTAAGTACTTATCACTCTTTTGTTTCCTTCTTCCCAAACCAACAAGACATCTCGTTTGAAAGCCGACTTCAGTTTGATTCGAAGCCTTCACAAGTCAAGACAAGTATGCCTTGTTTCATTATGCTAGTGCTCCTAGTTGGTGGCTTACTGTCTTGTCTAGTCATCCAAGTTGCATGCATTTGGTTGATTTTACGTATGTATTTGTGGTGTGTATAACTTAAGTGTGGATGGTTAAGTATGGACCTAGTATGTATATATGTTCTTTTGAGAATAAGATCCTTTTGACTTGTAAATATAAGGCTTAGTGTTTTGTATGTAATAGTACACTAAGCATGACATGAAATATGTAAGACTCTTTTGTTATGTATATAAATATGGTTGTTATTTATTAACTCCTTTAGAATGTTATGCCTTATATATGTATTTATGAAGTTCAAAATGTTCCCTATATATGTGTTTAGTGTTCGAATAGCTTTGTAGGAAGAGTGTCAAGTGTATGACTTATAAAATTTGAGTTTGTATTTAAACCTCTTTTATGTAAACATACTTAAATCGAATGAGATGAAATATGAATATCCATGCTTAGTTTGAATGTTATATGATTGTTCAAATGGGATTCCATGCTTGTTCAAATAGGGTACAATAAGGGATTGGATTGGAAGAATGTTTATATGATGTTTGCAAATAAGTTTGATATGCTTGATTGTTGTTTAAGTGAGGAGCATGAAATGTCATCTTGTTATAATAGTTAGGTGTTTGGTTCTAATTAGGTAAACTTGTTTATTTAAATGAAAATATATTTGAATGATTATATTAGTAACATGTATGACATGAATGTTCAAAAAAATTTCTTAGCCCATTTTTTGTTAAGTATCATTAAAGTTCGATTTGATTATATGATTTATATCTTGAATCTGTGCATTGTAACGCTCTTCGCTCCTAACTCGGGTGAAGGGTGTTACACTTGTTGCTCAAGGTTACACTCAAGAAGAGGGAATCGATTTTGATGAAACCTATGCACCCGTAGCTAGGATGGAAGCTATCAGGATGCTTCTTGCATTTGCATGTTATCATGAATTCAAGCTTTTTCGAATGGACGTTAAAAGTGCATTTTTAAATGGTTTTATTAATGAAGAAATGTATGTAGAACAACCACTCGGTTTTGATGATCCTAAATACCCAAACAATGTTTTAAAACTTTCTAAATCTTTATATGGTTTGAAACAAGATCCTAGAGCTTGGTATGAAAGATTTTCAAGTTTTCTAATTGAAAAAGGTTTTAACAAAGGAAAGGTGGATACTACACTCTTTATTAAAAGAAATGGCAAAGACATATTATTAGTCCAAATCTACATAGATGATATAATTTTCAGTTCTACTAATGAAATGTTTTTCCAAGATTTTGCTAAGTTGATGCAAGGTGAATTTGATATGAGCATGATGGGGAAGCTCTCGTTCTTTTTGGGACTCCAAATTAAACAAAGGAATGATGGCATCTTCATAAATCAAGCTAAGTACATCAAGGACATGCTCAAGAAGTTTGTCTTGGAGAATGTGAAACCTCAAGCCACACCAATGAGCTCTTCTACAAAGCTTGACAAAGATGAAGGAGGTAAGTGTGTTGATCTTAAACTTTATTGATCTATGATTGGTTCTTTGCTTTATCTTACCGCAAGTAGACCAGACATTATGTTTAGTGTTTTCTTTTGTGCTAGATTCAAAGCTAGTCCTAGAGAATCACACATTATAGCCATTAAGAGAATCTTTAGATACCTTATAGACACACCTTGTTTAGGTCTTTGGTATCCTAGAGATTTCTCCTCTTATTTACATGCTTTCTTAGATGCGGATTATAAAGGTTGTAAGATAGATAGAAATAGTACCTTCGGTACTTTTTAATTCTTGGGTAGTATGCTTATATATTGGTTCTCTAAGAAACAAAATAGTGTAGCACTTTCTACTACTGAAGCGGAATACATATCAGCCGGAAGTTGTTGTGCTCAAGTCCTTTAGATGAAGCAACAACTTTTAGATTATGGAATTGATGTAGCTACCGTACCTCTTAGGTGTGACAACACTAGTGTCATATGTCTCACTAAGAATCTCATCCAACATTCTAGAACCAAACACATAGAGATTAGACATCATTTCATTAGAGATAATGTCTTGAAAAATGATATATTTCTAGAGTATGTAGACACCTTGAACCAATTAGCGGACATTTTTATCAAACCATTAGACAAACAACATTCTAGAACCAAACATATAGAGATTAGACATCATTTCATTAGAGATCATGTCTTGAAAAATGATATATTTCTAGAGTATGTAGACACCTTGAACCAATTAGCGGACATTTTTATCAAACCATTAGACAAAGAGCGTTTTTGGACTCTTATGAGAGAGTTAGGTTTGACTAGCCTTTCTTGAGCCTTACAGCCTTTTTGGTGTCAAAATTTGCTTGGATTTGATTGATTGTCATGCTTTTGTGATTTTGCTCCTTTATGTATATATGGTTTTGTGAATTTGCTCCTTTATGTATCTATGATTGATACACCATGTGGCGTATCAGTATGCTTAGCCGTTGGTTCTTAAATGAATCACTAAAAGGGGTTTTCTACTTTTATTCAAACTCAACTTTCTCTAAAACCCCTAGATTTGATTTTACCATAAATACCCATCAAAACTCTTTGTTTTTCACACAATCTTTTGAGGGTTTTTGTTTTTGAAATCAAGCATAAGCTATATCATCAAGTTTGGTGCATCATCATCCCTTCATTCATCCATAATTCCATAACTCAATGTATTAAACCCTTCTCTTTTTCTTTCAATTTCATTTTGCTTTCAACGCTATTTTTGAATCAAAATTGTATATTTAGTACACACACACACACATACACACACACACACACACACACACACACACACACACACACACACACACACACATATATATATATATATATATCATGGATTTAAAATATTTTGTAAAAAAAAACTTCATAACTGAAAATTTTTTATTCGAATATGAAATTATAGCGTATATTTTCCTAAATTGTTTTTCAAAATTCATTTTACCAAAAATTCTTTTATACTTGTATATGTTTTTAAACTATATTGTATATGTTTATACAATACCTTGATCATTGGATTAATTATTTGGATTGAATGTGATGATTTATGTATACATGTTACTTTTGGTTTAATTTTGATTTCAGGTTTTTTCATGGCCCCTAAAAAGAGACAAAGAATTAGTGAGGTCGGAGAATCTTCCGAAAATGATGGTACAAGACCAAACCTCACCCTTATCCTTCAAAAGTGTTTTATAAGTCCCGCCGATATGGCTCACTTTAAACAATACAAAAAATATAAAATTCGTCGTGAGCGTATTACCTCTATTCTTTTTTTGAATTCCCAGCGTTTTAAATTCAAATGCCTTGGTTTATTTCATCAATAGAAATTTATGCAATTTTTGAGCCTACCCAGAATTTTATACCATAACCTTGTCCTCATCTTTTATGCCAATGCCCGGTGTATCTACAATCCTGATAGAACCGAGGTTATAGCCATTGAATCTTATCTCATGGGAAAGAAATTTCGGATTGATCAAACCATTTTAACAAATGTTTTTAAGTTTGAGAATATTGGGATAGATGATGAAAACTCTTTAGGACATGTTCTTGGTGGCTACGTAACCATCCTCGATGCACATGATCACATCCTTCACCTCATGATCACTTGGTGGTTTTGTCCATTCGGTGGGAAGTTCTCAACGATCCGACAAGTTGATGATTTTTGGATACGATGCTTTCGTGAGGGTAAGCGCCCGAATCTAGCTCAAATTATGTTTGCGGAAATTGCCTACCTCGTGCAACATCACCACACCACCCTTGTATCATCCTTCACATATGGCACCGCTTTGAACTATTTGTTTTCAAAGTTGGAGATTGATTGTTCACAAGATTATGCCAAGCCCCTCACAGATCCTATTGACGAGCGCGCTCTCTCTCGTGCTAAATTCCATTACATTGATGGAGAATAGGTTCGTCTCGCGGATCCTCGTCAAGGAGTTGAACCTGATCTGATGGCTCCTCAACCAGCTCCTCAAGCTCCGGTGAACCAACCTTCTATGGATGTTCTCATGGCCTATCTCAATGAGCAATTTACTTCTTTGGGCACTAATATTGCATCTTTGAATACAAACATGACTTCCGGTTTTTCCGCTATCGACGCTCGCTTCACATCCTTAGAGGAAAGAGTAACTACCATTGAGAATCGACTTACTCCCATTGAAATTCAACAAACCTCAATGGACATATATCTTACCGCTTTTCATGGTGCAAACATGACAGTGATAAAGATGAGGGTGAAGAAGATGGAGATGATAGGGACGAGTCTTAGGCTTGTGCATCTCATAACATATCATATCATATTAGGATTTTAATTTTATGCACCTATGTTATTTGCTTATGAACCTATGCTTTGATTTTTGTTCTTAGGATTTGAGTTTGGATTTATGTTGCTTTGAATTTTATGTTTTAAGTGCTTAATAATATTTATGTTGTTTGGTTTATATTGCTTATCTTATCTTTCTTATTTCCATTGATTTTGATCTAACAAAAAGGGGAGAATAGTTAAAGAAGCTAAATTTTTTTAAAGTTTTTCAAAACCTAGCTTAAAGTAAGGGAGTATTTTTCAAACTACTTTAAAATTTACTTTGGTTTTGTTATATCAAAAAGGGGGAGATTGTAAAACTTATGTTTGATTTTGATATAACAAATTATTCAATGACCAATTTGCAAAAGTAAATAAATTTCTAAGTACTCCAAAAGTCTCATACATGACAAGAAAAAATTGTTTCAAAGTCAAAACTTAAACCCCAAAAAAAATCTAAGTGTTTCAAAGCCAAACTTAACCAAATCGCCCAGGCGTATCTATACGCCTATAGCGCTTCAATATGACTTCTTGCTACTGGAATTTCAAGTGAACATATTGTTTCGATATGGCTTAGCCTGTTTCAATACGGTGTTCTAGTACGGCCTTGTTCGTTTCGATACGATCTGCAACCTGGGTTATTTTGTACTTATGAGTTTCGGTACAGGTCTTAGGCGTACCGATCCTCGGTTTCGGTACGACACGTCAGCGTATCGATACGGGGTCTTTAGATTTTTAAAATCTTTGCATTAAATTATTTTGACCGTTGAATGTCAGTTAAAGCTTCAAAAGTCAGTTATACCGTACCGATACAAGTTATACATGTTTCGATACGCCTTTGTAAAAACAACATATTCGTTTCGATACGCGCCTTAGGCGTACCGATGCAATTTTCCAAGGACTTTTTTCTCAGATTCTAGTGAGCAAAATCTGAACTGATACGACCTAGTTGTTTCGATACGCCCTTCCCGCGTACCAATATGCCCATGTATTCACTCTGCAACGGCTTTTTCTATTTGAGACATGTATCGAAATAAGTCCTCGTGTACTGATACGGTAGGTTGCAAAAGTGCATTTATGGTGGGAGATTTGCAGCCCAACGGCTATATTCAATATCCCAACAACCTAAACTGTTAGAAATCAATGAGAAGGTATTTAAGCAAGCCTCCAAAGCTACAACAACAACAACAACTATTGATCAAGTGAAAAACATTCAAGCAAAAATCTAACCTCTTTGAGCCTTTTAGAGTTAAACCCTTATACCCAACTTGTGTAATTTTATTGTAATCCTTTTTTTAAGTTTGGAGATAGTGCACTTGTAATTGGGCAAAATATCAGTCTTTTTGAGAGGTCAATTTCTGTTTGCCAAACGTATATTGTAAAAGAGTGAGTTTGATTAAGCTTTGGGTAGAAAGCTTAATCGATTTGTAACGATTTCCTTCAAAGCTTAAAGCACAAATTCCTTAGTGAATTGTTTGAAATCCTCAGTGGGGAGCTAAGGTAGTGGATGTAGAGCTTATTAGAAGCTTGGACCACTCTAAATATCTTGTCCATCAATTTTTATCTTTACACTTTGTTTCCCTCCAAATTTTTAATCATCAATTCACCTCCCTCTTGGTCATACTGTTCGATTGATTATCTCAACATTACCCCAATTATTAAAAGTTATATTTGGATCACTTAATTAATATTATGGTTACATTTGAGTCACTCAACCGTTAAATGTTGTAATTTAATTGGTTATAATGAAAATTTTAGTCCTCGAAGCTTTTATATTCCATCAATTTGGTCCAAATTCAAAATAATTCAATAAATTTAACCATTAATATTTTAAAAAAATATCAATTTAGTCATTTTTATTATAAAACTGATTTCTTAAGATCTCTACAAGTCTATGTATTTTCATTAAAAAAGTATAATTTTTGCAATAATTTTTATAGCATTAATGTTTTATTATAATACAGACTTGCAAAGAAATTAAGAAATATGTTTTATAATAAAAATTCAGTAACTTACGTGGTAGCAGTAACTAGAAAATTATGTGGCAGCAGTAAATAGTGTTAACGAGGATATATAAGTAATTTGAAAAAAATGACTAAATTGGTATATTTTTAAATACGAAGGGTGACCCAAGTGTAATTTTACCCATAATTGAGTGACTCAAATGTAATTTTTAATAATTGGATGACCCAAATGTAACATTACCCATAATTGAGTAACTCGGTATAACTTTTAATAATTGAGTGACCCAATTGTAACCTTACTCATAATTAAATGACCTCCATTATAATTTACCCTTCAAATTTTTCATAAAACCTAAACATTCTTCTCAAATAATTTTTAAAAAAAATAAAATGGAAAAATCCATTACTAAATTGAATCAAATCGAATTAAAATAAAAGAAAAAAAATCAGGGCCGCATCGAACCAATCTCGTTGCATCGGAACTCCGGAGGATGAATAATTAGTAATGGCGGGAAATCCATGTCTCTAAACGTAAATCAGTAACGACCACCATGGTTTTAAATCTTCCATGTCGTTCCTTGTCAAGTTTCTTTCATCTCTTAAAGCACTGTCAAAGCATCGATGGCTTAAAGCCGCTTAAATCTCTTCTCATCGTACAAGGTCTCATTGAAAACAAGTTATTGCTACGACAATTTCTCAAATCTTGTTTTTATTTGGGTGTACCAAATTTAGCTCTCTCCACATTTTACAAAATTCCAAACCCAGATCTATTCTGCCAAAACTTAATGCTGAAGGGTCTCTCTAATTGTGGTCTATATGTAGATCTTTTATCTGTTTACCTAAAATGCCGGTTCTTCAATTGCCCATCTGATGATTTTACATTTCCTTTCGTGATTAAGGCTTGTTCAGCTTTAGGTGCTTCTGAGTTTGGAAAACAGATTCATTGCATTGTTTTGAGAAAAGGGTATGGAAGAAATGTTACCATCATGACTTCTTTTATTGATTTTTATGCGAGAAATGTTGATGTAGAGGTTGCGCGGAAACTGTTTGATGAAACTCCTGAACCTGACTTGGTCTCGTGGAATGCTTTGGTTTCTGGTTACTGTTTTAATGGACTTGATAAAGAAGCATTTGGGGTTTTCAGGCAAATTCAGGGCATGAACATTAAGCCTAATGTGAGTACTTTGGCAAGTATAATTCCTGCTTGTAATCGGTTGGGGTATTTTTGTTTTGGTAAATCTCTGCATGGTTTTGCTGTTAAATGTGGATATTTCTTGGACGATTTTCTGGTTCCTGCTTTTATTTCGATGTATAAAAGTGAAGTGGATTTATCTAGTGCTAAGAAATTGTTCGACTTTTCTGTGGAAAGGAGTGTTTCAGTTTGGAATGCTCTAATCAATTGTTACATGCAGAATGAGAGGTTTTTTGAAGGTTTTGAGTTGTTTCGGGAAATGCTTCGAAATGAAGTGCGGCCTAACTCAGTGACGTTTGTGTCTACAGTTCCCTCATGTGAGAACTATTTTGATATTTGCTATGGTGGATCTCTCCATTGTTGTGTTATTAAACATGGGTTTGGAAGTCAAGTTTCTGTATTGACAGCTCTCATGTCCATGTATGCTAAGCTTGGGGAAATAAGTTCATCTGAAATTTTGTTTGATCAGATGCCATGCAAAACGCTGCTCTCATGGAATGTGATGATTTCTGGCTATGTAAATAATGAACTATGGGATGAAAGTTTGGTTGCATTTCGTGAAATGCAATTGGAAGGGTTCAGTCCTGATGTAGTCTCTATTGTTAGCATCCTTTCTGCCTGCTCGAACCTAGGTGGCATTTCACTTGGTGAATCCATACATGCATTTGTCTTTAGAAGAAGTTTTGAAACAAACATTGATGTTTCAAATGCAGTCCTTGCATTTTACTCTGATTTTCATTTACTCTCCACTTGTTTTAGGCTATTTGAAAGAATGGCTAATAAAAATACAGTATCTTGGAATACTTTGATATCTGTGTATGGACACAGTGGACAAAAGGAGAAGGCAAATATAATTCTTCACCAGATGCATAAAGCGGGAGGGAAGTTGGATTCTGTAACTTTGCTAAGTATCCTCTCTTCTTACACCGAGAGTGAAAATTTGAGGCAAGGAAAAATACTTCATGGTTTTGCCATCAAAAGTGGGTGTGACTCTGATGTTTCATTGACAAATGCAATAATTAGCATGTATTGTAACTGTGGAGAGCTTGATGCTGGATCATTATTGTTTGATATCATGCCTGAAAGAAGTGTAGTTTCTTGGAATTCATTAATGACTGGCTTCCGGCATCACAACCTATCAAATAATGTCTTAGCCTTGTTTGCTCAAATGATGAATGAGAATCAAAGACCAAATCAAGTAAGTATACTAAATTTATTGCCCATATGTCGCTTGCTGCCACAGGGTAAGTCCATTCATGCTTTTGCACTCAGGACAGGAATGATTGAGAAAACCCCTGTTCTTACATCTCTTATCTTCATGTATGCTAGATTTGGTAAAATAAGTTTGAGCCTCCTAGTTTTTCAAATGGGAAAAAGTTGGGATATTTCTTTGTGGAATGCCATCATGTCTGTTCATGTTCATGCCAAAAATGCCGAACAAGCAGTTGCTGTTTTTCGTGAACTGCTCCAAATAAGTTTGGAACCTGACAGTATAACAGTTTTGAATTTAATCTCCTCATGTGTTCTAGTAAACAGACTAAATCTAGCTGATTCTGTGATGGCCTATATCATATGCAAGGGCTTTGATAAAGACGTGGTAGTTAGTAATGCCCTCATAGACCTATATGCAAGATGTGGAAGCGTTGTAGTTGCGAGATTGCTGTTTGACAACTTGCTTGAAAAGGATGCTGTCTCTTGGAGTGTGATGATTAATGGATACAGATTGCATGGAGATGCTAGAGGTGCCCTTGAGCTATTCTCGAGGATGCAGCTTTCAGGGATGAGCCCTGATGCCATTACTTATTCAAGTCTTTTATCAGCTTGTGGCCATGCTGGTTTAGTAGAGGAAGGCCGGAGAGTATTAAACTCTATGGTTGCAGATGGGGTATCTCCAAGAACAGATCATTATGCTTGTATGGTTGACCTTCTTGCACGAGCCGGTCACTTGCATGAAGCTTATGATATAGTGAATAGACTTCCATTTAAACCTTCTATAGGCATGCTTCAATCCTTGTTAGGTGCTAGTAAAATGTACGGGAACGTTGAAATTGGAGAGAGAATTTTTCAGATACTCTTTAAAATGTACCCACAAAACGCAGAATCTTATGTGATGCTTCACAGTATCTATGCAGCAGCTGGAAAGTGGGAAGATGCCAATAGAGTTCGGTTTATCATGGAAGGAAGACTACTAAAAAAAGTCCCTGGTTTTAGTCTACTTGGAGATTAACTCGCAACTAGCAGTCTTCAGAAGTGTGCTTACAGTTACAGTTATGAATCTTAAAGGCTTAAGGCAAGTTGAGAACGCCGACAATCCGCTGAACTCCTTGGTAACTGTTTGTAGCCGAATCAGTTGTCTGAAGCATATTTTCCACTGTGTGCAATCTGAACCAATGGTAGCTGAGGACCTGGTCGAAGAACACTGTTTAGCATGTTTAGAAAATTAAATGACATACTGGGATGGGAGTTATTGAAAGCAAATTGCTACATTTAGAGAGCCAAGAAACATATGAGGAGTTGTTAACAAACATCCCCATATTCTTGGGGTCAACCAGCTCAGGTTTTCTTTCTAGAGCTAGAAAGTCAAACGATCCACAAGTGAAGTGACTGAAAAGAAGTAGTAAATGGTGCAGCCTGGAGAAAGAAAGCAAATGGTTACCTACAGTTGCCGACACAGATAAGTAGGGTAAAAAAAATGGTCGGCGGAGAAGAAAAAGATGGAAGAATCTTCATTTTCACAAGGATGGTTTTAGCCAGAGAAAAAGATTATGGGGCAATGCCAATATAGGGAGGGAATAGGTATCAAACTTAATCTGTTTGTCAACATTCATTGCAGAGTAGCATGGTGGGGAGGCCAACACTTCGCTTTTTTTCTTTTCTTTTCTTTTTTTTTGATCAAAAGGCCAACACTTCGCTTATGAATGGAGTTTATGTTCATTTCATGCCAGAGTTTTGATGGCAATTACCAGCATTTGATCATTTAACATGACATTCAATATCAAAATCCGAAAATGCTAACTCAAATTCAGGTAATCACTTTTAAAAATGACCTTTGGCAGATTTAAAGTTCAAATTTCAGCATTTGAAACAGCTTATTTTTCTCTACACGGTAATACACGCACATCAAATGTGTATGGGTGATTGGGTGTCTGCATGGGCGTAGCTATGTATGTAGTTGGGGGTCAATTGACACCCCAAAATGGTTGAAATTATTTTTTTACCCTTAAAAATGTATATATTTTAAAATAACACCCTTTAAAAGAGGGTAAAGTACACAGACGGTCATTGAACTTTGGTAAAAAAATAAAATGGTAACCAAACTTTTAAAAATCACAAAATGACAATTAAACTTTATGTTTTATAACAAAATGGTAACTAGATGATAAATGTCGTTAAGTGACTATTATAAAATTTGGTATAATAACACATTTAGTCCTTCATATTTATACATTCAATCAATTTAACCCTAATTCGAACCAAATCACTAAATTTAGCCCTCGTAATTTATGCATTCTTTTAATTTGGTCATTAAAGCAAAATTCCAAAGTATGGTAACATGATAAATAATTACAATTAAATTTTTATAGGAACTCGAAAACTCGACTCGAATAGAAAAAATTTCAAATAAAGTTTGAGTTGTAAAATATGACACGCCAACTCGAATAACTCAAAAATTTTTGACTCGACTCGATCGAACGCTCATCTCTATCTTAAGACATGACGCATCAACTTGAATAACTTGAAATATTTGAATATTTTAAATCATTTTTCCTTTAAATCGAATATTTTTAAAATAGAATATTTAATAATTTCATATTTAAATCACATCGATTATTTAATAACAACTTTAAATATTCGATTTAAAAGAAAAATGATTTAAAATATTCGAATATTTAATTAAATTTTTATAGAAACTCGAAAACTCGACTCGAATCAAAAAAATTTCAAATAAAGTTGAGTTGTAAAATATGACGTGTAATCTTGAATAACTCGAAATTTTTTGACTCGACTCGATCGAACGCTCACATCTATCTTAAGATATGACGCGTCAACTCGAATAACTCAAAATATTCGAATATTTTAAATTATTTTTTCTTTTAAATCAAATATTTTTTAAAATAGAATATTTAATATTTTCATATTTAAATGACATCGAATATTTAATAACTACTTTAAATATTCGATTTAATTTAAAAATATTCGATTTAAAAGAAAAAATGATTTAAAATATTTGAAAATTTTAAATCATTTTTCTTTGAAATCAAATATTTTTAAATTAAATTGAATATTTAAAGTAGTTATTAAATATTCGATGTGATTTAAATATGAAAATATTAAATATTCTATTCCAAAAAATATTCGATTTAAAATGAAAAGATGATTTAAAATATTCGAATATTTCGAGTTATTTGAGTTGACGCGTCATATCTTAAGATAGAGATGAGCGTTCGATCGAGTCGAGTCAAAAAATTTCGAGTTATTCGAGTTTACGCGTATATTTTACAACTCAAACTTTATTTGAATTTTTTTCGATTCAAATCGAGCTGAGTTTTCGAGTTCCTATAAAAATTTAATTGTAATTATTTATCATGTTACCATTCTTTAGAATTTTTCTTTAAGGGCCAAATTGAAAAAATGCGTAAATATAAAAGACTAAATGTGTTATTATACCAAATTTTATAACAGTCACTTAACGGCATTTAACGTCTAGTTACCATTTTGTTATAAAACATAAAGTTTAATTTCCATTTTGTGATTTTTGAAAGTTTGGTTACCATTTTGTTTTTTTTTTACCAAAGTTCAGTGACCGTCTGTGTATTTTACCCTTCAAAAAAATATTGACACCCCTTACAAAAATATTGACACCCTTAAAAATTATTGATACCTTTAAAAAATTGACACCCCTTAAAACATATTAACACTCTTTAAAAAATATACTCTATCTCTTTCACTTAAAATGTCTCTTTTGTATTTTGAAATTGTCTCACTTAAAATGTTTCATTGAAAAAATCAACTACTTTTATAAGGTTAATTTCCCTTCTTATTCTTTTTTTAAGTTTTTCAACAAAACAAATTTCAACTTTTAAAGGTAAAATTATTTTTTTAATTAATTTACATCATATTTCTTACACAAAATTTTTCTTACTAAAACTGCGTGAAAAGTCAACAATTGACACTTAAGTAGGACGGAGGGAGTACAAAATTAAAAATTCTTAAATAATCCTGCTTGTAAAAACTTTATTTTTCACCGCTAATCTATATTTTAATAGTAATAAAATCTAAAATCCCCACCCATGGCCCACTCACCCTTCCCCCGATGCTTCTTTTATACGGTATCATCATTCATCTTCCTCAAATTTTACTTTCTAAATTCTCTACCCAATAACCACCAACCCTATCACCATATCTTTCAACCTTTTCTCCTTCTAAAATCTTCAAGGTTCTCCACCTTCCATTTACCAATCAATTATTATTTTAAGTTTACAATATAAGGCATTTATATAAAGAAACAAGCAAGTTTAAATCTTTGTTCTAAGACTCAAAATAAATACATTAAGTTAATTAAATTTATTTAATATTTTTAAATTTAAAATATTCTATTATTAAATATTAAAAAAAATTAAGGTGAGTTGTTGTAGATTAACTTTAGAATTTAGGTGTAAATTTACTAGTTGTATATGACTTTTGAAATTTGAAATCAAAGTTAACTCTTTTTTAGAATGTGGGTTATGTATTGTAAATGTTAACCATGAAAATGTTAGTTAATATGTCATTTATATTTAGATAAATTGTGGTTCTTTATAGCTAAATTAGTAGGTGGCATATTATATTTTTATAATCTAAACTTCATGTTGTTAATAGGTATTTTATGTGTTGAAATTTAGTTGAGAATTTTTATCATGTTTAAAATTATATTTGAATTGTTTAAAAATAATAGCTAAATGTCAAGTATGTATATTTATTTGTTATAAATGTTTAGCAGGAATGGAGAGTATTTTAAAAGGAAGTCGACTTTTGATAGCGATGAAAAATAACAAGAACAATAACAAAAAGAAATAGTGAATCTCCAAGACGACAAACAAATCAAATTTAGAAACAAGGTGAAAAAAATCATGCTAAGTTTAACCTTGACAATCTCCTAGCAGATCCAGGACTGAGATTAAAATTACAGATTACCATCCAAATATTAGAGACAACATAAGAAGAGCATATTTGTAAAAAGTCTTTCCAACCTCGCAATCACAACTTCCCCAAAACAACAATTGCAGAAGTGGAGCGAAGATTTTCAACTTCTTGATATAAAGACCATGAAAACTTGTAAGAATATAGTATTGAAAAAAAGTTGTATTTTGTTATGTTGTTATCTTTTTGTTGATCAAAACAAGAGATGTTGTAACCCCCTCGTCTCGGTCCGGACGTTTGACCGATCTGAGTGGGCTACACGGGGAAAACCGGAGCGAAACCCGTTAAGGTTCCCCCTCGGTTAGCAACCCTAGGAAATTTCTTTTATTTATCTTGTCTAAATGCATTACTATATCCTATGTGAAACACGTCAGCGGAAACAAGAGCAATACAAAAACGATCATTCAAGACATCACCTTTAAGACAGCTCATTTTCTGCAATTAAGCAGGTCGTATCGATACACTTGTCAAGGGTATCGATACACCTTGACCAAAGCCAACACCCAACAGTCAACACAGGAAGACCGTATCGATACAGCCCTTGAGCGTATCGATACGCCCTTCCTAGTCAACATCTCGTGGTCAACAAGATGAACTCGTACCGATACGCTAAGACATTGTACCGATACGCTAATAACTCACCAAAATCTCAAAATTCCAGTGAGCAAAAACCGTATCGATACACCCCCGTGTATCGGTACGCCAAGCCAAAATGGAGTCCTGAAGGCAACACCGTATCGATACGGCCCTTAGGCGTATCGATACGCCCTGCACTGTAAGTCTCCCAATTTCAGCAAAAACATACAAGACTCGAACCTAGATGCGATTTAAGACCTCCCTAGACCCAATCAAGCATTCATACAACATCCATAATCTAGTCATACATGACACCCAACATGAGCATACCTCAATCAACCAAGGAAATCATGAATTCATTCAAAAGAAGGCAAACAAGCACTTAAGGTCTCATGCTTCAACATCCATACACTTAGGCATTTTAAAAAAGCACGTGGCCAACACACATGGTAAGCGATTTAGACATGGTTTTACAATCCAAACATGGCATCAACAAGCGAAACAAAAACAACATAATTAAGGAGTCCAAACATGCTCCAACACAACCATCAATAGCACAAATCCCATTGCTTAACTATTACATGTCCAAAACATTAAAACTCATACTTGATAAACTCAAAGCCAACAACCAAACTTGGAGGCCCTCCTCTTGCGCAAGCAACCCACGAACTAAGGATCTGCATTGTCGAACAAAAGAGAGCGTAAGCATAAAGCTTAGTGAGGGTAAGCTCTTTAAAAACAAACCTCGACAATGCAGGGTCCAAGCACGATCTCAACCAAGGTAAATGCATGTTCATACCTTCGATCCTCAAGAGCCAAAATGTCAATGATGCATGAACAAATATCCAATAATATGTCATGCTCATCAAGCTCATTTCCACAACATACGTAAACAGATATAATCATCCAAATAGGAAAACACATTCCACATCACATTGATACACATATCAATTTATATTGGCACCTAGCTATGACTCGAATACGCGGATAAACACGTTGGAAACTCACATCCAACAACCACTTTACCTCACGGTGGGATTACACTCATCACCAGTCTCGCGGAGGGGATTCCACTCATCCTCACGCCCCGTCGATGGGATTACACTCATCACGACTATCACAATATAAAGAATAATTTCCGGGCGAACCCGTACTCCATCTTGATGACTACCATCATCAAGACCATGCGCGCATTTGACTCTCGTGTACACACTAACATCCTAATGATCGATCATTTGTACCCAAGCATACTAGTGCCAACATTTACTCAATCCACAATATCAATTAAAACCAATTTTCGTGCTTAGCACGTACTCACCATGATCACAATCATGAACAATCCACATGCATATCACAATGCATCACAACCATGCCTCATCATACATGTATAACACATTATACATAATCATCATATCACAAAACATTACGAGGCATAAACATCAATTCAAAGTTCAACCAATGTCTCTAATTTAAGCTTAGGATTAGGCTACTACCCTCATCCTAACTCTAGGTGGGTCTACCAAGCCCAACCTAGTCCACATGCTTGAACCAAACACTTAAAAACCACTTTGAAAACATTAACCACTCACCTTCACTTCCAAGCTCAAACACCAAGCAAGCAACACCTTCAAGCTTCTGGATTCACTCCCGATGCTTCACCAACACAAGCTCTTGCCTCTAAACAACCTCAACACAATCCAAACAACCTCAAATCAGCCCAAGCATCAAAGTAGCTAACCTGGAATACAATTCAAACATCAAACACAACATTTCAAGCCATGAACAACCCCCAAATTTACCAAACTCGAGCAGCCCATAAACCTCAACCAAAACTCATGTTTCCAACACTTTTAATACCCCAAATGATTCTAAAACAACCCCCAACCATAGTACTAACCTCAGCCCACAAATTCCAACCTAAAACAACCCCTAAAACTCTTCCAAAACCTTTCAAAAACCCCCCATTAAACCCAAATCCGGGAATGAGCTTAAAACCATATAAAATTTATATATGTTGAACCATTTGACTCATAGACTTCATATCTAACATCATTAAATCGAAATTTTAAGTTAAACACCATAAAGCTACCATTTTTAATCAAATCCACCAAAAACTCAAATTCCAAAACCTTGATGAAAATGAAAACTACTTGTACTTTTGAAGAGAGGAAGATGAGGACAAGTTGAAAATGAAATTACCTTTCAAAACATAGTTGAAATGAGGAAGCAATGTGATAGAATAGTGGAAGGGGTTGAGAGCTTCACTATCCCGTTGGTTTTGTTTGGAGAAGAGAATGAATAGTGAAATTATTTTAGTAAAGGGGGGTTTAAATTAAAAGTTGGGTTATTTACAAGATTGTCATTAATGAATGGCTATTTCCCCTTTTCCTTAAAGTCCAACCAAATTGAATTTCATTTCAATTTAGTCCAACATAAAATGTTTTTTTTAAACGCGAGGCCCAAAAGATTATTTTAATTATAAAACTGAACCCGAAATAATATTAAAATATTATTTTCACCCGACCCCTAAACCCGGGTGTTACAGATGTGGTAGTGCATTTGAGATTTATGGATTCAACAATTGGAACAAAAAAATAGACTAGAATTGCATGTTGGAGCTACAAATAGTTCTCATAATATAGCCATGAGAATGTATGACAACTTGATGAAACAAAGACAACACATTGATACGGCTTTCTTAAGGCAATCAAATGAAGTTCGTAGTAAATATCAAACAAGATTATCTGTTTCTGTTGATTGTGGTCGATTTCTTTTGAAAACAAAGTTTAGCATTTTGAGGACATGACGAGTCTGTTGATTCTATCAATTAAGGTAACTTTCTTGAACTTCTTAAATTAATTGGTTCATCATTTTGTCGAAAACATGAGATTGATGTACATAGCACGAATGATGCATTTATTAGTAAAGGAAGGTCACATAGAAAAGCTCACAAGCTAACAAATATGCACCATTATCGCATTGAGTCATTTTATATTGTTATAGATAAGTAACTTCAAGAGCTTAACAATTGTTTTAGTGAAGCAAACACATAGTTATCGTTATGTGTATTTTGCTTATGCCCGAATGAAGGTTTTGTATATTTTGATAAAAAGAAGTTAATTTGTCTTGGTGAAATTTATTCCTTCGATTTTTCTACTAGTGAATTGATTAAGCTTTCATTGATTTTGCCCGTTGCTACGACAAGTGTGGAAAGAACTTTTTCTGCGATGAAGATTGTGAAAAATGGTTTGAGAAATCGAATTGGAAATCAATAGATGAATGGTTGTTTGGTTACATATGTTGAGAAATATATTTTTAATAGCATCACAAGGAAAAAATATTCTACAGATTTAAAACATGAAGAATCGTTATGGACAATTGTATGAAAAAAATGTACGAGTTATTGAACTTTATTCTATATACTTAGTCGTTTATTTTTTGTTGTAATAACTTTGTAATAGTCTATCGGATATTAATGTTATGTATTACTAATTTGCATTATTTTACTTAGATATTTTAATTCTCTAAATTATGACACCCCAAAATAAAATTCTTGGCTTCGCCCATGCCTAATGGCAGTTCAAGTTTTAGGCTTTTCCTGCTCCATACCAACTTGGCTCAAGTCCTTCCACTTATTATTGAACATTATTATTTGTACTCCAGCCGGCAAATTCAAATTCAGTTTATTAGATTATTTGAAGTATCGTTCTACATCTGTAGTCAAATATGAGTTTGACTTCCCTTGTTTTCCGTGTTTGTATTATGTTTTGTTTTAAAATTTGTGTTTGGAGTGTTTTTATTTGCTTGCATGAAGTTAATGTTTAGATGCGTTTGGCAGTTCTATTAGTATCGGATGAATGACAACATTACTATTTTTTTTAATTTCCGATTCATTAGTTGACTAATCTGGATTAAGTTTTGTAAAGGCTTATTATGGGAGCAACTCTCTTAACCCAGTTTTTCCATTTACAATGTCATTATTTGAACCTCTAATCTTATTTAAGAGATAGAACATAGTGTTCAACCTTAATTTGTTGACATGTCAAACACTTTGTGACATACTTAGATGTTAGAATATAGTCGTTAATCTAAGAATAAATAATAAGATAAAATATTATTATTTAAACAAACAGTACAAAATTAAGAACGGTACGCCAATATATATAAATCAAACGATTTGAAACCAAATGAAACGTGTTGAGGCCTGTACGAACGCAGTTTCCTTAAGACAAATTTTCGGTCACTCCTATGGTGCTCGAGCTCGTTGGTCGTCTGTCTCCCAGGATACAACAACAGATGATCAACCACAGTTGCACTACTGTGGAGATCACGAACTAACCCTTGCCTTCGTCTACCACCAAAAACTACTTGTAAAATCCACAAAGTAAAACAATAAAATTTTCTGTGGTTTTTGAGTTGTATCAAACCTAGAAGGTTTACTCCCTATTTATAGGAGTGTCATGAGAGTATAAGTGAAAATTTTGACCTAATGGAGCATTTAATATTGAGAACCAATTGATTCTCTTATAGAGCAATTTCCAAAATTATTATCTGAATTAAAGGTAACTTTCAATATTTACTCTTTTAATTCCAAGATAAAATTTGGCAAATATATGCTCTTATTTGAGGAAAATTATATTAAATTTGGGTCAAAATATCTGCAAGCCCACAGAGGACCAGACCGGTTCAGACATTTGCGTTACCCATGTCGTGCACGTCTGCACATTTACGAATCAACAATTGGTTCCACATTTTTCTTAACAACATTTGAATCAATTTCTCATTCAAAGCTCCAAAATTATCAAATTTTTCCAGCAATCCCCCACATGAATGAAATTGATTTAATCAAAAACATTTTGACTCGATGCGGTGATAGATTCTACGATCGATAGCTACATAGGATAGGTAGGTGTCCACCCACCTTCCCTTGTGAAAGTATATTTACTTTACTAGCTGACCAGTAGACGTAATGTCCTTGAACTGTTTTGCGGTTTGTGTAAACGATGATATACTTCACACAACTACCTCTTTGACAAGAGTATTAGTTCTCATGGGTATGTCCATATAGCCGTGGACATCGCCTGGTTTTGCAATAGTTTGAAAGAACTATGTCCAATAGTCTCCTTGAAGCGGCCCCACTACACTCTCACATAGGTGACTTATGTTGCTTGACTCACCAAAGCACACAATAGTCATTAAAAGCATTGCTTAGCCTAAACCACTTTGATCAATTTTTACATCATAGGAATGGACTTGGGGATAGGAGCCCCTACAGTGACCGCACAGGTTTATGCAATTAGGTTGTCCTTTTGAACCTAGATCTTGGGATCTCCAGTTAACTAGGTAGGGTTTTTCTTCACATAGCGCCTTAAATTTACCTGAGTTTTAGTCACATTCCTTTTTATGAACTTGATCTCGATTTAACCCTTTGGTTAGTGGATCCGCAACATTATCCTTTGATTTCAAAAAATCAATAGAGATAATTTCATATGAGATCAGTTGTCTAACAGTATTATGTCGACGACGCATATGTCTCGACTTACCATTATATAAAAAGCTCTATGCTCTACCAATTTCAGCTTGGTCATCACAATGTATGGACATTGTGGGCATTGGCTTTGACCATTCAAGAAAATCCTTTAAGAAATTTCTAAAGCCATTCGGCTTCTTCTCCAGACTTGTCTAAAGCTATAAACTCAGATTCCATTGTGGATATGGTTATTATATTTTGTCTTGAGGATTTCTATGACACGGCTCCTCCCCCAAAGTGAATACATATCCACTTGTGCCTTTGGTATCTTGAATATCAGATATCCAATTGGCATCAGAGTATCCTTCTAAGACAGCGGGGTCTTTGGAATAATGCAGTTCGTAGTCCCGAGTATATCTTAAGTATCTCAGTATTCTCACAATTGCTTTCCAATGATCTTTCCCTGGATTGCTTGTGAATCTGCTTAAATTGCTCACAGTAAAAGCGATATCTAGTCTAGTGCGGCTCATTAAGCTGTCTATGACTCTTGCATATTCCACTTGATGGATACTTTCCCCTCGATTCTTTGATAGATGTGAACAAGGGTCTTATGGAGTTAAAGATATGCTAGAATCCTCCTCATTAAATTTCTCAAGAATCTTATCCACTTAGTGTGACTGATTTAATATGAAACCTTCCAGTGACCTTTTGATTTGGATGCCCAGAATCGTATCGTCCAGTCCCATATCTTTCACGTCAAATCTTGAATTTAACATGTTTTTGGTACGTTTTACCATTTCATCATCAACATATAAACATATGATGACATATACAATGTCTATAGTTTTGACATATACACATTTGTCACACTCGTTTATTTTGAAATCGTTAGTCATCATGACATTATCGAATTTCTCATGCAATTGTTTTGGTGTTTGTTTAAGTCCATACAAAGACTTCACCAAACTATGTACTTTCCTTTCTTGACCTGAAACTACATAACCCTCAGGTTGTTCTATGTAAATTTCTTCATCAAGATCTCCATTTAGAAAAGCTATTTTAACATCCATTTGATGTACTTTTAGATTTTGTAGAGCACCAATTGCGAGTATCATCCTTGATACAGGGGGAAATGTATCAAATTAATCAAGGCCTTCCTTTTGTCGGTATTCTTTGATTACCAACCTTGCCTTGTACTTATCAATTGTTCCATCTGCTTTTATTTTCCTTTTAAAAATCTATTTTGAATTTAGTGGTTTAATTTCAGGGGAAGGTCCACTAATTCCCATGTATGGTTTTGCAAGATGGAATCAATTTCGCTCTCAATGGCATTTTTTCATAAGGTGCCTTCAGATGAACGTATACGTTAGAGGTTCAACCTCTAGCATAAAGGTAAGAAAAATCTAATCCAAAGAATTTTTCAACTCTTACTCGTGGCTCTATTTTAAGCTCAACCCCTTGTTGATCATTTGAGCCATCTTTATTAATAGTCTTTGAAGTTCGTTTTATTGAACTTTGACCAACTTCCCTAGCTTTACAAGGGAATACATTTTCAAAGAAAGAGGCATTCTTTGATTCCATTATCGTATTCTTATGAATCTCGGGGTTCTTCGATTCATACATAAGAAATCGATATTTGTTGCTATGTTTTGTATCACCAATATTGTAACCCTTTAAACCCGGCCTAGAAGAAATGGGCCGAATCTAGGAAGTTAGATTTGAAAGCTTTCCCCTCAAGTTATAAGTCTTAGGTTTAAAAATATTTTAAATTAAAAATTGAATTAATTAATAATAATTAACGTAAAATTACTTAAATATTTATGAAACTCGAACATTAAAACATGTACTAAATATTTCATAAAACATCTGAAATAAATTCAAATGCATGCAAAAACATAATCCCAAAATAAAAGTCTCAGTGTCTGAAATTACAAATTATTCTAAATTTTGCTAAACAATAGCTTGAAATAATCAAAAAGAGTTCATACTTAATTATAAAAATATCTGAGTAAAATACGAGATGCTCCAAGTACCGAGTCGCCTAATAAGTCTGAGTATCTGAAAGTAAAAACTAAGGGGTGTAAGCTAAAGAGCTTAGCGTGTCCTTTAGTAATAACACAAAATCAAAATAGTATTTCATTTTCCGATAAATTCATTTCCGAAGATAGAGTGTATCCGATAAATCAAAATCATAAATGTTATGATGTCTGATGCATGACTCAATGTCCGAATGTCCGATATCATACAGAATGGAGGTTGCCCTCGCTTGAGTGGAGGTTTTCCTCGCTAGAGTGGAGATTTCCCTCACTTTTTCTGAACACAATTCCAAACAAATGACACATGATATGATTTGTAAAATCATAAATCCGAACTCTTACGAGTATCATATTTTCCGAAAATCAGATGCTTGATTTAAAACACATTTCATTATGCTATGCAAGATGTTTCAAATAGTCTCAAACCATAATTAATCAGATAATAAATCAAGCAAGAATAAAACATTTACTGAAAACACCCCAAGAAACACACCTTAGCCACAGAAGCTCTAATCTCGAAAAGGGCGAGCCTCACGCTCGGATCTCACTGAATCAAGACCTACGAGGTATGAATTCTATATTAGCATTTATTTCTATCACTAAGCCACCGACTAAAATACTAAAAACCAAACTAAAGATATACTCATGTGAAGACCTCGAAAACGTGTACTGTCGGTCTGAACAGTTGGAGGTAACCCAACGGTCTCAAGGTCGACACCTGAACACAAGAATATTCCGAATCAGATTCTGAAATCCATAACTTATCAGATTCCAATGACAATTACTCAAAGATAGCAAAACGGAACTTTCGGGATCTAATTCGACAAAACAGGCAGCGGATACGGACTCAAGACGTCGAGAAAGGTTTAGAGGAAAGATGTTCGAAAAAGTAAGCTCTTGGTCAACGGTCAAAGTCAACTATGACAAAAAGTCAAAGTTAACAGGTCAAAGTCAACAGTCAAAAGTCAAACTAGTTCAAAGGTCAACTTGGTCAACAGTCAACTCTAGTCAAACTGGTCAACGGTTAAACTTAGTCAAAGGTCAAAGGGTCAACTCGGTCAAACAAGTCAAAGTCCAATTCGGTCAAACTGGTCAAATGGGTCAAAGAGTCAAATCCGGTTTTGTTCATAGAATTGGTCTGGTTAACTCTCGATCTGGTTCGATTCGGTTCACTGATTTGGTTCGGGTCGCAACTTAAATCGGTTTAGATTACTGGTCTAGTTCATATTAAAGGTCAGGTTCACAAACATTAATTGGGCTCACTACACAAGTACTCTGTTGGGCTACTATCACCTGAATTTGGGCTTAATGAACCAGGCCACTCGATTGTGGCTTACCAGATCACAAACACACACACAACCAACCTCCTTCACAACTATTGTAACCAAAAATCTAGGGTTTGTTGAACCCTTGGTAGTGCGGCGGGGATGAGGGAGGTCTGACGGTGGCACACGACGATGACCAAACGATGACAACATACTCCGACATCAAAAAAAACATCCCCAAGTTCAATTTCGGTCAACACAACAGAAAACTAAACCAAAATAACTAGCCGCGTGAAATAAACAAAATTGAATTCTGACAGTTTACCCAAACTGAAACAATTACTTACCGGTTCGAGCAAAACAAGGACGACGAATAAGATCCGAGAGAAGGGTTTGGTTCGCGAGGAGATGCTGGTTACGATGGCAATGACGGGGAGAGACATGGACTGGAGGACGACGACGGCGCAAAGAGAAACTGCAAGGTTTCTCGCTGTTAACTTGCAAACGGTGGTCGATGAAGGAAAATTGAGGGTCGGGGTTGGTTCACAAGAGGAAAAGGAGCCGAACGGTGGTGACCGATCATGAAATGAACGACAGATGGTGGCTGATCGGAGCTTTACCAGAAAAGGTTGAGTGAGGGGGATGAATACTGATAGAAAAGGAAGAGGGGTGCGGTTGAAATTAATGAAAAGTAGCTGGAAAGGTTTCAAAATCTGATAACAAGGGTTAAATACCCAAATTAATGGGTAAAATACGAAGTAAAACCTCAAGATAACCTAGGGTTTACAAAGTGGCCACAAAGCTTCACCTTTTATTCAAAATGGTCACCAAATTACACAATTAAGCCCCAAATTCTAAGTCTAACTGATTCAGTCCTTTACTTAAATTAGGGTTTTCAAATTATAAATCCCCAAATTTTAGGGTTTCTGATTTAGGGATATTAGAATTTAGATTTTAATTTGGGGCAAAATTTCAGGGTGTTACAAATACTATCCACCGTTTTTGGGATCTATTTTCATTTACTTTAGTAATGAGTTCATTACCTTTGCAAGACACCCCCCATATTTTCAAGTTGTTGTAGAAAGGTTTAATTACCTTCCATAACTCATATGGTGTCTTGTTTCTTTTGTTGTGGGAAACCTTATTTAATTAGTTGATTTAACAACTTCCCCCGCATGTTAGGCACATAATAGTACCAACGTTACTTATATAGAGATTCTCCCTATCTTAATCTTTTAATTAAGTTTGGGTTTCAACATCATGCTCATAGAGAACAATTTTCTCTATAGCTTCATATTTGCTTTTAAGCAAATACACGTATTCCTCCAACCAATATTTTGCCATATCAATTGTTACGCCAATAACATTGCCCTCGTTTGAAAATCTTTAGTCCGAAGACTTGTTCCTCATCTTATGGCTATTGAAGCATTTTTCGTAAAATTTTACTTCTTGAACACACCGCCTAATTGGCAGTTTCAAGTTATTTTTGACTTCCACTACGTTTGTCGTGGTAATATTTGTCTTAACAATATTTACCTTAGTAACATTTAAAGGTGGTAACAATATTTACCTTATCTTCTCTAATCATACGAGGATCATCCTTCAGATATTTTACCAGGTTTATCATGGTCAAATATGCAACATCTTTTGTTGCCATGTTTGAAATTCTTTCCAATAAATTTTACTGATTTTCCATTGTGTCACATAGACACAATCCAAAACCAAAGCATTATGAGTCTGTTAAACGTCAGCAATTTAGTCATGGACTAAAACGAGAAACAAAAACATAATTTCTCACTTTTGTTAGACGACGGAGATTTAGTAAACTAAACCTCAAACAAAAGTTCACACGGTATTAATAGAAAGAACAATAATAAACAGTGCACCAGGTAAGTAACTTATGAAAGAGGGGTGGTGCACTAGGCACGCTTAAATACCAGGTCTCTCAAAGAACCAATCCTAGACATGCTCTTTCAAATTGTCTTTCAATAATACGTTTATGATCCAACGACCATCACAATTCTTTAGCCATTTTTAAACACTGCGCACTTCATAGCATGCATCAGAATAGGCTTTAAGAATTTAATTTTGACATAAAGAACCAAGTTCTTCTATGCTTTGATTCGAGACCTCAGTCAGAATCAGCGCTTTAAATTTAGTAACCAATGTTACTTTCCGAAATAAATTCACCAATTTATTACCAAAATGAAATCATACTTTGATTGTTTAAGAAATAATAAATATGAGTTATTTATTTTCCCAAAATAATTCCACCAATTTATTTCAAGATTGAATCATTCTAGATTCACATGAAATTAGATCCAACAATTCCCCCCCCTAATGCGTTAGAATCAACACATTATTCTAGCATAAGAATAAATTTAATGATTTATTTCCTTTTACAAAATTGAATCATACTTGATTCCCAAGAAATAAATTCAATGATTTATTTTCCTTGCAATGTTAGAATCATACAAGATTCTCTTGAAAATAAATTCAATGATTTCTTTTCTTTTCTAAAATTAGAATCAACGCAAGATTCTAATTTAGTTGTTTATTTCCATTATATCTTCTGTTAAACACAGAGATATCAATCCAACTTAATTTTGTTTAACCAACAAAAATTAAAAGGAATTAATCCATTGATTTTAATTCCATTAATTCTTGTTTGGAAGATCAAGTAAACTCGTTAAAACGGGGGGAAATAATTCTCGAAACAAATTATTTATGAGGTCTTTGTTTCCAAAAACAAATCAAGATTTCGTCTGAATATCATGTTCCTCTCTATAAAATTTCTCAAAAGAAATTATTAGTACAAAAATAAATAATCCACAGTATTTCCAAAAATGACATAAGATATCCTTTAATCATGCCATATTTACTATTTAATATTAATGCCTAAATTGTAAGATAATAAAATGATAAATATTACCTTGATTTAAGGCGTTAACATCACCATAAAAATATCTTAATGATATTTTGACCAAACTTTATTAAGGAATGTTAAAAATTACCTTAATACCATAATAAAAGTATCATGAATATTACCATAATGATGTAATATATATAAGGATTACCTTTAATAATACAATAATCACATTGATTCTCATTAACTGAACAAGGCAACATTTTTAAATTACATATGTTTTTTTTCTTCATATTTAAGGCCAAAACAATATTAGGTAATAATACCCTAATAATATTTCCAACATAATACCATAATAATGATTTTAATATTGCCATAAAATATGCACACATGATTAATAAGGTAATATACCATATATTTAAAGATTCAAAATTACCTTATACCAAAACATCTTTCTAATAAAACATGCACAATGAGTTGTCTGTCATTGTACCACAAGATTAGAGTTAGCAGCAGCTCAATCTTCTCACCTCATTGACGCAAATTTGGTCATACTTTTCTAAAATAATTCAAATGAACATGTTAAGAAATTAGTTCCCATATAATATTAAATTATTGCAAAAGCATAGAGCTAGAACATGAAACATGTTAGGAAAGATAAAGCAATAAAAAATTTGATCCGCATAAGCTTTCGAGTTGAACATGTATGACACTACTCCGTACAAGCATGATGTCTGTCTTGGATTCAAACTTTAGAAGAATATGTCTTAAGAATGTTAGAATATAGTCGTTAATCCAAGAATAAATAATAAGATAAAATATTATTATTTAAACGAATAGTACAGAATTAAAAACAGTACGCCAATATATATAAATCAAACGATTTGAAACCAAAAGAAATCTGTTGAGGCTTGCACGAACGCAGTTTCCTTAAGACATATTTTCGGCCACTTCTATGGTGCTCGAGCTCGTTGGTTGTCTGTCTCCCAGGATACAACAACAGATGATCAACCACAGTTGCACTACTGTGGAGATCACGAACTAACCCTTGCATTCGTCTACCACCAAAAACTACTTGTAAAATCTACAAAGTAAAACAATAAAATTTTCTGTGGTTTTTGAGTTGTATCAAACCTAGAAGGTTTACTCCCTATTTATAGGAGTGCCATGAAGGTATAAGTGAAAATTTTGACCTAATGGAGCATTTAATATTGAGAATCAATTGATTCTCTTATAGAGCAATTTCCAAAATTATTATCTGAATTAAAGGTAACTTTCAATATTTACTCTTTTAATTCTAAGATAAAATTTGGCAAATATATGCTCTTATTTGAGGAAAATTATATTAAATTTGTGTCAAAATATCTATAGGCCCACATAGGACCAGACCGGTTCAGACATTTGTGTTACCCATGTCGTGCACGTCTGTACATTTACGAACCAACAATTGGTTCCACATTTTCCTCAACAACATTTGAACCAATTTCTCATTCAAAGCTCCAAAATTATCGAATTTTTCCAACATTAGATACAGTCATGACCACCAGTATAACTCACGTAACTCTCAATATATTTTAATACTTTTGGGATACATAGTGTGCGGACTATTGTGAGCCTCGTAGATGATCCTACTCCTTAAGTCACTATCCTCAAAAATACAAATTTAACCTCTAAAGTGTAGAAAATTGATATCTCACTACTCGAATCTTGATCCATCACCCTTGTAATGCCTTGATTTTGGGCCTAGAAGTTTTAAAGTTTGAATCGGGCCGGTCGAGAACGGTTCGAATCTTTAAGGGAGATTTATGGAACACCAAGTTCGGGATGCTTTAAAAATATGGAAAAAATATCTAAAAATCCTCATTTATTATATGAATGATTATGGCGAAAACAATTTTACAAAATATGGTTTGGAAATACTACATTTCAGTGTAGTGACCAAATCGCAGTTTTTGCAAAAGTTGACTAGTGACTGTTTTGTAAAGGATTGAAAATTTTAATCTTTAAGGAGCTAATTTTACCAAAATGTTTTTATCAGATTTCTCTCTAATTTTGATTGTTTTAATAATGATTTAATAAAGGGAATTAAAAGAGAAAAATCATATTTTGACTTTCATAACTACTTTACGATCTTTTTCCCTTTTTTTATTTTCTCTCAACTTCCACTCAGCCAAACACATTTCCTCCATCAATTAGCCTCTGATTTTCATCCCTTTTGAAGAGATTTCAATCTCCTATGGATTCATAATCTTTTCCTCATCAAGTCCTTTTGTTTTCATTTTGAATTTTCAAGAAAACTTGCCCAAATTAAGGAGAAATCAACCATTAGAGGTAAGCTTCGCCCTTCTCCTCTAATGATCAGTTCTTTACTGAAATTCCCAAGTTATCAATCCTTTGTTAATGATTTTTGAGTTGCTTTAATATTAGAAACATGAAATTGTGTTAAAACTCAAGATTCTTGGAGAGATCTTGATGATTTTCGTAACTATTGGTTAGGCTCTGTTTTGAGGTTGTTTTCTAATGTATTTTGGATGATAATTGATGTTATAAATGAGGTTTTATCAAACAAATCTCGAATAGGTTTGGATTCCTAAGTTTTGCATGCTAGATTGGTGGTTTTTGGGGTGGTTTTGGTGTTCTGTTGTTGCTGGAGGTATAAGGACGAGTTTATGGTTGTTTTTGGTGTTGATTGAGGTTTAGAAATTATTAGAAGTGATAGATCTTGGTTGAGCTTTGTTTTGGAAGAGTTTGGAGATGATTTCGGTTGTTTTGGGTAGCCGAAATGGTGCTTTTGGGTAGAGCATCGAGTTTGTTTTGTGAGCTGGTGATTTCAATGCATGATGATGCATTAATCCTCTGCTCTTATGTGTAATAAACAGGGGAGACATCTTCGGATGCTTTTGGTGTTGATCCGGAAGTGATGGGAGCTTAGATATCGTTTCGGCGAGCAAGCGAAACGTAATCGGTGAGTGTGATTGGTTTTAGAAGTCCTTGAGGGATAAATAAACAAGGTTTGGGGATTTAGGATTGGTTGGAAACATCATCCTAAGTCCGGAAGTAAGTATGGCTAGATTTGCTCTCAAATATGTGGTTGTTGCCCTTAAAATGCTTTTAC
This sequence comes from Hibiscus trionum, assembly GCA_030270665.1. Classification (NCBI taxonomy): domain Eukaryota; kingdom Viridiplantae; phylum Streptophyta; class Magnoliopsida; order Malvales; family Malvaceae; genus Hibiscus; species Hibiscus trionum. The sequence goes on from BSYR01000011.1 coordinate 26,354,529, forward strand.
ATGCTCTTGTTTTGAGATAGACAAATTCCTACTGTTTTATGCATGATTTGTAGCATGAGACAATACTTTGTAGAGATTTCATGAGATAGCATGTTGCATTGAAGAGTTTTGAGATTTTGATTTAATGCAAAGCATGAGATATGAATTTGAAATGCGATAAGAAAGTCTTGAGAAATATTGCATAAAAACAACAGGTGAGATGATGTTTTGACATAATATATTGGCATAGAAGATGAGATATTTACCGGATATAATTGATCGATCAATAGGATGAGAGTGCACTATAATCTAAAATTCGTACGTGCTCTTTGGAGTCGGGTAATGGGGATAGTGCCATCCCGATCCAAAGTGAGAATCCGATGATGAGAGATACCATCAGGGTAGGACTTGGTGAAATACCCAAGTTTTGTGGCGATGAGAGATACTGCCATGAGAGTCCGGTGATGAGAGATTCCACCGGGGTAGGACTTAACCTTGAGTCAATCTAATACGCATATCTGAGTAAAGATGAAATGTGAAATGCCAATATAAAATATGAAAATGTATTTGATTCACATGTACCAAATGTTGAGATGATTTATGCTATGAAAAATGCATATGAGATTTGAATATGAAATGTTTTAGTTTTCACACGCATGTGTATGGCTTTGCCATGAGATTTGCATTGGTTTAAATGCATGAGATAGAATAAAGGTACATGTGTTTTCAAATGGAGATTTGCTTTGAAATGGTTTTCAAGCATGAGATAGCATGATCATGTTGTTGAAAATGGCTTTTAAGAAAGAGTTTTGAATAATGCATTGTTGTGTTGGTTTTCTGTGGAGCTTGCCTCACTAAGCAAATATGCTTACGCTATCTTTTACAACAATGCAGATAATTGAGACGATTTTGGGCGCGAGAAGGTTAAGTACATCCAAGGAAGTGAAAAGCTCATGTATGGTGATGTTTTTACATACTTTAGTATTGATATTTGGCAATGGGGCTTCAAGGTTGTATTTGGGAGATGTGTTTTGAACTCCCTATGTTCGTAGCAAGTTTGTTGTGGTTTTGAAGTTTGTAAATGGTCTTATATGGTTTGGTTTGAGGTTTGAGGTCCATACTTGGTTCATGTGACTAGGAAGCATGCCTATAGACTCAATGGTCACTTGTTTGATGCCATGCCTTAGCTTAAGTTTCTTAAATATGTTCTAAAATGTCTAATCATGTTGCCGGTATGTTATGGTATGTTTTGGGACATGTTTGATTGTGTAGAGATAAGAAAAACCAGAAAATTGTACAGTTGCAGGGCAGGGTGTATCGAAACACCCTTAACTGTTTCGAAACGGTTGCCTGAAAAGACCATGGTGTTTCGGAACGGGTGAAGGTATTTCGGAACATTTTAGCTACTGGAGAGCCATGTTCCGGTACGAGTTTCGGAACGGGCCCGAGTACCGAAACGACCAGCCTAGTTTTGAAACGGGCGTTTCGAGACGAAGGTCAACGTTTCAAAACACTTGATCGTTGGACTGTATTTTGAATGGTTTCAAGTTTTTGTTTCTTACATTCTAGTCCTTGATGATGTGGATGGAATTGTGTGAGCTTGGAATGTTCTTTTAAGCTGATATTTGACAGAGATGCATGTAAAATGACTAATTACCTATTGGAAATCTTAAAATCTGCGAAGTCTTTATATTTTCCAAAATTTACATTTTGGTCCCTAAAAGTGAAATTCTTACAATTAAATCCCTAATTGAATTTTGATCGCTGTGCCTTTCTCTCCTATGATTTTTGAGTAATCACATAGGCTTAAAGTGCATTTATAAAAGATAAAAAGAAAAAAAAGGGTCGTTAATCAAGGTTGACTTTGATTTTCCCGTATAATCTTCGTAGTTCGGGTCAAGCGTCTAGGCCGGGCTAAGGGGGTTACAACCCTGCTTTCTTGAACTCGTTTCGTTGTGAATTTGCTATCCAAACATTGGACCTCTCTTCAATAGTTGCACCAATACAAGTTCAACTTGGAGTTTGGTTAACAAAGTTCCATCCTTTATCATACTCAACTGTTCGAACATTATCTTCAATTCTGATATCAAGTTTCAACTCAAAACGTCAGTCACCACATTTGTTTTAGTCAAATTGTAGTTAATAATACAATCGTAGTCTTTTAGAAGATTGGTCTATCTTTGTTATTTTAAATTTAATTCTTTATGGGTGAGCAAATATAAGTCTTTTGTGATTTTTGTGGATGGATGTATCACTTTTTTTCTCGAAAAAGTAGTCTTTAAATCTTTAAAGTGGAGATTACTGTGACTACTACCTCTAACTCATGAGTGACATAGTTATGTTCATGCGATTTTAGTTGCCTAGAAACATAAGCGATAAATTTTCATCTTGCATCAACAACATCCATGCCCATTTAGTGAAGCATAATTAAACATCACATGGTCTCTCCTTGATTTTGATTGAGTCGGAACTGACATTTCAGTAAAAAAATATCTTATGTTGTTCAAAGTTTTCCTGACGTTTCTTATTCCATTCAAACGAAACACCTTTTTTACAATAATTTGGTTATGAGCATGGTAGTTATTGAGAATCCTTTTACAAATCATCAGTAGTATCTGACAAGCACGAAGAAACTATAAACCTTGTGCACAATTTCAGAGGTTTCCAATTCAACAATGTCTGCTTTTAAAAGCGATGTAAGAAAGTGGTTTTGAATTTTTTTAATGTTTGACATTGCTGTTAAAAAGTACTTTTAAAAAGATAAAATTTCTTTTTAGACATAATATTGTAAAGTAAAAATAAATGAACGTAAATAATGTTTAAATTCGTTATCATAAAATTTATTAACATTACTATATATGAAATGAATCAACATAAACTAAAATAAAAATATAAAAAACATGACAATTCATTAGTAACTTTTTATATACAAAATATAAACTTTAAATATTTTTAAATAATTAATATTAATTTTTGGATTAAATAAAAAATTAGCCTATAAACTATGTATTTTTTTATATTAGTGTAATATAACTAAATATTAACTTAATATATTAATACTTATTATATTTAATATTATTTTATTATATTAATTTATTATTATTTAAAATATTAAATTCTTAATATTATTTTAATAATTATTATATTTAATATATTTATATTATATTTATATTTGATTTTGATATAAAAAAGACTCAATTACAAATAAATAATTTTTAAGGTACTTGATTTTACTCATAAATTGACAAGCATTCGAACTTAAACATTTTTCTAAGTCAACTTTTGAATCCCCAAATATTTTTTAAGTATTATGGGCTATCGTTACTGAAAACTAATTTTATACTTAATGGCTTACGAGTACTAGTACGGCCTTTTGAAACTGTTAACGAAATTGTACTACGAGTACCGGTATGACCTATTGCGTACCGATACGGGGATTAAGAATTTTAAAATCTTTTTAAATGTTTTGTTGACTGTTAGCTTTTTAGATTTCTTAGAACCAACTTTTAAATGTTTTGATATTTGTACTGGTACAACTATACGCATATCAATACCCTTTGTTAACAAAATTTTCCTAAGATTCCAGTGTGAACAAAATGAGTACCGGTACGGTACGGCCCGTACCGATACCCTTTGTAAATTTTTCACTCCGTACCGATACGCTTGCCCGCATACCGATACTTCTTGCAACGGCTATTTCTATTTTGAGAATGTACGGATATGGATGCTCGTGTACTTATACCCACCTTTCCAGACATCATTTATGTAACACCCGGGTTTAGGGGTTAGATAAAAATAATATTTTAATATTATTTGGGCTCGGTTTTATAATTAAAAAGATACTTTAAAATTTCGGATTTCAAAATAAATGATTTGAATGGGACCAAAATGATTTAGACTCAAAATTGAAGAGCTACTTTAAAAACAAGGATAACCATTCATTAATGGCCTTTTAGGTAATTTACCCATCATCAAATTTAAATCCCCTTTTCCTAACATCTTTCCACTATTCATCCTCTTCTTCATTTCCCCCCCCACGTAAAAGAGAGCTCTTCTCCCCTTGTTACTATTTCATTCAAAAAGCTTCCCCATTTCAACTCCAAATCGAAAGGTAATGATATTTTTGACTTCCCCTCATCTTCCTCTCCATAAAAGTACTATTTATTTTCATTTCCATGAAAGTTTTAGAAAATGTCATTTTGGAAAGTTTGGATTAAAGATGAAAGCTTTATGTTGTAAAACCAAATGTTTTGATTTAATATGTTTAGTTATGATGTATAGAGGTCAAATGGTATGTTATATGTGAATTTTAAATGATTTTGAGCAATTTTCGGAATTGGGTTTTAAGAGGGTTTTTGGAGGGTTTTAAAGTGGGTTTTGGGGTTGGTTAATGTTGGATTTTGGGGGCTGTTGGTAGTATGATATATGAGGGTCACTTTGGGTGATTTTGAAGGTTGTTTGGATGCTTGAAATGGAAGATTTCAGTGGGTTATGTGGGCTGCTCGGAAATTTTGTTTTGGGGTTGATTTTGAGTGTTGAATGCTTGCTAATGTTAACCGGGTTGGTTCCGATGATGAGTTATTGATTTCGAATGTTTTGTTTGTGTTTGAGATGATTAGAATCGGGTTTGGACATCGGTGAAGCATCGGAAGTGAATCCGAGAATTTGAAGGTGGTTGCTTGCTTAGGCTTGGAGCTTGGAAGCTTAGGTGAGTGGTTAAATGCTTTACTTGGTTTTAAATAGTTGGTTCGAGTATATGGACTAGGTTGGGCTTGGTAGACCCACCTAGAGTTAGGATTGGGGTGGTAGCCTAATCCTAAACTTGATCTAGAGCCTTTGGATGAACTCATTGATATGGTTGTGTATGTCTCGTATGAAATGTGATATGAATGCTTATGTATATTGTGTTATACATGTGAGATGAGACATGAATTGTGATGCTTGAGAAATGCATGATGATGGTTGTTAGTGAGTACGTGCTAAGCACGGAATTGTTTGGAATGAGTAAATATTGGCACTAGTATACTTGAATACAAATAATCGATCATTAGGATGTTAGTGTGTACACATGAGTCAAAAGTCGCGCGTGGCCTTGTGGCGTTGAGTCACCAAGGAGGAGTACGGGTTCGCCCAGAAATTGTATTTAAATATAGTCGGTGATGAGTGGAATCCCATCGACGGGGCGTGAGGATGAGTGGAATCCCCTCCGCGAGACCGGTGATGAGTGTAATCCCATCGTGAGGTAATGTGGTTGTTGGATGTGAGTTTCCAACATGTTTATCCGCGTATTTGAGTCATAGCTAGGTGCCAATGTTGATTGATATGTGTATCAATGTGTTGAGATATATGAACTTTGATTGGATGCTTGAGTGCGATTATATGTATTGTGGATTTGAGCTTATGAACATGACATTTATATTGTCTATTACTCATGCATCTTATCTTGTGGACCCTTGGTATTGTGTAATGCCTTGGCTAGATCGTGCTCGGACCCTGCAATGTTGAGGTTTGTTTTTAGAGCTTACCCTCACTAAGCATTATTGCTTACGCTCTCTTTGTTCAACATTGCAGATCCTTAGTTCGCGGGTTGCTCGAGCAAGAGGAGGGCCTCCAAGTGTGGTTGTTAGCCTTGAGTGCTTCAAGTATGGATTTTTAATGTTTGGACATGTAATAGTTTGAGCAATGGGACATGTATTGTTGTTGGGTAGTTGTTGGTTGTTAAGAGCATGTGTAGACTCCTTAGTACTTTGCTTTTGTGTGGTTCATGTTGCCATGTTGGTTTGTATCTCATGCCTAAATTGCTCTTTTTGAATGTTGGTCATATGCCTAAGAGGTTACCTTTGTGTTGAATGAATGCATGTCTTGTGAGGTCTTGCCTTAGTGTTAGATTTGTTTTAATCTTGTTGAAGCATGCTAGAATAGCTGGGTTGCCTTAAGTTTAAATGTGTTGGTGTTGTAGTGTGTTTTGGTGGTATTTTGGGGCACCCTAGTGCCTTCAAACAGCCAAAACGAGTCTGCAGACAGGGGGCATTTCGGAACGGGCCATCCTGTTTCGGAACAGTCCCTTTGCATTTGTCCTGCCGTTTCGAAACGGATGGGGGTCGTTTCGGAACATTTTTGCTACTGGAATTTTGAGAAATTGACGAGATAAAGGCGTTCCGAAACGGGCCTCTAATGTTTCGAAACGGTCAAATCTCGTTGACCACAAGAAATTGACCGTCAAGGTCGTTTCGATACGGGTCTCCCCTGTTTCGAAACGGTCGCCTTATGGTTGACCCTGGCCTGTTGACTAAGTCAAGGCGTTTCGGAACACCCTAAGGGCGTTTCGAAACGGCCTGCTGTAAAGGTTTAAAATGAGCTGCTTAATGTTTTGGTTGGTCGGAGTGCGTTACATTGTATGTATCTTCCGCTGTTGTACTTCACATAGGATTTAACTATGCCTATAGACAAGATAAAATAAAAAGAAATTTTCTGGGTCGTTAACCGGGGGGAAACCTTAACGGGTTTCGCTTCGGTTTTCCCCGTGTGGCCCACTCGGATCGGTCATCCGACCAGACCGGGACGAGGGGGTTACACTTGTTTGTATCAGAGCCTAAGGTTACTGAGACCTTGGGCAGGTAAGTGAGGTAAGTTCAAGTTTTTGATTAATATGCACGGTGTTTGCTTGCTTTGTAAGAATGGTTGCTTGTTTGACAAGTATGTTGCTTGTTTTATTCAAAAGTATGTGTGTGTGAGTCCCATTGCTACTATTACATTGGAAAAATGATTTTTAAGTGAGGGAACGTACTTGAACACTTGGAAGCCTTGCCTTGCTAACCCAACTTGTGTGTTTTGTTGTTGTGGTTGTAGTTAATATCTGTGAGAGCGATGTCTAGACCGAGGGGTAGACCGAGAGTGGTTCGTCAGGAACCACGGGTTGCGGCTCCTGTTGAGCCGGCTGTTGGTGTGGAGGCTCATCTAGAAGGGCCAGTAGCCGCGGGAGTTGGCGCTCCACCACCACCTCCACCACCACCACCTCCTCCACCTGGAGCTGGAGGTGAAGATGGAGCCGGAGGAGATGGACCTCAAGGTGGCCAAGGTGGCCAAGGTCCAGCTGGAATTGACATGACTCCGCTAGTGCAAGCGATAGCGGGAGCATTCCAGGCCGCAGTTGCGGGAGCTCAGGCTGCAGCTCAACCTAGGTGTGACGATGCTAGTCTACCTTTGGAGAGGCTCCGTAGCTTGGGAGCCGAGGAGTTTAGAGGATCTACTCCGGAGAGGTCGGAGTTATGGTTGGAGAAGACAGTCCGAATCTTGGCTCAGATGGGTTTTGCGGGCGCACGTAGATTGGGTTGTGTGATATCGTTGCTTCAGGGTGATGCCTACACCTGGTGGGTCACCATTACTTCTGGGGTTCCAGAGGTAGAGATAGACTGGGATTTCTTTGAGTTCGCATTCAGGAAGAGGTACTTGGGACCGAGGTACTTGGATGAGAAGAAGCGAGAGTTTATGGCTCTTACTCAGGGAGATGCTTCTGTGACTGATTATGAGATCCATTTTGTTCGTTTGAGTCAGTATGCCCCAGATTTGGTTCCTACTGAAGTGGAACGCTGCAACCGATTCCGCTACGGATTGAATGAAGAGGTTAAGAGGTATACGCTAGCTTCTGACTACTCATACTTTGATGTATTGGTCGCGAGGGCCAAGGATTTGGAGCATAGTTTGGGTTCGGCCAAACGATCTGGTGGTTCCAGTTCTGGAAAGAGGCAGAACCACTTTGATGGTAGAGACGCCAAGAGGCACAGAGGTGGCAGGCATCAGTTTGATCAGAGACGTGGCGGTGGCCACCATGGTAGAGGCCATCAGGGCCATAGAGAAGGAGGGCGTTTGCCCGAGTGTACCCGTTGTGGGAGACAGCACACTGGTGAGTGTTGGGGTAACTTCCATGCTTGTTGGAACTGTGGTTCGAGGGACCACTTTAGGAGGGATTGTCCGCATCAGGCGGCTCAGGCACCGAACATTGCTCAGGCTCCTGCGAGAGCGAATGATTTTCAGAGAGGCCGTGGGCGCGGTCGTGGCTACTTCCAGCCTAGGGCTGATGCACCTAGGGGAGATGCTCAGAGGAACCTTGCTCATGTTGTGGCTGTGCAGCCAGAGGCGGGAGGACCAGCAAGAGTTTATGCTCAGAGAGAGGCCGGGAACGATACCGATGTGATAGCAGGTAATTTCGAGTTACAGTCTATGTCTTTGCTTTCTTTGGTTGATTCGGGTTCTACGCATTCCTACATTTTGAGTGAGCATGCACAGAAGTTAGATATCCCTGTTGAGATCTTAGATGTAGGTATGCATGTTACTAGTTCTTTTGGTGAGACAGTTGTGGTTAGACGCATGTATAGGAGGTGTCCACTGAAGATTCAGGGTCATGTGTTCTCAGTTGATATGATGGAACTTCCCTGCTATGGTTTTGATATTATTTTGGGTATGGACTGGTTGGTTGAGCATCGGGCTAGTGTAGATTTTGAGACAAAGAGAATTTCCTTGAAGCTTTCTGATGACTACGAGGTAGTAGTAGTAGGCGAGAACATTAAGTTCTTGTCTAATGTGGTGTCAGCTTTAGAGGCTCATAGGTTGATGGGCTCTGGATGTGGGGCTTATTTATCTTATGTTATGAATCCGGATATGAGTGAAGCTAGACCGAAAGATATCAGAACAGTGTGTGACTTTCCAGATGTGTTTCCTGAAGAGTTGCCGGGTTTGCCTCCTGACAGAGATGTTGAGTTTGTGATTGAGACAGTTTCAGGGTCTAATCCAGTTTCGATAGCTCCATACCGCATGGCTCCGAAAGAGTTGAAAGAATTGAAGAGTCAGTTGCAAGAATTATTAGACCGTGGTTTCATTAGGCCTAGTAGTTCTCCGTGGGGTGCTCCAGTGTTGTTTGTGAAAAAGAAAGATGGTAGTATGCGCATGTGTATTGACTATAGACAGTTGAATCAGATGACTGTGAAGAACAAGTATTCGTTGCCCCGTATAGATGATTTGTTTGATCAGTTGAGAGGTGCTTCAGTGTTCTCGAAGATAGATTTGAGATCCGGGTACTATCAGTTGAAGGTGAAAGAGTGTGATGTTCCGAAGACAGCTTTTAGGACTAGATATGGTCACTACGAGTTTCTTGTGATGCCATTTGGGCTCACGAATGCACCTGCAGCATTCATGGACATGATGAACAGAATTTTTAGAGACTATCTAGACCGGTTTGTAGTTGTTTTCATTGATGATATACTTGTGTACTCGAAGACAGAAGAAGAGCATGATGAGCACTTGAGATTTGTTTTACAGAGATTGTTGAGCAATCAGTTGTATGCGAAGCTTAGTAAATGTGAGTTCTGGATTCGAGAGGTTGTGTTTCTTGGCCATGTTGTTTCGGCCGAAGGTATCCGTGTTGATCCATCGAAGATTGAGGCTATTGTTGAGTGGAAACAACCTAAGTCCGTGACTGAGATTAGGAGTTTCCTAGGATTAGTCGGTTACTATAGGAGGTTTGTTGATGGCTTCTCTAGAGTAGCTGCTCCTTTGACTAAATTGTTGCAAAAAGGAGTCAAATTTGAATGGTCAGATGCAAGACAGAAGGCCTTTGAGAAATTGAAAGAAGCTTTGACAAATGCTCCAGTATTAGTGCAACCTGTTTCAGGTAAGGAGTTTGTGATCTACAGTGATGCTTCCTACGTAGGCTTAGGATGTGTTTTGATGCAAGAAAGGAGAGTTGTTGCTTATGCTTCTAGACAGTTGAAGATTCATGAGAAGAACTATCCTACTCATGACATAGAGCTAGCCGCAGTTGTGTTTGCATTGAAGATTTGGCGTCACTATTTGTATGGTGAGAAGTGTATTGTTTACACCGATCACAAGAGCTTGAAGTATTTGATGACACAGAAAGAGTTGAATTTGAGACAGAGAAGATGGCTAGAGTTGTTGAAAGATTATGATTTGACCATTGAGTACCATCCGGGTAAAGCAAATGTAGTAGCCGATGCTTTGAGTAGAAAAGTGGCCGTTGAGTTGAGAGCTATGTTTGCTAGATTGAGTGTGTCCAATGATGGTGGTTTGATCACCGAGTTGCAAGTGAAGCCTTCTTTGATTCAGTTAATTAGAGAGAAGCAGTTGCAAGATGTGAGTTTAGTTCCTCATGTTCAGGACATAGCCGAGGGAAGACCGATCGAGTACAGCTTCAGTGGTGAGAACTTGTTGTTCTTTAGAGATAGAATTGTCGTTCCAGAAGATGTTGAGTTGAGACGTCAGATTCTGAGTGAAGCACATTCGAGTCCCTTTTCTATGCATCCGGGTAGTACCAAAATGTACCGAGACTTGAAGAATGATTACTTCTGGGTTGGTTTGAAGAGAGATGTAGCCGAGTATGTGAGCCGTTGTATGGTTTGTCAGAGAGTGAAGGCAGAACATCAGGTTCCTTCAGGTTTGCTACAGCCTTTGAAGATTCCGGAATGGAAATGGGAGAGGATCACCATGGATTTTGTGTCGGGTTGCCTTTGTCTCCTTCGAAGAAGAACTCCGTTTGGGTGATTGTCGATAGGTTCACTAAGTGTGCTCACTTCTTAGCAGTGAACACTACGGATTCCTTAGACAAGTTGGCAAACTTGTACATCCGTGAGATTGTGAGACTTCATGGGGTTCCGAAGTCTATTGTTTCAGATAGGGATCCTAGGTTTACTTCGAGGTTCTGGGGTTGCTTGCATAGTGCTCTAGGTAGCCGTTTGCATTTTAGCACGTCTTATCATCCGCAGTCCGATGGGCAGTCAGAGCGAGTGATACAGATTCTAGAGGATATGCTCCGTTGTTGTGTGATTGACTTCCAGGGTTCTTGGGAGAAGCACTTACCGTTGGTTGAGTTTGCTTACAACAACAATTATCAGTCTAGCATTCAGATGGCACCTTATGAGGCTTTGTAGGGTAGACGATGTAGGACTCCGATTTGTTGGGCTGAGACAGGTCAGAGATTGTTACCTATGCCAGACTTGCTTAAGGGAACTACCGAAAAAGTGAAGTTGATTTGTGACCGTTTGAAAGCAGCTTCCGATCGTCAGAAGTCTTATGCAGATTTGAAGAGGAAAGAGGTTGAGTACACAGTGGGTGAAAAAGTGTTTCTGAAGGTATCTCCGTGGAAGAAGGTAATGAGATTTGGCCGAAAGGGCAAGTTGAGTCCGAGGTTCATTGGTCCGTATGAGATAGTTGAGCGGATTGGGCCTGTAGCTTATCGTTTGAGGTTACCTTCGGAGTTGGAGAAGATCCATGATGTCTTTCATGTGTCTATGCTTAGGAGATATAGATCGGATCCTTCTCATGTGATGCCCGTTGAGGAGATAGAGTTAAATCCAGATTTGTCATATAATAAAGAGCCCGTTGAGATACTTGCTTCTGATAGCAAGGTGTTGCGTGGCAAGACCATAGAGTTGGTCAAGGTGTTGTGGAGACATAGAGGTGTGGAAGAGGCCACGTGGGAGAGAAAGGCGGATATGGTTGAGCAGTTTCCGTATCTGTTTCCACCAGGTAATTTCGGGGACGAAATTCCTTAAGTGGGGGAGAGTTGTAACACCCGGGTTTAGGGGTTAGATAAAAATAATATTTTAATATTATTTGGGCTCGGTTTTATAATTAAAATGATCCTTTAAAATTTCGGATTTCAAAATAAATGATTTGAATGGGACCAAAATGATTTAGACTCAAAATTGAAGAGCTACTTTAAAAACAAGGATAACCATTCATTAATGGCCTTTTGGGTAATTTACCCATCATCAAATTTAAATCCCCTTTTCCTAACATCTTTCCACTATTCATCCTCTTCTTCATTTCCCCCCCAACATAAAAGAGAGCTCTTCTCCCCTTGTTACTATTTCATTCAAAAAGCTTCCCCATTTCAACTCCAAATCGAAAGGTAATGGTATTTTTGACTTCCCCTCATCTTCCTCTCCATAAAAGTACTATTTATTTTCATTTCTATGAAAGTTTTAGAAAATGTCATTTTGGAAAGTTTGGATTAAAGATGAAAGCTTTATGTTGTAAAACCAAATGTTTTGATTTAATATGTTTAGTTATGATGTATAGAGGTCAAATGGTATGTTATATGTGAATTTTAAATGATTTTGAGCAATTTTCGGAATTGGGTTTTAAGAGGGTTTTTGGAGGGTTTTAAAGTGGGTTTTGGGGTTGGTTAATGTTGGATTTTGGGGGCTGTTGGTAGTATGATATATGAGGGTCACTTTGGGTGATTTTGAAGGTTGTTTGGATGCTTGAAATGGAAGATTTCAGTGGGTTATGTGGGCTGCTCAGAAATTCTGTTTTTTGGGGTTGATTTTGAGTGTTGAATGCTTGCTAATGTTAATCCGGGTTGGTTCCGATGATGAGTTATTGATTTCGAATGTTTTGTTTGTGTTTGAGATGATTAGAATCGGGTTTGGACATCGGTGAAGCATCGGAAGTGAATCCGGGAATTTGAAGGTGGTTGCTTGCTTAGGCTTGGAGCTTGGAAGCTTAGGTGAGTGGTTAAATGCTTTACTTGGTTTTAAATAGTTGGTTCGAGTATATGGACTAGGTTGGGCTTGGTAGACCCACCTAGAGTTAGGATTGGGGTGGTAGCCTAATCCTAAACTTGATCTAGAGCCTTTGGATGAACTCATTGATATGGTTGTGTATGTCTCGTATGAAATGTGATATGAATGCTTATGTATATTGTGTTATACATGTGAGATGAGACATGAATTGTGATGCTTGAGACATGCATGATGATGGTTGTTAGTGAGTACGTGCTAAGCACGGAATTGTTTGGAATGAGTAAATATTGGCACTAGTATACTTGAATACAAATGATCGATCATTAGGATGTTAGTGTGTACACATGAGTCAAAAGTCGCGCGTGGCCTTGGTGGCGTTGAGTCACCAAGGAGGAGTACGGGTTCGCCCAGAAATTGTATTTAAATATAGTCGGTGATGAGTGGAATCCCATCGACGGGGCGTGAGGATGAGTGGAATCCCCTCCGCGAGACCGGTGATGAGTGTAATCCCACCGTAAGGTAATGTGGTTGTTGGATGTGAGTTTCCAACATGTTTATCCGCGTATTTGAGTCATAGCTAGGTGCCAATGTTGATTGATATGTGTATCAATGTGTTGAGATATATGAACTTTGATTGGATGCTTGAGTGCGATTATATGTATTGTGGATTTGAGCTTATGAACATGACATTTATATTGTCTATTGCTCATGCATCTTATCTTGTGGACCCTTGGTATTGTGTAATGCCTTGGCTAGATCGTGCTCGGACCCTGCAATGTTGAGGTTTGTTTTTAGAGCTTACCCTCACTAAGCATTATTGCTTACGCTCTCTTTGTTCAACATTGCAGATCCTTAGTTCGTGGGTTGCTCGAGCAAGAGAAGGGCCTCCAAGTGTGGTTGTTAGCCTTGAGTGCTTCAAGTATGGATTTTTAATGTTTGGACATGTAATAGTTTGAGCAATGGGACATGTATTGTTGTTGGGTAGTTGTTGGTTGTTAAGAGCATGTGTAGACTCCTTAGTACCTTGCTTTTGTGTGGTTCATGTTGCCATGTTGGTTTGTATCTCATGCCTAAATTGCTCTTTTTGAATGTTGGTCATATGCCTAAGAGGTCACTTTTGTGTTGAATGAATGCATGTCTTGTGAGGTCTTGCCTTAGTGTTAGATTTGTTTTAATCTTGTTGAAGCATGCTAGAATAGCTGGGTTGCCTTAAGTTTAAATGTGTTGGTGTTGTAGTGTGTTTTGGTGGTGTTTTGGGGCACCCTAGTGCCTTAAAACAGCCAAAACGAGTCTGCAGACAGGGGGCGTTTCGGAACGGGCCATCCTGTTTCGGAACGGTCCCTTTGCATTTGGCCTGCCGTTTCGAAACGGATGGGGGTCGTTTCGGAACATTTTTGCTACTGGAATTTTGAGAAATTGACGAGATAAAGGCGTTCCGAAACGGGCCTCTGATGTTTCGAAACGGTCAAATCTCGTTGACCACGAGAAATTGACCGTCAAGGTCGTTTCGATACGAGTCTCCCCTGTTTCGAAACGGTCGCCTTATGGTTGACCCTGGCATGTTGGCTAAGTCAAGGCGTTTCGGAACACCCTAAGGGCGTTTCGAAACGGCCTGCTGTAAAGGTTTAAAATGAGCTGCTTAATGTTTTGGTTGGTCGGAGTGCGTTACATTATATGTATCTTCCGCTGTTGTGCTTCACATAGGATTTAACTATGCCTATAGACAAGATAAAATAAAAAGAAATTTTCTGGGTCGTTAACCGAGGGGAAACCTTAACGGGTTTCGCTTCGGTTTTCCCCGTGTGGCCCACTCGGATCGGTCATCCGACCAGACCGGGACGAGGGTGTTACAATTTAGTACGGTAAAATTGCAGCCCAACGACTCTATTCAATATCCCAATAACCCAAACGACTAGAAATCAATGAGGGGTATAAAAACAAGTCTGTAAAGCTTCTTCAACAATAAGACAACTATTCAAAAAGCATTCAAGTTATCTGTCTTTAAGCTCAAATTGCAAAATTCTTGTAACCCACGTGAGTGATTTTTTTTGTATTTTTTTTTCATCAAGTTTGGGGGTTTTAGTGAACTTTGAATTGTGCAAACATTCATCAGTTTGACATTGCTTTTGAAAAGTGCTTTTAAAAGTGTTGTTAAAAAGTGATTTAAAAAATTATTTTAAAAAATTATTTGTAAGATTTTAGTATTTGACATTGTTTTTTTTAATGGTAGTATTTGACATTATTGTGGAAAGTGTTTTTGAAAAGATAAAATGTTCATTTTAGACATTATATTGTAAAGTAAAAATAAATGAACGTAAAAGATGTTTAAATTTATTATCATAAAATTTATTAATATTATTATATATGAAATAAATCAACTTAAATTATAATGGACATGTTTGTTAAATAGAGGTTTAAGTCAAAATTAGAGGTTTGACCGGTCAAAATTAGAGGTTAAAAGGAGTCCGGTCAGTTTTAGTCGGGTTTTTAGGCCGAGTTAGGTTTTTCCACCCTATATATGACTTTACATAGCATGTATATTTGATTTGGTGAGTTGTGTGATCGTTCACATCTCATATTTATTTATTTATTTCAATATATTTTCTTTATTTCGGATTGCCTTCGGTTCTGGTTGCTTTCGGTTCGGGTGAAATTGATTCGGTTAAAAATCGGATCAGTTCCAGTCGGTTCGGTTGAAAATCGATTCGTGTTCATTTTTTGTTCGATTCGGTTTATTTCTAGATTCAGATCAAATTCGGGTCATCGTGTTGGATTTAATTCCGAATTTCGATTCATATAAATTAGTTCGATTCTCGGATCTTGGGTCAAATTTGTCAGGTCTATGACCACATACAACAAAATTCAATGATATTTTGAAATAATTAAATAGTAATTTATTATTTTATAACAATTATATAATTTAATGATTATTTTCTAACTTTATACGAAAATCAATGATTATTTTATAATAATTGATATATCCCTTTAGCTCTCAGAGGCGCTTTGTTTTCTTCGCCGTTGAATATGGAGGCGAACAAGTTATGGGAGAAATGGGTTGGAGAAGCGCTTTCCAAGCTCGAATCTTTGAAACTGCTTCGATCTTTAAGACCCCTTTATCCTTGTTACGAACAACAGGAAGTGAGCAATGCCGGAAATTCCAATGAAGAAGAGTACAACATTTTCAAATTTTTACAGATGAAGTTGCAAAATGTTGTGAGTGATAGGTTAGTCATTGTTTCTACAACTGTTTGTTACATTGCCGTTTCCCTATCCTATGAAAGTAAATAAATCGATAATCCTGTGTTTTCATGCTTTCTAGATGTCCAAGAACATTTTACATTTGCATTTAATTAGCTTGCATGTTTTGTGCCTTATCAAACAAATATGTGTTATGAATATAACTAGATTTTTGCAATTGTGTTCATTTGTGAATGAGGTATTATCTACTACATGTATTGCAAATTACTACTATTCATGTTTTAGGAATTTTTGGCCGAAAATCCAATTTCTTTATCTATTTGTCCTACGGCTATTATTCTTTATTCTCGTCTACAGCTTGTTTAGCATCGATGGAGACTTTGCCCCAATTCTGGAGCTTGTAGAGCTACGCCGAAAGCATAGTTTGTTGTTAGTCATTAATGATGTGAGTTTGCATTGACGACGACGTTTAAAAAACTCCAAGAAGCTATTAATTATCTACTATATAGAGAACTTTTGCAGGATTTTATGTATATTAAGAATTTGTCCTTTTGTCGTATGTACTCCATATAATTTATTCTAGGGAAAAGGAAAGATCTAATTTAAGACAATGAACTTGATCTTATTATTTATTAATCATTCTCCATTTGTTATCAGTCATTAGCTAAAGTGCCTAGCTGAGACTTTATTGAGGTTGTGCATAATAGTATAGAGAAGATAGCTTCTTTCTCTTCACATGATTTGTTTCTGGTGTATACCATCAATAACTAAGAAGTGCTGTTCCTACGATTTTCAGGCACATGGAACGTTTGTTTGTGGCAAGAGTGGTGGAGGAGTGGCAGAGGAATTTGATATATGCATTGGAACTTTGAGCAAGGCAGCAGGTTGTCATGGTGGATTTATTGTGTGCAGGTAATTTATAGTTTTCTTTTGTGTACTTTTCTAACATGGAGAAGAATAGAAGGCAATAAATAGAGCAGCATTTGGCGGGGAAGAGGCGTAGGAGAGGAGAGACCAGAGAGCCATTCTTGTCGCACTCCACCCTCTGCCCACTCCCCTTTCGTTTCTCCCTTTTAGGCATAGGAATTTCAGCTCACAATGTATTTTGGCTTCTAGGTTCATTCACATCTTAATATTTCAAGTCACCCAAATGCTCGTAGTATAGGAAGTACCCTGAATTGAATGTTTCATGCTCTTTTTTGTGAATATATCATATTCTTTTTTTCACACCAGTCTGAATACCATGTGAACAGTAAAAGGTGGAAACAACTTATACAATCAAGGGGCCATTCTTTCATATTTTCTACAGCAACACCTGTTCCTATAGCTGCTGCTGCACTTGGTAAAGTTCAAAATCCTTTCAACGAGCCATTCTTTTTGTTATTGTCCTAATTGTTGATGTCTTTAGATTTCACTACAAACAGATACATTCAGGATGTCTGTTGACTACTAGGAATCATACACCTAAAACAAAATTGAGCATCTATCGTACAATGTTAGAAGTGATTTCACTTTTTGGCCTTATGTGCACAGATGTAATTGTAGCATTTGCTTCTTGCTAACAAAATAAATACAACTTAGCTGCTGCTGTTTTATTGTGGCTAAAAGAGAGATGTGGCATAGAAAAGAACTTTGGAACCGGGTGCAGGATTTCCATTCTTTGACTGGAATTGCTATTTCCAGTCCAATAATCTCTCTTATTGTAGGAAGTGAAGAGAAAGCCTTGAAAGCTAGCAGGTTTCTTCTCTCATCCCCATCCACCCCCCTTATGGCTAACTGTACTAATTTTACACGCATTGCTTCTAACCGTTCCTTCTTTCATGACAGGCAATTGCTGAAATCAGGTTTCCATGTGACCGCAATCAGACCACCAACAGTGCCGCCCAACTCTGGCAGGTTTGTACTTTATTATTATCATCCATCTTGTTGGCGTTCAGTTTTGTGGAAACATTGCCCATATTCATCTATTAGTTAGTAGAATACATTGGGCACTCATAGTTTAAACCTCCCATGAAATCGGGAATGTAGCATAAAGATGTTACCAAACCTTTAGCAGAAATCGGTGCGGATGTTCTTAATCATGCCTGTATGATGGAAACCATGTTCATTTCAATGTGAACTGACAGTCTTTTCACTTTGACCTTAGGTTGCGAATCACTTTGAGTGCAGGACATACGACTGATGATTTGAAGAAGCTCACCTCCGCACTCTCCAATTACATCAACTTTCATGATATTGACAGTAGTAACAGTACTAGTCTTGTCATACATTCTAAGCTATAGGATTAGATAATTGTGAAGGATTACAAAGGTTTAGTCTGTCTTTGCTTAGGAGAATGGAAGGGTAAGAAGGCGTTGCTTTAAGGACAGTCATCTTCTAGGATAACATACAAGTTCATGAATATAAATTGATATTTAATTCGACAGGTCAAGTAAGTTAGCTCACCTTATTGAGGTTTAATGTAAGCATAGTATGTTATATCATGAGATTTATGACTAGTTGAAAACATCAATTTACTGATTTTGCAAGCAATGCTGCCATTAGACCTATGAAAGCCAAAGAAATATATATTCAACCAAATCACCTCTGCTCCTACCTGTATGTTTATGCTATAAATGGACAGAACAGGAGACAAGTACAGTCAAGTGCTTTCTTCTGATGCCTCTTTAATTAACAAAGGGTACTTGTGATTCAACAATGAACTTTATACTAACATCAACCTAAAATAGAGAGCAGCCAAAGCAATAGGAATTTAGAAACACTTATTCATTTAAGAGAGGAGTTCTTACAAAGGAATTTAGAAACTCATTTAAATAATGATATTATAAATGGACAAAATTAATGTACTAGCTTCTTCTTGGATTTTTACACCAAAATTGTCCTCATCTTTTTCTCAACCCTAAAATGACATTATCTTTTTAATAAAAACTTCTTAAAAATCACGAAATAAATATTTGTTTTTGGATACTCAGATTACGATCTTCAAATCTGGCTATTAGATCGGATTGAAAATTGTATTAGGGCTTAACCATGTCCATGAACACCTTTTGATTGTCCTGATTTGTCACAAAAATTATCTTGAAGCCCTTGAAATCTATTAAAATACAAAGCAGACGTCGAAGAGACAGGGAATCATGAGGAAAGATAAAAGAAAAAATAATCTAAAATAATTTTAAGTTGTTTTTCCTAGTTTGGCACTTGATCAATATCTTATTATCAATTTGGACCTCCATGTGCCACTCATTAATTGGCTGGAAATGTCACATAATTTTTTGAACAACATTAGACAGAAAGGCCTAAGGCGGTGATAGAATGAAACTTTAAGTATTAATTTTGAAGAAAAAAATTAAGGGCCAAAATGAAAATTTAAGTATATTTTAGGGGGCAATTTACCTATTAAACCATTTATTTTACTATATTTATAACTTTTACAATGGTGTGTATAAAGTGATTCCTAATGAATTAGGTTGCACTAAACAAGTTGATCTTACAAATGATAGATTTCCAAAGAAGAATGTGTGTGACAATCTTGCTGAGAAGCCCATAAATGTTAATTTATTAAGTACTGTTGAAGCAAATTACTTGAGAACTCGGAATGTGGTCATTCCTGAATTTGAATAAGATATCAAGAATATATGTGCAAAATTTAAATTGAAATTTTCAGAATCTTCTGAGAATTTCTATACTAATAAGACAATTGAGACTCGTCTTGGTGGTAACGAGATCCAGGAACCGAAAATATGATTTTATGTTACGAGTGCAGATTTTTATATTTAAAAAAAAGTTTAATATAACTTTTTTTTCTCTAAAGTATACCCGACTTCTCAACTTGCCTCCTTAACTTCATTTTTCCCACTTTTTCCCCTTAAACAATTCGCCGTTATCTATTTTTCCCCATTCTGTTACCCTCTTCCGTTAAAAAAAATTTCGGCCAATAACATCCTGCCACGTCATCAACGGATTGACTAAGTCAATCTGTCTGGTTTTATTTAAAGGGTAAATTACATGTCAAGTCTATCAGGTTTGTTTTCTTGTTCAATTTAGTCACTGAAAAGTCTATTTTTACCTTAAATTGACCCCTATTTGTTTCTAATTTTTATAATTTAGTCCATTATTTGTTATTATTAATAATATTAATTTATTAAAATGTTAATATTTAATAAAAATAAATAAAATCAAATATTTTAATACTAAATTAGTAATTTTTTAGATTCGAATTCCAATTAAATTCTAATTTCACTATATTTGAATTATAGTTTTTGAGTAAAATTTAAATTATATTCGTATAATGTTCATATTATATTCGAATCATATTCAAATAATATTCCAAATATGATTCAAATATAATACGAGCATGATTTGAATATAATACAAACATGATACGAATATAATTACCTCTTAAACATGATTCGAATATAATTTGAATATGATTCGAATATAATAGTTGAAAAAACATATAATTATATTAGAATTATATTCGAATCATGTTCATATTATATTCGAATCATATTCAAATTACATTCGAAATATCATATTCAAATTATATTTCGAAAATAATTTTAATATGATTTGAATATAATATAAACATGGTTCAAATATAATTCTAATATAATTTGAATTTTGCTAAAAAAATATATTTCGAATTTAGCAAAATTCGAATTAATAATTCGAATATAATTAGAAGATGATTCAAATATAATTTGAATATGATTCGAATATAATATGAACATAATACGAATATAATTACATGTTAAACATGATTCGAATATAATTACATGTTAAACATGATTCGAATATACTTTGAACATGATTCGAATATAATAGTTGAAAAAACATGTAATTATATTAGAATTATATTCGAATCATGTTCATATTATATTCGAATCATATTCGAATTACATTCGAAATATCATATTCAAATTATATTTCGAAAATAATTTTAATATGATTCGAATATAATATAGACATGGTTCAAATATAATTCTAATATAATTTGAATTTTGCTAAAAAAATATATTTCGAATTTAGCAAAATTCGAATTAATAATTCGAATATAATTAGAAGATGATTCAAATATAATTTGAATATGATTCGAATATAATACGAACATGATTCGAATATAATTTGAATTTTACTCAAAAACTATAATTCAAATATAGTGAAATTAGAATTAATAATTAGAATTTGATTGGAATTCGAATCTAAAAAATTACTAATTTAGTATTAAAATATTTATTTTTATTTATTTTTATTAAATATTAACATTTTAATAAAATACTATTATTAATAATAACAAATAATGGACTAAATTATAAAAATTAGAAACAAATAGGGGTCAATTTAAGGAAAAAATAGACTTTTCAGTGACTAAATTGAACAAAAAAACAAACCTGACAGACTTGACATGTCATTTACCCTTTAAATAAAACCAGACGGATTGACTTAGTCAACCCGTTGATGACATGGCAGGATGTAATTGGCCGAAAATTTTTTTAACGGAAAAGGGTAACGAAATGGGGGAAAATGAGTAACGGCGAATTGTTTAAGGGAAAAAAGTGGACAAAATGAAGTTTATGGGGCAAGTTAGAAAATTGGGTATACTTTAAGGGGGAAAAGTTGTATTAAACCTTAAAAAAACTATATGATAATTTGAAATAGAACGCAAAATTAGACTAGCAAGAGAAAATACAAATGAAATACTTAACCTATAAAAAAAATAAAATTAACAACAGTGCGACTACCCTCTGTCACCTTTCTATGTCCATCCGTGACGAGGACAGCAAGGATCTCCCAGAGACATGAAATTGCTTTGGAATAAAACCAAAATGAACCATAAACCGTGAAGAATAATTAAAATTCAATAGAGGGTAGAATGAAATCAATTAGAGGCATCTGATTGTGATGAATTAATGAAACCGATCAGATTAGATTTCAACGGTGTATGATGTATATGCTAACGTCTTGGAAACTAAAGCAGTATGAACAAGGAAAAGGAGCAATCTCGTGCTTGACAACTTTCATAAAACCAACTGTTGGAGAATTATTCAACAATTAGTTAAAGGTTATCACATCAATGCTATAAATAGAAAAGAAAAATAAAATTGAAGCAAAAGGATAGAACACTGAATATTCCACTAGTACGTAGGGTTGTAAAAACAGTTAATCGGATGAATTTTAGGTCGGGTAAAATCAGATATATGTCATTTTAGGTTATTTTTCTGTTTTGACTCGATACGGGTCGGGTGCGGGTCAGTTTCAGCCCGGGTCCATTTCAGGTCGGGTCTATTTTAGGTCGGGTTCATTTCAGGTAGGGTCCGAATCAGATAATTGACAGGTTAATTCGGGTTCGGATAGACTTCAGGTCGGGTTCATTTCGGGTTCGGGTAGACTTCAGGTCGGGTTCGTTTCAGGTCGGGTTCATTTTAGGTCGGGTTTATTTCGGGTTCGGGTAGACTTCAGGTCGGGTAGACTTCAGGTCGGGTTCATTTTCAGGTCGGTTTCATTTCAGGTCGGGTTCATTTTCAAGTCGGGTTCATTTCAGGTTGAGTAAAGTTCAGGTCGAACTAATTTTAAAAAATAATGAAAATGGGTCAATTTGGAATAAAAATAAAGTTTTAGGAAGTATAATGAACAAAAATATCAAATTAAATTTAGAAAACGTAAAAAAAATAATGAATATGGGTTAATTTGGAATAAAAATAAAGTTTTAGAGACTAGAATGAACAAAAATATCATATTAAAATCGTAAAACATCCGGCTAATTTTGAAAAAAAATGAATATGGGTCAATTTAGAATACAAATAACAAATTAAAAGTATAAAACATCAGACAAATAAAAAACAATGAATAGGGGTCAATTTAGAATAAAAATAAAGTTTTAGTGACTATAATGAACAAAGATATAATCATATAAAAATAAAATTACAAAATAGTAAAAAATGAATTGTGGTCAATTTGAAATAAAAATAAAGTATTACGGACTATAATGAACAAAAATATCAAATTAAAATTAGAAAATATAAAAAAATGAACTGAGGTTAATTTAGAATAAAAATAAAGTTTTGGGGGCTTTTAGTAATAAAAACTTGAGTTATAAAAACTTTAATTATAAAAATTCTGGTGTAATTTACCTTAGTAAATATTGACAAATTTGTCAATATAGTATGCCTTAGTAAAAATTCTACATATACTATGTATTTATTGGACTTTTATTAATTAAAAATAAATGTTTTTTATTTATCAAGTTTATATTTATTTTTACTAATTATTTATTAAAAAAGAATAAAAAGTATTTAAATTAACCTTTTAATTACATATATAATAAAATTTTGTTAAATACTTAACACTTTAAACTATTCAAATTATAGACATAGACTTCTTCATATCATATATTAAAAGTATCACTATTGGGTATCAACTATCAAACCAGGTCAATATTAGTTCGGTTTCAAAGTAGGTCGGGTTCAAAACAGATCGGGTTTAATAACAGGTTGGGTTTAAAGCAGGTCGGGTTCAAAACAGGTCGGGTAAAATCGGATCTCGGATCAATTCAGTCGGGTAATATCAGGTAATTTTCCAGGTCAGTCTCGGGTTCAGGTTCATTTCAGTCGGATGCAGGTCGTGTTTCGGGTCAAAATTAACAGTTCCGATTCAGGTTCGGGTCGTTTTCAGTCGGACACAGATCGGGTTCGGTTTCTACAGTAACATGTTCAACTCGGATTCGGGTCAGCAACAATCAGTTACAGTTCGAGTTCAGATCATCGAATTTTCGGGTCAAATCAAATTCTGACTCAAGCAGCTTTCAGGTAGGTTCTCAGGTCGGGTCAGCTTTTTACAACCCTACTAGTACGGTCCAACACTAGGCTTTTATTTGTCAAATCCGCCATGCATATTTGACCTTTACCTGTAACATTAAAGTGTTGTCCCCAATCCCCATAAGACTTTAGGGGGCAATTTAAGTATATTTTGAAGAAGAAAAATTAAGGGCCAAAATGAAAATTTAAGTATATTTTAGGGGGCAATTTACCTATTAAACCATTTATTTTACTATATTTATAACTTTTACAATGGTATGTAGAAAGTAGAGGGTAGAAAGAAATCAATTAGAGGCATCTGATTGTGATGAATTATAGAATGTTAGGGAAATTAAATTTCAACGGTGTATGATGTATATGCTAACGTCTTGGAAACTAAAGCAGTATGAAGAAGGAAAAGGAGCAATCTCGGGCCTAATTGGGCATATAGGCCGCCGTTGGTTTATTATTTAGGGAATGGGGTGGGTTGACTAAAAATTGGGGAATTAGGTCAATTTCTACAGTGATAGGTGAACCACGCCACCTATAGCCGTCGTTGTTTGGACCTCGCCACCTCTTCTTGGCGTGGTCCTGTTGGAGGCAAGCTTCTCGGCTTGGACGGCTCTGCTCCTCATGCATGCATGCCACCCTGACGTGCAGGCTTTAGATGAGTGTATATATATAGGGTTCATAGGGTTTAGGGTTATAAATATAATTTTTTATATAGTATATATATTATTATATTGTATGTCTTTTTGATTTTTTATATTAAAAAATATAATTTTTTTCTTCGATCATGTCCCAAAAGTAAAACCTTAGTTTTTATTTTGTAAAGCTTAAGTGTTTAACTTATTAGTATTTAAAAAAGATACTAATATCATATGTCGTATTTTAAAAGTATATATATATATATATATATATATATATATATATATATATATATATATATATATATTTCTAACATATTATTAAAATATATATTTTTAATAAACAAAGTAAAAAAATTATTATTCAGACCGTACCGAATATTTCGGTTAACCGAATAAACTATTAATTGGTTGAATGGTTACGAGATAGGGTCGAGATTTGAGTGACCCGAACTTACCAGTTAACCGAAACAATTTACAAATGGTTAATCGAACCCAATTTTGCACACCCTAATTTGCATGTATGTTGTACTCGCATGTTTCATGATTTTTTTAAAGTTGATAAAAATATTTTATACATTCGGTTGGTAAAAATATAGAGTCGAGATTTGAGTGACCCGAACTTACTCGCACAATTTAAAAATATTTTAATCGAACCCGATTTTGCACACCCTAATAAGCTAATATTTTTAAAGTTGATAAAAATATTTTTTTATCTTTTAAAAAGTATAAAAGAGTATACATTCGGTTGGTACGGATTTTATATTATACATAACTTAAAAACAATAATTTTAAAATAAAGATGTCCATCGAACCGAGTGCATGCATGGCACATGCAGGCACGTCAGGCTAGTGTATATAGGGTAAATAGGGTAAAATTAAATAGGGTTTAGGCACGTCAGGCTATTAAAGGGTAAATAGGGTTCTAGGTACGGGCTAGGTTTATTAAAGGGATTAATTTTTTAATATTATTTTATGTGTATATATATAAGGTTTAGGGAAGATGACTATGAGTGTGTAGTGGTTGAGAAAAATATTAAGAGAGTTTTTTCGACAAAGAGGGAAGAGTTTGTGAGTTTCTGAAGAAATATTCGAAGACGGTGATTGAAGAGTTCGTAACCGCCAGTGAAAATTAAGTAAGTGATTTTTGCCTTTTAATCTGTTTTTTTAATTCTAGAGGGTTTGTATATTTTTTGTATGATTGAAGATATATTCGGATGGTAATAGTATTTTTAAATTTTAATAAGAAAACCCGAAATTTTAATGTTTTGCTTATGTTTCCCATTTTCTGAAAACCATGAATAATATTTGTATTAAATTCAAAATCGCTGGCTTGAATTGGACTCAAAACTTCAGCCCACCGCGTCCATCTTTTCTCCCACAATTCAATGAAATCGGCTTGCTTCACAATCCAATTCTCATTGAATCTACCTCTATGAACGGTGTGAATTTGTTCATGTGGAGCTCTTGGAATGGGTTGATGGAAGTTAAACTGCCTCAACACTCTGTCAGCACAATGAAACTCAACAATAGAAAAATGGATCAAAGGCACAACTGCACCCCAGAATGCTGCACATTCAAGCACAGTAGGTGGTAGGCAAGCCCTGATGTCGTCATTCGCGTACGGCTACCAAATAAACTGTAAAACACAATTATTAATATGAATTCACTCACAATCAAATATACAATTTCTCTTTCAAAAATAAAAAATACAATATACAAAATAAGAACAAATAATAAATTAAATTATATTAAATAAGAACAAATAATAAATTAAAATAAATTGATTATGATACCAGATTTTTTCCTATTGTTTGGATCTTTAATCTTGTTTATCTGACAGTGTTGTGAACCACCCCCGCATTCTTCAACTTATGCCTCCATCTGTAAAGATATATTAAAATTATATTTTGAAGTCATTGGATATAAATATTATATCAATAAATATTTATATACAACTGCAATCACATTATTACCTTCCAGCAAGTGGAAACTCCATATGTACCGGTACATAAATATGGGCATTAGATAACGCAGCCTGTACCACGCCCAAGACTGCAGTAAGACTTGACATCCACCCATATCTGAATTTGCCTTTTCACGATGCATAATTGTAACCTTGAACATTTCATGGTACAAAAATGCCAATACTGCGGCGGACCCCTAACTATATGTAGCAGTTGTGTCCAAATTAGCCAAGAACGACAGGTATTGTGTGGGAACCATATTACCAGATGTATCTGGCATCAACACACCACCAATAAGTTGCAGTATATAAGCTCGAGCTGCACACTCAAGTTCTCGATGACCATATTCATCGGTCACAATAAATTCCTGCTACAACCATGATACTCTGAGGCGTAGCCCGTCTACACATGTCTCAGGAGGAGCTTTGCCCAGGTACTGCATGCAAAGGTCATATGCATTGTAATTATTTTGTCCAACCAATGGTGTCCCAATTGTTGGAATACCAAGCTGTACCGCAACATCCTCCAGGATTATTGTGCATTCGCCAAATGGAAAATAAAATGTGTGGGTTTCTGGTCTTCACCGTTCAATCAATGCAGTAATCAACCCGGGGACTATCTTAAACCTATGTAGAAAGGTGGCATTATAAAAACCAGCTCGCTATAGGTAATACACTAAACGCTCATCAGGTTCCTTTATCTTCATTCCTCGATGGCGTATCATATGCTCTACACCCTATAATTAATTCATTATAATTTCAAATTATAATAATTACATAGTAAATATGAAATTTTAAATTACAAAACATTTACTTACTTGCTCTTTGTGAATATGAGACAAAATGTGCTCATGGTCACGGTACAACAAAACTCCTTCAGATTACATTATCTATTTCTACAGCTAAAAAACAATTATCATTCGAATATATACATCATTTTCGAATATATACAGAAAAATTGTATTAACTTCAACATTTCGAATATATACAGCTAAAAAACTAACTTAAAAAAATCAGATTAAAAAATACATGCCCTTACCAGATTAAAAATTCAAAAAACTAGCTTCTTTTTGTTCGAAACAACAATCACAACCAAGACAACTTCATCAATAATAAAAAAATAATTATCATTAGATCATCAATCACACAAAATAATATACAAACACTAATAATTTAAAAAAAGTAGATTAATTTAAACTTAAAATTTAAAAAATCACTTACTTAGTGAGAAACCTAAAAAATATCAGAATAATATACTCCAACGATCCTCACCCTCTTCGAATATATCTTTAAAAAGATATACAAAAAATTCTTCACCTTCACCAAATTTTTCTCTTCTTCTCTTCACAAATATCACCAACTCTAAAATTTTAACTCACACCTATCTATCTTATCAACTCACACCACCTATCTATATATATACACAAATAATGTAAAAAAAAAAGAAAAAAAAAACATCACCACGTGAATGCATGCAGTGCACGCATGCAAAGTCTGCCACCCTGCACCTCGCCATCTCTATATGGCGAGGTCCCTCATTCATGTGAAAGCCTGCCACGCCATGCATGCCACCCTGCTCCTCGCGCGCCCCAGCCTGCCAACTAGCCTGCATGAGCTGTGCCAATGGCTGAAAAAGCCGGTCACTAGGGACCTAGCCGTTTGCACCTAACGAGGTCCAAAAACACCATAAGGAGATGGCGAGTTACTGTAAATTTTGGCATATTCTTCAAATTAATCTCGAAAGTGGCCTATTCCCCTAAATAAAATTTTTAAGTGGCCTATATGCCCAATTTTGCCAGCAATCTCGTGCTTGACAAATTTCTTAAAACCAACTGTTGGAGAATTATTCAACAATTTATCACATCAATGCTATAAATAGAAAAGAAAAATAAAATTGAAGCAAAAGGATAGAACAGTGAATATTCCACTACGGTCCAACACAGGCTTTTATTTGTCAAATCCGCCATGCAAATTTGACCTTTACCTTAACATTAAAGTGTTGTTCCCATAAGACTTCAAAACATGCTACTTTGTTGATAAAAAAAAATATATAGTACTTTTCTTGTAAAATTACGAACAATATACTCTCATGATACTCTACTAAAACATCATTAGAAACATGCTATTCATTCTGCTGTTAAAATTAAATCAAACGCATAATGTGTCATTTTATTTTTCAAAATTAGTACATTTTATTAATTTTGTCTAAATTCAAAATAATTTAATAAATTTAATTTTTTGTATCTAAAAATTTTAATCAATTTATCTTTTTGTTGTGATATTGTCAAAACAAACGAGCACATCGAATAAACAAGGTTGGATAATCATACTCTATTGTAAAAGAACAACAAATTACTGTTAAATTGTTATTATACTAGGAAACTAACATGAAAGTAATATAACATTTTAGGAGAAAAAAAAGAGACTAAAATGGTGACATTTTTAAATATGAAAAGTTAAATTTATGGAACACTTTCGATTATGACCAAATTAATAGGTTGTATAAGTTTTTAGGACTAAAACGATTACCATGCAACATCACTATTGTTGTTGTAACACCCGTGTTTTGGGCTTAGGAGTTAGCCGGGTTTAGTTCGAGTCTAATAAAATTTAATTAAAACAATTCAACTTCAAATAATGACCTATTTGAGCTTTAATAAGAAGGGAGGGACCAATATTGTAATTTACCCAAATTTCAAAATAAAGCAAGACAATTTTTAGGAAAAAGTTGTCATCTTCTTTATCATCCACCCTTACCCCACGTCAAACCCCTCTTCCCCCATTTTCAAACTCTCCCAAAACCTTATTACTATTCCATTTATTTTGTCATTCGATTTCAACACCAAATTAAGAGGTAAATATGTTTTCTTAACCTCCTCTCTATCCTCTACTTATCTATGGTTTTAGATTTCAAAAATATGGGGTTTTGAAAATTAGGGTTTATATTTAAAGTTTGAATTTTTAAGGGGTTTTCTAATTGGTTTTGATAAATTGAGTTGGGGTTTTAGTTAATCATGTTATAATGAGTTACATATATCAAATTGGTTGAATTTGGGTGAAAATTCGTAGTGTGTTCTTGAGGTAATTTTTAAGGTAGTAAAACTTGGGTTTTTGGTGGGTTTTATGTTGAAATTGAAGGGCTGATGGTCTACCTATGTTAGGAGGGTGATTTGGGATGCTTTGGAAGTCATTTGGGTGTTTGGAAATTGAGTTTTCAGCAAGGCTTTGGGGGATCACGAAAATTGGGATTTTGGGAGATTATGTGGTTGGGAATTTGTGGAATTTGGTTTATGTTTGTGAAGTAAGTGAATGATTGATTTAACATTGAGTTGAGAAGTAATGTGTATGTTTTGTTTGGCTAGAATCAAGAGGAAGCGTTGAAGAGGCTTTGAGACCGAATCCGAGTTCGTAGGAGGATTGTATCGTTTAGCTAAGGAAGGGCGGTGAGTGGTTTCAACTTGATTTTAAGTTTGGTTCGAGTATGTGTAGTGTGTGTGTGTAAAGTGTGCTTGGTAGGCCACTTCCATTTAATTCAAGTTGGTAGCTTAGCTTTTGATATCCTTAAATGCTAGTGTGCTTGCTTAACTATGCTCTTGTACTTGTGATCATATGGTGCATGTATATATATCATGTTGTGGATATAGGTGATGAGCATGAGTGTGGTTGATGGCATGTGATTGATGTTGATAATTGGCACTAAATAATTACCGGTTGTAAATGATCGATCATTAGGATAGTGTGCACACAAATTGAGTCAAAACGTACGTGGCCTTGATGGCGTTAAGTCATCAAGGAGGAGTACGGTGATGTAACATTCCACCGGAAGCTTTTTATATATTTCTACGGGATGATGAGTCGAATCCCATCCGTAGGGCGTGTGGCGATGAGTGGAAT
Source organism: Hibiscus trionum (assembly GCA_030270665.1). Taxonomy (NCBI): domain Eukaryota; kingdom Viridiplantae; phylum Streptophyta; class Magnoliopsida; order Malvales; family Malvaceae; genus Hibiscus; species Hibiscus trionum. The sequence continues at coordinate 26,384,545 of BSYR01000011.1, forward strand.
CCCGCACACGCAAGGTCCGGTGATGAGTGTAATCCCACCGAGGTAAAGTGTTGTTGAGTTATAAATCCGCACAATCGGGGTAATTAAAGTGGCCAATTACACTTGTTCATGTATTGTGATATATGATGGTGATATGTGATTGTGGTATATGGTATTGATGCATGATGTGGATGTTGATGTTAAACTTGTTAGGATTGAGAGACCATATATGCCACTTGAAAGACTAGCTAGGTCTACTTGTTTTCATGTCTATGCTTGATATATGTGAGATTAGGATTTAACATGCTTGAACCCTGCATTGTTGATGTTTTTCGTTTTAGAGCACCCTCACTAAGCTTACAGCTTACGCTCTCAATGTTCAACAATGCAGATCGTTAGCTTGACGTTAGCTCGAGGCAAGGCAAGAAGGGCTTCCAAGTCTGTGACTCAAGTACGATGGTGATTTTGTACTAGTTAGCAATGTGGCATGGGTTGTGTATGAGCTTGTATGACTCTTTTATATGTGATGTTTTGTTGGATGAATGTTAGTTGCTTAGGAGCTTGCTTAGACTCCTTGTTAACTTGCTTTTGTGTGGCTTGTGTTGCCATGTCTAAATTGTAATTCATGCCTAAATGCTTATCTTGAATGTTGGCCATGTGCCTTAGAAGTGACCTATATGTTTGGATGTTGAAGTATGATCTTTAAATGTTTGAATGCCATCTTGAGTCCTTTGCATGAGTTCCTTGTTGTTTATGCATGTTGGGTGCTTGTATGGCTATATATTGGTATGTAAATGTTGTATGAGTGCTTGTTTGGGTCTAGGGAAGTCCTAAATTGCATCTAGGTTCAAGTCTTGATTGCTTTAGTTGAGTTTGGAGGTTTTTGCTGTGCAGGGGTATCGATACGGTAGGTCTGGTATCGATACCGCCTTCTTGTTTCAGGCATCGTGTATCGATACACGAGGGGGCGTACCGATACCATTTTGGTTACTGGAGCTACTGTCCATCTTGGTATCGATACGGGCCTCTAGTGTATCGATACCATTTTGGTCACTGGAGCTACTGTCCATCTTGGTATCGATACGGGTCCCTGGCGTATCGATACGGCCTTTTCTGGTTGACTCTGACCCGTTGACCTAGTCAAGGGGTATCGATACACCCCTTAGGTGTATCGATATCGCCTGCAGTATAAGTTTAAATTGAGTTCGATTGTGTGCTTCGTGAATGTTGTTCCGCTGTATGACCACTTAGGATCTAATAATCATCTATACAAGTTTTAAAATGAAAAAAAATAGGGTTGCTAACCGAGGGGGAATTCCTTAGGGAGTTTTCACTCGGTTTTCCCCGTGTGACTCACTCAGACCGGTCATCCGGCCAGACCGGGACGAGGGGGTTACATTTGTTGGTATTAGAGCCTGAGGTTACCGAGACCTCGGGCAGGTAAGTGAGGTAAGCTTAATGTGTTAGATGCTTATGCTGTTCGATGCATGTTTTGCCATGAACCCTTGATGCTTGCTTGATCGTATACTGTTTTGAAGCATGAATTTGTCGTGTCTGGTGTGAGTGTGTGCCCATTGCTACTATTACTTAATTTAAAAGGATTTTTGGAAAGAGGAGTACTTGAGCACTATTGGACCTTTGCCTTGACTAACGTAATCCTTATCTGTTTCTTGTTGTAGTTTACCTTGCTAGTTGAACCATGAGACCACGTGGGAGGCCTAGGATGGTTCGACCGGAACCACGGGCAGAGGCTCTAGGAGTAGAGCCAATAGTTAGGGTTGAGGCTCAAGTGGGAGAGCCTGTGGTTGGAGTTGGAGCTCCTCCACCACCTCCACCACCACCACCTCCTCCACCGGGAGCCGGAGGTGAGGCCGGGGCCGAAGGAGAGGGGCCACAAGGAGGTCAAGGTGGCCAAGGTGGCCAAGGTGGCCAAGGACCAGCCAGGATAGACTTAGCTGCGTTGGTTCAGGCAATTGTCGGGGCATTTCAGGCTGCTGTGGCTGGAGGTCAGGCAGCACACCATCAGGGTGAGGGCACCGGATTGCCATTAGAGAGACTTCGGGGCCTTGGGGCCGAAGAGTTCAGAGGTGCTACTCCAGAGCGATCAGAGTTATGGTTTGAGAAGACCGTCCGTATCCTTGCTCAGATGGGATGCACTGGTGAGCGCAAGTTGGGATGCGTTGAGTCTTTGCTTCAGGGTGATGCCTACACCTGGTGGGTCACCGTTACTTCAGGGATGTATGAGGCCGAGATTACATGGGAGTTCTTTGAGACAGCATTCAGGAAGAAGTATTTGGGTCCGCGATACCTCGATGAGAGGAAGAGAGAGTTTATGGCACTGCTTCAGGGGAGTATGTCCGTGGCCGATTATGAGATCCGATTTGTCAGACTGAGTCAGTATGCGCCCGAGCTTGTACCTACTGAGGTGGAGCATTGTAACCGTTTCCGTTATGGGCTGAATGAAGAAATCAAGACTTATACTCTAGCTTCAGATTACACAGATTTTGATGTCTTGGTCTCGAGGGCCAAGGACTTAGAGCACAGCTTGAGTTTGACCAGGCGGTCGGGTGGATCTAGTTCGGGTAAGAGGTCCAACAACTTCGATAGAGGTGATGCCAAGAGGCATCGAGACAATAGGCATCAGTATGATCATAGGCGTGGTGGCAGTAACCACGGTAAGGGCCATCAGGGTCAGAGAGCTGGTGGGAAGTTGCCCACATGTGCTACTTGCGGGAGGAACCACACCGGTGAGTGTTGGGGGAACTACCATTCTTGTTGGAGTTGTGGTGCTAGAGACCACATTAGACGTGACTGTCCACATCAGGTGGGACATGCACCAGCTCAGGCTCCTGCTAGAGCCAATGATTTTCAGAGAGGCCGCGGGCGCGGTAGAGGTAATTTCCAGCCAAGGAACGATGGTCAGAGAAACTTAGCTCATGTAGTTGCAGTCCAGCCGGAGGGCGGAGGACAGGCTAGGGTTTACACTCAGCGCGGGGAGCAGCATGACACCGATGTGATCGCAGGTAACTTCTCGATACAGTCTTTGGGTTTGCTTTCTTTGATTGACTCTGGGTCTACACATTCCTACATATTGAGTGAGCATGCACAGTCTTTGAATTTGCCTTGTGAATTGTTAGAGGTAAGAGTTAGTGTTACTAGTTCCTTTGGGGACACGGTAGTAGTTAGGAAGATGTACCGAAGGTGTCCGTTGATGGTTCAGGGGCATGTGTTTCCAGTAGATATGATGGAACTTCCCTTCTATGGTTTCGATGTGATTCTGGGTATGGATTGGCTCACGGAGCATAGAGCTAGGATAGATTTTGAGACTAAGCGGATTTCCTTGAAGCTCGCAGATGATTATGAGATTGTAGTGGTGGGTGAGAACGTGAAGTTCTTGTCCAATGTGGTTTCAGTGTTAGAGGCTAAGAGATTAGTTGAGTTGGGGTGTGAAGCATACTTAGCGTATGTGATGAACCCTAACATGAGTGAGTTTAGACCTCAGGACATCCGGACAGTATGTGATTTTCCTAGTGTGTTTCCGGAAGAATTGCCAGGGTTACCACCGGACAGAGAGGTAGAGTTCAGCATTGAGACTTACTCTGATTCAGCTCCTGTTTCGATTGCTCCGTATCGTATGTCACCGAAAGAATTGAAAGAGTTGAAGACTCAGTTGCAAGAATTGACAGATAGAGGTTTTATTCGACCTAGTTCTTCACCTTGGGGTGCACCAGTGTTGTTTGTGAAGAAGAAAGATGGAAGTATGAGAATGTGCATAGATTACAGACAGTTAAATCAGTTGACAGTGAAGAACAAATATCCGTTGCCTAGAATTGATGACTTGTTTGATCAGTTGAGAGGAGCATCTGTCTTTTCGAAGATTGATTTGAGATCAGGTTACTACCAGCTAAAGGTTAGGGAGATTGATGTACCGAAGACGGCCTTTAGGACTAGATACGGTCACTACGAGTTTTTAGTCATGCCATTTGGGTTGACTAATGCACCGGCAGCTTTCATGGACATGATGAATAGGATTTTTCATCAGTATCTAGATCAGTTTGTGGTTGTATTTATTGATGACATATTGGTATACTCTCGAACTGAAGAAGACCATGACCGACATTTGAGACTTGTCTTGAAGACTTTGCTAGATCATCAGTTGTATGCGAAGCTCAGCAAGTGTGAATTCTGGATCCGGGAGGTAGTCTTCTTAGGACATGTAGTGTCAGCTGAAGGCATTAGAGTTGATCTGAAGAAGATTGAAGCCATTGTTGAGTGGAAGCAACCGAAGTCGGTGACAGAGGTACGTAGCTTCCTAGGCTTAGCCGGATACTATAGGAGATTTGTAGAGGGCTTCTCTAAGTTAGCCGCTCCGTTGACACGGTTACTTCAGAAGAGTGTTCAGTTTGAGTGGACAGATGCAAGACATAGAGCCTTTGAGAAATTGAAAGAAACTTTGACCCAAGCTCCGATTTTGATTCAGCCTGAGTCCGGGAAGGACTATATAGTCTATAGTGATGCTTCTTATGTAGGGTTAGGATGTGTCCTGATGCAAGACAAAAGAGTAGTGGCTTACGCCTCAAGACAGTTAAAGACCCATGAGCGCAACTATCCGACCCATGACATAGAGTTAGCTGCAGTTGTGTTTGCTCTGAAGATTTGGAGGCATTATTTGTATGGTGAGAAATGTACAGTATACACCGACCACAAGAGTTTGAAGTACATTATGACTCAGCGAGATTTGAATCTCAGACAACGTAGGTGGTTAGAGCTACTAAAAGACTATGATCTGACTATTAAGTACCATCCGGGTAAGGCCAATGTAGTGGCCGATGCTTTAAGTAGGGAGATGGTCGTGGACTTGAGAGCTATGTTTGCTAGATTGAGTTTGTTCGGAGATGGTGGCTTGATAGCCGAGCTTCAGGTTAGACCTACTCTAGGTCAGATGATCAGAGAGAAACAGCTCTTAGATAGATCTTTGGCACCTCACGTGCAAGATATAGCCGAGGGTAGATCTTCAGACTACAGTTTCAGTACTGATGGGGTTTTGTGTTTCAAGGATAGAATAGTTGTGCCAGAAGACAGTGATTTGAGACGTACGATCTTGACTGAAGCCCACAGTAGTCCATTTGCTATGCATCCGGGAAGTACGAAGATGTACCGAGATTTGAAGAATGAATACTTTTGGGTTGGCTTGAAGAGAGATGTAGCCGACTTTGTGAGTAAGTGCTTAGTGTGTCAGAGAGTGAAGGCGGAACATCAGGTTCCCTCAGGTTTGTTACAGCCGCTGAGAATTCCAGAATGGAAGTGGGAGAACATCACCATGGATTTTGTTTCGGGCTTGCCTATGACTCCTACGAAGAAGAACTCAGTTTGGGTGATAGTGGATCGTTTTACGAAGTGTGCTCACTTCTTGGCAGTCAACACTACTTACACTTTAGATAGATTAGCCGACTTGTACATTGGTGAGATTGTGAGGCTACATGGTGTACCGAAGTCCATTGTATCAGATAGAGATCCGCGGTTTACTTCTAGATTTTGGGGGTGTCTGCATACAGCTTTGGGTACCCGTTTGAACTTCAGCACTTCTTATCATCCTCAGTCAGATGGTCAGTCAGAGAGAGTTATTCAGATCTTAGAAGACATGTTGCGATGTTGTATCATTGACTTTCAGGGTACTTGGGAGAAACATTTGCCTCTAGTAGAGTTTGCGTACAATAACAGTTTTCAGTCGAGCATTCAGATGGCTCCGTATGAGGCCTTGTATGGCCGGAAGTGTAGGACTCCAATATGTTGGGCCGAGGTAGGACAGAAACTGTTACCTATGCCGGATTTGCTCAAGGGGACAACCGACAAGGTAAAATTGATTTGTGATCGTTTGAAGGCTGCTTCGGATAGGCAGAAGTCCTATGCCGATTTGAAGAGGAAAGAAGTTGAGTTCTCAGTGGGTGAGAAGGTATTCTTGAAAGTGTCTCCATGGAAGAAGGTGATGAGATTTAGCCGAAAAGGGAAGTTGAGTCCGAGGTACATAGGACCGTATGAGATTGTGAAGAGGGTTGGTCCGGTTGCTTATCAGCTGCGTTTGCCATCCGAGCTAGAGAAGATACACGATGTGTTTCATGTTTCGATGCTTCGTAAGTATAGGTCCGATCCGTCACATGTTATGCCCGTAGAAGAAATTGAATTGAATCCGGATTTGACTTATGAAGAAGAGCCCATTGAGATCTTAGCTTCTGACAGTAAGGTGTTGAGGGGTAGATCGATTGAGTTAGTGAAGGTGCGGTGGCAACGTAGAGGGGTGGACGAGGCCACTTGGGAGAGGAAGGAGGATATGGAAAAGCAGTTTCTGTATCTCTTTCAGTCAGGTAATTTCGGGGACGAAATTCCTTAAGTGGGAGAGAGTTGTAACACCCGTGTTTTGGGCTTAGGAGTTAGTCGGGTTTAGTTCGAGTCTAATAAAATTTAATTAAAACAATTCAACTTCAAATAATGACCTATTTGAGCTTTAATAAGAAGGGAGGGACCAATGTTGTAATTTACCCAAATTTTAAATAAAGCAAGACAACTTTTAGGAAAAAGTTGTCATCTTCTTTATCATCCACCCTTACCCCACGTCAAACCCCTCTTCCCCCATTTTCAAACTCTCCCAAAACCTTATTACTATTCCATTTATTTTTCCATTCGATTTCAACACCAAATTAAGAGGTAAATATGTTTTCTTAACCTCCTCTCTATCCTCTACTTATCTATGGTTTTAGATTTCAAAAATATGGGGTTTTGAAAATTAGGGTTTATATTTAAAGTTTGAATTTTTAAGGGGTTTTCTAATTGGTTTTGATAAATTGAGTTGGGGTTTTAGTTAATCATGTTATAATGAGTAACATATATCAAATTGGTTGAATTTGGGTGAAAATTCGTAGTGTGTTCTTGAGGTAATTTTTAAGGTAGTAAAACTTGGGTTTTTGGTGGGTTTTATGTTGAAATTGAAGGGCTGATGGTCTACCTATGTTAGGAGGGTGATTTGGGGTGCTTTGGAAGTCATTTGGGTGTTTGGAAATTGAGTTTTCAGCAAGGCTTTGGGGGAGCACGAAAATTGGGATTTTGGGAGATTATGTGGTTGGGAATTTGTGGAATTTGGTTTATGTTTGTGAAGTAAGTGAATGGTTGAGTTTAACATTGAGTTGAGAAGTAATGTGTATGTTTTGTTTGGCTAGAATCAAGAGGAAGCGTTGAAGAGGCTTTGGGACCGAATCCGAGTTCGTAGGAGGATTGTATCGTTTAGCTAAGGAAGGGCGGTGAGTGGTTTCAACTTGATTTTAAGTTTGGTTCGAGTATGTGTAGTGTGTGTGTGTAAAGTGTGCTTGGTAGGCCACTTCCATTTAATTCAAGTTGGTAGCTTAGCTTTTGATATCCTTAAATGCTAGTGTGCTTGCTTAACTATGCTCTTGTACTTGTGATCATATGGTGCATGTATATATATCATGTTGTGGATATAGGTGATGAGCATGAGTGTGGTTGATGGCATGTGATTGATGTTGATAATTGGCACTAAATAATTACCGGTTGTAAATGATCGATCATTAGGATAGTGTGCACACAAATTGAGTCAAAACGTACGTGGCCTTGATGGCGTTAAGTCATCAAGGAGGAGTACGATGATGTAACATTCCACCGGAAGCTTTTTATATATTTCTACGGGATGATGAGTCGAATCCCATCCGTAGGGCGTGTGGCGATGAGTGGAATCCCGCACACGCAAGGTCCGGTGATGAGTGTAATCCCACCGAGGTAAAGTGTTGTTGAGTTATAAATCCGCACAATCGGGGTAATTAAAGTGGCCAATTACACTTGTTCATGTATTGTGATATATGATGGTGATATGTGATTGTGGTATATGGTATTGATGCATGATGTGGATGTTGATGTTAAACTTGTTAGGATTGAGAGACCATATATGCCACTTGAAAGACTAGCTAGGTCTACTTGTTTTCATGTCTATGCTTGATATATGTGAGATTAGGATTTAACATGCTTGAACCCTGCATTGTTGATGTTTTTCGTTTTAGAGCACCCTCACTAAGCTTACAGCTTACGCTCTCAATGTTCAACAATGCAGATCGTTAGCTTGACGTTAGCTCGAGGCAAGGCAAGAAGGGCTTCCAAGTCTGTGACTCAAGTACGGTGGTGATTTTGTACTAGTTAGCAATGTGGCATGGGTTGTGTATGAGCTTGTATGACTCTTTTATATGTGATGTTTTGTTGGATGAATGTTAGTTGCTTAGGAGCTTGCTTAGACTCCTTGTTAACTTGCTTTTGTGTGGCTTGTGTTGCCATGTCTAAATTGTAATTCATGCCTAAATGCTTATCTTGAATGTTGGCCATGTGCCTTAGAAGTGACCTATATGTTTGGATGTTGAAGTATGATCTTTAAATGTTTGAATGCCATCTTGAGTCCTTTGCATGAGTTCCTTGTTGTTTATGCATGTTGGGTGCTTGTATGGCTATATATTGGTATGTAAATGTTGTATGAGTGCTTGTTTGGGTCTAGGGAAGTCCTAAATTGCATCTAGGTTCAAGTCTTGATTGCTTTAGTTGAGTTTGGAGGTTTTTGCTGTGCAGGGGTATCGATACGGCAGGTCTGGTATCGATACCTCCTTCTTGTTTCAGGCATCGTGTATCGATACACGAGGGGGGGCGTACCGATACCATTTTGGTCACTGGAGCTACTGTCCATCTTGGTATCGATACGGGTCCCTGGCGTATCGATACGGCCTTTTCTGGTTGACTCTGACCCGTTGACCTAGTCAAGGGGTATCGATACACCCCTTAGGTGTATCGATACCGCCTGCAGTATAAGTTTAAATTGAGTTCGATTGTGTGCTTCGTGAATGTTGTTCCGCTGTATGACCACTTAGGATCTAATAATCATCTAGACAATTTTTAAAATGAAAAAAAAATAGGATTGCTAACCGAGGGGGAATTCCATAGGGAGTTTTCACTCGGTTTTCCCCGTGTGACTCACTCGGACCGATCATCCGGCCAGACCGGGACGAGGGGGTTACAGTTGTCCAATATTCAATGGGCAGTGACTTATTTGTAACAATATTTTAAATTGGATTACATGTTTATAACTTTTAGAAAAAAATGATACATTTATTACCAAATATAAAATTAAATGGAGAGTATCTTACACATTTACATGTCCTATATATAATAATAGAAAATATTTTTTAATCAATAAAATATTTTATACATTGGTGGTGAAAAATTTGTTTTCTACAAGTTTAAACCGACGATGCAACAAATATTTTTTTTGTAATTTTTTGAATACTAGGCATGCTTGTAGAAGGATAAAAATCATCTGCCTATTTTTTATGCATCTTTTTATGCCCCTAACACTAAAAAATTAAATTTTAAGCCCTAATCCTAAACGCTATGCCCTATACCCTAAAAAATACATCATACTCTAAATTCCTTAAACCCTAAGCACAAACCCTAAACCTAATTTTTAGTGTGGGGACATAAATAGGAGCACCGAAACGGGACAAATGATTTCTATTCCTTGTAGAAAAAATGTTTTCCACTCTGCGCTTAAAATATTGAACTAAAATCATCTGCCCATTTTCGATGTCCTTTTTATGTCTAACACTAAAGAATTAAATTTTAAGCTTCAACCTTAGATTCTAAATCCGTAACCATAAACCCTAAGCCCTAAAAAATTACACACTGTCCCTCATTCCCTAAACTATAACCTTAAGCCATAACCCTAAACCTATTTTTTTTAGTGTAGGGCATACGTAGGAGCACCAAAAAGGAGTATATGATTTCTATTATAAAATATTAACCTAGATGAAAGAAAATAAAACTGAATCTTGGTCTAAGATAAAGAATCAAGACACATTAAAACCTTACCCAATTTATCGTTTTCCCTGTTCTTACTTGAAACACGCCTACAGTCCTTTGTTCTGTTCTTGCAAATCCTCATGGAATTTCATTAAACAAAATCAACAACCCCACCCCACAGGCACAGTTACGAGCTCCACAACTGCATGCTTCCTTTTTGTCCACACGAAGATGGAGATATTATTTAATTTATGGCAAAAAGTCATCCACTAGCCAGTCAACCGTAAGGCTCCTTTTTCAAATGTAGGATCCACCTTTGCTGATTAATTCCTTTATAATCTCCATCGCATGGTTATCAGCTTAGCAATGGCGTTTCCAGAGGGAACAAGTACAACAGGTGAAAGAGGGCAATACAATGGCCGGATTACCCTGCTTCTTGTTTTCTCATGTATGGTGGCTGCCACCGGTGGACTTATCTTCGGTTATGATCTTGGAGTTTCAGGTCTGTCTCATTTATCCATCCAACTTCTACGCCTATGGTTTTTTTTTTTGAAGAATAACCTACTGTTTCATGCTCTCGTGCCTAAATTTCTGCCATTAACACTAATTATCTTACTCTTGTTTTGAAGGGGGAGTAACCTCTATGGACCCCTTTCTCAGAAAATTCTTCCCAGATGTGTATCGAAGGATGAAAGAAGATACCAAGATTAGCAATTACTGCAAATTTGATAGCCAACTGTTGACCTTGTTTACTTCTTCACTCTACCTATCTGGCCTTATTTCTTCTTTCTTTGCATCCACCGTGACTCGAACCTTTGGACGAAAGGCTTCCATGCTTGTTGCAGGGGTCGCTGTCCTTATTGGTTCAGCTCTTGGTGGTGCTGCTTCTAACCTCTACATGCTTGTATTTGGTCGCATTTTTCTTGGCATTGGACTTGGATTTGGAAACCAGGTACTATAATATACTTTCGTTATTCTTCATCTTATGCAAAATCCTGTGGAAATGGACTGAAACTGGCTAATCTACTTGCTGAATTCAAAGAAAACACAGGGTAGAAAAAGAGTAAAATATGGAGTAACATGAGTTAAGAATTGACTTCCATTGATTTGGTGAAAAGAGATTGCTACAATAAATCTTGCAATCAATAGTCTATGCTACTCGAACATTTCATTTTTCGCTCTAGTATATACATTCGACACCTATACGTGAAACACGAGTATAGAGATCGTCTGAATACATAGAAAATATTGCACCTATAGTTAACTTTCATCCCAAGTCTGGATTGTTTCAACTAGAAGCAAGTGAAAGACTAATTAATTGTTAAGCCAGTCTGATCATAAAAGTTTCACAGACAATAATATTGAGCATACTAGACAATCAACTTCTGCTAATTCAAGAGTGTGACCAAATATAGTGATAAAACATGTTCAATGATAAGTTACATACATAGCTCTAAATCTATCTACTGGTTATTTATGCTCCAATTTACTTGCTTTGCAGTCAATCCCGGTCTACATCTCTGAAATGGCGCTACCGAAACACAGAGGAGCAATGAATTTTATCTTTGACGGTGGAGTTGGCATTGGAGTACTCATAGCTAATGTCATCAACTTTTTCACGGAAAAGTTTGATGGTGGATGGGGCTGGCGTATCTCCCTATCCATGGCTGCAGTTCCAGCCTCAATCCTGACCGTAGGTGCAATTCTTCTCCCAGATACTCCAAACAGTTTGATTGAAAATAACAATAACCCGGAAAAGGCCAAACATGTGCTTCGGCGTATAAGAGGCACTAATGATGTTCAAAAAGAATTTGATGATCTCATCAAAGCAAGTTCGATCTCAAAAGCAGTCAAAGATCCATTCAAGAAAATCATGCAAAGGAAGTATAGGCCTCAACTGGTAATGGCAGCAGCGATACCGTTTTTCGCACAGATGACAGGGATTAATGTCATTACATTCTATGCTCCAGTACTATTCAGGACAATTGGTCAACGTGAAAGTGCTTCACTCTTGTCTGCCGTTGTGATCCGTTGTTTCAACGTTAGCTGTACATTCATATCCATGTTTGTAGTTGATAAGCATGGCCGAAGAGTACTGTTCATGGTCGGCGGAATTCAAATGCTTGCGACACAAATGACAATCGGAGGGTTTATGACAGCTTTATTAGGCGACCATGGTGCATTGAGCAAGGCGAGTGCTTATGTGGTTTTGGTTTTGGTATGTATATACATTTCCGGGTTCGGATTATCTTGGGGTCCTTTGGGATGGTTAATCCCTAGTGAGATTTATCCATTGGAGATTCGTTCGGCAGGCCAAAGTATTACGGTAGCAGTCAGTTTTTTCTTTTGTTTCCTTATTGGCCAAACTTTTCTAGCCATGCTTTGCCACATGAAGGCAGGGATTTTCTTCTTTTTCGGTGGATGGGTGGCTGTGATGACTACATTTGTATACTTCTTGTTGCCGGAGACTAAAAATGTACCGATCGAGAAAATGGAACAACTGTGGAAAGAGCACTGGTTTTGGAGAAGGTTTGTGGGAGATCAAGTTGACGACAATATTTACAAGCTAGACAAATGACAGTTAAGGTTTCACTTGGAACATGTTTTAGTTTTAGTTTTGCAAAAAAAGGGGTTATAGACACAGTTTCTGTTTGATTATTTGTGATTAGTGAGAGTTGATGAAATGATTGGATATGTTTCTCCTCTGTTCAACATGTATTAAACATAAGACCATATTCAGACATATTGCATTGTGTTTAGTGTGCTTGTTATAACAGGTTAGATATTGTTTCACACAGTTTTTAGCTGTGAAATTTGAACTATTATATTAGTCATTGGCTTGAGAAACCAAAAATAAACAATCGGTGAATCACAGTTTGTTGTTATCTGTTATTATTACCAACCAAGTAGATGACATTTGTGCAACATAAGATGTAACCGAATATAATGTTGTTATATTGATATTGATAACAGAATTACGCGTCTTGATTCATATTAGATTTTTTACAAGAAAAAACTAATATCATTATAAATTAATATTCGCATCTAAATACATATTGTTAGTAAAGGTTAAACAACGATGTTACGATTGTTGCATGAAATTTTGGGCAACCACTTTTTATAGTTGTTAAAACATTTTTTTATGAATAAAAATTCTTAACCTCTTTTTGGTGTCTCTGTTTATGACCTTATACTAAAAATTAGATTTAATGTTTATAGTCTAGGATTTAGGGAATTTGAAATATGGTGTATTTTTTAGGGTGTAGGGTTTAGGATTTAGAATTTAAGACTAGGACTTGAAATTTAATTTTTTAGCGTTGAGGCATAGAGAGAGACATAAAATTTTTATCTCAATTTCTATATAGCATCACAATATTTTCTTTTTCAACTTAGCTCGTTAAGATTTCGAGTCGAGTTCGAGTTTGAGTAGTTTTTAACGAGCCTGAATAATTTGAGCTCGGCTCGTTAAGAATTCGAGTCGAGTTCGAGCTTGAATCGAGTTCAATCGAATTTAGATTTTAAATTTTTAAAAAATAATTATACTATATTTTCGAGTAACTCGCGAGCTTTTCGAGTCGGGTATCGAGTAGCTCGACTCGGCTCGTTAAGAACTCGAGCCGAATTCGAATTTAGATTTTAAATTAAAAAAATTAATTATACTATATTTAGTGTATCTATTTTGACGGTAAATTTCCGTCCTAATTGATTTAAACTTTTACCGACGGTCATATTCGTCGGTATATGTATCTTGTAGATTTGTATAAAATGTATGCAAAACCGTCGGTATATGTTTAATTGGCATTTTTTATTTTAAATATTAATACAATTTTTATTTTTTTATTTAAATATTAAAATTTGGTAGTAATTGAAAACCGCTTGATATATTTTATTTGAGCTTTGTTTAGCTCAATCTCCTACACAAAGATAAAATGAGCAAGTCATCAAAACAGAATTGTTTGGCATAAGATTGGTTGCAACATGAGGTAATCATTCTTGACTTTCACTTGATTATAAGAGATGCAAGGGATTTGACTAGACTCTAGAGTTGTTCCAAAAAATGAATCAAAAGAACTGCAAACTTACATCTGGAACAATCAAATTCAAAACAGATATACTTGCATAAAGAAGATCAATAGATATCCCTTGGAACTTATCCGAGGACAAGCGTAAAATCATGTATTTCTTGAGGATGCAAATCAGGAAGAAGCTTATCCGAGGTTTAGCTGGAACTGAGATTTTACAAGCAAAGAAGTAGTGAGCAAATAGGAGTGGAAGCAGAACATGTAAACAATTCGATTGTTGAACAAGTTAATAGATAGCGATGAGCACCAAGCAATGAAGTTATGGTAAATGGGAATTCATTTTTTTTAAATTATAACAGATTAAATGAGAATTCACATATGATGGCCTTTTCTGATCAAATTTATAAAACCTACCATAGCAGGTTAAATGAGCAAGCAAGATTTCAAACCAATTTTTTATGATTGCAAAGAAATGTAGGTAAGATTAGAACAAAAATATATCAAATAACAGTTATGGTAAAAGGATTAGAAATTTCTGCTTACCCCTAAACGGTATGATTCAAAAGTAAAAATGACAACATTTGCTTCCTCCACCATCTGATCGGTGTAGCCTCAATCTACCGAAGATTGATAAACCTAAACCCAAATCTATCGTTGATTAATAAACCTAAACCCAACAATTAGGAGAATAGAAGAGAAGAAACAGGGAAAGAGAAAAAAAAATACTTGCAGAGATGGAGTCTGAACTTTGCAGAGATGGAGTCAGTTCGCCACTGCCGCTCGAGAGAAGAGAGAAGTCGAGAAAATAAAGAAGCTTTAAAGAGTCTGTATTTTAACACTAGAAATTTCAATTTTTGGGTGAACTGAAAACGTAATGGGGAGGGTTTTTTTTATTAGTTTATTTTAATAAATAATTAATTAAATATGTATTAGTATTAAATATTAAAATAATTGAATCTAATAAAATTTTAAACCTACTTATACCGACGGCAAAAAACACCCGTCGGTATATAATTTACCTATATCGACAAACATATTCAACCATCGGTACACACTATAACCTAAACCGACAAATATAATTATTCGTCGATAGAAACTATATCTAAACTAGTACACATAATCAATCATCGGTACACACTATAACCTAAACCGACAAATATAATTATTCGTCGATAGAAACTATATCTAAACTAGTACACATAGTCAATTGTCGGTATATGGTTCATCTATACCGACGGTTACTATAGTTCGTCAGTCCGTCGGTATAAATTACATATATATGGATGATTAATATATCTATCGGTAAAAATCAGATCTTTCATCGACAGTTTTATTTTCCGTCAGTATATATTGTTTATATCGACAATTCTTGTTCGTCGGTATAACTAAGCGTCACTATATGTACATTTTCTTTATAATGTGAATGACCTAAATATGAGCAATTCGAAAATTGAGTGATTAAATAGAAAAATTTTAAACTTTAGTGACAAAAAATGAGTGAGAAGAAAGTTGAGTGATGAACGATGTAATTTACCTATAAAATAATAATAATAATTGATGGGTAAAATCAGAGCCGATCCTGAGATTTTAGAGGCCTTGGGCGAACTGGAAAATTAGGCCCCTAACAGTAAGTTTCGAAAAAAAAATTTAATAGTAGGCTCCTAATATAAATATTTTAAAAATGAATTTTAAAAGTAGGCCCTAAACAAATATTGAAATTTTTTAATTTTAAGAGTATGTCTCTAATAACAAATATTGGGGGGAATGGATCTATACTAATAAGCATTGAAAAATTAGACCCTAAATAACAAGTATTGAAAAAATTGAATTTTAAGAGTAGGTCCCTAAGAAAAAATATCAAGAAAAATTAGGCATCAAATAACATGTATTGAAAAATTTGGTCTGTTAATAACAAATATTAAAAAATAAATTTTAAGAATAGCTCATAATAACAAAATATTGAGAAAAATTAAGCCTCTAATAATAAATATCAAGAAAAATTGGGCCTCAAATAACAAATATTGAAAAAAAAAAGAAATTTAAGAGTAAGTCCATAATAACAAATATTTAGGGGAAATTGAGCATCTAATAACAAGTATTGAAAAAAATTTAAACCCCAAATAATAAGTATTGAAAAAAAATAGACCCCTAATACTAACTATTAATTTTTTTTAAAACTTTAATTATTTAAGTAGTAAAAAAATTAAAAAAAGAAGGGCCTCCATTTAATATTATAACCAAATTATTATTTCATTTACTTGTTATTTATGGCTCAAAATGGAGGTC
Organism: Hibiscus trionum; assembly: GCA_030270665.1. Taxonomy (NCBI): domain Eukaryota; kingdom Viridiplantae; phylum Streptophyta; class Magnoliopsida; order Malvales; family Malvaceae; genus Hibiscus; species Hibiscus trionum. Next base: position 26,400,672 of record BSYR01000011.1, read on the forward strand.
TCTCTTTAATATTATAATTAAATTTTGAGGCCCTTTTCTATTATAATTTTAAGGTAGGAAAAATGAGGCCCTAGGCGGTCGACCGGTTCGACCTGCCCCAGGGCCGACTTTGGGTAAAATACATAAATCATTACTAAACTTTGCTCTCTGACCTATTATGGTCACTGAAGTTTCACATATTATGGTTCACGTCATAATGATGTTAAAGGATTAACGGTAGAGTGATGAAAAAAACAATTTATAAAGTTCAGTGAGTAAATTGAACGTTTTGAAACTGTTGAGTGGATCAATGGATTGATCAAAGCCAAGAGGGGGTGAATTGGGCTTTTAAAAATTTGTTGGAGTAAAGGGATAGCTAAAAAGAAGAACAAGGAATTTTAGAGTGGTTCAAGTTCCAAATGAAATCTATATCCACTACCTTAGCTACCACTAAGGATTTCCAACAATTCACTAATTTGTTCTTCCCCTTTTCAAGGCTTAGGAGGTAACCTTTACACAACCGGTCAAATTTTCTACCCAAAATTTAACCAAACCCTCACAAGAGTACAAAGAAGAATTTATGCAAGAAAGATATCTCTCAAATACAAGATTGCCCCTTTAACTACAAAAACACAACCCAAATTTGATGATAATATAGGAATTGAACACTACACAATTTGAGGTTTACAAGAAATTGAAAAATAAGCACTTTGAACTTGGATTTTTGCTTGGATGTTTATCTTAGATGCAATAGTTGTTGCTGGTCTTCAATAAGCTTCAATTTATACCTTCTCTATCAATTCTAGCCATTTGGGGTGGTTAGGGTATTGATTATAGCCGTTGGGACCCTCTCTTTCTACCATAAATGCACTTTTGCAGCTTACCGTATCGGTACGCGTGGACTTGTATCGATACCTGTCTCAAAACAGAAAGAGCCATTGCACAATTACGAGAGGGTGTATCGATACGCGTGTAAGCGTATCGGTACGGGACATTTGACCGTTTCGACACGGATAGGACCGTATCGATACCTTTTTCTCAACTTAGATCACTAGAAGTTTCCGTATCGATACGGCTAAGAGCGTATCGGTACGGGTCAACCACCACTTTAAATTTTAGTTACCTAACAACTGACACCAACGGTCGAAAACATTTAAAGCTTTTCGAATTAAAAATTCCATTAAATCCATATCAATACGGGTGGAACCGTATCGGTACGCTATTCAAACTCCTTCAATTTTTACAGAGGGGCGTATCGAAACGCGTTTTTCCAGTAGCCAAACTTGTAAAAAAGGTATCGATACGGCTGGAAGCGTATCGATACGCCTGGACGTTTTTCAATACTTTGGCCTTGGAACACTTAGAAAATATTTGGAGTTTGAGTTTTTCAAATCAGATTAAGGTGTTGGTGATTTATAAATCATTTGAGGGACTTAAAAATCTATTTCAAGTTTTCAATTTAATCCTTAACATACTTAGTTATATCAAAATCAAACATAGGTTTTACAATCTCCCCCTTTTTGATATAACAAAACCAAAACTTGAAATTTTTTGACACTTTGAAAAACTTTGCAAAATAACTCCCCCTTAGTATTAGCTAGGTAAACTTTAAGTTGAAAATCAAAATATTTTAAGTGTGAGCTTGTTCCCTCTCCCCCTTTTTGTTAGATCAAAAAATAGAGACATCGATAAACATAGGAAAAAGGCATATATAATAACCAAGCAACATAATATTGATAATCATCATGTTCAAATTAAAGATAACATCAACTTAAAATCCAAATAACAGAGAATCAAAGCATAGGTTTGAAAATGCAAACTTAATCCTAAAAACATAAACGAAAGTGCAAAAATATCCTAAATGACTTAAATGATATGTAAAGATGAACTACTATGCATCTCCATCGCCATCTTCATCATCCTCCTCATTTGCATCATCATTCCTCCTAGTTTGACGCCACTCGTCATGGAAAGCGGTAAGATATATGTTCATTGAGTTGTGACCGCCTTCAAGAAAAGTGAGGCGCGTCTCCACATGCTTCATTCGATCTCCAAGGCTCGTAAACCTTGTGTCAATAGCGGTAAATCCTTAATTCATCACTTGATCTATGGAGGCAATTCCCGTGCGCAAACCCGTGAATTGCTCATTTAGAAAAGTCATGAGGGAATCCATAGAAGGTGGAGGAGGAGCTTGAGGAGCTTGAGCGACTTGAGGATTAGCAAATTCTTCCGCGGCCTCACTAGGGAGCTCAGATACACGAAGCCAAATACCATTGAAGTAATGAAACTTACCCCTTGCAAGAGATCTTTCATCGATAGGATCGGTGAGGGAAGTTGGGTAGTCATGTGAGCAATCTATCTCATTTTGTTGGAAGAAATAACTCAAAGCCGTACCATAGGTTATGGAAGTGACGAGTGTAGTGTGGCGATGTTGCACGAGATAGACAATCTGCACAAACACAATTCGAGCAAGATTTGGACGTTCTCTTTGACGGAAGCATCGAATCTAAAAATCATCAACTTGGCGGATAGTGGAATACTTTCCTCCCGAGGGCCTAAACCACCAAAAAACCATCAAGTTGAGGATCCGATCTTCAGCATTAAGGGCGATGACGGAACCACTTAGGACATGGCCAAGAGCATTCTCATCATCATGACCTTCATCCTCTAACTTAAACACATCACAAAGAGATTGAACATCGACGGTGATCTTTTTACCCATTAAATGAGAGTTAACGGTCGTAACAACACCATCTCTATTGGCACAACACTTGGCACTAGCATAGAAGATCAATACTAAGGTGCGAAAGAAAAATCTGGGAATTTGGAGAAAATCCATAAACTTCCATTCTTGGAGCAAAGGTAAGTAATCAAATTTGAAACGCTCCGAGTTAAGAAAAGGAATTGAAATTACCCTCTCCGGACGGATTTTGTAGTTTTGAAATTGTCGGAAATAGTTGAGATCTCCGGTGGTCTTAAAAGATTGTTGATAGATAAGAGTGAGGTTCGGGCGAGTACCATCTTCGGCATTGGAACCTTCACCGGCTTCACTAGTACGTGCTCTCTTTTTAGGTACCATTGACTAGAGAAAAGATCAAAAACAGTGTATGCATTAACTTTCGCATTCAACCCATTGAAAATCAATAATCAAGGTTTTTGTTAAAAAAAATAAAACAAAACAAAGATAAAGGTTAAAAAAAATTGGTTTTGAGAAAGCAAAACAAAACAAAAACAAGAATTTAGAACGAAAATCAAATTAAAAAGAAAGGAGAAATTTTTACCTTGATATTGATAGAGAAGAATTGGAGAAGAACTTTGCACCAAATTGATGAAAAGCTTGATTAGCTTTGCTTGATTTTGAAAACCCTCAAGAGATTTTGAGTTGTGGTGTGAAAATATGAGGAATTGAGAGGCTATTTATAGAGTGAAAAACGACTAGGGTTTTGAAAATTTTATTTTGGTAAAAGTAGGACTATTTAAATGCCATTAAAGAGTTGTCTGCGCAATCGTGTATCGATACGCCTGAGAGTGTATCGATACGGGGGTAAAATCGTAAATCCCTTTGAAATGCATGTTGAAGGACTGTATCGAAAAGCCTGTTTCTCGTATTGAAACGAGTTTAACCGTATCGATACCCATTTTAGGCAAAATGTAGCCTGGAAAGCTAATACAGTACTCGTATCGATACGTTTAAGACCGTATCGATACCCTATGCCCAAAAGTACATTTTAGGCTTTAAGAACAACCAAAGGCTCGATTTTAGCACCTCCTAAATGAATGCAAATGATGGATGAGCAGTTCTAAGCATATTCTAACAGAAGCATACTCCCCCTAGCTACAAGCATGAATATCTTCAAGAGCACCAACATATAAACATGCAATTTCACAAATTCAAGCAATTTTAACTCAAAAAGAGTCCTAAATGGGCAAGGAAGGCTAGTTAGACCTAACTCTCTCCTAAGGGACCAAAAACGCTCTTTATTCAAAGGCTTTGTAAAGATGTCCGCTAGTTGGTTTAAGGTGTCAACGTACCCTATAACAACATCTTCCTTAAGGACATGATCTCTAATGAAATGATGCCTTATCTCTATATGTTTGGTTCTAGAGTGTTGGATGGGATTTTTAGTTAAGCATATGGCACTAGTGTTATCACACTTAAGGGGTATGGTTTCAACTTTAATACCATAATCTAAGAGTTGTTGCTTCTTCCAAAGGACTTGAGCACAACAACTCCCTAAGGATATGTACTCGGCTTTGGTGGTAGATAGAGCTACACTATTTTGTTTCTTAGAGAACCAAGATATGAGCATACTACCTAAGAATTGACATGTTCCCGAAGTACTCTTCCTATCGATTTTACAACCCCATAATCCGCATCCGAATAAGCATGCATGTTGAAGGTTGATTCTCTAGGGTACCAAAGGCCTAAACAAGGAGTATCTCTAAGGTACCTAAAGATTCTCTTAACGGCTATAAGGTGAGACTCTCTAGGACTAGCTTGAAACCTAGCACACAAGCAAACACTAAACAAAATATCCGGTCTACTTGCGGTAAGGTAAAGAAAAGATCCAATCATAGAACGATGAAGCTCAGAGTCAACACACTTACCTCCTTCATCTTTGTCAAGCTTTGTAGATAAGCTCATTGGTGTGGCTTGAGGCTTTGCATTCTCCAAGCCAAACTTCTTGAGCATATCCTTGATGTAATTTGCTTGATTGATGAAGGTGTCATCCTTCCATTGTTTGATTTGGAGTCCCAAAAAGAATGAAAGCTCCCCCATCATGCTCATCTCGAATTCACCTTGCATTAACTAAGCAAACTCTTTGCAATGACACTCATTAGTAGATCCAAAAATAATATCATCAACATATATTTGTACTACTAAGATGTCATTTTTATACCTTTTTATGAAGAGTGTAGTGTCCACCTTACCCTTTTCAAAACCTTTTTCAATAAAAAAAGTTTGAAAGTCTTTCATACCAAGCTCTAAGAGCTTGTTTTAAACCATAAAGAGCTTTAGTTAGTTTGAAAACATGATTTGGAAATTTTGAGTCTTCAAAACCCGATGATTGTTCCACATACACTTCCTCATTTATAAAACCGTTTAAAAATGCGATTTTAACATCCATTTGAAAGAGCTTGAAGTCATGATAACATGCATATACAAGAAACATCCTAATGGCCTCCATTCTAGCTACGGGTGCCACTAACTATCTGCATTGTTGGGAAAAGAGAGCGTAAGCTTAAAAGCTTAGTGAGCGGAGCTCTAAAACACAACAACAACAATGCAGTTCAAAACATATATATAGTTTTAAAGACAAAACCATTTAAGGAGGAAGTACGATAAATAGAAACATGGACAAAACATGGTATGCACATGCATAACCAAATCCGGTAGGATTACACATCACCGTACACAACAACTAGCATATTTTCGGTGGGACTACACATCACCGTGCTCATCTACTAGTCCTCTCTGGTGGGACTGCACATCACCGTATTCAACAACCAACCATCACGTGAGGCTTGACAACAACTACGACAACACAACAACATTAAAATGGGAGGCAAAGCATTGCATAGTTCACACAACACAAATAAACTCATAAGCCAACAATTCACGAAACAAGACAAACATAGACAACTTACGCTTAGGTTTAGGTCGGCCCCCTAAGGCTCCACCCCAAACCCCAAGAAACCTCATTGAGCAATTAAAGCTTCAAAACAATTTCCACTTACTAGCCAACGTACGAAAGATGATCGAAATGCCGTTTCAAGCTTCCTCAATACCCGGTGTTGCGTCCAAAACCATTTCACCTACTTCTAACCATTTCAAACCAAAGTATCAATACATATTCTAACACCGAAACTCACTGAAAAGCAATAGTCCATCAAATCGACACATTTACTCAATCAAAACAAAGCCGAAATCAACCGAAACGTTGCCAAAACATCATCCAAACACAATCTGACTTTACCCAGCAATTTTAACCTTCAAAATTCACCAATTGACATCTAAAAACACCCATATTAGGTTTGTATACCTCTAGCCCGTGTTTTACCACAAAACTAAGCCAAAACACCACCTTTTCACCTTCAAAACTTACCCATTGCACCTAGTTTCGGGTTTTATGGGTTTAAGCTACTTATTAACATTATCTAGCATCCAAAAATAGTTCAAAAAATATCCCACCAAAAACCCATACGAAAATTTCATAAACCCATCTCTTTTCCATCAAAACTTTGAAACCCAAAATGAAAAATCAATGTTTTGTTAAGATTTCAAAAGATAAGATTTAATAAATAAAAGTCAAGGTAAAAGTGATGATTACCTTTGAAAATCTTCTATGGAAAAGCCTTTGAGTCAAGGAAGAGATGGTGGGAAGCTTTTGAGAGAAAGTTTTGAGCTTTTAGGTTTTTGGAATAAAGATGACTCTTCAAATCCCAAAACCCCCTTTCAAAATTTCATTAATGGTGTCGTTATCGTAAATAATGGCACTTTTATAAAAATCAACATTTTAATTTAAATTTAACCCAAAACTAGTCCTAGTTCAAAACCGATAACTCCCAGGCCCAAAACCGGGGCGTTACAAAAGTTGAGTTAGTAAACTGCAAAAATTTAAAGTTGAGTGACCAAAATAGAAAAGAGAATAAAGTAGAGTGATGTTTTTTGCATTTTACACTATATTATTATTATCATCATCATCATCATCATTATTATTATTATTATTATTATTATTATTATTATTATTATTATTATTATTGTTGTTGTTGTTGTAACCCCCTCGTCCTGGTTTGGGCGACTGACCGGTCCGAGTAGGCTACACGGGGAAAATCGATGCGAAACCCGTTAAGGTCCCACCTCGGTTAGCGACCCTAGAAAACTTTTTCGTTTATTATAATCTTATCTAGATGCCTTTATTAAACCTATGTGTGAAAACGACAGCGGAAACAAGGCTCACGAGAAGCCTAACAACAAACAGGGCCTAAGCCCAACCCTTGGGACCCATTAGAGATGTCAAACAGCCCATTTTTAGGCCTGTGTTTCGAAACGGACAACACCCGTTTCAGAACACGGGCTTCATTTTAAAAAGCAAGAAACATGTACTGAAACGCCTCCACCCCGTTTCGGAACAGGGTCACGATTTTGCCTTGGCGTTTCGAAACTTGTTTCGAAACAGGCGTTTACAGTGGCCAAGGCGTTTCGAAACCTGTTTCGAAACAGGGTCTCACAGTGGCCAAACCGTACCGAAACGTGTTCCGATACGGGGGACCCTGGAACCACACCCGTTCCGAAACGACACAACTCGTTTCGAAACACCTGCAGCCTGCAGTTTTCCAAAATCAGTTTTAGACATCCCCAATTGATTCCAAACGTCCGAAACGACTACACGAAGCATACAAACTATACAAATACACTCTAGAGGCATACACCCTATATCAATCATGCTCAAGATACACAAGATATAAGATAGGCATCCATTCAAAGATCATACATAGAAATTATAGGAAGCATACATAGCTTTTAAGGTTACATTCTTTAGCCAACATACACATAGCATGGAAGATAAGAATTAAAGCACGATTTACGAAACAAGGCATCCACAAGCCATACCAACAACAACATACATCCAAAGCATTCAATCAACAACACCTATCCCATTGCTTAACTATTACAATCTTTCAATTTAAAGATCATGCTTGAGCTAACCTAAAGCAACACTTGGAGACCTTTCCTTGCCCTTGCCACCCACAAGCTACTGATCTGCACTGTCGAATAAAAAGGAGCGTAAGCATAAAAGCTTAGTGAGGGCAAGCTAAAAAAACAAACCTTCGACAATGCAGGGTCCAAGCACGAGCAAGAATCAAAGTAGAATGCATGATCTTACCTCCAATCCTCAAGAGCCAAAATAAAAGATGATGCATGAACATATCATCAAATCATGCCATGCTCAACAAGTCCATAACCACAACATATAGAAACACATATAACCACATATGAGCAACATAATCCACAATCTGTATTGGCACCTAGCTATGACTCGAATACGCGGATAACCGTTGAAACTCACATCCAACAACATAACCATTACTTGACAGTGGGATTACACTCATCACCATTCTCGCGGAGGGGATTCTACTCATCCTCACGCCCGTTTCACGCGGAGGGGATTCCACTCATCGTCACGTCCGTCGATGGGATTCCACTCATCACCGACGAATATATATATAAGAAGATTTTCGGGCGAATCCGTACTCCATCTTGATAACTACCATCATCAAGACCACGCGCGCATTTTGACTCACGTGTGCACACTAAACATCCTAATGATCGATCATTGTACCCAAGCATACTAGTGCCAATACTACACATTTCATTAATCTTTCACAATATCATTTCATAACAACTTCCGTGCTTAGCACGTACTCACCATGACTTACCGTCATGCACAAACCACATTTCCATGCCTAGCATGTACTCACCATGATCCTCAGATCATACAATCACCTCATAATATCATTTCACATGTCAACACTACATGTATATCATTAATACAAATATTACATCATATTCCATACATACGTATATCCCCCATCACACCTATCATCAACATGCATATAAAAATGCAACGAGCCATGCCTCAACATACATGTATAACCACATATACATAGCCACCATAAACACAATTAAACATGAGGCATAAATCAACACTTTAAAGATCAAGCAAGGTCTCTAACTAAAGCTTAGGATTAGGCTACCACTCCAATCCCAACTCTAGGTGGGTCTACCAAGCCCAACCTAGTCCACATGCTTGAACCAACACTTGAAATTCATTTAAAAATATTTAACCACTCACCGACCACTCCATTAGCACAAGCCGACAAGCCTACCAAGCATCCAAGTTTCCGGATCCGAGCCCGAAGCTTCCCCATTGATTTCCCTTGCTTCTAACCATTCAAAAACAATATATTAACCTCAAAATCAGCCACAAACCCAAAGTTTAACACCAACACACAAATCCACTACAATTCTCACAATTCAAAGCCAAGTTCATTCTTCAATTTCTCATTTTCGTACTTCCACAAAGACCTATCAAAAATCAGCAATGTAGTCACCCAAAGCACTCTTAAACATGTTCAAAACACTACCCAACCATAGTATAACCATCAACCCTTCATTTCCCCACATAGACACCTTAAAAACTCCATTTTCCACTCCCAAAAATCACTTACAACAGTAGCAACGGGAATCCATTCGAACCAACACTATAACTTCTCAAAAATCATCAAATAACATCTAAAGACACCTACCCAATGTTACTATAACATCAGCCCATCAATTTTTCACAAAATCATCCCAAAAACACAAATTTTGACACTTTAAATATACCTGTAAAACCTATGTTTGATTTTGATATAACTAGATCTTTAAGGATCAAATTGAAGAACTTAAAATTGTTTGTACAAATCCCTTAATAAGTTTTTGAATCTCCAAAGACTTTAAAACTGATTTATTAGAACTCAAACTCAAATATTTTCTAAGTGTTCCAAGGCAAAATTATTGAAAAACGTCAACCAGTATCGATACCCATCAAGGAGTATCGATACCTTTTTAGCAAAGTTTGCCACTGTCGGAACAAGTATCGATACGGCAAACCCTAGTATCGAAACGCCATGAAATCAGTATCGATACGGATAAACCAGTATCGATACCATTTTATAATTATTAATTTCAAAGTCGGTTTAAAAATTATGACCGTTGAGATTTTTAAACGGTCACTAAACCGGTATCGATACCCCTAACCCTAGTATCGATACCACATTTGACAGTGAGCTATGTCGAGAAAAAGGTATCGATACAGCCTGTGCTGTTTCGATACCCAGTACCGATACGCCTAGAACGCGTATCGATACCCCTTTATTATTTGTACACAACGGCTATTTTCTTGTGAGACAGGTATCGATACCCCACTATAGAGTACCGATACTCATAGCTGGAAAAGTGCAAGAAAGTGGAGAAAAAGCTTTCCAACGGCTATAATCTTAAAGTCAACACTCACAACGGTTGGAAATCATCAAGAGGCTATAAAAAGACCCCAAGAAGCTCCAGCAACAGATGATTGAACCTCAAGAAGATATCAAAACATCAAATCCAAGCATTTGTGCAAAAAATCCTACTTTATCTAGAAACCCCAATTGTATCCTTCATTTCTATTTTGTTCAATTGGGTTGAGTGCTTGATATTGGGCTATCATTTGTATTGAGAGATACGTTATTAGCCACCAAATTTCTTTGTTCTTTTGTGTGAGGATTGGGTTAATTTTTGGGTAGAAAAATTAACCGAAATTGTAAAGGTTGCCTCCTTGTCCTGGAAAAAGGGGACGAACAATTTAGTGGAAATTGTTGGAAATCCTTGGTGAGACTAAGGTAGTGGATGTAGAGTTCGGTTGGTGAACTTGAACCACTCTAAATTCCCGTGTCAATATTTTTAAGTTGCAATTTCCGTTACAACATCGATAAAATTCCAATTCACCCCCCCTCTTGGTTATTTTCATTCGTGTGATCCACTCAACAATTGGCATCAGAGCTTAACTCTTTGAGGATTAACAACCGCAAGAGGAGATCCTTGGAAGAAGTGTGATCATCATCAAAATATCAAGAGATGGCATCAACCTCCGCTCCCGGCATGTACGACTCACAATCCACCACAAAGCCTCCTTTCTTCAATGGTGAGAACTACTCATTTTGGAAAAATAAAATGCGTCTATTTATTAAATCAAGTGACTACCTTGTGTGGGATGTCATTGAGGATGGACCATATATCCCATTGAAGCAAGATATTGACGGCAAGATGGTGCTTAAAAGAAGAACGGAAATGAGTGAAGAGGAGAGGAAAAAGATCCAAGTAAATGATAAAGCTCTTCACATGCTATTTTGTGCTTTCGGTCCGGACATCTACTCAAAGGTCTCATCAATTGAAAGTGCCAAAGAAGTGTGGGACACTCTTGAAACCACCTATGAAGGCACCAACGATGTCAAAGAAACTAAGATTGGAATTCTCAATCTTAGTTATGAAAATTTCAAAATGGAATTCGATGAGACGGTGTCAAAGATGTTTGATCGATTCTCCACAATTGTAAATGGTCTAAAGGGCTATGGAGAAGTTATACCGGAAGACAAACTTGTTCGAAAGCTACTCTATTCACTTCCAGAATCTTGGGATGGGAAGAGAACCGCAATCATCGAAGCAAAGAATTTAAAAACTCTAAAGCTTGATGAACTTGTAGGCTCTCTCCTTACTCACGAGATCATGAAGCAAGGAAGAGAAGATGAAAGAAAGAAAGAAGAAAAAAAAATGGAGAAGCTTGAAGGGGAGAAAAAGAAGAAAATGGGAATAGCTCTCAAGGCTAAAACTTCCCAACTTGATGAAAGTTCATCTAGTGATGAGGATGAACTTGAAGAATTGGCTATGATAGCCAAACGATTCTCACGCCTTATGAGGTCCAACCGAGGAAGAAAAATCCAAAGGAAGATGGACTTCAAAAGCAAGAACAAAGAAGAAGGAAGGGATCCAATCACTTGCTTCGAGTGCGGACAACCCGGCCACATACGTTCGGAGTGCCCTCAACTCAAGAAGAAGGGCTTTGAGAATAAGAAAAAGCTCAAAGCCAAGCTTGCTACTTGGAGTGATGAGGAGTCATCGGAGGATGACGAACAAGAAGTGGCGAACCTTTGCCTCATGGCACTTGAGGAAGATTCCTCCTTGGTAACCTCTAACTCATCTACTTTAGATTATTCATATGAAGAATTAAATGATGCTTATGATGAGTTACAAGAGGTATATGATGAATTAGTTGAGAAGTATAAGGAGTCGGTTATTAGGAATAGAAAAATTATTCTAGAATTAAAAGAGAAAAATGACTCACTTACTCAAACTAATTCTAAAATTGAGAAAAAGATATTAGGATTAGAAGATGAACTCAAATTCTTTCAAAAAGAAAATATCGATCTTAATAATCTTTTATCCCAAAATAATTGTGAACACCAAAAGGTGTTAAGTGAGCTAAATGAGCTAAAAAAGTCTTTAAAAAATAATGGTAGTGTCAAACATGACATAGGAGAATCCTCTAGAACACACCAATATAAGAAAAAGACTAACTACTACAAACAAAATAACTATCCTAGACATAGTAAAGTTAAAAGAATTAGAAATGTATGGGTTCCTAAGGAACTTGTTAAATCTAATAATATTATTGCTATGTCACCTTGGATTCCTAAGGGAACCAAAGTTTTAGGAACTAACACACATGGACCCAAAGTAATTTGGGTACCAAAAACAAAAGTTTAAATATCTTTGTTTGTAGGGGGAGCATTGCTACAAGGCCAAAGCACAAAGTCAAAACTCATGGTACCTTGATAGTGGATGCTCGAGACACATGACCGGAGACAAGAGTCGACTCATGGATCTAAAGCCAAAAAGTGGAGGAGTTGTAACATTTGGTGACAACTCTAAAGGTCACATTGAAGGTATTGGCTCCATTGGTAATCACTCTACTACTTTCATTGAAAATGTTTTATATGTCAATGGTCTTAAACATAATTTATTGAGCATAAGTCAACTATGTGATAAAGGTTTTAATGTTATATTTGATAAAACCGGTTGTAAAATTGTAGACATTAAAACTAATAATATTATGCTCATAGGTCATCGCATAGGGAATATATACATGGTGCATCTAGATGACATACATACATCTCATGCATGCTTAGTTGCTCAAAACGAAAATGATGCATGGTTGTGGCATAGGAAGCTAGGACATGCTAGCACAAGTGTTTTAGAAAAACTAGTCTCTCTAAACCTAGTTAAAGGTTTACCCAAGATAAAATTTTCGAACGATAAAATTTGTGATGCATGCTCAAAGGGTAAACAACATAAATCTTCCTTTAAATCCATTAATGACATTTCTACTAGTAGATGTTTACAACTAATCCACATGGATTTATTTGGGCCAATTAGGACTATGAGCTTGGGTGGCAAATCATATGCTTTTGTATTAGTTGATGATTTTTCTAGATTCACTTGGGTTTTCTTTTTAAGTACTAAGGATGAGGCTTTGGAAAAATTCATCACATTTTCAAAATTAATTCAAAATGATCTTGAACTTAAAATTTCACATATTAGAAGTGATCATGGAACCGAATTTCAAAATTTAGGATTTGAAGATTTTTCAAATGAAAATGGTATTAGCCATAATTTTTCAGCTCCTCGAACTCCTCAACAAAATGGGGTAGTTGAAAGGAAAAATAGAACTTTACAAGAAATGGCTAGAACTATGCTTTGCGAAAATAATTTACCAAAATATTTTTGGGCGGAAGCAACAAACACGGCTTGTTATATTATAAATCGTGTAACCATTAGGCCGATTTTAAAGAAAACACCTTATGAGATTTTAAAATCTAAAAAGCCTAATATTAGCTACTTCCACCCTTTTGGATGTAAATGCTTTGTTTTAAATAATGGAAAAGATAATTTAGGTAAATTTGATGCAAAAAGTGATGAAGCTATTTTTATAGGTTACTCTTTAACCTCTAAAGCCTATCGAGTATTTAACAAAAGAACTTTAGTTGTAGAAGAATCTATTCATGTTGTATTCGATGATAATCCCCTTCCTAAGAAGGATTCTTGTGATGATGATAATGTAGGAATCACAAATACCTTTGATGGAGGTCAAACTTCAAAGAAGGATGAGATTCAACCAAAAGAAGAAGACACACAAGATCCACCTCTTGAAGCCTTGAGGGACTTGGCTATTGAGGAAAAGGAAGTTAGCTATCCAAGGGAGTTGAACTATGTCAAAGATGGTGAAATCTTGGGTGATCCATCCAAGGGGGTAACCACTCGTTCTTCTCTTAGATTAATGAATCATATTGCATTTATCTCATGCATAGAGCCTAAAAATATCAAAGAAGCATTGAAAGATGATTTTTGGATTATGGCTATGCAAGAAGAGTTAAATCAATTTGAGAGAAGTAATGTTTGGACATTAGTTGATAGGCCTAGTAATCAATCTACAATAGGAACTAAATGGGTATTTAGGAACAAACTAGATGAGAGTGGTAACATTGTGAGAAATAAAGCTAGACTTGTAGCACAAGGTTACACTCAAGAGGAGGGAATAGATTTTGATGAAACCTATGCACCCGTAGCTAGAATGGAAGCCATTAGGATGTTGCTTGCATATGCATGTTATCATAATTTCAAGCTTTTTCAAATGGACGTTAAAAGCGCATTTTTAAATGGTTTTATAAATGAAGAAGTGTATGTAGAACAACCACCGGGTTTTGAAGACTCAAAATTTCCAAATCATGTTTTCAAACTAACAAAAGCACTTTATGGTTTAAAACAAGCTCCTAGAGCTTGGTATGAAAGGCTTTCAAATTTTTTGATTGAAAAAGGATTTGAAAAAGGTAAGGTGGACACTACACTCTTTATAAAAATGTATAAAAATGACATTTTAGTAGTTCAAATTTATGTTGATGATATTATATTTGGATCTACTAATGAATGTTATTGTCAAGAGTTTGCTAAGTTAATGCAAGGTGAATTTGAGATGAGCATGATGGGGGAGCTCTCATTCTTTTTGGGACTCCAAATCAAACAAATGAAGGATGGCACCTTCATAAATCAAGCAAAATACATAAAGGATATGCTCAACAAGTTTGGCTTTGAGAACACTAAGCCTCAAGCCACTCCTATGAGCTCATCTACAAAGCTTGACAAAGATGAAGGAGGTAAGTGTGTTGACTCTAAGCTTTATCGCTCTATGATTGGATCTTTGCTTTACCTTACCGCAAGTAGACCGGATATACTGTTTAGTGTTTGCTTGTGTGCTAGGTTTCAAGCTAGTCCTAAAGAGTATCACCTTATAGCCGTTAAGAGAATCTTTAGATACCTTAGAGACACCCCTTGTTTAGGCCTTTGGTATCCTAGAGTCTCAACCTTCAACCTTCATGCTTACTCGGATGCGGATTATGGGGGTTGCAAAATCGATAGGAAAAGTACTTCGGGAACTTGTCAATTCTTAGGTAGTATGCTCATATCTTGGTTCTCTAAGAAACAAAATAGTGTAGCCTTATCTACCACCGAAGCCGAGTACATATCCTTAGGGAGTTGTTGTGCTCAAGTCCTTTGGATGAAGCAACAACTCTTAGATTATGGTGTAAAAATAGAAACCATACCTCTTAAATGTGATAATACAAGTGCAATATGTTTAACGAAAAATCCCATCCAACACTCTAGAACCAAACATATAGAAATAAGGCATCATTTCATTAGAGATCATGTCCTTAAGAAAGATGTGGCTATAGAGTATGTAGACACCTTAAATCAATTAGCGGACATTTTCACAAAACCATTAGATAAAGAGCGTTTTTGGTCCCTTAGGAGAGAGTTGGGTCTAACTAGCCTATCTTGACCCTTAGGACCTCTTTTTAAAATTAAATGTGCTTGATTTTGTGAAATTACCATGTTTATGTGTTTTAGTCTCCCAATTTCTTCCATGCATATAGTTAGGGGGAGTATGTTTCTGTTAAAATATGCTTAGATATGTTCATTCATCATTTGCATACTTTTAAGAGATGTTTAGTTCATGTCTTTGGTTATTTTTAACCAAATAGGCAAAATTCTGGGCATAAGGTATCGATACTGCCCAATGGGTATCGATACTTGTTCTTCATTTAAATTTCCTAGAATTTCTCATCGCTTCACGCGTATCGATACCGCCTCATGCGTATCGATACCCTCTTCCAACGGTCAGAATTGAGAAAAGACAATTCTATCCCTGTATCGATACCATCTAATGAGTATCGATACCTCCTTCAACGGTCAAATTTGTGGAAAGACAATTCTATCCCCGTATCGATACCCACTAAGGAGTATCGATACCCTTTCGCGCTGATGGCATTAAATAGGCTTTTAATGAGATCTAATTTTACCAAAATTAAAACTCTTTAATATCCTATTAACCCTAAATGTTTTTGGCTATATAAAGGTCTCTTCTCCTTCATATTCTTCACCAAAAATCAAAAGAAACCCTTGAATCAAAGCCTTTTGCTCTCTCTCAAAATTCTCTCTTCAAAGTTTCTATCATCTATGGCACCAAAAGAGCATTCAAGGAAACGTCAAAGAGTTCTTCTTGCCGGAGACTCTTCAACTCCCGGATCGGTTGCTCGTCCGGATTATGCTACTATCTACAACCAATCCTTTGAAGATTCCGAGGGCCTTCCTTATTTCCGCCAATTTGAAAATTACAAAATTCGTGCGGAGAGGATCGTATCCATCCCCTTCCTCGACTCCGAGCGCTTCAAGTTTGAATATCTTCCGCTTCTTCGTCTTTGGAATTTTATGCATTTTCTCACTATTCCGGGTATTTATTATCGGCTTTTGGTTTTGATTTTCTTCTCTAATGCTAAATGCATTTATCGTAATGGAGAAGTCGTTGCCATTCGATCTTATCTTATGGGGAAACAAATAGCTCTTGATGTCAAGTCTATTTGTGAGGTTTTTAAATTGGAAGATGAAGGTGAAGATAATGAGAATGCCTTAGGGCATGTTCTTAGCGGTTCCGTAACCGTCCTCAATGCTCATGATCGAATCCTACATTTGATGGTATCATGGTGGCTTCGTCCCTCCGGAGGCAAATATTCCACCATCCGTCTATTGGATGATTTTTGGATTCGAAGTTTCCGTCAACGAAAACGCCCAAATCTTGCTCGCATCATGTTCAATGAGATTGCTTATCATGTTCAACAACGTGAAACTCCTCTCATCACATCCTTTATCTATGGTACGGCCTTAAGCTATTACTTTGTTCAAAAGGATATTGATTGTTCGTTTGATCTTGCTTCTACTCTTACCGATCCTATCGACGAACATTCTCTTGCTCGAAGCAAATTTCATTATTTTAATGGAAATTGGCTACGTCTTACCGAGCTTCCACCCGAGGCCGCCGCCGCCTTAGAACAACAAGCTCCTCAAGCTCCTCAAGCTCCTCAAGTCCGACAACCCAATATGGATAGTCTCATGACATATCTAAATGAACAATTCACCGGGTTGAATACTCGTCTTACCTCTATAGAAACTACATTTGATACGAGGATGACGGGTATGGAGAATCGCCTTACATCCCTCGAAAGCAAGCAAAATTCCTCGAATATTTCCATTGCCGCTTTCCACGATGAATGGCGTAATAGTATGAGGAACAATGACCCTTTGGGAGATGAAGATGACGATGATGAAGACGATGAAGATAATGCCTAGACTTCTATCCTTGCATATCATATCATATCATTTAGGATTTTTTTTTATGCACCTATGTTTTATGTTCTTAGGATTAAGGTTATTATTAAGATTATTACCTATGCTTTGATTATTTAGGATTTAAGATTTGCTTATGTTTTGGATTTCTCGTTTTATGATATAATAAGATTATGTTGCTTATCTTTATACTCTTGATATTTGATGCACATTATGCTCTCACAATTCTTTTTGATCTAACAAAAAGGGGGAGAAGATATAGCTCACAATCACAAACAAACTTCAAAAATTTTTTTTTCTTCAAAATTTTTTTTGGTTTTATCAAACTTACATCAAGGGGGAGTTAAGAATTTTGATTTTGAGAAATTTCGGGGAGTTAATTTTCAAAAGTTGTCAAAAATTTTAAGTTTTGGTTTTGTTATATCAAAAAGGGGGAGATTGTAAAACCTATGTTTGATTTTGATATAACTAGATCTTTAAGGATCAAATTGAAGAACTTAAAATTGTTTGTACAAATCCCTTAATAAGTTTTTGAAACTCCAAAGACTTTAAAACTGATTTATTAGAACTCAAACTCAAATATTTTCTAAGTGTTCCAAGGCAAAATTATTGAAAAACGTCAACCAGTATCGATACCCATCAAGGAGTATCGATACCTTTTTAGCAAAGTTTGCCACTGTCGGAACAAGTATCGATACGGCAAACCCTAGTATCGAAACGCCATGAAATCAGTATCGATACGGATAAACCAGTATCGATACCATTTTATAATTATTAATTTCAAAGTCGGTTTAAAAATTATGACCGTTGAGATTTTTAAACGGTCACTAAACCGGTATCGATACCCCTAACCCTAGTATCGATACCACATTTGACAGTGAGCTATGTCGAGAAAAAGGTATCGATACAGCCTGTGCTGTTTCGATACCCAGTACCGATACGCCTAGAACGCGTATCGATACCCCTTTATTATTTGTACACAACGGCTATTTTCTTGTGAGACAGGTATCGATACCCCACTATAGAGTACCGATACTCATAGCTGGAAAAGTGCAAGAAAGTGGAGAAAAAGCTTTCCAACGGCTATAATCTTAAAGTCAACACTCACAACGGTTGGAAATCATCAAGAGGCTATAAAAAGACCCCAAGAAGCTCCAGCAACAGATGATTGAACCTCAAGAAGATATCAAAACATCAAATCCAAGCATTTGTGCAAAAAATCCTACTTTATCTAGAAACCCCAATTGTATCCTTCATTTCTATTTTGTTCAATTGGGTTGAGTGCTTGATATTGGGCTATCATTTGTATTGAGAGATACGTTATTAGCCACCAAATTTCTTTGTTCTTTTGTGTGAGGATTGGGTTAATTTTTGGGTAGAAAAATTAACCGAAATTGTAAAGGTTGCCTCCTTGTCCTGGAAAAAGGGGACGAACAATTTAGTGGAAATTGTTGGAAATCCTTGGTGAGACTAAGGTAGTGGATGTAGAGTTCGGTTGGTGAACTTGAACCACTCTAAATTCCCGTGTCAATATTTTTAAGTTGCAATTTCCGTTACAACATCGATAAAATTCCAATTCACCCCCCCTCTTGGTTATTTTCATTCGTGTGATCCACTCAACAATACCCTTAAAAACCCATTTCGGGATTCACCATAAAACCTTACAAAAATCAGATATGTTGGACCTTATAGGTAGTAAACAACTCACATAACATTAATAAATCAAAAGCTTTAGTTAAAGCTAACAAAGATAGCATTTTTAACTCAAAATCTCAAAATCCTGAAATGCAAACTAACGAGCTTTAATGAAAACAAATTATATGGGGAGAAAGAGGAAGATGAGAGTAATAAGAAAATGTATTTACCTTTGAAAAGCCCTAAAAACAAGCAAGATGTGTGATGGAATAGTGATGGGAGATGGGGAGGAGAAACTCACATTCAAAAATAGGGAGGAAGAAGATGGGTGTGATTTTTGGGTATTTGAAATAAAATGAAAATGGGTTTTATTTTACAAGACCAAGAAATTACAACTTTGCCATTAATGAGATGGCCATCTTCAAATTCTAAAATCATGGAATTTGATTTCTAAAACAATTTAAATCCAACATAATTGTTTGCCTCGAATATATGAAGCCTAAAATAATATTTTATTATTTTAATTATAAACCGAAACTCGAACCATTATTTAAATATTATTTTCATCCGACCCCCAAACCCAGGTGTTATAACTCTCCCCCGCTTAAGGAAATTTCATCCCCGAAATTTATCGGACAGGAAGAGCCACAGAACTGCCCCTCCACACTTCCTTTTTCTTCTCACCACAACGTACTCACCAACTCGGTATACCTACCACACATCATTAGCTACCTGACACTAAGATCTCAACGGGTCCTTCAAGGCATGTCAATTTTAAACTTAACTCAATCTCTTCGCAAACATAGCATGAGACAAATCTGACTCACACTTCCGAATCCAAGATACAAAAAACACATTACGAACCCCTTTCTAACTCTGGTGGTAACCGCAACAGATAAACAACAGAACTAGCCCGATTCACAAACTCATACAGCACTGTTTGAATACTTGACCCGTAACTTTCTCTGACTGATCATCTGACTTCTACAGGTAACCAAACACTATGCAGACATCTTCAAAAATCTAGTTGGGATCTTGAATCCCTATTACCCACTTTCATTAAGAACCTTCCACGGATGTAACAAACTAGAAGAAAACTGATTCTCGGTCTTGACACACTGGTAAATTATACACTGACTCTCATACTGAATCACAACATCATCCATCAACTCAATCCAGAAGTACTCATCTTCAACCCACAATACGTCTTCATACTACTCAGATGCAATACAAATGAACTGACGTATGCTTCGGCCAACATAATACGTCTCAAAACACTATGTCAATCGGTACAACAATTCCGTCTCTGAAATGCAGAACTCTATCATCTCTGAAACTGTATTCTGAAGGTCTTCCTTCCGCTATGTTTTGCACGTGAGGTGCCAAGAATCTGTCTTGCAACTGTTTCTCTTCAAGCATTCCGACTCAATGTAGGTTTAACATGAAACTCGGCCACAAGAATACTATCATTCGGTAAACTGAATTAGGCAAATACATCTCGCAACCCAACTACTAACCCAACAACAAATATAACTCAGGACATCGGTTACTATGTTGACCCTCTTCAAATGGTACTCAATCTTGAGATCACAGTCTTCAAGCAATTCTAACAACTCATGTTGTTCAAGTTTCAACCCTTCCTAAGTCGTCAAATATTTCAAGTTCTGATGATAAGTGTACATATTGTGCATTTCTTACTATACATGCTTTGTCTCGAGGTCTTCGAAGCAAATACAACTGCAGTTAATTCTATGTCTTGTGTTAGATAATTCTTTTCAAGGTCTTTCAAATATCTCGATGAATAAGCCACAATCTTCTGTCTTGCATAAGCACAGAACCTAACTCTACATGTAACGCATCACTATAGTTCACAAATTCTTTCTCTGATATAGGTTGAATCAAGGTCGAAGCTCTCTTCAAAGTTTCTTTCAGTTTCTCCAGGGCTCATTTTCTCGCATCTGACCACACAAACTGAACATTCTTCTGTAGCAGTCTGTCAAAGGAGCAACTATATTCGAAAGACTATTTACAAACTTCCGATAGTAGCAATGCTAGGCCTAGGAACTAAAGATACCTGTCACAATCTTCAATTTCTTCTAACTCACATCTTCTTCTGCCTACTTAGGATTTACTTTAATACACTCGGCTGATCTACATGTCCTAGGAGAACATCTTCCTTGACTCGGAGTTCACGTTTGCTCAACTTGGCATACAACTGATTCTCTAATAGGATCTACAACATTAACTCCAAAGCTTGTCATGGTCTTCTTCGGTACGTGAATATACTCATGTATCATCTATGAGGACTACTACAACTGATCAAGGAGCTTAGGAGATATTCTGCTCAACATCTCTATAAAAGTAGCTAACACACTAGTCAACAAAGCGGTATAACTCAGAACTCAAAGTAATCACATCTTGCCCCGAAGGCTGTCTTTGGTACATCAACTTCTCTCACTTTCAACTGGTAGCAATCGAATCTCAAATTAATCTTCGAAAAGACTGAAGCACATACTAACTGATCAACAAATCACTGACACTCATAAATGGATACTAATTATTCAATGTCAATTGTTTCATCTGTCTATAATTTAAACACATTCTCGTATTGTCTTCTCTCTTCTTCACAAATTGCACTGTCATACTCTAAGATGATGTACTAGGCCTAATGATCTACGGTCTAACAAATCTCGAAGTTGATTCTTCAACACTCTCAATTCTTTCGGAAACCATAAGACACAGAGCAATCAAAACAAGAGCAAACTCGAAGACGGTATCAATAACAAACTCTTCTTCCCTATCGAGGGACAAACCGGGCAATTCTTGCAAACACTTCTAGGAAAATCACAACTATTCTAACATTCTGCGGTCTAATCTTCATTCAAAAATCAAATCCATCCCATTTGCTAGGCAAGCCTGTCAACTAAACTCAATCAATCTTTAACCTCTAAAGCTGGATCAACATTCGATAAGAAGTTCACATCTTCGCCTACCACTCCAGTCTCACAGAAATCTGCAACTTCAAGGCAACTCCCTCTCTGTCACAAAGTATACCCTAGCTTTGCTCTCTACAAGCCAAACCATGCCAAAAGTTACATCGAAACCATAAAAAGAAGACTACTCCACCACTACTGGAATCACGTAACCCTGAACCATCAATAAACATCTTCCGTACTTCCTTCTGATCACCACTATCTTACCAAAAAATCTAGTCACATGTGTCCCTACGTCTAAGATCTCAACAGAGATATCTAGCTTCCTCACACGCTCACACAAAAGGACGATTCCGCAGAAATTGCAACTTCACATGTGCACAGCTGATAGTCTTCGGTCCTCTTGTTTTCAGGCTGACCCTACAAGCATAATCTAACTCTTCAAAATCGTTCTGAGAGTATCTCGAAACTTCAAAATTCAGTTCTGATCACACACAAACAATCATGCTTGAACTTGTTCTACAACATCGGTCCTGACGACTCAAAACATCCCACTACCAAACAATCTGAAGCTAAAGCTCAAGACTTCTTTCTCAGTTCAACTATATCGGAAACGACTTCATCTCTCCTTCTTGCTGGAAGACAACTCAGACGCACACTGGCCTAACCACACAAATCGATTCCCACTCACGGATACTGACTGTCTGTCTTGTATTAAAACCATAGGCCGAACCCCAACGATCACCAACTATCATTTCTGAATTTTAGATTGCTCACACGAGACCCTTACCTTGATCTCGCTAAAAGAACTAAGGTACTCGTACCTACCTCTAACATCTCAACGGGCACTTTCAACTTTGCATGCTCGCTAACAAAATAAAGGAGTACAGATTCAGAACCAATCAGAAGGGACAACTCAAAATTGTACCAAGGGCTTATCTACTAAAACATCGATACTACTCTGAATCCCATTCACAGGTCTTCACTTCTTTCACCAACTAATACCAGAAACGATCACATCGCCCCTCACCAACAAGAATCAACCCACGTACACACTGACTCGAACAAACAAATTGTACCTCAACTCCGGTACAACCATACTCCCCTAACTACAGCAAAGGACTTCCTCAACATCATCCACATTTTCAAAAACCACAAATTCTACTTACCCAAAAGCAATAAAACAACAATCTAACATACAAACTGGGTTAGCAAAGAAAAGGGTCCAAGTGGCTCAAGTATGATTCCCTCACATGAAAATCTCTTTTTTCGATGTAATAGAAGCAATGTGACTCTACTCAACATGCTTCAAGCAACACACGCGCACGATCAAACAACATACATTCACAATCTAGCAATCACACATCACAACATACTCGAATAACAAGCAACATGCTTACATGGCAAGCAAACACCGTGCAATTTAATATAAGAACTTAACTTACCTCACTTACCTGCCCAAGATCTCGAAAACCTTAGGCTCTCATACCAACAAATGTAACCCCCTCGTCCCGGTCTGGGCGACTGATCGGTCCGAGTAGGCTACACGGGGAAAACCGATGCGAAACTCATTAAGGTCCCACCTCGGTTAGCGACCCTAGAAAACCTTTTTTTTGTTTATTATAGTCTTATCTAGATGCCTTTATTAAACCTATGTGTGAAAACGACAATGGAAACAAGGCTCACGAGAAGCCTAACAACAAACAGGGCCTAAGCCCAACCCTTGGGACCCATTAGAGATGTCAAACAGCCCATTTTTAGGCTTGTGTTTCAAAACGGACAACACTCGTTTCGGAACACGGGCTTCAGTTTAAAAAGCAAGACGCCTGTACCAAAACGCCTCCACCCCGTTTCGAAACAGGGTCACGATTTTGCCTTGGCATTTCGAAACTTGTTTCGAAACAGGCGTTTACAGTGGCCAAGGCGTTTTGAAACCTGTTTCGAAACAGGGGCTCACAGTGGTCAAACCGTACCGAAACGTGTTCTGATACGGGGGACCCTGGAACCACACCCGTTCCGAAACGGCACAACTCGTTTCGAAACACCTACAGCCTGGAGTTTTCCAAAATCAGTTTTAGACATCCCCAATTGATTCCAAACGTCCGAAACGACTACACGAAGCATACAAACTATACAAATACACTCTAGAGGCATACACCCTATAGCAATCATGCTCAAGATACATAAGATATAAGATAGGCATCCATTCAAAGATCATACATAGCAATTATAGGAAGCATACATAGCTTTTAAGGTTACATTCCTTAGCCAACATACACATAGCATGGAAGATAAGAATTAAAGCACGGTTTACGAAACAAGGCATCCACAAGCCATACCAACAACAACATACATCCAAAGCATTCAATCAACAACACCTATCCCATTGCTTAACTATTACAATCTTTCAATTTAAAGATCATGCTTGAGCTAACCTAAAGCAACACTTGGAGACCTTTCCTTGCCCTTGCCACCCACAAGCTACTGATCTGCATTGTCGAATAAAAAGGAGCGTAAGCATAAAGGCTTAGTGAGGGCAAGCTAAAAAAAACAAACCTTCGACAATCCAGGGTCCAAGCACGAGCAAGAATCAAAGTAGAATGCATGATCTTACCTCCAATCCTCAAGAGCCAAAATAAAAGATGATGCATGAACATATCATCAAATCATGCCATGCTCAACAAGTCCATAACCACAACATATAGAAACACATATAACCACATATGAGCAACATAATCCACAATCCGTATTGGCACCTAGCTATGAATCGAATACGCGGATAACCGTTAAAACTCACATCCAACAACATAACCATTACCTGACGGTGGGATTACACTCATCACCATTCACGCGGAGGGGATTCCACTCATCCTCACGCCCGTTTCACGCGGAGGGGATTCCACTCATCCTCACTCCCGTCGATGGGATTCCACTCATCACCGACGAATATATATATAAGAAGATTTCCGGGCGAACCCGTACTCCATCTTGATAACTACCATCATCAAGACCACGCGCGCATTTTGACTCACGTGTGCACACTAAACATCCTAATGATCGATCATTGTACCCAAGCATACTAGTGCCAATACTACACATTTCATTAATCTTTCACAATATCATTTCATAACAACTTCCGTGCTTAGCACGTACTCACCATGACTTACCGTCATGCACAAACCACATTTCCATGCCTAGCATGTACTCACCATGATCCTCAGATCATACAATCACCTCATAATATCATTTCACATGTCAACACTACATGTATATCATTAATACAAATATTACATCATATTCCATACATACGTATATCCCCCATCACACCTATCATCAACATGCATATAAAAATGCAACGAGCCATGCCTCAACATACATGTATAACCACATATACATAGCCACCATAAACACAATTAAACATGAGGCATAAATCAACACTTTAAAGATCAAGCAAGGTCTCTAACTAAAGCTTAGGATTAGGCTACCACTCCAATCCCAACTCTAGGTGGGTCTACCAAGCCCAACCTAGTCCACATGCTTGAACCAACACTTGAAATTCATTTAAAAATATTTAACCACTCACCGACCACTCCATTAGCACAAGCCGACAAGCCTACCAAGCATCCAAGTTTCCGGATCCGAGCCCGAAGCTTCCCCATTGATTTCCCTTGCTTCTAACCATTCAAAAACAATATATTAACCTCAAAATTAGCCACAAACCCAAAGTTTAACACCAACACACAAATCCACTACAATTCTCACAATTCAAAGCCAAGTTCATTCTTCAATTTCTCATTTTCGTACTTCCACAAAGACCTATCAAAAATCAGCAATGTAGTCACCCAAAGCACTCTTAAACATGTTCAAAACACTACCCAACCATAGTATAACCATCAACCCTTCATTTCCCCACATAGACACCTTAAAAACTCCATTTTCCACTCCCAAAAATCACTTACAACAGTAGCAACGGGAATCCATTCGAACCAACACTATAACTTCTCAAAAATCATCAAATAACATCTAAAGACACCTACCCAATGTTACTATAACATCAGCCCATCAATTTTTCACAAAATCATCCCAAAAACACAAATTTTGACACTTTAAATATACCCTTAAAAACCCATTTCGGGATTCACCATAAAACCTTGCAAAAATCAGATATGTTGGACCTTATAGGTAGTAAACAACTCACATAACATTAATAAATCAAAAGCTTTAGTTAAAGCTAACAAAGATAGCATTTTTAACTCAAAATCTCAAAACCCTAAAATGCAAACTAGTGAGCTTTAATGAAAACAAATTATATGGGGAGAAAGAGGAAGATGAGAGTAATAAGAAAATGCATTTACCTTTGAAAAGCCCTAAAAAACAAGCAAGATTGGTGATGGAATAGTGATGGGAGATGGGGAGGAGAAACTCACATTCAAAAATGGGGAGGAAGAAGATGGGTGTGATTTTTGGGTATTTTAAATAAAATGAAAATGGGTTTTATTTTACAAGACCAAGAAATTACAACTTTGCCATTAATGAGATGGACATCTTCAAATTCTAAAATCATGGAATTTGATTTCCAAAACAATTTAAATCCAACATAATTGTTTGCTTCGAATATATGAAGCTCAAAATAATATTTTATTATTTTAATTATAATACCGAAACTCAAACCATTATTTAAATATTATTTTCATCCGACCCCCAAACCCGGGTGTTACAATTATTATTATTATTATTATTATTATTATTATTATTATTATTATTATACATGAACATTTTCTTTAATTACTTTTTTGCTATTATTATTATTATTATTATATACGAACACTTTATTTAATTATTAACAATTTATTAAAAAATAAGATTATTTTTCTACTTTAATTTTTTATTAACTTTTTGGTTTTAGGGGTTCTTTAGATATTTATTATTATTATTATTATTATTATTATTATTATTATTATTATTATTATTATATATGGGTTAGGATCAACATACACAGTGTAAATCTTTTTAAGTTTTACATGTTTTTTAGATTGTTGGATGGGGAAAATGGTCTTCACATATTATACTGTTAATCTCATCCATTCGTTTTACTCATCCAACGATTCAAAAAAAACGTGTAAAACTTAAAGAGTTTTACATTGTGTAACTAGATCCTATCCATATATATATATATATGGTTAGGATCAACTTACACAATGTAAAACTCTTTATGTTTTACACGTTTTTTGGATGGATTGCTGAGATTAACTCCTTACTTTTTTTCTCAAGTGATAATCTTCAAATATTCTACTGTTATTCACCCATCCAACGATCCAAAAAATGTGTAAAACTTAGAAAGTTTTACACTGTATAACTATATCATATATATATATATATATATATATATATATATATATAATTTTATATTTATTGTACCATTGCCGTATGTATACCCTATAATTTTAAAAATTACCATTTGTCATCTTCGTTCCCATCTCTATATTGGTATTAGTGCAAGGTAGCTTCTTTATATGTCTCACGGTCTTACCAATAATTTTATGTACACAAAAAAGGGCTGACGAATTCTACCCGAATAATATCACATGTAGCTTATCACTTCATTCAAAGTCTCTGCTCTGTCCGAGGGCAAGTAATGTATCTGAACGATTCCAACCAACATCACAAATCTTCTTGAAACTGCCTGCCATCATTCAAATGATACCCAACCGTCATTACTGGAAAATGCAGCACCATGTATGAATCTCCATCATTTCCCTCCCTAACATCAAAC
This sequence comes from Hibiscus trionum, assembly GCA_030270665.1. Taxonomy (NCBI): domain Eukaryota; kingdom Viridiplantae; phylum Streptophyta; class Magnoliopsida; order Malvales; family Malvaceae; genus Hibiscus; species Hibiscus trionum. The sequence goes on from BSYR01000011.1 coordinate 26,428,309, forward strand.
GAATAATAATTTGAATCATATGATCATCCCCGAAAATGTGATTGTTATTACAATAAGATCGACACAATACTTCGAAAATATCGAACTGACTGTATTGGGATTCATATAGTTGAATGCTGCAGCCTGCAAAAATCCTGAGATTCCCCCCCAGTACCCAATGGAAGTTCTCTCTTTCAAGGAATCATCTCGATTGCATTTATTAATCCAATGAACAACACCATTTCAGAACACCCCACTACAAGATTGGCTGAGTTCGAGCATTTGAAGACTGACCCAAATGTAATTTTTGTAGCAATAATTTTTTTAAGTATGAAGGGTGACCAAAATATAACCTTACTCAAATTTGAGCGACCGAAATGTAACTTTACCCATATTTAAGTGACTCAAATGTAATTTTTAAAAATTAAATGACTCAAATATAACAATACTCATAACTGAGTGGTCTCCATTGTAATTTACCCCAAAAATTAATGGTGGGTCTCGTGACCCACCGTGCCCCTACATACATCTGCCCCTGGCTGAAGGATTGCAACACTACAACACACTATGAAAAATATCCAATTGAATGCAAATTAGCCTATAGAGCTAGTTCATTCTACAATTAAGATATGAGTTTATCAATGAGAACATGCTGTTTTGTATAATAAATTTTTTTTTTTGGGGGGAATCTGGTCAACTATCACAAAAATGACAATCTTATTGTTGTCCATGGATGGAAGTGGAAGAAAAGAATGAACAAGCCAACAAACATGGGATTATAAATTTATGTCCAACACGTCATTCTCGGAAAGGTAACCAGAAATCACCTTTGGTAGCTGGTTAAAAGTAATCACCCAAAATTGCATTGAGATCCAATTATGCAGATTGCAGATGCTTTTGTGTCACTTAACCAATAACCAGGACCGGATTGGATCGTTTATTTTGTCATATGATAGAGAAATGAAGCCATTCCACAAATTGAACGACCCTTTCTCAATGGCACCATGAGAAGAAGATTTCCCTACAAATGTTGGCATTGCGGTTCGAGTAATCAGTATTGTTATCCTCGCATGTGCTTACTTTGGACAGCATAAATCATAAGGAAGTACTACTACCAATGCCGCTGCTTGTATTTCGGAAAATGCACCCCTTCCTACTTGCCAATCTCTTCAAGCTTCAACAGTACTTGTCTGCTATTTGGTCTAAGAGAAGCAGAAGGAGAACAGCAAGCCATGGCAAGCTGAAACAACTTAAGAATGGATTCTTCAGTAACTGGATTTTCGCTGCCTCTCCGATAGAGATGGCTAATTCTATGATCAAGAACTGCATTTCGCATAAAGTTTGGCAGATAAGAATTTTCATCGGTTGTTGGCTTTTCATGTATCGTATTCGGTTCCTTTCCGGAAAGTAGTTTGAGAAAGATCACCCCAAGGTTGTATATATCAGTCTCTTCGGTTGCAGCCCTCATTTTGATGAGCTCAGGAGCTTTATATCCCTCAGCTGCAGAAGCATCAAGCATTTCTTGGGCAGAGGTAGGATTCAATAGTAGATATAGGCCGAAATCCGAAAGATATGGCTGGTAATTACGGTCCAATAGTATGTTGTTAGGCTTAATATTTCCATGGACTATTGGCTTCTGCAACCCAGTGTGCAGGTGGTCTAATCCTCTGGCAATACCAATGGAAATCCTACAAATTACACTCCATCTATGAGACTCCCCATTCCCATCTGCCCAAACGAAACAGTTTAGTTCTATATTGTACACATTCTACTTAGCTTCCCTTCAATTAAAACAATTTTAATTTATAAAACAAAGTCCATTTGTCTAGTTTTTCAGTTTATTCTTCATTTACTTCCAAGTTGAAGCACAAAATAAAATGAAAAAGAAAGACTCACCTGTGAGTAACTGAGCCAGATTGCCATGCCTGTAAAAAGGATGAACAAGAAGCTTTTCTCCTCTAGTCCCAACATAAAATCCCAAAAGAGGCACCAAATTGGGATGCCTAATGCACCCCAAGAGCTGAACCACACCACCAAACTCTTCACCACTCAAGCTACACACTGGCCTCAGAAACCGAAGCAACCTCACCATGTTGCTCCTCTGCAACAAGGCCTTGTACAAGGTTCCATACTTGGACTTCCCAATTACTTCACCGGGAGCATCGAGGATGTCACTGATGGTAAGGTCTTCTCCGCCGCTAAAAGTGATCAAATCCTCCATTACTGACTCCTCTTCATCATGCCTCTGCGCTTTACTTTCTATATCGTCCGGATGATCATTTCTTGCTGCCCTCTTCAGGTAAAAGGAGATGAAAACAATGAGAATGAACAAGAATGCTGTTGAAGACAATACAAGAACTAAGGTGCTTTTCATTGCATCCAAATTTCGGCTCTTTAATGGTTTTTACTTTTTACAAAGTTTGCAGCTTGTTAAAGAATACTGAAAGAAAGTTGAGTCTCATTCAGTGGAAAATTTCTACTGTTAGGGACATGTTGGATATAGAAGACAAGAAGGTACAGATAGATTTGAACTTTTGTTTTTGTGGCATGATTCTTAGCCAACTATTGACAAAAGTTGTAACTCAAAACACTTCATTTGCATTGAGAAAATTAAAGACAATGCATCTGCAGAGTCAATAAATGGTGGAAGAAGATAGAACAACTGCCATGTGAGGGATTACTATCTTGTTTGACCTTTTATGCCAATTTTGAACAAAATTTTAACCATTTCCATCAAATGATTTCTGGGTATTCTTTATAACTTTGTCTTCCTTTACTTTCTAGTTTCTTAATTAACATCACCTTATCACAGAAAAAATACCAATTGCTTATTTTACATTATGTTCTTTATTAATCATAAGTATAATGATAATTTACCTTTGAGTGGTTAGTTTTTTTCTTTTCAAATTGACTATAGTTTTAGTTAAATTTGATTTTCAATTTTTATTTTTTAGTTAGAATAATGTGATTTTAAAGGGTATGATGATTAGGGTGTTAAATTTTTCACGACACTAAAGTGATATCTTATGTGGTAGTTCACATATATTTTATTGTTGACGTGGTTTTAGGGCAGGGGCGGATCTAAGAATTTAAGTTTGGTAGTTTATCTATTTATCTTATTTAGAGGTTTAAGATTTCGAATTCTTCCAAACAATCAATTTGACTACAACAAACTAAATCAGCATAAAAAATACATTTAGTTAAAGAAATCTCTCTACTTAGAAAAAATTAAAAAAGTAATAACAATCAACAATTGATAAAAGCGACAAGAAAGTTAAATTTATTAAGGGATGAGTAGAAAATTTCGAGATCAATCATTTTTTTTCTTTTCGAATAGAACGTCTAAAGAGCTAAGTGTGATATCGTAAAAGTTCTTCCAAGTTTCAAAGACAAAGGTTATCAAAAGTTCGAGCATTTGACTCAAATGTAATTTTTGTAGAAATAATTTTTTTAAGTAAGAAGGGTAACCCAAATGTAACCTTACTCATATTTGAGCGACCAAAATGTAACCTTACCCATATTTGAGTGACTCAAATGTAACTTTTAAAAATTAAATGACTCAAATATAACATTACCCATAATTGAGTGACCTCCATTGTAGTTTACCCTAAAAATAAATGGTGGGTCACGTGACCCACCATGCCCCTACATTCATCTGCCCCTGTTTTAGGGTGAGCATTCGATCAAGTCAAGTTAAGTTGAGTAATTTTATTTTTGAGTTAGTCGAGTTGACGAGACCTGTTTTATAACTCAAATTTTATTTGAAAAATTTTTTAGTTGAGTTTTTTATTGAAATTTAATTGCAAGTATTTATAAAGTTATGGTACTACTTAATTCCAATTTGAAAGGCTTTTTATAACCATATACGATACACATATATATTTCTTCATATTCCATATAGGATTTACACATATCAGACATAGTTAAGGGACTCGACTCGAACTTGAAAACTGATCCACTAATTACTAAAAATTTCGAATTATTCAAAATCTCATTTTATAATTCAACATTTATTCGATATTTCTCGACTCAGGTTTTGTTTACCCCTACATGACACTATGTCACGCCAATAAATAATTTTAAAACTATAAAAAAATTATCGTCTTTTTAAATAACGTTAAAGTGACACAGATTCTCATATCTAACAAAGCCAACACATATTGTCATGTGAGATGCTACATCTTGTCATGAAAATTCTAATAATATATTCATTTTTTTGTTAAAAACACAACAATATGATTTAGAATAAAAGATTGAGTGAAATGTAATTAAATAAAAAAATTACGACAAATTGAAAAAAAAAATGTAAAAACTAAAGGGTAAATTAGATTGATGATCATTGAACTATGACGCTTACACTTTGAGCACTTAACTTTTAAAACTTGTATTGGGAATGACTAAACTTAAGAAATGTCTTCATTTTCGTGACTTTCATTAACTATAACTGATGTGGCATTAATGATAGTTGAATCAGCATATATCATATATATCTTTAATAAATTAATTTCTCCAATAAGATGGAAGACGTGTGGTAAATTAATATGTTATAATTGATGTTATAAATATATTTTTATAATGTTTTATAATTTATGTTATAATGAGTATAATTTCATAAAATAACTATAATTAATTTCAACCATAATTTAACGTAAATAGTATTTTTTTTTTCAATTATATAACGACCACCTAATTGAGCGTAGTGCTAATGTTAAACATAAGACCCCTTTTGGGGCCTAAGTTTAAACCCTTTTTAGCAGAATATATGTTTATTTTATTGACTAATAAAATGACGACATGTGTTATACCATCTTATTTGATAGTATTAATTTATAAAGAAAATAATATATAACATGTTCACTCAATTGTTGTTAACGATAATGATCGAAATAAAAACTTTCATTAAATTTAGTGACTCCAATACAAGTTTTAAAAAGTTTACTGACTAAAGTACAAATATCCCAAAATTTAGAGATAATCACTATACTTTACCCGTAAACTAAATTGTACTTCATGACTTTGCATTTCTCGAATGCATTTACTTATATCCTGATTGCTAGAATATATAAAAACTAGGGTAAGCAACACCATTGGTCACTAAATTATTATCACTTTTTTACTTTGGTCACTAAGGTTTTTTTACTTGTCTACTTTGGTTATCGAGCTATTTTTTTAGTAAAATCGTGACTAATATTACATTATATTTCTATTTTGTTCACTGACCATTAGAAAATTAACAGTGATGCTCACATGTATTTTTTTTTACTTTCCACGTCATTTTCTCTCTTCTTATCAATAGTTCATATTTTATTATTTAGGGTAGATAACATCATTGGTCATTAAACTATTCTCGCTTTTCTATTTTGACTGCAGAATTACTTTTTTGACAAAAAACGTCACTAATGTTGTGTTCTTTTTCTATTTTGGTTACCATCCGTTAAAAATTAAAATTCTCAAAAGGGTGAAGGAGGATTCGAACCGTAGACCTCACGTAACCCTTAAGTTTGTTATAATTTCACCAAAATTTACATTTGAATTATATTCTTAGTCGATTAAAACTAAAGAAAATAATAATCTACAAGTGTTATGGGGAATCAAACCTAAGACTTGTATGTAAGAAGTCCAAGTGCCGAACCACTAATATTGAACTGAAAAGCAAATCATAAATTATTTTCCCACTTCATTTAGTAATAAAATAAACTAATTAAATAACTATTTATTTTTTATAAAATTAATATTAAATCATTCTAAAAATTAAATTTTTAATAATTATTTAAGATATAAAATAAATTTTAAATTTTAAATAAAATTTATTATTTTAATTTTTAAATAGCATTTAATTAGTTGGCATACATGTGAGCCAAGTAGAATTTATATTAGCATTTAATTGGTTGCCATATAATTTAGATTTAAATTTACATTAGACAATTAATCATGTAAGTTAAATATACGGTTTGGTGAAAATATAACATATTTGGGGCTTGGCTTAGTTGTTAGATAGACACTCTTTGGTTTTATTCGTCTAAGAATATAACTTAGATATAGATTTTGGTGAAATTATAATAAATTTAAGGGTTGGTTTAGTGTTTAGACTCCTTTGCATAAGGTTTAGTGTTTGAATTCATTTTTTAGCAATTTAATTTTTAATGGTTGATGACCAAAATGGAAAAAGAACGTAACATTGGTGACGATTTTGTCAAAAAATAGTTCAATGACCAAAATAAAAAGGCAAGAATAATTTAGTGACCAATAGTATTGTTTATCCTAAAAATAACACATGGACTACCGACGGGGAGATTCTGCAAAACGACACTTAAAAGACAGCAAACCGGTTAACCTGGTCATTTTTTGAGCATAATTTCTTATAAAGCTTGTACCTAATTTGTTACAAAAATTGTAAGAATAACGGTATATACACAATTCCTTATAAAGTAACAAATTGAGTCCAAAACCGAATTCTTTACAATAACTGTAAGACATTAGGTATATAATTAATTTCTTACAATAATGCACAATTTGGTACAAAATAAGTAAGGAGTTGTGTTTGAACACAATTTCTTACCCGATATACCTAATTTCTTACTAAAATTATAAGCAATTAAGTATATACTCAATGCCTTACGTATTTTTTTGTTGGGTAAAGTTGGTCAAACCTTTTGTAAGAAATTGTGTTTGTACTCAATTTCTTACTAGAATGCACAATTTTGTACAAAATAGGTAAGAATTTGTGTTTCTACACAATTTCTTACTAAATATACCTATTTTCTTACTGAAATTGTAAGAAATTAGATATATACCTAATTCCTTACGAATTTTTTAGTTGAACAAAGTTGGTCAAACATTTGTAAGGAATTGTGTTTGTACTCAATAACTTACAAGAATGCACAATTTGGTGCAAAATATGTAAGAATTTGTGTTTCTACACAATTTCTTACTAAATATACCTATTTTCTTACTGAAATGGTAAGACATTAGGTATATACCTAATTCCTTAAGAATTTTTTAGTTGAACAAAGTTGGTCAAACCTTTGTAAGAAATTGTGTTTGTACTCAATTTCTTACAAGAATGCACAATTTGGTACATAATAGGTAAGAATTTGTGTTTCTACACAATATCTTACTAAATATACCCATTTTCTTACTGAAACGGTAAGAAATTAGGTATATAACTAATTCCTTACGAATTTTTTAGTTGGGTAAAATTGGTCAAACCTTTGTAAGAAATTGTGTTTGTACTCAATTTCTTACAAGAATGAACAATTTGGTACAAAATAGGTAAGAATTTGTGTTTCTACACAATTTCTTACCAAATATACCTATTTTCTTACTAAAATTATAAGAAATTAGGTATATACCCAATTCCTTACGAATTTTTTGTTGGGGTAAAACTGCTCAAACCTTTGTAAGAAATTGTGTTTGTACTCAATTTCTTACATGAATGCACAATTTGGTACATAATAGGTAAGGAGTTGTGTTTGTACACAATTTCTTACCCGATATACCTAGTTTCTTACTGAAATTATAAGAAATTAGGTATATACCCAATTCCTTACGATTTTTTTGTTAGGGTAAAGTTGCTCAAACCTTTGTAAGAATTGTGTTTGTACTCAATTTCTTACAAGAATGCACAATTTGGTACAGAATAGGTAAGGAGTTGTGTTTGTACACAATTTCTTACCCAATATACCTAGTTTCTTACTGAAATTATAAGCAATTAGGTATATACCAAATTCCTTACGAATTTTTTGTTGGAGTAAACTTGCTTAAACCTTTGGAAGAAACTGTGTTTGTACTCAATTTCTTACAAGAATGCACAATTTGGTACAAAATAAGTAAGGAGTTGTGTTTGTACACAATTTCTTACCCGATATACCTAGTTTCTTACTAAAATTATAAGAAATTAAGTATATACCCAATTCCTGACGATTTTTTTTTGTTGGGGTAAAGTTGCTCTAACCTTTGTAAGAAATTGTGTTTGTACTCAATTGCTTACAAGAATGCACAATTTGGTACAAAATAAGTAAGGAGTTCTGTTTGCACACAATTTAGTTTCTTACTGAAATTATAAGAAATTAGGTATATACCCAATTCCATATGAATTTTTTTTGTGGGGGTAAATTTTCTCCACCCTTTGTAAGCAATTGTGTACAAACACAATTCCTTACAACAAGGTAAAAAAATTTCATTCCAGTAGGTGGCATCAAAACCACCTATATGGGGTTTCAGTGCTGGTTTGACAGTATGGGCAACCCACTAGGTAGCATCGAAACCACCTATATGGGGTTTCGGTGCTGGTTTGACAGTATCAACAAAATTTTCATTCCACTAGGTAGCATCGAAACCATCTATATGGGATTTCGGTGCTGGTTTGACAGTATCAACAAAATTTTCATTCCACTAGGTAGCATCAAAACCACCTATATGGGGTTTCGGTGCTGGTTTGACAGTATGGGCAAAATTTTCATTCCACTAGGTAGCATCGAAACCACCTAAGGATGGTTTCGATACCACTAAAAGAAATCTGCCTTTTCAGTGTTGTGTCTTTTCACTGTAATCACATGCACCGTTTACTAGTCATCCTGTATAAAGCTGGTTTTGATACCCCACAGAACGAATCTGCCTTTTCAGTTTCATGTCTTTTCACTTGTATCACATGCACCGTTTCATGTTCATGTACCTTTGCATTGTGCCTTCTCACTTTCCCTTTTAAGTTTTCAATTTCCCTCCCAACTGAAATTCCCTATAAATTAACAACTCTTCTCTTTACTCTTTACAACATCTTTAACTTAATATACTCAACCCTTCGTTTATTTCTATAATCAGTTCTCCTTCACCTTCACCATATTCTATTATAGAATGAGTTCGAGCAGAGGTTCTGGTCACAATCCTCAGCCATTGGCAAAGAGGAAACTTGATTTCGAGACATCATCAAACAACGATGATGATGTCTGTTTTGATTCTGATGAAGAGGAGGAACAAAGCCATGAGACAATGAAAACCAGCAGATGGTTCAACAAGTTTTTCGAGCCTTCGATAGAATGAACACAATCAATGACCCTTATACTCAATGGCAGTGTCCAGCATGTCAAGGAGGTCCTGGTGCCACTCACAGGTTTCGTGTCCTTCAGTCCCTAGTGACACATGCCAAAACCAAAGGCGAACCAAAGCTCAAACTCCAGCGCCAACTTGGTCAGCTATTGGACGAGGAATTACGTAGAAGGGGTACTTCGGCTGTTCCTCAAGGTCAAGCGTATTGGGAAATGGAGTGGTTTGAGAGATAATCAGAATGATGATGCTATTTTCTGCCCCCTGCCTTCAAACAATGAGGAAGCGGATCACCAAATACTCTGGCCACCCATGGTGATGATAATGAACACAAGGCTTCATCAAGATGCAAATGAGAAGGTAGTTGTATAACTTTTGAATTATGTTTTCATGAATAATACAATTCCTTAACTTCTAATGTCTTGAATTTTCTACTTTAGTGGCTTGGTATGGGAAACCAAGAGCTTCTTGACTATTTCAGGTCCTATGAATCTGTTGTTAAGGCTCGCCATTCTTACGGTCCTCAAGGCCATCGTGGGATGAGCCTTCTAATTTTTTTAGAGCACAACAAGAGGTTATTTTGATGCTCAACGTCTGCATACCCAATTTGCTGCCTAAGGTTTCAATAGAGAGGCTTGGCAACGTTGTCAGGGCTTCTTGTATGGTCTAGCCAGACAGCGCCAACTTTATGGTTATATGGCTGCCAAAGAAGACATCGACAACTTCAACCGTCATACTCAAGGTTTTTTCTATTATTTTCTTATTTTATACAAGATGCACTTCTGCTCATACTTATGCATACATGTTTTGTTCATTAGGCAACTATAGGGTGAAGTTTGAGATACGATCATATGCAGAGATGGTTGGTCAGCACAGTTCACAACGAGAGGACGGTACAAGTGCCATGGGCGGTAGAGGTCATGGAGGTTGTTTCCCTAGCCAGGGATGAGGATTGAGGAGGTTCCATTCTTTTAGTTTCATTTTTTTATTTCAATATGTAATTGAAGCACTTGAGAGTTCAGTTTATTTTTGTTTTATAAATATACTTCATCCTTAAATTTAATGTGATCCTTCTGTCTTACTTCAAATGGTAATTTTCAAGTAATAAGGGGTTTCTTGAAGTCGAAATATTTACGTATCTCCCAAACCAACACCGAAACAATGTAATTACTTACAACTACATGACCCATTTAGAACCTTCGTGAAACGTATATATCGTTTTCTCTTAAAAAAAATTCATTCCAGTAGGTGGCATCAAAACCACCTATATGAGGTTTCAGTGCTGGTTTCATAGTTTGGGAAAAAAATTCATTCCAGTAGGTGGCATCGAAACCACCTATATGGGGTTTCGGTGCTAGTTTCACAGTTTGGGAAAAAAATTTCATTACAGTAGGTGGCATCGCAACCACATGTATGGGGTTTTGGTGCTGGTTTCATAGTTTGGGAAAAAAATTTCATTCAAGTAGCTGGCATCGAAACCACCTATAGGGTTTCGGTGCTGGTTTCACAGTTTGGGAAAAAAATTTCATTCCAGTAGGTGACATCGAAACTACCTATATGGGGTTTCGGTGCTGGTTTCACGGTTTGGGAAAAAAATTTCATTCCAGTTTAGCGATCCTTTAAAAATTTTGGCTAGGTTTGTCGTTTGTGTAGCAGATTTGAACATATAATGACATAAGTACAATTTGAATCGTTGCCGAATAAGAAACAAAATTTTACATTACGATTTGAACATATTTAACAGTGTTTGTTGTATTTACACAATTAAAGAACACTAAGAAACATATAATACAGATAAGATTACTCGAATGGGCAAATTTTTTGAAGAATCGACGATCAGGATGACATGCAGTCAATCAACAAAAGAATGATGCTTGACATACTCTTGAACATTGTCTGTTGCTGCCAAGTTTTCTATATACACCCGAATGGAACCACATTTTTCTAAGATCAAATGCAAGTACATTAATTATATAATTAGCTTTGAGTTTAAGAAAATGGTCTAACTTTATAATGAAGATGATTGAGCTCGGAAGTTTTACCTAATGCTTTATCAGTTGTCTCATCTAGTTCCTTGTAGGATTTAGGACATATGTAGGTGTTCTCCTGAGACATGAACATAATCGAAAACATAATTACTTTAAAAAAGATTCGTTGATTACATGGCTGAAAGTAAGAAGAAATAGGTTGAGTTATTTATTGACCGGATTATTAATCATTTTATCTGGTGAGTCGTCAACCACCACCGTGTTTGTTTCGTTATACTCAGGCATAAATGCCCACACACGGCTCAGATTTTTGACAAATATATATGGGTTTGATGGATGTTCCTCGCACATATCCTGATCCCGCATAATTGAAACGAATGCCTTCAAATGAGTAGAAATTTATAAAGATGCGTTAAAGAAAAGCGGACAGAAGTTACCCAAATGAAGGCAAAGTGGTGTTTAAGACCGCTGACTCTCCAAAGTGCCCAATTAAGGTTTTGTCTGCAATGATGAACAATATAATAGAATTGGGGATTTTCGTAAAAGATTGGTTAATTCAATTGATTTAGGTTGGTGGCAGAGGTCCACATTACTTTTTCCTTGAAGACCAAAGAGCCACTTTATACGCATTAAAACAAAAATGCAGAAAATTGACAGCACCAGGGACGCAGTTGCACACCTGCCAACGTTAAAAATCATTTTATAAACTATTTTCTAAAAATTTTGAATTGAAGAGCGGGAGAAAAGTTATACCTCATTTCGTAACACTGGCAAGCACGCCATTGTAATCAAGAATAAGAAGCTTCTTCTTCGACGGGGCAACAAGTACGTTTCGGTACCACTCCCCATACATTTCAGGAGCACGCATGGGTCTCTGAATATCAGAGCCTATTGCATTACTTGGCGTTATGCCAACTCGATGAAGCTTCATGCGCACGTAAGTTTGACTCACTTCAGGTGTCTTTTCCGGAGCATTCACATGATCATGCCCTTGAACTGGACCATCTTGTTCATGATACTGCTCTTCTCCTAAATTGCATGGGATATAATCTGTATTCAAACAATCCAATGTTATGTTCACGAACACACTCAAAGTTTGAAGAAAAGTAAACACAATGCAAGGCTAAACCAAAGGCAAAGGGAGCTGAACCATTGTATATTACAATAAACATCGAACAATGTTCATGAAGCAATAGAGCAAAATATTTTTCGATACAAGGTGTAATACAAGAAACACGTTATACAATGCAGAATAGCCTAACCATCTTCATGCTCCGACGCATACGGAGCCGATGTTGGTGGAAATTCATGCCGATGAAAATCAAGCTCCAATGATTTAACACGATCTTCTAAGATCCCAAGACGAGCTTGAGTCTCTGTATGACTAGAGCGCATAAATGCATCCAAGTTCTGAAAGCCACTCGTGACAGCAGCATAGAGGGACTCAAGTGTGATGGGAGGTGGAGCATCCGCTGCAGCTTCATTTCCTCCGGCAATTCTTTCTTCATCTTCATCTCTTTTATGCACCCATTCAACCACATTGAACGTCCAACCCGTCTTCCTAGTAGTTGTTTCATCAATTTTACTCTTCAGCGGAATTGGGGTGTCCAAGGTGGTGTTAATATTTACACAGTCAAATATGTGGCTTAGAACACATGCATAATTGATGGATCCACTTGCAGGGTTGCTAATGAGTTGCACAAGAGACTTGAAGATAATTCGGGCTATGTTGGGTCGCGTTCTCCTCTGAAATTGGTGTAACCACCAGTAATCGGTATGACGCATGCGAGTGCATCGTCCACCGGAGGGCCGAAAGAACCAAGTTGTCATGAGATACAAAAGCCTTTCAGAGATATGAAGATGTGTGGGCCGATACTGGTTTGGTAGAAACACGTATTTCAGTGGTCCTAAAAGGGGTATCGAAACCTTCTTTTTCTGGTTCCGATGCTGGTTTGGCAGAAAGACTTATTTCGTTGGTCCTAAAGGGGGCATCGAAACCTTCTTTTTCTAGTTCCGATGCTGGTTTGGCAGAAAGACTTATTTCGTTGGTCCTGAAGGGGGTATCGAAACCTTCTTTTTCTGGTTCCGATGCTGGTTTGGCAGAAAGACTTATTTCGTTCGTCCTGAAGGGGGTATCGAAACCTCAATTATGGTGGTTTCGAAACCTGATCCCAACGCATTTATTTCATCCAACCAAGACAGTTGGTGCATAATAAATATTACCACCAACTAAGCTATTTCCTTTTTATTACCAGAGAGGGCAACTTCATTAAACTCAAACTCTCTCCTCTTCAAGTGTCAGTTCCACACATCTCTTAAACTCTCTCCTCAACCAGAACATCGGAGGTGAAGGTAAGAAAAATGTGTAAACCTAGTGCTCTCATGTTTTACATATGTTTATTGTACTAATTGATTTCAACGATATGCAATAAACTTTAGGTTCGTACGTACTCTTCAATATTTGTATCATACATGGATGACAACGTTGGAGAGAATAATATGGCTCATGGACACACATCAAATGAACCGCTTATGCCAGAAAATTTAGATGTTTTGGTGTTTAACTCTCGTGAGGCTGCATGAGAGTATTATAAAGAATACGCAATAAACTGTGGGTTCAGTGTGTGTCGATCAACAACAAGGTATGATGGCCTTGGTTCATTAATATCACAAGAATTTTGTTGCAGTCGGGCAGGCAAATGCAGAGCTTCTGTTAATGAGGCTAATCGTAAACGTGCGCCCCACGCTATAACACGTATCGGTTGCAAGGCAAAAATTGTTGTTCAATGTCGCGATTCGGATCAATGGCGGATATCATTTTTTCATAATGCACAAAATCACGAGCTGTGCCCACCTATTTTGCGACCGTTTCTTCTGTCTAGTCGAGAAGTTACAGAGGGTGATCTAAATGAGGAACGTTCATTGAAAAATGTGGGGGTGAAAACATCACAGATTATGAATTTTTTCACGCAACAATTAGGTGGTTTCCACAATGTTGGTTTCATAAGGAAAGACTTGTACAACCTACTGCATCAGTCAAACGCTGAAGAAATTCGTGACGGTGATGTAAATGCCCTCCTAACTTACTTTGACTTGAAGAAAGAGCAGGATATCGGGTTCTACACGTAATACGATCTTGATGACTCAAGGGCGTTGCATAATCTTTTTTGGTGTGATTCAACATCGAGGTCCGACTACGCATGCTTCGGTGATGTCATTGCATTTGACACGACGTACAAAGGTAATATCTATGGCCGGCCTCTAATGCCTATTCTGGGTGTCAATCACCATCACCAAACAATTGTCTTTAGTGTTGCAATTCTAGCTGACGAGACTGCCGATTCCTTTGAATGGGTATTGAGACAATTTGTAGAGGCAATGTGTAACAAGGCTCCAGTTTCAGTTGTCACAGATGGTGATAGGGCCATGCACAGAGCAATTAAAATGGTGTTCCCGCTTTCTTGCCATCGCATATGCTCATGGCATCTGTCACGAAATGCTCAAGCAAACGTTGGCGACACAAAATTTACTTCCGCATTTAAGAGATGCATGTCATCTTGGGGGACAATTGAGGAATTTGACCGGGAGTAGAGGTCAGTTGTTAAACAGTTTAACGTCGAACGTCATCCTTGGGTTGTAGAGAAGGATCAGACAACGGCTATGTGGGCACAAGCATATCTTACAGGACATTTCTTTGCCAATCTTCGATCAACCCAAAGGTGTGAAGCTATGAATGCAATGCTAAATATTATCCTCACTTCTAAGAAGACATATATAGATGTTGTCCGTGCCATTGACAATGGGATCAATGAGATGCGAATTCAAGAGTTAAGGGAAGATTTCTTCAGTTCAAATGCGAAACCTTTTCCTATGACCAAATTGAATGAACTTGAAAGGAATGCAACAGACGTATATACACGAGCATCATTCAAAATTGTTCAGAAAGAACTTAAAAATGAGACATTGTATCGTCCTATACATCCAACTGTCGAAGGTGGAGGCTTCCGGACATATCGGTTAACAAAGTATAAGGATCCTTCGCAATTGTATGAGGTGGTTCTTGAGGTCGCAACGCAGAACATAACATGTTCATGCAGGAAATATGAGACAGTCGGCCTTCCATGTCTCCATCAGCTGCACGTTATGAAGTTGGAAGACTTCTATGAGATCCCAAAACGTTTAATACATCCGCGGTGGATGAAAGATGCAAAGATTGCGGCGCCATCATTTGTTGACTTTAACGTGCCACTGAAAATGAAACAAATTGCCCGATTCGCTTCTCTGCGAGCACTTTCCACGCAGTTGTGCTACTTTGCATCTCAGACTGACGAAACGTTTCAGAGCACGGAAGATGAGATACTTAGATTAACTGCTGAATTTGATCACTCCACAACCTTGAAGGAGTCTTCATCAAAGAAAAAGGCAAACGACTCGTTAGGGACCCGCACCGAAAAGAAGCAAAACGGAAAACCAATGTCAAAAATCAACGTGCAAAGTCACGGATCGTTCCTTGTTCCTTTTGCAAATTGGAGGGACATAATAGAAACACATGCCCTCGTCTTAAGCTTCAACTTCCAACCCCAACATTTGTGGACACAACAGGCCTTTCCGAAGAGGAAATTGATATCTCAAATGCCGTCAACATGTTTGCAGCTCAACCGAATCTCAGTCAATTTTCAATTGAGGATGACGGAAATTTTTTTAATATCCCTCAACCTGGAACATCCAAGGTACAGTTTTATACAACTTCATCTTACTTTGCACGATTCTTTTTACTATCACCATACGTTATTAACATTTATATGATGATTAACGCTTGTTTGCATCCACATTTTTGTTAGGACCAACATCTTCCAAACGAGGACAACATTAATTTTTTAGTATCCCTCCAACTACAACATCCATGGTACACTTTTATGGAACTTCCTAAATTTTTACACGATTCTTGTTACAATCAACGCCATTGTCATTAGCTTTATCTGATGCAAGACTTCTCCTTTTGGAACTAGACCATCTTCATACAGTAGTGACTATGAAATGGACAATTCATAAATGTAAGTGCAACCATAGAAAATGTCTATCCTTTAAATCCACACACACACACACACACACACACACACACACACACACACACACACACACACACACACATATGATTTCTCAACACATAATGCATCTTTGCAACACCCTAAACCCTTTACAAGCATAACATATTTCTGATTCTTAAACCTTGTAGTCCATATGCTGTACATGTACAAATATAGGAAATTATCCTATACAACCATATGCTGCCCGACTTCTTTGTGTCCAAATCAAAAAATTTCTACAAACCTCTGCCAACCTGATAAAAAAGGGTCATCTCCTATCTTATGTGCTTTTCATAAATACAAAACATATCCCCTTCCAAATAATTGCAACTCCGCTCCAACTTTAATCTGTTCATAACCACAACATATATCGCAAAGATATGAACGTTAGCTGAAATGTTGAAAGGCCAGTTAACGGTTAAGGAACAATACACGTAGCAGTAACTCCCTCACCATTGATGCCGACAAATGCTAACACGGCTGACATATTGACGTGACTGAAGCTGAGCAACATGTGCTTTCTTTCAACTGCAATTTCCCGCCTCCTTTTATTCTTATCATGATTCACAAGATCATACAAAATATGCATTTTGTCTCATACCCCGACCGTCTAGCAACACAAGTGTTAACAATAGATGCATTAGTTTGGATTATATAATTCGTTCAATGGAACACTTATTAAAATGTATGCAGACAACAACAGAACGTACCACTTTCTTAGCAAGTTTCGTGTGCCATAATAGCATCTACTGAATGCAATAAACCCCACAATCATCTCTGTTCAAAGAAATACTACTTTAAACATCAAATTATTAACAAACATATCAAATTCCAGCAAAAAAATACATTTCAACTTTTTGAAGTACAATATACCCATTTGCCTTGACGTCTGCATTTAGCCACCATCATTGGGGGATCAGAAATTGTGTTTGACGGTAAGCCAAAAACATCTACAAACTTCTCATCGAACAAACACTCACCTAGCTTTTTAAGCTAGATGCACAGACACACATACTTTTTTAAATACTGACTAACATAAGTAAAGATTGGTAATTGTTATAAGTTTACGATTATTACCAACTTCTGTGTTAAACCCACTCTTGAAGCATTTCCCTATGTTGTGGGCAAGCTGTCCAGTATCTTCGCTTCCCCCCGCTCGATATCCATAACGCACCTGTACCAATGAGTATTATTTTCATTTACAGGGATAAAGACCTGCCATCAATTATATTTTAGTAATGAAACTCCACATAAGCATACCCCATATAATATATCTACGTAATACATTGCAAAGTTTAGTTAAATGTTTCCTCGTTCTTCATACCAATTTGCAGTCGCTAAGTCTACCATACGGTCCATAACTCTTACGCCAATACGAAGCAAGCTGTGAACCATCCAATTCCCCTCGTTGAAGTTGATCCTACAAGACAACCATTATTATTCTCAATGTTTCACAAACCATTATTATTCAACAATAACATGAAAACAAATTTTACGTACACTCAATGAGCAAGGTATGTACCCTCTCCTTGCTTTACATTTTGTCCCACTATCTTCATCAACAATCGACCAACCAACAACATCAATGACCTAAATGTTACCAATAACATAAATCAACTGTCATTATACACTGCCTTCAAAATGACTTGATTTATTAGTACAAAATGGGTTCTTTATTGACCCTTGAACCAACCCAGCAATTTGGTTGTAACGTATCAACGTCAAATACAGTCAAATAAAGGTGACCAAAATCTACCAGGATTTTTCTATACATACACATAAAAATTGCATGTTAAATTGAAACAAACTACATTCTATAAGCCATATGGATTGCTTACCCTTCTGTCAAGGCTGTATTCCAGATATAGTCACATGTTGCTTTCGCTGACGGCCCAACTCTATCAGCTATTTCAACATACGTCTACATCTGCAACACTTTAACATTTGTTCCTCACTATTGAATAACATTAAACCATACAATATTTAATAAGTTCTAATGTACTACAAATTCTACCCAATTCATATATTATCTTAAACGTACGTTATTTAACAATCCTTCATTATAAAATAGTACAAATGATTAACGTTCTAATCGAACGTAACCCAAATCATCCACCCGTTTTAAAACCAAACTAAAGCATACAATTCATATTACAAATAACTCAATTTCAAGTTTTTTTCACGTGCCTACTAAAACCAACCGAGGCTCGAAATCGCCCTTGTGTGCAAACGCCCACTTATTTCATATTTCTCGTTTTCACCCCTACTCGACTCGCTTTCCCACTAACCTTTGACTTTGCTTCGAAAATTGTGTTTCCCTACAAGTTGACCGCAAATATATCAACAAAAACTACCTCGTACATTCAATTAATGCAACGTTAACAACAACTCTTAAATTTATACTCATCATACCTTTTTCTTTCTCTACAAGCTTGTTGCGATGTCTTCTTTAACCAACGTCAGATCCTCTATCATCAACGGGTTAGGGTCACTACTACGACCATCATTCTCCTCAGCCTCTTGTACTTCAGGTTTGTCCGGCATTACTTCGTCTGCGTCAAGACCTACTCCAAATTTTACATCAGCTTTGCACAGAGCCTTCCTCACATACATCATATCCACACACAAACCATCAACCTTTTCCACAACATTCTTAGATTCTTCCTTCAAAGTCTTCAAAGTTTCTTCTATTTTATTTTCCTTCTCAACGCGAGCTTCGAGACTCTCTTTTATTTCCCCCAACTCTGAAATTACCTTCTGCAACATCTCCATTATAACATCATTACTACCATTGTTGCTTCCACCGTCTTCTCCCTCCGCGCACCGTTCATCATTAGAAGCAAATACCTACAAACATTACTAATTAATTCCTTTCATGTCATTACAACCATTAACCCAATACAATACAAACTTTTTTTTGACACTTACTTTTAATATTTTGTCAGGTCGCTCTTCCTTTAGGCGGCCAACAATCCTGCTGACATCCTTTTGCCCCCACGCATGTATGCGACCGTGCCCATCAGCAGACGCTGACGCTCTACTTGCAACTCCATTCCAGTAATCGAATAGCCTCACCTACATTTAACAATAATAAAAACATACGATTACTATAAAGGTAAATCTTGCCTCAATCAACTATTACGTTCAAACAATACTCAATCTTAATGATACATTACCTCTAGGATAGGAATGCAGCTCGTCATATATGCCAACCCATCTCGAGCTTTAACTTTGGCTACTCCATCAAGTAACCCATCGTACGCATATTTACACCAATTTAACTTCCCCCTCAATCCGGGTTCGCACAACAACTTGAAATGTTCCATGGAAGGCACAAGGTTGGCATTCAGACTTAGGAACAAACCAACAACAGTACTCGTCCATTCAACTCCTCAACCTCAAAACCTCCACTTAGTATCTCCTCTAAAAGTTCTTTATATGCAATCTTCGTGTTGATTTTGTACTTCTTTGCTAGTTCCTTTCCACTTACATTTCGCGTCGCCACTTCCACATCTAAACTTTCGTTCTTTAAACCCAAAATTGCTTCAACATCTTCTACCAAAACATATATCTTGTGTCCACTAAATTCCATCGTGGACGTTTCAAGATCAAACTTCTCCGCTAACTCCCGACAAAGGTCCCGCTTAATTTCTCGCAAAATCATTCCCCAGTGCTTTCTTCGCCTGTAATATTCACACACTTATTAAATTTGAATAACATGAACACATTACAAACTAATACCAAAACACAATAACAATTTTTTCATCTTACTTACAATATTGTTCATTTTCTTTTTACCACCCTTAAGTCTTCTACATTCACTGAAACTGTACAAAATTCATTTCATTGTTAGAGTACAAATTAAATTATGCTTATCAACTTAGAATTTGAACAATGCCACCATCATTCAACTATAACTTACTAGAACAACATATATGCTGACAATTTTCTTCTTGTACCCTGTCCACCATTTACCTCAGCTTCACAAACTTTCTCCATTGCTACCAACTTCAATCTGCAAAATTATGTTAACGTTATGTACGTAACGACCAAACTTATACCATTAACAAGGAACATATCTAATAAACACAAAACAATATATTTTCCACTGTTTTATATGTCTGTCGAGAAGTACTTCAAATCACAACCGAAAATTTCCACAAAACCTTAAAAATACTGAATGAAAACCCAAATCGTTCATGATCCCACAAAACCCTAAAAACACAAATTACTCAAAAAATTCCTTACTTACATGATAAATGGAAACCTTTTCCTCCGAATACAGTATTTGTGTAAGAACACCCAATTCCCCCACCTCTACCAAGCTTCGCGTGTTTTACAGAATCTCCCAGAAAAGCTTCGCGTCTTTTTTTCAATGCAAATGGAAAACTTTTCCTATTTTCCCGCTACTATGGGTTTTAATCTCCCCCAAATTTTGTGTAACCAAGTCACCCACCCTTTTTTTCTTTTAATCCAACGGTTGATATATCTTCAGCTCCAATCGGCTTCATCCAACGGTTTATATTTCTCCGCCGTTTTTTAGCCGTTTATTAAGCCATTGGTAATTAGAATTTCCCCTATTGACGTGGAGAGAAAATATGACGTGAAAAAATAAAAGAATGCACGTCAGCATCACCATTAATTTTTTAACGACTAGTGACTAAAATAGAAAATAACGTAACATTAGTGACGATTTTATCAAAAAAATATTTCGATGACCAAAATAGAAAAATGAGAATAATTTAATAACCAATAATATTTAAATATACCAACAAATAATTGAAAACATGAAAGAAAGAGAGAGAGAGAGAGAGTATGGTGGATTATTTGGACAAAGTAGATTGGACTTTTTAAGTGATATAACTAAAAAAAAATAGATTTAGAAGTGCATGAACATGAAGGGACAGTATAATTCTCTTGTTCAACATTAGGAAAAGCATCAAAATCCAACTCACCTTTTGGTTTTGGTATCATCTGCGATCAACCGCACTATCTCTCAGAGAATAAAATCACATGAGGGTGAGCCCACCACACTCACAAGGTAAGATTTAAGAAGAAAAAAAATAATTGTTTTCTCATGTTAGTTGAATTAACATGAGCAGCAGCAAGTAAGGAAGAGGAAGAGGAAGAGGCTTCTCAAAATCCCAATAAATGTTTACCTTCCTCCATTATTTTGACTGATTTGTTGGTTTCTGAAATGATTGCAGAAGTTGCCTTAAGAGCAGGGCAGGCAGAGCTGCAAAATGGGTGATTGTCCTGAATTGCCTCATCCCAAGAGAAAAAGCATCAGCTTCTGCAATAAATTATGATATGGTACGATGATGAAAAAGAAGGGAGAGAGATGGGGAAATGATGATCTAAACTTCAATTATGAGGGAAGGGACCAATGAGTGAATGCTAAACCCAATGCTGGGCTGTGGTCCCTGCTGGTTGCTGCTGTTAACAAATAATGGAGGATCTGTACAGATTTCTGGTATTGAAAAAGTATTGCATCTTTTTCATGGGGAAGAATCAGCAAACTTTTTATGTTGAGGTTGAGGTCACTGTCCTTATGGGAATCGATTCTGTATGTGAACAAAGTTTAAAGATGTAATATGTTGTGCTCTTGGCGGATCTCAAGTGGTTACGCTCAAAGAACATCCTAGTAAAAAAGACGATGATATTCATTCTAAAAGAACGGAGTTTAAATTGTTTTATTTGCAAAATATGCGTGCATTATTAAAGAATTAAAAACATGTATGAACAAATACTACTCTAAAAAAACATCCTATGATAAATTGTTCCCTCATAATATCCCACACTGAACATTCAATAACCCCATTAGCCCAAAAGGCCCAACTCCAAGTATCAACACACTAACAGACTGGGTCTATGATCATCCGGTGTAGGCTTATTAAATAAAAGGGTAAACTATATTGATAGTCACCGAACTTTTAAAACGATTTCACTTTGGTTATTGAAATTGAAAAGAATTATTATAGTCACTAAACTTTTAATTTACTTTTATTATGCTCACTATCGTGAATCTCATTAAGAAATATTGACAAGGTACATTAAAGCTTTCTTCTAAAAAAGAATCCTAATTTTCTATATTTACAACTGTTCTGATGAACAAAGCGGTCATCGATCAATTCTAACAGTTGGAAAGATCTGTTTTTCTAGAAGTTTAACACAATTTAGTTTCAAGTTGATTTGGCGGTTAACAGTGGTGGATCATAACTAAAAATATCAATTGAACTTAAAAATTAAAACTTTCGACTTGTCATTGTTAACCATCATATCAGCTTGATACCAAACTATATTAACCTTTTGGTCAAGCGAATCTTCCCATCATTGGGATTGACTGTGTTCATCAGAATTTTTGCCTTAGTGACGGTTGTAATTTTGGGAAATTAGGGTTTTTATGGGAAAAAGAATTTAACGTGTCACACCAACATTTTATTAATGGCAACAACCATAATGAAAGAGAATTAAAAATTTAGCGGCGGTAAAAACGAATTCAATTTAGTAACTGTAATGGAAGTTTTCCGATTTAAGTGACCAAAATAAGAGTACCTTAAAAAGTCAATGACTACCTGTGTAATTTACCCCCAATATAATGTTTGCTCTTATTATGTACAACCATGTAACTCTTACATGCATAAAACAAGTGTTGGTTGTATTGGTAAGACACGTTGCACTTTTAAGGAGAGGACACAAGTTTAAATTTTAGAGACGACATTGTTGGGAGGGACAGCCTTACACCCCGAACATGGATCGTAAAATTATAAAAATACCCGCAAATTATCAATTAATTACATCATTTTTCACCATGTAAACCACAGTGAACCGCTGCCTCATATACTATACGGAACTTCTTGCTTAAATATTACTTTAAGAATTTTCCCCCCAAAATATGGTACTAGCCAAAATATTTCCCAAAATATTACATTTGTTACAGTACCAACAAAGGCCAATTTATATGAGTCTAACTATAGAAAATGTTTAACCCAAAAAAAGGTCGGTTCACCTGGATCTGCCTTTGAACAATGTTACCAAAATAAATAACGACATGTTTAGTTGGATCTGCCTTTGAATAGTGGCTGCAATGCCACGTGTCGCCAAAGAAGTGTTCATAACACTATTCAAAGACAGGTTCAGTTGGCTCCGACTTTGAACAGTGTTGAAACATTGTTCAGCCTGCGTTATCAGGCTTGGTAGTGTGGCATGCATGCTTTAGTTTTATGGAGTCAGTGTGCAGTGTAGGTTAGCAGACTAGGAATTGAATTTTTTTGAGTTAGGATGGATGGGTTGGGGTGTTTAGAACGTAAAAACATGTATAAGGGTAGAAGTTAAAATTTTATTAGTATTATTAAAGGTGGGGTAGGGTAGTTATGGGAAGAAATTATAATTTGTATATTAAATAAGTAAGTTTGAAAAGAAAATTTAGAAGAAGAAGAAGAAGAAGAAGAAGAAGAAGAAGAAGAAGAAGAAGAAGAAGAAGAAGAAAAAGAAGAAGAAGAAGAAGTTATTGGTGAAAATATTGTAAGTAGAATTGATTTGTTTTAAAGTTTAGTTTTAAAGTTTTATTTTGTATGTTTGATATAAGTTAAATTTGATGCATTTGGTTTTTAAATTTTAAATTATGTATTCATCTCCCATTTTAAGATGTTGTTTAGATTTTAGTAATTTTTACTATATTTTTACCAATTAGTATATTTTTAGAAATTAGAATTGAGAAAAAAATATTCAAAATATGGTTAAAATGAAGGCAAAAATAATTAAGTATATTAAAAAAACATTCGAAATATATTTAAATGAAGGTAAAAATAATTAGTATATTCAGAATATATTAAAAAATATATTCGAAATATGTTAAAAAGTTTTGTTATTAATTTTTATTTTGTATGTTCTTGATTTGTGTATTCTGATTGAAAATCCATTTATGTGTTTCGAACATTCAAAGAAAATGAGCAACAACAAATTTATAGCTATTGTCCATTACAATGGACAAATGGTGAAAACTGATGCCAGTATTGTATTCGAATCTGAAAGCACTATGAAGATGAGATTTAAAAAGGAAATCACGCTTCGAGAAATTAAGAAGAAAATATCATAGAAAATTAGAAAAAAGATTCATGGTTTGCATTACCGGTGGCTGAAATGTGAAAATCCATTCGATATTGTGCAATCACTCTCCAAGATGATGATGATGTTCGAATGATGATTGCAGAGCATGAATCTATGGAGATTCGATATATCGTGTTGTTTACCGAGGTGCGTGATGTTCCCGACCCATCCATAAACGTCATTGGAGAATCTGCTCAAATGGATTTCAGTAATGAGATTGATATGCCCGGAGGCAGTTTTGTCGCAACGTTGACAAGTGGGACTATTAACAAGTAAAGAAGTTTTAAGGGAAGAGTCTCAATATAAAAACTCTACAAAATTGAATTTATTTTTCCTCACAGAGTAGAATTGCATTACAAGAGTATTTATAAAAGCTAAGTCTAATTGTTAGACTAAACTTAGGATTTCTAGTAGTTTACTCTAGATTAGATTAGTGTAGTTAAGATAAACTAAACTATCTATTTACGTAATACATTAAATAAGAATTAGTATTTGGATTAAATACTAAAGTCACACGCTATTATCCACACTCCCCCTCAAGCTGGGAGTAGATGTTATAGAGTCCTAGCTTGGATGTAATCTCATCGAAGGTAGCTCTTGGAAGTGCCTTGGTGAGTACATATGCCAGCTGTTCTTTAGTAGGGACATAATTCAGATTGACCATTCCACTGTTGACTTTTTCTGTGATAAATTTTCTGTCGATCTCAACATATTTTGTTCTGTCATGATGGATTGGAATTTTTGCAATCCCTATAGCTGATTGACTGTCGGTTTGTAAGTCAAACTGTATAAATTCACTGAGTCCCAATTCTGCCAGGAGTCTTTGTAGCCATATTCCCTCACAAATTCCATGTGCTAGAGCCTTATATTCTGCCTCAGCACTGCTTCTAGAAACCACATACTTTTTTTACTTCTCCAGGTTACTAAATTGCCCCAAACAAAGGAGCAATAGCCGCTTGTTGATCTCCTATCAGTTAGCTCCCCAGCCCAGCTAGAATCAGTAAAAATCTTCATTGTTCTATCTTTATTTTTTTTGAAAAATAAGCCATGTCCAGGGGTGAACTTTAAATACCTCAAATCCGGTTCACAACTTCAAGATGCTCCTCCCTTGGATCACAAAGGTGCTGACTGGAAAGGCTATATTCGGTCTTGTAAGAGATAAGTAGATAAGCTTTCCTACCAATCCCTGGTACTGTTTTTTATTAACAGGACTGCTTACTCCATCCTTGTTCCATTTTAGATTAAACTCCATAGGGGTCTCTGCAAGTTTGCACCCCTAGCATTTTTGTTTCAGTCAATAAATCAAGGATGTATTTCCTTTGATTAATGACTAATCCTTCCTTTGTTCTGGCTACCTCCATTCCCAGAAAATACCATAGGTTTCCAAGATCCTTTGTTTCGAATTCAAGGGCTAGTAGCTTCTTCAATCTCTCAATCTCATCTATGGCATCCCCTGTGACAATAATGTCATCTACATAAACAATCAAAATAACTTTATTTCCGGTATGGTTAGCTTTATGAACAATGTATGGTCGATTTGACATTGTTTATAACCATTGTTGTTGATGACCCTTGTAAATCTGTTGAACCAAGCTCTAGGTGACTGTTTTAAGCTGTACAAGGGCTTTTCCAGTTTGCAAACCTTTTGATTAACATTGCTGTCCATCCCTGGAGGAATTTGCATATATACCTCCTCCTCGAGAGTTCCATTCAGAAAGGCATTCTTGATGTCTAGTTGGTGAAGAATCTAGTCTTTATTAACAGCTAAGGAAAGTAGTACCCTTACTGTGTTTAGCTTCGCAACCCGGGCAAAAGTTTCCTGATAGTCTATTCTATAGGATTGAGAGAACCCCTTGGCTACAAGTCTTACTTTGAACCTTTCAACAGTACCATCTAAATTGTACTTTACAGAGAACACCCATTTACAGCCTACCGGTCTTTTTCCTTGTGGTAAATCAACAAGCTTCCAGGTCTCATTTCTTTCTAGTGCACTGATCTCATCTTCAACTGCCTTTTTCCATTTCGGATCTCTCAAGGCTTCCTCCACTGGTTTTGGAATGACAATGCTGTCAAGATTGTCAGTGAATGCTTTAAATGAGGGTTTTAAATTTCCATATGCAACAAACTGTTGAATGGGATGATTTGTGCACTTTCTCACACCCTTTCTCTGAGCACTAAGCAAATCAGAGGTGTCAATAGTATGGATTTCTTCTTGAAACAATTCCTTACCTTGCATTTTTATGAGGCAGCAGGACTGAAGTCCAGTACTTGGCAATCTCCAGGTTGTGTAGCAGCCTATTTAGTGAACTTCTTCCTCCTTTTATAGACACTAAGTTGTCTGCTTCCAAGTTGAGTTGGTTGGTCTTTTGGGAAGCAGTAGGAGTAGGAGAAGAAACCTGGTCAGAGATTAAAGTCTGGTCTTCAAGGATAGGTTCAGTAGACAAATTCTGGAGGTTTTCAAGAATAGGTTTTGTTGTAGGAGATGCAAACGAGGATGGAGCACTTGTTGGAAATTTCTGAAAACTTTCAAGAACAAGGTCATCAAAAACATAGGGTAAATTTAAAGCTGGTAAAAACTGAGATTCTGTAATATTCTCCCCTTGAATTTCAGTTTTGGGGTAAAAGGGTTTATCTTCAAAAAAGGTCACATCCATGGAGGTATAGGTTCTTTTTGTGGAGGGTGAGTAACATGTGTAGCCCTTCTTATTAGGAGAATAGCCTAAGAAAATACACTTAATGGATCTAGGGTCTAATTTAGATTTAGTATAGGAATTGTTATGGACAAATACAGTGCTGCCAAATATTCTTACAGGAATGCTAGATGAAAGAGGCTGAAAGTTTGGAAAAACTTGAAGAAACAAATTCATAGGGGATTTGAATTTTATTGATTTACTTGATAGCCTGTTGATAAGAAATGTGGCGGTTAAAACAACTTCTCCTCAATAGAAATTAGGAACATTGGTGGAAAATAATAAAGACCCAGCAACCTCTAAAAGATGCCTATTTTTGCGCTCAACAATCCCATTTTGTTGGGGAGAGTCAACACATGAAGTTATATGAATAATCCCTTTGTCTCGAAAAAATGACCCTAGAGTTTTGGTAAAGTATTCACTCCCATTATCACTATGTAGTACTTGAATTTTCCGCTGAAACTGAGTTTCTACTAAAGTGTAAAAACGTTTAAAAACTTCTTCTGCTTCAGACTTTTCTCTCATAAGGAATGTCCAAGTTATTCTAGTGTAATCATCTATGAAGGTTATAAACCACAATGAACCATCAATATTCTTTACCTTGGAAGGGCCCCAAATGTCACTGTGCACGGTTGCAAAAGGTTGAAAGGTTATAGAATGTGAAGGAGGATAACTGCTTTTAGTTTGTTTTGCAAGAGGAGAAACATCACAACTGAAATGACTAGGATTTTTATTAGAAAATAAGCTAGGTAACATTTTAGCCAAATAGTGAAAGTTGGGATGGCCCAATCTATAATGCCATAATAAGATATTCTTTGAAGACTTTGAACTAACAGGAAAACAAGGAAAACAACTTGAAACTGCTTGTCTATTCGGAGGAATCTGCCCTTGGAGGATATAGAGGCCACCGCACAACCTAGCACTGCCAATCACCTTCCCCGAGTCCATAGCCTGAAACTCACAAACACGTGAGGAGAATTTAGTATTACATTTCAGTTCATTTGACAATTTGCTAACTGAAATTAGATTGTAAGGCAGTTTAGGAACATATAAAACATTTGGCAGGGTAATAGTTTCATATATTCTGACAGAACTAGTTCCCAAGACAGCTGATAAAGATCCATCAGCAGTTTTTATCTAAGAAGAAGCATGTAGGGACTGATATGTTTGAAATAGGGATTGGTCCCCTGTCATATGGTCTGAAGCCCCTGAATCAACAATCCATTTGGAACCATTAGTCTGATCAGATAAACTAACAAAAACTAAACTACCTTTATTGGTTTTGGATGCAAGGTTCGATTCACTAGGAGGTGTAATATGGCTGAGCAATCTTTGCAAGTCCTCAATTTTTTTACTGAGGTTCTGCCCAGCAACATCTGTTGATGCCATATGAGCAGATCCATCAGGTTGCTATTTCAGCCTTTGAGGTTTCCAATTTGCTGGTTTACCATGAAGTTTCCAGCAATTTTCCTTCACATGTCCAACCTTTCGACAATGGCCACACCAGGATTTTTCTCGCCTTGGTTTGTTGGTTAAGTGAGTGACGAGGGCATCACCTTCAGGGTGGGTATTTTGGGGCAGCATCACAACCCTTCTGCTTTTTTCTCTTCTAACTTTAGAAAAAGCCTCTCGTAGGGAAGGGATGGGCTTGGTAGCAATAATTCTCCCCTTTACTGCATCAAGGTCATTGTTGAGACCATAAAGAAACTAAAAGACTCTTCTTTGAGTTGTGATCTGCTTGTATAGTGCCGCATCAGTAGTGGATGACCAGCTATGATTTTCAAACAGATCCAACGGTTGCCAGTACCTTATAATTGTGTTATAGTATTGTGCGACACTCATCTCTTCTTGGCGAAGGCTATTAATCTTGTTTCCTATCTCGAAAAGCTTAGCAACATTATCAGAATTGGATTAGGTTTCTTTAGGAGCCTCCCAGATTTCTCGAAGCCATAGGTCGTATGTTGGATCAGTAATGTCTGGAATTTCTGTTTGCCTAAGATGTATTCTACTTTACCCCTGTTGGTGATGTAAAGCTTGACAGTTTGAGACCACTGAAGATAATTGTGGCCATTGAATTTATGAGAAGTGATTTGTGTGGTGGAGACATCAGATGCAACATTGGATGCAGGGTTTTGATCTTTGCCAGAATCGGCTATGGTAGAGGAAGATGTCTCAACCATGGTAAATAACTAGTTGGATCGAGGGCCTAAACTGATACGATGTTAACAAGTAAAGAAATTTTAAGGGAAGAGTCTCAATATGAGAACTCTGTAAAATTGAATTTATTTTTCCTCACACAGTAGAATTGCATTACAAAAGTATTTATAAAAGCTAATTCTAAGTGTTAGACTAAACTTAGGATTTCTAGTAGTTTACTCTAGATTAGATTAGTGTAGTTAAGATAAACTAAACTATCTATTTACGTAATACATTAAATAAGAATTAGTATTTGGATTAAATACTAAAGTCTCATGCTATTAACCACAGGGAAATTGAATGCATTTCATCCAATCGGGCCTTCGATATATGGTTCATCATACGGGCCGACTGTTGATCCGACTATTGATGCTGATGTGGAAAACCTACAAGGTCGATGGGGAGAAACACTTGACGATTTCAACGAAGATGAAGATATAGGGGATCCTAATTTTTTCCCTGATGACGTTGGTGATGCCCCTGATTTTGGTATTGGAGAATTTGTTCCGACCGGGGGGTGATATTACATTCTATGAACCTTCTGCTCACATGGGCTTAATGGATTTCAATTTGATGAAGGCACCTCAATTCCTGAATATGCCTCGATTAACTTCGAGTCAGCATGGTGAATTACCAACTGGGCTTCAATTTGATGAAAAGAGTGAAGCTACATTGGCAGCGAAAGAGTACAACATCAAGAATCATAGAGACTACGTTGTTGTAGAATCCAGCCAAAGTACTTTCTTTTCCAAGTGCGTGAAGTATGGACAAGAGTGTAATTGAAAGATCTGAGTTTCGAAGCTTCAGAGGAAAAATTGTTGGGAGGTCACAAAGTACAATAGCGATCGCACATGTTTTCGAACTTCCATCGACCATGACCACCGAAAATTAGAATCAAGTGTAATAAGCCATCACGTGATAAAGTTGGTTGAAGCAAATCTAAGAGTTCCCGTTTCAACGATTCAGGCAACCATTGCGCAACAATTTGAATGCCAGATAAAATACAATAAGGGGTGGCGTACAAGAGATAAGGCAATGGAATCGGTGTATGGTGATTACGATATTTCATACAACGAGCTACCAGATTTATTACTAGAAATGACACATTTCACCCCAGGCACTATAGTGAAGTATCAAACCAAGGATGCATACGTCCGAGAAGGCCAACTTGTTGAAGGGCATAAATTTTTTCATCTACTTTTCTGGGCGTTCAAGCCTTGCACTGAAGGCTTTCCATATTGCAAGCGTATGATCCAAGTCGATGACATATTGCTGTATGGGAGATACTCTCATGTATTGTTGATTGCTGTTGCGCAAAATGGCGAGAATAATGTCTTCCCAATTGCATTCTCAATTGTTGAGCAGGAGGTGAAAGAAGCTTAGAATTTCTTTTTGACCAATTTATGTGACTATGTCATCTGAGAAGATGGGGTCTGCATTATATCCGATCGAGGGTCATTTATCAAAGCAAAAAATAATCGAGACATAAGTCGTTGGGCACCTTCGTACGCATACCCCATATACTGTGTTCGTCACATCGATAAGAACAGCTACGAGCAGTTCAAAAAACAATACATTCGCAATGAGCTTTTGAGCATGGGTAAGCATCTTTTTTTCCAAACTCAATTTTATTTGTATATCCATTTATTTTATGTACGTGTTTTGATTTCTCTCGATACTAACAATATTATGACACAAGATATCTACTAACGCGACCAGATTTTGAGAGGAAGATGGAGAATTTAATGAAGTACGGCGAGCGCGTTTGGATTTGGGAAAACTATATCGAGAGGGAAAGGTGGGCCCAATCGTATGATGAAGGTGATAGACAATACGGGCAAATGACAACCAACTTTGTGGACTGCATAAATGGAATACAAAAACGATCACGCCATCTCCCAATAGCAATCCTGGTGAAAGAGACATACTACAGGTTGATGAAAGTTTGGGTAGATAAAGGGAAGCAAATCAAGACCTTGATAAATAGGGGGCAACGTTGGGCTCCTGAGCCTTTGAGGAAAATGCAAGATAATGTGACAAATGCAACGTTGATGAAGGTTCACAGCTTCGACCGAATCAATCAAACATTTGATTTTTTTTATCCCAAGCGCAACAACGAAGTAGCGCACTCAAATATATTTCGGGTCGATTTCAGACGTAGGTGGTGTGACTGTGGTACGTTCCAGGCATGACGATATCCATGTCCTCATGCAGTTGCAACATGTATAGATGTAGGGTTGACCCGTACAGCTATGTTGATGAATGCTTTGATCTTCAATAGATGGTCAATATTTATAGAAGTGAGTTCCCACCGATAGCAAATTCAAAGTATTGACCGTCAGTGGAGCATGAAAAATGGTTACCAGATCCTACACTCCATAGAAGTCCAAATGGCTGACCTAGATTAACTCGCATCTATACCAGTATGGATCTTCATCATAGAGAGAAGGGAAAACGAAAGATATGTACCATATGTAGGGCTAAAGGACATTCCAAATCAAACTGTCCAAATAAACCAAGATTTGTGCATATGCCTTTGTAATTTATTATGTTTGTATTAGAAAATATTGAAATATTAATATCAAATATTCTACTTTCCGTTAGTATTGAAAATACTAAAGTATTATTATATTTGAATCTAATTTAATCGAGGTTAAGTGCACTTCTTGTTTGATTTTTAACTTTGATTTTGTCACTAAATTATTATATTAGAATCTACTTTAAATTTTAATTTAAACACGGTTAAAGCTAAATATTAATTTGAATCTAAAAAAATAGTTTATGTCGGTAATGAGGACAAAAATTGGTGGATGAATGAAAAATTAAGCATTTGAATCTTTATCTAAAAATTCAAAACTCAAATGTATTATAATAAAATTTCTACTAAGCGAATAATAAAAAGACAAAATTATTTCTTATGCAATTTTTGCCCATGACCGGGGGTGGTCGAAAGATAACTCTGCGACGGTTGTCAAGAACGTTGAAGCCTCTGTGGTGCCTCGGGATCCTCTTTAGTGTAGCTAACCTTCTCAGTCACCGAGGGCATAGGAAGGGGTGTTGTGAACAAATCCATGTAACTGCTCTGCCCTCCCATCATCTCAGGTGAATTCAAGAAATTTTGCATTTCCTGAAAATCCATGTTCTCGCCAAAGTTCGAGTAAATGGGTGACTGTGGCGGAATAATCTTGGGTCTGTATAAACTAACATCATCAAACCCTATATTATGTGAGAAGCTCGAGCGCACTTCTAGTTGTACACATGTAGGAGGCTGATAAAACACGGGTCTATATAAATTAGCATCATCAAAACCTATATTATTAGAGGAGCTTGGGCCCACTTCTGGTGTACACATGTAGGAGCCGGTTCCTTTTCCCATCTAACTGTCAACGTTACTCTGCTCATATCTGGATCCCATGTGTTTAGCCAACCTTCGGGGTTTCTACTCTAAACGTTTCTACTCTCAGATACGCCTGCTACAATCTTCGATGATTTATGTTTGCCACCATATTTTTCCTATACCTCTAGCATTCATCCCGTCCTTCTTGAGTTGTTAAGTACGACTTTCCATGACTACGGTAATAAATCATGTACTGTGAACTCTCAAAATCAAAATTAGCAGCTTCTATTGGATGGCGTTCCGACACCGATGAAGCTTTGTCGTTCCACAAAGCAACGTACTCGATATTTACGGCTTCCAAATCAGTATCTGGTCTATCACGTCCATCAAAAGAGTGAATATAGTAATGGTCATGTGGAATACCCAAAATGGGCTGGTGGAAGCCAAATTGCCTCAACACTCTATCTGCAAAGTGGAACTCGACAGTAGCAAAGTGGATCAATGGTGTAACACTACACTATAAAACTGGATCTTTCATCAAATAATTCAGTACAAATATGTGATCATAATCGTAGGCCTTCCAAATTAATTGCAAAAAATATGATTATTTATAATAATACATCTAACTAACTAAATAGATGTGAATAATACATTTAACGAAATAAACTTTCCATTCATATACCTGCTCTTGCCAATAGGAATCAATAAAAGATCTACAAACTCTGACGTTGTTGTGCGCCATTCTCGTCTCATGCTTTCCCTTGCACCATCTGCAAAAAAATATATTCAAAATATTTTAAGAACAAGTAAATTTAATTTAAAGATTCAACTCAAAATCAGGATATATACCTTGCAACAAGAGGAAAATGTACATTTGTTCTAGTAATTGGTGTAAAAAGGGAAGTTGCTGCCAAGCCCACGATTGCAATAACAACAGACATCCAACAATATCGCCTACCTTCTTACCCTTGTCTAGTATAACGCCCTTGCACAACTCACGATACAAGCACGCTAATATGACTAATCCCCAACTATATTTACAACCAGCTTCCCAATGAGTATCCAAAAAACGTAGATACCGTACATTGACCAAATTGCCAGATTTATCTGGCATCAATATCTCTTCAATCATGTGTAGAATATATGCTTGACTGACCTTATAAATCCAGTCAACTGTACTATTGTAACACCCTGAGTTTTGGCATGTTAAAAAATGAAACGAAAATGATATATGTGCTGCCATGGGGTGTTGAACCTCTAGCCTTGGGTATATAAACCAAAGGCCTTAACCAGCTGAGCTTTCTGAAGCTCACGTTGTTTTTACCATCAGATGTTAAAAGATTGACCATATTACAATTGTCAACGTCGATATGAAAGTTTCTTCGGCTTGCTTGCGGAGTATGGTATCTGTGTAATTAGGGGGCATGTATGTCACATCTTGATTTACATTCCAGTCCGAAACTTGTTTTAGCAATTTGTATCATAGTTTCTATTTTGTAGTTTGAATGTTTTCTGGAATTGTATTTTAATTCAAAACTTGATTTATGATTTTAAATGGTTTAATAATTTATTTATTTGAAACTTTAACGTTGGTCGCTCCGGTGGCCCTAATGTGACTTCCTAGGACCCGTATTAACGCATAGGCGGGTCTAGGAGGTTACAACTATAGTCATCGAGTCGAAATTCACTCTCCAGTCAACTCAATTTTACACGAGACCCTCTCACATCACTTCCATATGAAACCTTCCCAAGGTACCTTTCACAAATTGCATCAGTCTTACCTTCAATACACTCGACCAATGGCTTCCCGTCTACTGAGACCCCAATAAGATAAACCATGTATTATTGCCTAATCGTGCATTTTCTACAAGACATATGAAATGTATGTGTTTCTGTAACCCCCTCGTCCCGGTCTGGCCGGATGACCGGTCCAAGTGGGCTACACGGGGAAAACCGAAGTGAAACCCGTTAAGGCTCCCCTTCGGTTAACAACCCTATTTTTTTTCTTTTAAATTTAATCTTGTCTAGAGGAGTATTAAAGTCCTAAGTGATCAAACATGCGGAGCGACATACATGAGACAATCAAACGAACCCAAACAACTTTTTAACAGCCAAATTTTAACTTAACTGCAGGCGGTATCGATACACCTAAGGGGTGTATCGATACACCTTGACTAGGTCATAAAGTCAATGTCAGCCTGTGGAGACCGTATCGATACACCCAAGAGTGTATCGATACCCTCCCCAAAGGTTGACTTTTCAAAGTCAACGCTAAGATGACCGTACCGATACGCCAAGGACCGGTATCGATACCAAGTTTGGACAGTGACTTCAGTGACCAAAATGGTATCGATATGCCTGAGACCGGTATCGATACCAAGTTGGACAGTAGCTCCAGTGTCCAAAATGGTATCGATACGTCTCCCCGCGTATCGAAACGAAAGGCCTGGAATAAGAAGGCCGTATCGATACGGGTCTAACCGTATCGATACCCCTGCTCTGCAACTCCTCATTTCACTACTTGGTAACTTCACATACGATTCTAGATGCACTTTTAGGCACTCCTAAGCGTAAGCAAACATACATGCATCAAACCACAATTGAGACTTAGCATGGGAGGCATTTAATCTAACAAAAACATACAAACAAGACTCCATGCAATTTCACAAAGAAGCATGTTTGGCGAGCACAAGACATCATTCACAATGTAGTCAAGCATAAGGCATACATAGGCCAACATCATACAAGTTTAGGCGTATGCAAATCAACCACACAGGAAACATAGGTCATAATCCAAGAAGCAAAAGCATAACATCTTAAGGAGTTTGACCGCAACTCCTAACACTCTACACCCCATTGTCTAGACATTATTACAAAAGCAAACCATACTTAAACTTGCTTGAGAACTCCAAAAGCTCCTCCCTCGCCCGCTCGCCTCCCGAACTCTAACGATCTGCACGTTGGAAACAAAAGAGCATAAGCAGTCTAGCTTAGTGAGAGAGGCTCTACAATTCACAACATGCAGTTTTCCAAAACACGATTTATATGCAAGAAAGCAATGGATGCACAAGGGTCTATCTCAACCACAACATTTGGTTTGCACAAGCACAACCAACATACACTTACGGTGGGACTACACATCACCGTTTCGACTAGTGGATTTCCAATGGGACTACACATCAAAGTACTACCCTACTAGTCACTATCGGTGGGACTACACATCACCGTAGTTTAGACCACCATCACGTGAGGTACGAACTCAAAACGACTACAACATTAACAACTTAAAATGCATTCAAATGATCACAACGCATCCACAATCAATATATCACAACACATGAGAGTAGAGAGGCTTACACACGGGTTTAGGTGACCTCTCAAGGTTCCACCCAAACCCCAAAGGAATCCATATCGAGCACAATGTAAAAACCAATAATTCTACTCACTGTTGCTACCCAAGAGAAGATCGAAGACCAAGCTCAAGACTCCGAAATCCCCGGATTTGTCCCCGAAGCTTCACCAACCAAATTTCTTGTTTCTAAACATTCCAACACCAAGCAAATAACCCCAAATCAGTCCATGTTCTAAAATAATCAACCCGGATTACATACCAAGTACAATACATCAATTTTTCCATTGAAAACAAGCTCAAACTTCCAAAATCCGAGTAGCCCTTAAGCACCCTTCAAAACCATTGATTTCAACCCTCAAATTACTCCCTAAAGCCTCCAAAACATCACTCACATATAGCCTAACCATCAGCCCTCAAGATTCCACCTCAAAAACCCCCAAAACCCAACTTAAAACCTCCCAAAAACCTCATTTTCACCCAAATCCGAAAATTCCATAAAACCTTGTAAAAATCGGTTTTGTTGGACCCTTTTGGTTGTAGGCAACTCATATGACATAAACAAATAGAAAGCTCAAGTTAAAGACCCCAAAGACAACATTTTTAATCCAAAATCCTTCAAAACTCCAATCTCAAAACATGTCTAAAAATGAAAACAAATGGTATTAACTTGCAGGGAATAACAAGGGTAAGTCAAAAACGTGTTTACCTTTGCGAAATTCTTCAAAACGAGCAAGACATTTGATGAAATAGTAACCTAAGGAGAGGGGGGGGGGTTTAACGTTGGTGTGAATAGTAGAGTGAGGGAAAGAAGATGACTCAAGCATTATTTTAGGTTTGTTTGAAATTAAAAGGGCTAAAGACCCAAATGCCCTTAATGAATTAAGATAACTACAAGGGATGACACCCTTGGCTTTTTGGGTTTATTTTAAAAATGGTCCAACTAAATTTTGTTGTCTTAAAACCTGAGGCCCAAACAATTATTTTATTATTTAAAATTTTGGAACCGAAACCCGAACCATTAATAAATTACTATTTTCACCTGACCCCCGAACCCGGGTGTTACAACTCTCCCCCACTTAAGGAATTTCGTCCCCGAAATTACCTGGCGGAAACAAATACGGGAACTGCTCAAGCATGTCAGCTTTCCTCTCCCACGTGGCTTCCTCCACACCTCTATGTCTCCATAAGACTTTGACTAACTCTATAGTCTTGCCACGCAACACCTTGCTATCAGAAGCAAGTATCTCAACTGGTTCCTCATTGTAAGACAAGTCCGGATTTAACTCTATTTCTTCCACTGGCATGACATGGGACGAATCCGATCTATACCTCCTAAGCATCGACACATGAAATACATCATGAATCTTCTCTAGCTCAATTGGGAGTCTCAATCTATATGCAACCGGACCAATTCTCTCAACTATCTCATAAGGCCCTATGTACCTTGGGCTCAACTTGCCTTTCCTTCCAAACCTCATCACCTTCTTCCATGGTGAGACTTTCAGAAACACTTTATCCCCCACGGAGTATTCCACCTCCTTCCTTTTTAAATCGGCATAGGACTTTTGCCGATCTGAAGCCGCTTTCAAGCAATCACATATCAATTTCACCTTCTCGGTGGTTCCCTTAAGTAACTCGGGCATCGGCACAAGTTTCTGTCCAGCCTCGGCCCAACAGATCGGGGTCCTACACTTCCTACCATACAAGGCCTCATAGGGAGCCATCTGGATGCTCGACTGAAAGCTGTTGTTGTACACGAACTCCACTAATGGTAAGTGTTTCTCCCATGACCCCTGAAAGTCAATGATACAACACCTCAACATATCCTCCAATATCTGAATCACCCTCTCAGACTGCCCATATGACTGCGGATGATACGAAGTGCTGAAGTTCAACCATGTGCCCAAAGCTCGATGCAGACACTCCTAAAATCTAGAGGTAAATCTCGGATCTCGATCTGACACGATCGACTTCGGTACCCCATGTAGTCTCACAATCTCACGAATATACAATTCAGCCAACTTGTCTAATGTATAGGTAGTATGAACCGGTATGAAATGAGCACACTTGGTGAATCTATCTACAATCACCCACACTGAATTTTTCTTCGAAGGGGTCAACGGAAGTCCTGACACAAAGTCCATAGTGATGCGCTCCCACTTCCACTCTGGAATTTTCAACGGTTGCAACAACCCTGAGGGAAACTGGTGCTCAGCCTTGACTCTCTGACAAACCATGCATCTACTTACGAACTCGGCTACATCCTTTTTCAAACCAACCCAATAATACTCTTCCTTCAATCCTCGATACATCTTCGTGCTACCCGGATGCATAGCAAAAGGGCTATTGTCAGCCTCACTCAAGATCGTACGCCTCAACTCGGCATCCTCCGAAACCACTATCCTATCCTTGAAACATAGGATCCCATTCTCTCTAAAACAATACTCAGTAGGCCTATCTTCGGCTATGTCTTGCACGTGAGGTGCCAAGGACTCATCTCGCAACTGCTTCTCACGGATCAACTGAATCAATGATGGCTTAGCTTGAAGCTCGGCCACTAACCCACCATCCGTGGACACACTCAACCTTGCAAACATCGCTCGCAACTCAACGGCCACCTTCCTACTCAAGGCATCGGCCACCACATTTGCCTTGCTCGGATGATACTCTATGGTAAGGTCATAATCTTTAAGGAGCTCTAACCACCTTCGTTGCCTAAGATTCAACTCCCTATGGGACATCAAATATTTCAAACTCTTGTGGTCGGTGTACACAGTGCACTTCTCACCATAAAGATGGTGTCTCCAAATTTTCAACGCGAACACCACTGCAGCCAACTCTATGTCATGTGTGGGGTAATTCTTCTCATGAACCTTCAACTGTCGGGAAGCATATGCCACTACCTTACCTTCTTGCATAAGCACACAACCTAGCCCCACGTAAGATGCATCACTGAAAATCACAAACTCTCTCCCCGGCTCGGGCTGAATCAAAATGGGAGCTTCGGTCAAAGCTTTCTTCAATTTCTCAAACGCTTCTTGTCTTGCATCTGACCATTCGTACGAAACATTTTTCTGTAGCAACTTAGTCAACGGAGCCGCTATTCTTGAGAATCCCTCAACAAACCTCCTATAGTATCCCGCCAAACCTAGGAAACTGCGGATTTCTGTCACTGATTTCGGTTGCTTCCAATTCACAATGGCTTCAATCTTCTTGGGATCTACACTAATCCCACTAGCTGAGATCACGTGACCTAGGAAGACCACCTCCCTAATCCAAAATTCACACTTACTTAGCTTGGCATACAACCGATTCTCAAGTAAGGTCTGAAGCACTAACCTTAAGTGTTCATCGTGCTCCTCTTCGGTCCTAGAGTACACTAGGATGTCATCAATGAACACTACCACAAACCTGTCCAAGAACTTATGAAACACGCGGTTCATCATATCCATGAAGGCTGCTGGAGCATTGGTCAACCCGAAAGGCATCACCAAAAACTCATAATGCCCGTATCGTGTACGAAAAGCCGTCTTCGGTATGTCCACATCCTTTACCTTTAACTGATAATACCCAGACCTCAAGTCAATCTTTGAAAACACGGAAGCACCCCTCAACTGGTCTAGCAAGTCATCTATCCTTGGCAAGGGATATTTGTTTTTCACCGTCACCTTATTCAACTGTCTATAGTCTATGCACATTCTCATGCTACCATCCTTCTTTTTCACAAACAAGACCGGAGCACCCCACGGGGAAACACTAGGCCTAATAAAGCCTCTGTCAGTCAACTCCTGAAGCTGGGTCTTCAACTCTTTCAACTCTTTCGGTGCCATTCTATACGGGGCAATCGACACCGGTGCGGAATCAGAATAGGTCTCAATAGCAAACTCAACTGCTCTATCTGGAGGCAAGCCTGGTAGCTCTTCCGGAAAAACACTCGGAAAGTCACACACAGTCCTGATGTCCTGAGGTCTCACCTCACTCATATCCGGGTTCATTACGTAAGCCAAGTAAGCCTGACACCCTGAACTCAACAACCTCTGAGCTTCCAAAGCCGAAACCACGTTGGACAAAAACTTGACATTCTCCCCAACTAACACAACCTCCAAGTCATCGGTAAGTCTCAAAGAAACCCTCTTAGTCTCGAAGTCAACCTTGGCTCTATGCTCTACAAGCCAATCCATGCCCAAGATCACATCAAAACTATAAAAGGGTAGCTCCATCATGTCGACC
Organism: Hibiscus trionum; assembly: GCA_030270665.1. Lineage (NCBI taxonomy): Eukaryota > Viridiplantae > Streptophyta > Magnoliopsida > Malvales > Malvaceae > Hibiscus > Hibiscus trionum. Next base: position 26,468,319 of record BSYR01000011.1, read on the forward strand.
GGAAATACGTGGCCCTGAATCATCAAGGGACACCTCCTATACACTTTCCTAACTACCACTGTATCACCAAAAGAGCTAGTGACATTTACACCTACCTCTAGCCAATCACAAGGTAATACTAATGACTTTGCATGCTCACCCAGAATATACGAATGCGTTGACCCCGGATCTATTAGAGAAAGCAAACTCAAAGACTGTAATGTGAAACTACCTGCAATGACATCAGTGTCGTTCCCAGCCTCTCGCTGAGCGTACACCCTAGCCGGTCCTCCTCCCTCGGACTGGACTGCTACCACATGAGCCAAGTTCCTCTGACCCTCATTCCTTGGCTGGAAGTTCCCACGGCCGCGCCCACGACCTCTCTGATGCTCAAAACCCCTCGCTGGAGCCGGTCCTCCCCTAACTGGGTGTGGACAATCACGCCTCAAATGGTCTCGGGAGCTACAGTTCCAACACGCCCCAAACATACCCATACACTCACCTGGGTGGCGTCTCCCGCACCTAGTGCACTCCGGAATGTGCCCAACAGCCCTTTGGCCCTGACGGCCCTGACCATGGTTACCACCCCTAGGTCTCGTATCCGGCTGGTACCTCCTATCCCTATGCCTCTTGGCATGATCCCTATCCCAGTTCGCATGTCTCTTCCCGGAGTCAGACCCACCAGCACGTGCTCTAGAGCTCAGGTTCTGCTCTACATCCTTGGCCCTAGAAACCAATACATCGAACTCAGTGTAGTCGGCGGCCAACATGTAGGTCTTCACATCAGTAGTCAACCCATATCTGAAACGCTCACATCGCTCCTTCTCATCCGGAATCAACTCTGGCGCGTACTGGCTCAATCTCACAAACTGGATCTCATACTCGGACACGGTCCTATTGCCTTGAACCAAAGCCATGAACTCTCTTTTCTTTTCATCTAAGTACCGAACCCCAAGATACTTCCTCTTGAAGGCATTCCTGAAAAACTCCCATGTGATATCCGTCTCGGCCATACCAGAAATAGCAGTGGTCCACCAAGTATAAGCGTCTCCCTAAAGCAATGAGACAATGCATCCCAACTTACGGGCATCCGAACACTCCATCTAGCCCAAGATGCGAGTAGTGCTCTCAAGCCACCCTTCTGAACCCTCCGGAGACAATCCACGAAACTCAACTGCCCCCAAATTTCGGAGCCTCTCTAGGGGTAATCCTGTCCCCGCACCCTGAGGTGGAGCTGCAGCTTGCATACCGGCCAAAGCTGTCTGAAAAGCTCCGGCTATAGTCTGGATCAAATGAGCCACATCTGGGCCTGCCTGTCCTTGGCCCGCTTGAGCCCCATTACCTCCCACATTAGCCTCAGCCTGAGGCCCATTACCATCACCTCCGACATTCCCCCATTACCACCGGGAGCATTAAGAGCAGGAGGCGCGTTCTCGGGTGCCTGGTCACCCGCCCTAGGCCGTCCTCTCGGTCTCACCATAGCAATTAAAGTAATCTAGAACAACAAACACGCAACAACAAAGAAACGTTAGGTTAGCAAGAGGCAAAGGACTCCGGTTCTCAAGCTCTTTAAACTAAAACAATTTTCCCTTTTTATTTTGACAACAATGCCTAACAATGGGGACTCAAAGCAACTCTCAAACAACAGCAAGGTCACCATGGCATGCATACATACACCGTGCTAAAAACAAAATTTATACATGCATGGCAAAACACTCATAATACCTTAACTTACCTCACTTACCTGCCCGAGGTCTCGGAAACCTCAGGCTCTGATACCAATAAATGTAACCCCCTCGTCCCGGTCTGGCCGGTCCAAGTGGGCTACACGGGGAAACCCGAAGTGAAACCCGTTAAGGCTCCCCTTCGGTTAGCAACCCTATTTTTTTTTCTTTTAAATTTAATCTTGTCTAGAGGAGTATTAAAGTCCTAAGTGATCAAACATGCGGAGCGACATACATGAGACAATCAAACGAACCCAAACAACTTTTTAACAGCCAAATTTTAACTTAACTGCAGGCGGTATCGATACACCTAACGGGTGTATTGATACACCTTGACTAGGTCATAAAGTCAATGTCAGCCTGTGGAGACCGTATCGATACACCCAAGGAGTGTATCGATACCCTCCCCAAAGGTTGACTTTTCACAGTCAACGCTAAGATGACCGTACCGATACGCCAAGGATCGGTATCGATACCAAGTTTGGACAGTGACTTCAGTGACCAAAATGGTATCAATATGCCTGAGACCGGTATCGATACCAAGTTGGACAGTAGCTCCAGTGTCCAAAATGGTATCGATACGTCTCCCCGCGTATCGAAACGAAAGGCCTGGAATAAGAAGGCCGTATTGATACGTGTCTAACCGTATCGATACCCCTGCTCTGCAACTCCTTGTAACGCCCCGGTTTTGGGCTTAGGAGTTTTGGGCGTTGACCGGTTCGGTCAAAGTGCTGTTCGAATCTAATAAGGTGAAATTAGGGAAGCCTAGTTCGGGTTGCATTAAAAATATGGAAAAATGTTCTAAAATCATCTTTTAATATAACTAAGTGAACTGTGAAATCAATTTTGGAAAATGAGTTTTGGAAGGGTGACATTTTGGCTAGTGACCAAAATGTAATTTTTGAAAATTTTGTGACTGTTTAAGAAAGGGTTGAAACTTTGAATCTTTAAGGAGCTATTATTCCAAAAGTAGTTTCTCCAGATTTTTCTAAGATATTTTAAGCTATATTCTGATTTTAAAACATATCAAAAGAGGAGGGAAAGCCATTTTGGCCATTTTGATAACTAACTTCATATTTTCTTTTCTCTCATTTTCTCTCAACCCAAACACTTTCTTTCCAGAGAATTGTTTCTGATTTTCTCACCTAAATCTCTCCTTTCAAATCTCTTTTGATTTCTAATCATCATATCTACAAAACCTCTCAATTTGCAAGTTGATTCTTCAAGCTTTTTGGCTCTAAAAGAGGAGAAACTCAAGTTTGGAGGTAAGAACGTCCTTCTCCTCTAAACTCTCAGTTCTTTACTGAAATTCCCAAGTTCTCAATCCTTAATTGATGTTTTATAAATGGCTTTTAAGATTGTTTAATGGATCTTGGCTTAAAATGCAAGATTTGGTGTGTTTTTGATGAAATTTCGTTGGATCTGTTTAAGCAGTGTTTTAAGGTGTTAAAATGATGATTAATGAATGTTAATTTGATAAGGAATTGGGTTTTGATTAATGCAATCTCGGATAGGTTGAATTTCCTAAGTTTAGCTTATGATTCTTGGTTGTTTTTGGAGTGATCTTGTAGATCTGTTGTTGCTGGAGGTATAAGGATGTTGTTAAGTTCTTTTTAGATGTTTAATGGTGTTAAAGGATGTTAGGTTTTGTTGGTTTATGGCTGGGCTTTGTTGAGGTGTTGTTTGGATGCAATTTCGGTTGTGTTGGGTGGCCGAAATTGGAGTGTGGATGAGAGCAGCGAGTTTAGGTGCTTTCATTGAAGCTTTTAATGCATGATGATGCATTAATCCTCTGCTTTATTGTGTTTAATCAGGGGAGTCTTCTTTGGATCCGAGCGTTGGTGATCCGGAGGCTTGTTTTGGTGCTTCGGCTTGAGGCGAAGTGGAATCGGTGAGTGAAACTGGGTTTTCGGCTTTGAAACCAATGTCTTGGGAGCTTAGTTTAAGTCTAAACAACTTTGCTAAGCTCAAGTGTAAGTTTTTCGGAAATACTCTCTAGTGGTGGCCATGATTTGATTGTTGTGCAATGTGGTTTATTGCATGTTTTAAACTCTGTTTTGAAAGCATGATTTAGCATGGTTAATGCTGTTTTTGTAAGCCATATGTTGAAGGAAGCTCAAGGTAAGAGTTCCTTGTTTTTTAGCATTGATTAAATGTGGTTTGATGCTTTTGAATGCATGATGAATATGGCTTGGTTTAATGCTTTAAAACAGTGGATAAATTGATGATAATGATGTATATTGGCAAGTGATGTTTTGAAAAGGTTAAGGTCACTAAGGTGGTTAAAAGTCCTTGAGTGAGCCTTGTTTACTTAAGAACATCAAGGTGGTTAAAAGTCCTTGGATGATTCTTGCTACGGACACAAAGGTGGTTAAAAGTCCTTGTGTGGTCCTTTCCATGGTGTTTAAAAGTCCATGGGCCAAGGTGTTTAAAAGTCCTTGGGGCCAAGGTGTTTAAAAGTCCTTGGGGTGATTATTATCATGGTGTTTAAAAGTCCATGGCCAAGGTGTTTAAAAGTCCTTGGGGTCAAGGTGTTTAAAAGTCCTTGAGGTGAACTTGTTAAGGACACAAAGGTTTTTAAAAGTCCTTGTGTGGTCCTTGCCATGGTGTTTAAAAGTCCATGGGCCAAGGTGTTTAAAAGTCCTTGGGGCCAAGGTGTTTAAAAGTCCTTGGGGTGAAAGTTGATGAACTTGTTTTTAAAGAAATAGAACTTATCACTTGTGGCCAATATGACATGTTGTGATATGATGCATGAGATGCATGTTTAAGTATGCTTTTGAGCATGTGTAAATGATGATTTGAAGCATGATTTATAAGTGTTTATAAATGCATTATTGAATGGTTTTATTGAGCATTCCTCACTAAGCTTTTGCTTACGCTCTCTTTGTTTTCTCAAATCAATAATGCAGAGCATTAAAGTACTTTGAGGGCAGCAAGGAAGGCAAGCATTCAAGTGGAAGTAAAGCTCAAAGTATGGAAGGTTTTCTTAAGTACATTTAGCTTTTGGTAATTTGGCAATGGGGGACCTATGTGTATGTTTTTGGGAGATGTTTTGAACTCCCTAAGTATTTTGAATGTTGTTGAGGTTGCTGGTTTTTGTGGTTGGCCATTATATGCTTGAATTGAAAGTTTATGCTTGAATGGTTGCTTGTGTAGGAAGCATGCCTATAGATTTGGGGCTTTTCATATATTTGGATGTTTTGATGATTTGTTGATGCAAGTATGTCTCTTATATGTTGAATTGCATGTTGGTAAAGTTTGGTGACATTTGGAGCATGATTGGATGTTTAATTGCATGTTAAAGTATGCATTTTGGGGTAATCTGTGCAGGGTGTTTCGGAACAGCACCTACCGTTTCGGAACGAGTGCCTTAAACAAGCCCAGGCGTCCGAAACGGGAGGGACCGTTCCGAAACGGTTTGGCTACTGCCAGCCCGTGTTGCGGTACGCGTTGCGGAACGGCCCCGCGTTTCGAAACGGGCTCTGCCTGTTTCGGAACGGGTGACCGTTAGGGGCTGACATTGGCAGTTAAATGTTTTGAATTGTTTGCGTTTTGGTCCTGAATCTTGTTAGTGCAATTGTATGAGTTTGGGAAGTCCTTTTGAGCTGAAATTTCACAGAGAAGCATGAAACCTGATTAATTTCAAGTTGGTAACTTTAGTTTGGGTTAAGTCCTCATATATATCAGAAATTACAATTTGGTCCCTAAAGTTGTAATTTGTTCAATTGGGTCCCTGTTTGATCTCTGATGTTATGATCTTTGAGTATGCTGTTGTATGGTTATATCTAAGGATTAATATGCATCTAGAAAAGTTTAAAAAGAAAAAAAAGGGTCGTTAATCAAGGTTGACTTTCGGGTTGACTTTGGTTTTCCCCGTGTGACTTTCTTAATTCGGATCAACCGTCTAGGCCGGGTTAAGGGGGTTACACTCCTCATTTCACTACTTGGTAACTTCACATACGATTCTAGATGCACTTTTAGGCACTCCTAAGCGTAAGCAAACATACATGCATCAAACCACAATTGAGACTTAGCATGGGAGGCATTTAATCTAACAAAAACATACAAACAAGACTCCATGCAATTTCACAAAGAAGCATGTTTGGCGAGCACAAGACATCATTCACAATGTAGTCAAGCATAAGGCATACATAGGCCAACATCATACAAGTTTAGGCAAATGCAAATCAACCACACAAGAAACATAGGTCATAATCCAAGAAGCAAAAGCATAACATCCTAAGGAGTTTGACCCCAACTCCTAACACTCTACACCCCATTGTCTAGACATTATTACAAAAGCAAACCATACTTAAACTTGCTTGAGAACTCCAAAAGCTCCTCCCTCGCCCGCTCGCCTCCCGAACTCTAACGATTTGCACGTTGGAAACAAAAGAGCATAAGCAGTCTAGCTTAGTGAGAGAGGCTCTACAATTCACAACATGCATTTTTCCAAAACACGATTTATATGCAAGAAAGCAATGGATGCACAAGGGTCTATCTCAACCACAACATTTGGTTTGCACAAGCACAACCAACATACACTTACGGTGGGACTACACATCACCGTTTCGACTAGTGGATTTCCAATGGGACTACACATCAAAGTACTACCCTACTAGTCACTATCGGTGGGACTACACATCACCGTAGTTTAGACCACCATCACGTGAGGTACGAACTCAAAACGACTACAACATTAACAACTTAAAATGCATTCAAATGATCACAACGCATCCACAATCAATATATCACAACACATGAGAGTAAAGAGGCTTACACACGGGTTTATGTGACCTCTCAAGGTTCCACCCAAACCCCAAAGGAATCCATATCGAGCACAATGTAAAAACCAATAATTCTACTCGCCGTTGCTACCCAAGAGAAGATCGAAGACCAAGCTCAAGACTCCGAAATCCCCGGATTTGTCCCTGAAGCTTCACCAACCAAATTTCTTGTTTCTAAACATTCCAACACCAAGCAAATAACCCCAAATCAGTTCATGTTCTAAAATAATCAACCCGGATTACATACCAAGTACAATACATCAATTTTTCTATTGAAAACAAGCTCAAACTTCCAAAATCCGAGCAGCCCTTAAGCACCCTTCAAAACCATTGATTTCAACCCTCAAATTACTCCCTAAAGCCTCCAAAACATCACTCACATATAGCCTAACCATCAGCCCTCAAGATTCCACCTCAAAACCCCCCAAAACCCAACTTAAAACCTCCCAAAAACCTCATTTTCACCCAAATCCGAAAATTCCATAAAACATTGTAAAAATCGGTTTTGTTGGACCCTTTTGGTTGTAGGCAACTAATATGACTTAAACAAATAGAAAGCTCAAGTTAAAGACCCCAAAGACAACATTTTTAATCCAAAATCCTTCAAACCTCCAATCTCAAAACATGTCTAAAAATGAAAACAAATGGTATTAACTTGCAGGGAATAACAAGGGTAAGTCAAAAACGTGTTTAGCTTTGCGAAATTCTTCAAAACGAGCAAGACATTTGATGAAATAGTAACCTAAGGAGAGGGGGGGTTTAACGTTGGTGTGAATAGTAGAGTGAGGGGAAGAAGATGACTCAAGCATTATTTTAGGTTTGTTTGAAATTAAAAGGGCTAAAGACCCAAATGCCCTTAATGAATTAAGATAACTTGCAGGGAATAACAAGGGTAAGTCAAAAACGTGTTTAGCTTTGCGAAATTCTTCAAAACGAGCAAGACATTTGATGAAATAGTAACCTAAGGAGAGGGGGGTTTAACGTTGGTGTGAATAGTAGAGTGAGGGGAAGAAGATGACTCAAGCATTATTTTAGGTTTGTTTGAAATTAAAAGGGCTAAAGACCCAAATGCCCTTAATGAATTAAGATAACTACAAGGGATGACACCCTTGGCTTTTTGGGTTTATTTTAAAAATGGTCCAACTAAATTTTGTTGTCTTAAAACCCGAGGCCCAAACAATTATTTTATTATTTAAAATTTTGGAACCGAAACCTGAACCTTTAATAAATTACTATTTTCACCCGACCCCCGAACCCGGGTGTTACAGTTTCGGGTCTCCAACGCTCAATTAGAGCGGTAATCAATATGGGCACCAATTTGTACCCGCGAAGGTATGTCGCATGATAAAATCCCGCCATCTTCAAGAAATGCAGGATTCTATTATCAAGGAAACTTTCTACCATCTACAGATGACGTTTGAATATATTCTCTGTATCATGTAACTAACACATTATTTAAAGTATACATAATGATATTTATTGACAAAAATACAGAAGTGACATATTTGATTTCGTAATAATCTTTCAAATAATTTTTTTTAAAATGTACCAGCTCATCAATCGTAAGGCTAGAAATGTGTTGATACTGTAAATGCATCAAAGTAGCTTGCTCAGCCATCCCCCATGACAAGTAAGAAAATATTAGTAATCCAGGACAATTCTTAACTAGATTTTCACACAAAATTTCTTCTACAATTTTTTTCACCATCAACCACCTATTTAACACAAAAATATTCTAAACATTAAACTTATACTATTCATCATCAACACTAAGTTTGGGACATGCATAGTATAAAAAATGATGGTGTTAAAAATAACAATCATAATCAAATAAAAAGTAACCTATGACAATTTTATTTTAAACTATCATATCAATTATAATAATTAATTTATTTATAGCTCACTTTAAACTTTTATCTTCATAAAATTAAAATTCTAAAAATAAAATTAATCGAATATTTGAAATTTTATTTAATTAATTTTATTTTAAATCTAATAATTTATTTTTTACATTTGTACATATTTTCAATTTTATTTAATTAATCTAATAAATTACTTAGTAATTTACAAATAGGTTAAATCAATTTCACCAATCTTTCTTCATTTTTTCTATACCCCTACCTCTATTTTCCTACAAAATTAACAATAAAATTAGTTCAAATTAACTACAATAATAATGAATAATGAACCTAAATTAAAAATTAAATTAAATATCTACTTATTTTCTCCAAATATTCAAACGTTTTTTTCTTATATTATAAAAATATAATAATTCATAAATGTATAAAGTGACCTATTCTTTTAGCCGAAATTCTCTATAGCGAAAGTTTTACCATAGGGTTAACTACTGGAATAGTCATTTATGTTTCCCCCCAGTACAAAGTTGGTCACCGATTCTAAAAAACGACCAGTAAGGTCAGTTACGTTTTTGGGGCATAAACTTTTGGTCACTCAGCCGTTTATTGCCGTTAAAAGTTGACGGCTTGGCAGCAAAAAAATAAGGATAAATTACTACAATGACCACTAAAGTTTATCCTATGTACATTTCTAGTCTCCGATTTTATAAAATAAACATTATGGTCACTACTGAAAATGTTTCGTTTTAATTTCACCCTTGAATTAAAAAATAATAATTTTCAACCCTAAAACTTTGCAATCAATTAGTAAAATAATATTATAAATGCTTAAATGAAAATAGGTGCCTAAAGTATACCTTTTTTGAATTTTATGTGCCGAAAGTTTTTTTTTTGTAAAAAAAGGTGCCCAAAGTTTCAAAAGTTAGAATTTTAGGTGTCTGGCCGTTAATCGGTGTTAAAAATATATTTAACCAAGCAATGCTTGCCACGTGGCACTAATTTGATTTTTTAAAAGAAAAACACCTAAAAAATTTAGTTTTTTATAAAATCCCAAAATTTTGAAAATTTCACAAAACAGTTTCAAAATCCCTAAAATTACCCATAACCCCCAAAATGTCGTCGTTTCTACTGCAGATCGCCGCACCTGAGCACACCCCTTTGGTCACCGGACCAAGGCGATCAATTTCCCCAACACGGTGTTGCTGGAAATGGCGAACGGTGTGCTAGCCGTACATCGATTTCGCATTCGACGTTCGGTTGCTCGTCGTTCGTCGTTTCCGGCGACGCCGTGTTGGGGGAAATGAATGCCTTGATCCGATTACCAAAGGGGTGTGCTTAGGTGTGGCGATCGGTGGCAGAAGTGGTGGCGATTTAGGGGTTTGAGCTTGGGTAATTTTAGGGATTTTGGAACTGTTTTGTGAAATTTTTAAAATTTCTGGATTTTATAAAAAAAATTAAAAGTTTTAGGTGTTTTCTTTAAAAAAAATCAAATTAGTGCCAAGTGTCAAGAATTGATTGGTTAAATATATATTTTTAACACCTATTAACGGTCAAGCACCTACAGTTCTAACTTTTGAAATTCTGGGCACCTGTTTTTACAAAAAATACTTTCGAAACCTAAAATTCGAAAATGGTATACTTTAGGCAACTATTTTTCATTTAATCATTTATAATATTATTATACTAATTGATTGCTAAGTTTTAGGGTTGAAAATGAATTTTTAAAAAATTCAAGGGTGAAATTAGAAAGAAACCTTTCCAGTAGTGACCATAATGTTTATTTTTTAAAATTGGAGACCAGATTGCAGTAATTTGCCCTTATTTTTTTGTTACCAGTTCACCAAGCCGTCAACGTTTAACGGCACTAAACGGCTAAGTGACCAAAAGTTTATACCCCGAAAACATAAGTAACCTTACTGGTCGTTTTTCAAAATCGGTGACCAAATTTGTACTGGGGGAAACATAAGGGACTATTCAGTAGTTAACCCTTAACCATATTATCATTTTAGTCACTAATTCACATCAACAAGTTTAACAACATTCAATGTCAACCAACATGCACTTTATAATCCAACAAGCCATTCACAACCATAATATTATTCAATGATCTTCATTAAAATTGAAGTTTTTTTTTTGAAATATCAATCGGTCATATTTACTGAATTAAAAAGAAATAAAAAATAAATAAAAAACCAAAGAAATAAGCTGAAAAGACATAAAGTAAAGAGACCGATGGTTTCCTTCTAACCGATGAGAGATAAAGCTTGAAGAAAACGATAGAAGCAAAATAACGAGGGGAAACTCAACTCTAGTGAGATGTAAATGTCAAAAACCCCTCCGATTACCCAACAGAGACGGGGAACTAAGGCGGATCGGCGAAGCGTCGATCACTATCCACCAGACGCCGGATATAGGACGGAGCATCCTCAACCCAATATCGTTCCTCTGCATGTCGTATCCGTCCGCCGCTAACGCATGTGCCGGTCGATTGCCGACACGCCCAGTGAAGTCGAAACAGCACGAGGTAAATTCCTTGCCCAATACCTTTGAATCACGAATTAATAGCCCGATTCGTGACAAGTCTGGTTCTGATGTCCTGAGTTTAAGGGATATTGATCAGTTATCGCCTTCAATCACAACATTCCGGAGGCCTAAATCACGCGTAAACCGGAGGCCATGGAGGACGGCCAGAGCTTCATCCTCAAAAACCGAGGTAATCTCTAAATTTCTCCGGTGACCAGCTCCAATAAAAAAAACCGTTGCTATCTCGAATAATAAACCCAGATCCAGAAATGCTATCAGAACCTCTAAAGCTTGCATCCATATTGACTTTGTAGGTTCCTGCCGGCGGTGGAGTCCACTAAGCCTCTGCATGACGGGTCTGATGCTGATAACGTGAGGCGGTGACGGTGAGCCCCTGACAATAACCTTTGATGAAGGTAAATACTTCCTCTGTGCGTTCTATTATCCCTTCATAAATTAGGATATTGTGTGAATGCCATAAAGCCCAAATTGCAATCATAATCATACCATGAATTGACTAAGATGTAGAATTAAACACATATAAAAGCCATGATTGTACGTTTGTATACTGATTCCAATTGTTAATGGGCACACCAAGAAGAAACCATACTTCAGATGCAAAGAAACAGTCTCGGATGACATGTAAGGGACTCTCAAGATAAGACTTGCATCTGGGACATACTGGATTGTTTGTGACTTTCTTAAAAACTAAGTTTAACATAGTAGGAACAAAATCCCTAGCCATTCTCCAGTTTAGGATCTTAATCTTCGTTGGACATTTGACCCGCCAAATATAATTGAAACAAGAAAGCTGAGTATCATTCATTGTAGAATAGCCTAAAAGAAGCTTATATCCACTTCGAACCGAATAGATTCCTGAACCCTCCCCCTTCCATGAAAAAAAATCTTCTTGATGATAAACAGAGAGCTTGATTTTTAGAATAATATCAGCCTCTTGAGTGTCAAAAATCTCACGAACAAGGTGCTGATCCCACCTGTTCGTGTCGTGAAGAATTAAATCCGAAACCAACTGAAACCCGTCCACTTGAGGAGATTGGACCCGGCCTGATGGAAATCCTGGAAGCCAATAATCATTCCAGATGGACACATTGGACCCATACCCAATTGTCCAACCTAGGCCCATTTCGAGAAGCCTCCTCGAACTCCATATGCTCCGCCAAACCATCGAGGGTGATGAGCCCAATTCAGCACTAAGAAAAGTCAAGCGTGGATAATACTTAGCCTTTAGCAACCGGGCCACAAGGGAATTGGGCTTCAACAGCAGACGCCAACCCTGTTTAGCCAATAAAGCGATATTAAACTTCCCTAGATCGCGAAAGCCCATACCGCCATCTTCTTTGGGCTTACAAAGCTCCGTCCAAGTACACCAGTGTATACCTCTCCGTGTAGCTGACTTCTGCCACCAGTACCTTGCTAGGATAGCTTCCAACTCTCTATAAAAAGTAATTGGGAGCAAGAAGCATGACATTGCAAAGAGAGGAATAGCCTGAAGTATAGATTTTATAAAAACCTTCTTACCACCCTGTGAAAGCGTTTTAGCGCTTAACGAAACAACCTTACATCCAAGTCGATCCTTCAAGTAGCTAAAAGCCCGTTTCTTATCACGACCCACAATAGCCGGTAAGCCCAGATACCTCTCAGGACATGTAGTTTTCGGGACATTGAGAATACGGCAAACATCCTCGCGATTTTCTGTAATGACATTAGTGCTAAAAAGGATGCTCGATTTATCATAATTTACTATTTGCCCCGAACATTCACCATAGTCGTGAAGGAGGGCTTTGAGATTACCCGCACCTCCTGCCAATGCTTCCCCAAAAATAATGCAATCATTTGCAAAGAGCAGATGGCTTACCAACGGTGCACTACGAGTAATACAGACACCCCGGAGTCTACCAGATGAAACAGCAGACCGAAGCAGCGATGATAATCCCTCACCACAGAAGAGAAACAAGTAAGGGCTAATGGGGTCCCCTTGACGCAAACCCCTCTTCGGGAGAAAATATTCACTCGTAGTACCATTCACAATGACTGAGTATGAGACAGACCGGATACAACGCATGATCAAACCAACAAAAGCAGTATCAAAACCCATCTTGAGCATGATACACTCAACAAAACTCCATTCGACCCGATCATACGCCTTGCTCATATCGAGCTTAAGTGCAAAAGACCCATGCTTACCGTATCTTTTCTTCTTGAAAGAATCTAGAATCTCATAGGCTGCAACTATATTGTCGGTAATTAGTCAGCCTGGGACAAATGCGCTTTGAGCATCATCTATACAACCCTCGAGGATCAACTTGAGTCTATTGGCTAGCACCTTAGAGATGATCTTAAAGAGCACATTGTAGAGGGCAATTGGACGAAACTGCTTCATCGAACGAGCATCAGAAACTTTTGGAATAAGAACAATATGGGTCTTATTGATCTCCTCAATTGGGAATTCACCACCGATAGCACCGATACAAAAGTTTGCTATGTCATGCCCAATTATTCCCCAAAATATTTGATAGAATACCGCAGCCAACCCATCTGCTCCAGAAGCTTTAAGAGGACTCATAGAGTTAAGAGCACTGAAAACGTCATCCTTTGTAAACGGACTTAGGAGAGAGCGGTTCATCTCCAAGGTAACACTAGGAGCAATACCTTGTAAAACATTATATGGATCTGCATTGCACTCAGACGTGAATAATTCTGTAAAATAATCAACAGAAATACGTTTTACCTCATCACAATCTTCATGAAAAGTACCATCATCAATGATAAGTCCATTGATGTATTTCTGACGTTTTCTCTGTTTAGCATAACGATGAAAGAAGCTCGTATTTCTGTCTCCATTCCTCAGCTAATTCGCACGTGCTTGTTGTTCCCAATAAACTTCGTCCTTATCTAATTCAAGATTCAACTCTAATTTTGACTCAATTAAAGCACCTATCGTATCATCTGTAACCTGCTGATTCGAGAGCTCAGTGATGCGAGATTGTAGATCGCGAACAAATAATTTCTTCTCCTTTCTCAACCTTTGAAACCACTTATCCAGCCCAGAGCTAATGGCTACCATTCGATCAGGGACGAACCCATAGAATTGTCCGAAAGTTGTCGAACTTCATCTTCACACGAATCCTCGAGAAGCCAAGCCGCTTCAAATTTAAAATGCCAAATTTGATCTGACTGGTACAGATTCGGTGCTGTATTAAGTAGCAGAGGGCAATGATCTGAAAAAGAGTGTGGGAGATGATCAAGTTGATAGGTAGGAAACAATTCATCCCAAGCGGACGACATCACTCCCCGATCTAAACGCTCTCGGATGTTGTTTTCAACCGTCCGACCCCATTCCCATGTGTACCAGGTACCTTTATAACCCATATCCGATAGACCACATTCATCCAACGCTTCCTGGAAGTTTCGCATCTGCCAATCATGTCGAAGAATCCCACCCGATTTCTCATGCTGGAACAAAAGAATTTCTTCAACAATATTTCTTACATTCAACCTTCAACCCCTATTTAACACAAACATATTTAAAACATTAAACTTGTACATTATTCATCATCAACACTAATTTAAAAAATGAAAGTCCAATTTTCATAATAAATTTAGAAAAATAATATTAAAGTACAACATATAATTAAAAATTAATTTATTAATATTACTAAATTAAAAAATTTCTTCAACAATATTTCTCTCCTTCAACCTCCAACCCCTATTTAACACAAAATATTGAAAACATTAAAATTATACTAATCATCATCAACACTAAGTTAAAAAATATAAATCAAATTTTCGTACTAATTTTTTTTTAAATATTAACCTACTAAATTAAAACATATACTTACAATATTTCTCTAAATCTTCTTCTCAAAAACTACATCTCCTTCTCAAAACAATTTCAACAATATTTCTCACCTCCAACCCCTATTTAACAAATAAAATTCAAAACATTAAACATATATTAATCATCATCAACAATAAATTAAAAAATATAAATCGAATTACCGTACTAAATTTTAAAAATAACACTAAATTAAAAAATATATATATTTACAATATTTCTCCAAATATTCTACTCAAAAATTTTCTTTCTTCAACCTACAATCCCTATTTAACACACCAAAATTAAATCTCAACCATTCAACTCACCAACCCACCCACCAATAAAAAATTCCACCCTTCCCCAAAATTAAATCTGCCAACACTCTTCCCCAACCCTTTTAAAACCGTGCATGCAAAGCTGGCAACCCTGGTGCCACGCTGACCTGCCATGCAGGTTGGTTACATCCGACACTATTCAAAGTCAGAGCCACCTGAGTCCGCCTTTAAAAACTGTCATGAAAAATGCCGGTGCGACACGTGGCTTTGCAACCACTTTTCATAAACGGATCTTGCTGCATTCGACTTTTTTTTGTAAATTACTATTCATAGACAGATTCAGTTGAATCCGTCTTTAATATTACTGTAGAAAATAATTAAGAAATAATTTGGTTAGTACCATATTTTGGGTAAAAAATTCTTAAAGTAATATTTGAGTAAAAATTTATATACTATACATTAAAAATACATTTATATTTATACTACATATTACTATATTAATAAAGGAAGATACACAATGTTACTATTGATACTTGTCCTTAAGGGAATGATATGCATTATTTTAGCTTGGGAAGTGGAGATTGATGGAATGAAAGTAAAGGAAAGAAAAAAAAACTTAGGGTGTTTGGTTTTAGAGAACATAAGCTTTTTCATTCTCATTTTCTTATAAAATAGAAAACATTGATGAAAACATTTTTGGTTGTAAAGTTAAAATATATTTTCTAGAAAATGCAAACAAAAATGAGTGAAAACTTGAAAACATTAAAATAATATTTTCACTATTTTCATTAAATATGTTTTAGAAAAGGGAAAACATAGAAAGAATGGACTTCTAAAATTTTAAGTATATTTAACCCGAGATCAAATCATTCTAATAATAATTTTTTACATCTTTTAAACCATTTTCCAATCTTTAAATATTAGTTTCTTTTAGTCTTCAAACATAAACTTTTAACTTTTATCTCGTCAATCATTTGAATTCTTCTTCTCCTCTTCTTATTTGTCAGGTAAATGATCGGTGAAATGACGTCACACGATTTGTGTAAACGAACACACTTCGATGCAAGTATAGTTGATAGATAGTTCCTATCAGATATCAATCCCATGAGGATGAGACTCTGGTTGTATATTCATGTCGATGTAAGCAATATTGAAAGTAAAAAGAAATGTGAGTGTAGTTGTCAATGCAAAGAGAAGACAATATAATTAATTTCAGGAATTATTGTGGGAGAAATAAAAATGAATCAATAAAGGAAATAGATTATCAATAAAGAGACTAGAACCCATGGTGTAACTCGGCATACATCCAAATACAACAAGGTAAAAACATTAGATGGATTAATTAACAATGAATACCGAGAAGTTCTACTAACTTTCCATCAATTTTCAATGAAGGCTCAAATATGCAATTTGACCACAACTTCTGTTGCTGGCTGAAACTACATTCTCAAACAAGTGGATTAACTTTCGTTGTATCCCCATCCAACTTTCGTTGTGATGCTTGTTAAATTGAATTGTCATTGCGTTGTCTGATTTTAATGGTTGCATTAAGCACTTCCATGCAAAGTAGCATTCAAATCCAATAATTGAAACAAGAAAGAAAGCTCATAGAATAAATTGAAGTTCAAAATCTAAAACAACTTTAGTTCTTAAACAAATAAAACAATAAACCATCATCATTTGATTACAAGGAAACACGTAAAAACAACGGAAGCCTCTATTCCCAGCTTGATTCAGAATGAATCTACACGTTCCCCTTGCTTTAGCACTTGGATCCTCTTTGTCACCAAGAAATCAACCTCGTCTTCACCTCGTTTCTCCAGAAATTAGCTTAAGTTACCATGGGAGAAGCTTTCAAGCAATAAAGGTTGAAGAGAATGATCATCTGGATTGTCCTCCCCTTCTCTCTCTTCAATATATTCTTTTTGTAGGTTGATCTAAGGAGGACACATGTCCTTCACTCGAACTTAATGAAAGAATGTCGTCATCCTTATCTTTGAAGATTAGGATAGTTGGCAGGTACATCGATGCTTCTGGCTGCAATGAATAAAGTTCCTACGCAACGACATTTTTAATAGAACAAAAAACAACAACATAAAGACATAATTTAGCATAAAATGAGCAGAGATGTCTAAAGTTATAGAAAATGTAAATAATAAACTAAAAAGCATAAATGAATGCATGAGACACTGCTATAGGGACAAATTAATCAATAAATAAGAAAGAAATACATGCTCTTTAGAGATATCACACCCTTAAACTTAACCTTTTGCTTGTCCTCAAGAAAAATAAAAAACAAGGTTTAGCTCGTGTTTATGAACATTCTAGCTACTTGAATCATCTCAACCATAAACGAATCATTTACATCCACAAGATAGAAGATTGCATAGGCAACTCAGGCATAATAATGAATAAACTAGCAATTTCAACAATGTATAACATCATGCCTCACATCACAGATTCTGTCTACCTAAACAACATTTATTTAATTATATAATATAAGCATATATATATAAAGGCAGCAAGGGATATCATTGCATGAACGCACCTGGTTTTTTTGAGAAGTAAGATGTTGTACAACGAACCCCCATGGAGTACTTCATTGCTTCGACACACTGTCATGTAGTGACAACCTTTGGCTAGATTCATTTTTCTAACGCATGCATTAGACTGTTCCACCTTAAGCTACTTTCATTATGCACCCACATTGGAGTGATCTTTATTTACACATAATATGATCTATAAACATATATAACATCAACTAAACTAGACAAATTCATCAAAGATCTAAGAGATGATGTTAGGCATCCAGTACTCAAGCACACAAATTCATTCATGTAGAATTCTAATGTAACATTTCATCAGATGTATCCAACCAACTCATTAACAATTAACATGATTCAAGATTTAAGCATTAAATGTAAGGAAAATATATAGAGCACAAACTGAACTTTGCATTTTGTAAAACCTATGTTTGATTTTGATATAACAAATATTTTAAGGAACTAATTGCAAAATAAATAAGTCTTTTAAGTACTTGAAAGTAGCACTATTGACAAGGATTTTAAACCAAAATTGTTTCCAAGTCAAAACTTAAACCCAAAAAATTTCTAAGTGTTTTCAAAGCCAATCTTAACAAAATCTCTCAGGCGTTTCGATACACTATAAGTGTTCCGATACGGCCTTGCCTTTCTAAAGCCAACTTTACAAAACTGCACAGGTGTTTCGATAAGCTATCCCAGCGTTTCGATACGACCTCATCTTAATTGGCTACTGGAATTTCACGTTTCGATACGGCTGAGTCTGTTTTGATACTAGAGTTTCAATACTGACATGTGTAAAGTGTCCATAAGTTCTATATTTCATGCACATTCCATCTCATATTATTGTTGTTTTTAGTACATTTTAGGCATAACTAGGTTCATGCATTGCATTTTACAATATTCTTTACTCTGTCATGCTTTGTATTGATTTTCTCTTATTTGGTAAGGAAAAGGTACTATTTTAGTTTAGTTTTAGTTTTAGGTACTAGAGGTTAACAGAAGGAGAGAGGAGCTAAGGACATGATGTTGAGGCAACAGACCAAGAAGTTGTACTGGTGCAGTTCCAGAGAGAGACAACAGCTGTCGTGCCGCTGCCGCTGCCCTACCTGCCGCCCAAGACAGGAAGCTGAAGACTTGGAGAACTGGAGTGCGATCTGTAGAGCAGAAAATCCTGATTTTAACGATGTTGTCCACTCAATTTTCCGATGACTATAGAAGCATGCAGATCCACCGAATTAGGAACGCGAGATTACTTTCGGAGCAAGGAAACATGAAGAAGTTCATATTTAACTCAAAGAAGTCAGAATTTAAGGTTGCATTTAATGCAAAAGCTACTTTAAAGACTTCTACTCCAAGAAGGACTAGACCTAGCTAATGCCTATATATACCTATTGCACTCTTACTTCAAAACAACTTAGATTTTCCCTTAGGCATATTTTAGGTTTTCTTGCCGCCATTATATTCTAAAATTCTCTTTGGGTTTGGGTTATGTTGTAATTAGTGTGAGAACGATTGTTTAGGATTTTAAGTTTGTTTTTACAATAAAGATTCAAGGTTTGCTTATTCCATGTTCTTCATAGTTTTCAATTAAGGTGAAAGATTAGTTGATTACTATCCATTTGTTCGGCATCGAGAGAGTCGAACTCAAAAAAGAAGTAAGCACAATCTCATCTATAGACGGTGTTGATCAATCCAGCCAAGGCATAGGTTAGGGTTTAAGGCGGCTAAAAGAGGATGAACAAACATTGCTGTCTTTGCATAATTCACGTCGCGACTAGTATTATCTGCAGTGGGCATCAACAACATTCTGACTTAGACATAAACATGATCACTTTTGAAGCGTTCTGCCGAACCTTGTAGTTCCACCGAGTTCGCCACCGAGAAATACATCCATTCCACTGCCGGGGTAGCGAGAGCGTCACAGCAGCCAATCTGCCATCTCCTGCCGAGGCAGCGCAAAGCAACTTATCCTATTCAACGTAGTTTCACACTAAACAGTAGCATAACCCAGCCCATTCCATCAATCTAAACTCTTCCTTTTTTGCTTGTGTTTTTATTTTAATTTTCTCTCAAACAATCCAACTTATTTGTGCATTTACTTTTCTTGTGCAGGAACAACAAATCAAGTCAAGCTGTCTAATCCCTATGGGAGACGATGTCTTTATACTATTACTTTACAGGAGTGTGCACTTGCGCTCATATTTAGAGAACACTAAAACGCTCTACAACATACATGTTTCGATACGGTATTCATCTGGCTTAAGGTTTGTGTTTAGCGTACTGATACAGACCTATACCGTATCAATACGAGGGTTAAGATTTTCAAATCTTTTCATTTATTAAATGACCGTTTCCTTGTCAATTAGATGAAATCAATAAACTTTTTAATTTCAGATACCCGTACCAATACACCCTTGTGGCGTACTGATATGAAGTTTGGCAGTGTCTAAGTTTGCAAAAATTGCATCGATACGGCCTAGAGCGGTTTTGATATGGCCCTTTATCGTTTCGATACGCCTTCCAGCATATCAATACTGTAACCCCCTTAGCCCGGCCTAGACGCTTGACCCGAACTACGAAGATTACACGGGGAAAACCAAAGTCAACCTGAAAGTCAACCTTGATTATCGACTCTTTTTTTTATTTTTAAACCTTTCTAGACGCACATTAAACCTATGTGAACACTCAAGCATCATGGGAGAGAAAGGCACATCGATCGGAAATCATTTAGGGACTCAATTGCATGAATTACACTTTTAGGGACCAAAATGTAGTTTTTAGAAATTAGGAGGACTTAATAGATTTTAAGCTGACCAATATATGATTAGTCATATTACATGCTCCTCTGTCATTTCTCAGCTTAAAAGAACATCCCAAGCTCAAGCAATTGCATCCACAACATTCAGGACTAAAACGTAAAGCATGAAAACATGAAACAACTCAAAAACATCATCCAACGGTCATACGTTTCGAAACACCAATCCCTCGTACCGAAACGCCCGTATCGGAATGGTGTTGACCGTTTTGGTACCCGGGTGTGTTCCGAGACCGGTATCGAAACATGCCTCACCAGTAGCCAAACTGTTTCGAAATAGCTTCAACTGTTCCGAAGCACTATGGCCATTACAGGCCCCCATTTCGAAACAGTTGAGGGTGTTTCGATACACTTTGTCCAATGACAGCAAAAATTGTTAGTTTTTCACCTTTTGAACCAATCAAACATGCCTCAAAGAGCATCAAATCATACCAGCAACTCTTTTTGATACTAAGGAACATATTTAAGACCTTCAAGCTAGAGCGTGGCATCAAACACAAAAACATTCAATCTAAAGGTATGCTTCCTAGCCACAAAACCAATATAAGCTATCAAACCTCAAACCAAACCTTTAGAACCATTTATAACCTACAAAAGCCATCACAAACATGCCACAAACTTAGGGAGTTCAAAACACATCTCCCAAATATAACCTTGAAGTCCCATTGCCAAATATCAAAACTAAAGTGTATAAAAACATCACCATACATGAGCTTTGCACTTCCTTGGATGTTCTTAACCTTCTCGCTGCCCAAAAACACTTCAATTATCTGCATTATTGGTAAAAGAGAGCGTAAGCACACTTGCTTAGTGAGGCATGCTCTAAAGAAAACCAACACAATAATGCATTACTCAAAACACTTTCTCAAAAGCTTTTTCCACAACATGCTCATTCTATCTCATGCTTGAAACCCATTTCAAAGCAACTTCTCATTGGAAACACATGTACCTCTGTAATCACCTATTTTGTCCGGGGTGTTAAACCCGTTTCTTTTCTTTTCTTTAATGGGCTTT
Source organism: Hibiscus trionum (assembly GCA_030270665.1). Taxonomy (NCBI): domain Eukaryota; kingdom Viridiplantae; phylum Streptophyta; class Magnoliopsida; order Malvales; family Malvaceae; genus Hibiscus; species Hibiscus trionum. The sequence goes on from BSYR01000011.1 coordinate 26,489,673, forward strand.
GATATTTATGTTGTGATTAAAAACCAAAAAAAGGAAAAAAAGGAAAAATTAAAAACTATATATATATATATATATATATATATATATATTATTACCATTAGAGCATCTATCATCACTATTTGCTATTATTTTTACTATTAGAGTACCTATTATTTACTAGTGTTTATACTATTATTATCTTGATCCATCACTACTACTTATTATTATCATCTACTATTTCCCACCATTATTATTATTATTATTATTAGCGTTAGTATTATCGTATTATTATTAGCGTTATTATTAATATCTATTATTATTATTATTATTATTATTATTATTATTATTATCACTATTATGTTTATTGTTATTATTATTATTATTGTTATTATTAATAATATCTATTATCTATCTATTGTTAAGTTATTATCATATTACTAGTATTAATATTATTATTATTATTATAAATCTGAAAACAAAAAATACTAATATAAGCCCAATATTTAATATAATAAAAGCCTAGAGTTTATTCAATTTAAAGTCCATTACATATCTAAAAACCCAAAAATAAAATACAGGGCCCGTTTGGCCCAAACCCTAATTACACCACAGAACCCTAATGCCTATCTTCTTTTGTTGCACAACCCAATCTCAGCCGTCAGATCTGGATCCAGATCTGACGGTCCATATTGCCGCTCAGAAGGAAGCCCTAGGTCCCATCTTTTCGCCCTAGCGCCGCATCGACCAGGGGCGTAGGATAAAGCACGATCGGACGGCTCCCCCAAGCACGTGGGATCCACCCGCGACTCCCCAATGCCCAGACGCGCGCGTGCAGCACACCGGTGGCCCTTTCGAATTCCTCGTGCCATCCGAATTCCACCGATGGTCTGGATAGCTCCACGTCGTCCGGTCGGCCTCCTCTGGTCCCCCCTCGTACGAAGGCCTCACATGCAACAAAAAATCAGACATATCAGAGGCAAAACAAACGCAACAAAAATTCAAAATGGCAGATGCAACAGACAACCAACGATTACAGAGACGAATGCAAACAAACAATAGCAGCAACCAACAGGGATTTTCTTTTGATTTTATAAAAATCCGAAAATTGTAATTATCGGGCTATAAAACCCAAAACAAACGCAATGTAACCCCAAGCAAGTTTCTAAAGGGGAATTCTCAGAAATCAATACAACAACAGAGCATTTCAGAGGCATCGTTGTCGTTATTTTCGTTTTCATTTCAAAGCAACAAAAAATAAAGTAAAAGGTTAGGGTTTTTTACCTCTGTCGTTGATCTTCTTAGTGTGCCGGCTCGCATCCACCCACCGTTGACAAGCCTTACATGGTGAAACGGTGGGGGTGGTGACCAGATGATTTCCGGTTTTCAAATCGAAAAGGGTTTGAAATCGTTTAGGTTTTCTTTGTGGTTTCTGATTTTTCAAAACAGATAAGGGAAAAGGTTTTTTCTTGTTTTGGTTTCGAGAAGAAAAAAGTTTCTGGTCTCTGTTTTGGTTTCGGAAAGAAAAAAAGGTTTTTTAGGGTTTTGGCACCGGCAACGTCGACCGGAACCCTCGCGGCGCCGGAGAGAAACGGAGAGGATGAGGGGTATCTCGATGGCTTTTTAGGGTTTCTGAGGGAAAAAAGGGGTTAAAACGCGTTAAGCGTAGTTTATATAACAATTTCCTTATTTAAAAAATGGTTTAAACATGCTTAAGTCCCTCCGCGTGACTGTAATTTCGCGAGGAGGACTTCCGCTTCTCGAAACCCTACCCGCAGTCCCCGTCATTTTTCAAATCATTTTAATTTCGTCACCATCTTCAGTTTAATTCGTTTTCGGACGGTAAAATGCCCGTTTTGGTCCCTGTAACTTCATGTGTTCTTTTAATTCGGCCCCAAATTTCGTGTTTTAATTGATTTCTTCTTGGTTTATTTGCCGTTCGGGCCCTTGCCAACTTGCCTTTATTTACTTTGCATGTTATTTATCTTAGCATTTTACTTTTGTGATAATATGTTATGTTACTCATGCATTTTGCTTTTCATGTTGGCATCAAATATTTTTTTTTTGCCATGTTGTTATGTTTATTTAATGTAAATATATGGTATGCGATCATATGTTTTTATGTTTAGCACATTTAATTTTATGAATGTAATGTAGTTTTATTATATATGTCGCATGCTCGTTTTTCTATCGTGAATATAGCTTGAGTTGCTTTTATGGTTCGAATATATGTGACAAGCATCTTAAATGTCATTTCATGTGATTTTCATGTCCTAATTCGCATGTTAATTAATTTTAATTATAAAACGGAGATACTTATTAATTTGCGTATTCGGGTCGACTAGCCTAGCTTATTGGATACTCCCCGAATATTCGGATTAATTCGCATCGTCTAAAGGTAAATCCGTAATTAAAACGGACAAGACCATGACCTCATTCTTTAATTGCTTGCATCATGCATAAAGGTGACGTACGGGATCCGAAACCTAAACTAACACGACAGTCAGTCTTATATGATGTCGGTTTAGTCTTTGGTCCTGTGTACCGTCATCCTTTTTAATTAAACTACGAATTAATTCGAAACCACTAATTTGAATAAGCTCGTATAATTAGGGTCCAATTTTCTATTAAGAACCCTTAATTAAAGTCATTTTAAAATTCAGATAATTTCCATCGATTTAAAAGAAACAATTATTTTGGTACCGATTTCCGGGCGTGATGGGGGTGCTAACCTTTCCCCACACGTAACCAACTCCTGAACCCTTTCAAATGAATCTCTGGTTTAGTTTTTACGGTGTCTGGCCTACCTCAGTGGCCGGTGGCGACTCCAACCGAGAAAAAGATTTTTTAAAAGGTTTTTCCCAAAACTCGAATTGTTTTTAAACCTCCCCATTTTAATTAAATGTTTCTTTCAAAAAAGAGTGGGGAACCCCTTTCAGTGGCAAGAAAAAAAACCTTGTTACAGTATGGCGACTCCGCTGGGGAAAAATTTTGTTTTTCAAAACAAAAAGAGAGTTTAGCCAAAAAACACTTGTTGCTTTTAAATTTATGGAAAATTTTGAAATTTAATTTGACTTTAGCGAGGTGGTTCCTCCTTGAAAATGGAACTTTAACTACACGAGCTTCGATAATTGGTGGTCTTTGAATTAATTTTTCATTTAATTTCAAAGGAATCACCGACATGTGTTGCATCACGCATTAAGCTCTATACCCGAGCTTTGTCCCTTAAGTGGGAGTGAAACGCCCATACCCACGTGAGTCTCCCTCCATGGGTCGGTAATTCACTTTCGGAATCCACGCCTTTGACATGTGAGCAGCCCTCCACGTCATTAGGCCGTGTTTTCCCCCGAACCGAAACCAATTCGCAAGCTTGTAATGGGCCAGAATTGGGAGCTCTTGTCACCTTAGTAGGTGATAAGATAGGTTCGGGTACCCTTGTTAGAACCGAACCCACATGTGTGAGAATTTAAGAAGCCCACCCCGATTAGAGCCATGCGGACAACCGTAGAATTAGAATTCATGCTATTGGGTCTTGCATCGTTAATTTGCTTTGATGTGTTTCCTTTCGCTTATTGTATTCAAGTATTCATTATTGTTGATACTAACCCAGTTGCCTTCTTGTCTTGTTTTTCTTATTTGTGCATATTCATCACATTTTCATACGAAGTGTTGATTCGAGAGCAGTCTAAAGTTGAAAACTTTCACAATGGGAGAAAAGAGTCCATAGCAACGAAGCTCCCGGAGCGCGCTAATTTAGAAAGAGGGGACGAGCAAAATTTATCGAAAATCGTACCCTATGTGTTTATTTTCTTGCCTCGTTGCAACAAGACTTGATCTCCGTTATGGAAAGTTGTTTAATGAGGATGTTTGTCGAATCAACACTTATTTGCATTCGATTGTGTTTTTATTTATTGCCTTTAATCATATGTTTTTGTTTTGCATTCGACATATCATGCATTACATCATTAAGTCATGAGATTAATTGTTCGAGGTCATGGCAGCATTCGTGACTACCGAAGATTCTGCACCCACACTTTACTCGCCATAAAAGAAGGCAAATGGAGGAATGTTTTGCTAAGTTAGAAGCCGACTTGAGAAGGGTCCAAATGGGGCATATGATGGCCATGAATATTTCTGTGAGTACCATCAGACTGTGGAGCACGAGAATCAGATTCGTCCAGAATTTAAGCAGTTGGTTCAGGAATTGATGGACAATAAAGAGGTTGAGTTCCTCGAAGAAGCTTAAGGGGTGGGATGGATGGCCAGTTTAGCAGTAACAAGAGTTTTAGTGCATCCGAGTTTGCTTGTTTTCATTCCATTGCATTTTAATCTTTTCTTTAAAGTGATGTGTAGAATCCACTTTACCCTTTTGCCCGAAGGTAGCAAAGATTTTTTTGTAAGGGCCTCAGACTGCATGTTTTTGAATTTCAATGAAAGAATGCACTGTGTTTTGTGCTTCAATTGCCTTTTCATTTTGGTGTATATATTTGTCTATTGAGTCCCAGTATATCAATTGCACAAGGGACATGGACCTTGACCCCAAAGGTTGACTTCGAGCCGCCTTTGTCTAGTGGAAATCGAAAGCTTTAAAGATGATGAATATGTGGTTTACACTCCGAGTTAATTGAGTACACGTAGAATTAGGGCCTTCGGGAGAATAATTGGAAATCTTCTGCGCTAAAAGAAAAAAAGAAAAAAAAGAAGACAAAAGAGAAAGAAAAAGAAAGAGAGAAAAAGAAAAAGAAGAAAGAAAGAAGAATAAGAAGAAGAAAGAGAAGGAAGAAAAAAACAAAAAAAAGAAGAGAAAAAAGAGAAAAGATAATAAAAGCGTAACAAAAGCACTCCAATGTTCGAAGCCTGGTAATAGGCATCTTCAGATACGAGTGTGGAATTTTTGGGGCACTCCGCTGTAGCAAAAGACTAATAAGGTTGCTATGCACCATTCACTTTAGCTACATGAGTGATGGTAATATTTTCAAATCATGACAATGCCGTGTAGCTCGAGGTTTTGTTGTTTGCTCCATCATTTATTTCGAGCCAAAGGAATGTGATGAGTTGACTTCCCCGAAATTATAAAGAAATGATAAAGGCAAAGCCTATTGAAGATGAATCTAATTGATTAAAAAGCTGAAATAGCTCGGAGAGTATTTCACATCTTCAGACACCGACCCAGTCTTCGAGGTCTCCTAGACACATGATGCTTGACACAATCCTTGGTAAGCCATAACAGTGTCATTCGTGCACTTGATATTCGAGGTATTTAATCTAGTCTGATATATCCAGGATTTGAAAAGAAAGTCCAATTTTTAAAAATGCATCTCATTTTGGAATTAGAAGATGCAATCTAAATCTTTTTTGAACACAAAAATATTCCCATTGCTTCGGGGATAAAGTTTAGAATGCAATGTCATGAATACAAATGACAGCTTGTCAGTGGCTATGGTGAGGATTGTAATAAGTTCCTACATGCTATAGTTCAGAGACTTGAGGCAATTTTTTGTCGAAATGTTTCGACTGCTTCAGAAGATGAGAAGTGGACCTTAATGAACTTGAGAGAAAAGTTCAGGGACTTGGGGGCATATGCTTCCCCCAATGTTGAGAAGAGAAAAGTCGTCGTGGTGAGTTAAGACGAAGAGAACGGTTGAACACCCAGTCTAAATAAGGGGCAATGTTTTGAGAGCAAGCACTACGGGAAGTGTTATATCCAGTCTGACTAGTGGAAGTCAGCAGTTGCCTTTCGTGAAGAGACCAAGAGATCGAGATTTGGCAGAGATGAGGAAGCCAAAAGAGGTTGAGAAGAATAAGAGACAAGAAGAAGGTCAAGATCGACCAACCCGGAGAATGAAAGCGTCCGAGCAATTTTGATGTCATAATTCATGCATCACTTGTAGTTAGGCATCCCTAGGATTAGGGACATGCTAACCCACATCATCATATCATTTTTACCTATTTTCGACAGGTATTCTAAAGCTTTTCTCGTAAAAGGAAGCTCGCATATCCGTTCAGGCATAAGGAGAATGGAACTTTTATCTTTCAGAACTCGCCTATCTATTCAGGCTCTTGGAGAATAGAACCCGCCTAACTATTCAGGCTCTTGGAGAATAGAACCCGCCTATCCGTTCAGGCTCTTGGAGAATGGAATCCGCCTATCCGTTTAGGGTCTTGGAGAATGGAACCCACCTATCCGTTCAGGCTCTTGGAGAATGGAACCCGCCTATCCGTTCAGGCTCTTGGAGAATGGAACCCGCCTATCTATTCAGGCTCTTGGAGAATAGAACCCGCATATCCTTTCAGGCTCTTAGAGAATGGAACCCGCCTATCCGTTCAAGCTCTTGGAGAATGGAACCCACCTATCTGTTCAGGCTCTTGGAGAATGGAACCCGCCTATCCGATCAGGCTCTTGGAGAATGGAACCCGCCTATCCGTTCAGGCTCTTGGAGAATGGAACCCGCCTATCCGTTCGGGCTCTTGGAGAATGGAACCCGCCTATCTGTTCGGGCTTTTGGAGAATGGAACCCGCCTATCCGTTCGGGCTTTTGGAGAATGAAATCCGCCTATCCGTTCGGGCACTTTGAGAATGGAGCTTTTGATAATTGTCTATGTGTTCGGACCTCGAAGGGTTGAAGAATGTTGAAATGAGAAGGACAGCTTCAAGCCTCCGCGATCGTTGCATTTTCCCGTACCGACTTCCGAACCGCCAGTAGTCCAAGTGCATGGTGACTCGGGATCCAAACAGGGAAGTCGGACAAAATTGGTGTTTATGGCCTTTGCTTTATCCTTGTTCCACACGTATAAGCAAAGGGGGGCAACTGTAATCACCTATTTTGTCCGGGGTGTTAAACCTGTTTCTTTTCTTTTCTTTAATGGGCTTTGATATTTATGTTGTGATTAAAAACCAAAAAAAGAAAAAAGGAAAAATTAAAAATAGTATATATATATATATATTATTACTATCAGAGCATCTATCATCACTATTTGCTATTATTTTTACTATTAGAGTACCTATTATTTACTAGTGTTTATACTATTATTATCTTGATCCATCACTACTGCTTATTATTATCATCTACTATTTCCCACCATTATTATTATTATTACCGTTAGTATTATCGTATTATTATTAGCGTTATTATTAATATCTATTATTATTATTATCACTATTATGTTTATTATTATTATTATTATTATTATTATTATTATTATTATTATTATTATTATTATTATTATCTATTATCTATCTATTGTTAAGTTATTATCATATTATTATTATTATAAATCTGAAAACCAAAAAAATACTAATATAAGCCTAATATTTAATATAATAAAAGCCTATAGTTTATTTAATTTAAAGTCCATTACAGATCTAAAAACCCAAAAATAAAATACAGGGCCCGTTTGGCCCAAACCCTAATTACACCACAGAACACTAATGCCTTTCTTCTTTTGTTACACAGCCCATCCCAGCCGTCAGATCTGGATCCAGATCTGACAGTCCATATTGCCCCTCAGAAGGAAGCCCTAGGTCCCATCTCGCCCTAGCGCCGCATCGACCAGGGCTGTAGGATCGAGCACGATCGGACGGCTCCCCTAAGCACGTGAGATCCACGCGCGACTCCCCAATGCCCAGACGCGCGCGAGCAGCACACCGGTGGCCCTTTCGAATTTCTCTAGCCATCCGAATTCCACCGATGGTCTGGATAGCTACACGTCGTTCGGTCGGCCTCTCTGGTCCCCCCTCGTATGAAGGCCTCACATGCAACAAAAAATCAGACATATTAGAGGCAAAAAAAACGCAACAAAAATTCAGAATGGAAGAAGCAACAAACAACCAACGATTACAGAGACGAATGCAAACAAACAATAGCAGCAACCAACAGGGATTTTCTTTTGATTTTATAAAAATCCGAAAATTGTAATTATCGGGCTATAAAACCCAAAACAAACGCAATGTAACCCCAAGCAAGTTTCCGAAGGGGAATTCTCAGAAATCAATACAACAACAGAGCATTTCAGAGGCATCATTGTCATTATTTTCAGTTTTGTTTCGAAGCAACAAAAAATAAAGTAAAAGGTTAGGGTTTTTTACCTCTGCCATTTGATCTTCTTAGTGTGCCGGCTCGCATCCACCCACCGTTGACAAGCCTTACATGGTGAAACGGTGGGGGTGGTGACCAGAGGGTTTCCGGTTTTCAAATTGAAAAGGGTTTTGAAATCGTTTAGGTTTTCTTTGTGGTTTCTGATTTCTCAAAACAGATAAGGGAAAAGGTTTTTTTTTGGATTTGGTTTCGAGAAGAAAAAGGTTTCTGGTCTCTGTTTTGGTTTAGGAAAGAAAAAAAGGTTTTTTAGGGTTCCGATGCCGGCAACGGCGACCAAAACCCTCGCGGCGCCGGAGAGAAACAGAGAGGATAAGGGGTATCTCGATGGCTTTGGGTTTCTGAGGGAAAAAAAGGGGTTAAAACGCGTTAAGCGTAGTTTATATAAAAATTTCCTTATTTTAAAAATGGTTTAAACATGCTTAAGTCCCTCCGCATCGCTGTAATTCCGTGGGGAGGACTTTCGCTTCTCTAAACCCTTCCCGCAGTCCCCGTCATTTTTCAAATCATTTCAATTTCGTCACCGTCTTCAGTTTAATTCGTTTTCGGACGGTAAAATGCCCGTTTTGGTCCCTGTAACTTCCCGCGTTCTTTTAATTCGCCCCCAAATTTCGTGTTTTAATTGATTTCTTCTTGGTTTATTTGCCGTTCGGGCCCTTGCCAACTTGCCTTTATTTACTTTGCATGTTATTTATCTTAGCATTTCACTTTTGTGATAATATGTTATGTTACTCATGCATTTTGCTTTTCGTGTTGGCATCGAATATTTTTTTTGGCATGTTGTTATGTTTATTTAATGTAAATATATGGTATGCGGTCATATGTTTTTATGTTTAGCACATTTAATTTTATGCATGTAATGTAGTTTTATTATATATGTCGCATGCTCGTTTTTCTATCGTGAATATAGCTTGAGTTGCTTTTATGGTTCGAATATATGTGACACACATCTTAAATGTCATTTAATGTGATTTTTATGTCCTAATTCGCATGTTAATTAATTTTAATTATAAAACAGAGATACTTATTAATTTGCGTATTCGGGTCGACTAGCCTAGCTTATTGGATACTCCCCGAATATTCGGATTAATTCGCATCGTCTAAAGGTAAAACCTTAATTAAAACGGACAAGACCATGACCTCATTCTTTAATTGCTTGCATCATGCATAAAGGTGACGTACGGGATCCGAACCCTAAACTAACACGGCAATCAGTCTTATATGATGTCGGTTTAGTCTTTGGTCCGGTGTACCTTCATCCTTTTTAATTAAACGACGAATTAATTCGAAACCACTAATTTGAATAAGCTCGTATAATTAGGGTCCAATTTTCAATTAAGAACCCTTAATTAAAGTCATTTTAAAATTCAGATAATTTCTATCGATTTAAAAGCAACAATTGTTTTGGTACCGATTTCCGGGCGTGATGGGGGTGCTAACCCTTCCCCACACGTAACCAACTCTCGAACCCTTTCAAATGAATCTCTGGTTTAGTTTTTACGGTGTCTGGCCTACCTCAGAGGCCGGTGGCGACTCCAACCGAGAATAAGATTTTTTAAAAGATTTTTCCCAAAACTCGAATTGTTTTTAAACCTCCCCCTTTTAATTAAATGTTTCTTTCAAAAAAGAGCGGGGAACCCCTTTTAGTGGCAAGAAAAAAAACCTTGTTACAACCTCAATTCTATCTCATGCATTTAAACCAATGCAAATCTCATGGCAAGGCCATACACATGCTTGTAAAAACCAAAGCATTTCATATACAAATCTCATATGCAATTCTCATAGCATAAATCATCTCATCAATAGGTACATGTGATTCAAAAGCATTTTCATATATTATATTGGCATTTAACATCTCATTACTACTCGGATATGCGGACAACATTCTCAAACCACTAGATGCTTCCGGTGGAATCTTACATCACCGTACTCACTTGTCTAGTAACATAATTTCTGGTGGAATCTCACATCACCGTACTCACATGGCGGAATCTCTCATCGCCACAAAGCTTGGGTATTTCACAAAGTCCTACCCGATAGAATGCCCATCATCGGTCTCTCCCTTTGGATTAAACCAAAGAGCACGTACGAATTTTTAGTTTATAGTGCACTCTCATCCTATTGATCGATCAATTATATCCGGTAAGTATCTCATCTTCTATGCCAATATATTATGTTAAAACATCATCTCACCTACTGTTTTTCATGCAACATTTCTCAAATCTTTCTCATCTCATTTCAAAACCATAACATTTGCCATGCTTTAAAACAAAAGCTCAAAACTCAACAATGCAACATGTTATTTCATGAAATCATTTCAAGCATCATCTCATGCTACAAATCATGCATAAAAACAGTAGGAATTTATCTATCTCAAACCATGAGCATGTAAAAGCATTTTAGGGGCAACCACCACATATAAGAGAGCAATCTAGCCAATACTTACTTTCGGAATTAGGAAGGTGTTTCAAACCTTTCCTAAATCCCCAAACCTTGTTTCTTTGAACCTCAAGGACTTCTAAACCATTCGCACTCACCGATTACATTTCGCTTGCTCGTGGAAACGCTATCTAAGCTCTCGGATCAACACCAAAGGCGTTTGAAGATGTCTTTCCTGTTTATAACACATAAGAGCAGAGGATTAATGCATCATCATGCATTGAAATCATCAGCCACACACCTAAACTCGCTGCTCTACTCAAGAACCTCATTTCGGCTACCAAACACAACCAAAATCATCTCCAAACTCTTCCAAAACAAAGCTCAGCCAAAATCTACTACTTCTAAACATTTCTAAACATCAATCAACATCAAAAACCACCACAAACTCGTCCTTATACCTCCAGCTATGACAGAACACCAAAACCACCCCAAAAACCACCATTCTAGCATGCAAAACTTAGGAATCCAAGCCTATTCGGGATTTGTTTGATAAAACCTCATTTATAACATCAATTAACATCCAAAATACATTAGAAAACAACCTCAAAACAGAGCCTAACCATCAACCACGAAAATCATCAAGATCTTACCAAAAACCTTGAGTTTTAATACAATTTCTTGTTTCTAACATTAAAGCAACTCAAAAATCATTAACAAAGGATTGATAACTTGGGAATTTCAGTAAAGAATTGATCATTAGAGGAGAAGGACGAAGCTTACCTCTAATGGCTGATTTCTCCTTGAATTGGGCAAGTTTTCTTGAAAATCCAATGTAAAAACAAGAGGATTTGGTGAGGAAAAGATTAGGAATCAAAAGGAGATTGAAATCTCATCAAAAGGGATGAAAATCAAAGGCTAATTGATGGAGGAAATGTGTTTGGCTGAAAAGAAATTGAGAGAAAATGAAATGAGAGAAAATTGATTAAAGGTAGTTATGAAAAGTCAAATATAGTTTTCCTTTTAATTAATCTTTATTTCCTTTAATTAAAACCTTATTAAAATCACCAAAAATAAGGAGAAATCTGAGTAAAAACATTTTGGTAAAATTAGCTCCTTAAAGATTCAAAGTTTCAATCCTTTACAACACTGTCACTATTTAACTTTTCCAAAAACTACGATTTGGTCACTACACCGAAATGTAGTATTTCCAAACCTTATTTTGTAAAATTGATTTCACCATAATCATTCGTGTAATAATTGAGGATTTTTAGATATTTTTCATATTTTTAAAGCATCCCGAACTAGGCGTTCCCTAAATCCCCCTTTAAGATTCGAATCGTTCTCGACCGGTTCGATTCGAACTCTAAAACATCTAGGCCCAAATTTGGGGCGTTACAACTCTCCCCCTCTTAAGAAATTTCATCCTCGAAATTTACCTGGAGGAAAAAGGTAAGGAAATTGCTTCTTCATATCTTCCTTTCTTTCCCACGTGGCTTCCTCAACACCACGATGTCTCCACAACACCTTGACCAGCTCAATGGTCTTACCACGAAGAACCTTACTATCTGAATCCAAAATCTCAACATGTTTCTCATCATATGTCAAATCCAGATTCAACTCAACTTCCTCCACAGGCATAACATGCGAAGGATCCGATCTATACCTCCGAAGCATGGATACATGAAACACATTATGTATCTTTTCTAACTCTTGTGGTAGACTTAGCTTAAAAGCAACTAGACCCACACGTTCCATCACCTCGTAGGGTCCAATGTACCTTGGGCTCAACTTGCCCTTCCGACGAAATCTCTTCAACTTCTTCCAAAGTGAAACTTTCGGAAATACACGGTCACCCACCACAAACTCTATCTCCTTACGCTTCAAATCCGCGTAAGACTTCTGCCAATCCGATGCTGCCTTCAACCGCTCACAAATGAGCTTCACCTTCTCGGTGGTTCCTTTCAACAGAGCTGGCATCGAGACCAACTTTTGTCCCATTTCAGCCCAGCAAAGAGGAGTTCTGCACTTCCTCCCATACAAAGCTTCATAAGGTGCCATTTGAATACTTGTCTGGTAACTATTATTATAAGAAAACTCCACCAAAGGCAAGTGCTTCTCACAAGAGCCTTGAAACTCAATAACAAAGCACATCAACATATCCTCAAGCACTTGAATAACACGCTCCGACTGTCCATCCTTCTGCGGATGATAAGAATTACTGAAATTCAGCCGCGTACCCAATGCTTGATGCAAACACTCCCAAAACCTTACGGTGAACCTCGGATCTCTATCTGACACAATAGACTTTGGTACACCATGCAAACGTACAATCTCAGCAATGTACAACTCTGTAAGCTTATCCAAGGTGTACGTCGTATGCACAGGCACGAAATGTGCACACTTCGTAAGGCGATCCACAATCACCCAAATAGAATTCTTCCTTGATGGCGATAGAGGCAAACCAAACACAAAGTCCATGGTAATCATCTCTCATTTCCATTCAGGAATCCTTAACGGCTGTAACAGCCCTGAAGGAAACTGATGCTCAACCTTAACCCGCTGACAAACCATACACTTGCTCACATACTCAGCGACATCCTTCTTCAAACCCACCCAATAGTATTCATCCTTCAGATCACGGTACATCTTTGTACTACCAGGGTGCATAGCAAACAGACTACTATGAGCTTCGGTCATAATAGTGCGCCTCAACTCCACATCATTCGGCACCACTATCTGACTTCCAAAACATAAAACACCATCATCATTAAAACAGAAATCCGATGGCCTACCTTCAGCAATATCCTGAACATGTGGTACCAAGGAATCATCCAACAGTTGTTTATCCTTTATCAACTGGATTAGAGATGGTTTCACTTGCAATTCAGCAACAAGACCACCATCTCGCGATATGCTCAAGCCTGAAAACATTGCTCTTAACTCCACCGCCACTTTCTTGCTCAAAGCATCGGCCACAACATTGGCCTTTCCCAGATGATACTAGATCGTTAGATCTTAATCCTTAAGCAACTCCACTCATCGTCGTTGCCTAAGGTTCAACTCTTTCTGAGACATCAGATACTTTAAACACTTGTGATCCGTGTACACATCATACTTCTCACCATAAAGATAATGTCTCCAGATCTTTAGAGCAAAAACCACTGCAGCCAACTCAATATCAAGCGTAGGATAATTGCGCGCATGCACTTTTAACTGTTGCGATGCATAAGCCACCACCTTACCCTCTTGCATTAACACACACCCCAAACCAACATAGGATGCGTCACTATACACCACAAACTCTTTCCCTGATTCATGTTGAACCAAGATAGTAGCTTGCGTCAAAGCTGCTTTTAGCTTTTCAAAAGCTTGCTGTCTCGCTTTCGTCCACTCATACTTGACATCATTTTGTAACAACTTTGTCAAAGGGGCAGTAATCTTAGAAAATCCATCCACAAACCTCCGGTAGTATCCTGCCAACCCAAGGAAACTACAGACTTCATGAACAGACTTAGGAGGCTTCCAATTCATCACCGCCTCAACCTTCTGGGGATCAACTCGAATCCCTTCGGCCGAAACCATATGACCAAGGAAAACAACTTCCTTTAGCCAAAACTCACATTTGCTCAACTTAGCATAAAGCTGATTTTCCAACAACGCTTGCAAAACAATCCTCAAATGACCTTCATGCTCCTCCTCAGTACGAGAGTACACAAGGATATCGTCGACGAACACCACAACGAACTTGTCCAAGAATTCATGCAACACCCTATTCATCATGCCCATGAATGCAGCAGGAGCATTCGTCAAACCAAACGACATCACAAGGAACTCATAATGTCCATATCTTGTTCTAAAGGCTATTTTCGGCACATCAACATCCTTCACCTTTAACTGATAGTACCCTGACCTCAAGTCAATCTTTGAAAATACACCCGCTCCCCGAAACTGATCAAAAAGATCATCAATCCTCGGCAAAGGATACTTGTTCTTGACGGTCAACTTATTCAGCTGACGGTAATCGATGCACATTCTCATCGTGCCATCTTTCTTTTTCACAAACAAGACCGATGCAGCCCAAGGTGACACACTAGGCCGAATGAAGCCACGGTCAAGCAACTCCTGAAGTTGCATCTTCAATTCCTTCAACTCCTTGGGTGCCATGCGATAGGGAGCAATGGACACCAGAGTTGTGTTCTCATACAACTCAATTCCAAACTCAACCTCTCGACTAGGTGGCAAACCAGGTAATTCCTCCGGAAACACCCCAGGGAACTCACACACGGTCCTTATATCCTGAATGCGTACCTCCTTTGAACAAGGGTTCATAACAAAGGCTACGTAAGCCTCACATCCTTGCCACAACATCCGACTTGCTTCCAACGTGGACACCACATTAGCTAGAAACTTCACATTCTCTCCCACCACCACAACCTCATAATCATCCGCAAGTTTCAACGAAACTCGCTTGCTTTCGAAATCTACAACGGCTCTATGCTCAACAAGCCAATCCATGCCAAGGATTACATCAAAAACATAGAATGGCAATTCCATAAGATCAACAAGAAACACATGATCTTGCACCTTTAAGGGACATCTCCTATACAACTTTCTTGTCGCAACCGTCTCACCAAATGAACTAGTCACACGCATACCTACATCCAAAGACTCAACAGGCAAACCAAGAATTTGAGCATATTCACGCAATATGTACGAGTGTGTAGATCCAGAATCAATCAAAGAAAGTGATGACAAGGATTGCAATATAAAGGTACCTGCGATCACGTTCGTGTCATTCCTTCCCTCACGATGGGCATACACTCTATCCTGACCGCCACCCTCAGGTTGGACAGCCGCCACATTCCTTCCACCCTCATCTCTACGCTGAAAATTACCACGGCCGCGCCCACGACTCCTCTGTGGCTCAACTGCTCTCACCGGAGCCTATCCCTCTCTCAGCGGCTGAGGACAATCTTTCTTCATATGCCCCCGGTTACCACAGTTCCAACATGTTCCAAGGTTACCCAACACTCACCAGCGTGCTTCCTACCACACCGGTTACACTCGGGAGTCCTCAAGAAAGCATTAGGTCCTTGCTGACCTCTACCAGGGTTACCACCCCCGCGCCTTGCATCAAAATGTGGCTTCCTATCCTTATGCCTCTTGTTGCGATCTCTACCATAATCGCGCTCCGCAGCTCATTTCCCCGAGCTAAAACCTTCTGCTCGACTTGCCAAGCCAAGATTCAACTCAATGTCCTTGGCTCTAGTGACCAAGACACCGAAATCAATGTAATCAGCGGCAAGCATATAGGTTTTCACGTCCACTACCAGCCCATAACGGAACCGTTCACACCTTTCCCTCTCACTAAGAACTAGCTCAGGTGCATATTGGCTAAGGCGAACAAACTGAATCTCATATTCAGCCACAAACATGCTCCCTTGCACAAGAGACATAAACTCCCTCTTCTTCTCATCGAGGTAGCGAACTCCCAAATACTTTCGCTTGAACGCATTCAAAAAGAATGTCCAAGTCACTTCATCATCCTCCATTCCAGAGATAGTGGTCGTCCACCACGTATATGCATCACCATGCAGTAGTGACACAATACATCCCAACTTCTAAATTTTATTGCAGTTCAGCTGTCCAGGAATCCTCTTGGTGCTTTCCAACCAAGACTCAGAACCTTTCGGTGTCAAACCTCTAAACTCAGTCCCTCTCAGACTGCGGAGACGCTCCAATGGCAATCTCACATTAGCACCATCCTAAGGTGCAGCTCTATGAGCTCCAGCTACTGCTGCCTGGAAAGCTCCAGCAATAGCCTGTATCAACACGGTCATATCAGGAGCAGCTTGCCCCTGACCTCCCTCGGGTCCAGCAACCCCAGCCCCAACTCCAGCAGCACCAGACCCAGCTCCAGCTTCACCACCACCAGGTGGTCCACCAGGGGGAGGAGGAGGTAAACCTCAGCATTCTCTACATTCTCATTCTCTTTCTCAGCCATAGATCGAGTATTGATTCTCAGCTTTCTACGTGGCCCCATAATAAAAACAATGCACTGACAAAAATGTAACAAACACAATTAGGCATAATAAGGTAAGTAATCCAAGTACTCAAGCTCACTTTTGAAAAAAATTCTTCTCATTAGTAATGATATGGCAATGGGATCCCCAACTACACTCCAAACATAGCATAGCATCACAAATTCATCTCAATTGAATCATACATCAATATTCATACATCACACTTTCACCGAAAAGTCACAAACATGCATAACAGCATACAACAACCACTTACCAAGCCCAAATTATTTGATAACCTGGCTCTGATACCAACAAATGTAACCCCCTTAGCCCGGCCTAGACGCTTGACCCGAACTACGAAGATTACACGGGGAAAACCAAAGTCAACCCGAAAGTCAACCTTGATTATCGACCCCTTTTTTTCTTTTTAAACCTTTTCTAGATGCACATTAAACCTATGTGAACACTCAAGCATCATGGTAAAGAAAGGCACAACGATCGGAAATCATTTAGGGACTCAATTGCATGAATTACACTTTTAGGGACCAAAATGTAATTTTTAGAAATTAGGAGGAATTAATAGATTTTAAGCTTACCAATATATAATTTGTCATATTACATGCTTCTCTATCAAATCTCAGTTTAAAAGAACATCTCAAGCTCAAGCAATTGCATCCACAACATTCAGGACTAAAACGTAAAGCATGAAAACATGAAACAATTCAAAAACATCATCCAATGGTCATGCGTTTCGAAACACCAATCCCTCGTACCGAAACGCACGTATCAGAACGGTGCTGACCGTTTCGGTACTCGGGTGTGTTCCAAGACCGGTATCGAAACAGGCCTCACCAGTAGCCAAACTGTTTCGAAACAGCTTCAACCGTTCCGAAGCACTATGGGCATTACAAGCCCCCGTTTCGAAACATTTGAGGGTGTTTCGATACACTTTGCCCAGTGACATCAGAAATTGTTGGTTTTTCACCTTTTAAACCAATCAAACATGCCTCAAAGAGCATCAAATCATACCAACAACTCATTTTGATACTAAGGAACATATTTAAGACCTTCAAGCTAGAGCGTGGCATCAAACACAAAAACATTCAATCTAAAGGCATGCTTCCTAGCCACAAAACCAGTATAAGCTATCAAACCTCAAACCAAACCTTTAGAACCATTTACAACCCACAAAGTCCGTCACAAACATGCCACAAACTTAAGGAGTTCAAAACACATCTCCCAAATACAACCTTGAAGTCCCATTGCCAAATATCAAAACTAATGTGTATAAAAACATCACCATACATGAGCTTTGCACTTCCTTGGATGTTCTTAACCTTCTCACTGACCAAAAACACTTCAAGTATCTACATTATTGGTAAAAGAGAGCGTAAGCACACTTGCTTAGTGAGGCATGCTCTAAAGAAAACCAACACAATAATGCATTACTCAAAACACTTTCTCAAAAGCTTTATCCACAACATGCTCATTCTATCTCATGCTTGAAAACCATTTCAAAGCAACTTCTCATTGAAAACACATGTACCTCAATTCTATCTCATGCATTTAAACCAATGAAAATCTCATGGCAAGGCCATACACATGCTTGTAAAAACCAAAGCATTTCATATACAAATCTCATATGCAAGGCCATACACATGCTTGTAAAAACCAAAGCATTTCATATACAAATCTCATATGCAATTCTCATAGCATAAATTATCTCATCAATAGGTACATGTGATTCAAAAGCATTTTCATATATTATATTGGCATTTCACATCTAATTACTACTCGGATATGCGGACAATATTCTCAAACCACTAGACGCTTTCGGTGGAATCTCACATCACCATACTCACTGGTCTAGTAACATAATTTCCGGTGGAATCTCACATCACCGTACTCACATGGCGGAATCTCTCATCGCCACAAAGCTTGTGTATTTCACCAAGTCCTACCCGATGGAATGCCCATCATCGGTCTCTACCTTTGGATTAAACCAAAGAGCACGTACGAATTTTTAGTTTATAGTGCACTCTCATCCTATTGATCGATCAATTATATTCGGTAAGTATCTCATCTTCTATGCCAATATATTATGTTAAAACATCATCTCACCTACTGTTTTTCATGCAACATTTCTCAAATCTTTCTCATCTCATTTCAAAACCATAACATTTGCCATGCTTTAAAACAAAAGCTCAAAACTCAACAATGCAACATGTTATTTCATGAAATCATTTCAAGCATCATCTCGTGCTACAAATCATGCCTAAAAACGGTAGGAATTTATCTATCTCAAACCATGAGCATGTAAAAGCATTTTAGGGGCAACCACCACATATAAGAGAGCAATCTAGCCAATACTTACTTCCGGACTTAGAAAGGTGTTTCAAACCTTTCCTAAATCCCCAAACCTTGTTTCTTTGTCCCTCAAGGACTTCTAAACCATTCGCACTCACCGATTACGTTTCGCTTGCTCGTCGAAACGCTATCTAAGCTCCCGGATCAACACCAAAGGCGTCCGAAGATGTCTCCCCTGTTTATAACACATAAGAGTAGATGATTAATGCATCATCATGCATTGAAATAATCAGCCACACACCTAAACTCGATGCTCTACTCAAGAACCTCATTTCGGCTACCAAACACAACCGAAATCATCTCCAAACTCTTCCAAAACAAAGCCCAGCCAAGATCTACCACTTCTAAACATTTCTAAACATCAGTCAACATCAAAAACCACCACAAACTCGTTCTTATACCTCCAGCTATGACAGAACACCAAAACCACCCCAAAAACCACCATTCTAGCATGCAAAACTTAGGAATCCAAGCCTATTCGGTATTTGTTTGATAAAACCTCATTTATAACATCAATTAACATCCAAAATACATTAGAAAACAACCTCAAAACAGAGTCTAACCATCAACCACGAAAATCATCAAGATCTTACCAAAAACCTTGAGTTTTAATACAATTTCTTGTTTCTAACATTAAAGCAACTCAAAAATCATTAACAAAGGATTGATAACTTGGGAATTTCAGTAAAGAACTGATCATTAGAGGAGAAGGAAGAAGCTTACCTCTAATGGCTGATTTCTCCTTGAATTGGGCAAGTTTTCTTAAAAATCCAATGTAAAAACAAGAGGATTTGGTGAGGAAAAGATTAGGAATCAAAAGGAGATTGAAATCTCATCAAAAGGGATGAAAATCAAAGGCTAATTGATGGACGAAATGTGTTTGGCTGAAAAGAAATTGAGAGAAAATGAAATGAGATAAAATTGATGAAAGGTAGTTATGAAAAGTCAAATATAATTTTCCTTTTAATTAATCTTTATTTCCTTTAATTAAAACCTTATTAAAATCACCCAAAATAAGGAGAAACCTGAGTAAAAACATTTTGGTAAAATTAGCTCCTTAAAGATTCAAAGTTTCAATCCTTTACAAAACAGTCACTATTTAACTTTTGCAAAAACTGGGATTTGGTCACTACACGGAAATGTAGTATTTCCAAACCTTATTTAGTAAAATTGATTTCACCATAATCATTCATGTAATAAATGAGGATTTTTAGATACTTTTCCATTTTTTAAAGCATCCCGAACTAGGTGTTCCCTAAATATCCCTTTAAGATTCGAACCGTTCTCGACCGGTCCGATTCGAGCTCTAAAACATCTAGGCCCAAATTTGGGGCATTACAGATACGCCCTCTTTATTACCTGCAATGGCTCTTTCTATTTTGAGACAGGTATTGATAGGGGTACCCCATGTACCGAAATAGTAGGTTACAAAAGTGCATTTATGGTGGGAAAAAGAAAGCTCAACGACTCTATTGATGGTGCCAACCACCTAAACGACTCGAATTCAATGAGAAGGTATAAAAGCAAGCCTCTAAAGCTACATCAACAATTATTCATCAAGTCAAGCACAATTAAGCAAAAATCCAATCTATTTGAGCCATTTAGAGTCAAACCCTTACACCCAACTTGTGTAATTCATTTTGTAATCTTTCATTTCAAGTTTGGGCAGTGTGCTATTGTAATTGGGCAAATATTTTACGGGTAATCTTTACACATGGTCCCTTTTTTTGGGGTTTGTTCTATTTTGGTCACCCGAATTCAAAAAAGATCATTCTTTTCACTTACATTTTGAATCGTGTTTATTTTGGTCCCTTGACCGTTAACCTCCTTTAATAAAAAAAATTAATTTCTAATTTAACCCCCAAACTTTCAAAACTTTATTTTTCACCATCTTCCCCCCCAAACTTGAAAATTTTATTTCTTCGCCCACCACCCGATCCCAACCCTCTTTCCACTGCCATGGGTTCGCCATTCTCCTCCGCCCAATTGTTGGTAAATTACCGACTTCACCTTGGCTGACATGATTACAAGACAAACATTCTTGTTCACTTCATTCACAATTGATGCCTTCTTTTCTACACTTATTGTTCTCAAGACAGTCGCTGCATCATTTTTGAGCTTTCAACCTTCAATTGTCTTACAACATGTTATACAGTAAAGGGTCTGGTCTGGTCTGCTGGCGTTGAGAACATAATACCTTGGATTGAAAGCCATTTTGCAAAAATGGCTCCTAAGTTTAGCTCTGCCACAAATCCAGACATGGTGCCTATCATGAGAAGTCTTCCATCGACGTTTAAGCTTTCAAGGTTTTGTTGAAGGTAGGCTGCTTTGACAAAGTCCAGAATAACATCCACACCTGCCATTGATCGGGGAAAACAAAAGTTTAGCTCTTTTCAATGTTGAACAACTCTAACAAGTTGATGATATCACACTTTGTTTATACCTTTTCCTCACGATTCCTTCTTTAATTGTGCTACAAACTCCTAGATCTTGTAATTGATGCAGACATCAGCTCCAAGATCCTTGCAAAAGGCTACCTTTTGCTAACCCCCTAGTATGCAAAAGGCTAATACTTGATCTTGTAATTTTTGCTCCACAAAAAGCATTGTGTGGGATGCAACGAACACATTGTTTTTAAGCTAACTAAAAGAAGATGATGGAAAAAGAAAGAGTCGGAGAAGATATGGTGGGCAAGCATCTATTAAAGTAAGTTGGATTGATTTAGATATGTTAAAGCATCCATTGATTTCCAACTGTCTGAATTGGATTATTGGAATAATATTTTTAGTTTTCAGAGGCATTAAATTCTTCTCTATTCACTTATGAGTATATATTATGTTTGGAATTCAATTCTAACATTTGACTATGACCACCTTTGAAAATAAAAAAGATGATTGTGAAGTCTATTGTTTTCTTGCAGAAGCACACACCCATGGCCATGACCCATGCATCTCATATTCCCTTTTGCGACATCTTTAACACTTTGGGGCGAAAGAGAGTGGCGGGCCCATGGTGGTGGAAAGAGGGTCAGGATCAGGTGGTGGGCGGAGAAATAAAATTTTCAAGTTTTTGGGGAAAATGATGAAAAATAAAGTTTTGAAAGTTTGGGGGTTAAATTAGAAATTAATTTTTTAACGAGGTTAACGACCAAGGGACCAAAATAGATACGATTCAAAACGTAAGTGGCAAGAAAGATCTTTTTTGAATTTGGGTGACCAAAATAGAACAAAAACCAAACAAAAGGGACCACAGGTGAAGATTATCCATATTTTACCTATTAAGAGGTCCATTTTCAATTTTCTAACTTCTTCTCGTAAAAGAGTGATTTTGATCAAGCTTTGCGTAGAAAACTTTGATCCTTGTAACGATTTTCTCCTAATCCTAGAAAAGGGGAAGAATTCAGTAGTGAATTGGATGAAATTCTTAGTGGGAGCTCAGGTAGTGGAAGTAGAGCTTGTTAGAAGCTTGAATCACTCTAAATATTTTTGTCTTCAATGTTTATTTTACCATTTTGCTCCCTTTCATTTTTCAAAAGCCAATTCACCCCCTCTTGGCTAATTCAACATTGTTTGATTATCTCAACAATTGGTACCAGAGTTACACTTATTAGAAGGATTAACACCCTCTTGAGTTGATTCTAAGAGAGATTGATCAACCTACAATTCAAGCCATGGCATCTATCTCCGGCCAAAACCTCTAAGAGTCAAATCCATCATTGAACCTCCTTATTTCAATGGGGACAACTATCCTTTTTGGAAGAATAGGATGTGGCTATTCATCAAATCAAATGACTACCTCCTATGGGATGTAGTGGAAGATGATCCATCAATTCCAATGAAGAGAGATGTAGAAGGTAGACTCATTCCCAAGTTCAAGATCGAGATGACCGTTGTTGACCGGAAGAAGCTTCAAGTAAGCGACAAAGCGTTGCACATGGTATTTTGTGCTCTTAGACCGGACATGTACTCGAAGATGTCTTCATGTACAAGTGCGAAGGAGGTGTGGGACAAGATAGAGACCGCGTATGAAGGAACCAATGATGTCAAGGAGACCAAGATTGGAATCCTCAATTTGAGCTATGAAAATTTCAAGATGGAGCCCGATGAAAGCGTCACCAAGATGTTTGATCGTTTCTCCGTCATCGTCAAGGGTCTCAAAGGATTCGGTGAAATCATTTCCGAATATAAACTTGTCCAGGAACTTTTTTATTCTCTTCCCGAGTCATGGGATGGGAAGAGAACCGCCATCATCGAGGCAAAAGATTTGAAGACATTGAAGCTTGATACACTACTGGGGTCACTTCGTACTCATGAGATCATGAAGTAAGGAAGAGAAAAGAATGGAGAAGAAAAAGGTGGAGAAGAAAAAGATTGTTATTGTTCTCAAAGCTTCACATGAAGAGAGCGATTCAAGTGAGAAGGAAGACGAGGAAATGGTCATGTTAGCCAAAAGGTTCACTCGATTCATGAAGTCTAATAGAGGTAGAAAGTTCATTCGAAAAGGAGACTTCAAGAACAAGAACAATGAGGAATAGAAGGATCAACTCATTTGCTATGAGTGCAAGAAACAAGGGTACATACGAATCAATTTCCCCCAACTCAAAAGCAAGAGCTTCGAGAAGAAGAAGAAGTTCAATGCCAACATTACTACTTGGAGTGACGAGGAATTATCCAATGAAGAGGAGCAAGAAATTGTCAACCTTTGCCTCATGGCTTTGAAGGAGGATCCTAAGGTAACTTCTAACTCATCTAACTTTAATTTTACATATGATGAGCTTCAAGAAGCATATGATGAGTTACACGAGGTATATGATGAATTGATTGAGGAATATGAGGAATCAATTTTCAAAAACAAGAAAAACATTTTTGATTTGAAAACACAAAACAATTCCTTATCTAAAACCAATTCCGAACTTGAAAAGAATGTTTGTGCTTTAAAAGACAATTTAACATATTTTGAAAAAGAAAACATTGATTTGAACAAACTTCTTTCTGAGCTTAACGATCATCACCATAAGAAGGTGAATGATCTCAAAGCTTCCTAGAGCAAAGTTGGGAATTCAAGTTTTGAAAAAGGTGAATCTTCAAAACCCAACTATGTAAAAAGAAACTTTGTTAATCACAAAAAAAGAATCTTACAAAGGCCCTCTAGAGGTAAGAAGATTAGGAGTGTTTGGGTTCCCAAGAACGTAATTGCTTCTAATGATTTACATGCTATTGCTTCTTGTATTCCCAAGGGAACCAAGATTTTGGGAGCTAATTTCTATGGACCCAAAATGATTTGGGTACCAAAAATTGAGACCTAATCTTTGTTTGTGGGTGGGGAGCATTGCTACAAGGCAAAAGCTTCAAGTCAAAACACATGGTATGTAACTGTAACACTCCAATTTTGGGCTTAGAAGTTTAGGGTTTGGTCGGACCGGTCTGAGAAACGGTTCGAATATAAAAGGAGGTTTTAGGGAAAGCCTAGTTCGGGATGCTTTAAAAATATAGAAAAATATCTAAAAATCATATTTTAATATATATAAGAGAGTGGTGAAATAAAATTTACAAAATAAGGTTTGGAAATACTACATTTCGGTGTAGTGACCAAAATGCGATTTTTGAAAAGTTTAGTGGTGACTGTTTTGTAAGGATTGAAACTTTGAATCTTTAAGGAGCTAATTTACCCAAAAATGTTTTCTCCAGATTTTTCCTTAATTTGGGTGATTTAATTCATGTTTTAATTAAATAAAAGAAAATGGAAACTACTTTTTGGATTTTCATAACTACCTTTTCCTAATTTTCTCTCATTCCTTTTTCTCTCAAAATCCCATCATCCAAACACTTTTTCTCCAGCAACTTTTGCATTGATCTTCACTTCAATTGATGAGATTTCTATCATCTATTGGTTCCTAATCAATCTTGCATCAAATCCTTTTGATTTCCTCATTGAATTTTCAAGGAATTTGGCCCAAATCAAGGAGAAATCATCATTTAGAGGTAAGATTGTTCTTCTCCTCTAAATACTCAGTTCTTTACTGAAATTCCCAAGTTGTCAATCCTTAATTTAAGTTTTATAAATGGGTTTAATGTTAGAAATATGATTTTGGCTTAAAACTCAAGATTTTGGAAGAGATCTTGAAGAATTTCGTTGAGATTGTTTGGGCTCTGTTTTGAGGTGGTTCTTTAATGTATTTTGGATGTTAAATGATGTTAAAATTGAGGTTTTATCAATGCAATCCTGAATAGGTTGTGTTTCCTAAGTTTTTGCTCAAGGATATGGTGGTTTTTGAGGTGTTTTTGGTGTTCTGTTATAGCTAGAGGTATAAGGACGAGTTTAGGTTTGTTTTAGATGTTAATTGATGTTTAGAAATGATTAGAAGTGATGGATCTTGGCTGGGTTAAGTTTTGGAAGAGTTTGGAGGTGATTTCGGTTGTGTTTGGTAGCCGAAATGTTGGGTTTAGGTAGAGCGGCGAGTTATGGAGTGTTGGCTGAAGATTTCAATGCATGATGATGCATTAATCCTCTGCTTTGATGTGTCTAAAACAAGGGAGACATCTTCGGACACTTTCGGAGTTGATCCGGAGGCTTGATCGGCGTTTCGGCAAGCAAGCGAAACGAAATTGGTGAGTGGAGTTGGTTTTCTAGCTTTGAAACAATTATTTGAAGGTGTTGGGAGCTTAGTTTAAGTCTAAACAACTTAGCTAAGCTCAAGAGTAAGTTTTCGGAAAAACTCCCTCGGATGTGCTAAGTTATGGTTTGATGCATTAGTTATGAAATGCATGTTTAAATTCTGTTTTGAAAGCATGTTTTAGCATGATTAATGATGGTTTTGAAAGCCATGTATTGAAGGATGATCAAGGTAAGAGATCCTTGGTTTGACATGTTATTAATTTGGTTATGATGCATGGAGTTGCATGATGATAAATGGCTTTGATTAATGCTTTAAAACAGTGAATTGGTGATGGTATTTGATGTATATTGGCAAGTGATGAAATGGTTTTAAAGTTCTTGAATCGAATATAGTTAGCCAGCTATAGGATTGGGTGCACCGTAAGTAAAGTCACCTTGGATGTAGAGGGGTTGTGATTGTACCGTAAACTCCATCCAAGTACCCTAACGATTGAGGTAAGATCACAATGGTGGTTAAAAGTCCGTGTGTGGATCTTGTGTTATGTGTCCCTTACTCTCATTAGAGGAATTATACAACTACCGATGAGTGGTGTTGAGGGGTTGAGATTGTACCGTTATACTCCACCACGGGTGTCACATCAATGGAGGGATTGCTTTTGAGTGTGAACCTTGTGTAGTCCGGTAGTGTGTATGAAGCGTGTGGGACAACGCTTGTAATCCGCGTATCCGATTGTGTTTTGTGTTGAAATGGTTATGAACTATCACTTGAAAGCCAATATAATGTGTTTAAATGTAATGAAGCATGAGATGCTTGAAAATGATGCAAGGTAGCATGAGGAAGTGTTGAGCATGTGGTTTTAAAATTTATTGAAAGTGTTTTCTAAAAATGCATTGTTGTGATGGTTTTAGTTAGAGCTCGTCTCACTAAGCATTTGTGCTTACGCTCCCTTTTACCAATAATGCAGATAATTGAGGTGTTGAAAGGCATCAAGGAAGCTAAGTGTGTCCAAGGGAATCCAAGCTCATGTATGGTGATTTTTTCATACACTATTAGTTTTGATAATGTGGCAATGGGAACCTAAGTCTTTTTTTGGGAGATGTTTAAAACTCCATAAGGTTGTGGCATGTGTGCCTTGATTGATTAGAATTGTAAATGGCCTTTAATGTTTGTTTTGAAGTTTGTTTGCCTATTTGGTTTTGATAATAGGGAGCATGCCTCTAGACATGTGGAATTTCATGTTTGATGCTATGAATGTGTTTAGGGGTTCTAAACATGCACCTTATATGATTGATGACTTGTTGGTATGTTTGGGAAGTCATTAGGATGAGTTTGATCGGGTTTATGCATGAAAAACCAGCAAAATCTGCAGTTTCTAGGCAAACCGTATCGAAACACTCTCTAGCGTTTCGAAACGGGGGCCTGTAATGGCCTTCGTGTTTTGAAACGGCTGTAGGCTGTTTCGAAACGATTTTGGCTACTGGAGAGCCGTGTTTCGGAACCAGTATCGAAACAAAAGAGTGATGCCCCGCGTTTCAATACGGATTGTAAGTGTTTCGAAACAGGTGACCGTTGAGCACTATTTTGAATGGTGTTGAAGTTTGCAAGCTTTACATTTTAGTCTCGAAAGTTGTGTTTGCAATTGTATGAGTTTGAGATGTCCAAATATAGTGAATTTTGGCAGGGAAGCATGAAACGTGACTAATCTCATATTGGTAACATAAAAATTAGTAAAGACCCTCTAATTTACAGAATTTACGTTTTGGTCCCTAAAATTGTATATTGTGCAATTGAGTCCCCTTCTGAAATCCGATTGTTGTGCCCTTCTCTATCGTATCTCGTGAGTACTCACTTAGAGTTAATGTGCATTTAGACAAGATTAAAAAGAAAAAAAAGGGTCGTAAATCAAGGTTGACTTTTGGGTTGACTTTGGTTTTTCCCGTGTAATCTTCGAAGTTCGGGTCAACCGTCTAGGCCGGGCTAAGGGGGTTACAGTAACACCCCCTTCCCGGCCTGGTCGAGAATCGGGTTGGAGTGTGCTACCGATGAACAGAACAATATTCAGTGCGGTAAAATTTCAATTCATAACACCATATAACCAATGTAATACTAATAAATCATTACCATGCATTCATTTTAGTCCAAAACATCAATATGAAACGGTAATTAATCATTTAGGACCAATTTATAAGCTATTTCAAATTTTAGGGACTAAACTGTAAATATGATAAATTAGAGGTCCTTCGATGCTATTAATTATACCTTAATGAAATTCAACACAATAACAACAACCCTGTAAATTTCATGCAATTTATAGTTCATTTACTCTTCCAATTGAATCATCCTAAATTCAGTGACCAATCTGTGAACATTGTAAACTGTCATTTATGCCTTTTAACCAACTTAACTAACCCTATATCAAAACACCTTAAGGTTGTTTCGATACGGGTGTACGATGGTCAACCTGAATTGACTTTACCTAATACCCCGTATCGATACGGGCAAACCCTGTATCGGTACGGGTTGACTTTCATTGACTTTAACTTTTACTCATTTCGATACGGGTTAGGCCTATACCAAAATAGGAAATTCCAGTGGCAAAACGTTCCGATACTGCTCAAGGTCATATCGATACGCCCTATTCCTTAGGTCCAATTATGCTTAACCGTATCGATACGCCATTACCCCGTATCGATACGGCCTGACCTGTAATGACAAATTTTTGCTGGTTTTTAATCGAACTAACCTACCAAACAGTGCTCAAATGCATTGAAACTTTACACATAATATTTCAATACTATAAACTACTGGCATGCCAAATTTCATCGCCATTCGAATACGTTTACTAGGTTTTGACCTATATGAGCAAAAAATGCCATTTTTACCAAGTTTTAGCCTTACCAAAAGTCATTTTAGGGCCTTTACTAACCTTACAACTTATACACATTACAAGCATACCAAAATGGGCACAAAATATTAGTTCAACTACTTTGTCACCTTCCTAGGAGTTCATAAGGTCAATATACATTACTTTGGATTTTAGTGACTTATCTTGCTGCGACTTATCCGATCTTCAACCACATACGATTCCTTAACCTGAAATGCATGAGATGAGACACGTTAGGCATACATTACCTAGTGAGGTAGTCACAACAATGTAAATAACAATGTAAGATGTATATACATAATCTCATGCTTATCGATATCAATACTATGTTTCATTATACAATGTTTAACATATCAAATTCATTATTAACCTTTGGATTGAATCAAGATAGTAGATACGCGAATTCCTACGCGTCACCAAATCAATGAATGGTCTAGTCCCTCCGCCTCGCCAATATGACCAATACCAAAACACATCCCTCTGCCTCGCCAAATTAATATAGGTCGTAGCCTTAGGACCATAGTCCACCCGTACACTAAGCTCATGAATTCTATGGCATGTCAATTGTATCCAAAGTCCGTTCAAATCTAAGGTTTCAATGACAATATCCACATTCAATATTCAATGAGGATTCCAATGATCAATATCTTCAATGTTATTACTAGAGACATGTTTCAATATCGATGATTCATGATGTCAATTTCAATGTTCGATGTCTGATGATTCATTTACAATGTTTCAATAACAATAACTTTATCAATAACAATGCACAATGACGATGTCAATATCTATGTTCGATACTCATTACCAAACTTATTGATACTTACCAATAGACCCGTTTAACAATCCGATGCAACTTCCTTAAGAGAAATGTTAGCTATATTACCAAAATCAATAATAATGGATTCGATAAGGCTCCTCGCCTAATGTCGAGACTCTAACTACACTCACCTTAAAATATGATGCTCTTACGGCTCCCGGATGACAACGCCCATGCTTCTAGCTTTCAATGGAGATGGCGAAATCTCTCTCTCCACTTCTTGATCTAGAAAATCAATAGGGATATTATTAGGATCGATATTACAATATCAAAATCGATATCCAATTTCAATATAGACAACAACGATAGAATATCCATGGATGGTCAAAACCCTTGCTTGAGATTAAGCTCAATACATCTACGGAATCTAATAATCGATTGAGGATTATAGCATACCCGATCAATAGCAACGATTTGATAACAATAAAACGAAGGAAAAGCAAAGCTTAAAGCTAGCTCCAATGGAGGTGCTTGCTTAGGTAGGAGATGATGAAGATGAATAGTTTGGAGAGGTGTTTGCTTAGATATAAATCGGGTAAGTCTCCTATGCTTGTATCTTATCCTTATTTATTCTTTAGACAATTTTAACTAACCGATGGCTTTCCTTCACTTAAAAGAAAGCTCACAAATTAATCCACATAGTGATGTCTTTAATTGAGGAGGGGCTAATCGCAAGGTTAGTCCCTCAACTCTCAATTATCTATGGTTTCAACCCCAAACTCCTGACTTCCACAATTTAGCCACTAAACGTTTTTGATATTATTCATTAAAATCTATATTCAATAAATTGACTCGATTAGAGCCCAATATCGAATTATTAGCAAGCTGATACAATATTTAAACCTTATCGATGTGAGATTTCTGATCACTAGAACCCGATTCTGACTAGACTGGATTTTAGGGTGTTACAACTCTCCCCTTTAAGAAAATTCGTCCTCAAATTTTTACCTGAAATGAAGAGATGTGGATATTGTTGTTTCATGGTCTCTTCAGGTTCCCATGTAGCTTCTTCAACAGTGTAGCTCCTCTAGAGCACTTTAACTAACGGCACAGATTTGTTACGAAGCCTTTTTACTTCCCTTGACAGAATCTGAATTGGTTCTTCTTCGTAGGACAAGTTTGGTTGAATTTCTACAGACTCAGGTTCCACAATGTGTGAAGGATCAGAATTATATTTTCAGAGCATCGATACATGAAAAACATCGTGAATTTAACTCAATTTAGAGGGTAAAAATAATTGATTTGCCACGAGGCTAACTCTTTCAATGATTTCAAAGGGTCCAATAAATCGGGGACTTAATTTTCCCTTTTTGGCAAACCTTAAAACCTTCTTCCACGGTGATACTTTGAGAAAGTCTTTTTCACCAGCTTCATACTCAATGTCTCTTCTCTTGAGGTAGGCATAGGCCTTCTATCGGTCAAAGGCAGCTTTCAAGCGATCGTGAATAATGGTAACCTGTTCTTCAGTTTCTCGAAGTAATTCAGGGCCCAACATCTTGCCTTCACCAAGCTTAGACCAACAAAATGGAGTTCGACATCGTCTGCTATACAATGCCATATACGGAGCCATTTGGATTGAAGCATGATAGCTATTATTGTAGGCAAACTCAAAAAGGGGTAGGGATTTTTCCCAAGTTCCACCAAAGTCGATGATGCATGCTTGAAGCATATCTTCCAAGATCTGTATAGGAAGGTTCAATAACAATACATATTTCCAAGGGTTCAATTGTAGATTTTTTCGATAATTACTTGAATTACCCTTTCTGACTGGCCGTCAGATTGAGGGTGAAAGGTTGTGCTAAGATTAACTCTGGTGCCAAGAGCTCCTTGTAAAGTTCTCCATAACCAATATGAAAAACGGGGATCTCGATCAGAGATAATAGACTTGGGTACTCCGTAGAGTCGGATCACTTTGTTAATGTACAAGTCAGCTAATTTAGGAAGACCGTAGTCTATTCTAACCGGTATAAAATGATCTGACTTTGTAAAACGATCTACAATGATCCATATGACATCATGTTTCGCGGGAGTTAAAGGTAGACCACTAACAAAATCCATAGTGATCTTTTCCCACTTCCATTTTGATGGATCGATAGGTAGCAATAGTCTGATAGGAGCACAATGTTATGCTTTAACACGTTGACACGTGAAACACTTGGATACGTAGTCGACTATGGCCTGCTTCATGCCCGGCCACCAATAGAGTTCACGAAGGTCCTTATACATCTTCACGGACTCGGGGTGAACAGAAAAAGAACTTGAATGAGCTTCAGAAAGAATATCAGTGCGAAGAGATTCATCATTAGGTACAAAGGCCCGATCATGGAAACACAAGAGCCCTTCAAAATTAATTCTAAAGTCAGGATTATCTGATAACTTAGAGACAATGGGTTGAAGCTCAGGATCTTTCTCTTGCATAACATTGATTTGCGAAACAATGGTAGACTAAACTTGAAGTTCAGCTACAAGACAACGATGCTTCCATAACCGGAAGTGAGCGTTAATTGCTCGAGGGGCTACAATATAGAGATATTACCATGAGTTAAAGTACCATACAATATATATAACTATGTATTCACTGTCAATGCTTACCAGGCAAAGGTTTACGGCTGAGTGCATCAGCTACAACATTGGCCTTGCCCGGATGATAATCAATGCCAAGATCGTAATCTTTAAGGAGTTCCATCCACCTCCGTTGTCGAAGATTCAACTCATTTTGGGTCAATAGGTACTTAAGGATTTTATGGTCAGTAAAGAGATAACAATTTTCTCCGTAGAGATAATGTCTCCCGATTTTCAATGCAAAGAAAACTGCAGCCAATTCAAGGTCATGAGTAGGGTAATTCATTTCTTACGGCTTAAGTTGTCTCGAAGCATAAGCGATGACTTTTCCATCTTGCATCAATACACATCCTAACCCGAGATGTGATGCATCACTATAAACTGTGTAGTCCTTTCCAGACTCGGGTTGGGTTAGGACTGGTGCATGAGTGAAGACTTGTTTCAACTGATCGAAACTCCGTTGTTGATCCTCAGTCCAAACAAAAGGAGATTCTTTCTTCAACAACTTGGTCAAAGCAGCAGCTATCATAAAGAATCCTTTTACGAATTTCTATAATAACCAGTTGTAAAGTGCTCATTAGTCCTATATTTTATATGCATTCCATCTCATATTATTGTTGTTTTAGGTTCATGCATTGCATATTTACAGTATTTTTTACTTTGCAATGATTCTGTTGATTATCTTTTATTTGGTAAGAAAAAGATAATGTTTTAGTTTAGTTTGCATTTTAGGGCTAGAAGTTGTTAGGAGGAGGACAAACCAGAGGATAGGATGCTGAGGCAGCAGACCAGGGAGCTGTACTGATGTAGTTCCAAGAATAGGAAGCCGCTGTCGAGTACCTGCCGCCGCTGTACCTGCCGCCCAGGGTAGCAAGCTGAGGAATTGGAGAATTGGAGTGCGATCTGTAGAGCAGAAAATCCTGATTCCAATGATGTTATCCTCTCAATTTTCTGACGCCTGGAGCAACGAACATAGCCGCCAAAGGAGGAAATCGAGATAACTTACGGTGCAAGGCAACGAGAAGAAGTCCACATTCAACTCAAAGAAGTCAGAATTAAAGGTTGTGTTTAATGCAAAAGCTACTTTGAAGACTTCTACTCCAATGAGGACTTGACCTAGCTAATGCGTATACATATTTGACATATTTTGTAATTGTGGACAACTTAGGTTTTCCTTTGGGCATAGTTTAGGTTTTCTTGTTGCCATTATGTTCTAAATTTCTCTTGGGTTTGGGTTATGTTGTAAACTAGTGTGAGAAAGGTTGTTTAGGAATTAAGTTTGTTTTTGCAATAAAACTTCAAGGTTTGCTTATTCCATGCTTTTCATAGTTTTCAATTAAGTTTGAAAGATTAGTTGTCAACTATCTATTTGTTTAGTATCGAGAGAGTCGAACTCACGAAAGGGATAAGTACGATCTTCATCCTAATCAAGTGTTGATCAATTCGGCCTAGACATAGGTGTGGGTTTAAGGCGGCTAAAAGAGGACGAACCAAGGTTGCTGTCTTTACAAGATTCATGTTGTGACGGGTATCGTCTGTAGTGGGCAACAACAACATTCCGACTTAGACATAAGCGGGATCAATATCGAAGCGTGCAAGGATTCTGAACAAATGTATGAAGCTTGGGAGAGGTACCATCTGCAGTGGGCAACAACAACCAACCGACGAGATCATTCAATAATTGGACGGAGCTGTGCAAGGATTTTCTATATTGTTTCAGTCCTTCAAACGTCACAGACAGATTGAGAAATGAGATCACAACCTTCCGCCAAGGGGATGACGAACCATTGTATGAAACTTGGGAGAGGTACCAACAGATGCTGAACAACTACCCGCTTCTTGGTTTCCCATCCTGGACGCAACTGTCGATGTTCTACAACGGAGTAAACCAACCAACACGAATGATGCTCGACGCTTTAGCCAATGGAATCATCCTGGATAGACCACCTGAGGAGGCACTGCAGATTCTGAACTGAATTGCTAAAAATGACTACAAGTTCCCTACAGCCCGCTATGGCGGCATAAGACGACCAGCTGTTGTGAATGAGGTAGAGGCCACAGAATCCGTTAATGCCCGCTTGGATAAGCTGATAGAATTGGTGATGAACATAGCCAAAGGAAAGACATATGAGGCCAAGGTTGTGGAGCCTTTTTGTGATGAGTGTGGGGGCAATCACGACTCCTCTGAATGCAGCAAATCTGCCAACTTCATGGTTACCTATGAGAGGAATAGCAGGCCCAACACCAACACTTACAACCCTGGCTGGAAGAAGCATCCAAACTTCTCTTGGAGCAATCCAAACACAACTGCCAATCCAACTCAACAGCCAGGAGGATACCAACAGAACCTGTCCAGACAACCGCCTCAACAACAGCATACGAGCAATAACTCACTCGAAAATACTTTACATACTTTTATGTCTAGAACCAGTGATTTTATTGTTTGTACTAATAAATTTATTGATAAGACTGAGTCGTTTATGGACAGGACTGAGATGAGGATAAACAATTAAGAAGCTGCAATAAAGAACCTGGAGACCCAGTTTGGGTAATTCACGGAGATTCTAAGCAACAGAACAAAGGGTGCAGGATCTAGCAGCACAGAGGTAGTAGCCAAACCCATTTATGAATAGTGCAAAGCCATATCAACTAGAAGTGGGAAACAGTTGGATGAAGCCAGAATGGAAAAGCCAGCAGATGAGCAGCCAGCACAAAAAGAACTACCTGCCTATGCAGCATCAATACCAGCTGCCCCGGTAGATGAGACTGACAGTAGCCCTGAGGCAGATGATCCTTCACAGATCAAGTTACCATGCAAGGAGCGTATAGAGGACATCCTCATGCCCTACCCTTCCCTAGAGGCTTAAGCAACAGAAGCAGGAGCACCAATTCTAGAAATTCCTAGATATTCTGAAACAGGTGCACATAAATATTCCTCTCATCGAAGCCATCCAGAACATGCCCAATTATGCAAAATACCTAAGGGACATGGTCTCCAAGAGGGAAAAAAATTGGGGAATTTGAAACAGTAGCTGTGATAGAGGAGTGCATTGCTATGTTGCACAACAAGCTGCCAACCAAGCAAACTGATCAGGGAAGTTTCGTTATACCATGCAGAATCGGCAACAACCATGCAATGAGAGCCCTGTGTGACTTAGGAGCCAGCATTAACCTGATACTCAAGGTAGTTTTCGACAAGCTAGGTATTGGGCAAGCCAAGCCTACCTCCATTATGCTGAAACTTGCTGATCACTCATTCGTGCAACCGAAGGGAAAGATCGAAGACATCCTAGTTCGAGTGGCCAACCTTATTTTTCCAGCAGACTTCCTCATCTTAGACTGTGAGGCTGATGGAAACGCCTCTATCATCCTTGGGCGACCTTTCTTGGCCACGGGCAAAACATTAATAGATGTGGAGCATGGGGAGCTGATAATGAGGGTAGACAACCAAAGCATCAAGTTAAATGTTTTACAGCCCTCAGAAAAGGAAAAAGCAGGATGCCCAGATGCACAGGCTTCTGACGTCAGCACTGAGACAGGGCAAGACAATAGCCGCCAGGGCAGACAACGAGACAGACAAAAGAACCCCAAAGAATAGGAGGACCCCCAGGAGGGAGAACAACATATCACCTCAAAAAGTGGTTATGTCTGGGATATGCACCCCAATGCACTCCCAACATAACTTAATTAATTTCATCTTTTATTTTCTTTATTTTTATGTTTTAGGAATAGAATTTAATTTAATGCAATTTATTTTCTTTTAGGATTAGATTTTAAATTAAGTTAAAATTATTCTCCATATTTTTTTATTTTTCAGAATTTATTTTAATTTTAGTATTTAATTATTTTTATTTCAGGCTTTAGGAATAAAAGAGTCGGACCAAAAAGAAGGCCCAATAAGGAGCCCACCCACCATCCCGCCAAGATAACTGAAGGCGGCCCAGCGCAGAAATCGCGTAACGACTAGTTGACCGCTAACGACTAGCTGCCAACGGCTACAGAAGTAATGGGTAGAAATCTCATAACTTGCGCAAAGCAATATGCCCGTTGGAAATTTAATGTCGCCACGACATCTCTCGGCACTATCTATATAAACCCCACTTCTCCCATTCATTTACTTTACTTTCATCTCCCTGTTAAACTGTTCTTGAGTCCACTGCTCTCTTTCTCATTATCTTCTTTTAAGTTTTAGATTACAAAAAACCGTCTCACACATGGCATCAACATCACAAGCCAAACCCACCTTTCAACGCTTCTTCTCTCATAAAGACGCAAAACGGTATAGAACCCAGTTCGTAAAGCAAGCAATATGGGAGGAACAAGGGTTCCATTACTCCCAGCAAACAGGGGACCTCAACCTTGATCCCACCCTATTCGAGAAGATCCACATCAATGATTGGGAAATATTTGCACGGCAGCTGGAGGCGGCAAACATCATGATGATCAGAGAATTCTATGCCCAACACCCCACCCTGAGCTGTCGTTCGTGTTTGTTCAAGGAGAACCAGTCAAGCTCAACGCAGTCGTGATCAACAGCTTCTATGGGCTCGAGATGGACGACAACCCACACGAAGAATTGAGGCAGTCAATGACGGCTGTCGACTATGATAGAATCAAAGCCCGGCTGTGCGAACCCTACACTCCTTGGTTGGCAGGAAAACATGGTGGCTCAGTGCAACGCCACCGACTGCTGCCCGAGTCGATGCTGTGGAAGACATTTATCAAACGATGTCTGCTACCCACATCCCATAACTTGACTGTGGACCGGCCACGACTAGCACTCATCCACTCCATCATGGTGAACATGCCAATAAATATTGGGGAAATCATCTACAAGGAGATTAATAACTACTTCCGGAAATCAAAGGGTCGGTTGTACTTCCCATCTCTCATCACCGGCCTATGTGCCAATTTCAACGTCCCATCAGATCCAAACAATGAGATGACAGCCGACAAAGAAGGCTAGACCAGAAAAGTTTGCCTGCAGATGATGTAGGCCCAAGAGACAGAACCAATCACTCCAAGCCAGCCCAGCCAGCTACACCGGCAGCCCAAGCAGTACTGACGCTGCCCAAAACAATGAAGTCATTGCCCTGCTCCGCACCTTTATTGACATCAACAAACGCATAGAGCAACAACAATTGTCCTTCATGAAGTACGTGAGAGAGGCCCAAGAGGCCTTTATGGCCTATCTTCTTCAGAAATTTCCAAATGAATGCCCCTTTCTTCCCACATTCCTTACAGATCTAGCCGCCGCAGCCGCACCCATAGAAGGAACACCATTAGAAGCAGTTGCCCGCCACGCCGCCTTCCACCGGCAGATGCCCTCTCCGACGCATTACCCATCCTAATTCGCCACATCCGCTTCCAACACGGTGGCAAACACTCTCAAGAGGCATCAACAACATTTCTCTCATGCCCACACAGCGAAAACGGTGGCCAACAGCTCACAGTCCAATGAGGTTGAACAGCAGTCGGCAGCAACAACAAAACCCATGGCAATAGAGGATCCACCAGCAGAATCCATGACAGAGGCAACCAGGAAGAGAAAGCGGCACATCATCTCCACCGAGCTAGAGAAAGAGGAGTTTGAATCTGAACCAGACCAAAGTGCAGCTTCTCGCCCCACTCCTAAGAGAGTCCAGCCGCTACGGACATCAAAGATTTCACTTGCCACGTCTACTGCCCGAACACCTGCCAGCTGCCGCCTTGTCATCCAGTCTTCATCCTCGTCCTCCTCTGCTGAGAAGACCCCAGCTTCTTCCCAGCCCTCTGCCAACTTCTAGCGTTACTTCTTTTCTTTTCTTTATTTTCTTGCTTATTTTTATGTTTTAAATATCTTATTTGTATTTATTTTTTCTGTTTTTCTTTTGTAATTTATTTTGTGCATTGAGGGAAATGCCCATTTCGAGTTTGGGGGGGGTTAGCACTCATGTTGTTTAGGCATAACTAGTGCATATTAGGTTGCATAATGTACTTGCCCTAAAAAAATTTATCAAAAGAAAAAATTTGTTAGAACTTGTGCCTATGATAGGATAGCCGACTTTAAATTTTTGCACCAATTAAAAAGACCTTAAATTTGGAGAAAGCATGAAGTAAACTTAGAATTTTTCTATAAATGCCAAAAATTAAAAACACTATTGTTACTTGATAAATTTGTTAGAATATCTGGTAAACATTGTCTGCTTGAATTATTTGTAAAATTCTAAAAATGGTTGCAGAAAGCTGCCACGGCAGACAACAAACAGAAAAAGAAAAGCACTGCCACAACATGAAAGAAATATTTATGATGTCTTTCCCTAGAGGTGCCTGAAACAGGCTCTAGGAAGAATCATGTGCAAGGACACTCCGCTGCTATCAAAGTCCATGAATCTGAAAACCCTTGAAGTGACGGACAAATTATCATGAGTGAATGAAAGCCTTCATGGGATGACTTTGCTCAATGGGTTCGGGGTTTTGTAGTTTGCTCCTATCTTAATTTCAGACCTAGAGAGTAGTTGTGATGGGATGAAGCCCTTATTGCCATGATTGAATAAATGTGCTTACTTATGCTGCCTCGGCAGCAACCTTATATACCATGACAACATCTTTGTTTACTTAGAATGTTCTTCAGATTCAGCCTGTACACAGTTTCTGCACAAATTGCACTGGCATTGTAGTTTAATTCTGAGGTAATTTATGCTCTTCTCCTTTCACTAATATATTGTAGGTGCCACGGCCTTGAGGTGCTAAATCAAGTTTAAAACAAGTTTTCATTTCTAATTAGTTTAAAGGGCAAGTATGTTTAGGTTTGCATTCCTTGAGAACAAGCAATAGTTCGAGTTTGGGGTGTGTAAAGTTCTCATTAGTCCTATATTTTATATGCATTCCATCTCATATTATTGTTGTTCTTAAGTACATTTTAGGCAAATTTAGGTTCATGCATTGCATATTTACAGTATTCTTTACTTTGTCATGATTTTGTTGATTATCTTTTATATGGTAAGAAAAAGATACTGTTTTAGTTTAGTTTGCCTTTTAGGGCTAGAAGTTGTTCGGAGGAGAACAGACTAGAGGAGAGGATACTAAGGCAGCAAAATAGGGAGTTGTACTGATGCAGTTCCAAGCAGAGGAAGCCGTTGCCGAGTACCTACCACCGCCGTACCTGACGCCTAAGGCAGCAAGCGGAGGAATTTAAGAATTGAAGTGCGATCTGTAGAGCAGAAAATCTTGATTCCAACGATGCCATCCACTCAATTTTCTAACGCCTAAAGCAGCAAATAGAGCTGCCGAAGGAGGAAATCGAGATAACTTGTGGTGCAAGGCAACAAGAAGAAGTCAACATTCAACTAAAAAAAGTCAAAATTAAAGGTTGCATTTAATGCAAAAGCTACTTTGAAGACTTCTACTCCAATGAGGACTTGACCTAGCTAATGTCTATATATATTTGACATATTTTGTAATTGTAGACAACTTATGTTTTCCTTTGGGCATAGTTTATGTTTTCTTGCCACCGTTATGTTCTAAATTTCTCTTGGGTTTGGGTTATGTTGTAAACTAGTGTGAGAACGGTTGTTTAGGAATTAAGTTTGTTTTTGCAATAAAACTTCAAAGTTTGCTTATTCCATGCTCTTCATAGTTTTCAATTAAGTTCGAAAGATTAGTTGTCAACTATCTATTTATTCGGTATCGAGAGAGTCGAACTCACGAAAAGGATAAGTACGATCCTCATCCTAATCAGGTGTTGATCAATTCAGCCTAGACATAGGTGCGAGTTTAAGACGGCTAAAAGAGGACGAACAAGGTTGTTATCTTTGCAAGATTCACGTCGTGACGGGTATCATCTGCAGTGGGCAACAATAGCATTCTGACTTAGACATAAGCGGGATCAATATCGAAGCGTTCTGCCAAGCCTTGAAGGTCTGCCGAGTTTGTCGTCGAGCCAATCGTTTGTTCCATTGCCGAGGCAGCGAAAGTGTCGAAGCAGCAAATCTTCCATCCTCCTCCGAGGCAACAAAGTCTAGCAGCGCAATTTCACACTAGGGAGCAGCATAATTTGACCCATCCTATCACTCTGGTCCTTCCTATCAATGTACTTGTGTTTTATTTATTTTTACTTCTTTCATAAACTAAAATTATTTGTGCATTTACTTTTCTTTGTGCAGGAAGTACGATTCGAGTAAGTTGTCCAATCCTTGTGGGAGACGATATCATTTATACTATAACTTGATAAGAATGTGCACTTGTGCTCATATTTAGAGAACACCCAAACGCTCTACACCAGCAAGCCCAAGGATGCTTTTGACTTCACCAATATTCTTCGGTGGATGTCAATCTACAATAGCTTGGATTTTCTTCGGGTCCACTTGAATACCTGAAGCCGACACAATATGACCAAGAAAAGTAACTTCGGTGAGCTAAAACTCACACTTAGAGAATTTTGTATACAACTGTTTTTTCCCGTAGGCTTTGAAGCACGATACAAAGATGATCTCGATGTTCCGCAACATTCTTAGAATAGATCAATATGTCATCTATAAACATCACTACGAATTTATCAAGATAGGGTCAAAAGACTCGATTCATCAAATCCATAAAAGTTGCTGGTGCATTGGTTAACCCAAAAGGCATCACTAAGAATTTGTAGTGTACATATCTTGTACGGAAAGTGGTCTTCGGTACATCACATTCTTGAACTCTCATTTGGTAATAGTTCGACCTTAAATCGATCTTGGAAAACACGAAGTCATCCTTTAGCTGATCGAACATGTCGTCTAATCTAGGCAATGGGTACTTGTTCTTGATGGTTACCTTGTTCAACTGTCGGTATTCAATACACAATCACATGGAACCATCTTTCTTCTTTACAAAGAGAATCGGTGCTCCCCAAGGCGAAGAGCTCGGTTGAATAAAGCCTTTGCTTAACAGTTCTTGAATTTGAGCTTTCAACTCTTTTAATTCAACAGCTGCCATACAATATGGTGCAATGGAAACTGGAGCAGTCCCAGATTGCACCTCGATACCAAAATCCACTTCACGGGTTGGGGGCAATCATGGAAGTTCATGAGGAAATACATCAGGGAATTCACATACAGTGTCAATGTCTCGTAATTGAGATTCTTCTTTGGCTTCTAACATTAGAGCACACAATGAAGGATTCCTTATGTTCATCAAAACAACATTTTCCTTGCCAAGACCCTGAACGTACAACTTCCTTTTACAAAAATCTACCTAGGCTTGATGCTCACTGAGCCAATCTAAACCTAGGATAACGTCAAACTCATGGATCGGTAAAGCCATCAAATTGGCCGGGAAAGGAATCCCTTAGATCAATAAGGGGTAGTTCTTGCACACTACTCTTACGGTGACACAATCTCCTAAGGGATTGGTTACAGAAATTCTCGAAGCTATTGGTTCAGAAGACATGTTATACTTCTTGACTACTATGGCACTTATAAAAGAGTGAGTAGAACTAGGATCAATCAATGCATATAAAGGATGAGAATATAACTCAATGGTACCTGTAATGACACCAGTTTCGTCCTCCTCTTCTCTGCTCCTCACATGATACATCTGGGTAGGGGCTTTAGAATCTTGCTTATTGAATGGTTTCCCCGAACCACTCGATCTTCTGTAAGTTCTCGTTGATCCTTCCTTTGATCCTTTACCTCGAAAGGATTGAAAAGGTGAGGCAGCAATAGTTGGTGTGGTAGTAGACTTGTTGCATTCAGTGGACAATCACGAATGAAATGACCCTGCTCACCATAGTAATAACAAGCTCCAGTCTGCTTATGGCATTGACATGTTGGATGCTTGTTCTGGAAGTAGTTGCAAACTGGATGTTGGTTGCTCCGATTCGATCCTCTAGTGCTATCAATGGATGCTACCTTAGCAACGGATTCGATCACAAACTGAGGTCTATCAACATTTCCAGAACAGGAAGGTTGTGGATAAACATTGTACTTGGAGCCTTGATATCACCCTTTCTTGTTCCATTTTGGAGGTCAAGAATCATCCCTAAACCTCTTTTCAGTTTTACCAGACCCACCGGCTCGTTAATCTCTCTGCGCAGCTTCAGTGGCCTTAACTCGGTTCACTAGGTCCTGGAAATCAATGATGCTCAATGCAGTAAACATAGGGCGTAATTCATCATTGAGCCCCGCAATGAACATTCGACACTTCTCTTCCTCCTTCTTGATATACTCAGCACCATATCTACAGTACTTATAAAATCATGGATGTATTGCTCGATCGGTCGTCTGCCTTATTTTAGGTGGAGGAAGATACTTCGCCTCTTAGCAAGATAAAACTCATTGATGTACTTCTTACGGAATTATTTAAGGAAGAACTCCCAAGTTATAATGTCCTCAGATACCATCAATATAGTAGTCTCCCACCAGTGAAGTGCCTCGTCAGCCAGCAACACGATGCCACGGCAGAACTCTGCACTTGCAACTTTTGTTGTCTCGACAGGTGAGATGAAGAGAAGTCCCGGCGGTAAGTCTGGTAGATACTCCAAGTTCGGCGAAGCAATTCTAAAGTGATCCTTCCTATGTCTAGGCAAGGATTCTGTCACCACGTGATGTAAGCAATGCCTAGCAACCTCAGCATAAACCTAACACAGGCAGTCAACGTTTGGTTGCTCTTTTTAGCCGCTGAAATTTTAACTTATGTCTAAGCCGAATTAGTCAACACCTCGACATGATGAAGCTGTGCTTAATTCTTTCGTGAGTTTGACACTCTTGTGCCCGAAAAATGGATTTCTTCAAATGGACTTTTGGAACTAATTGAAGAAGTGAAGAACATGAATTAAGCAAACTTGAGAGTATTTTATTTCAAAACAACTCAAACTATTACAATTGTTTCTCACAACTACTTTACATACAAAAACCTAAACCCTAAGAGAGAATTAGGACGTGGTCCCAATCCACGCTTATGCAATCTATGCCCCTATACCCTCACAAGCATGGATATATAGGGCTTGGCCTAAGTTTGAGTCCTCCTTGGAGTAGAAGTTCTTAAAGTAACTCTACATTAAATGTTGACTCCTTTTTTACTTGAATGTGGACTCTTTGGATGTTGCCTTCTATAACAAGTAAAGATAAGTCACTTTACTTATCCCTCTTCAATCAGCTCTTCAGGCCGCTACAGGCTTCAGAAAACTACAAGACTGGGCTCATTGGACTCAAGAAATTGTCCTTTTTTAATCGCAACCCATTTTGGCTAAGTCGGTTTAGCTCCTGCCTGGGCGACAGTCGGTAGTAATGCTACGGCGGTGGCGTCCTTGGTGGCATCTAGAACTGCTTCAGTACAGCTCCTTTTGCTCCATGCTTTCCCGTCCTCTCCTCCTATTCATAGCTACAACACCTGAAAATTAAAACTAAGCTAAAACAGTATTGTTTCTTAACCAAACATAGAATATTCGATAAAAGCATGGTAAAAGAGCAAGTATTGTTCTTATGCATGCAATGCACCTAAATATGCCTAAATGAGCTTAAGAACAACAATAATAAGGGCGGGAATGTGTACAAAATATAGAACTTGTGGACACTCTACAGAGACGATGAAGATGAAGAGTTTGGAGAGGTGCCTGCTTAGATATAAATCGGGTAAGTCTCCCATGCTTGTATCTTATCCTTATTTATTCTTTAGACAACTTTAACTAACCAATGGTTTTCCTTCACTTGAAGAAAAAGCTCACAAATTAATCCATATAGTGATGTCTTTAATTGAGGAGGGGCTAATCACAAGGTTAGTCCCTCAACTCTTAATTCTCTATGGTTTCGACCCCAAACTCCCGACTTCCGCAATTTAGCCACTAAACGTTTTCTATATTATTCATTAAAATCCATATTCAATAAATTGACTCGATTGGAGCCTAATATCGAATTATTAGCAAGCTGGTACAATATTTAAACCTTATCGATGTGAGATTTTCGATCATCGGAACCCAATTCTGACTAGACCAGATTATGTGGTGTTTCATGGTACCTTGATAGTGGATGCTCAAGACACATGACCAGTGACAAGAGTAGATTTATGGAACTAAAGCCAAAAGGCCACATTAAAGGAATTAGCTCCATTGGTAATCACTCTTCCATACTCATTGATAATATTTTATATGTCAACGAAATAAAACATAATTTGTTGATCATTAGTCAATTATGTGATAAAGGTTTTAATGTTCTCTTGGATATAAATGGTTGTAAAATCTTGAACATTGAAACTAACAAAATAATGCTCATAGGTTATCGCATAGGTAATATATATATAGTGCATTTAGATTATATACACATTTCTAATGCATGCTTTGTAGCTAAGGATGAACATGATTCATGGTTATGGCATAGGAAACTAGGACATGCTAGCATGAGTGTTTTAGAAAAAAATGGTTTCCCAAGATCTAGTAAGAGGTTTACCTAAGCTAAAATTTTCTCTAGATAAAATTTGTGATGCTTGTGCTAAGGGTAAACTTAAAAGGGTATCTTTTAAACCTATTAATGATGTTTCAACTAGTAGACTATTACAATTGATTCATATGGATCTCTTTGG
This sequence comes from Hibiscus trionum, assembly GCA_030270665.1. NCBI lineage: Eukaryota > Viridiplantae > Streptophyta > Magnoliopsida > Malvales > Malvaceae > Hibiscus > Hibiscus trionum. The sequence continues at coordinate 26,533,927 of BSYR01000011.1, forward strand.
ACCTATTAGGACAATGAGCTTGGGTGGAAAATCATATGCTTTTGTCTTAGTAGATAATTACTCTAGATACAATTGGGTTCTATTCTTAAGTACTAAGGATGAGGCTTTAGAAAAGTTCAACACATTTTCAAAAAAACACTCAAAATGATCTTGGTCAATTAATTTCTCATATTAAAAGTGATTATGGAACCAAATTTCAAAACTTAGGATTTGAGAATTTTTGTAATTCAAATGGTATAAGCCATAATTTTTCCGCTCCTCGCACTCCTCAACAAAATGGGGTAGTTGAGAGGAAAAACTGAACTTTAGAAGAAATGACTAGAACCATGCTTTGTGAAAATAATTTGTCTAAGTATTTTTCGGCAGAAGCCACAAATACCGCTTGCTACATAATAAATCGAGTAATGATTAGGCCAATTTTAAAGAAAACACCTTATGAGATTTTAAAATCTAAAAAGCCTAACATTAGCTATTTTCATCATTTTGGATGCAATTGTTTTGTTTTAAATAATGAAAAATACAATTTAGGCAAATTTGATGCTAAAAGTGATGAAGCTATTTTTCTAGGTTACTTTTTAAACTCTAAAGCCTATCATGTATTTAACAAAAGAACTTTAGTTGTTGAAGAGTCAATTCTTGTGGTTTTCGATGATAAACTCCTTCCGAGGAAGGATTCTTGTGATGATGATGATGTAGGAATCATTGGAGCTAATGGTGGTGGACAATCATCAATGGTGGAAGAGGTTCCAAGCAAAGATGAAGAAGCACAAGATCCACCTCTAGAAGCCTACAAGGATATGACTCTAGAGGAAAAGGAAGTGAGCTACAAAAGGGAGTACAACTATGTCAAAGGTGGTGAGATTTTGGGTGATCCATCCAAAAGGGTAACCACTAGATCCTCTCTTAAACTTATGAATAATGTTGTAGTAATTTCATGCATGGAGCCTAAGAAGCATTAAATTATGACTTTTGGATATTGTCCATGCAAGAAGAATTAAATCAATTTGAGAGGAGTCAACTTTGGATATTAGTTTGATAGGCCTAGTAATAAATCTACTATAGAGACTAAATGAGTTTTTAGAAACAAACTAGATGAGAGTGGTAACATAGTGAGAAACAAGGCTAAACTTGTTGCTCAAGGTTACACTCAAGAAGAGGGAATCAATTTTGATGAAACATATGCACTCGTAGCTAGGTTGGAAGCTATTAGAATGCTTCTTGCATTTGCATTTTATCACGAATTCAAGCCTTTTCAAATGGATGACAATAGTGCATTTTTAAATGGTTTTATAAATAAAGAGGTGTATGTGGAACAACCACCTGGTTTTGAAGATCCTAAATTTTCAAACCATGTTTTTAAACTTACTAAAGCTTTATATGGTTTGAAACAAGCTCCTAGAGCATGGTATAAAAGGCTCTCAAGCTTTTTGATTGAAAAAGGAAAGGTGGACACTACACTCTTTATTAAAATAAATGTAAAAGACATCTTAGTAGTTCAAATTTATGTTGATGATATTATTTTTGGTTCTACTAATGAGTTGTTTTGCCAAGAGTTTGTTAAGCTAATGCAAGGTGAGTTTGAGATGAGCATGATGGGGGACTCTCATTCTTCTTGGGACTCCAAATCAAACAAAGGAAGGACGGAAGCTTCATTAATCAATCTAAATACATCAAGGACATGCTCAAGAAGTTTGGCTTGGAGATTGTGAAACCTCAAGCCACTCCAATGAGCTTATCCATAAAGCTTGACAAAGATGAAGGAGGTAAGTGTGTTGATTTAAAGCTTTATCATTCTATTATTGGCTCTTAGCTTTACCTTAACGCAAGTAGATACCTTAGAGACACACCTTGTTTAGGGCTTTGGTATCTTAGAGATTCCTTCTTTGATTTGCATGCTTTATCCAATGCGAATTATGAGAGATGTAAGATAGATAGAAAAAGTACCTCTGAAACATGTCAATTCCTAGGTAGTATGATCATATCTTGGTTCTCTAAGAAACAAAATAATGTAGACTTATCTACCACCGAAGCAGAATATATATCGACCGAAAGTTGTTGTGCTCAATTCCTTTGGATGAAGCAACAACTTTTATATTATGGAGTTGATGTAGGTATCATACCCCTTAAGTGTGATAACACTAGTGCCATATGTCTCACTAAGAATCCCATCCACCATTCTCGAACCAAACACATAGAAATAAGACATCATTTCATTAGGGGCCATGTCTTGAAAATGATGTAGTTCTAGAGTATGTTGACACCTTGAATCAATTAGCGGACATCTTTATCAAACCTCTAGACAAAGAGCGCTTTTGGACTCTTAGGAGAGAGTTAGGTCTAACTAGCCTTTCTTGACCCTTTAGAGCCACTAAAGTTCAAAAACTTTCTTGAATTTGATTGATGTATGTGCTTATGTGTTTTTGCTCCTTTATGCATATATGCTTGTTGCTATGGGGAGTATGCTTCTGTTTTAGCCTATACATGTTGATCATATGTCATAAACATGCATTTAGACTCGATTAAAATAGTCTTCGTAAGCCTTTTGTTTCCCAAAATGCACTTTCTGGCACAAGTGCATCGAAACGGGTCAAGGCGTTTCGGTACGGGTTCTTGGACACATGACCAAACTGGTTTCTGGAAAAAACGGTATCGAAACGTGTAAAAAGCATTTCGATACAGACATCGATAGTGTTTCGGTACAGTTAAACTTGTACCGATACGGGCTCGTGTTTTGGTACGACTTTAAAAGCGTACTAGTACACTTGTTTTGATACGCCACATGTCATATCGGTGTGCGTGGCTGCATAATGTTAAAAGAGTCTTTAAAGAGGGGGTTTCAACTTTAAATCAAACTTTTATTAAACTCAAACTCTTTTCTCTCAAAACCCTAGTTTTTAATCCTATAAATATCCATCAAACCCCTTCTTTTTTTCATCAAATCCTTTGAGGGTTTTTGTTCTTCACATCAAGCCTAAGCTCTATTCATCAATTTGGTGCATCTTCATCAAGCATTCATCCATAATCCTTTCTCAAGGTATAAAAACTCTTTTTTCGTTTCTTTTTCAATTTTGTTTAATTTTATATATTGTTTTAATTGGTTTTTGTATATATGATATGCACATAGTATAGGTGTAAGGATTTTGCAAAATTTCTTTCAAAACTAAAATTTTTTTATTCGAATATAAAATTATATTGTATATTTTTCTAAACTATTTTTCGAAATTCTTTTTCCAAAATTCCTTTTTATACTTGTATATGTTTTAAAACTATATTGTATAGATTTTTCACAATACCTTGAATTTTTTGATTAATTATTGGATTGAATATGGTGATTTATGCGTACATTGTTTTTGTGACTTGATGTGTTTTTTAGATTTGAACTATGCCCCTAAAAAGAGACAAAGAACTAGTGAGGTTGGAGATTCTTCCAATCAAGATGATGTTACCCGTCCTAACCTCACTCTCATTAATCAAAGGTGTTTTCTATGTCCCTATGCTCTTGCTCACTATCGACAATACCAAAACTACCAAATCCGTCGTGAGCATGTCACCTCTATACCCTTTTTGGATTACGGACGTTTCAAGTTTAAATATCTTCATCTTTTATGTCTATGGAACTTCATTTCCTTTTTGCAAATTCCCGGTATTTTGTATCGCAAGCTTGTCCTAATTTTTTTATGCAAATGTCCAGTGTATTTCTAGCCCCGATCAGATTCAAGTTATTGCTATTGAATCTTATCTTATGAGCAAGAAGCTTCGGATTGATCCAAAGGTTTTAACCAACGTTTTTTTATTTAAAGATGAAGGAGTTAGTGATGAAGACTTTTTAGGACACATTCTCAATGGCTCTGTGACTGTACTTGACGCGCATGATCGTATCCTTCACCTTATGGTCACTTGGTGGTTTTTCCCCACCGGTGGAAAGTTCTCAACAATCCAGCAAGTCGATGACTTTTGGATTCGTTGCTTTCGTTAAGGTATTCACCCAAACCTTTGCCAAATCATTTTTGCAGAGATGGTTTATCTTGTTCAACATCACGACACTTCTCTTATCTCTTCATTCACATATGACGCCACTTTGAGTTACTTGTTCTTGAAGATGGAGATTGATTTCTCGCATGAATTTCTCGAGCTTCTCAAAGATTCATTCGATGAGCATTCTCTTATCCGTTCCAAGTTTCACTACTATGAGGGTAATTGGGTTTGTATCAATCAAATTCCTCAATAAGATAGACCCAAAAGAAGGTGTGCCTCTTCAAGCAGAACCTCAAGCTCAAGTTGCTCAACCATCCATGGATGCTCTCATGGCATTTCTCAACGAGCAATTCACCTCCTTGGGCACAAACATGAATTCCGGATTTGGCGTGATTGACACAAGGTTCACCATCTTAGAGGATAGAGTCATTTTCCATTGAGAATCGAGTTACCTTGATTGAAACTCAACAAACCTCCATGGACATCTCTCTTCAAGCTTTTCCTGATGAGTGGTGACAATCTCGAGGTAATAATGTTAACAATGAAGGTGAAGATAAAGATCAAGATCAAGACGAGTCTTAGGTCTTGCATATCATCACATATCATATTAGGATCTTCTTTTATGCACCTATGTTATTTCTATTTGAACATATGCTTTGAATATTTTGTTTGATTTGTAACACTCGGGTTTGGGGGTCGGATGAAAATAATATTTAAATAATAGTTCGGGTTTCGGTTTTCTAATTATCATAATAAAATAATATATTGGGCCTCGGGTTTTAAAACAAATAAATTGAGTTGGACCATTTTTTTCAAAACAATCCCAAATAGCCATGGGTGTCTCCTATTGTGATTTCCTTACTTCATTAAGGGTATTTTGGTCTTTGGCTTCCCAATTTTAAACAAACATAAAATAATTTCTTTTTGGCTCATCTTCTACCTCTCACCATTTTCATCTTGACGACAAAGAGTTCCCCCTTCCCCTTGACACTATTTCATCCCATATCTTGCTCATTTTGAAAGGTTTTGCAAAGGTAACCATGTTTTTTACTTGCCCTCGTTATTCTCTACAAGCTAATACCTTTAGTTTTCATTCTTATACATGTTTTTGAAGTTTGGGGTTTTGGTGATTTTTTATTAAAAATGCAATCTTTATAGTCTTTAGCTAAAGATTTTGATTTGTTATTGATGTGTGAGTTGGTTACTATCCATGAGGTCCGATATATACGATTTTTAAAGAGTTTTGTGTAAATTCCCGGATTTGGATTTTGGGAGGGTTTTGGAAGGGTTTTAAGGTTGGTTTTGGGGGTGTTCTATGTTGGAAATTGAGGGTCGAAGTTAGTATGATAGTTAGGGGTTGTGTTGGAGGCATTTAAGTGTGAAAAGGGGGTTAAAATCAAGGGTTTTGGTATGTGCAATAGAGCTGCTCGAAAATAGAAGTTTTGTGGGTGTTCTTGGCTTGGTTTGATGCTTAATTGGTATTATGAATTATAGCAGTGGTTTGAGGTTGTTTTGGTGATTAATAGAGTGTGTTTGATTGTTTAGAAACAAGGAATTTGGTTGGTGAAGCTTCGGGGATGAATCCGGAGATTTCGAAGTCTTGAGCTTGGTCTTCGGTCTTCTCTTGGGTAGCAACGGTGAGTAGAATTGTTAATCTTTGTTTTGTGCTCGATATGGAACCTTTTGGGTTTGGGTGGGACCTTGAGGGTTCACCTAAACCCGAGTGTAAGTCTCTACTCCTACGCTTTGTTATGAATGGATGAATGGCTATGTGTTGTGATTATCATGTGCATCTTGAGTTGTTCATACAGTTGTTAATGGGTAGTCGAGTTGAAGTCGAGCCTCACGTGATGGTGGTCTAAACTACGGTGATGTGTAGTCCCGCCGGTAGTGACTAGTAGTAAAGTACTTTGATGTGTAGTCCCATTGGAAAACTACTAGTCGAAACGGTGATGTGTAGTCCCACCGTGTGTGTATGTTGGTTGGGCTTGTGCAAACCATGTATAGTTGTTGAGAAACTCCATTATGAGCTAGTTAGCTTACGCTCTCTTTTGTTTCCAACATGCAGATCGTTAGAGTTCGGGAGGCAAGTGGGCAAGGGAGGAGCTTTTGGAGTTCTCAAGCTAGCTCAAGTATGATTTGCGTTTTTTAATAATGCCTAAACGATGGGGTATAGACTTGTAGGAGTTGGTGTCAAACTCGTTAGGAGAATGGTGTTGTTTGAGTATGTTAGATTATGGATGTGTTATATTTGAGTCTTATGGATTGTGGACCATGTCTATTTTGCTACTTGATTATATGTGCCATTTGGCTTTTTGAGCTTTCAAGCATGTCTAATTATGCATTATCTATCCTCTATGTGATTGCCATGTGTGAATGCATTAATGTTCATTTAGATTGTTATATATGTTTGCTCTTGGCCATGAAATGTTGTATGGGTGTTAAGTGTGGCTAGGGGAGTCTAAAAATGCATTTAGAGTTGGGTTTGGTGTGGTTTTTGCTGGTTTAGGAGACTTGCAGTGCAGGGCGTATCGATACGCCTAAGGGCCGTATCGATACGGTCTTGCCTACAGGACTCAGTTTTGGCTTGGCGTATCGATACACGGGGGTGTATCGATACTGTTTTAGCTCACTGGAATTCTGAGATTTTGGTGAGTTATTGGCGTATCGGTACGGTGTTGGGGCGTATCGGTACGGTTTTATCTCGTTGACCACGAGATGTTGATCGAGGAGGGCGTATCGATACGCTCAAGGGCTGTATCGATATGGTCTTCTCTGAGTTGACTGTTTGGGTTGACCTAGTCAAGGCGTATCGATACCCTTGTTTGGTGTATCGATACGGCCTGCCTTGTAAGTGTAAAATGGACTGTTTGAGGTGTGGTTGTGGTCCGAATGTGCTTCTTTATTGATGTTTCCGCTGACGTGATCACTTAGGAATTAACTTGCCTTTAGACAAGATTAAAAGAAAAGAAATTTTCTAGGGTTGCTAACCGAGGGGGAACCTTAACGGGTTTCGCTTCGGTTTTCCCCGTGTAGCCTACTCGGACCGGTCATCCGGCCAGACCGGGACGAGGGGGTTACATTTAATGGTATCAGAGCCTGAGGTTTCCGAGACCTCGGGCAGGTAAGTAAGGTGAGTTATTGTGTTACGGGTGTTTTGCCATGTATGCCTAAATTATGTTGCTAGCACGGTGTATGATTACATGTTGTGATGACTTTGTGTTGTTAGAGAGTAGGTCCAAAGTCCCCATTGTTAGGCGTTTTTGTAAAAATAAAAAGGAGAATTGTTTTGGTTTAACGAGCTTGAGAACCGGAGTCCTTGCCCTTTTGCTAACCTAACGTTTCCTTTGTTGTTGTGTGTTTGTTGTTTTAGATTATTATTTTGCTATGGTGAGACTAAGGGGACGGCCTAGAGCGGGTGACCAGGCACCCGAGGATGTGCCTCCTGCTCCACATGCTCCCGATGGTAATGGAGATGATGTTGGAGGCGATGGTAATGGGCCTCAGGTTGGGGCTAATGTGGGAGGTAACGGGGCTCAAGCGGGCCAAGGTCAGGCAGGTCCAGATGTGGCCCATTTGATTCAGACCATAGCTGAAGCTTTTCAGATAGCTTTGGCGGGTATGCAGGATGCAACACCACCTCAGGGTGCGGGGGCAGGACTACCCCTAGAGAGGCTTCGTAACTTGGGGGCAGTGGAGTTTCATGGGTTGTCTCCGGAGGGTTCAGAGGGGTGGCTTGAGAGTACTACTCGCATCTTGGGTCAGATGGAGTGTTCGGGTGCCCGTAAGTTGGGATTCATCGTCTCTTTGCTTCAGGGAGACGCTTATACTTGGTGGACCACCGTCACTTCTGGTATGGCCGAGGCAGATATCACATGGGAGTTCTTCAGAAATGTCTTCAAGAGGAAGTACCCTGGAGTTTGGTACTTGGATGAAAAGAAGAGAGAGTTTATGGCCTTGGTTCAAGGTAATAGGACCGTGTCTAAATATGAAGTCCAGTTTGTGAGGTTGAGCCAGTACGCACTAGAGTTGGTCCCGGATGAGAAGGAGCGGTGTGAGTGTTTTAGATATGGGTTGACTACAGATGTGAAGACCTACATGCTAGCCTCCGACTACACTGAGTTCGATGTCTTGGTCTCTACGGCCAAGGATATAGAGCAAAACCAAAGCTCTAGAGCACGTGCTAGTGGGTCTGACTCCGGAAAGACACATACGAACTGGGATAGAGATCATGCCAAGAGGCATAGAGATAGGAGGTACTAGCCGGATACGAGACCTAGGGGTGGTAACCATGGTTAGGGCCAGGGAGCTGTTGGGCACATTCCGGAGTGCACTAGGTGCGGGAGACGCCACCCGGGCGAGTTTATGGGTATTTATGGGGCGTGTTGGAACTGTAGCTCCCGAGACCATTTGAGGCGTGACTGTCCACACCCGGTTAGGGGCGGACCGACTCCAGCTAGGGGCTTTGAGCATTAGAGAGGCCGTGGGCGCGGTCGTGGGAACTTTCAGCCAAGGAATAAGGGTCAGAGGAACTTGGCTCATGTTGTAGCAGTCCAGCCCGAGGGAGGAGGACCGGCTAGGGTGTACGCTCAGCGAACGGCTGGGAATGACACTGATGTCATAGCAGGTAACTTCTCATTACAGTCTTTGAGTTTACTTTCTTTGATAGATTCGGGGTCTACACATTCGTACATATTGGGTGAGCACGCAAAGTCATTAGAATTACCATGTGATTGGTTAGAGGTAGGTGTAAATGTCACTAGCTCTTTTGGTGACACAATGGTAGTTAGGAAAGTGTATAGGATGTGTCCTTTGATGGTTCAGGGCCACATATTTCCGGTCGATATGATGGAGTTACCCTTCTATGGTTTTGATGTGATTTTGGGCATGGATTGGCTTGTAGAGCATAGAGCTAGGGTTGACTTCGAGACCAAGAGAGTCTCCTTGAGGCTTACCGATGACTTTGAGGTTGTGGTAATTGGGGAGAATGTCAAGTTCTTGTCCAATGTGGTTTCGGCTTTGGAAGCTCAGAGGCTGTTGAGTTCAGGGTGTCAGGCTTACTTGGCTTATGTAATGAATCCGGATATGAGTGAGGTGAGACCTCAGGACATCAGAACAGTGTGTGAGTTTTCGAGTGTTTTTCTGGAAGAGCTACCGGGCTTGCCTCCAGACAGAGCGGTTGAGTTTGCTTTTGAGACATATTCTGATTCTGTACCGGTGTCGATTGCTCCGTATAGAATGGCACCGAAAGAGTTGAAAGAGTTGAAGACACAGGTTCAGGAGTTGACTGATAGAGGTTTCATTAGGCCTAGTGTGTCCCCGTGGGGTGCTCCGGTCTTGTTTGTGAAAAAGAAGGATGGTAGCATGAGGATGTGTATAGATTATAGGCAGTTGAATAGGGTGACGGTGAAAAACAAATATCCCTTGCCTAGGATAGATGACTTGCTAGACCAGTTGAGAGGTGATTCTGTGTTTTCGAAGATTGACTTGAGGTCTGGATACTATCAGTTGAAGGTAAAGGATGTGGACATACCGAAGACAGCCTTTCGTACATGTTATGGGCATTATGAGTTTTTGGTGATGCCCTTTGGGTTGACTAACGCTCCAGCAGCCTTCATGGATATGATGAACCGAGTTTTTCATGAGTTCTTGGACAGATTTGTAGTAGTGTTTATAGATGACATCCTAGTATACTCTAGGACCGAAGAGGAGCACGATGAGCATTTGCGGTTAGTACTTCAGACCCTACTTGAGAATCAGTTGTATGCCAAGCTAAGCAAATGTGAGTTTTGGATTAGGGAGGTAGTCTTCCTAGGTCACGTGATTTTGGCTAGTGGGATTAGTGTAGATCCCAAGAAGATAGAAGCTATAGTGAATTGGAAACAACTGAAGTCAGTGACAGAAATCTGCAGTTTCCTAGGTTTGGAGGGATACTATAGAAGGTTTGTTGAAGGGTTCTCGAGAATAGCGGCTCCGTTGACCAAGTTGCTACAGAAGAATGTTCCGTATGAGTGGTCAGATGCAAGACAAGCAGCGTTTGAGAAGTTAAAGAAAGCTTTGACCGAGGCTCCTATCTTGATTCAACCGGAACCGGGGAGAGAGTTTGTGATTTACAGTGATGCGTCCTACGTAGGGCTAGGCTGTGTGCTTATGCAAGAAGGTAAGGTGGTAGTGTATGCTTCACGACAGTTGAAAGCCCATGAGAAGAATTATCCCACACATGACATAGAGTTGGCTGCACTGGTGTTCACGTTGAAGATTTGGAGACACCATCTTTATGGTGAGAAGTGCATCGTGTATACCGACCACAAGAGTTTGAAATATTTGATGTCTCAGAGGGAGTTGAACCTCAGGCAACGTAGGTGGTTAGAGCTCCTTAAGGATTATGACCTCACCATAGAGTACCATCCGGGCAAGGCAAACGTAGTGGCCGATGCCTTGAGTAGGAAAGTGGTTGTTGAGCTACGAGCAATGTTTGCAAGGTTGAGTGTGTCTACGGATGGTGGGTTGATAGCCGAGCTTCAGGTTAAGCCTTCATTAGTTCAGTTAATTCGTGAGAAGCAGTTGCGAGATGAGTCCTTGGCACCTCACGTGCAAGACATAGCCGAAGATAGGCCTACCGAGTATTGTTTTGGAGAGAATGGGATCCTATGTTTCAAGGATAGGATAGTGGTTTCGGAGGATACCGAGTTGAGGCGTACGATCTTGAATGAGGGTCACAATAGTCCTTTTGCTATGCATCCGGGTAGCACAAAGATGTATCGAGGGTTAAAGGAAGAGTACTATTGGGTTGGTTTGAAAAAGGACGTGGCCGAGTTTGTAAGTAGATGTATGGTTTGTTAGAGAGTCAAGGCGGAGCACCAATTTCCCTCAGGATTGTTACAGCCGTTGAAGATTCTGGAATGGAAGTGGGAACGCATCACCATGGATTTTGTGTCAGGGCTACCGTTGACTCCTTCGAAGAAGAATTCAGTGTGGGTGATTGTGGATAGATTCACTAAGTGTGCCCACTTTATACCAGTTCATACTACCTATACGTTAGACAAGTTGGCCGATCTGTATATCTGTGAGATAGTGAGACTACATGGGGTACCGAAGTCGATTGTGTCAGACCGAGATCCAAGATTTACCGCTAGATTTTGGGAGTGTTTGCATCGAGCTTTGGGTACTTGGTTGAACTTCAACACTTCGTATCATCCGCAGTCAGATGGTCAGTCCGAGAGAGTGATTCAGGTGTTGGAAGACATGTTGAGGTGTTGTATCATTGAATTTCAGGGGTCATGGGAGAAACATCTACCTTTAGTGGAGTTTGCATATAACAACAGCTTTCAGTCGAGCATTCAGATGGCTCTTTATGAGGCCTTGTATGGTAGGAAGTGTAGAACCCCGATTTGTTGGGCCGAAGCCGGACAGAAACTTGTACCGATGCCCGAGTTGCTTAAGGGCACCACCAAGAAGGTAAAGTTGATATGTGATCGCTTGAAAGCAGCTTCAGATCGACAGAAGTCCTATGCCGACCTAAAGAGGAAAGAGGTAGAGTATTCCGTGGGGGATAAAGTTTTCTTGAAAGTCTCACCTTGGAAGAAGGTGATGAGGTTTAGGAGGAAGGGCAAGCTAAGCCCAAGATTCATCGGACCGTATGAGATACTTGAGAGAATTGGTCCCGTTGCGTATAGATTGAGGCTCCCGACTGGACTAGAGAAGATTCATGATGTCTTTCATGTGTCGATGCTTAGGAGGTATAGATCGAATCCGTCCCATGTTATGCCAGTTGAAGAAATAGAGTTGAATCTGGACTTGTCTTACAACGAGGAACCAGTTGAGATACTTGCTTCTAATAGCAAGGTGTTGCATGGCAAGACCATAGAGTTGGTCAAGGTGTTATGAAGACATAGAGATGTGGAAGAGGCCACGTGGGAAAGGAAAGCGAATATGCTTGAGCAGTTTCCATACTTGTTTCCGTCAGGTAATTTTGGAGACGAAATTTCCTTAAGTGGGGGAGAGTTGTAACACCCGGGTTTGGGGGTCGGATGAAAATAATATTTAAATAATGGTTCGGGTTTTGATTTTCTAATTATCATAATAAAATAATATATTGGGCCTCGGGTTTTAAAACAAATAAATTGAGTTGGACCATTTTTTTCAAAACAAGCCCAAATAGCCATGGGTGTCTCCTATTGTGATTTCCTTACTTCATTAAGGGTATTTTGGTCTTTGGCTTCCCAATTTTAAACAAACATAAAATAATTTCTTTTTGGCTCATCTTCTACCTCTCACCATTTTCATCTTGACGACAAAGAGTTCCTCCTTCCCCTTAACACTATTCCATCCCATATCTTGCTCATTTTGAAAGGTTTTGCAAAGGTAATCATGTTTTTGACTTGCCCTCGTTATTCTCTACAAGCTAATACCTTTAGTTTTCATTCTTATACATGTTTTTGAAGTTTGGGGTTTTGGTGATTTTTGATTAAAAATGCAATCTTTATAGTCTTTAGCTAAAGATTTTGATTTGTTATTGATGTGTGAGTTGGTTACTATCCATGAGGTCCAATATATGCGATTTTTAAAGAGTTTTGTGTAAATTCCCATATTTGGGTTTTGAGAGGGTTTTGGAAGGGTTTTAAGGTTGGTTTTGGGGGTGTTCTATGTTGGAAATTGAGGGCCGAAGTTAGTATGATAGTTAGGGGTTGTGTTTGAGGCATTTAAGTGTGAAAAGGGGGTCAAAATCAAGGGTTTTGGTATGTGCAATAGAGCTGCTCGAAAATAGAAGTTTTGTGGGTGTTCTTGGCTTGGTTTGATGCTTAATTGGTATTATGAGTTACAATAGTGGTTTGAGGTTGTTTTGGTGATTAATAGAGTGTGTTTGATTGTTTAGAAACAAGGAATTTGGTTGGTGAAGCTTCGGGGACGAATCTGGAAATTTCGGAGTCTTGAGCTTGGCCTTCGGTCTTCTCTTGGGTAGCAACGGTGAGTAGAATTGTTAATCTTTGTTTTGTGCTCGATATGGAACCTTTAGGGTCTGGGTGGGGCCTTGAGGGTTCATCTAAACCCGAGTGTAAGTCTCTACTCCTATGCTTTGTTATGAATGGATGAATGGCTATGTTTTGTGATTATCATGTGCATCTTGAGTTGTTCATACAGTTGTTAATGTGTAGTCGAGTTGAAGTCGAGCCTCACGTGATGGTGGTCTAAACTACGGTGATGTGTAGTCCCACCGGTAGTGACTAGTAGTAAAGTACTTTGATGTGTAGTCCCATTGGAAAACTACTAGTCGAAACGGTGATGTGTAGTCCCACCGTGTGTGTATGTTGGTTGTGCTTGTGCAAACCATGTATAGTTGTTGAGACAGTCATTCTTGCATCCATTGTTTTATTTCCATTATGAAAAGTGTTTTGAAAACTGCATGTTGTGGATTTGTAGAGCTTCTCTCACTAAGCTAGTTAGCTTACGCTCTCTTTTGTTTCCAACATGCAGATCGTTAGAGTTCGGGAGGCAGGTGGGCAAGGGAGGAGCTTTCGGAGTTCTCAAGCTAGCTCAAGTATGATTTGCGTTTTGTAATAATGCCTAAACGATGGGGTATAGACTTGTTGGAGTTGGTGTCAAACTCCTTAGAAGAATTGTGTTGTTTGAGTATGTTAGATTATGGATGTGTTATGTTTGAGTCTTATGGATTGTGGACCATGTCTATTTTGCTACTTGATTATATGTGCCATTTGGATTTTTGAGCTTTCAAGCATGTCTAATTATGCATTATCTATCCTCTATGTGATTGTCATGTGTGAATGCATTAATGTTCATTTAGATTGTTCTATATGTTTGCTCTTGGCCATGAAATGTTGTATGGGTGTTAAATGTGGCTAGGGGAGTCTAAAAATGCATTTAGAGTTGGGTTTGGTGTGGTTTTTGTTGGTTTAGGAGACTTGCAGTGCAGGGCATATCGATACGCCTAAAGGCCTGCAGGACTCAGTTTTGGCTTGGCGTAACGATACACGGGGGTGTATCGATATTGCTTTAGCTCACCGGAATTCTGAGATTTTGGTGAGTTATTGGCGTATCGGTACGGTGTTGGGGCGTATCGGTACGGTTTTATCTCGTTGACCACGAGATGTTGACCAAGGATGGCGTATCGATACGCTCAAGGGCTTTATCGATACGGTCTTCTCTGAGTTGACTGTTTGGGTTGACCTAGTCAAGGCGTATCGATACCCTTGTTTGGTGTATCGATACGGCCTGCCCTGTAAGTGTAAAATGGACTGTTTGAGGTGTGGTTGTGGTCCGAATGTGCTTCTTTATTGATGTTTCCGCTGACGTGATCACTTAGGAATTAACTTGCCTTTAGACAAGATTAAAAGAAAAGAAATTTTCTAGGGTTGCTAATCGAGGGGGAACCTTAACGGGTTTCGCTTCGGTTTTCCCCATGTAGCCTACTCGGACCGGTCATCCGGCCAGACTGGGATGAGGGGGTTACATGATTTATGTTTTAGGATTTAAGTTTGGACTTTATGCTTGCTTTGAATTATTATGCTTTAAGCTATTAATGAAGTTTATGTTGTTTGCTTAAATCTTGCTTCTATCATTGATTTTGATCTAACAAAAAGGGGGAGAATGGTATAAGCTAAAATTTTCTATCGAAGTCTTTCACATACCTAGCTTAAACTAAGGGGGAATACTTAAAAATTTACTTTGGTTTTGTTATATCAAAAAGGGGGAGATTGTAAAACCTATGTTTGAATTTGATATAACAAATATTTTAAGGACCTAACTGCAAAGTAAATAAGTTTTTTAAGTACTTGAAAGTCTCACTATTGACAAGGATTTTAAACCAAAATTATTTCCAAGTCAAAACTTAAGCCCCACAATTTTTCTAAGTGTTTTCAAAGCCAATCTTTACAAAATCGCCAAGGCGTTTCGATACACTATATAAGTGTTTCGATATGGCCTCGCCTTTCCAAAGCAAAACTTTACAAAACTACACATGTGTTTTGGTACGCTATCCCGGTGTCTCGACACGGCCTCATCTTAATTGGCTACTGGAATTTCACGTTTTGATACGGCTGAGTCTATTTCGATATGGGTGTTTCGATACTAACATGCCTGTTTCGATACGGTATTCACCTGGCTTAAGGTTTGTGTTTAGCGTACCGATATGAACCTATATCGTATCAATACATGGGTTGAGATTTTAAAATCCTTGCATTTATTAAATGACTGTTGCCTTGTCAGTTAGATGAAATTAGAAAACTTTTGAATTTCAGTTACCCGTACCGATACACCCTTGTGGCGTACCGATACGGAGTTTGGCAGTTTCTCAATTTGCAAAAATTGCATTGATACAGCCTTTAGTTGTTTCGATACGATCCCTTTATCGTTTCGATACACCTTCCAGCGTATCGATACGCCCTCTTTATTACCTGCAACGACTCTTTCTATTTTAAGACATGTATCAATACGGGTACCCCGTGTACCAAAATGGTAGGTTGCAGAAGTGCACTTATGGTGGGAAAAAGAGAGCTCAACGACTCTATTGATGATGTCAACCACCCAAACGGCTAGAATTTAATGAGAAGGTACAAAAGCAAGCCTCTAAAGCTACAACAACAATTATTCATCAAGTCAAACACAATTAAGCAAAAAAATCCAATCTCTTTGGCCCATTTAGAGTCAAACCCTTACACCCAACTTGTGTAATTCATTTGTAATCTTTCATTTCAAGTTTGGGGGGTGTGCTATTGTAATTGGGCAAATATTTTACCTATTGAGAGGTCCATTTTCAATTTGCCAACTTCTTTTTGTAAAAGAGTGATTTTGATCAAGCTTTGGGTAGAAAACTTTGATCCTTGTAATAGTTTCCTCCTAACCTTAGAAAAGGGGAAGAATTCAGTAGTGAATTGGTTGAAATCCTTAGTGGGAGCTAAGGTAGTGGATGTAGAGCTTGTTAGAAGCTTGAACCACTCTAAATCTCTTTGTCTTCAATTTTTATTTTACCATTTTGTTCCCTTTCATTTTAAAAAGCCATTCACCCCTCTCTTGGCCAATTCAACATTGTTTGATCATTTCAACACATTTGCTAATTACTTTTTGAAATAAGGGTGCATTTCAAATCTTAGGTGTATACCCCAGACTTAAAGATTACCTTGCCCTCAATGCAAAAAAAGAAAGAAAGAAAGAATGCAAACAACAAAATGCAATGTCAATAAACTAAATGCAATTATAATGATCATGCAAATATAATGACAACACTTTTAACAACAGAAAATTAAAACTAGATGAGATGCACGCCTCAAATAATCTAAAAACTAACTCAGTCATAGCTTAGGCGTAGATGAGGTAGCACGATGTTTCTTCTTCTTCCATTTCTTCTCCTCTCTACGCTTTTTTCTCTGTTTGTCCTTCAATTTGGAGCGTTTACACTTCTTTTCCTTTTTTTGAGGAGCAACATTAGACTCATCCTCAGGTTGTTGCTCCGGTTCGGCATCATTAGCCACTCTTGCAATAGGAAGGAGATTGAATGGCTCTTTGTATACCACCATAGCAAGAGGGTTGACCTCTTGTTATTTCATTGCAGCGACAACTTTCGCCGGTCTCGATGCATCTAGCTCCATCTAGGGTCCTTCAGGTGTTGCATCCACAGCCTTGTATGCAACATGAATTACTGCAGCAGTAACATCTTCATCTGCATGCTTCTCTGCTTGTGTACTCTCTTTGTCTTCTTCCTCATCAACATCTTCCACAATCACTTCATCTTGGGCAGGAATGGTAAGAGTTTCATCTACATCCGTCATGGTGTTCAAATCAACTCGTGAAAATCAACCTTGATTAACGACCCTTTTTTTCTTTTTAACTTTTCTAGATGCACATTATTAACCTATGTGAATAACAAATCATTTTAGTGAAAGCGACACCACGAATGGAGCTCAATTAGGGATTCAATTGCATACAAACCTCTTTTAGAGACTAATATGTAAATTTCCAAAATTATAAGGATTAAACCAAATCTAACGTTACCAATCCAAAATTAAACCTATAACATACCAACATGTCAAACTTCATCTTAAACGGATCATCCAAACTCATTTAATTAAGCATTCAAGACTCAAGGACTAAAAGGTAAGAAACAGAAACCTGAAACAATTCAAATTCAACTCTAACGGTCGGATGTTTCGAAACACAATGCCCTGTATCGGAACGGTCGTTTCGAAACCAGGTTGACCATTTCGATACTCGGGTGCATTCCGAAACCCGTATCAAAACACATCATTCCAGTAGCAAATCGTTCCGGAACGTTCCTACCCGTTCCGAAACCCCATGGCCATTTCAGGCCATTGTTCCGAAACAGGTAAGGGCGTTCTGATACGCCTTGCCCTGCAACTACACAAATTGCTGGTTTTTCACTCATAAACACCCCCGAAAACATTCCAATTCATGCCACAACATACATACAACATGTATAAGCATCAAAGATCAACTATACGAAGCATAAGCTGAAACATGGCATCATTCATGCAAGCATTGGAACTATAGGCATGCTCCCTAGTCTTCCAAATCCATACAAAGCTAAAATCAACATTCAAACAAAAATCAATCCTCAAAGGCCATTTACAAACAAAAGTTAAGCAACCAAACATGCTCGAGGACAAGGGACACTCCCGCCTCAAGTGATCTCTTGAGCCGCAATTCCAACATGAATTCCCCGTCACCACAACAGGAGCTTGAAACTCTCTAGGTGCTCGGGGACAATCTCGCCTCAGATGGTCCCTCGACCCACATGTCCAGCACGTATGCTGCTCAGACCTCACTCGGCCTCCCTGAACCCGGCAGCCTCGACCCGGAGCACCTCACCTCCCCTCAGGCTGATGTCTCCTATCTCGACCTCTTTTGTTTCGTCCACCCCCAGAACTATACTCAGCTGCTCTCTTCCTAGAGCTAGAACCAACACCTCGAGACGACAAACCCAAATTATGTTCGATGTCTTTGGCTCGACACACAAGCACATCGAAGTCGGTATAATCCACAGCCAACATGTACGTCTTGACTTCCTGTACCAGCCCGTACCGGAAGCGATCACATCGGTGCCTCTCACTAGGTATCAGCTCAGAGGCATATTGGCTCAAGCGTACGAACTGAACCTCGTACTCCGCCACAGAAAGATTACCTTGAACTAGCAACATAAACTCACGTTTCTTCTCGTCCAAGTATCTCACCCTCAGATACTTCCTCTTGAAGGCACCCTTGAAATACTCCCAATCTACTTCATTGGGTTCCAAACCAGCAGTGGTAGTCGTCCACCAGCTATAGGCATCGCCTTGCAACAAAGACAATACGCATCCCAGCTTGCGCACGTCATTGCATCCCATTTGATCCATGATACAGATCGTACTTGCTAGCCAAGCTTCAGACGCCTGAGGAGACATTCCAAAGAACTCCACAGCTCCTAGGCTCCTTAACCTCTCCAATGGTAAGCCCGTCTGCCCAGCTGCAAGGGTCTGTACATGCGCTCCGGCAACAACAACCTAAAACGCCCCAGTGATCGCCTGAACCAACGGCGTTAGATCACCCAAACCCGGACTAGAAGGTCCTTGCTGCTTCTGCTCCCCACCTCCAAATGGTGGCAGAGGAGGTAGGTTTCCACCAAGAGGAACATCAGCCCCTTGCTCACCCTGGTCGCCCTGAGGTACTATTTTGTTTGACCTCAGCTCTCTCCTCGGACCCATAGTGCTATTTTAAACAAGGCATAACAACAAAAACAAACCAAACCATTTAGGCCAGCCTCAAGCAAGGATCCAAGTTTACAAAAACATTTAATTAGTGTAATAAGGTAATGGGCACCCCGATTTCCCTCAACATAGCATAGCATACAATGACACATCATGCTCAACATGCTTTCCATCATCCAAAATCAGCACATATCAACATCGCATCATCAACATACAATCATATTCACTTCACATGCGATCCACATCAATCTAGAATAGCATAAGCTCCAAAATTCAACCAAAATCATGCTTTTCAAACAACATACGTCAACACATATCAATTTCACATACCGACATCCCCAATTCTTTCGTAACGTGGCTCTGACACCAACAAATGTAACCCTCTTAGCCCGGCCTAGACGCCCGACCTGCACTAAGAAGAATACACAGGGAAAACTAAAGTCAACTCGTGAAAGTCAACCATGATTAACGACCCTTTTTTTCTTTTTAACTTTTCTAGATGTGCATTATTAACCTAAGTGTATAGAAAATCAATTTAGCGGAAGAGACGCCACGAACGGAGCTCAATTAGGGGTTCAATTGCATACAAACGTCTTTTAGGGACTAATATGTAAATTTCCAAAATTATAAGGACTAAACAAGTTTTAACATTACCAATCCAAAATTAAACTTATAACATACCAACATGTCAATCTTCATCTTAAACGGATCATCCAAACTCATTTAATTAAGCATTCAGGACTCAGGGACTAAAACGTAAGAAACAGAAACCTGAAACAATTCAAATTCAACTCCAACGGTCGAGTGTTTTGAAACACAAGGCCCTGTATCGAAATGGTCGTTTCAAAACCAGGTTGACCATTTCGATACTCGAGTGCGTTCTGAAACCCGTATCGAAACACAGCATTCCAATAGCAAATCGTACCGGAACGTTCATACCCTTTCCGAAACCCCATGGCCATTTCAGGTAAGGGCGTTCCGATACGCCCTGCCCTGCAACTACACAAATTGCTGGTTTTTCACTCATAAACACCCCCAAAAACATTCCAATTCATGCCACACCATACATACAACATCTATAAGCATCAAAGATCAACTATACGAAGCATAAGCTGAAACATGGCATCATTCATGCAAGCATTGGAACTATAGGCATGCTCCCTAGTCTTCCAAAGCCATACAAAGCTAAAATCAACATTCAAACAAAAATCAATCCTCAAAGGCCATTTACAAACCAAAGTTAAGCAACCAAACATGCTCAAGGTAATTAACAACATCTTCAAACATCCAAGAGTAGAAATCACACCCATTGCCTCTTATTACACCAAAGTAAAACCACATACTTTGCTAGACCAAAGTGCTTGGATTCCCCTTGCTTTCTCGCTGCCTCAAATGCCTAATTCTCTGCATTGATGAAACAAATGAGCGTAAGCATAAAGCTTAGTGAGGTTCACTAAAACAACATTCATCAATGCATTTCACATAACCGGAAAAACATCATTTATTAACACATGCCTTTACTTAAAACATGCCCTCTCATGGCATCAATGCACTTTTTAAAACACATGCTCATATGCATCACTTAAAAATAGCAAATAAACCTTTGCACATGCTTTACCAAGCATCACATGCATACTAGCATAAATCACAAGCATCTCATGCTTAAACCATTAGTCATCATCATTATATTGGCTTACAAGTGATCAATTCTCAAACCATACCAAAACCAACTCAATAGACACAATCGGATACGCGGATTACAAGTGTTGTCCCACACGCTTCATACATACTATCAGACTATACAAGGTGGAGATGAATGGCATAATCACAACCCCTCAACACCCGTGATGGAGATTAATGGCACAATCATAACCCATCAACATCACTCATCGGTAGTTGTATAATTCCACTAACGAGAGTACAGGACACATACAACAAGACTCACACACGGGATTAAATCATTCACCGTTGTGATCTTAGCCTCAATCGTTAGGGTACTTGGATGGAGATTTCGGCACAATCACAACCCCTCGACATCCGAGGCGACTTTATTCACGGTGCACCCAATCCTATAGCCGGCTAACTATATCCGATTACAAGAACCAAAAACCACTTTCATCACTTGCCAATATAATCATTTAACATCAATAATCCATTGTTTTACAAGCATAAATACAATGCCATTTCCAAAAGCATAACCATGCTTAACATCATATGCATTTATCACATAAAACCAATGATCACTTACCTAGTGCATCCTTAACACAATGGCATTAAAATCTAGCATTACTCATGCTTCTAACATGCTTTAAAACAGTAATCAAAACCATAATTAACTCAAGTGCATTTTCATCAAAACATAGCACATTTCCGAGAGAGACTTTCGAATCACTTACTCTTGAGCTTAGCTAAGTGTTTCAAACTTACTCTAAGCTCCCAAGACCACGCTCAAAGCGCTATAAAGCTTGAAAATCCATTTCCACTCACCGATGCGCGAAGCCTCGCTCGCCGACACAAAAATTACTCTACCGGAGCCTCCAACAACGCCTCGTTTGCTCCCAGATAAAGATCCCCTGTTTTCACATCATCAAAACAGAGATTTAAATGCGTTAAAATGCATTTCAACACCAGCAACAAATCGCAAACTCGTTGCTCACCCAAACTACACCAATTTACCCAACCGAAACAACCGAAAACCCAATCAATTGCTTCCTAAACCAAGCTCAGCCAACATACATCACTTCCAATCAATTATAAACACCAAAACGCATCTAATAAACAACCTAACCCATCTTTAAACCTCCAGCAAGCATGATTCCACCATTTCACCTCAAAAACTCACTTAAAGCTAACAAGAAACTCAAGGATCTCAAGGATTTTGGGATTTATGTTAGCAAAACCTCATTTTAACATAATAACCAACTTAGAACTCAATTAAAATCAATCCAAAATAGAGCTTAGCAAAACAAATCGGAAAATCAAGATTTCAACCATATTTTTACAAGATTTTGATCTCAAATCAAAACTATAATGAAAACTCAACCAAAAACATTAATTAAAAGCCAAAGATCTTGGGAATTTCAATAAAGAACTTTGATTAGAGGTTGAGAACGGTATTTACCTCCAATCATTGCTTTCCTCAATAAATGACAAGTTTTCCTTAGCAAAATCTTGAAGAACTAGAAAAGATTTCTTGAAAATTGTTTAGGAAATATTGAGTGAGTGTTTGGGAGAAAAGAATTCTGGAGAGAAATGAATTAAAGTTGTGTTTGGCTGAAAATGAGAAGAGGATGGTAGTTACGTGATGGAATCTCACTAATTAACTACCTAATTAATTAAATAAAAAAACCAATTAAAGTTATTTAATTAAAACCATTTTAAACACGTGTCATATTAAGGAAAGGTTAAATTGCCATAAAGCCCCCTAAAGATTCTAAGATTTTGGCTTCTCCTTTAAAAATCACATTTTCCACAGTTTTGAAACTTTACAATTTGGTCACCATTCAAAATGTCCCACTTCCGAAACTCTTTTTGTAAAATTGATTTGACCAACCTCTTAAACATATTTTTATAGAATTTTAGCAATTTTTATCACATTTTTATCCTATCCCGATCCTTGATTTCCTTAAATCACCTTACGCGACTCGAACCGTTCTCAATCGGTCTGGTCCGATGTCTAAAACATCTAGGCCCAAAACCAGGGCGTTACAACTCTCCCCCATTTAGGAAATTTAATCCTCGAAATTTTACCTGAATGAAAAAGGTGCGGAAATTTCTTCAGCATGTCCGCCTTGCTTTCCCACGTGGCCTTCTCAACTCCTCGGTGTCGCCACAACACCTTCACAAGCTCTATCGTCTTGCCACGAAGAACGTTACTGCTCACATCCAGAACCCTCATCGGTTCCTCATCATATGATAGATCCAGATTCAACTCTATCTCCTCAACAGGCATCACATGCGAAGGATCCGATCTATACTTCCGCAACATAGAGACATGGAACACATCATGTATCTTTTCCAGCTCCAAAGGCAATCTCAACTGATATGCCATAGGACCGATACGCTCCACAACCTCGTAAGGTCCAATGAACCTTGGGCTAAGCTTACCCTTACGCCCAAATCTCATCACCTTCTTCCAAGGCGATACTTTCAAAAACACACGTTCGCCAACCGCGAACTCAATCTCTTTACGCTTCAGGTCCGCGTAAGACTTTTGCCTATCTGATGCTACCTTCAAATGCTCAAAAATGAGCTTCACCTTCTCAGTGGTTCCCTTTAACATAGCTGGCATCGAAATCAACTTTTGCCCAGCTTCTGCCCAACAGAGAGGAGTTCTACATCTTCTCCCATACAAAGCCTCGTATGGAGCCATTTGAATACTTGCCTGGTAGTTGTTGTTATACGCAAACTCAACCAACGGCAAGTGCTTCTCCCAAGAACCCTAAAAATCTATTACGCAGCATCTCAACATGTCCTCAAGCACTTGGATCACACGTTCCGACTGTCCATCCGTCCGAGGATGATATGATGTACTGAAATTCAAACGTGTTCCCAAGTCTTGATGCAAACATTCCCAAAATCGCGCTATAAACCTCGGATCCCTATCCGACACTATAGACTTTGGTACACCGTGCAACCGCACAATCTCAGCTATGTACAGCTCAGCCAACTTATCCAAGGTATACGTAGTATGCACAGACAGAAAATGTGCACACTTCGTAAGGCGATCAACAATCACCCAAACCGAATTCTTCTTTGACGGTGAAAACGACAATCCAGACACAAAATCCATGGTAATTCTTTCCCACTTTCATTCCGGGATTCTCAAAGGTTGCAACAACCCAAAAGGAACCTGATGTTCAGCCTTCACTCGCTGACACACCATGCACTTACTAACGAATTCAGCCACGTCCTTTTTCAACCCCACCCAGTAGTACTCATCTTTCAAATCATGATACATCTTTGTACTACCAGGATGCATAGCAAAATGACTACAATGAGCTTCAGTCAGACTAGTGCACCTCAACTCAACATCATTTGGCACCACTATTCGACTTCTATAGCACAACACCTTGTCATCATTAAAACTGAAATCCGAAGGTCTACCCTCCGCAATGTCTTGAACATGCGACATAAGGGAATCATCAAGAAACTGCTTATCTTTGACTGACTGAATCAGGGATGGTTTCACTTGCAATTCAGCAATAAGGCCACCATCACGCGATATGCTCAAGCAAGCAAACATTGCCCTCAACTCCACGGCCACTTTCCTTCTCAAAGCATCAGCTACAACATTAGCCTTGCCCGGGTGGTACTCGGCTGTCAAATCATAATCCTTAAGCAACTCCACCCAACGACGTTGCCTAAGATTCAACTCCTTTTGAGACATAAGATACTTCAAACTCTTATGATCCGTGAACACAACACACTTCTCACCGTACAGGTAATGCCTCCAGATCTTCAAAGAAAACACAACAGTCGCAAGCTCAAGATCATGAGTAGGATAGTTACGCTCATGCACCTTCAACTGCCTAGATGCATAAGCTACTACCTTACCTTCCTGCATCAACACGAAGCCCAAACCAACAATAGACGCATCACTATAAACCACAAACTCCTTTCCAGACTCAGGTTGAATCAGGACAGGAGCTTGCGTCAAAGCTTCCTTCAGCTTCTCAAAAGCTTGCTGCCTCGCCTCTGTCCACTCAAAACGAACATTCTTTCGCAACAACTTGGTCAAAGATGCAGCTATCTTCGAGAAACCCTCAACAAACCTACGGTAATACCCAGCCAGACCAAGGAAACTTCGTACCTCTGTTACCGACATAGGCACCTTCCAACTCATCACAACCTCTACTTTGTGCGGATCAACACGAATATCCTCAGTTGACACAACATGTCCAAGGAAGACCACCTCCCTAAGCCAAAACTCACACTTACTTAGCTTGGCATACAACTGATTTTCCAACAACGCTTGCAAAACGATTCTCAAATGCCTATCATGATCCTCCTTGGTACGAGAGTACACAAGGATATCATCGATGAACACCACCACAAACTGATCCAAGAATTCATGGAATACACGATTCATCATGTCCATGAAAGCAGCAGGCGCGTTGGTCAAACCAAACGACATCACTAAGAACTTGTAATGCCCGTACCTTGTCCGAAAAGTTGTCTTAGGTACGTCCACATCCTTCACCTTCAGCTGGTAATATCCCGACCTCAAGTCTATCTCAGAAAACATCGAGGCTCCCTGGAACTGATCGAAAAGATCATCAATTCTAAGCAAGGGATAATTGTTCTTGATCGTCAACTTGTTCAGTTGCCGATAATCTATGCACATCCGCATTGTCCCATCTTTCTTCTTTACAAACAAGACCGGTGCACCACAAGGTGACACACTCGCCCGGATGAAACCTCGATCCAACAACTCCTGCAGTTGCGTTTTCAACTCTTTTAGCTCTTTAGGTGCCATGCGATAAGGAGCAATGGACACCGGAGTCGTATTCTCGTACAACTCGATACCAAACTCAATCTCCTTGTTTGGTTTCAACCTAGGCAATTCTTCCGGAAAGACACCCGGAAAATCACAAACGGTTCAGATATCCTGCACACGCACATCCTTGGTGCCATGATTCATCACATAGGTAAGGTAAGCCTCACAACCCAACTTCATCATACAGTTTGCTTCCAAAACCGAAATCACATTCGACAAGAATTTCACATTCTCGCATACTACCACTACTTCATAATCATCGGCAAGGTTTAAGGTGACTCGCTTGACATCAAAGTCAACCACCGCTCTATGCTCAGACAACCAATCCATACCAAGGATTACATCGAAACCGTAGAAGGGTAACTCCATCAAATCCACAAGAAAAACATGACCTTGCACAGATAAAGGGCATCTTCTATACAACTTCCTAGTGACTACAGTCTCACCAAAAGAACTAGTCACTTGCATTCCTACTTCAAGCAACTCAACAGGTATATCAAGCAAATGTGCATACTCACTCAAGATATAAGAATGCGTAGATCCAGAATCAATCAAAGCCAGCAATGAAAGAGACTGAAGAGCAAAGGTACCTGCGATACCATCGGTATCGTTGCGCTCCTCATGCTGAGCATAGACCCTCGCAGGACCACCTCCTTCAGGCCGAACCGCCACCACATGAGCAATGCCTCTCTGGCCCTCGTCTCTCATTTGAAAATTTCCTTGGCCACGCCCACGACCTCTTTGAGGTGCAGCCACAGCAGGTGCACGTCCTTGGCCTCCACCCGCCAACAAGGGACACTCCCGCCTCATGTGATCTGCTGAGCCACAATTCCAACATGAATTCCCCGTCACCACAACAGGAGCCTGAAACTCTCTAGCTGCTCGAGGACAATCTCGCCTCAGATGGTCCCTCGACCCACATGTCCAGCACGTGTGCTGCTCAGACCTCACTCGGCCTCCCTGAACCTGACCGCCTCGACCCAGAGCACCTCGTCTCCCCTCAGGCTGATGTCTCCTATCTCGACCTCTTTTGTTCCGTCCACCCCCAGAACTATACTCAGATGCTCTCTTCCTAGAGCTAGAACTAACACCTCGAGACGACAAACCCAAATTATGTTTGATGTCTTTGGCTCGACATACAAGCACATCGAAGTCGGTATAATCCACAGCCAACATGTACGTCTTAACTTCCTGTACCAGCCCGTACCGAAAGCGATCACATCGGTGCCTCTCACTAGGTATCAGTTCAGGGGCATACTACTCAAGCGTACGAACTGAACCTCGTACTCCGCCACAGAAAGATTACCCTGAACTAGCGACATAAACTCACGTTTCTTCTCGTCCAAGTATCTCACCCCCAGACACTTCCTCTTGAAGGCACCCTTGAAATACTCCCAATCTACTTCATTGGGTTCCAAACTAGTAGTGGTAGTCATCCACCAGCTATAGGCATCGCCTTACAACAAAGACACTGTGCATCCTAGCTTGCGCATATCATTGCATCCCATTTGATCCATGATACGGGTTGTACTTGCTAGCCAAGCTTCAGACACCTCAGGAGACATTCCAAAGAACTTCATAGCTCCTAGGCTTCTCAACCTCTCCAATGGTAAGCCCGCCGGCCTAGCTGCAGGGGCATGTACATGCGCTCCGGCAATAGCAGCCTGAAACGCCCCGGTGATCGCCTTAACAACCAGCGTTAGATGACACAAACCCGGACCAGAAGGTCCTTGCTGCTCCTTCTCCCCACCTCCAGGTGGTGGCGGAGGAGGTAGGTTTCCATCAGGAGGGACATCAGCCCCTTGCTCACCCTGGTCGGAGTGTGCCACTATTGTGTTCGACCTCAGCACTCTCCTCAGACCCATAGTGCTATTTCAAACAAGACATAACAACAAAAACAAATCAAACCATTTAGGCCAGCCTCAAGCAAGGATCCAAGTTTACAAAAACATTTAATTAGTGTAATAAGGTATTGGGCTCCCCGATTTCCCTCAACATAGCATAGCATACAATGACACATCATGATCAACATGCTTTCCATCATCCAAAATCAGTACATATCAACATCGCATCGTCAACATACAACCATATTCACTTCACATGCGATCCACACCAATCTAGCATAGCATAAGCTCCAAAATTCAACCAAAATCATGCTTTTCAAACAACATACGTCAACACATATCAATTTCACATACCGACATCCCTAATTCTTTCATAACCTGGCTCTGATACCAACAAATGTAACCCTCTTAGCCCGGCCTAGACGCCCGACCTGAACTAAGAAGAATACACAAGGAAAACCAAAGTCAACTCGTGAAAGTCAACCATGATTAACGACCCCTTTTTTTCTTTTTAACTTTTCTATATGCACATTATTAACCTATGTGAATAGCAAATCATTTTAGTGGAAGCGACGCCACGAATAGAACTCAATTAGGGGTTCAATTACATACAAACGTCTTTTAGGGACTAATATGTAAATTTCCAAAATTATAAGGACTAATCAAGTTTTAACGTTACCAATCCAAAATTAAACTTATAACATACCAACATGTCAAACTTCATCTTAAACAGATCATCCAAACTCATTTAATTAAGCATTCAAGACTCAGGGACTAAAACGTAAGAAACAGAAACCTGAAACAATTCAAATTCAACTCCAACGGTCTGGTGTTTCGAAACACAAGGCCTTGTATCGGAATGGTCGTTTCGAAACCAGGTTGACCATTTCGATACTCGGGTGCATTCTGAAACCCGTATCGAAACACAGCATTCCAGTAGCAAATCGTTCCGGAACGTTCCTACCCGTTCCGAAACCCCATGGCCATTTCAGGCCACTGTTCCGAAACAGGTAAGGGCGTTCCGATATGCCTTGCCCCGCAACTACACAAATTGCTGGTTTTTCATTCATAAACACCCCCGAAAACATTCCAATTCATGCCACATCATACATACAACATGTATAAGCATCAAAGATCAACTATACGAAGCATAAGCTGAAACATGACATCATTCATGCAAGCATTGGAACTATAGGCATGCTCCCTAGTCTTCCAAAGCCATACAAAGCTAAAATCAACATTCAAACAAAAATCAATCCTCAAAGGCCATTTACAAACCAAAGTTAAGCAACCAAACATGCTCAAGGTAATTAACAACATCTTCAAACATCCAAGAGTAGAAATCCCACCCATTGCCTCTTATTACACCAAAGTAAAACCACATACTTTGCTAGACCAAAGTGCTTGGATTCCCCTTGCTTTCTCGTTGCCTCAAATGCCTAATTCTCTGCATTGATGAAACAAATGAGCGTAAGCACAAAGCTTAGTGAGGTTCGCTAAAACAACATTCATCAATGCATTACACATAACCGGCAAAACATCATTTATCAACACATGCCTTTACTTAAAACATGCCCTCTCATGGCATTAATGCACTTTTTAAAACACATGCTCATATGCATCACTTAAAAAAGCAAATAAACCTTTGCTCATGCTTTACCAAGCATCACATGCATACTAGCATAAATCACAAGCATCTCATGCTTAAACCATTAGTCATCATCATTATATTGGCTTACAAGTGATCAATTCTCAAACCATACCAAAACCAACTCAATAGACACAATCGGATACGCGGATTACAAGCGTTATCCCACACACTTCATACATACTATCGGACTACACAAGGTGGAGATCAATGGCACAATCACAACCCCTCAACACCCGTGATGGAGATTAATGGCACAATCACAACCCCTCAACATCACTCATCGGTAGTTGTATAATTCCACTAACGAGAGTACGGGACACATGCCACAAGACTCGCACACGGGATTAAATCATTCACCGTTGTGATCTTAGCCTCAATCGTTAGGGTACTTGGATGGAGATTTCGACACAATCACAACACCTCGACATCCAAGGCGACTTTATTCACGGTTCACCCAATCCTATAGCCGGCTAACTATATCCGATTACAAGAACCAAAAACCACTTTCATCACTTGCCAATATAATCATTTAACATCAATAATCCACTGTTTTACAAGCATAAATACAATGCCATTACCACAAGCATAACCATGCTTAACATCATATGCATTTATCACATAAAACCAAGGATCACTTACCTAGTGCATCCGTAACACAATGGCATTAAAATCTAGCTTCAATCATGCTTCTAACATGCTTTAAAACAGTAATCAAAACCATAATTAACTCAAGTGCATTTTCATCAAAACATAGCACATTTCCGAGAGAGACTTTCGAATCACTTACTCTTGAGCTTAGCTAAGTGTTTCAAACTTACTCTAAGCTCCCAAGACCACGCTCAAAGTGTTATAAAGCTGGAAAATCCATTTCCACTCACCGATGCGCGAAGCCTCGCTCGTCGACACGAAAATTAATCTACCAGAGCCTCCAACAACGCCTCGTTTGCTCCCGGATCAAGACCCCCTATTTTCACATCATCAAAACAGAGATCTAAATGCATTAAAATGCATTTCAACACCAGCAACAAATCACAAACTCGTTGCTCACCCAAACTACACCAATTTACCCAACCGAAACAACCGAAAACTCAATCGATTGCTTCCTAAACCAAGCCCAGCCAACATACATCACTTACAATCAATTATAAACACCAAAATGCATCTAATAAACAACCTAACCCATCCTTAAACCTCCAGCAAGCATGATTCCACCATTTCACCTCAAAAACTCACTTAAAGCTAACAAGAAACTCAAGGATCTCAAGGATTTCGGGATCTATGTTAGCAAAACCTCATTTCAACATAATAACCAACTTAGAACTCAATTAAAATCAATCCAAAACAGAGCTTAGCAAAACAAATCCGAAAATCAAGATTTCAACCATATTTTTACAAGATTTTGATCACAAATCAAAACTATAATGAAAACTCAACCAAAAACATTAATTAGAAGCCAAAGATCTTGGGAATTTCAATAAAGAACTTTGATTAGAGGTTGAGAACAGGATTTACCTCCAATCCTTGCTTTCCTCAATAAATGACAAGTTTTCCTTAGCAAAATCTTGAAAAACTAGAAAGAATTTCTTGAAAATTGTTTAGGAAATATTGAGTGAGTGTTTGGGAGAAAAGAATTCTGGAGAGAAATGAATTAAAGTTGTGTTTGGCTGAAAATGAGAAGAGGATGGTAGTTACGTGATGGAATATCACTAATTAACTACCTAATTAATTAAATAATATAAAAAACAAATTAAAGCTATTTAATTAAAACCATTTTAAACACATGTCATATTAAGGAAAGGTTAAATTGTCATAAAGCCCCCTAAAGATTCTAAGATTTTGGCTTCTTTTTTAAAAATCACATTTTTCACAGTTTTGAAACTACAATTTGGTCACCACTCAAAATGTCTCACTTCCGAAACTCTTTTTGTAAAATTAATTTAACCAACCTCTTAAACATATTTTTAGAGGATTTTAGCAATTTTTATCACATTTTTATCCTATCTCGATCCTTGATTTTCTTAAATCACCTTACGCGACTCGAACCGTTCTCGACCGGCCCGGTTCGATGTCTAAAACATCTAGGCCCAAAACCAGGGCATTACAAGAACTCATAGCTGTGAATGATGGGTGGAAATTTTAAAAACTCATAGAGAGCAACTAAAACAACTCTACTTATTGCGGCGAGAGCGGACTTATGCCATGTCTTTACATATGCATAAAAAAAGTTGTGCGCAGTCCAAAGTTTGTATTGTGGTCACAATCTTCCCCATTGTGCTGGTAACAACATCAATCTTGTCCTCAATTTCCAACATCTTTAACCATGCTTCATTGTTCTGTGGGAGGTCCTCATCAGCAGCTTCTACTTTTGCCCTGCCTTTTTCTGTCCTTGATGCGGCACTCAACCTCGGTGTTAGCGCCTCATTGTTCCTAACCATGGGCTCAATAGAAGCATCATTCAGTGGCCCTTTGTTGGTCGTCATCTCCTCATTTTCTTGGGGTTTTATCCCCTTCAGGCTACACAACTGCATTATTAGCTATAGGAAAGACAAAATCTCTATCTTTCTTTCAGTGCACTCGACAATCTCTCTGTGAATAATTTCACCCACATCAATTTTTCTTCCCTTAATAATCAAATGTATTAGGAACATACGATCCAACAAGACTGTGGTACTATAAGTGGATGTCAACATCCTGGAATTAATAAATTGAAACCATTTTTTTGCAGGTAAATTTAAAAATTTCTAATACATAGTGTAGTTCCCCGCATTGGTTCCTAACCAACATGCATCTTCAATGCATAAATTCTTCACCAGCAAATCTAACTTTTCATCATCAATATCTTTGACAAACAGTGAATGCTCGTCTTTGTTTAATGCAATTTCTAAAACCTTATTAATGGTAACAATATTTCAAGAAATAGAGCCTTCTCGCACAAACACAAACTTAAATAGAGGGCTCATAAAGGTTTAAGTAAAATTCTCTTACCATTGCAGGGCTGAAATTTCCTGGATGAGCACAAAAAGTACTTCAGTTGTGGAGTGCAATGGTCTGATGAATGAGCTTTTCTGGTTCGCGCTCTAGAGCAAGCCCTATCCCCTGTTTTGGATGGATAGTTCTTTTCAAGATATTTTCTTTGTATCGTACTTCTGCCACGGCTGTTAAAAAACACTTCTTGGTCAGCTTTGTCAATCAAGACTGGTTGTTCATTTATTATTTATTATGCATTGTTCTTTAGTAGTTACCATCGGTTATTATTTTTAATTTATGCGGTTTATTATCATCTCTAACAGTTACTGACGGTTATTTTTGGTGGGTTATTTGTACTATAAAGAAGAGGAAACAATGGAGGTTTTTTAGTCAGTTTTTGGGTATGTTTTGGGAAGAAAAAGGCCTCTCTAAGTACCTTGTAGGCTGGTATTATCAGATGTATATGTTCTGCCACTTGGGCAATAAACTACTTGAAAGAGAAATATCTTCTAGTGTATATTCTTAAAATAACTTAGAATGTTTACATATACAGTGTTTGGGAGGAGAGAAATTACATATTCTTTCGAAAGGTCTCAAACTACTGATATAGTGTTTAACTCCATTATTGACATAGTACAAATTAAGCTTAAAAATCGTTGTATAGATGGACATGATTCTGTAAAATCTTGATCTATGTATAGCTTGGGGCATCTATTAGAGTATCAGTTTTGTAAGATACTTTAGTTTCATCGTAGCATCTTTGTTGCTTTCTTTGAATAAATATACACGCATACTTATCGAAAAATAAACATTTTTTCGTATGTGTGCATCATATAAGGTATGCAGATAGAACATGGAATTATTCGAAGTTCATGAAGGTGAACTGAGAAAGGACAGGAAGGACTGAGGTGGTTTAGCGAGTATTAGAAGGATCCAGAGAAAAGCTGAGTCAACAGCTTTCTGTTACAACCATTTCAAGGTTGTTAGGGTTTTACACTATAGCTGTTAGCCTTGGCGGGAATGCTGTGTAACAGCTTTGTATAAATGCACCTGGTGTGCACTGTGTAAACCACCTTTTGATGATAATGGAAACTGAGTATTAACTCATACTGTGTATATAACTAACATGGTATCAGTCGCTTTTTCGATTCTGGGTTTACCTCTTTGTTAACCTTCTTCATTGTTTTTCCTCTGTCCACCATGCCTGCCGACGGTGCCTCTTTCGTTGCTCTTGATTCCACCGTTCCTGATGAATCGTCCTCTCAAGGTTTTTTCAACAAGCAAATTAGTGTTAAGCTTGATGATACAAATTTCCTGTTATGACGTCAACATGTTCTTCTTATGGTTCGAGGGCAAGGCCTTGAGCACTACCTTGATGAAGAATATACTCCTCCGGTGAAATTTTTGGTGGCAGCTGATGGAACCAAATCTCCCAATCCTCCTTATCAGCGATTTTTCAAGCAGGACAGTTCCTTAGCCTCTTGGCTTCTATCCACGGTTAGCACTTCCCTTCTTCCACACCTGGTTGGTTCTGAATCTTCCTCCTCCATTTGGAAAACACTGGTCCTTCGATATTCTAAGCTCTCTACAACGAGGGTTATGCATCTTCATGTTCGATTGTGATCTCTTAAGAAAGGATCCCTGTCTATCAGTGCATACATTGCTCAGATAAAGGAGATTTGCGATCTGCTTGATGTCTGTGGAAGTCCAATCTCTGAGATCGAGCAAGTGGCCACCATTCTTAATGGCCTTCCCCCAGAGTTCGAATCTGTTGTTGCGGTCATCACTGCCAGCAAGGATCCTTATACATTTGATGGGGCAGTTTCCTTGCTCACTGATGCTGAGACGCGTCTTGAAGACCCTCTACGTCTTTCGGTGAGAATCAACAACACCACTCTTGATTCAGACCCTCGATCAGATGTTGCCTACACTCCTGGCCCTCCCACTCGTGGTGGACGTGCTGGATCGAATGCTGGAAATGGTGGTAGATTCAAAGGTAGACCTCGTTTCCAATGCCAGATTTGTGGTAAGTTGGGCCATCTTGCAGATCGCTGCTGGTACAGATTTAATCAAAACTATCAAGGTTCTCAAAAACCTAATGTTGAGGCTCATAACTGTTGTTGTTCACACACTGATCCAGAGAAAACCTATTCACCCTATATTGCCACTGATACAGGACCTTCTCCCTCTGTTGAAACTCCACAAGTTAATACTCTTGTGGCTACTCCAGGTGTTTGGTATCCTGATTCTGGTGCCACGCACCATGTTACCAGTGATAAAACTCAACTTCAGTCCAGTCAGCCATATGGTGGTCAAGGTAAAGTTCATATTGGGGATGGTTCGTCCCTTGCTATCACTCATATTGGTCAAGGTGTAATGCCCAATGTCTCTCGATCTTTACTTCTTGATCAACTTCTTCTTGTACCTGATATCATACGAAACCTATTATCTGTTTCGAAAATTGCATCCGATAATGATGTTTATTTTGAATTCCATGCCTCTTCTTGTTGTCTTAAGGATGAGCGAACAGGGACAGTGTTGCTGAGAGGGGTACAGACTGATGGCCTATATGAGTTTTCTTAGCAAAGTACACAAATGCTTGTGTGTTCTTCTTTTTCCTCCATTGACTACTGGCTTTGGCACAATCGGATGGGTCATCCCTCAGCTGAGGTTGTGAGTCTTGCTTTAAATAAAAGAGTTGCTCCACCAAAGGATTCTTTCTGCCATGCTTGCCACCTAGGCAAGAGTCACTCTCTTCCATTTCAGGAGTCATCTACAGTTTACACCTCCCCGTTTCAGCTCATTGAGATTGACATTTGGGGACCAGCTTCAGTGGCCTCTGATGGCTATTTCTATTATATGTCTTGTATTGACTTGTTTTCTCGCAATACTTGGTTGTTTTTACTTAAGAAGAAGTCTGATGCGTGTAATGCCTTTCTTCAGTTTTACACTTTAATAAAGAATTAGTTTTGTTTGAATCTGCTAGTTGTGTAAGTCGATAGGGGTGGTGAATTTCTCTTTCTACATACGTTGTTGGCTCAATTAGGGGTGCAGCTCTGAGTTACTTGTCCCCATACTTCCTCTCAAAATGGTGTGGTTGAGAGGAAGCATAGGCACATTGTCGAAACAGCTCTTACGCTGCTAGCACAAGCCTCACTTCCACTTCATTTTTGGTCTTATGCAACTCCCAGTGCCGTTTTTTTAATCAACAGGATGCCCTCTAAAAGTCTTGCTGGTCAATCCCCATTTCAGGTGTTATATCACAAGGACCCTGACTATCGTTTTCTCAGAGTGTTTGGCTGCCTTTGCTATCCTCATCTCCGTTCGTACAACTCTCACAAGTTGGATTTCAGATCACGAGCCTGTGTATTCCTTGGTTATTCACCTCTGCATCGAGGTTATTGGTGTCTTGATCAGTTCACTGGCAGAATTTTTGTCTCAAGGAATGTTAGCTTTCATGAATCGGTTTTTCCCTTTCAGGCCATCGTTCCTACTGCCCCTACCTCTTCATCACCCACTGCTGATTTTTCTCCCATGCTGCATATTGTTCCAGACACATCTCCTGTTACTTATGAGATTGTTCCTTCCCCAGCTTCACAAACCACCTCTTCTCCTGAACATACTTCCACCTCTTCTTCAGCTGATGTATCCTTACTTGATCCTTCATCTCCAATCATTTTCCCTCAGTCAACTCCTGCACCTGATGTACCTTTACCTGAAATTTCTCCAGTTCCTCTCGAAGAAACTGACACATCTCATCTTCTTGCTGACCCTTCATCTGACCCTCCTCATGCTCCTCTCCCTTTTCCTCCAGTGGCACCTCCTGGCTCTCCTCCTAACCAACATCATATGGTTACACGCAGCAAGGCTGGAGTGTTTAAACCTAAAGCCTATCACCTACACCTCGATGATATTCCTGTGGACGTGTATGCTGCCATGCAAAACCCTGATTGGCAAGCAACAGTCAACACTGAGTATCAAGCTTTGCTTGACAACGATACTTGGGATTTGGTTCCATTGCCTATTGATCGTCGTGCCATTGGATGTAAAGCTCCCACAGTGATGGCACAATTGAATGCTACAAAGCACGGCTAGTAGCGAAGGGCTATTCCCAGCTTGCAGGTTGTGACTTCAAGGAAACTTTTAGCCCTGTGGTCAAAGCTCCCACAGTGAACCTTCTATTATCCCTAGCTGTGTCTCACTCCTGGGAAATACGACAAGTGGACGTTAATAACGCCTTTTTAAAGGGGGAACTCGATGAGGATGTTTACATGATGCAGCCTGATGGTTTTCAAAAACTTGCAGCTGATGGTACTCAACTCGTCTGTAAGCTTAAGAAAGCTTGTATGGGCTCCGTCAAGCCCCTCGGAATTGGTTTGACAAACTTAAGTGTTTTCTTCAAGCCCTGCATTTTCGTTCCTCTAATGCTGATACATCGCTGTTTGTGTACTTTGATGACACCACAACTACGTACATCATTGTTTATGTCGACGACATTCTGATCATTGGTTCGTCCCCTTCCCACATTTCTGAAGTTGTTCAACACCTGCATCGCAAATTCTCCTTAAAGGATCTTGGGGAGTTAAATTTTTTCCTTGGAATTCAAGTTACTCGTACATCAGCAGGCTTACTCCTTTCCCAGAAGAAATACATCACTGAATTACTGGTGAAATTTGATTTTCGTGAGCTCACCACTGCCCCGACTCCTATGGTCTCCACCACCAAACTTCACAAAGATGCTAATGCACCTGTTGAACGAGCGTCTGACTTTCGCAGCATTGTAGGTTCATTACAGTATGTTTGTCACACGCGCCCGGACATTGCATTCTCAGTCAATAAGATAGCCCAATTCATGCAACGACCCACAGCTCTTCATTGGATGGCAGTCAAGCGCATTTTACGTTATCTTAAAGGGACCCTCGATCTCGGTCTCTGGTTCTCCTCTCAGACTCCATCTTCCTTTGCTCTTCACTCATTCTCTGATGCAGATTGGGGCAGTGACCCCGACGATCGGCGTTCCATTTAAGGTCACTGTACGTTCATCGGTCCACACTTAGTTTCATGGAGTTCACGCAAACAGCGCTCAGTCTCCAGGTCCACCGCAGAAGCAGAATTTCGCAGTCTTGCAGATGCTGCTGCAGACATCCTTTGGTTCCAGGCTATCCTCCACGACATGCATATCGAGCTTTCTCAGTCTCCTGCTCTTTGGAGTGATAACACTAGTGCAGTAGCGATGGCTGCAAACCCTGTATTACATGCGAAAACGAAACATGTGGATCTGGATCTTGTTTTCATACGGGAGAAGGTCATGGCCCATGCACTTGAAGTCAATTACGTGCCAGCCTCTGCACAGGTCGCAGGCATCTTCACCAAGGCAATTCCTACTGTCAGCTTTGAAGAGTTTCGTTTTCAACTATGTGTTCGAGCTCTTATCAGTGATCAAGGAAGTTGAAGAAGCGGGGGAAATATTAGAAGGATCCAGAGAAAAGCTGAGTCAGCAGCTTTCTGTTACAACCATTTCAAGGTTGTTAGGGTTTTACACTATAGTTGTTAGCCTTGGCGGGAATGCTGTGTAACAACTTTGTATAAATGCACCTGGTGTGCACTGTGTAAACCACCTTTTGATGATAATGGAAACTGAGTATTAACTCATACTGTGTGTATAACTAACAACGAGTACTATGTAAAAATTGAAGACACTACACATACTCGAATCAGATATCGAGTCCGAAAAAAGTAGTTGAATTCACAACCCCAACATATCCCGTGTTGTCTGGAAACAAATGTAATATGTATGATCCCTGAAATTCTAGAAAACAGCATCTGTTTCCGCAATAATTAGCGAAGGAGGGAGACAAGTGAGATGGACATGTTCCTTGAGACGGAAGGCGATGAGTTTAGCTTGAGCACGTGCGGGGGTTATATATGTTATTTTGAGGATAAAAGTAGGGGTCTTTTGTGATTTTCATAACGTGATTTGAATGAAATGTAGGGAAAAGAGGCGGGCTTTAGTGGATAATGGAGGATTGGGGAGTGCCATTAACCACCGTCTTAACCGTCACTTGAAGAAACAAGAGAGTGGGAGGTCGGATCCTCAAAAACATCCCCTTGCTTTTGTTTTTGCCAAAAATCACATAACTTGGGTTTTGAGTTTCTGATCCATTTTTAAGTAAAAAAAAGGGAGAATTGTTGAAATATGGAAAGACAAAGTGATGGAACATGCATAAAGAAAGGGCCATGGACTGCTGAGGAAGATGAAATCTTAATGAACTACGTGAAAAAATATGGTCCGAGAGGATGGAGCTCCATTCGATCCATGGGTCTTTTACCCAGAACTGGGAAATCTTGTCGTCTTAGATGGGTTAACAAGCTTAGACCCAACTTGAAAACGTAAGTTATCTCTTTACTTTCCTCCAAATATATAGAAAAAGATTCAATCCATTGAACCATGTTAATTAATCCTTGTTTTTCTTTTTTTCCCCATTGTGGGGGAATGCCTAGTGGATGCAAATTTTCAGCAGAAGAAGAGAGGGCAGTGATAGAACTGCAAGCCGAGTTCGGTAACAAGTGGGCGAAGATCGCCAGGCATTTACCGGGACGAACCGATAATGATGTGAAGAATTTCTGGAGTGCTAGACGAAAGCGGCTGGATCGAATTTCGCAGACACAGGAAAACAAAGGGAAAGACCCCGTTCCCCATGAAATGCCAATGGTGGAGGTAAAGGACTGATTCAATTCAACACAAATATATGTTTATATGTTTTCATGGAATACCTGTTTATATGTTTTCAGGTTCTTCCGGCCAACTTCGTACAAGGGTCATCATCTCATGAGGATCAATTCAAACGTTCTTTGTTCATGGAAGAATTCCAGATGGTGTCATTACCTGATCTGATTAAGCCGGATTTACTCAACTTGGAAACAGGTCTTCCCGTACTAGACATCGAGCCGATTCGGATGATACCACTGGACCTCCCCATCTTGCCAGAATGCCAGGACCTTGCCCTGGAGTCCTTTGATTATAACTGCGTGGGCATGTTCAACAACCAATCTGAAAGTAAACCCAAATCATTGACCAAGATTCCATCAGCTGGCAGCCATGCTGAACTTGGGAATAAGGAAAACGATGCTGCTCCTGATTGCTTCTTTGATGAATTTCCGACCGATATGTTTGATTACCTGGAGCCGCTTCCCAGCTCATTAGAGTGGTAACCGGTAACCCTATGCTAGTTTGGAACATAGTTGCCTGCCTGTGTTTTTACTTCTTTCTAACTCCTGGAACTTTGCTACTGTTATTGGCAAACTCAACTCATACTCCATGGCTACTCACAAATGAAACTTAATCCTACAAGCTCTCACAGGACTTCGAGCTCACAGTTATTTATAACTCATACTCCATGGGTGCATGCATTTTAACGTAACTTTTTCTATTAGATTAATACTTCTACTATATAGATTTTCAGCTATTTATACATTTATATTATCTTTACATTATTGTTTCATGTTATATTTTGCATGTTTTAATTAATTTTTATGCCAAGTTAATGTCATGGGTAGAATCCGTCTACTTTTTCTTATCTCTTTACATGCCCTACCACTGCTTTTTTTCTTCTTCTTATTTTAAGTTTCTACAAGCATTTTAAATTTAGGGTTTAAGGATTTAGTTTATGATATATTGTTTATGGGTTTAGAATTTAAGGGTTGTGATTAGAATTTAGGATTTAGGGTTAGAATTTAGGGTTTATATATTAAAATTCAAATTTCTTAATATATTATCCTAAACCTAATTCATAAACTCTAATCTTTAGATTTTAACCATAAACTCTAAAATCTTAAATTCTAACCACTATCCATAAATTTTAAACACCTCGACTTTAAATCTTAAACTAAATCTTTAAATTTAAAATTTAGATGCTTGTGAAAACTAAAAATTTACACAACCAATTTATTGAACAACAATAATAATAATAATAATAATAATAATAATAATAATAATAATAATATTTGGGTTATAAATGAATTCAACTCAAACGAGGTTTATTTAAAGCTTTGGGCCTATGTCAAATTAAATTTAGAAAGGCTTCTAAAAGCTAACCGGACATCTGTTTTGCAATTTTTAAAGGGAAAAAATCATATGTTATTTTTTAAAAGAAACTGGGATTTCATCTGCGTTCGATTTGAAAAACAATATTAATTTTTTAAAAGAAACGACAAAAAAAGACTTCACTGACGCTACTAAACAAACGGATAGGGGTGTAAATGAACAGAGCGTTCGACGAACCGTTCGTGAACTACTCGTATGACGTTCGTTTATTAAGCTAAATAAAAGAATATGAACAAAAAATTTATGTTTGTTTAATAAATGAAAGAACACGAACAAAGGTGTGTTCGGTTCGTTTATGTTCACGGACAAACTCGTTTATAAGCTCATGTATAGGCTTTTGTTTATAGGCTCGTTTATAGGATGAAAATGTTATTGTGGATGTATCTAAATACTATTTTTTGTTGTTGCTAAGGATGCTATATACTTAAACAAACATGTTCGTGAACACTAAACAAACGAACACGAACAACTTCAAAAATAAATAAACGAACACAAACACAATATTAAAAATCTAAACGAACATGAACCGAATATGAACACCTTCAAAAATAAATGAACGAACGCGAACATAGTATTGTTTGTTTAAGCTCGGTTCATTTACACCACCTATACAAACGGGCCCTTGCTGTTTTTCTCCAAGTGCTCCTTACATTGCGGTGGCGGTTGATTACGAGTACACAAATCTTAAACCTTAAACTTTAATTATAAACTCTTATCGACTCGTGATTCGCCATACACACTCGTTGAAGGCACTTTCTCTCTTCTTTCCAACTTGTTCTCCGAGGAACAGAAAAGGAACTGAAGGTGTTTTATTTTCTTTTAGGAATTGTTTTGATGTCAGTTTGATGAATGAATTATATTCAAAAATTCAAATTCAAATTCAAGACGATTACATTCAACTTATATGTTTCCAGATTATATCTTGTTCATAAGTAGACAACCTCTTCTAAGAAGACACAATGTTGCTAAATGGTAAACATTTATTCTGATTCAAATTAATGCAGGTTGTGCAGTCGTTTTCTTGCTGGGATATCAGAGCTTAGATGGTCCTGAAAATTGTGTCTACTAGCGATCTATCGCCTCATAGTTGTTTTCTTTCAGGTTCTAACTGATATATTATTCTCCAGGTTAAAGTATCAAGAATATGAAAGTGTTTCATGGTCTCCCTCTTGCCGTGGGTAGTTTTTAAGGCAACTTGTTTTCCTTGTTATTTTATTTTTTATTGCTTTTTGTTCCACAATTCAATCTGTCAACAGCTTATATTAACTTTGTTTCTTATATTTCCAGGTGGATGAACCACTTCAACTTCATATGTCTGAATTATACTCCAGTTGATGTGAGATTCTGCTTCAGTGTGTAGGATCTAACGGCTTTGTGTTTTATATTCAATTTATTAATCTTAAATGCTGTTGCATGCATGTCTTTTCCTGTCATTACTCATTATGAAAATTTCAGCCTTTGAATTATTTGTATTCATTTGCACTGCTAGCAGATGCTCCGGAAGGACAGATCAAAGTTAGATATGAGCTTGCAGTAAACGATATGTAACAATTTTTTTTTACTCGTCGGACCGAACCTAATCAAGAATAAATAGTGTCATGGTTATGGACAAGCTGTCTAAAGTTAGAAATTTACGATTTTCAGTACACTTAAAGTTGGAGGGTGTTTATCAATAAAGATTAGGTACAATGACAAGACACATTATTCTTTTTAATATTATGTTTGAATATTAATGACGAATTTTGATCATGAATCATATAATCCTAGTGCAAGTAATAAACCGAACA
Organism: Hibiscus trionum; assembly: GCA_030270665.1. Taxonomy (NCBI): domain Eukaryota; kingdom Viridiplantae; phylum Streptophyta; class Magnoliopsida; order Malvales; family Malvaceae; genus Hibiscus; species Hibiscus trionum. The sequence continues at coordinate 26,575,468 of BSYR01000011.1, forward strand.
GAATCTAGTATTCCCGGGTTTACTCCCAATCTGGTTCAGCTCAGTTTGTCCCTCCCTACAAACCTAACGTGTATTTCCCCTAAAGAAAAAGCACATTTTACCTTTAACCCAATGCAGTGTACTTAGCAATGGCATTAAACCCTCCAAACATTCCCCACAAATACAAAAGCTTTGATTAGTTCTATCGGAAAGGGAGAATAAAGGAAGCCCAGACCAAGTACTTCTCAAATCTCAATTGACTTCCACTTGTCCGAGAGAAAAGCAGTAGACTTGACAGCGTAAATCACACGACGAAAAATATATTAAAAATGCGGTTCGAAACTCTAAGGAGCAGTGACAGAGTCAGAATTGTAAGTGGTGTTTATCTTTGCTTGCTAAAACTGCTGCTTTTACTTTTTAACCGCCATGGTTTTACTGACCCTTTATATATGTTGAGCTTCTATTCAGTTTCAAAGAGTCTTCTTCCGCACCAATCTTCTGCTGCCTTGAAGGTACATTCATTGCTTCTTTATTCGATTCTTTTGCCCTTTTTGCTATGGGGTTATTGAGTTTTTGGAGAATTGACTTTCCCGGTGTCTGGGAATCGAAGAGATAACTCCTTTTTGATTGAATGTTGATTTTTTTAGGACTTTTTATTAATGGGGTTCCGTAGCTTCGAAAATGGAACTTGTTTGATTGGATATTTGTTTGTTTACTGAAATTCAAGATTGATTGTTATGTTCATTGCTTATTTCTTTGGAAAATTGGATTACTTTCTAATATATAACTTGAAAATTGAGATTCTTCTTTACTGGGTCTTTAGTTTTTGAAAGAAAAGAAGTATGTTTAGTTAAAATTTTGTTTGGTTTCTTCAATTGAAATTCAAGCTCCCCCCCCCCCCCCCCTGACAATTTGTGTTTTTATTGAGTGATCACTGAGATTTTCTAACTGGATTGAATAAGAATCATTGTTTCTCTCTCTTCATTTGCAGTGCTAAAAAAGGTCAGAGGATATGAATCGAAGAGTGAGGCAGAAATGTGAACCTAGTCAGGAAAAAGATAAGTCAAAAATTACTTCGAAGACCCTCGAATGTGGATGTTTGAGTTCAGCTACTATTTCTGGAGTTGATTGGACAACCTTGCCAGATGATACAGTTATTCAACTCTTCTCTTATTTAAACTATCGAGACCGAGCTAGCTTGGCATCAACTTGTCGAACATTTAGGCTTTTAGGTTCTTCCCCATGTTTATGGGGGTCACTGGACCTCCGCTCTCACAAATTTGACACTGCAGCTGCAATCTCACTCTCCCCACGATGCAAGAATCTCCGGAGACTTAAATTTCTTGCAGCAGGCTCAGCAGATGCAATAGTTAGTCTTCAAGCAAGGGCTGTTCGAGAAATTAGTGGCGATTTCTGTCGGGACATTACTGATGCTGCACTTTCAGTTATAGCAGCTAGACATGAGATGCTCGAGAGTGTCTATCTTGGCCCAGATGCTTGTGAGAGAATCAGCAGTGATGCAATAAAAACACTTGCATATTGCTGCCCAAGGTTGCAGAGGCTTTGGATGACAGGTGTTAAGGAAGTTAATGTAGATGCTATTGACGCTTTGGCTAAGCATTGTAGGCAGTTAAAGGATGTTGGGTTTGTGGATTCAGACAACATTGATGAAGTGGCTCTTGGAAACTTGAATTCGGTTAAATTTTTATCAGTTGCAGGGACTAGAAACTTGAAATGGGGATCTGCAGCACAAGTTTGGAGTAGATTGCCTTGCTTGATGTGTTTAGATGTTTCTAGAACTGATGTAAATCTAAGTGCTGTTACAGGATTTCTCTCATCGTCCCAAAATTTGAAAGTATTGTCCGCCTTGAATTGCCCAGTTTTTGAGGGTGAAGTTGACAGTAACACAATGCATAATCATAAAGGGAAAATATTGCTTACTTTTCTGAGTGACATGTTCAAGGGAGTGGCATCATTATTTGCCGACAATTCTAAAAACGTTACTGATGTGTTTCAGTATTGGAGGAGATTAAATAATAGAGATAAGAACATGGATGAAATTGTTGTTTGGATTGAATGTGTCTTTTCGCATTCACTTTTGCGTATCGCTGAAAACAATCTGAAGGAGTTTGATGATTTCTGGCTCACACAAGGGGCAGCTGTATTACTCAGTCTATTGCGAAGTTCACAGGAGGAAGTTCAAGAAAGAGCAGCTACGGCTGTTGCAACCTTCGTAGTTATTGATGATGAAAATGCTACTGTTGATTGCAAAAGAGCTGAGGCAATTTTACGGGGAGATGGAATTAGGTTGCTTTTGAACCTTTCAAGATCTTGTCAAGAAGGGCTTCAGTCTGAAGCAGCTAAAGTATGAATTGAATATACTACATATGGTCCTATTCATTTAAAAAAATCTTTACAATTTCATGAATTATAAGCAATGTTAGAAGTCACTACAACTGGACTTGGATGTTAAAACTTTTCATAAATTTCGTTTTAGAAGTAATGAGTTTTGCTTGGATACTGGACTAGTAATTTTTTATTGTTGTGATTCAGGCTATAGCAAACTTGTCCATAGATTCAAAAGTTGCAAAAGCTGTTGCTCAAAGCGGCGGAATCAATATTCTTGCCAATTTAGCAAAATCAATGAACAGATTGGTGGCTGAAGAAGCTGCTGGGGGGCTGTGGAATCTCTCTGTTGGGGATGACCATAAGGTTTTGAAAACTGAAAGAATTTTATTGGTGGTTATCTTCAAAATTTTCATCTTATTCAATGTTATTCTTTTTCAGGGTGCTATTGCAGAGGCCGGAGGTATAAAAGCTTTAGTTGACCTTTTATTCAAATGGCCTTCCAGCACTGAAGGACTTCTAGTATGCATCTTTAACTGTTCATTCCTACACATATTTGTATTATTGTTGTAGCTAAATTGTGAGCCTTTGCTATATGAAGGAACGTGCAACTGGAGCACTGGCAAACTTGGGAGCTGATGAGAAATGCAGCCTGGAGGTGGCTGTGGCTGGTGGAATCCATGCTTTGGTGATGCTTGCCCGCACTTGCAAATTTGATGGAGTGCAAGAGCAGGTATTTTGGTTTTACTTTCTTTTGTACATTGAGAATGAAAAAAAAAACATCTTTTGCAGTTGGGTGATGGTTTTTTAGGTTAAGTTGTTAATGATCAGCATAATTTGTTTAGGATAATTAGTAGATATTTTAGAAGTCCTTTTGAGAAGATTATGGATCTTCCTTTGTGATAACTACGAGGAGATTAAAGAATTGACCAAACTGCATAGTACCTTTGAATTTATGTTTTCCATGCTAGGTTGATATAATGCCAGGTAAACTAAGACACTAAACTGCATGGTAGCTTTGCATTTACCATGGAATATGCATCTAATACTTTCACTCAGAATGCCGAAAAGATTATAGCTCCCTCTACATGGAGTAATGCAATATTTAACCGGATCCCTTATCAAGTTTTTTGATTTTAAGACGTGGAAATTTGTTAGATTTCAATTCTAATTTAACATGTTATCCCTGGTCAATAACATGCCTGCAAATGGGATGTCTTTGTAAGGTGAAGACTTATCCCTTAAATTTTTTCAGTTGCCTTCCAAGTTTCACCATAAATCATATTTCCAGTCTTGCGTATCAGCTTAATTATGCATTTCTATGCAAACTAATGTCTCAGCAGATAGCTTTAATTTTTCTAGCTAAATAGAACTTTCTTCTTCTTCTCTTGGCTAGGCTGCTCGTGCCTTGGCTAATTTGGCTGCTCATGGGGATAACAACAGCAACAATGCTTCTATTGGACAAGAGGAAGGTGCGCTGCAAGCACTGGTGCAACTTACTTATTCTCAAAATGAAGGTGTAAGGTAATCTACTTTGCTTCATTTTTCCTGCTGTAATAATAACCACCTCTAAAGTGAAACTTAAGTAGATGGCAATGTATCTTGTATGTTTTGAACATTTATTACTGCTGACGATGACACCTAAATTAACCTTAAATGTTCTGCAAGTAATTGCATCTACTAAGCTATGCTCAAACACATAAACCCATCTTTCCACATGCCATTTTATTTATTCATAACTGCTCACAAGCAGGCAGGAAGCGGCTGGTGCTTTGTGGAATTTGTCATTTGATGACAAAAATCGAGAAGCAATTGCAGCAGCTGGTGGTGTTGAGGCGTTGGTATGATGAATTTCATGTCAAAACTTAATCATTTCATATTTACAAATTTCAAGTAAATTATTATTCTATTTTATTTTACATCTGATGCATCAACTATTAAATTATCTCAAGCATTTTGTTTCCTGTTAAAAGCTATTAAATGGTTTCTACCATCATATCCCTTGCTATGAGTATGCCCTTTATAATTCCTTTATAGTTTGCTGTTAGTTACTTTTATACTAACAATATGAATGTTGACAAGATTGTATATTCATTGTTATTCTGTTTTCTTTTGAATCATTTTAAAATTCATGACTTGAATCAATTAAAATAGACTCAAAACGTGTGATTTCAAACTCCTAAATAAGGTAATAGTTAAAATGCAAAGCAGCCATCCAGGAGACTCATATTATGATAATCATTATTTTCTTTAAAATGGATGTGGTAGCATTGTTGCATTATCTATGGTGAGACTTGAGGTATGTTTCATAATTCAACTAAAACTACATAAAAAACAGTGAAGATAGTTGTGTCTGATGTCAACAAACGGAAGGAAATACAAGTGCTAAAGATGATTTTGTTTGATATTAAGAAGCGTTCATGTTAATGAAGTTCTCTGCCTTTATGATTCTATTAGCAACTCCACCTATAAAAGCTCCAAACATGAATAAAATTTATGATTCCACTTCTTGAACTGATAACCCTCACCTAGGTTGTGGTTTTGCTCAAATATATGAATTATTTGGTTATCAGCCCTCTTGCAGGTTGTTGAAACATTTAATTCGGTTTTGCATCATTAGGTTGCCCTGGCTCAATCTAGCTCAAGTGCTTCCCGAGGTCTTCAAGAAAGAGCCGCTGGTGCCCTTTGGGGATTGTCAGTATCAGAAACTAACAGGTATTTGAGGAATCTTCTTAATCGTAATTGTTCATTGTTTCAAGTTACGCGGTTATATTTATATTTTCCGAACAAGTTCTTATTTGAAAGTTCTTTTGCTTTGATGCTGTATACATATATAAAGATCTTTTCCTGTAAACCGAATACAAGTTACCGTGACGGCGTGGCCTTGTTCATGCTGTTTAGTTTAAAGTTTGAAGCATCTATTACGTGTGTAAACCTTAAAGCTCTAGACGTAATTCATCTTCAAAGTTCCATGTCTTGACAGAATGTTTGATCTACAATTGTTTAGGCCTTAGTTTATGTCAAACTGAAAGACTCAATCTCACTTTTCTTTTTGATATTATTCTGGTTAAAATAGCCTTTTTACGTCATACCAATTTTTATTTAAATTTTCCTGATGTATCTCAGCAATTTATGATTCAAATTGCTGTATTTTCTGTTAATGTAGCATTGCTATTGGAAGACAAGGTGGTATTGCTCCACTTATTGCCTTAGCATGCTCAGATATTGAAGTAAGTTCCTCACTCCTTGCTTGCTTAGGTGATTCATTTATTCTCAAAATTACTTTTAAGATTCTTTTTAACATTAACTGTGATTGTATGAGTATTCTCTATGTTACTGTTAGTGCAATTGCTTTGGCCCTGATTTCTGAGAATTTAAAGCCGATATAAACGGACATATTATATTAATGTTAAGCTTTGGCCAATAAGGGGTATTTAGAGGATTAAACCTACTTTGGGGGGCACTAAACCTGAAAATTCTACGCTGAAATAAATGAAATTAATAGTGAATCTCATTGTACATTACCGAGAAATTATTAGATGTACCTGGCTCACCACGTCATCCGTGGTCCCAGCCAATAAGGTCCATCCACTTCAAAATAACTACCTAATAACTACTCACTCTTTATTAACATGTAGGAAAGAGGTGATGATTCACCTTAGAAAAAAAATGAGATGGATGGACCTTATTGGCTGGGACCACAGATGACGTGGTGAGCCGGGTCCATCTAATAATTTTTCGTACATTACCAAATACTTTTTGGTAAATTACGCTTTAGTCACTAAACTCTTACCGTGTTTCTGTTTTTTGTCACTTTACAAATTTTCGATTCTATCAGCCAACTTTCAAATTTCATTTTTTTGGTCACTCAACCATTAGTTGTGTAAGGAATGTAGCGAAACACTTCATTTTGGGTAGTTTTATTTATGAAATTAACCTAATATTTCACCCTTCTTCTTCCTTATGGTCGGCATCCTTCTCCAATGCTGGCCATCGTTTCGACGTAGTTGGTATCAAAATGTTCCCCTTTCTCCCATTTTTCTCCTCAGTTTGATTTTCATCGAAATCCCCTCAAAATCAACAAAACGCAAATCAAAGCTTCTACCTTATCTTGGTCCAATCTGCAATCTCCACTGTTTGATCATCGTGGAATAAAAATATATTTCTTTTCTCCTTCTTGACCTCCGTGCCATTTAGATTTGGAAAAAAAACCTCCGGCGCCAGTGAATCAAAGGTAGTATGAAAATCTTGATTTGTAAAGGAAGTTTTAGGCGCTTTTGCATAAAGTACCCAAAAATTTTAAACAGCATTAGACATCTGGGTGACAAAAAACAAAATTCGAAAGTTGGGTTTTAAGATTCAAATTTTTTAAACTTTGGTGACCAAAACAGAAACACAATGAAATTTTAGTACCTAAAATGCCAATAATTTTCCAGTTCTTTCCTATGAATGAATATTAAATTTCAGTCCAATCCTTAAGACTGGATGTTTTAATAGAAAATAAATATAATGGTTCCTAACAATGATGATGTTTTAAATTGCATCTTTGATAACAATGTGCAACATGCATCCCAGTGGATTTATAATTCGCTCTTTCATAAAATTTTCTTCTGGTCAAAAAATAGAATAAAATATTCCAACTGTAAACTAGGGTTGAGTATATGATTGATTTTCAGGATGTCCATGAGACTGCTGCTGGAGCACTCTGGAATTTGGCCTTTTATCGTGAAAATGCTCTCCAAATAGCACAAGATGGTGGAGTTAAATCCCTCATTCATCTATGCTCTTCATCAACCTCAAGAATGGCACGTTTTATGGCTGCATTAGCCCTGGTTTACATATTCGATGGGAGGTACGTCCAACTATTTTTTGCTAGTTGGCAATATTTGTGTGATAGAGTGCTGGATTCTTAGTTTCAATGATTATTTTTTAATGCTTGGGAGCTTCAAATATAGATAAAAATGATCCTATTTTCTCAAGTTATCATGGACAGACAACCAGACAGCGCTTTTGAAGAGAATTAAATAAGAAAAAGAATCATATTTAAGCTTTGGTAAAAATGTGGTATTGACTGGGTAGGAAAATGCTTCTAAAAGTTGCTTTTGGGGGTCTAACTTTTGGCTTAACTATTTACAGAATAGACTCATCTGTTCCGGCTGGGCCCTCATCATCTGGCAGTACAAAGACTCTGAATATGGACGGGGTTGGGAGGATGGCCTTAAAGCATGTTGAAGAATTTGTGACCTCATTCTATGATCCACAAACCTTTCATGCTGCAGCTGCATCATTAGTCCACACAGCTTTGGCACAGATAGCAGAAGCCATAAGAATACAAGAAGCGGGACATCTAAGATGCAGGTTTAAATGTCTTGGCTTTAGCGTTGGCATTCATCTAGTACATTTGAATGAGTTTATGGTAGTAAAATTACATATTGTATTAATCTATTTAATTTGTTAACCAAGTCTCTAACTCCATTCCTCACTTGTAGACAACATGATATTTGCATGCACTTGTCACTTCCCATGGTCTCTGTCATCTCATTCATCTCTCTTCTCTCTATCTCTCAATAGTCAACTAAAACCAACCCCATAGGAAAGAGCAGTGGCTAACACTAGGGTATTTCTGATGGGAGGGTGGCCTATTGACTTTATAAACTACCCTGAGGCCTTAGACTTTGTTGATATGATATGAGATCCCCCTTGTGCATTCTTGAAACACCGATGTTTGTACCTGTCTGTAACTAATAACACCAGACCAGACTTTTTAATGGAACACCCATGGCCAAACATTTTGTAGTAGCCATCCATCTCTTGAATGCTCATTTTTACCTCTGGCATGGCATGCATCTCTTGCTACACTTCAAACGTTGTAGTAAACAAACACTAATAACCAATAGACTATCCAATTGTTTTGTAGTAAAAGTTCAATGCTTGCACTTGATTAGGTAGTGACTCTTTCTGTAGGTGAGATCAACTAGTTTGAACGTTGTTCTGTCATTTTTGTATGAAATTCAATGTCTACTCAGAACATTTTGTAGGAAATGCCTTTTCCAGTCAACTGTTTTTACCCATTCTTGGAACTTCTTGTAAAAGGAGTTCCAGAAAAGTATTAAACAAAAAGAGAAAGAAATCAAATCGGGATTTTAATTATTGGCTTGAGAAAATGAGTCGATGGAGAAAAAATATATGACGATGAAAATGCTGTCCATCTTGCACCATGTTTTTTATCCTCCTTAATCGCATGCTTGCTCATTTAGCTCTGAGCAGTATGGTTGCAAATACCAAAGAACACTTTGAGTTCCTGCCTATGTTGCTCGGATTCAGGTGTTAGAGTCGGATACAGATATGAAGCTGGAATAAGTATATTCAGTATATTTTCTATGTTTTTCCATGTATGTAGAGGTTTCTTGAAGGGTCATATCTCCTTACTGATGTCTAAATATATGTCAGAAAATATGAGTCAGAAAAGGGTGTTGGACACTGTACTTCAAAAAAAAAATGAAGAATCAAAGCAAGATAAAGTCCAGTCTTTAGGCAGTGAAATCAGGGTGCAATTGTTGTTGAAGCTTTGTAAATTTTACAAGTATTTTTATGAATACAAGTGAGGTTTGCCATTTGCATAAAAAATTAGTTAATGATGCTATGTTATATGTTTTGTGCAAAAATAGTTCCGTTACCTACCACCCTTTCTATGGAAACGACATTTTCACAAGTTTCATGTTCATGACTCTGACCTTCTGGATTCATCCCTGTAATCTAATGTGTTCCGTTTCTTTTTTCTTTACGCATCTCTCCAGCGGAGCCGAGATTGACAGATTTCTCAGAATGTTAAGGGATCCTTCTTCTATACTAAAGTCCTGTTCTGCATTTGCTCTTTTGCAGGAAAGCACCTATTCTCTGTATCCTCTGTATTAAAAGGTTTTATATCTGTTTAATTCTCATTTTGCAATACATTTTGCAGTTTACCTTGCCTGGAGGACGGCATGCAATGCACCATTCAAGCCTCCTTCAAAATGCAGGTGCACCGAGAGTGTTACGTGCTGCCGCTGCTGCATCAACAGCCCCTATTGTAGCCAAAATATTTGCAAAAATCGTGCTTCGGAACCTTGAGCACCACCATGAACTCTCACGTTAGTTGCGAGGATAGTTTCTTCTGAAAACTCCCCCAAGGAGATTGTCAATCCTCAGAAAAAGCAAAATCTCCTTTAGAGTTGAATGAGGAGGCTGAAGCAGGCTCCCCCATCGTCTTTCCTGAACCATGACTGCTCTTTTGTGATACAGAAGTTGAAAACCCTCATGGATTACTTGTGGTAAGAAAATGAAGAGACGTGCATGTTCCTGAAGATCAATAAAAGTGATGTTAATGAGGTTTAGCAGAAAAGCAAGCAACTTTTGTTTGTTTGTTTGTTTCACTTGCCTAAGAGAAGAGGGCCAAAAGGGGAAATGGAAGGAGAAATCCTTTTTACCATATACATATAGTTTAGCTAACAGTTTTCTGTTCCTAGTTTGCTGCAAGAGGGTAGTAATGTATATTATTACCCAATGCAGAATGATTAATTGGATTCGAATCATAAAATGGATAGAAAGAAAACAATAACTTCCCAGGAAAATACAAGCCAGAACAATTATTTGGATAAGCCAAAAGATATTAATACATTAAAAAATAAAAAACAATGAATGCATCCAAATTCGTTTCTATCTGTTATTAGTTGGCAAAACTTCAAGGCAATAACAATATAGACATATAATCTTCTCAAAAAATGCTTTTGAGATTAATGTTTACACTTCTGTGTGTGGCGTGACACTTACGACATAATATAATAATATATTAGCATTTTAATTAGGTAAAAAAAAAGACCATACCTATTTTGAGAAATAAACCTAAACTGTTTAGAAATATTATTAGTCGGTGGAAAGCAGCGAGTAGCGAGTGCCGACTTGTTCCCACGTCACCAGTAAACAATAAACAATAAACAAAGAAAGAAAGAAAGGAAGACAGGCGATGGCGAGTAAAGATAACGCGCTTGTAGCTGTTACGGCCTTTGACCGCCTTGGGTTGATAAACAAATGGTTTTATTCCAATTCCAAATCCAAAATTCCAATATGTCGCCACGCCCGTTTCCTTGGCTTTCAGGTTTTTGCTTTCCCTCATTTAATTAATTGTTCACAGTTCCAACAACCTGGTTTTTTCTCGCGCTTTCTTTCCCTCCTTTTCTTGGATCATCTTTCATTTCAATCTCTAATTATTGCTATTGTTAAGTTTTGCTTATTATTAAGCTGACTTTGGGCCGCCCAAGAGATGCAAAACGACGTCGCAAAGGACGGAATCTGCTCGTCGGAGTCGGTCAATGGGAGTCGCGACGTTTGGAGTTGTAAAGATTCTGTTGCTTCCTCAGCTGATCATCTTGTTATCATGGTCCATGGAATCCTCGGCAGGTCCTCTCTCTCTCTCCCTCTCTAAAAATTACGTTGAGATTGGATTTAGTTTAACATGCGTTGTTAATTATTTATTGTTTGTGTCATAATTATAGCCAAATTCTATGCTCGGTTTAATTTGAAGTAATTAGCTTCTAGGATTACCTCTATTAGTGTTGGATTTTAACTGAATATTTGCTCTTTCTTCGTCTGTTATAGCATGATCATTCATTGCGTCATTTCCGATTCCATTTCCCTGGTGTTAAATCTTGTTATTATCATATCTATTGACCATGTATTATCCACTATCAATATTACTACAAACTCTCCTGATATTGGTTTTGGCATGGGTCGTATGCTTGCTTGTGCAGTTCTTCAAATTGGAAGTACGGAGCAGAGCAGTTTGTTAAATGGTTACCCGATAAAGTATTTGTGCATTGTAAGTAGCAATTTTTGGGCACCATTCTTTTTCAGAGGAAAACACTTTCCTGTTTTGCTAGCTTTGCTGCTGCTCTTGTATTTTGTTACTTGTTGGTATCTGCTTTTGAATGTAGAGGATGTTGGAACCATTAATCGTTCGCAGCGGTATCAGAAACCATTAAGTTGATTTTCTGCTTTACTAAAAACCTATCTTTAAACAAGATTTTCATTTTTGTTAGTAAGCTATCATGTATTGTAGTTTTGCGGGCCAGCGTTATTGATGTTTAAGTTTCTGGTCGGAGCATGTCTGCTTGATTTTACTAGAATGATTTACTTGTTCTGCAGGCAGTGAACGCAACATGGCTACACTTACTTTAGATGGTGTGGATGTAATGGGAGAACGTTTGGCAAATGAGGTTAGCACTTTTTTGTTAATACGCTACTTAAGTTGTCAAAACTCAAAATCAATGAGATTTATCAGTTCTACTATATATTAATTGCGTATTCTTATGTGCTATCAACAACAATGTTTGAATGCTAGGTCCTTGATGTTATTCAAGGAAAGCCTCATTTACGCAAGATCTCTTTTGTTGCTCATTCTGTGGGAGGACTAGTGGCTAGATATGCAATTGGGAAACTCTATAGACCACCTAAGGAAGAAGTTAAAGAGGATATATGCAATAATGAATGCAGGGAGGAACAAAGGGGTACAATTGGTGGCTTAGAGGCTATTAACTTTATAACTGTTGCATCTCCTCATCTTGGTTCAAGGGGCAATAAGCAGGTAGCTTCTTTGTATTAACATACGTTAAAAATGTAATAGCCAAAACACATTATTTATTTTCGTTGAACCAGTTAAAATCTACTAAACTGGTTTTATATTTATTTTATTGTTCAAATATTTTCTGTAAGTGGTGGGATTTGAACCGTCAAGTTTATTTAGTCTTAAACACCAATTAAATATCTCTTCTATATTGAGCCCCCTCACCAGTTCAGGCCCAGTATTTTATTAGATGGATTTTACCCATTGTTGGCTTATGTACTTTATGTCAAGGTGAAATTTTTCTTTTCAGGTGCCATTTCTTTTTGGCCTGAGCGCTTTTGAGAAAGCTGCAAGTTCTGTTATTCATTGGATCTTTAGGAGAACAGGTCGACACCTTTTTCTCACTGATGATGATGAAGGAAAGCCTCCACTGCTTAAGCGGATGTTGGAAGATTATGAAGAGTGTTATTTCATGTATGCATCATTTACCTTTGTTAAATTACTTTCTTCGTAATGTTACTTAAGATGATTTACTTTGAGGCCTAAATTCATAGAATGAATGAAATATTAGTAAATTCCTTTATGCAGGTCTGCATTGCGTTTATTCAAACGTCGGGTGTTGTATTCCAATGTGGGCTATGACCGTATCCTTTCTCCATGTTCTGTTCAATTTTTTTATCACCTATTCCAGATTTGTGTTAAAGTTGATTGTATTTGTTTTTGTTAATAAAATGTGTGTAAAGATATTGTGGGCTGGAGAACATCATCAATAAGACGTGATAATGAACTGCCAAAGGTTTATCATCTTTGCCAAATTTTTACATTTTACTTCATATGTATAACTCTTTTGGTTTGAAATTGATGACTAGAAAATTTGTCATGCTATCAGTGGGGGGAGTCTCTGAATGAAAAGTATCCACATATCGTGTATGAAGAACACTGCAAGGCCTGTGATGCTGAACAGTATGAAACTATTTCAACAGAGGATGATGGCTCATCTGACAAGCTAGAAGGTACGGAAACTCATTTTCTGACATGAGATGGAACATAAATTTTGCTAAGTTTAGCATGCTGTTGTTGGTTGTCTTCAGCATTCCTAATTTGCTAGTTTTGCTTGCCCAAAATACTTTTTGCATATATATGACTATATCGTGTTTCTCTCAATCCGGGCCTTAGCTCAAGTGTTTCACTCACTTCTCTTAGGAGGTGGGATTCCAGCTAGGCTTGGGTTTAATCCCCCAACACTCACTATTGCTTCTTTCCTGATTCCTCTTAGGCTTTACTCCTTCGTATCATAAAAAAAATTGTGCTTCACTTCCTGTTTGTGGCTATCTTTGGAAGCTTTATTCTTAAGAATTCAATTGACATGGCATCGAAATAGTTTTTTGTTCTCAATGAATTTCCATAACTAGTATTCTTACTTGCCTTTTCCTCCTATTGGCGTGTATTACTTTTTTTACTGTTTCCAAATTATACAACTCCATTAATCCAATAATGATGTGCAGAGGAACTGGTGAGAGGCATGTCCCGAGTTTCATGGGAAAAAATAGATGTTAGTTTTCACACCAGTAGACTGAGATTCGCTGCTCACAGTGTCATACAGGTCTATTTATCTATCCATTCATTTGCCACTAATGATATTATGCATATATGCTTGTTTTGAAGGTTCAAATTCCTACTATTCTCATTTTCAGGTGAAAGATGAATATATGCATATAGAAGGTGCGGATGTGATCCAACATATGATCGACCATTTTCATACTTGAAAAGCGATGGTCTTAGAAATATCGAGTATGCAGGGATAAAGTCTTCTGTTAGGTTTGCGAATCATCAACCGAGTTGATGAGATCAAAATCAGATCCCCTAGTTGTTGACTGTAAGTCTTTGCTTGAAATCCCCCATTGATTGCTTGGTTATGGGAAAGGGATGGAATTAGTTCTTAGCAGTCATGAAGAAAATTTGTTCATTCATTGATCATATTTATGTTCTCAAGTATATAAATATTTAAATACATATTTTCTGTTATATGTTCTCAAGTGAGTAATTTACATTTTGTGAAAGCCGTTTTTAATAATTTATTTTCTTGATGTTACTTCAACATTTTATAGAAGTATATAGAATTTAACCAAGACTTGATAATTTCGATTTCTCTAGACTTTTTATAGTTGGAGGAAGCTTGCTATAATTTCAAGATTTTAAATAGATACACAACATGCTCCTCCATATGCAAGCTTCTTCAAAAGAAGTTGGATCTGTGACCAACAAGGCAAAGTCACATGAAGTTGTAATTTCTTTAAGAGAGTTGAATTTCTTGGAGGTGTTTCGCTTTCGCTACTGCTGTTGGAGGCATGAGTTGCTATAGAATCAGAATTAGAACTTGTAGTAGCACTAGGAGAAGAGGGGGCTGAATTTGCAGGCGATGAAGGAGTTGAATTTGCAGGTTGTTCAACTTCAAAATCTGTTGGAACTTCATTCATCATGCCTCCCTTGTCACAAATTAGACTTACATCCATCTCTTCATTGAACACAACATCCCTGCTAATTATCACTTTTCCATTTATAAGGTTGTATAAACGATATGCTTTAGATAGAGAACTATAGCCAATGAAAATGCATTTTTGGGATTTTTCATCAAGTTTAGTTCGAGAAGTAACTAAAGCATATGTTATACAATGGAAGACTTTTAAGTGGCTCACTCGAGGTTTCTTACCCATCCAAGCTTCAAAAGGTGTCTGATTAAGAACAACCCTTGTTGGTGAGATGTTTAAAAGGTATACTGATGTTGCAACTGCTTCTCCCCAAAACCGATTTGGAAGTTTTTTTGCTTTCAACAAGCTTCTGGCCATTTCTACAACAGTACGATTTTTACGTTCCGCAACTCCATTCTGTTCGGGTATGGATGGTGATGTAATTTCCCTGCGAATCCCATCCGTATCACAAAAAACATTGAAATCATTAGATAAAAATTCACTACGATGATCACTTCGAAGTGCTTTTATGCTACTCTCACTTTGCTTTTCCACCAGTGCCTTGAATTTCTTGAAATTCTCAAAAGTTTCAGACTTGAATTTCAAAAAATAAACCCAACTCATGCAGCTGTAGTCATCTGTAAACAACAAAAAATAACGATTTCCACCAAGTGACTCTGTTTTCATGGGTCCACATAAGTCAACATGCACAAGTTCAAGACAATTAGATGTCCTTCAAGATTTTCCAATGGGAAAGGACTTCCTATTATGCTCCCCATAAACACACCCTTCACAAAAATCAAGTTCACCAATGTTTGGTAAGCCAAGAACTATTTCTTTTTATTTAGAAGTTTCAAGCCATTCAGATGCAAATGTCCATAACGTAAATGCCATGAATTAGCCTCATTATCCCTCCTAGCAATAAAGGCCTTATTCACAACATTTGAGACATCAAGAGAAAAAATTCTATTTTGAGTCATATGAACAGTCTATAAGATTTGACCAGATTTTTTTTATCACGAATAGCACATAAATCACCATCAAACATAACAGAATATCCACTGGTCATTAACTGTCCAATGCTCAATAAGTTATGAGCTAAACTAGGCATAAATTGCACATTAAAAAGCAGTTTGACATCACCTTGCACAGTTTTAATGGCAATTGTACCTTTCCCTTCAACTTTCATTTGCTTGTTGTCTCCAAGTCGAACTTCACTTTTTTTTTTTTTGATTCATCAAGCTCTTTGAATAATGATTTGTTTCCGGACATATGGTTAAAGCAACCACTATGTTGAGAGTGGCAATCGACTGAATAAAATCAAGAGGGGTGAATTAGATTTTTAAAGATTGGTGGACACTAATTGCAAGGTGATTTAGAGTGGTTCAACTCTCTTAATGGAGTCTACATCCACTAACTTAGTGGCTACACTAAGGATTTTCCACAAATCCACTAATTTGTCTTTCCTTTAAGGATAAGGAGTAACCTTACACAACTCAATAGACTTTGTTGGGTTTTACGGTGCTCGATTCCTTCAATCGTTCTTGCTCGCCAAGTGGTGGAGAGGTGGAATTTTGGGTGTAAGTGGTGTGGAAGCTAAAAAGATTAAGAACACAATGATTTATAGTGGTTCAACCTTCTAACCAAGGTCTACATCCACTACCTTAGCTTCCCACTAAGGATTCCCAATCAATCCACTATTGATTCGTCCCCTTTTCTAGGCTTAGGAGGAAACCCTTATACACCGATCAAGCTTTCTACTCAAAGCCTTGATCAAACCCTCTATACAAGAGAAAAGATAAGAAAACTCAAATCACTCTAATAGGTATTTGTTAGCACAATTTAGCTCTCACCCAAAACCTAAAACACTTGAGCAAATCTAACAATTTTGGCTCACTAGTGTTTGTCTATACAAAGAAATGACAATTTAGCACTAAGACAAATTCTTGATCATTTTTTGTTGGCAATTGAAGCATTAACCATTACTAGATGCTTGGAGGTCCCTTTTATACTCCTTAATGAGTTTGTAGTCGTTACTAGCTGTTGGGGTTGAATTGGAGCCGTTGGAGACTTAATTTCCCACCATAAATGCAGTTCTGCAGCTCTCCGTTTCAAAACGCTCAAACCCGTTTCGAAACACTCTTCAAGTAGAAAGAACTGTTGCAGTCTGATGCAACACCCGTATCGAAACACTCATGGCCGTATCGAAACGCCTATCCTCGTATCGAAACGATCTGCATTTAAATGTTAGTTGGGAAATAGTCGTTGGGGGTTTGTGACCGTTGTAGTCGATGCCACGCAGGCGTATCGAAACGGAATAGCCCGTATCGAAACGCTTGGCAAAATCCTCATCCAGAAAAGACCCGTTTCGAAACCCGTTTCGAAACGTTTTGACACTGTAAGACCCCGTATCGAAACTCCTAGGGGTGTTTCGAAACACCTGGATGGTTTTGTTTAAATTGGCTTGGAAAACATGTAAAAACCTCTTAAAACATCCCCTAAATATAGTTTCAAGTTGTTTGGACTTTAGAAATAGTTTTGAATTCTTTTTAACTTAGTCCAAAACATTTTCAATTATTATATCAAAACATTAGTTTTACAATCTCCCCCTTTTTGATATAAAAAAACCAACTTGAAAAATTGTTTGGGATTCTCCTCTTTAATTTTAAAAATGTGAATAAGAGATTAAACAATTTAAATCAATTAAAGCTCCCACTTATTCATTTGAAAATTCAATTTTTCAAACCATTTCTCCCCTTTTTTGTTATATCAAAAAGAATTCAAAAGACATTAAGTTCAAAATAACTTAGGAGGTTTGAAAAGATGACAAAAATTTAGAATTTTGGTTTTAAAAATGGCTCCCCTTACTCAAAGCATCATAAAAATTTTAGTCCAACATATATGATCATCTATTTGACATAAATAAAAAAATAAATCAAATAAAAGCAAAAGCAACTAGATTTTACCACACTTGAATCCAAGGGAGGATGTGAAGCCTTCCTTCTTCAAGTGTCTTTCTTGTGTGCATGGAGCTCCCCCTCAATGTTTGACTTGTTGATCACTCTCCATCACACCTAGCAAAAGACAATCAAGTAATTTTTGGTATCCAAATTGCTTTGGATCCATAGACTTTAGTAGCACAGAATTTAGTCCCCTTAGGAATACATTTTTCAATTTCATCCTTTTTAGTTGAAGTGGTTAGTCCTTTTGGGACCCCAAACACTTCCAAAACATTTACCATTTACAAATCTAGGGGCACTAGATTGTCTTACATAAAAGTTTGAGTTTCCAAAATTATTTTTCTTTTCAAGCTCTTTGGAAATCAAATTCTTTTCTTCTTGAACTTTATGAAGCAAATTTTGTAAATCAAAACATTTTTGTTCGAACTCTTCGAGTTTTGCTTCAAGTTCAAGTTTGGTTTTAGAAATCAAATCATTTTGAATTTTAAAATTTGAAATCATTTTATTGTTTTTCAAAATATGGTTTTTAAACTCTAAAACCAAATCGTCATAGGCATCTTGTAATTCATCAAAAGAATATGAACATGAAGTACATGAATTAGAAGTTACCCTTGAATCTTCTTCGATGGCCATAAGGCAAATGTTGGCTTGTTCATCATCGGTGGAGTCCTCATCACTCCAAGTAGCCACATGTGCCTTCTTCTTATGGCTTGAAGTGCTTGCCCTCTTCTTTTTCATGGATTCTCGTTCAAGCTCTCGCAAGGCTTTCTTCATGAACGGGGCACACTTCTTAAAGAGATGAACTATCTCTTCTTCATCATCCTCCTCTTCACTTGAATCTACATGGTGGCAAGTGGAGGATTTGAGAGCAATGGCATTTGTGTTGATGCCAAGCCCTTTGAGCTTCTTCTCTCCCATAGCTCTAATTTCTTCCCTCTTCTTCTCATCTTCTTTGTTTTTCTTCATTATTTGATGAGTAAGGAGTGACCCCATGAGTTCATCAAGCTTCAAGGTCTTTAAATTCTTAGCTTCGATGATGGCGGTCCTCTTTGAGTCCCATGACTCGGGAAGTGAGTAGATGAGCTTTCGGACAAGCTTCTCTTCTGGGATGGTTTCTCCATAGCCTTTGAGACCATTGGTGATAATGGAGAACCTATCAAACATCTTCTCGATGTTCTCTTCCGGATCCATCTTGAAGTTCTCATACGTTAGGTTGAGGAGCTCGATCTTGGTCTCCTTTACTTCATTGGTTCCCTCGTATGTGACTTCAAGCTTGTCCCATACCTCCTTGGCACTCTCACAAGAAGACATCTTCTCATAGATTGTTGGGCCAAAAGTAAAAAAATATATGATGTGCAAGGCTTTGCAATTAAGCTCCATTTTCTTGCGATCTTCGGCACTCCATTCCGCTTTGCTTCGTTGAGGAACGAACGGACCATCTTCAATTATGTCTCATAGCTTGTAGTCTCTTGACTTAATGAAGAACATCATCTTTTTCTTCCAATGGGCATAGTGAGTTCCGTCGAAGAAGGGCGGTTTGTCGATGGATTGCGTCATTGAACCGGTTGTTTGAAATGTTGATCGAGCTTGCCGGATCTTCTCAATAGGATGTTAATCCTCTTCAATTGAGCCAAGATCTTATACCAATTGGTGGGTTTTACAGTGCTCGATTCCTTCAACCGTTCTTGCTCGCCAAGTGGTGGAGATGTGGAATTTTGGGTGTAAGTGGTATGGAAGCTAAAAATATTAAGGACACAATGATTTATAGTGGTTCAACCTTCTAACCAAGGTCTACATCCACTACCTTAGCTTCCCACTAAGGATTTCCAATCAATCCACTATTGATTCATCCCCTTTTCTAGGCTTAGGAGGAAACCCTTATACACCGATCAAGCTTTCTACCCAAAGCCTTGATCAAACCCTCTTTACAAGAGAAAAGATAAGCAAACTCAAATCCCTCTAATAGGTATTTGTTTGCACAATTTAGCTCTCACCCAAAACCTAAAACACTTGAGCAAATCTAACAATTTTGGCTCACTAGTGTTTGTCTATACAAAGAAATGACAATTTAGCACTAAGACAATTTCTTGATCATTTGTTGTTGACAATTGAAGCATTAACCATTACTAGATGCTTGGAGGTCCCTTTTATACTACTTAATGAGTTTGTAGCCGTTACTAGCCGTTAGGGTTGAATTGGAGCCGTTAGAGACTTAATTTCCCACCATAAATACAGTTCTGCAGCTCTCTGTTTCGAAACGCTCGAACCCGTTTCGAAACACTCTTCAAGTAGAAAGAGCCGTTGCAGTCTGATGCAGCACCCGTATCGAAAAGCACGTATCGAAACGCCTATCCTCGTATCGAAACGATCTGCATTTAAATGTTAGTTGGGAAATAGCCGTTGGGGGTTTGTGACCGTTGCGGTCGATGCCACGTATACGTATCGAAACGGCATAGCCCGTATCGAAACGCTTGGCAAAATCCTCATCCAAAAAAGACTCGTTTCGAAACGTTTTGACACTGTAAGACCCTGTATCGAAACACCTGGATGGTTTTGATTAAATTGGCTTTGAAAACATGTAAAAACCTCTTAAAACATCCCCTAAATATAGTTTCAAGTTGTTTAGACTTTAGAAATAGTTTTGAATTCTTTTTAACTTAGTCCAAAACATTTTTCAATTATTATATCAAAACATTAGTTCTACAGACTTATACCCCAAAGTCTATTGGATCCTTTCCCCAAAACAAATACAAAGAATCAAACTAGGAAATCCTCACAAGGAAGGTGTTTGCACAATATAAGCTCTCTCACATACCCAAAGAAACACTAGCAAATGAATCACAATGAAGAACACTCTAGTGTTTACAAAAAAAACATGGAAAATTAAGCACAAATTGGATTCTTGATTGCTTGAATGTTTTGATAGACTTTCTTGTTATTGTTGATATGGTTTTGCCTTGTTTTTGTATCCTCTCTATCAATACTAGCCGTTTGGAGCCGTTGGGAATGACATCAAGTCACCATCTACCAAAAAACAGAGCATTTATAACACGAGGGATCGATCCATTTATAAAGGGATCGATCCTTTTTTATAAAATATGACCGTTGCAAACAAAGGGATCAATCCCATACACCAGGGGATCGATCCTTTTTGCACTTTTGAGACTGTAAAAAATAAGTGAAACTGTCCATAAAGGGATCGATCCCTTTCATTAGGGGATCGATCCTTTGTGCCTTGGATTTTGGAAAACATTTTTTGTAGTGCAAAAAAGGATCATACTTGTTTTGAAAAAAGATCGGCTAAGTTGGAAAACATTCGAAACGAATTTTTCAAGTTTGTTTGGACTTTGAATTATTTTTGAAAGATTTAATAAATTCGATTTAGTCCAAAAAAAATTTCTTTTAATTTTTTATATCAAAATATTAGTTAAACAATCTCCCCTTTTTGATATAACAAAACTCTTTGAAAAATTGTTTTTGACAAAAGCTCCCCCTTAGGAAAATAATTTTCAAGTTGATAAATGGTTTCAAAAACTTGTTTTAAATCACAACTATTTAAGCTCCAATTTTGTTTAAAAACTCATTTTTCATTCTTCGCTCATAGTTCTCCCCCTTTTTGTTATATCAAAAATAATTCAAGAAAATCGTTAGCACAATATAACAAAGGAGAATAATCAAAATAAAGGCTTGAATTAGAAGGATAGATAACAAAAATAAAGTATTAATATCCATAGGTACTTAAATTAAAATCTATAAAGCATCCATAAGTACCAAAATAAAAAAAGCAACATAGCATCAAAGTTCTAAGGCAACATCCAACAAGGAGTCATAAAAAGTATGTAGCAATGTCTTAAAGCAAATATAAAGCTAAGAAAAAAAATGATATGATGTCCATGCATGCATGCATCATAGATGAAGATGGTGGCGATGGGAATGGGTAGCCATCAAGCTTGCGCTGAAGAGCACTAAAAGCATCACCCAAGGAAGCCTGGCGTGCCTCAAGAGAATCAAGTCTAGAATCCATGTGAGACCTAAGAGATCCGATGGATGAGTCCACGTGACAAATGATAGACTCATGAAGCTCCCTCAAAGACGTGTCATGAGGTTTAGCATCGATGGAGGCTCCGGGAACATCATCCATATGTTCATCCTCATGTTCTTCATCTCCCTCTTCATGGTGTTCCGGTTCAAGAACTTCACCTTTCTTCTTCACCCAATTCATAGAGAATTCGGGTTCCTCTTTGTATCTCAAACGATCCATAGAATGACGACCGATGATGTTGTCGGTGGGAGGATCGATGTCGGGCTCAAAAGATGTATCAATGTCGAGCAAGGCAAAAATATGGCTAAGATACATACCATAGGCTAAGGTTTTCACCTTCTTAGCCTTGATGATCTTTACCATATCCTCGAAAATGAAGGCGGCAAGATGGAGTTGAGTTCCGCTACGAATGCAATGAAGCCACAAATAATCGGACTCTCGAACCGACAAATATTTTGTCCCACGAGGATGAATCACATAAGTGAGAATGAGGTGCAAGAGACGATTATGAAGCGGAAAGAAAGTGGCTTGGTTGTTCATGATACGGGAATTTGAAGGATAAGATCCTTTTTCAGTTTCAATACCCTCATTAGGATGACCAAAAGCATTTGCAAGAAAATCAGCGGTGAGAGTGATATGCTTACCCAAAACATATGATTTAATTGTTCGAACAATGGTTCCATCCGGTTGTTTTGAAGAAGAAACGGTGGCATTAGAGTAAAAGACTTGAACAAGAGTAGGATAAGTTGGCCCCTTGAATTTTAAAAACTCCATCCACTTAAATTCCGTAAACCTTTTCAAGTAGGCAAAATTAAGTTTGGTTAGGAAATCAAAATCAATGGAGCGAGTTTCCTTTACCGGTGCGGATGCAAAAATGTTTCGAAAACGTTCACTTTCCTTAGTGTTTCTAAAACAAGATTCTAAAGAGTTTGAAGGTTGAGGAGGGTTGGATGAAATCCCCTTCCCCTTAGAAGCCATAGTCTTTCTTTTTGACATCTTAAAAAAATATTTTGATAACTCAAAAAGGATAGGATTATAAAAGGATGTTTAAGGATGTCTAAAAAGATTTTTGGATGGATTAAAACTAAAAAAAATGGCTTAAAAATTGGGTTTGGCAGAAATTTTGTAAAGGGAAATATTGGTTAAGGCTTTTTCACAAACACTTGGTGTGCAAGTGATGAAAATAGAGATTTTGGGTAATTTTAGACAATGGGTATACCTCCTGCAAAGAAATCAACAAGTATAACGAAATTTAAGTTCACTAAAGCCACCTAATTCAACCAATAAACCAAAATTTTCAAATTTAATTCGAATGGAAAAAGTTAGGGTTTTAGAACTTACCCAAAAGATGATTTTGAAGCACCAAATGCTAAAACGAGAGCCAAATCCGATACGTTGATGAAAAAAGAGTCCAAAACGAGCTCAAAGTGTTGAAAACATTGAAACTTTGAAGGATTTTGGTTAGGGTTTGAGAAAGAGCGAATTTGGGTGTATTTGGGAAGATTGGTCGAGCAATGGGGGTTTAAAAAAGAATACGCGTGTTTTGAACCTTTTAAAAACTGTCTTCCCAACCATCAAGCCTAAAAGGGATCGATCCCTCATGTTTAAGGGATCGATCCTTTTAGAGGATCAAAAATTTAGAGCTCACTGCCAACTCCGGGATCGATCCCTTCACTAGGGGGATCGATCCTTTTTCTGGGAAAATGCAAATTAAGCACAAAGGATCACATGGTTGAGATTCTAAACCTAGTTGATGCAACCTATAATATATGAATGAGATGCGATGAGTTTTAATGCCTTAGAGATTATCTAAGAACAAGAATGTCAACTTGAAACAACTAGATATGCAATTTACATCATATATCAAATTTTAGTCCTTTAAATGCACACAATGAAGTTCATTTCAAGTCACATACACTCAAAGGCTCTATAGGTGCCTAAGCATGCATTTTGACAAAAATTTCTACAAGACAACATCATATTCTCAAAATTCATCATAAAAGATCATATTAAGCATAGAGAACATGATTTCACAAAATCAATCAAATATTGCAAATTTAAGGTCAAAACATAATTATGAGCATATTAGGCCATAAATGTGCAACTCATGCATTCTTGACTCCCCCTTATTAAAAGCACTTAAACAACATACGGGGACCCTCAAACATGCTTTAAAACATAGAAACACATATAATCAACATGAATGAAAAAAGGTTGCATGTTAAATAAAATGTTACCACTTGAACCAAAATAGGTTGATTAGGCCTTATCCTCTTCAAGTGTCCTTCCTTTTATTGTGTCTAGAGCTTTCAAATTTCTTCATTTTTCTCACCACGGCTCCAACACACCTACAATAAGGAACTATGCATGTTTTGGTACCCAAACTCTTTTGGGTCCATGAGAGTTAGTTCCTAATATTCTAGTCCCTTTTGGAATATATTTAGATAAAAGATCATATTCTTTGTTAGCAATGAGTCCTTTAGGAACCCAAATGCTTTTAACTATCTTTCTATTATATGATCTTTGGGGACCACTATCTCTATATCCATTAAAGTTCTTTCTAACATAGTTGGATTTTGAATTTTTACCTTTTTCAAATCGTTTTGTCCCAACTTTGTTAAAAGAAGCTTTAAGATCATCAAGTTCCTTTTGATGATCATCATGGACCTTTGAAAGTAAGTTGTGCAAGTCTTGATTTCTCTTTTTAAAGTCTTTTATTTTAACTTGCATTTCATCAACTTTACTTTCAAATTCCTTATTAGATTTGGAAAGAGAGTCATTTTCATTTTTCAATTTTGAAATGATTTTTCTATTTTTCAAAATTGACTCTTCAGATTCCAAAGCTAATTCACCATAAGCCTCTTGCAATTCATCAAAATTATAATCAATTAAAAAAGATGAATTAGAGGTTACCATAGAGTTATCCTCAATCGCCATGAGACACAAGTTGACTACTTCATTCTCGTCCTCGTCGTATGATTCATCATCGCTCCAAGTAGCTACATGAGCCTTGTGCTTCTTTTTCTCATAGCTCTTTCTCTTCAATCGAGGACAATCGAACTTGATATGTCCCGACTTTTTGCACTCATAGCAAATGATGGGATCCTTCTCTTTGATTTCATTCTTGAATCCCTCTTCTCTTTGGAATCTTCTTCCTTTGTTGGACCTCATGAATCTTTTGAATCTCTTGGCAAACATAGTCATCTCTTTATCTTCATCTTCTCCACTAGAATCGATCTCTTCTTTTGTCACTTTGACAACAACTCCAAATTTCTTTTTCTTTACTTCTTTCTTCTTTTCTTCCTTCCCTTTTGACATCATCTCATGTGTAAGCAAGGAGCCAATGAGCTCATCCAACTTGAGAGTCTTGAGGTCATTTGCTTTTATTATTGAAGTTTTCTTTAAGTCCTATGAATTGGGAAGAGAGTAGATTATCTTCCTCACAAGTTTATCTTCCAGGATCACTTCTATATAGTTCTTCAATCCATTGATGATCACGGAGAATCGATCGAACATGGTCTTGATGTCTTCTTCGGGGTTCATCTTGAAGTTCTCATAATTGAGATTGAGAAGCCCGATTTTGGTCCCCTTCACTTGGTTGGTTCCTTCATGAGTTACTTCAAGTTTGTCCCAAATTTCTTTGGCATTGGAACATGATGACACCCTTCCATATTCTTTCGGGCCAAGAGCACAAAAAATGAGATGCATAGCCTTTGCATTTGTGGAGAATTTCTTGTTCTCATCATTGCTCCACGTCTCCATGCCACTAGTTGGTGCGGTGTAACCACTCATGATGATCTTCCAAGCTTCAAGATCAAAAGCTTGAATGAACAACTTCATGCGGTTCTTCCAATAAGAATAATTAACTCCATTGAAGTAGGGAGGCTTGTTGGTGGGTCGAGAATCGCCCCAAGCTTCAATGGTGAAGGAGGAAGCCATGAATGACCTTGTAGATGATTGCACACTTCTTGGATCTTCTCAAGAGGTTGTAAGACCTTCCAATGAGCCAAGCACTGATACCAATTGTTGAGAGTGACAATCGATCAAATAAAACCAAGAGGGGGTGAATTGGATTTTTAAAGATTGATGGACACTAATTGCAAAGGTAGAAATTGCAAGGTGATTTAGATTTGTTTGAATGTTTTATAGGCTTTCTTGTTATTGCTGAGATGGTTCGCCTTTTTTTGTATCCTCTCTATCAATACTAGCCGTTTGGAGCCGTTGGGGATGACATCAAGCCGTCACATACAAAAAATAGAGCATTTATAACACGAGGGATCGATTCTTTTTCATAAAATATAACCGTTGCAAACAAAGGGATCGATCTCATACACCAGGGTATCGATCATTTTTCACTTTGAGACTGAAAACAAAAATATAATTGAAATTGTCCATAAAGGGATCGATCCTTTTTGCCTTGGAGTCTGGAAAACATTTTTTGTAGTGCAAAAACGGATCATGTTTTGAAAAAGATCGGCTAAGTTGGAAAACATTCAAAACAAAATTTTCAAGTTTGTTTGGACTTTGAATTATTTTTGAAAGATTTAATAAATTCGATTTAGTCCAAAAACATTTTTCTTTTAATTTGTTATATCAAAATATTAGTTCAACAATCTCCCCCTTTTTGATATAACAAAACTCTTTGAAAAATTGTTTTTGACAAAAGCTCCCCCTTAGGAAAATAATTTTCAAGTTGATAATGGTTTCAAAAACTTGTTTTAAATCACAACTATTTAAGCTCCAATTTTGTTTAAAAACTCATTTTTCATTCTTTGCTCATATTTCTTCCTTTTTGTTATATAAAAAATAATTCATGAAAATCGTTAGCACAATATAACAAAGGAGAATAATCAAAATAAAGGCTAGAATTAGAAGGATAGATAACAACAATAAAGCATTAATATTCATAGGTACTTAAATTAAAATCTATAAAGCATGCATTAAGTACCAAAAAAAAAAGCAACATAGCATCAAAGTTCTAAGGCAACATCCAACAAGGAGTCATAAAAAGTATGTAGCAATGTCTTAAAGAAAATATAAAGCTAAGAAAAAAATATTAGTTCTGTTATATCAAAATATTAGTATGTAGCAATGTCTTAAAGCAAATATAAAAAGTATTTAGCAATGTCTTAAAGCAAAGATATGAGCTTGTTTCTGTTATATCAAAATATTAGTTCAACACATTGTCTAAAAACCATACATCTTTTCTACTTTTGTCACAATGAATTGGCGAACGGACCATGAACAACGAGTCTTCCTCCTCGATGAAATGAGCTTGTTTATGTTCTTCTCTCTGTTTGGCCCAACAATCAGCTTCTTTGTGACCCATTTTGCTACATTATCTACATTGAATTGAACTTTTGTAAGATTTACCATGCGAGCCTCTACCTCTACCACCTCCACGATCGCGTCCAAGAAAGTCGGTCCTGGCTTTGGAGAATTCTTCTTTCACTTGGAAAGCCTTTTCCTCAGAATTTTCATGAGACCTGTTAATTCTAGCTTTATGGGATATCAAGAACTCATCAATTCATCAAAAGTATAAGTGGACAAGTCTTTCGTTTCTTCAATTTTAGCAACAACATGATCAAACTTCGATGTTAAACTTCTTAAGACTTTGCTCACAACAATTTCATTACTCAAAATGTCACCATAAGATCTCATCGGATTAACAATTCCAAAGACTCTAGACAAGAATTCTTGCACTGATTTTTTGTTACTCCTTATTAAAGTCTCAAAATCACGACGAAGAGTTTGTAATTTTACAGTAATTACCTTCTTGTCGCCCAAATATTCCTGCTTCAAAATCTCCCATGCTTGTTTGGAGGTATCTGTTACTGAAATTCGAGAAAATATGTCATCCTCAAGAGCTGATTGAATTAGCATCAATGCTTTTGCATCCCTCTTCTGGTTTTCTCTTAATCGCTGGTCAGGTTCTGTTGGTGCTGGATCAGGCTCTTCATACCCATTTTCCACCAAGTCCCATAATTCTTGAGACTTGGACATCGTCTTCATCTTAAGACTCCAAAGATGATATTTTTCACCTTTGAAAATTGGGATTAAGGGTTGTACCGCTGGGTTGGTTCCACTATTTGCCATGAATTTTTTAATTTGGGGCCGAAACCTGGTTTACTGTTACCACAAATGTTGGTAAAACTGTCAAGAGAGCAATGCTCAAAGATAGCAAATGATAGAACTTAAAAATTCTCTTTTATTTTCTTGATGAGAAAAACACTGAGTACATAACTTAAATAAAGTTGTGATAACTGAAAATACTAAAAATTAAAAACAGAAACCCATGATCAGATTTGGTGCCAGATATAACTGACCACTAAACAACTAAGTTGCAAATAGGACTTTCCTAACATCCACTAACTGATAAAGGTAAAAACATGCTAAAATAATAATAACTGTAAACAACAATTTGAATAAATTTTTGAACACCTTCGCCGAAAAATGCACTCAAATAGGCCTTTTAGTTCGCAAATTGCATCAAATTAACCCTTTTATCGATGTTAACCGTTATAATGGTGACATGGCAATTAACGGTGTTGACATGGCAATTCACAATGTTAACGTGACAGTTAACGATGATGATGTGGCGATTAACGATGATGATGTGGTAGTACACATGTGATGGTGAAATGGTAGAGGATATTGATTATTTTAACAGAATTCGAGAGTATAATTATTATTTTTTGTCGAGTTTAGGGGAATAATTAATTTTAATTGAAAGTTTGATAACTTACTTAATCTTTAAGCTAAAAAATAAAAACACTAGAATGAATTATTTTTTTAATAAAAATTAAAAATATCAAAAGTTATAAATATAACAAAATTAAAATTTAAAAATATTAAAAACTATCGAAAAAGTCCTCGACCGTGTCCAATTATGCTAAGAGTACTAGTATTCTTTAAATATATTTTCAATGGAATCATCCTTGTAATAGAGTAGCAATAAAACTAAAATTCTCCTTTAATTTTAAACATCAAATATTAATGAGCATCAATTTTATGTAGAAAAGTGAAAGAAAATTTAAATTTTATTGATATTTTAATACAATGTTGATTCCACTAAAAATTTGTTTAATGAATCATAATTAGGGATGTCAGTGGGGCGGATTTTGCGGGGATTCGCCTCACTTCGCATTCAATTGGGCATGGTTGGTTACAAATTTCGCGGGTTGTGGGGCGGGGATGAACATAAAAATTAGATTTGTTGTGGGTGGTGGGAAAGGCGTGAATATGCATTTGTACTCGCCCCATCCCCACCCGCCACGCATCATCCCCTCCCACCCCAACAGATCTTATAATAAGTTATTATATATATATTGTTTCCTAACGTTGAGCCTTTTTTCTAATGTTTGTTTTCTTCTCTTTAGTCTTCACCATAAGTATTTTATTTTTCTAATATTGTATGATACTTGCTCTTATTTTTTAAAATGTTATTTTCTTTTTGGGTTAACTATTGGGATGGTCACCTATGTTTCCCCTAGTATAGAGTTGGTCACCGATTTTGAAAATCGACTAGTAAGGTCACTTACGTTTCGGGGCGTAAACTTTTGGTCACTCATCTGTTTGTTGTCGTTAAATGTTAACGATAGGATGATCTGAGACAATAAAAAAAGAATAAATTACCTAGACATCCCCTAATCTATTACTTCACTCCTATTTTGACCACCAAAATAAAAACAATTTGTATAATTACACATTTAATCATCCACATTTACATTTTTTTATTTCTTCTCTCCTCCACTATCTTCCATATTCTTATTCATCTAACTCAATCTCTAATTTTCTATATCTTAATCATCAATTCACATCGTATATTATAATCCATCACCGCATATATCCATGTTTCAAATAATAATTGTAATTCTTAATATGGTTCAGTACAAAACAATGCCCAATTTACGTGTAACAATGTTTACATAGCATATTCGAAAGGCTTAAATGAAAATAAGTGTCTAAAATATACATTTTTTGAACTTTAGGTGCCTAAAGTATTTTTTTGTAACATAGGTGCCTAAAGTTTCAACCGTTATATATCCATCACTGTATATTATAACCCAACACCGTATATATCCATTCCACGTTCGACGACCGGTTGCAAGTCGTTCGCTGTTTTTGGTGACGACGTGTTGGGGGAAATGACTGCCATGCTCCGGCGACAAAAGGGGTGTAGTCATGGGTGACAATCGACGGCGGAAGCAACGACGATTTGAGGGGTTTGGGTTTGGGTAGGTTTTGGGATTTGAGGATTGTTTTATAAAATTTCCAAAGTTTCAGGATATTTTGAAAGATTAAAAATTCTGAGTTGGGGATTACAAACATTATTTGAAACATGGAGATATACGGTGATGTATTATAATATACGGTGTGAAATGAGGATTAATATAGTAGAAAATTAGAGATTGAGTTAGATGAAGAAGAAATAAAAAAAGGCTAAAGGGGTTATTTTGCCCCTGAGTTCGACCCAAATTAGCAATGTTGCCCCTCGCGCGAAAACACGTTCAATTAGGTCCTCTAGTTCACATGTTGCAGCAAATTAGCCCCTAGACCAACGTTGGCCGTTAAAGTGATGACGTGATAGTTAACGGTGTTGAAGTGGCAGTCAATTTTGATGACGTGCGGTCCACGATGCTAACGTGGTAGTGCATGTGTGATGATGACGTGGTAGAGGGGCTGAATTGATTTTTATACCGAATTCGAGTGCATAATTGAATTTTTTTGCCGAGTTCAGGGACATAATTAATTTTAATAGAAAGTTAGATAACTTATTTAATGTTTAAGATAAAAAATGAATTTAAGAAATTGTTAAAATTTTAAAAATGGATAATTAGTTTATTTACATTTTAAGTTAATTTAATCGATTTATTTAGTTTTTGAATAAAATTAGATAAATAATTTGGGTTTTCAAGTTAACTTTTAGAAATGGAATATATGAAAAATCGATTAACAAATTGATGTAAATACCCTTCGAGTTCCTGATAATATTAAAATAAGCAAAGTGAGAACACTCACAAAAATCAAAATATTATTCGACTTAAAAAAATCATAAACTTAATAAAAATAAATAAAATATTTAAAAAATTATTGAAAATAAAAACAATATAAAAAATAAAATGTATTGGAGATTAAAAATGATAAAATAGAAATTTAAAAATTAACAAATGTTTATAAAGTATTAAAAATTGAATATTTTCATTGAAAAAGTCTTTAACTTCGTCAGTGTGAGTATTACCATTTGTTAAACAAATTTTCAGTGGAATCAACCTTGTATTAAAGTAACAATAAAACTCAAATTTTCTTTCACTTTTCTATATTAAATTGACGCTCATTAATATTTGATGTAGAAAACCGAAGGAATTTTTTTTTGTATTTTCTACCTTAATACAAGGATGATTCTATTGAAAATATGCTCAAGGAATATTAGTAGGCTTAGCATAGCTAGAAACAGTCGAAGACTTTTCCGATGGCTTATAAATATTTTAAAATTTTGAGTTTTTATATTTATAAATTTTCATATTTTCAATTTTATGTTTTTACTTAATTTTTTAAATTAATTATAGTATTTTTATTTATTTTTTACTATTTTATGAGAATTTAAATATTTTTAAATTTTTAGTAATTTATTATTTTAAGCTTAAATATTGAGTAAATTATCAAACTTTCAATTAAAATGAATTATGACCCTGAACTCGGCAAAAAAAATAAATTGCATCAACAACATGATCAAATTTCGATGTTAAACTTCTTGAGACTTTGCTCACAACAATTTCATTACTCAAAATGTCACCATAAGATCTCATTAGATTAACAATCCTAGAGACTCTAGACAAGAATTCTTGCACTGATTTTTTGTTACTCCTTATTAAAGTTTCAAAATCACGACGAAGAGTTTGTAATTTTACAGTAATTACTTTCTTGTCGCCCAAATATTCCTACTTCAAAATCTCCCATGCTTGTTTGGAGGTATCCGTTGCTGAAATTCGAGAAAATATGTCATCCTCGAGATCTGGTTGAATTAGCATCAATGCTTTTACATCCCTCTTGCGGTTTTCTCTTAATCGTTGGTCAGGTTCTGTTGGTGCTGGATCAGGCTCTTCATACCCATTTTCCACCAAATCCCATAATTCTTGAGACTTGGACATCGTCTTCATCTTAAGACTCCAAAGATGATATTTTTCACCTTTGAAAATTGGGATTAAGGACTGTGCTGCTGGGTTGGTTCCACTATTTGTCATGAATTTTTCAATTTGGAACCAAAACCTGATTTACTAATACCACAAATGTTGGTGAAACTGTCAAGAGAGCAATGCTCAAAGATAGTAAATGAAATAACTTAAAAATTCTCTTTTATTTTCTTGATGAGAAAAACAATGAGTACATAACTTAAATAAAGTTGTGATAACAGAAAATACTAAAAATTAGAAACAGAAACTCATGATCAGATTTGGTGCCAGATATAACTGACCACTAAACAACTAAGTCGCAAATAGGACTTTCCTATGACCCACTAACTGATAAAGGTAAAAACATGCTAAAATAATAATAACGTTAAAGAACAATTTGAATCACTTTTTCAACACCTTCGCCGAAAGATGCACTCAAATAGGCCTTTTAGTTCGCAAATTGCATCAAATTAACCCTTTATCGATGTTAACCGTTATAATGCTGACATGACAATTAACAGTGTTGACGTGGCAATCCACGATGTTAACGTGACAGTCAACGATGATGATGTGGTGATCAACGATGATGATGTGGTAGTACACATGTGATGGTGAAATGGTAGAGGGGATGAATTGATTATTTTAACCGAATTCGAGAGTATAATTATTTTTTTGTCGAGTTTAGGGGAATAATTTATTTTAATTGAAAGTTTGATAACTTACTTAATCTTTAAGCTAAAAAATAAAACACTAGAATGAATTATTTTTTTAATAAAAAACATAAAAATTAAAAATATCAAAAGTTATAAACATAAGAAAATTAAAATTTAAAAATATTAAAAACTATCGAAAAAGTCTTCGACTGTGTCTAATTATGCTAAGAGTACTAGTATTCTTTGAATATATTTTCAATGGAATCATCCTTGTAGTAGAGTAGCAATAAAACTAAAATTCTCCTTTAATTTTCTACATCAAATATTAATGAGCATCAATTTTATGTAGAAAAACGAAAGAAAATTTGAGTTTTATTGATATTTTAATACAATGTTGATTCCACTAAAAAATTGTTTAATGAATCATAATTAGGGATGTCAGTGGGGCGGATTTTACTGGGATTCGCCCCACTTCGCATTCAATTAGGCATGATTTGTTACAAAATTCTCGGGTTGTGGGGCGGGGATGAACATAAAAATTAGATTTGTTGTGGGTGATGGGAAATGCGTAAATATGCCTTTGTACTCGCCCCATCCCCACCCGCCTCGCATCATCCCCTCCCACCCCAACAGATCTTATAATAAGTTATTATAAATATCTTATATATATACACATATAATATATATGTTTATTGGTGTCTTCTATATTGTTTCCTAACGTTGAGCCTTTTTTCTAATGTTTGTTTTCTTCTCTTTAGTCTTCACCATAAGTATTTTATTGTTCTAATATTGTATGTTACTTGTTCTTATTTTTTAAAAATGTTATTTTCTTTTTGGGTTAACTATTGGGATGGTCACCTATGTTTCTTCTAGTATAGATTTGGTCACCGATTTTGAAAAACGACCAATAAGGTCACTTACGTTTTCGGGACGTAAACTTTTGGTCACTCAACTGTTTGTTGTCGTTAAATGTTAACGGGAGGATGATCTGAGACAATAAAAAAGAATAAATTACCTAGATAATCTCTAAACTATTACTTCACTCCTATTTTGACCACCAAAATAAAAACAATTTGTATAATTAATCATTTAATCATCCACATTTACATTTTTTTATTTCTTCTCTCCTCCACTATCTTACATATTCTTCTTCATCTAACTCAATCTCTAATTTTCTATATCTTAATCCTCAATTCACACCGTATATTATAATACATCACCGTATATATCCATGTTTCAAATAATAATTGTAATTCTTAATATGGTTCAGTACAAAATAATGCCCAATTTACGTGCAACAATGTTTACATAGCATATTTGAAAGGCTTAAATGAAAATAAGTGTCTAAAATATACATTTTTTGAACTTTAGGTGCCTAAAGTATTTTTTGTAAAAATAGGTGCCCAAAGTTTCAACCGTTATATATCCATCACCGTATATTATAATCCATCACTGTATATATCCATTTCACGTTCGACGACCGGTTGCACGTCGTTCGCCGTTTTTGGTGACGTCGTGTTGGGGGAAATGACCGCCATGCTCCGACGACAAAAGGGGTACAGTCATGGGCGACGATCGACGGCGGAAGCAGCGTCGATTTGAGGGGTTTGGGTAGTTTTTGGGATTTGAGGATTGTTTTGTAAAATTTCTAAAGTTTCAGGATTTTTTGAAAGATTAAAAATTCTGAGTTGGGGATTACAAACATTATTTGAAACATGGATATATACGGTGATGGATTATCATATATACGGTGTGAAATGGGGATTAATATAGTAGAAAATTAG
Organism: Hibiscus trionum; assembly: GCA_030270665.1. Classification (NCBI taxonomy): domain Eukaryota; kingdom Viridiplantae; phylum Streptophyta; class Magnoliopsida; order Malvales; family Malvaceae; genus Hibiscus; species Hibiscus trionum. The sequence continues at coordinate 26,609,470 of BSYR01000011.1, forward strand.
AGATTGAGTTAGATGAAGAAGAAATAAAAAAAGGCTAAAGGGGTTATTTTGCCCCTGAGTTCGACCCAAATTAGCAATGTTTCCCCCTGCGCGAAAACACGTTCAATTAGATCCTCCAGTTCGCATGTTGCATCAAATTAGCCCCTTGACCAACGTTGGTCGTTAAAGTGATGACATGATAGTTAACGGTGTTGACGTGGCAGTCAACTTTGATGACGTGTTGTCCACGATGCTAACATGGTAGTGCATGTGTGATGGTGACGTGGTAGAGGGGCTGAATTGATTTTTTATACCGAATTCGAGTGCATAATTGAATTTTTTTGCCGAGTTCAGGGACATAATTAATTTTAATAGAAAGTTTGATAACTTATTTAATGTTTAAGATTAAAAAAATATGAATTTATGAAATTGTTAAAATTTTAAAAATGGATGAATAGTTTGTTTACATTTTAAGTTAATTCAATAGAATTATTTAGTTTTTTAATAAAATTAGATAAATAATTTGGGGTTTCAAGTTAACTTTTAGAAATGGAATATATGAAAAATATATTAACAAATTGATGTAAATACCCTTTGAGTTCCTGATAATATTAAAATAAGCAAAGTGAGAACACTCACAAAAAATCAAAATATTCTCCGACTTTAAAAAATTTCATAAACTTAATAAAAATAAATAAAATATTTAAAAAATTATTGAAAATAAAAACAATATAAAAAATAAAATGTATTGGAGATTAAAAATGATAAAATAAAAATTTAAAAATTAACAAATGTTTATAAAGTATTAAAAATTGAACACTTTCATCGAAAAAGTTTTTGACTTCGTCAGTCTGAGTATTACCATTTGTTAAACAAATTTTCAGTGGAATAAAACTTGTACTAAAGTAACAATAAAACTCAAATTTTCTTTCACTTTTCTACATTAAATTGACGCTCGTTAATATTTGATGTAGAAAATCGAAGGAAAATTTTTGTTTTTTTTTTTACCTTAATACAAGGATTATTCTATTGAAAATATGCTCAATGAATATTAGTAGGCTTAGCATAGCTAGAAACAGTCGAAGAATTTTCCGATGGCTTATAAATATTTTAAAATTTTGAGTTTTTACATTTATAAATTTTCATACTTTCAATTTTATGTTTTTTACTTAATTTTTTAAATTATTTATAGTATTTTTATTTTTTTAATATTTTACGAGTATTTAAATATTTTTAAATTTTTAGTAATTTATTATTTTTATGCTTAAATATTAAGTAAATTATCGAACTTTCAATTAAAATGAATTATGACCCTGAACTCGGCAAAAAATTCAATTATTCCCTCGAATTAGGTTTAAAAAATCAATTCAGCCCCTCTACCATGTCATCATCACACATGCACTGCCACGTCAGCATCATGGACCGCCACGTCAGCAATAGTTGACAGTCGCGTCAGCACCGTTAACCGCCACTGTAACACCCTAATAAACGTTACAAAAAAATAAAAAAATAGAAGAGAAAGAAAATATTTATGGTTGTGGGGGTTTGAACCTCTGTCCTATAGCAATGTGGGTAAATGTCTTAGCCATTTGAGCCAACACCATTCTTGGTCCAAGTCTGACTCGGGTTTATTTTAAATTATAGTTGTTGAGTATGTTCAAAAGAATAATATAGATTTTTGATTGGACTCCTCAGCTACCCAAAATTATTGCTGTTTGTTGAGAGTTTAGAGAACCGAGAAGGTTCTAACCTCCACGTCTTCCAACCATCGTCCGATCTTACTCATCCCGGCGCCGTGTATGTCACCGCCGGCAGCAAACGGAGCGTCGTCGCACCCCGATCAGATCCCTGGCCACCACTCGCGCAACGGCATCGTCGAGTGCCGTGAAATCTCCGTTGAATAATCGGCCAAAAAAAAGGAAAATCAAGGGTTTTTGTTACGCTGGATCTCGGCCACCGCTCGACGGTGGTGTCCACCGCCATCACCATCGTGATCTCCGTTGAAGCCCGCCCGAAACCCCTCTAGCCACGCGCCCAACCGCTGCCCCGTTTGCCGGAAATCGGAGGAAGAAATTTCAGAGAACCTAGGTTATATCGAACGGTTCTTCACCGATTACGGCTGTTGTCGACGTCCGTTCGCCGTGCCACCATCGTCGTTGGACTCCCCGTCGCAGGCCGAACAAAACCCAGGTTGTTGATCACCCGTTCGTCGTGGTTTGCCTCGTCGTCGGAGCTGCGTCATTTTTTCGACGTGTTCGAACGGTTAAGGACGAATCCGAAACGACGTGAAACGGACATTTCCGGCGATGTTCCGGTGACCGTCCGGCGACCTTTGGGATTCTTTAAGGTATTCGAGTTCTTTGTATTCGGGATGTTGAGGACATCGTATTCGGGTTCGAGACTGACCGAATGGAGTACCATGGTTGACCGATATAGCAAGGATTAAAGGTAATACACTACTACCTCTAGTATGCTTTATGAACATGTTGATATTCGGTTAATGCATGCATGAATATGGTGAGAAGTGTTGTTAGTCCTGCTCAAGTCAAACCAGATATGAAATCGAGTATAATAACCTAGATATGATCGAAATGCTCGACCGAGGAAGTTAACAAATGTAAGGACCTGGAGTTCAATAAATTAATTAATAAGGCGGCTAATCCTCAAACCTGATTATTTGTGTCAAGTGACTAAATGCTAAAAATATTTGGACATGAAATTACGAAAATACCCTCAAGGTATGAGAATGACTTAAATACCCTTGGAATTGGAAGCGATCTAGAAATCTATGCTAGATGTGGTAAAACGACCCGATTCATCTGAAAACCTCGATCTACTTGGAAAAATTATGGTAACAAGACTTAAACCTTCGAGATTGTAAGGTGTTAGGTTTCCTTGAATTTGGAATGAATCTCCGAGTATAGACTTACAAAAAACTATCCATACCTCTGAACTGATCAAGTGGCTAAAAATACTGAATTGATCGTAACGACTAAAAGTATTGGAAATACTGTTATGGTTAAATTATTCGAAATGATCGTAGTGACAAAGAAGGATGAAGTATCTTCGGACACCCAAGTTTGTAAATTAACTGGAAGGATGGACAAACCCTTGAGTCTAAAATGAATGAAGTGGTTGGAGGGTACCGAAATTTCTTGAATGGCTGAAACACCCACGAGTACTTAAATGATTGAAATACTACAAATGGTTCAATTGACAAGAATGATGGATATCCCGAGTTTCAGAACGACTGAAATACTCCCTTGACTGGAATAAGTAAATTGCCGTTGAGAAAATTCTAAAAAAATGCCAATAAAGCTGAAAATAACTAAAATGTCGTTATGGGTTGAAGCATGTCTTACGTACGTCAATCACTCCTGATATTAATGTAAGGTTGGAAGTTACTCCGCACAGAATATAAGTTTGACTACTCCGTGGCAAATCTTGTGGTGAAATATGAAAGCAACCGTTTCGATATACGATACAGTTGGATGCATCAGAAGCGTTGGTTAGTACTGCAAGGTTGGAATATGTTAGTTCGAATAGTTTTGGAGGCTCGATAAACTTCTGGAAATCTTAAATGTTGTAAATCATAATTTCCTCATGATTGGGCTAAGTTACAAAATTCCCTATAATAGTTAAATGACAAAAATGCCCTCAATTGCCAAAGTGATCAAAATAGCCCTGAATGTATCTGATATCGTGAGAGATCTTGACATGGAAACCTCTGAATGCTTGGTTGGAAACCTGATGAGCAACTAGAATTTTCCGAGCCACTGTTTAAGCCTTATTGGTATAAATTACCAAAATGCACTTGTGTGATAAAATGACTATAATGCCCTTGTAGGCTTAAATGAGTAAACCACTCATGATATGCCAAAACTCTCAAAGATCTTGATGTATCATCTCCTGAATATCTGGGTTGAACCGTTAGTACAAACCCCTCTATTAATAGGGGCCCCGTTTCAAAAATCCGTTCAATTGTCAAAAGTTTAATGTGTTCTCTTCCGTAAATGTCAAGTATCTCCAAGGAATAAATTTTTCCACCTAGTGGGTTCCATGTGTGCCACACGACTGTTTTGCATACTGTTTTACATGTTATGATACCGATCACGTGCACTTGATTGACATATTTGGACTCACATGACATGTTTTATAATTAAACATGATCGTACTATATTTCTGATATATGCATATGCACCCGATATGACAAACATGCTACATGGATAATGTGTTACTAAAAATAAAATTATTGATTAATGAACTAATGATGATCTGATTCACTGGGGTAATTGGGACATGATATGAAGTTACTTACGGCTCAGCCCTGATCCAGCTGGTAAGTCTGCCCATTTTCGGATCCTAGGCTTCGGCTAGGTCCGCCCGTTTTCGGATCCTAGGCTTCGGCCAGGTCCACCCGTTTTCGGTTCCTATGCTTCGGCAAGGGCCGCTCGTATTCTAAGGTATATCCTTAGGATGGTACCCATGCCCAATGGGCTCGGGTTAATGCCTGTACATGATACCGCACTAGGGAAACTAAATACTGGAGTATGGTTGGAGGGTAAATAAAGAATAAAAAATGAACTTTACTACTACTTGAAACAAATGTATTTGAAATAAAAAGGTTTACTGCACTATTATATTTCATGCATTAATGTTGCACCATTGGAACGCACTAGACACCAAACTCTCTGTTTCCACCTCCTTACGTTACCAGCCTTTATAATTCCCGTCTAATTCACGATGTTTGAATAAGGAACAAATATTGTTATTCCTGAGTATGATGAAATCTCGAAATAGTAGAACGGAAAGGAAGACTGTTACTGCGCGGAACATCATGAAAATGTTATGCCTACCTTATACCCGCATGATCTTATAGCATCTTTTGGTAGTTCTGTATTACTGAGCTTTTCCAAGCTCACGTTGTTTTTTTACCATCGCAGGTTAAAGAAATATATCATGGTATAACATTTGACATCAGTGTTTGGAGTTCTCTCGGCGTTGCTTTTGGAGTACGGTACCGACATAGTTAGTGGGCATGCATATTATTATTGTTTCATGATAGGGTCTGTAAAACGTTTTCTGAAATTCTGTTATATGTTTAAATGATTTCATGAAAAAGTATTTTCAACAAAAGTTTCCGTTATAATTTAATGTGTTTTTCAGAGAAAATGTTTTATGTGTATTTTTACGGTGGGTCGCTCTTGTGGCCCTAATGTGACTTCTTAGGATCCGTTGTAACGCATAGGCGGGTCTAGGGGGTTACATTTAGTGGTATCAGAGCTTAGAGTTGCGTCATACTGGGTAGATCGGCCGATCGTCTGTCATAGGATGTCTGGTTTGTGCATGCCCCTAGATCATAACCGTACTCCTCCGTGCCGAGACTCCGATGTTGAATTCTTTCCTGTAATAAGTGCATCTAACTCTTCTGTCCATAATAACTTGATCTGTACTGGGAAGGAAAATCGGTAATGTTTGTCTACGAATTGGGTCAAATTGATGGATTTGAATCCAGACAAAGAAACTGAGATAGTTAATGCGTGTGGAATTGAAGATATGAATTTGATAGAGAATGAATGTTTGATCATACGTGGTAACTGATATAAGATTACATGTAAGGTAGTTCGGTGATGATGATTGTGTTTGAGAATATTTTGATGAAAATTTGATAAAAGTATTACGAATTTAAAAGAAAGGTTTCTGCGAGATTGGTGAAAGTATAGATTTTGCGGTGACTCTGTTATACACGAAGTAAATGATTATCGAAGTATTACGCTGAAGGTAAATGCCATCCGTTTAAAACTTTGGTTATGCTTGATCATCTTGAATAAAGACCTTATCCTTAAAAAAATGGCATAGAGTTTCGCTATATATCGTTTCTAAATGAAATTTGAGGTTAACATCTTGATTTCGGAAGGCTCTGTTTGAGGCCTTTGAGCACATGTATGGATTTCAGATACAGTTCTTCATACGTAAATCGGTGGTCAATCTAGTGGAGTAATTTGATTTTTAAAGGAGATGCTTCCGGATTATATGATTAACTTTTGTGATACTGGGAGAAGTTTCTTATTCATGACAGAGTCTATTTATTATAAAGGTTATGAAACAAGTGTTTCTTTGGCACCACATGAAGTTCATAGGGATTCAATTACTATATTCTGATTAGTTGGTCTAAGTTGTATGATGGGGTAACTTTGGGTCTAAAGACAGTCCGAGTGAATGAGAACACTACCAGATTAATCTATGACCACCTCAGAGTCCCGAGAAATAAAGATACTCTGATGGATAAGTTTCAATGCAAGAATGGGTAAAAGAGTAGTTTTTACAATTCTCTGACTCTGGTAAATTTCGAGGACGAAATTTCTTTTTAGGAGGGGAGAGTTGTAACACCCTAATAAACGTTACAAAAAAATAAAAAAATAGAAGAGAAAGAAAATATTTATGGTTGTGGGGGTTTGAACCTCTGTCCTATAGCAATGTGGGTAAAGGTCTTAGCCATTTGAGCCAAGACCATTCTTGGTCCAAGTCTGACTCGGGTTGATTTTAAATTATACTTGTTGAGTATGTTCAAAAGAATAATATAGATTTTCGATTGGACTCCTCAGCTACCCAAAATTATTGCTGTCTGTTGAGAGTTTAGAGAACCGAGAAGGTTCTAACCTCCACGTCTTCCAACCATCGTCCGATCTTACTCATCCCGGCGCCGTGTATGTCACCGCCGGCAGCAAACGGAGCGTCGTCGCACCCCGATCAGATCCCTGGCCACCACTCGTGCAACGGCATCGTCGAGTGCCGTGAAATCTTCGTTGAATAATCGGCCAAAAAAGGAAAATCAAGGGTTTTTGTTACGCTGGATCTCGGCCACCGCTCGACGGTGGTGTCCACTGCCATCACCATCGTGATCTCCGTTGAAGCCCGCCCGAAACCCCTCTAGCCACGCGCCCAACCGCTGCCCCGTTCGCCGGAAATCGGAGGAAGAAATTTCAAAGAACCTAGGTTATATCGAACGATTCTTCACCGATTACGGTCGTTGTCGACGTCCGTTCGCCGCGCCACCGTCGTCGTTGGACTCCCCGTCGCAGGCCGAACAAAACCCAGGTTGTTGTTCACCCGTTCGTCGTGGTTTGCCTCGTCGTCGGAGCTACGTCATTGTTTCGACGTGTTCGAACGGTTAAGGACGAATCCGAAACGACGTGAAACGGACATTTCCGGCGATGTTCCGGTGACCGTCCGACGACCTTTGGGATTCTTTAAGGTATTTGAGTTCTTTGTATTCGGGATGTTGAGGACATCATATTCGGGTTCGAGACTGACCGAATGGAGTACCATGGTTGACCGATATAGCAAGGATTAAAGGTAATACACTACTACCTCTAGTATGCTTTATGAACATGTTGATATTCGGTTAATGCATGCATGGATATGATGAGGAGTGCTGCTAGTCCTGCTCAAGTCAAACCAGATATGAAATCGAGTATAATAACCTAGATATGATCAAAATGCTCGACCGGGGAAGTTAACAAATGTAAGGACCTGGAGTTCAATAAATTAATTAATAAGGCTGCTAATCCTCAAACCTGATTATTTGTGTCAAGTGACTAAATGCTAAAAATATTTGGACATGAAATTACGAAAATACCCTCAAGGTATGAGAATGACTTAAATACCCTTAGAATTGGAAGCGATCTAGAAATCTACGCTAGATGTGGTAAAACGACCCGATTCATCTGAAAACCTCGATCTACTTGGAAAAATTATGGTAACAAGACTTAAACCTTCGAGATTGTAAGGTGTTAGGTTTCCTTGAATTTGGAATGAATCTCCGAGTATAGACTTACAGAAAACTATCCATACCTCTGAACTGATCAAGTGGCTAAAAATACTGAATTGATCGTAACGACTAAAAGTATTGGAAATACTGTTATAGTTAAATTATTCGGAATGATCGTAGTGACCAAGAAGGATGAAGTATCTTCAGACACCCAAGTTTGTAAATTAACTGGAAGGATGGACAAACCCTTAAGTCTAAAATGAATGAAGTGGTTGGAGGGTACCGAAATTTCTTGAATGGCTGAAACACCCACGAGTACTTAAATGATTGAAATACTACAAATGGTTCAATTGACAAGAATGATGGATATCTCGAGTTTCAGAACGACTGAAATACTCACTTGACTGGAATAAGTAAATTGCCGTTGAGAAAATTCTAAAAAAATGCCAATAAAGCTGAAAATAACTAAAATGTCGTTATGGGTTGAAGCATGTCTTACGTACGTCAATCACTCCTGATATTAATGTAAGGTTGGAAGTTACTCCGCACAGAATATAAGTTTGACTACTCCGTGGCAAATCTTGTGGTGAAATATGAAAGCAACCGTTTCGATATACGATACAGTTGGATGCATCAGAAGCGTTGGTTAGTACTGCAAGGTTGGAATATGTTAGTTCGAATAGTTTTGGAGGCTCGATAAACTTCTGGAAATCTTAAATGTTGTAAATCATAATTTCCTCATGATTGGGCTAAGTTACAAAATTCCCTATAATAGTTAAATGACAAAAATGCCCTCATTGGCCAAAGTGATCAAAATAGCCCTGAATGTATCTGATATCGTGAGAGATCTTGACATGGAAACCTCTGAATGCTTGGTTGGAAACCTGATGAGCAACTAGAATTTTCCGAGCCACTGTTTAAGCCTTGTTGGTATAAATTACCAAAATGCACTTGTGTGATAAAATGACTATAATGCCCTTGTAGGCTTAAATGAGTAAACCACTCATGATATGCCAAAACTCTCAAAGATCTTGATGTATCATCTTCTGAATATCTGGGTTGAACCGTTAGTACAAACCCCTCTATTAATAGGGGCCCCGTTTCAAAAATCCGTTCAATTGTCAAAAGTTTAATGTGTTCTCTTCCGTAAATGTCAAGTATCTCCAAGGAATAAATTGTTCCACCTAGTGTGTTCCATGTGTGCCACACGACTGTTTTGCATACTGTTTTACATGTTATGATACCGATCACGTGCACTTGATTGACATATTTGGACTCACATGACATGTTTTATAATTAAACATGATCGTACTATATTTCTGATATATGCATATGCACCCGATATGGCAAACATGCTACATGGATAATGTGTTACTAAAAATACAATTATTGATTAATGAACTAATGATGATCTGATTCACTGGGGTAATTGGGACATGATATGAAGTTACTTACGGCTCAGCCCTGATCCAGCTGGTAAGTCCGCCCATTTTCAGATCCTAGGCTTCGGCCAGGTCCGCCCGTTTTCGGTTCCTATGCTTCGGCAAGGGCCGCCCGTATTCTAAGGTATATCCTTAGGATGGTACCCATGCCCAATGGGCTCGGGTTAATGCCTGTATATGATACCGCACTAGGGAAACTAAATACTGGAGTATGGTTGGAGGGTAAATAAAGAATAAAAAATGAACTTTACTACTACTTGAAACAAATGTATTTGAAATAAAAAGGTTTACTGCACTATTATATTTCATGCATTAATGTTGCACCATTGGAACGCACTAGACACCAAACTCTCTGTTTCCACCTCCTTATGTTACCAGCCTTTATAATTCCCGTCTAATTCACGATGTTTGAATAAGGAACAAATATTGTTATTCCTGAGTATGATGAAATCTCGAAATAGTAGAACGGAAAGGAAGACTGTTACTGCGCGGAACATCATGAAAATGTTATGCCCACCTTATACCCGCATGATCTTATAGCATCTTTTGGTAGTTCTGTATTACTGAGCTTTTCCAAGCTCACGTTGTTTTTTTACCATCGCAGGTTAAAGAAATATATCATGGTATAACGTTTGACATCAGTGTTCGGAGTTCTCTCGGCGTTGCTTTTGGAGTACGGTACCGACATAGTTAGTGGGCATGCATATTATTATTGTTTCATGATAGTGTCTGTAAAACGTTTTCTGAAATTCTGTTATATGTTTAAATGATTTCATGAAAAAGTATTTTCAACAAAAGTTACCGTTATAATTTAATGTGTTTTTCAGAGAAAATGTTTTATGTGTATTTTTACTGTGGGTCGCTCTTGTGACCCTAATGTGACTTCCTAGGATCCGTTGTAACACATAGGCGGGTCTAGGGGGTTACGTCATCACTTTAACGGTCAACGTTGGTCAAGGGGCTAATTTGCTGCAATGTGCGAACTGGAGGACCTAATTGAACGCCTTTTCACGGGAGGGGAAACATTGCTAATTTGGCTCGAACTCGGGGGCAAAATAACCCCTTTAGCCAAAAAATTGTAGATGTGGAGAATTAAATGTGTAATTATACAAATTGTTTTTATTTCGGTCGTCAAAATAGGAGTAAAGTAATAGTTTAGGGGTTGTCTATGTAATTTATCCTTTTTTATTATTTCAGATCAACCTCATGTCAAAGGATAACGACAACAAACGGCTAGGTGACCAAAAATTTATGCCCCAAAAACGTAAGTGACCTTACTGGTCGTTTTTCAGAATCGGTGACCAACTCTGTACTGGGGAGAAACATAAGTGATCATCTCAATAGTTAACCATTTCTTTTTTTTAGTTATTTCTATAAACTTTTTTGTTACAACAATTGAAATATTATTTTGCATGTTATTTGTGCTATTTTCTTGTCCTTTATAATAGACTTTAGTATCTTTTTACTCCAAACTTTTATGTTGTACAAAATTTAATTTCGTATATTTTTTTTTTAAGAATTATGACATTTGGAATAGTGTCGTATATGTGGCAAGAGTCTGAATGACAAATATTTCATATTTTTTTCATAACAAATTTTATTTATATTTATATAACTAATATTTATAAATATATTGTATAAATAGGTCTTGGGGCGGGTAAAGAGGGGATTAGGTGGATCTAAGGACCCACATGGATGATGGGGCGGAGATGATTTTAGTCTTGCAGGTTGCGGGGTAGGGATGGTTTTAAATTTTGTAGTCACAGCGGGTCGTGAGGCAGAGATGAAGATGAAAATTCTTGATGGGGATGAGTGTGGGAAGAGTAACCTTCGCACTCTACCCGCCCAATTGACATCCCTAATCATAATACTCAGATTGATGAAAGTGTTCATTTTTTTAATATTTTATAAAAAAATTTAATTTTTGTATTTAAATTTTATTGTTTTATAATTTCCAATACATTTTAATTTCGATACAATTTTTTATTTTAAATAATTTTTTGAATATTTTATTTATTTTTATTAATTTTATGGATTTTTATAAAAAAAAATTGAAGAATATTTTGATTTTTTTGTTAGAATTCTCACTTTGCCTATTTTTAAAATAATCAATGACCCAAAGGATATTTACACCAATTTATTCATCGATTTTTCATTCATTCCATTTGTAAAAGCTCAACTCGAAAAACCAAATTATTTATTCAATTTTATTCAAAAACTAAATAAATTAATTCAATTAACTTGAAATTTAAACACATTATTTATCCATTAAATTAACTTAAAATTTAAACAAATTAATTATCTAATTTTAATATTTTTAAAATTTTAATAATTTCCTAAATTCTTATTTTTTAACTTAAATATTGAATAAGTTATCGAACTTTCAATTAAAATCAATTACTCACCTGAACTCTGAAAAACAATCAATTAGGCCCTCATATTCGGTTAAAAAAATCAATTCATCCCCACTGCCACATCATCATCGTTGATCGACATGTCAATATTGTGGATCACCACATCAGCAACGTTAACTGTCACATCAGTACTGTAACGACAAACGTAGGTCAAAGGATTATTTTAATACAATTTGCGAACTAAAAAGACTAATTGAGTGTGTTTTTCGGTGAAAAAAATACCCTTTTAGCTTTTTCATTTTAGTACGAAGTATTATGTTATTAACTTTTATGTTTACAAGTCAATCACCAAAGGACACGAGGTTTTAAACAAATATGTTGGTGAGTTTGGCGAGTGATTTAGAAGAAAAAAATTAAAATGCTAAAAAGGACATTGAAATGCGTGATACAAAATCTAAAATTGTGTGCAATTATTATTACTAGTATTTCTAAAAAGTATTAAAATTTTATTACTTTCTTTACTTGTTTGATGATATTTGGTGATAAAAATTTATTAAGTAAATTTTATTGAATGTAGACTTAGTCGTTGTCAATATTGAAATACTTTTACCAAATATCTAAGAAATATTAGAGATTTTAAAGATATAAGTGTCATCCCCTTAATGCTAAATCTTTATTTATCCTCGGATTTTAATGTTAATGAATTAAGTATTTAATTATTTGGTTATTACGTTGAGCACCCCAATAGATAAGATAAACACAGTTGGAAGTCGTGGAGACTACAAGACGATTTTATTACACACTGAGCACCTCCATGGCTCCAAATAAAGCCTTTTGGCAAACACTCTTTGAGCATTTGCTGTCTGCCATAGCCAAGCTCCTTGCTATCGCCTATCGGACAACATTGTCATTTTGTCCACTCCCAACCGAAACCACGACAACCCTCTACCATCTCAATACCCATCTAAACCTTCACAGTTCACACTTACCCGAGAAACCCATCACTACCTTTAACACAAAAATCATCTGTCAAATCCAAGCAGGGAATCAATAGAAGCCAAAAATCAAAAGAAGACAACTTTATCCATTCGATCAAAGTCATCCATGGTGACCCAGGTATTTATTCCTAAATCTGTACGATGAATAGATGGAAGAGACTGAACAAGGCAAAGGATTCCGGTAAAACGGTCCTCAGGGCATTGAGACGAGCCCCCCTGGTGAAATTAGAAGTTGGATGGCCACCTTCGACGGTCGGCGGCAGTGGCGCAAACGGTGGCCGAAGATGGCAGTGCACAATGGTCACGACATGCATTGACGGAGATTAGAGAGCTCTCTGTGTAATTTTAAATAGGGAAAATTACTCCAATGACCAACGAAATAATTGGGGATACTTATTTAAACCACCAAACTATAAAAAAACGTCAATCACACCACTAAATTTATTAAATCAACCTATTTTGAACACTGTCGTTAAAAAGTTAACGGAGGGGTGACGGAAGTACCACGTGCAGTTAACAGGACATTTTTAAAATTACATGTTTAGTCCCTGTTATTTACTTATTAAATCAATTTGATCCTAATTTTATTTTAATTAAATAAAAATTAATCAACCAATCAAATGATGGCACATGTCATCACCCAATTGGATTAATTTAATTTAGTTTTAATTTATTAAATATTAAACAAAATAACAGTTTGGTGTCACCACCTAATTGGAGGAAAAAATATATTAAATATTAAACAAAATAAATTAAAACTAAATTAAATTAATCCAATTGGGTGATGACATGTGTCATCATTTGATTGGTTGATTAATTTTTATTTAATTAAAATAAAATTAGGATCAAATTGATTTAATAAGTAAATAACATGGACTAAACATATAATTTTAAAAATGTCCTGTTAACTGCCACGTGGCACTTCCGTCAACCCTTCGTTAACTTTTTAACGACGGTGGTCAAAATAGGTTGATTTAATAAGCTTGGTGGTGTGATTGACGTTTTTTATAGTTCGGTGGTTCAAATAGGTATCCCCAATTACTTAGGTGGTCACTGGAGTAGTTTCCCTTTTAAATAAAAAATAAAATGAATGTAAAAATGTTAAAAACCCTTTTAATAAGAGTTGGAAAATGTTGCAATGTTGGGGGAAGTAGGGTGAGTGTTCGATCGAGTCGATTCGAGTAAAAAAATTTTGAGTTATTCGAGTTGACGCGTCATATTTTACAATTCAAACTTTATTTGAATTTTTTTATTCGAGTCGAGTTTACGAAATTCGATTCGAGTTTTCGAGTTCCTTTATAAATTTAATTGTAATTACTTCTCATGTTATAGTATAATTTGATTTCAATTTAAATGACTTTCTCTAATTATATAAGATATGCATATATATTTCATCATATATTTTTCATGTATTGCATATATTTCTTTATATTTTTATATCAGTATATATATCAAGAAAAATTGAGGGACTCAAATCGAACTTAAAAATCAATCCACTAATTACTAAAATTTTCGAGTTATTTGAGTTATTCGAATTTCCATTTTACAAATCAAACTTTATTTGAAATTTTTTTCGAGTCAAGTCGAGTTTATAAATTTCGAGTCAAGACGATTCGAATTATTTCGCCTAAAGTCGGGTTAAAAATTTTAGTTTTTTCAAGTCGAGTCGAGTTTCGCTCACCTCTTTCTTTTAGGTGCTTTGCACTTAAGTTTTTTTTGTAACCCCCTCGCCCCGGTCTGGCCGACTGACCGGTCCGAGCAGGCTACACGGGGAAAACCGAAGCGAAACCCGTGAAAGTTCCCCCTCGGTTAGCGACCCTATTTTTTTTTCATTTAAATTACATCTTAACTAAAGGCATGATTGTTCCTTAAGTGATCACTACAGCGGAAACAAGGCTCCCGAGAAGCCCTACAGCAAACTGGGCCTAACCCCAAACATTGAGACCCTTTAGAGATGCCCAAAAGCCCATTTTCAGGCCTGTGTTTCGAAATATGTGTTACCCGTTTCGAAACACGGGCTCCAGGTAAAAAGCAAGACACCTGTACCGAAACGCCTCCACCCCGTTTCGGAACATGGTCACGATTTTGCCTTGGCATTTCGAAACTTGTTTCGAAACAGGCATGTACAGTAGCCAAAGTGTTTCGATACTTGTTTCGAAACAGGGGCTCACAGTAGCCAAATCGTACCGAAACGAGTTTCGATACGAGGGGGCCTGGAACCACATTCGTTTCGAAACAGCCCCAACCGTTTCGAAACACTTGCTGTCTGCAATTTTCTAAAATCAGTTTTAGGCAACTCCAAATGATTCCAAATGTCCTCAACGACTCCAAGAAGCATACTTAACAAACGATTACACTCTAGAGGCATGCTCCCTATTGCAAACATACATAATTAACACAAGACATAAGATAAGACAACCATTCCAAGGGTCATTCAAGGCATGCTTATAAACTTAAAAGCCAAAGGCACATGCTGTCACATAAAGGTTTACATGTCAACCAAAAGCAACCTAAAACATCCAAAGGCATAACCATTCATCACAAGCATTCAACAAAACATAACATGGTTTACAAATCCAAGCCAAACATAAACATCATCAACATCTATGAGTCATACAACGCTAATGCAAACACATAGTAGCCCAATTGCTAAACTACTACTTTAATTACTAAGTCATACTTGAGCAACTACAAGCTTGGAATGCCCTTTCGCCTCGCTCCTTGCTAACACCACGCTAATGATCTGCATTGTTGAAAATGAGAGCGTAAGCTAGAAGCTTAGTGAGGATGCTCTAAAAACCAAAACAACAACAATGCAGGGTTCAAGCATGCAATCCTTAATATCGCACACAATATACATAGGCATCAACATAGCAACCTAGCTGGTATTTCAAGAGTCATAAATATGGCATCTTACATCATATTAAGCTCGACAACATAAATCATATATCTCAACATTAATATCACGAGAGCAAGTACATTGGCCACTATTTGTTTACTCGGATGTGCGGATTTACTCTCAACAACAACATTACCTCGGTGGGATTACACTCATCACCGGACCTTGCATGGGCGGGATTCCACTCATCACCACATGCCCTACGGATGGGATTCCACCCATCATCACGTATAATATAAATAAATTTCCGGTGGAATATTACATCACCGTGCTCCTCCTTGATGACTCAACGCCATCAAGGCCACGCGCGAATTTGACTCAACGTGTGCACACTAATCCTAATGATCGATCATTTACACCCGGTAAGTTAACTAGTGCCAATTACTTTAAACCACATCACAACAACCATCAATCATTGCACATATTCATCATCACACATATCAATGTATACACATACGAATCAATCCATATCTCACAAGATCAATATAGGCAATGGCATCTAAAGCTTCGTTAACAATCAAGGAGTTAAACTACCAATTTAACTTCAACCTTGGAATGGCCTACCAAGCTCATTCAACTAATTCCGATACACACACTTGAACCAACTTTAAAACAATTTAAAGTTTTACTCACCACCCTTCCTTAGCAAACCAAGCAAGCAAGTCAAGCCTCTTCAATCCCCGGATTGGATCCCGATCCTTCCCCGATGCTTCCTCGTGCTTCAAATCAAATCAAAACACGAATATTACTCACCATTTCAATGCTATACTCAGTCACAAACCCAACTCACAAACACAAGTCAAAGCTTCACAAATTCAAACCCAAACTACTCACAAAACTTCCATTTTCGTGCTCCTCAAATACCCAGCTGAAAACTATACTTTCCAACACCCAAATGACATCTAAAAGCTTCCAAAACATTTCCCTAACAACCCTATACCATCAGCCCTTCAACCCAACACTAAAATACACCAAAAACTCAAGTTTAGACACTTTGAAAATTGCCCCAAAGACCCACTTCGGGATTTCTCCCAAATCCATCCATTTTAAGATATTAAGTGTCTTTAGGTGAGATTAATCCAAAACTCAACTCAACAAATCAAAAACAAATGAAAAACCCATTAAAATTCCAAACTTTCTTTAAACTTGAAATTCTAAAAAGATGATAGTTTTCAAATCTAAGACCATGAAAATGATGAGGATGATGAGGAGAGTTGAGAAATGAAATTATCATTGAAAAAGCTCTTGAATAGATGAAGAAATCAAATGGAATAGTGTTTTAGGGGTTTGGGAGGGGTTTCACGTTAAATTGGAAAAAGGGGGAGGATGAAGACCTTTTTTTGTTCTTTTTGTTTCAAAAAGGTGGTCTTCCACATTTCACTTTAATTACAAAAATGCCACCTTGTAAATGTTAAATCTCATTTAACTCATAGTTGAGGCCTAATTTAATTAAACCAATTTTGATGACTCGAATCAACACACGCCTAACTCCTAACCCCAAAATACGGGTGTTACAACTCTCTCCCACTTAAGGAATTTCGTCCCCGAAATTACCTGACTGAAAGAGATAAGGAAATTGCCTTTCCATATACTCCTTCCTCTCCCAAGTGGCCTCATCCACCCCTCGACGTTGCCACCGCACTTTCACTAGCTCAATCGATCTACTCCGCAACACTTTACTGTCAGAAGCTAGGATCTCAACTGGTTCTTCCTCATAAGTCAAATCCGGATTCAATTCAATCTCTTCTACCGGCATAACATGCGATGGGTCTGACCTATACTTACGGAGCATCGAAACATGAAATACATCATGTATCTTCTCTAGCTCGGATGGCAAACGCAACTGATAAGCAACTGGACCAACCCTCTTCACAATCTCATACGGTCTTATGTACTTAGGACCTAACTTCCCCTTTCTGCCAAATCTCATCACCTTCTTCCACGGAGACACTTTCAAGAACACCTTCTCACCCACTGAGAACTCAACTTCCTTCTTCTTCAAGTCGGCATAGGACTTCTGCCTATCCGAAGCAGCCTTCAATCGATCGCAAATCAATTTCACTTTGTCAGTTGTCCCCTTAAGCAAATCCGGCATAGGTAACAATTTCTGTCCCACTTCAGCCCAACAAACATGAGTTCTACACTTTCTACTATACAAGGCCTCATACGGAGCCATCTGAATGCTCGACTGAAAACTATTATTGTAAGCAAACTCAACTAGAGGCAAGTGCTTCTCCTATGTACCCTGAAAATCAATGATGCAACAACGCAACATATCCTCTAAGATCTGTATAACTCTCTCTGACTGACCATCAGTCTGAGGATGATAAGACGTGATGAAATTCAAACGGGTACCCAAGGCTGTATGCAGACACTCCCAAAATCGAGCTGTAAACCTCGGATCTCTATTAGACGCAATAGACTTCGGCACACCATGCAGTCTAACAATCTCACCAATGTACAGATCGGCCAATCTATCTAAGGTATAAGTCGTATTGACTACCAAGAAGTGAGCACACTTAGTGAAGCGGTCTACTATAATCCAAACTGAGTTCTTCTTCGTAGGAGTCAAAGGCAAACCCGAAACAAAATCCATGGTAATATTCTCCCATTTCCATTCCGGAATCCTCAATGGTTGCAACAAACCTGAGGGAACCTGATGTTCCGCCTTCACTCTCTGACACACTATGCACTTACTCACGAAGTCGGCCACATCTCTCTTCAAACCGACCCAAAAGTACCCATTCTTCAAATCGCGGTACATCTTCGTACTTCCAGGATGCATAGCAAACGGACTACTGTGCGCTTCAGTCAAGATCGTACGTCTCAAGTTACTGTCTTCTGGCACAACTATCCTATTTTTGAAACACAAGACCCCATCGGTACTGAAACTGTAGTCTGAAAGTCTACCATCGACCACATCTTGCACGTGAGGTGCCAAAGATCTATCTAGGAGCTGCTTCTCCCTAATCAACTGACCTAGAGTAGGTCTAACCTGAAGCTCAGCTACCAAGCCACCATCTCCGGACAAGCTCAATCTAGCAAACATGGCTCTCAAGTCTACGACTACCTTTCTACTCAAAGCATCAGCCACTACATTGGCCTTACCCGGATGATACTCAATCGTAAGGTCATAGTCCTTTAGCAACTCTAACCACCTACGCTGTCTGAGATTCAAATCTCGCTGAGTCATGATGTACTTCAAACTCTTGTGATCCGTGTACACTGTGCATTTCTCACCGTACAAGTAATGTCTCCAAATCTTCAGAGCAAACACAACTGCAGCTAACTCTATGTCATGGGTCGGATAGTTACGCTCGTGAGTCTTCAACTCTCTCGAGGCGTAAGCCACTACTCTCTTGTCTTGCATGAGAACACAACCTAGGCCTACATAGGAAGCATCACTGTAAACTACATAGTCTTTTCCAGACTCTGGCTGAATCAAGATCGGTGCTTGGGTCAAAGCTTCTTTCAACTTCTCAAAGGCTCTCTGTCTTGCATCTGTCCACTCAAACTGAACACTCTTCTGAAGTAACTGTGTCAAAGGAGCGAATAACTTTGAGAAACCTTCTACAAATCTTCTATAATATCCAGCTAAGCCTAGAAAGCTACGAACTTCTGTCACTGACTTCGGTTGCTTCCACTCAACAATAGCCTCTATCTTCTTCGGATCAACTCTAATCCCATCGGCTGACACTACATGCCCTAGGAAGACTACCTCTCAGATCTAGAACTCACATTTGCTCAACTTCGCATACAACTGATTATCTAACAAAGTCTTCAAAACTAACCTCAAATGTTGGCCATGGTCTTCCTCGGTACGTGAATACACTAAGATGTCGTCTATAAACACAACCACAAACTGATCTAGGTACTAATAGAAGATCCTATTCATCATATCCATGAAAGCAGCCGGTGCGTTAGTCAACCCAAAAGGCATGACTAAAAACTCATAGTGACCATATCTAGTCCTAAAGGCCGTCTTCGGTACATCAACCTCTCTTACCTTTAGCTGGTAGTAACCTGATCTCAAGTCAATCTTCGAAAAGACTGATGCTCCCCTCAACTGATCAAACAAATCATCAATTCTCGGCAAAGGATACTTGTTCTTCACGGTTAACTGATTCAACTGTCTGTAATATATACACATTCTCATGCTTCCATCCTTCTTTTTTACAAACAAAACTGGAGCACCCCAAGGCGAAGAACTAGGTCGGATAAAGCCTCTATCTGTTAACTCTTGCAATTGAGTCTTCAACTCTTTCAGTTCTTTCGGTGCTATGCGATACGGAGCAATCGAAATAGGAGCTGAATCTGAATAAGTCTCTATAGCAAACTCTACCTCTCTATCAGGTGGTAAACCTGGCAACTCTTCCGGAAACACACTAGGAAAGTCACACACTGTCCGAATGTCTTGTGGTCTAACCTCACTCATGTTTGGATTCATCACATAGGCCAAATATGCTTCGCAACCCATCTCAACTAATCTCTTAGCCTCTAGAACTGAAACTACATTGGATAAGAACTTCACGTTCTCACCCACCACCACTATCTCATAATCATCTATGAGTCTCAAAGAAATCCTCTTAGTCTCAAAGTCTATCCTAGCTTTATGCTCAGTGAGCCAATCCATACCCAGAATTACATCAAAACCATAGAAGGGTAGCTCCATCATATCCACTGGAAACACATGTCCCTGAACCATCAACGGACATCTCCTGTACATCTTTCTAACTATTACCGTATCCCCGAAGGAACTAGTAACACTAGCTCCTACCTCTAATATTTCACAAGGCAATTTCAACAACTGTGCATGCTCACTCAGTATATAAGAATGTGTAGACCCGGAGTCAATCAAAGAAAGCAAACCCAAAGACTGTATCGAGAAGTTACCTGCGATCATATCTGTGTCATGCTGATCCCTACGCTAAGCGTAAACTCTGGCCTGGCCTCCGCCCTCTGGCTGGACTGCAACTACATGTGCTATGTTCCTCTGGCCATCACTCCTCGGCTGGAAGTTACCTCTACCGCGCCCGCGACCTCTCTGAAAATCATTGGCTCTAGCAGGAGCCTGAATTGGTGCCTGCCCCACCTGATGTGGACAGTCACGCCTAATATGGTCCCTAGCTCCACAACTCCAACATGAGTGGAAATTCCCCCAACACTCACCGATGTGGTTCCTCCCGCAAGTAGCACACGTGGGCAACTTCCCACCAGCCCTCTGGCCCTGTTGGCCCCTACCGTGGTTACCTCCACCACGTCTATGGTCATAGTGATGCCGGTTGTCCCGGTGCCTCTTGGCATCACCTCTATCAAAGTCACTAGATCTCTTACTAGAACTAGAACCACCAGATCGTTTGGTCAAGCCCAAACTATGCTCCAAGTCCTTGGCCCTAGCGACCAAGACATCAAAATTTGAGTAGTCGGAAGCCAAAGTGTATCTCTTAATCTCTTCATTCAGCCCATAGCGAAAACGGTTATACCGTTCCACTTCAGTGGGAACAAGCTCAGATGCATACTGACTCAGCCTGACAAATATGATCTCATAGTCAGTCACGGTCATACTCCCCTGAAGCAAGACCATAAATTCCCTCTTCTTCTCATCGAGATATCGAGGACCCAGATATCTCTTACGGAAAGCTAACTCGAAAAACTCCCAAGTGATCTCAGCCTCTTCCATACCCGTAGTGATGGTGACCCACCAAGTGTAGGCATCACCCTGAAGCAGAGATATAACACACCCTAGCTTGCGCTCCCCGGTACAACCAATCTGTGCCAGAATACGGACAATCTTCTCTAGCCACATCTCAGACCTCTCGGGTGTCGACCCTCTGAACTTTTCACCTCCCAAACTGCGGAGTCTCTCCAAAGGCAAATCAGTACCCTCTCCCTAGGGATGTGTCGCTGCCTGACCCCCAGCCACTGCAGCCGGGAAAGCCCCGGCTATCGCCTGGACTAAGGGAGCTAAATTAATTCCGGCCGGTCCTTGGCCAACTTGAGGTCTCGCGCCCTCGGCTCTCGCCTCACCTCCCTCTTGATGAGGAGGAGGTGGAGGAGGTTGAGGAGCCTGCGCCCCACCAATCTGCTCAATCCCCGGTGCTTGTGCCCGTGGTTCCGGCTGAACCATCCTAGGCCTCCCACGTGGTCTCATGATACAACTAGCAAGATAATAACTACAACAAACAACAGATAGGGATTAAGTTAGCAAAGGCAAGGGTCCAACTGTGCTCAAGTACTTTCCTTTACGAAAACCTTTTCAAATTAAGTAATAGTAGCAATGGGTACTCGACACTACACCAAACGCAACAATCATGCTTCCAAACACCATATGAACAATCAAACAACAAGAATACTTGGCAAGCATACACCGAAACATATCAATTGCTTAACACATCAATCTTACCTCACTTACCTGCCCGAGGTCTCGGAAACCTCAGGCTCTGATACCAACAAATGTAACCCCCTCGCCCCGGTCTGGCCGACAAATCGGGCCTAACCCCAAACATTGAGACCCTTTAGAGATGCCCAAAAGCCCATTTTCAGGCCTGTGTTTCGAAACAGGTGTTACCCGTTTCGAAACACGGGCTCCAGGTAAAAAGCAAAACACTCGTACCGAAACGCCTCCACCCCGTTTCGGAACATGGTCACGATTTTGCCTTGGCATTTTGAAACTTGTTTCGAAACAGGCATGGACAGTAGCCAAAATGTTTCGATACTTGTTTCGAAATAGGGGCTCACAGTAGCCAAACCGTACCGAAACGAGTTTCGATACCGAGGGGCCTGGAACCACACCCGTTTCGAAACAGCCCCAACCGTTTCGAAACACCTGCTGTCTGCAATTTTCTAAAATCAGTTTTAGGCAACTCCAAATGATTCCAAATGTCCTCAACGACTCCAAGAAGCATACTTAACAAACGATTACACTCTAGAGGCATGCTCCCAATTGCAAACATACATAATTAACACAAGACATAAGATAAGACAACCATTCCAAGGGTCATTCAAGGCATGCTTATAAACTTAAAAGCCAAAGGCACATGCTGTCACATAAAGGTTTATATGTCAACCAAAAGCAACCTAAAACATCCAAAGGCATAACCATTCATCACAAGCATTCAACAAAACATAACATGGTTTACAAATCCAAGCCAAACATAAACATCATCAACATCTATGAGTCATACAACGCTAATGCAAACACATAGTAGCCCCATTGCTAAACTACTACTTTAATTACTAAGTCATACTTGAGCAACTACAAGCTTGGAATGCCCTTTCGCCTCGCTCCTTGCTAACACCACGCTAATGATCTGCATTGTTGAAAATGAGAGCGTAAGCTAGAAGCTTAGTGAGGATGCTCTAAAAACCAAAACAAAAACAATGCAGGGTTCAAGCATGCAATCCTTAATATCGCACACAATATACATAGGCATCAACATAGCAACCTAGCTGGTATTTAAAGAGTCATAAATATGGCATCTTACATCATATTAAGCTCGACAACATAAATCATATATCTCAACATTAATATCGCGAGAGCAAGTACATTGGCCACTATTAGTTTACTCGGATGTGCGGATTTACTCTCAACAACAACATTACCTCGGTGGGATTACACTCATCACCGGACCTTGCATGGGCGGGATTCCACTCATCACCACATGCCCTACGGATGGGATTCCACTCATCATCACGTATAATATAAATAAATTTCCGGCGGAATATTACATCACCGTACTCCTCCTTGATGACTCAACGCCATCAAGGCCACGCGCGAATTTGACTCAACGTGTGCACACTAATCCTAATGATCGATCATTTACACCCGGTAAGTTAACTAGTGCCAATTACTTTAAACCACATCACAACAACCATCAATCATTGCACATATTCATCATCACACATATCAATGTATACACATACGAATCAATCCATATCTCACAAGATCAATATAGGCAATGGCATCTAAAGCATCGTTAACAATCAAGGAGTTAAACTACCAATTTAACTTCAACCTTGGAATGGCCTACCAAGCTCATTCCAATAATTCCACTACACACACTTGAACAAACTTTAAAACAATTTAAAGTTTTACTCACCACCATTCCTTAGCAAACCAAGCAAGCAAGTCAAGCCTCTTCAATCCCTGGATTGGATCCCGATCCTTCCCCGATGCTTCCTCGTGCTTCAAATCAAATCAAAACACGAATATTACTCACCATTTCAATGCTATACTCAGTCACAAACCCAACACACAAACACAAGTCAAAGCTTCACAAATTCAAACCCAAACTACTCACAAAACTTCCATTTTCGTGCTCCTCAAATACCCAGCTGAAAACTATACTTTCCAACACCCAAATGACATCTAAAAGCTTCCAAAACACTTCCCTAACAACCCTATACCATCAGCCCTTCAACCCAACACTAAAATACACAAAAAACTCAAGTTTAGACACTTTGAAAATTGCCCCAAAGACCCACTTCGAGATTTCTCCCATATCCATCCATTTTAAGATATTAAGTGTATTTAGGTGAGATTAATCCAAAACTCAACTCAACAAATCAAAAACAAATGAAAAACCCATTAAAATTCCAAACTTTCCTTAAACTTGAAATTCTAAAAAGGTTATAGTTTTCAAATCTAAGACCATGAAAATGATGAGGATGATGAGGAGAGTTTAGAAATGAAATTACCTTTGAAAAAGCTCTTGAATAGATGAAGAAATCAAATGGAATAGTGTTTTAGGGGTTCGGGAGGGGTTTGGTTTGATTTCACGTTAAATTGGAAAAAGGAGGAGGATGAAGACTTTTTTTTGTTCTTTTTGTTTCAAAAAGGTGGTCTTCCACATTTCACTTTAATTACAAAAATGTCACCTTGTAAATGTTAAATCTCATTTAACTCATAGTTGAGGCCTAATTTAATTAAACCAATTTTGATGACTCGAATCAACACACGCCTAACTCCTAACCCCAAAATACGGGTGTTACATTTTTTATCCTTTAAGTTTTAGTTTAATTCATTTTAGTCTCAATCTTAGATTTAATTTAGTTAGTTTTTGGCCATTAGGTTTAGGTTCTTTATTAATTAGAGCCTCTTCATAAAATTGATTAATTATTAAGCCTTATGTTTTGTGCTTTGATTTGATTTGGTCCTCGTATAATGATGTGATTATTAATTGACTTTAATAAATTAATTAATTTGTGAATTGGTTTCTAATTAAATTTGGTTAGGGCTAATTTGGTGCTTGTTTTGAACTTTATTAATAATTTAACATGAATTTATTAAATTAAGTTTGAATTTATTTTAATTGGTGAATCGATTAAAATTGAATTTTTGATTGTTTTGCTAATTAATTGTTTTCAAAAAATGCATTTGCATTTTTTTATTCTCAAGCATTCTTATCTTTTTTGCGGAATAATTATTATTATTTTATTAGTAGTGCTATTAACTCTTTTTTGGAGATTCTTTTTTAGAGACAACATAAACCCTTAGGTTCCAATTTTGGGCGTAGTGCGGGTGCTATAACCTTCCTCACTTGTAACCGACTCCTGAACCCGACGACGATCTCGATGTTGACACATGCCAATATTACAAGGTTTCGGCCGTACCTAACCTAAAATAGCCGATGACGACTCCAAGTTTTGACGAGATTTTGGAGGCCTAACTTATTTTGGCCCGAACAAAAACGACGTTGATAGCTTGACGACTCCACTGGGGACATGTTGAGAGTCAGGCCATATTAAAAGGTACATGTTGTCTCGTAAAAGAAAAAGGAATTTGAACTACCGGTGATAAAAAAAATTTGAAGGTTTTTGTATTTTACGGAGATTGTTCAATACGTGGTTACCTCGTGTTCAATGTTCCTTTGCGCACAAGCATATCATAAGCTTTCAACCTGAGCTTTGTCCCGCTTAAGTGGTTGCAATCGCTACCCTTCGAGAGGTTAATCCTACGTACAAGAATGCGTGTTGCTTCCAGGATTCACATACTTTTTGTCTTCGAAAGGTTAAACCTTTGTACAAGCTTAAAGGAGTGAGCCCCATAAACTGAACTCGATTCGTAGAAGCCTATAATGGGTGAGGATCGAGATTCTTATTAGCCTTATTGGGTTGGTAAGTACAGTTTGGGTACCCATTTTTAGAACCATAAATTGCATGTAATGAGTCATAGGAGCCCACCCAATTAGAGCCATGACGAACCCGAATTGTTAGTGGTCACGTATTTACACACACACACACATGTTTTTTCTACGTTTTAAATTTACATATGTATATACTTTGCGTATTATATGTTGTACTGTCCGTTTTCCTATTTTGTCTGTTTTGTTTGTTTTTTTATTATTGTATAAGATGTACTAACCATGCTTTTGTGTTTATTTTTTTCTCACATGCATCACGTTTATAATGTGTAATAAAGAGATGTTGATATACGATTGGCCTCTCAAAATAGAAAGTTTTTGTAATCGAAATTACGAAAATTGTTCTATGAAGGAGAAATTATATCATAGGCCCGACTCGCCACGTCATCCATGGTCCCAACCAATAAAAAGCATCCATTTCATTAATTTTTTCCATGTCATTTTTTTACCGAGTGAATCTTCACTCAGATTTACTGTAAATTAAATTAAAAAACACTTTTTACCAATTGTAGATTCACTTGGTAAAAAGATGATATGGAAAAAAATTAATGAAATGGATGCTTTTTATTGGTTGGGACCATGGATGACGTGGCGAGCCGGGCCTATAATATAATTTCTCTCTATGAAGGGACAATTATAAATCAACATTTTCTATGCAGTCTTGCATCAGCATTGCATTCTCAAAGCGTACATTCATAACTCGCATGGGTAAGTGTTGAGCCCGATACTCACAACCGAAATGCTTGCCAAGTGGTGGAGAAGAAGTATTTTGGGTGTTTGTGGTGGAAGCAAAAAGATAGAAAAATAAGACACAAGATTTAGAGTGGTTCGAATTTCTAACCAAAGCCTAAATCCATACCTTAGCTCCCCACCAAGGATTTTAACCAGTTCACTAAGAATTCTTCCCCTTTTCTAGGATTAGGAGGAAACCGTTACATACCAATCAAAGCTTCCTTATCCAAAGCTTGATCAAACACTCTTTTACAAAGAGAATTCAAAGCAAACGAAATCCCTCTCACTAGGTGTATGTTTGCACTTTTAAGCACTTACCCAAATCCTAATACACTTGAGCATACATTGATAATTTAGCTCACAAGTGTTTGTCTATACAAAGAATGAGAATTTAGCACTAAGACATGATTTCAATCATAGACATGTTGGCTTGTGGATCATTAGACATGTTTGCACTAGCCGTTGGTGACCGTTGAGATTGAATTGGAGTTGTTGGGGCCTTTATTTCCCGCAATAAATGCAGTTCTGGAGCTACCCGTATCGATACGCAGGTAGCCGTATCGGTACGCCCTTCTTCAGAACTAGCCGTTGAGCTTATGCAGCATCACGTATCGAAACTTCTTCGTGCGTTCCGGTACGCCCGTATCGGTACGCCATTGTACCATTTCGGTACAGCCTACAATTCAAGTAATTGTTGGGAAATAGCCGTTGAAGGTTTTGAGCCGTTGAGGTGTTTTCCATGTAGGCGTATCGAAACGCTAGACAACGTATCGAAACGGGCACGATCCATATCGATACGGCCAAAGCCTGTATCGGTACAAGTTTTGGCAGTTTCAAATTGACTGTAGCTAAAACCCTTTGGCGTATCGAAATGGGGTATACCGTATCGATACGGTCACACTGAAATCTTAGGTTTGGCTACTTTAAAACGTTTCAAAACACTTTAAAACCTTTTCAAAAACTCCTCAAACATATTTTCAAGTTGTTTAGACTTAAAATCATTTTTGAATACTTTTCAATTTAGTCCAAAACTATTTTTCAATCATTATATCAAAACAAATATCCTAATAGTAAGTGACCGATCAAGGATGGTGTGAAGAATAAGAAGAATCAAGACGATGATTTTTCAGCGTCCATGCGAAAAAGACCCTTGTCATAATTTTCTCAAAAAATTTTGTATGCATTAAAATTTGTTTTGAGAAATCATCTTTGTAAATAAATTTTGAGCAATGAATAAATGATGATATTTTCAAAAATGAGCTTTCAAACTATAGCTATGAAAAATGAAATAAATTTTTGAAATTTTGAAGTTCTATGAAAATAAAAAACAAATGAAATGCTCTTTGGAGAATCGAGATTATAGACCTTTGATATATGACAAGATTAACCTTTCACTTGAAACCAAAAACATGATCTCTTGATCTTTTCATCTTAAATTTTTCATGACCAGTACATGAAAAACCAAATATGATGCAAGGCTAACCTTCTAAGGAAGATGATCTTCAAGTAACACATTTTTTGACTGAAAGTCAACTTTTTTCGCAAGATTATCCTTCTAAAGAAGACGACATCCAAGTCACTCCTTGATTTTTGAAAGTTTGACCTAAAGTCGACTTTTTTCCTGATATATACCTCAAAGACATGAAAATCAAAATGTTCACTAGTGTGTGAATCTTCCAACAAGAAGACAAGGTGGGACATCCCATGTCGATTCTGCAAATGAGCACAAACAATTAGGGCATTCATGAAGAAAAAGAAAAAGAAAAATAAAGATTAGATTATCATGCATTATTTGTTTTTAGACGATTCTTTGAATAATGATTTAGTTTTGAATATCTATTCTTCTGAGGGCAACTCTTCTACTAAAATATCCATGTATGGGATGACATTTGACATTCCTTCATTTTCCCTTCTCAAAAAGAGAAATTATCATTTATCGTCCCCGTTGAGCCTTATAATTTTTTATTTGAACCTCTAAAACCAATGTTTGATTTTGGATATAACAAATAATCTAAAGACCAAATTGCAAAGTAAATAAATTTTTAAGTACTCAAAAAACTCATATTTGACAAGTAAATTTTAGACTTAAAATGTTTTAAAGTCAAAACTTAAACCCCATAAAATTTTGTAAGTGTTTCTAAGCCAAATTACTCAAAATCGCCTAGGCGTTTTGAAACACCCCAAAGGTGTTTCGATACAAATTGATTTTAGGAGCTTACTAGAAAAACCCCATTTCGGTATGCATTTCATTGTTTCGATACTAGGGTTTTGAAATTGGCTTGCTCATTTCGATACAACCTTCATCTGGGTTTTTGTTTTTTTAAGTGTTGTTTTGAAACGGCTCATAACCGTTTCGATACAGAGGTTAAGTATTTTCAAAATTGAGCATTAAATGAAATAGCCGTTACTTGTTAGAACACAATTTTTGAAAATTTGTTAACTGTTTTGATACACCCCTTCGGTGTTTTAAAACGACATTTTACAGTTTCAAACTGTTTCGATACGACCTATAGTCGTTTCGATACGGTCCCCTTTTTACACAAAGCGACTCTTTTATTTTTTGAGGCTGTTTCAATACATGGACACGCGTTCTGATATGGGTAGTTGCAGAACTGCATTTATGGAGGGAAGAGAGAGCCCCAACGGCTCTATTGATGATCTCAACCACTCAAACGACTAGAAATAAATAATAAGGTATAAAAGCAAGCCTAAAAAGCACCAGCAACAACTATTGAACCAAAAAAGCAACATCCAAGCAATTAAATCCAAACCCTTGAGCATAAATGTCAAATTCTTGTACCCAACTCATTTGGAGTTCTTCATTGTAAATCTTTTTAGAGTTTGGGGAGTGTTTATTTGTAATTGGGTAAACAATTAGCCTTTGAGATGTATTATTAAAGTTTTCCTATCTTTCTCTTGAAAAGAGTGTTCTTGGGTCAATCTTTGGGTAGAAAGATTGACCGGTTTGTAAGGTTTCCTCCTAAGCCGAGAAAATGGGACGAATTCAAGTTAGTGAATTGTTGAAATCCTCAGTAGGGTGCTGAGGTAGTGGATGTAGAGCTTGTTCAAAGCTTGAACCACTCTAAATCGTGTTGTCTTCATTTTTAAATTTCCTACTTGCACCCTTCATTTTTTATTTCTACCAATTCACCCCGTCTTGGTGTTTAGCCATTATTTGATCAACTCAACAATTGGTATCAGAGCTACACTCATTGGAAGGACTAATATCCTCTTGAGTAGATCTTGGAAGAGTTTGATCAATCACACTTCAATTAACATTGTGCTATGGCATCCACCTCCGGCCAAAACCTCTATGAGTCACTATCTATCACCAACCATCCATTCTTCAAATGAGGATAACTATTCCTATTGGAAGAACCGAATGCGACTCTTCATCAAATCAAACGAGTACATGGTTTGGGACGTGGTAGAAGATGGTCCTTCTTTTCCGATGAAGAGAGACGGTGAAGGAAGGCTTGTTCTGAAGACCAAAGCTGAAATGACCGATGAAGATAGAAGACGTTTGCAAGTCAACGACAAAGCCTTGCACATGATATTTTATGCTCTCTGTCCTGACATATACTCAAAGGTGTCTTCAATTGAAAGTGACAAAGAAGTGTGAGACACCCTAGAGACTACATATGAAGGAACAAGTGACGTCAACGAGACGAAGATCAGGTTGCTCAATTTGAGTTATGAAAACTTCAAAATGGAAGCCGACGAAAGTGTCTCCAAGATGTTTGATCGGTTCTCGGTCATCGTCAACGGACTAAAGGGCTTCAGTGAAGTTATTCCCGAAGAAAAACTACTCCATAAGCTACTCTACTCTCTTCCAGAGTCTTGGGACAGCAAGAGGACGACCATCGTCGAAGCTCAAGATTTGAAGACTGTCAAGCTAGACGCCCTTTTTGGATCTCTACTCACCCATGAGATCATGAAGAAAGAGAGAGAAGAAGAGAAGAAGAAAGAAGAGAAGAAGGTAGAGAAGAAAGAGGTTGAAAAGAAAAAGCTAGGAATCACACTCAAAGCTTCATACAACAAAAGCGATTCTAGTGAGGAGAGGACGAAGAGGTGACCATGTTGGGCAAACGATTCACTAGATTCATGAAGTCCAATCGAGGAAGAAAATTCAATAGAATAAGAGACTTCAAGAATAGAGGAAAAGAGTAAGAAAATGACCAACTCACTTGTTATGAGTGCAAGAAGCCCGACCATATCCAAACCGATTGTCCTCAATTGAGGAAGAGGAGCTTTGGGAAGAAAAACAAGCTCAAAGCTCAAGTGGCAACTTGGAGTGGCGATGAGTCATCCGAGGAAGAGGAGGAAGTGGCCAATCTTTTCCTCATGGCCTTTGAGGAGGATCATATGGTAAACTCTAACTCATCTCTTACTTATGATGAATTATATGATGAATATGATTAGTTAAAAAATGTTTATGATGAATTGGTTGAAAAATACAAGGAGTCCATTTTGAAAAATAAGAAAATCATTTCTGATTTAAAACTTCAAAATGAATCTTTTTCTAAAACCAATTCCGAATTGGAAAACAAGGTTTTATACTTGGTAAATCTTTCTAAAGAACTTAAAAAGAAAAACATAGACCAAGAAAAACTTCTTTCCGATTTCCAAGATTATCACACAAAGGAAATGGATAGTCTAAAAAATTCTCTTACTATTGGGAAACATGCTCTTGAAAAGGGGAATTCTTCAAAAACTCAATATGTTAAGAGAAAACCATTTTACCCCAAACAATGAAAATTTCAAAAGCAATATAAAGTTAAAAGAATTAGGAGTGTATGGGTTCCTAAGGAACTCATTATTTCTAATAATGTAAATGCAATTGCTTCTTGGATTCCTTAGGGGACCAAGCTTTTGGAAGCTAACTCTCATGGACCCAAATCATTTTGGGTACCAAAAATCAAAGCTTAATCTCTTTTTTTCTAGGGGGAGCAATGCTTCAAGGTGAAAACTTCAAGTAAAAACACGTGGTACCTTGATAGTGGTTGCTCGAGGCACATGACCGGAGACAAGAGTAGATTCTTGGAGCTTAAACCAAAAAGTGGAGGAATTGTGACATTTGGTGACAACTTCAAAGGCCACATTGAAGGCATAGGCTCCATTGGTAATCTCTCATCTACATTTATTGAAAATGTTTTATATGTCAATAGTCTAAAACACAATCTATTGAGCATTAGTCAACTTTGTGACAAAGGTTTTGATGTTCATTTTGATAAAAATGAGTGTAAAATTGTTAACATTAAAACAAATAAAATAATGCTCATTGGTCATCTCATAGAAAACATTTATATGGTGCATTTAGATGACATACATTCATCCCATGCATGTTTAGTTGCACGTGATGAGAATGATTCATTGTTGTGGCATAGGAAACTAGGGCATGCTAGCATAAGTGTTTTAGAAAAATTAGTTTCCCAAAATCTAGTTAGAGGTTTACCCAAACTAAAATTTTCATTAGATAAAATATGCGATGCTTGTGCTAAGGGTAAACGAAAGAGAACCTCATTTAAACCCATTAATGATGTTTCGACTAGTAGGGTGTTACAATTAATCCACATGGATTTATTTGGGCCTATTAGAACTATGAGCTTGGGTGGTAAGTCATATGCATTTGTATTGGTAGATGAATTTTCTAGATACACTTGGGTTCTATTCTTAAGTACTAAGGATGAGGCTTTAGAAAATTTCATCACATTTACAGAAATTACCCAAAATGATCTTGATCTTAAAATCTCACATATTAGAAGTGATCATGGAACCGAGTTTCAAAATATGGGTTTTTGAAGATTTTTGTAATGAAAATGGTATTAGCCATAATTTTTCAGCTCCTCGCACTCCTCAACAAAATTGGGTAGTTGAGAGGAAAAATAGAACTTTAGAAGAGATGGCTAGGACCATGCTTTGTGAAAACAATTTACCTAAGTATTTTTGGGCAGAAGCCATTAATACGGCTTGTTATATTATTAATAGAGTAATGATTAGGCATATTTTAAAGAAAACACCTTATGAGATTTTGAAATCCAAAAAGCCTAACATTAGCTATTTCCACCCTTTTGGTTGTAAATGTTTTGTTTTAAACAATGGAAAAGACAACTTAGGTAAATTTGATGCTAAAAGTGATGAAGCAATATTTTTAGGTTATTCCCTAAACTCTAAAGCCTACCGATATTTAATAAAAGAACTTTGGTTGTTGAAGATTCTATACATGTTGTTTTCGATGATAACCTCTTTCCGAGGAAGGAATCTTGTGATGATGATAATGTAGGGATCATTTAAGCCATTGATGAAGGACAAACAACAAAGGTGGATGAGATTCCAATTAAAGAAGAGGAAGCACAAGATCCACCTCTTGAAGCCTTGAGGGACTTGGCTCTTGAGTAAAAGGAGGTGACATACCCAAGGGAGTTCAACTATGTCAAAGGTGGTGAAATCTTAGGTGATCCATCCAAGGGGGTAACTACTAGATCCTCTCTCAAAATTATGAATCATGTTGCATTCATCTCATGCATAGAGCCTAAAAATATTAAAGAAGCATTAAAAGATGATTTTTGGATATTGGCTATGCAAGAGGAACTTAGTCAATTTGAGAGAAGTGGAGTATAAACATTAGTTGATATGCCTAGTAATCAATCTACTATAGGAACTAAGTGGGTATTTATAAACAAACTAGATGAGAGTGGTAACATAGTGAGGAATAAGGCTAGACTTGTTGCTCAAGGTTACACTCAAGAAGAGGGAATTGATTTTGATGAAACATATGCACTCGTAGTTAGAATGGAAGATATTAGGATGCTTCTTGCATTTGCATGCTATCATGATTTCAAGTTTTTTTCAAATGGATGTGAAAAGTGATTTTCTGAGTGGTTTTATAAATGAAGAAGTGTATGTTGAACAACCACCGGGTTTTGAAGATCCACAATTTCCAAATCATGTTCTCAAACTAACTAAAGCTCTTTATGGTTTAAAACAAGCTCCTAGAGCTTGGTATGAAAGGTTTTCAAACTTTTTAATTCAAAAAGGTTTTGAAAAAGGCAAGGTGGATAATACACTTTTCATTAAAAGATATGGCGATGGCATCTTAGTAGTTAAAATATACGCTGATGATATTATTTTTGGTTCTACTAATGAATTTTATTGCCAAGAATTTTCTAAGCTAATGCAAGGTGAATTTATGATGAGCATGATGGGAGAGCTCTCATTCTTTTTGGGGCTCCAAATCAAGCAAAGGAAAGATGACACCCTCATCAATCAAGCAAAATACATAAAGGGCATGCTCAAGAAGTTTGACTTGGATAACGTAAAGCCTCAAGCCACTCCAATGAGCTCATCAATCAAGCTTGACAAAGATGAGGGAGGTAAGTGTGTCTATTCTAAGCTTTATAGATCTATGATTGGCTCTTAGCTTTACCTTACCGCAAGTAGATCGGATAATATGTTTAGTGTTTGCTTGTGTGCTAGGTGATAAGTAATGATTTTTCATGTTTTTCACATATTAAATCCTATATTTTAGCACATTAATCTATCTTAAAAGCCTTGATTTGGTTCCAATTTGGTTTTGCAGGTGTTTTGGGCCTTAATGACGTTTTATACATAAAAGACAAGTTTTAGCACCTTTTTGGCATTTATGGAAAATCATTCGCGCAAAACCAGAAGCAGTCATGGAATAAGGCGTGACCACGACGCAATACAGAATTTTTGACTTGGAGGAAAAGCAATCCTACTACAAGAAGGACTTCTACTTTTACCATAATTAAAGTAGATTAGGGCTGTTGCATTTAATGTAATGTCTTCCACTATAAATAGAGATCTTAAGGAGAAGGGAAAATATATCAAAGAAACCCTAGAGTAGTCGAAACCCTCTCCCCTTTTCTTATAGCCGTCCACCACCATGAGTGGCTAAACCCCTATTTTCTAGTCAAATGTAGTTACAAGGATATTATTTCAAGTTTTTAGTGAGATTTCTTGTTTCCAAATTATCTTCATCTTTATTCAAGTATCATCATATCTTTTGTGCTTCATCATCATGTGTATGTTGGGTTATACATATGCATGCAACCAAGTCATGGGTTATTGATGCAAGTGGTAAGGAAATTCGGGTTAGATTTCCAAATGTATGAATTCATGTTCTTAATAAGTTAACGAGTTAGTGCTTAGTAAGAATATGTGTTTGGGTCTCTATGGTTCTTAATGCTATTTGATACGTTATAATTCTTAGTGGGTTATCTAATGAATTTTAACCTTGATAATAAGAGTTAGTAATTTATGGGTTATTAAATTGCTCTCTATCAAAAAAGAGATTTAAGTTATTTGTGGGATATCATCTAACTTGAAACCAAGCTATTTGAGATTGACGTTGATTTATCTTTTGTGAAATCTATGATCTAAGCTCTTGATTTAATATTCCAAGTTCTACCTTGACTAGAATCCCAATTTACATTGAGTTTTTCCTATTTACAATTGCTTTCTTCAAAACAATTCCAAACCCCCTTTTACTTTAATTGCTTTAGTTCGTGAATTTACTTTCTTACCGCTCTCTATGGAATCGACCCTACTTGCTGCTACTACAAATCCAAAGAACAAGTAGGAATTATTTTTGACGGATTCGACAGCCATAAAAAATTGGTGTCGTTGCCGGGGAGTGGTGCTAAGAAGCTAAGTTCACTTTTTATTTAGTTTATTTTTTTCTACTTTTATGCTTCGTTCTTCTCGTGCAGATAAGAATTTTTTGTTTGATCCTGACATCGACAAAACCAAAAGACGACTAAGGAAGGAAGCAAAGCAAGGCGAACAATTAACCACACAAGAGAATATAGAAGCTGACTTGGAGAACTCTCAAGCTGAGATACCCCTTGAGATCGAAAACATGGCCGAACAAACCCTTCGCCAACTCACTGCACCCGAGATCGCCACACATCCATTATGCATCACCGATCAAGACCTTGAGGCACCATTTGAATTAAAATTGGGTCTAATACATCTTATTCCTACTTTCAGGGGCGGGAGAACGAGAATCTATACAAGCACTTGAAAGAATTCCATGTGGTATGCTCAAGCATGAAACCCCACAATGTCACCATGGATGAAGTTAAGTTGAGGGTGTTTCCATTCTCTCTACCCGGTCATGCCAAAGATTGGTTGTATTACATACCATCCGGATCTATTGAAACATGGACAGACATGGAAAAGCTCTTCCTTGAAAAATATTTTCCGGCATCAAGAGCAACCAACATTAGAAAAGAGATTTACAGAATTCAAAAAAAAGATTCTGAGACGCTTCATGACTATTGGGAGCGATTTAAACAACTTTGTGCAAGTTGTCCGCAACATGGAGTCTCCGACAAACTTCTCATCCAATATTTCTATGAGGGTTTATTACCAATGGAGAGAAGGATGATGGATGCCACAAGTGGAGGCGCGATCGTGAACAAGACTCCTACCCAAGCCAAAGACCTCATCAACATTATGGCCGCAAACTCTCAACAATTTAGTTCGGCACATGACATCGTCTCTCGATGTGTGAATGAGGTAAACGTCTCTTCCTTTGAAGATACGATTTCGAATCTAACTTCTCTTGTTCAAAAATTGGCATTAGGTAATACACAACAAATCAAGGCGTGTAAGATATGCACAAGTCAAGGGCATGCAACCGATATGTGCCCAACACTCTAAGAAGAAAGTACTGAAGATGCCAATGCCATTGGAGGCCCTTATAGCCAAAAGAAGTACAATCCATACTTGAATTCATATAATTCGTGGTGGAAGGAACATCCAAATTTGAGCTATGAGCAAAGAAGCAATCAACAAGGAGGTTATGCACATCAATCTTCATCGAAAAAACCAC
Source organism: Hibiscus trionum (assembly GCA_030270665.1). Taxonomy (NCBI): domain Eukaryota; kingdom Viridiplantae; phylum Streptophyta; class Magnoliopsida; order Malvales; family Malvaceae; genus Hibiscus; species Hibiscus trionum. Next base: position 26,645,646 of record BSYR01000011.1, read on the forward strand.
CCTTGGAGGATATCGTATACAAGCTTGTTCATAGCCTCGATGAATTCAAACAAGAGACAAGGTCAAGTATCAAAAATCTTGAAACACAAGTAAGTCAAATTGTCTCATCTATTAGTCAATCTGAATCTCGAGGTAAGTTACCTTCTCAAACCATTGTGAATCCTAAAAAATGTAAGTGCTATTACTTTGAGAAGTGGCAAGAATTTGCAGGATTCTTCACCCAATGAGAACGCCGAAAATGAAGAAGGGTGGCCAAGCAAATCGACAAAATTTTGGCTAGCCCCTTTTCCCGAAAAAGATGAAAAAATGCACAAGCCCGAGGAAGAGACGGAAGATGTCGACACAAGCAAGGTAACCCAACCTATCATTGTTCAACCACCTTTTCCTCAAAGGTTCTCTAAAACCAAGAAAGATGAGCAAGAGAAAGAAATTCTTGAGACATTTTGCAAAGTTGAGGTAAATATTCCATTAGTTGATGCTATAAGACAAATCCCTCGCTATGAAAAATTTCTCAAAGAATTGTGCACAAATAAGAGGAAGTTGAATGGAAACAAAAAGGTAAGAATGGGTGAGAATGTGTCTGCCATGCTTAAACAAAAACTCACTGTAAAATGCAAGGATCCAGATATGTTCATTATCCCTTGTCAAATTGGTCGCATCAAGATTGAGAAAGCTATGTTAGATTTATGAGAATATATTAATATTATGCCATATTCTATATATTGTTCTAACAATATGGGTCCTCTTAAAGATACATGTGTGATCATACAACTTGCCGATAGGTCGAATGTTTATCCGAAAGGAGTCTTGGAGGATGCTTTGGTGCAAGTCAATGGACTTATATTTCCCTCTGATTTTTATGTTTTAGATATGGAGGAAAATGATTCATCTAAACCTAATCTAATTTTGTTAGGTAGACATTTCATGAAAACATCAAAAACAAATATTAATGTACATCATGGTAAACTTACTATGGAATTTGATGGTGAATTTGTAGAATTTAATGTCTATGATGCCATGAAACATCAAGAAGATGTATCATCATTATTTGTTTTAGATGTCACTAAACCTTTAATACATGAAACCTTCCAAAATCTTGAAGATAAAGTTTATGATGATAGCGAGGAAATACAAACACCCATGAAGCAAGAAGAAGAATTTATGGCAATATCAATTGATGAATCTGATAAAATTTTACCTTCAATCTTGCAGGCACCAAAACTTGAACTGAAGAGCTTACCGAGCCATTTGAAGTACGCCTACCTAGGTCCAGAAGAAACGTTACCGGTGATCATATCTAGTAAATTGAGCGAGAAAGATGAGGCGAGACTACTATAATTACTTGGGGATCACAAACCGACCATAGGATGGACGATTGTCGACATACAAGGGTTAAGCCCTTCCTAGTGCATGCACCGAATATTACTAGAAGAAGAGAATAAACCCTCACGGCAAGCCCAAAGAAGATTGAATCCACTCAAGGCGGGAGTAATATTCCCCATATAGGATAGTAAATGGGTGAGTTCAATTCATATGGTCCCAAAGAAAACTGACATTATGGTAGTTGAAAACCAAGATGGTGACATGGTCCCCACTAGAGTTCAAAATAGATGGAGGGTGTGCATTGATTATCAAGAATTGAACAAGGCAACAAGAAAGGACCACTTCCCTCTCCCATTTATCGACCAAATGCTTGAACGATTAGCGTTTATGTCCCATTATTTTTGTTTAGATGGATATACGGGTTTCCACCAAATAACTATTGCCCCGAAGGACCAAGAAAAAACGACATTCATATGCCCATTCAGAACCTTTCAAATTGTGCAATGCTCTGGCTACTTTTCAAAAATGCATGGTCAGTATTTTTTTCTTCTAATTATGTTGAAAATATCATTGAAGTTTTCATGGATGATTTTACTGTGTATGGAAATTCCTTTGATGCATGCTTGGGTAATCTTGAAAAAATCTTGAAAAGATGTATAGAAACCAACCTAGTGCTCAACTACGAAAAATGTCACTTTATGGTTGATCAAGTAATTATCTTAGGGCACATTGTAACATCTAGAGGGATCGAAGTAGATAAATCTAAGATAGATATTGTTTCTTCATTACCCTACCCCACAAATGTGCGGGAAGTTCATACTTTTCTTGGTCATGCAGGTTTCTATAGGCGTTTCATCAAAGACTTTTCAAAGATCTCAATATCGCTTTGCAAGCTCCTTCAAAAAGAGGTGGAGTTCAATTTTGATGAACAATGCAAGAAAGCGTTCAACATATTAAAAGAAGCCTTAACCATCGCACCGATAGTCAAGCCACCAAATTGGAACTATCCATTCAAGATAATGTGTGATGCAAGCGACCATATGGTAGGGGCAGTATTGGGACAAAAGATAGATAAATCCTCACATGTGATCACCTATGCCTCCAAGACGCTATATAGCGCCCAAGCCAACTACTCAACCACCGAGAAAGAGTTATTAGCCGTGATCTTCGCACTTGATAAATTCCGGTCCTACCTGTTGGGTGTAAAAGTCATTGTGTACACTGATCACGCAAACCTAAAATACTTATTCACGAAGAAAGACTCAAAACCTCGGCTCATGAGATGGATGTTGCTCATCCAAGACTTTGATCTAGAAATTCGTGATAAGAAGGGAACTGAAAATTCAGTGGCCGACCATCTAAGTTGACTTCCCAAAAACGATGACCCCGGTCCAATCAAAGAAGAATTTCATGATGAACAACTTTTTGTGATGGATTAAAGGGAGTTACATCTAGCCAAAGCCTTTAAAGAAAAACGCTTCTTAGGAGGCAACCCATGATTTTTTTCTTAGTTATTTTAGTTTATTTCCTTTTATTTTATTTTCATCAATAAATTTGTTTTTATGAGATTTTATGGTTTTCTTTGTTTTTAGGTACAAGGGTAGCACTCTGGAAATAAGGCATGGTCACACCTTAAGAAAAAGCTCTCTGAAAATAAAGGCGTGGTCACGCCTTAAGAAAAAGCTCCAAGCAGTAAACACTCTAAAAATAAGGTGTGGTTACGCTTCAAAAATTTCATGAAAATTCTTGGAGGGAAATTTTACCACCGGTGGGAAAGTGAAAATAGGTAAAACAAAATTTGGGTCTTCCTTTGACAAGGAACATTCCAAAAATCTTGGGATTTATGAAGGGAATGATTTACTTTTCTTAAAAACATATCTACTTTAAAATTTTTAATCCAATTAAAACTTTCCATCTTTTACCTTTCTTCTTTTCCAAGAATTTGAGAATCTTTTTAAAAGAGAAACTCCCATCAACTTTCATCCTATATTATCTTTCACATATTCACCCTAGTTCTTGTCCTTCAAGAGTTAGGTTTTCTATTTCTCTTTTCTTAAAAGTTTTTCAAAACACCAAAGAAGTTCTCTCAAAGAAACCATTGAATCATGCCAAGAAAAAAGAGTCAAGCAAGGAGGGATGAAGGAAGAGTCCTCAACCAACAACCGTCGCCACCGTCGGTCGAAGAACTGCCCGAGTTGCCGCCGGTTTGTGCCTCCTCCTCTCGCATCTGCAACCTCCACCGTGCGCCGCCTCCTCCAACCGAAGCCCCCAATGCCGACAACCTCAACTTCACCTCTTCAAAACACAAGAAAAGGTTAGTCGACATACAAAGGAGAACAATCCAAGGTTGTAAGTACATTCATCTTGAAACTCTTTTTACTCTTGGATTATTAGAGAAAGTAAGAAATTACTTTCGTACAATTGGTTGGATGAACTACATGACTATTACCTTCCCGGTTTATGTCAAATTGTTATAGGAATTTTATGCTACCTTTAAGTTTGAATATGAAGGAGATGTTAATTTAAATGCTCCTAATGTTATTAAATTTTGTTTGATGAACAAACAATTTTCTTTATCTATTACGAAGTTTAATCTTGCCATGGGCCTTATTTCTAATGATTATGCACTATCTAATGACTATGCATCGTGTTTGTGTGACTATAGTGCATATTTTGAGCCCAAAACCATCTTCAAAGAATGTTCAACAAGTACCTCGAAGTACAATCCGAGACACTTGAAAGACCATTAACTCAAAGATCCAGCGCTTAAATACATCTATCGATTCCTAACATATTATTTCTCCGGTAGAGTACACTCAGCAAACATATTGAACAAGGCTGAATTTTTCTTCCTTTGGTGCATGGTAAAGGAGAGAAAAGTAAACCTCGACTATTGGTTTGCACACCAACTCGCCACTGTAAGAAATCAGAAGAGTAAACCCTTGATCCTTGGTTTTTATATTTGTCATTTAGTTTTCAAAGACGGCTTGCTTGCCACAAATACTAACTTGCAGGTTGTAAGACAAATGGAACCAATCGACATCTCTTGCTTGAAAACCATGAAGATGCTCGATACAAATGCAAGCAAAAATCTAGTCATGAAGTCGCCATATGGAACCACGGAAGAAGCCTTCTCTTCGCAAACCATGACCACCGAGCAACGCCCTTCTCGCTTGGAGTATCAAAGGGCATTCTTCGAGCGTGCGGAGTTCAACCCACCACACCCCTGCACACCCTAAATCGTTGCATGCCGCATGAGAGAGCACTCTTCTCCCTTATCTTTTTACTTGCTTTCTTTTATTTTCTACATATAGGTTAGGTAACATTGGGGGCAATGTTAGGTTTAAGTGTGGGGGAGATTATTTTGATCATGTGCTTAACTTGGAATATATTGTGTGAAATTACATGCTTCTTGATGACTTTAATTATTACTTTCACATGAAAATTTTCTTGATCTTAACATGTTGAGATTTTTAAGAAAATTGGATCCTTAGGTAAATATGAGATTGATTTGGGAAGTAAAATAAGATTTATGAGATCTTGTTAGACTTGCAAATCGTTTCTCATATTAATTTATTAGATATTCCGATGGATAAAATCGGACACAACATAAGCCATTTAGTGAGATTTGAGCATAATAAGCATACATCTTCTATGCTTCATATTTTTCTTTTATTGAATGATTGTCAAGCATGATTAGATTACTTCTAGAACTTGTGATGTTATGCATGTTAAGACCACATTGTAGGATTGAACTACTTGAGATGATTAAGGGACTTAGGTATGAACCTTGAGCCAAAAAGCCTACCTTGGTAATTATGACCATTAGAGAACCACTTTTGAGCCTAACCCTTTTGTTTGGAAATTAACCACATTACAAGCCTAATTCCTTTTTGTTGATTTCCCCCAATTTGCACCTGAATTTGGAGAACTACACACTTTCCTTACTTGAAAAAAAAGGAAAATCAAGCAAAGAAAAAGAAAAGAGAGAAAATCTTACAAACAAGGAGAAAAAAACCAAAGAGAAAATTGTCATGTTTCTTTAAAAGGAAAATCAAAAGAAAAGAAAAGACAAAACAGTGTTGAAAAAGATCCTTGTTTCTCCCAAAATTAATTTGTGCAAAAAGCTTGATACAAAAGAAACAAAAAGAGAGTGAAGTTCTTCGATTCAAAAAGCCCAAAAGTCCTTCTCATCATACTTTGTCCTAATCCCCGTTACAACCCATTTAAAGACCTTTTGATCTTGTGATCCATCCTAACTAAGTGGTGGAGATATGATAAATTCTCAAGCCCATGGTAAGTATCTTTTCATGCTTTGACTTGAGTGTTGTTGTCCCTTAAACACTTTGAGCGATATTGAGTGAATCCTTTGTGAGGGTGTTCTATTTTTTCCATCCTTGACTTCATGATAATTAATTGGGATATTATTTTCTTGTTCTAATTTGCAATCATGATTTATTACTTCTTTTATCCTCTCTTCATTACCAAAAGGACCCTCGATCTTGAATTTCAATATGCTTTAGGACAAGCATAATCTAAGTGTAGAGGTATATGATAAGTCATTATTTTGCATATTTTTCACATATTAAATCATATGTTTGAGCACATTAATCTATCTTAAAAGCCTTGATTCGGTTCATATTTGGTTTTGCATGTGTTTTTGGGCCTTAATGTCGTTTTATACGCAAAAGACAAGTTTTAGCACCTTTTTGGCATTTATGGAAAATATTCGCACAAAACCAGAAGCATTCATGGAATAAGGTGATACCACGGTGCAATACAGACTTTTTGACTTTGAGGAAAATCAATCATACTACAAGAAGGACTTCTACTTTTACCATAATTAAAGTAGATCAGGGTTGTTGCATTTAATGTAATATCTTCCCCTTATTTTTTCCTATAAATAGAGATCATAGGGAGAAGGGAAAAGATATCCAAGAAACCCTAGAGTAGTCAAATCCCTCTCCCTTTTATTGTAGCCGTCGACCACCATGAGTGGCTAAACCCTTATTTTCTAGTCAAGTGTAGATAAAATGATATTATTTCAAGTTTTTAGTGAGATTTCTTGTTTCTAAATTATCTACATCTTTATTCAAGTATCTTCATATCTTTTTTGCTTCATCATCATGTGTATGTTGGGTTATACGTATGCATGAAACCAAGTCATGGGTTATTGACGCAAGTGGTAAGGAAATTCGGGTTAGATTTCCAAAGGTATGAATTTATGTTCTTAATAAGTTAATGGGTTAGTGCTTAGTAAGAATATGTGTTTGGGTCTCTATGGTTCTTAATGCTATTTGATACGTTATAATTCTTAGTGGGTTATCTAATGAATTTTAACCTTGATAATAAGAGTTAGTAATTTATGGGTTATTAAATTGCTTTCTATGAAAGAAGAGATTTAAGTTATTTGTGGGTTATCATCTAACTTGAAACCAAGCTATTTGAGATTGATGTTGATTTATCTTTTGTGAAATCTATAATCTAAGCTCTTGATTTAATATTCCAAGTTCTACCTTGACTAGAATCCCAATTTACATTGAGTTTTTGCTATTTACAATTGCTTTCTCCAAAACAATTCCAAAACCCCTCTTTTACTTTATTTTCTTTAGTTCGTGAATTTACTTTCTTACCACTCTCTGTGGAATCGACCCTACTTGCCGCTACTACAAATCCAAAGAACAAGTAGGAATTATTTTTAACGGATTTGACACCCATCACTAGGTTTCAAGCTAACCCTAGGGAATCACACCTAGTTGCCATTAAGAGAATTTTTAGATACCTTAGAGACACACCTAATTTAGGTCTTTGGTATCCTAGGGATTCCTCCTTTGACCTTCATGCTTTCTCTGATGCGGATTATGAGGGATGTAAGATAGATAGGAAAAGTACCTCCGGAACATGTCATTTCTTAGGTAGTATGCTCGTATCTTGGTTCTCTATGAAACAAAATAGCGTGAAGGATATATACTTATAGTATGAGTTTTGAAGTTTTTGCAAAAATTCTTTAAAATTCGAAATTTTTTGTTTGCATATAAAATTTATATCGTATATTTTTCTTTACTGTTTTTTGAAATTCTTTTTACCAAAAATTCGTTTTATATTTATATATGTTTTTACACTATATTTTATAGATTTTTATCAATACCTTGACTATTGGATTGAATTTGGTTGATTTACGCATACATGTGTTTTGTATCTTGATTTGTTTTTCAGATTTCGAATACGGGTTCTAGAAAGAGAGTACGAACTGATGAGGCTGGAGGAAGTACAAACAATGATGATGAATCCCCTCTCCCAACCTCACTCTACTCTATCAAAAGAGTCTTCAAAACAATGACGCCCATACCAACTTCAAACTCTTTCAAGATCATGCAATCTGACGTGAGCGTGTTACTTCTATACCCTTTTTGGATTCTGAACCTTTTCAATTTGTTATCTCCCTTTATTGAGGCGTTGGTGCTTCTTGCCTTTTTTAAGCTTATCCAGTACTTTGTACTGTAATATGGTTCTTCTTTTTTACGCCAATGCCTGATGTATTTCTAATGTCGATCGTTCTCAAGTGGTTGCCATTAAATCCTTCCTCATGGGGAAGAAGTTTCGGATCGATCCTCAAACTTTAGTCAATGTTTTTGGGTTTGAAGATGAGGGTATTTTTGATGAAAACTCTTTGGGACACACTCTTGGTGGCTCCGTTACGGTCCTTGATGCTCATGATCGCATCCTTCATCTCATGGTCTCTTGGTGGTTTCGTCCATCTGAAGGAAAGTTCTCCCACATCTGCCAAGTCAACGATTTTTGGCTTCGTTGCTTTTGTGAGGAATGTCGACCAAATATTTGCCAAATCATGTTTTCCGAGATGGTGCATCTTGTCCAAAATCGTAACTCAGATCTTGTCACTTCCTTCACCTATGGAACTACTTTGAGTTATTTGTTCTTGAAGTTGGGGATCGATTGCTCTCTTGATTTTCCAGAATCTCTCAAGGATCCCATCGATGAGCACACTCTTCTCCGTTGCAAGTTTCACTTCATTGATGGAGATTGGGTTCGTATTGAGAATCCCTCTCAAGTTTCGGCCCCCGAACCTCAACCTAAGTTGCTCCACCTAACAATGAAGCTCTCATAAATTTTCTCACCGAGCAATTCAATGGCTTGCAAACCAACATGAACTCTGATTTTGCCGCTATTGACACTCGTTTCACATCCTTGGAGGAACGTGTTCAAAATTTTGAGAATCGACTTACTTCGATTGAAACTCAACAAGCATCGATGGACATGTATTTTACCGGATTTTATGGCGAGTGGAGGCAATTTAGAAAGAGCACCGCTAATGATGAAGATGACGATGAGCCTTAGTTCTTTGCATCTCATTGCATATAATCTAGTTTAGGTTTCCCTCTTTACGCACCTATCTATGTTTTGTTTTAGGACCTATTCTTTGATCTCTTGTTTTTAGGTATTAAGTTTGGATATTTTGGAACTTTTTTTTGGTTTATTATGCCTAATGATATTATATTGCCTCAATTATGCTTTGTCTTGTGCTATATTGCTTTATATCTTGGTTATATTCTTTATTCCTTCATTGATTTTGATCTAACAAAAAAGGGGGAGAAGGTTTAAAACTAATTTTTTTTAAAAAAAATCTTTTTCAAAACCTAGCTTTAATTTAGGGGGAGTTTACTTAAAAATTTAATTTGGTTTTGTTATATCAAAAATGAGGAGATTGTATAACCAATGTTTGATTATGATATAACAAATAATCTAAGGACCAAATTGTAAAGTAAATAATTTTTTTAGTACTAAAAAGACTCACATTTGACAAGTAAATTTTAGACTTAAAATGTTTTAAATTCAAAACTTAAACCCTATAAAATTTTCTAAGTGTTTCAAAGCCAAATTACTCAAAATCGCCCATGCGTTTCGAAACACCCCAAAGGTGTTTTGAGACTAGGGTTTCAAAACAGACTTGCCTGTTTTGGTACAACCTTCATCTGGGCTTATTTTAAGTGTCGTTTCGAAACGGCTAATAACCGTTTTGATACAGGGGTTGAGTATTTTCAAATTTGAGCATTAAATGAACTAGTCGTTACTTGTCAGAATAGAATTTTTGAAAATTGGTTAACTGTTTTGATACACCCCTTTGGTGTTTCCAAATGACATTTTACAGTTTCAAACTGTTTTGATACGGCCTATAGTCGTTTCGATACAGTCCCCTTTTTACACATAACGGCTCTTTCATTTTTTGAGGTTGTTTCGATACAGGGACACGTGTTCTGATACGGGTAGTTGCAGAACTGCATTTATGGAGGGCAGAGAGAACCCCAACGGCTCTATTGATGATCTCAACCACCCAAACGGCTAGAAATCAATGAGAAAGTATAAAAGCAAGCCTAAAAAGCACCAGCAACAAGTATTGAACCAAAAAAGCAACATCCAAGCAATTAAATCCAAACCCTTGAGCATAAATGCCAAATTCTTGTACCCAAGTCATTTGGAGTTCTTCATTGTAAATCTTTTTAGAGTTTGAGGAGTGTTTATTTGTAATTGGGTAAACAATTAGCCTTTGAGAGGTATTTTCAAAGTTTGTCTATCTTTCTCTTGTAAAGAGTGTTCTTGGGTCAATCTTTGGGTAGAAAGATTGACCAGTTTGTAAGGTTTCCTCCTAAGCCGAGAAAAGGGGACGAATTCATGTTAGTGAATTGGTTAAATCCATCGTAGGGTGCTGAGGTAGTGGATGTAAAGCTTGTTCAAAGCTTCAACCACTCTAAATCGCGTTATCTTCATTTTTAAATTTCCTACTTGCACCTTTCAATTTTTACTCTACCAATTCACCCCTCTTTGTGTTTAGCCATTGTTTGATCAACTCAACAGAACCCTAACCAAGGATCACCTCCACACTGGGGGGGCAAAGGTGAAGAAATATATGCTCACATGAATGAATAAAATGTCGATTCTGATTCTACTACAAGGATGGAACCTTATGAGTTATAGGAATAGAACAAGAAGACATGTTTCAACCATAAAAGGTGACTTGTACTCAAATAAAAATGAGTTCTGACTTCATGGAAAAGAAGAAAAAACATGAAATGAATAGAACGAGAATCACACATGTAGAGTCCCTCTTCAAAAATGACTCTCTTGAGTCTAGTTATCTTCAAGTTGAAATATGCAACACAATGTCATTCGAAGCTCTGAATACAATATTCGTGAAAGATCATGAATCCTTGAAGATGAAAGAGAAATAAAGGAAATGAACTCTAGGTTGAAAACCCAACAATGGACAATCTATAGTGATCCAAAAAAAAACATGTGGAATCAGATTCAAGTCGAGCAAAGTGAGATTCCAACATAAATAATTGATCATTGGTTATTCACCCTTAAACATTTGCTTGAGCCTATTTATCCATTCTTTCATAACCCTAAACCATAGCCCTACTTTACGTGCCTAAAAGTATATTTTGATCATATATGGATATTTGAGTTGAAGGGTCTATCTTTAGAACTAATACCTCCTCTTGGGGTTAACTCTTTTGTGTGTAGGAGATTTTAAATCTTCTAATGCATGATGGAATAATTAAAAAAAGAAGGAGGAGAAAAAAGATAAAAGAAAAATAAAATGAGGGTTCAAGATGAAAATCCGCAAAAGGCATCTTGAACCAATAGTAACTTCGAGTCAAAAAACCTAAAAAGATTAATCGAATATGAAGTCAAATATTCATGACTGACATGCTAGAGGTGATCCCTTAGAAGTTTAATGAAGTTCTACACACCATAGAATCACGAGCACGAGTTTGAATTTAGTGAAGAATTCCAAAAGTTGCACATGAAGCTACTTCGACCATTTCTGAACAAATCAATGAACATTTGAAGAATCATATCTTATTCAAAACAGCCAACCCCAAAACATATTGTATTCCAAACTGCATACCTTGAAATCACCAATAGTCTTGATGCATGTCAAAGAGCTATAATTTTAAAAGATTGAAAAGGTAATTGATTTGTTTGATCTTCAATGAACTTGTATTTTATGAAATGTTTTAGTTGTGAGCCTTGAGTGTAAGGCACATTTTCATTTTGCAAAAATGTTTTGCAAGCTCTTTTTGTTTTGAAAATTATTTTCAAAAATTAACTATCTTGAGAATGAAAGAATTCTTTTGACAATGGTAACTTTAATTTGAAAAGCTCAGAATAAAAAATGGGGCAAGGAAAAGAAAAGATGAAAGCTTGGAGACAAATTTGTTGGGCCAAAAATAAATTGTCACAATTTGGAACTGGTGAATGTACTCCCCAATTGGAGGAAAATGTAACGCACCGGTTTTGAGCCTAGAAGTTTTTGGGATGGTTTTAGCGTCCGTTGGATCGAGATTAGAGATTCAAATAAGTTTTGGGATGAGTTTAGGGAAAACATATTTTAGAAGGTGATAAAATATGGAAAATTATCTAAAATCCTTTTTAAATATATAAAAGGTTTTGGTGAAAGAAATTTTAGAAAACGAATTATGAAAATGTGACATTTTGGAATAATGACCAAAATGAAAAGTTTGAAAACTAGTTTAGTGATTGTTTTGTAAACGAGTCAAAACTTTGAATCTTTAAGGAACTATTATACCATTTGGTCTAATCTGAGTTTTCCCTTAATTAGGATTATTTTAAATGTGCTTTAATTAAAGGAATTAAAAAGATTTAATTAAGGAAGGTGGTTATTTTCTAAAATCACAATTTGACATAACATTTTTCTTCTCAAGATTTTCTCTCAACTTCTCTTTAGCCAAACACATTCTTTTCATCAAAAAATTTAAGGTGATGATCTTGATTCCTTAACTCTTTGATTTCCTAAATGATTCTTCAGTTTGTTTTCCAAAAATCTTATTGAATCTCTTTGATTTTCAAGAGGAAAATATCCAATTAAGGGGAAACCCATACATTGGAGGTAAGGTTCGTTCTTCTCCTCTAATTTAATGTTCTTTACTGAAATTCCTAAGTTCTTGATCCTTTATATATGTTTCCTAAAGTGGTTTTATGATTTAATTGGGTAATATGATTAAATTAAGGATTTGTTGATGGATTTTATAATTTTTAGATTGGATTTATTTTTCTAGGTTTATGATTGATTTTAATCATGATTTTGAATTTTAATAATGTTAAGATAAAGGTTTTAACATTGTAATCCCGGAAGTATGTGAATCTATAATTGTTTAGGTTTCTAGATTTGGGTTTTTGTAGAGTTGTGGTGGTTTTATGAATGATGGAGGTATAAGGATGATAATATGATGATTTTGGATGTTAATACATGATAATTGATGTTTGGAAGTGTTAGGTTTTGGCTGAGTTAAGTTTGAAGGTTAATCGATGTTGTTTTCGGTTGTTTGAGATATGTGATTGATAATTTTAGCAAGGCAATGTTGTGGAATTTCTTGTTGGGATTTTGAATGCATTGAGATGCATTAATCCTCTGTTATTATGTAGTGAAAATAAGGGAGAACAATCCGTTAGCAATCGATGAAGCTTTGGAGGCTTTAGACGCTTAGTTTTGCATCGGCGAATCGAGGTTTCACGTGTCGGTGAGTGAGAACATGGATTTCTACTTTGAAATGTTTTAAAGGTGGTTTTGGGAAATTACATTTAAGCATGAAACGCTTTTCTAAGTTTGGAAATAAGTATAAGTGGTTTTCTCTCTCGGTCGTGCTATTACGAAATGGGTTTTATGCATTATTTTTTTATTACATGATATCTAATGTTTATGAATGATTTAAAGTGTGTTGTATACTGTTTTTAATCATGAAATTATGAAGGATGCACATGGTAAGTGATCCTTGTAAGTATATGTTTTATACTTGTGTTTAAAGCATGGTTTGTTTCTTTGGAAAATGGTTTTATGTTGATACATATAAAAACAATGAGGTATGTGGTTATAATGAATTATATTGGCAAGTGATGTGGTTTTTAAAATTCTATCGGATATAGTTATCCGGCTATAGGATTGAGTGCACTATAAACAAGTCGCCTTGGATGTTGAGGGGTTTATACGGTGTACCGAGTACTCCATCCAAGTACCCTAACGATCAAGAAAGTGTAGTGTCCCGTCTCTCGTTACTGGGGTTATACATCTAACAATGAGTGGTTGTGAGGGGTTTATGCGGTGTACTGAATACTCCACCACATGTGTCACAACGGTTGAGGGTTTATATTGTGCACCGAATACTCCCGTGTGTGAACCATGAGATGCCGGTGAGTATTTATGAAGTGTTGGGACAACACTTGTGAATCTGTGTATCCGATGTTGTGTTTTGGAAATGGAACTTGGTTAATGATCACTTGTAAGCCAATATAATTGTTGATGTATTATGTGATGTATAATGGGATTTATACATGTTTACTCTTTAAGCTTTGCATATGGTATGTTATGCATGGGAAGGCTTAAATTGAGGTTAGCAATGTGAATTGTTGTGGTTTTATAATACATGATGCATATGGTTTAATATGCTGGTTTTTGAATGGATTAAGCGCGTGGTTTTAAAGGCAATGATGTTTCGAATTATGATTTGAAGTGATTGAAATGAGATTTCAATGTGGTTTGGAAAATGGTTTTAAAATACATTGATGGTGTTTTGTTTTTAAGCACTCCTCACTAAGCCTTGTGTGCTTACGCTCTCTTTATCCATCAATGCAGAGAATTAGAGCTTGGAGGGAAGTGGGAAGAAAGGGATCAAAAAAGACTTCATTACTCGAACGTGTGATTTTGTATTAGACTATAAGTAATAAGGGCAATGGGGAAATCTGTTGTGTTTTTTGGAGATATGTGTGAACTCCCTGTTTGAGCAAGTTTTAATTGCCTATTTGGACTTGTTAATGAACTTTACTTGTTGGTATTTGGTTTGATTTGTGTTTTGGTGTTCAAATGGTCATTTTGCATAGGAAGCATGCCTATAGTTTGATAATCATGATGAGTTGATATTGGAAGCATGCTTTGGTGATTATTGTCTTTAGATATATGTTCTAAGTGGTTGATTATGTCTGGGTAACATAGGAATGGTTTTGGATTAGTTTAAGCATGAAAAACCAGCTTTTTAGGACATTTCAGGCCCATGTGTATCGAAACGGTCAAAGGTGTATCGATACGGGTATTTGTATTTTTGGACCCCATATCGATACGAGTGAAGGTGTATCGATACACCCCTTTGATTATAATGGTTCTAGAAAATCTCATTTCAAGTCACTATCAGGACCGTATCGATACGCCCCCGTGTATCAATACACTATGGAGGTGTTTAGATATGATTGGTAGGTAAGTTGGTTATTTTGAGTGTTAAATGTTTCTAATTTCTTCTATTTTAGTCCATGATAGTTATGCATGCAATTGAATGAGTTTGAATGATCCTTTATAGCTGAAATTTGACATGTATGCATGGAACCTGACTAATTGAGGATTTGTAAACCTAGTTTCAAGTAAGTTCTTATCATTTTCCATATTTACAATTTGGTCCTCAGAACATGTATGTTATCAAACAAATGTTTAATCGATGTTTGATTGAGTTGAGGTTTCTTCCACTACGAGCTCAAATCACATAGGATGATAATGTGTATATAGATAAGATAAAAAAAGAGGGTCGTTTATTGAGGTAAACTTTCCCAGTTTACTTTAATATTCCCCCTGTGACTCGCTCGGTTCGGTCTCGCGTCTAGACCGGGTCAAGGGGATTACATTTGTTAGTATCAGAGCCAGGTTTACAAAAAATTGGGAGGTAAGATGGTTGAATTGTCATTTTTTGAATGATTTCTCATTGTTTGCTATGAACGGTGGTTGCTTATGATATGTTTTAATCGTTGATTGTTTGCGTGATATGCACAATGGTTGCTTATGATATGTTTTAATCGTTGATTGTTTGCGTGATATGCACGGTGTTTGTGATGTGTACGTTGATTGCTTTATGCCATGTTGTGGGGAAAGTTGGGATGCCCATTGCCTTATTACTATAGATTGAAATGTTTTGATTTGAAATGGAAGTCTTGGATCCTTGCTTGAAGCTAGCATGATTGTTTTGTTTTGTTAAAATTATCATGCCTTAGACTTAATAGCACGATGGGACCGAGAAAATAGTTACTATCTGGTGTGATTGCTGGTGTCGTTGGGTAGGGTATTTAGGAGAATGAAATACCTCCTGGAGGTTTGTCACCTCCTCCGCCTAATCCACCCGAGAATGTGGAGCAAGTACCCCCTGCGCTTGCTGGGCCAGTGTTGGGTGATTTGATGACTTTAGTCCAGGCGATGACTAGAGCTTTCCAGACGGTTGTTGCTGGAGTGCATGTGCAAGCACCAACTATTGGGCAAATTGGGTTGTCGTTTGAGCATTTGTGTAGTTTGGGCAGCGTTGAGTATCGTGGTTTGTCGCCCGAGGCATCTGAGGATTGGATGGCCAGTACGATCCAGATTTTAGAACACATGGGATTTAATGATGCTCGTAAGATGGGATGTGATGTTCTCTTGTTGCAATATGATGCTTACAGTTGGAGGAATACTGTAACTGCGGCTTTCGAGCCTAACGATGAGGATTGAGAGTTTTCCCAAGTTGCCTTTAAGAAGAAGTATCTAGGGGTTAGATACTTGGATGATTAGAAATGTGAGTTCATGTATTTGGTTCAAGGTAGCACGAATGTGGTTGAGTATGAGATTCAATTTGTTCGTTTAACCCGATATGCTCTTTAGTTAGTGCCGAACGATAAGCATCATTGTGACCGTTTCTGTTATGGTTTGGTACAAGAAGTGAACACCTACATGTTGGCATATGATTATACAGATTTCGACGTTTTGGTTGCACGGAGAAAGATTCTAAGCAGAACTTGGGTTTGGCATCTCGTGTTGGTGGTTCTAGCTCAGGTAAGAGAGCTGCGGATTCCGACTCTGGTGGTGGACAATTTAAGAGACACCATGATCGTAGGTATCGTCCTGAGCAGAGACAAGAAGCTGTTGGGCGTGACGCACCAGCTTAGGCTAATCGGGTGAGGTCCAAATAGAATGTTTGTAGGGTATGTGCATCGCGAGATCATATGAGGCGAGATTGTCCACGTTTGGCTGGCGAAGGACATGCTCTAGCAGTTGAGGGTGTTAGTGCTTGTTGGAACTACGGGTCGAGTAATCACATTCGATGTGATTTTCCATTGTTGGCTGGTGGTGGTGTAGAGTTTCCAAAAGTTCTATATTTTGTACACATTCCTGCCCTTATTATTGTTGTTCTTAAGCTCATTTAGACATGTATAGGTGCATTGCATGCATTATAATAATATCTTCTCTTTTACCATGCTTTTATTGAATATTTTATGTTTGGTTGAGAAAAGTTACTGTTTTAGTTTAGTTTATATTTTAGGTGCTGTAGCAAGGAGAGGAGAAGACAGGAGAGGACATGAAAGCTGGAACAAAAAGAGCTGCACTGAAGCAGTTCCAGATGCGGCCAAGGATGCTGCCAAAGCAACATTGCCGCCAAGTGCTGCCCATGCAAGAGATACACTGACTTAGCCAAGATAGGTTGCGATTGAAAGAGGGCAATTTCCTAAGCCCAATGAGCCCTGTCTTGCAATTTTCTGAAGCCTGTATCGGCCGATAGAGCTGATCCAAGATTGATAAGTAGGAGCACTTATCATTACTTGCGGAAGAAGGCAATGTCCAAGGAGTCCATATTTAAGTAAAAAGGAGTATGTATTTAATGTAAATAAACTTTAAGAACTTCTACTTCAAGGAGGACTCAAACTAAGGCCATGTGCCCTATATATACCCAACGCTTGTAAGGGTATAGGAGCATGATGAGGTGTGAGGGGATGCGTGCTTGAACAGCCGCACAACGGAGATGTAGCTAGATAGGTTGGAGTTGTTGGGGGTCACGGCCCAACTCTCCTAGGGTTTAGGCGCGCATATGTAAAATAGGTTGTGAGAAACGGTTGTATTAGTTATGAGTTGTTTTCAATAAAATTCCAAAGTTTGCTTAATCCATTGCACTTCATTCTTTCGATTAGTCTACACCAGTCAGTTGAGAGAATCCATTTGATGGGCACGAAAGTGCAAGGCTCACGAAAGGGTTAAGCACGGTCACAACATGTTGGGGCGTGACTAACTTGGTTCTACACCAGTCCACAAGTTTCAGTGGCTAAGAGGGATCACCAATCGAATGGACTTGCCTGTGTTACGTTTACGCTGAGATTGCTAGGTATTGCCTACATCACGTGAGTGTTCGAGCACCCTTGCCTAGAAATAGGGAGGATCACTGTCGACTATCCCGCTGAACTTGGAATGTCTGCCAGACTAGCCGCCCACCATACCCGCCGAGGCAGTAATTCATGGAAGTGCAAAACATACTCACACTTTACAATGCAGTCCACACACTACTAAGCTGCAATTGCCTTACCCAATCTATCGACCAAATCTCTCCCTATCATCCCTCTCATCACTATCTTTATTTTATTTGCGTTTCTATATTTCCACGTCGTGAGATTTAATTACGCATTTACTAAATCTTTATGTAGGAAACCATTCATAGGAGATGCTCCAATCCCTATGGGAGACGATATCTTTTATACTATAACTTGACAAGAGTGTGCACTTGCGCTCATAAATCGAGAACACCCAGACGCTCTACAAGATTTTGGCGTCGTTGCCGTGTATTGGCAACAACTACTACGTTTGAATTTCTACACTTCTATTTAAGTTTTTGCACATTAAATATCTTTTTATTTTATTGCTTAAAAATGCCTCTTTGTTTTCTTTGGTGTAGGTCCCGCCAGGGCGGCAAGGAAGGTAGCAACATCCACCTGAGGAGGGGAAGGACATGCTCAGATAAAAAGCTAAACACCAAGCTCTCAGGAAGTGGTTATGCTTGGGAAAAGTGCAATCCAACATAACCTAATTTTTATTTTTTATTAGATTTAATGTTTATTTAATTTTTACTTTTAATTTATTTCAGGTTAGGAATGAAGGAAAGATCAAGAAAGATAAATGAATAAAAGGAGAAGCCCAACTAGCGGCCAAGGCAGCCCAAGGAAGATGAGCATAGCGGCTAGCCGCAACGACTATATTTTGCCGCAGCGAGCGGAACGAATATCTGCGTAATGGATAGAATCCCGTTATTCGCGCCGCAATAATTGTCGCCCGTTGACAGCTTTCCTATCAAGGCAGCGGAGAGAAGAAGCTATATAATGTAACGCCCCGGTTTTGGGCTCAGAAGTTTTGGGCGTTGACCGGTTTGGTCAAAGTGCTGTTCGAATCTAAAGAGGTGAAATTAGGAAAGCCTAGTTCGGGTTGCATTAAAAATATGGAAAAATGTTCTAAAATCATCTTTTAATATATAAAAGTGAACTGTGAAATCAATTTTGGAAAATGAGGTTCGGAAGGTTGACATTTTGGCTAGTGACCAAAATGTAATTTTTGAAAGTTCGGTGACAGTTTTATAAAGGATTGAAACTTTGAATCTTTAAGGAGCTATTTACCCAATGGGAGTTTCTCCAGATTTTCTAAATATATTAAATGATTAATTAAGTGTTTTAAAACAAAAGAAAAGTGGAGGGAAGATATTTTCCTAAATCTAACTAACTTTTCTCTCAACCATTTTCTCTCATCTTTTCTCTCAAACCAAACACATTCTCTCCAGATTTCCTCCTCTGATTTTGTCACTCAAATCACTCATTTCAACTCTCATTTGATTCCTAATCATCTCATCAACAAAACCTCTCAATTTACAAGTTGTTTCATCAAGCTTTTTGGCTCCAAAAAGGAGAAACTCAAGTTTGGAGGTAAGAACGTCCTTCTCCTCTGAACTTCAAGTTCTTTACTGAAATTCCCAAGTTCTCAATCCTTGGTTTGTGTTTTGTTAAAGGCTTTTCAATAGAAATCTTGATTTTGGCTTAAAATGCAAGATTTGGCGATTTTGGTGAAATTTTCGTGTGATCTGTTTGGGCAGTGTTTTGAAGTGTCAAAATGATGTTAAATGAATGCTAAATTGATTATAAGTTGAGGTTTAATTAATGCAATCCCGGATAGGTTGAATTTCCTAAGTTTTGCTTGAGTTTTTGGTTGTTTTTGGAGTGTTTTTGGTGATCTGTTATACCTGGGAGTATAAGGATGTGTTTGTGATCCTTTTGGATGTTAATGGATGTTTAAAAATGGTTAGAAGTGATGGATCTTGGCTGGGTTAAGTTTTGGAAATGTTTGGAGGTGATTTCGGTTGTGTTTGGTAGCCGAATTGTTGGATTTGTGTTGAGCAGCGAATTTGGTTGTGTGGCTGCTGTTCTTAATGCATAATGATGCATTAATGTGCTGTTTTTGTGTGCTTGAAACAGGGGAGTTTGATCCGTGAGCTTTAGAGGTGTTGCGGAAGGTTTCGGATGCTTGGAAGGCTTGGTGGCTAGCTTTGTTTTGGTTATCGGTGAGTGAAGTTGGGTTTTCGGCTTTTAAAAAAGGTTTGAAGGTTTTGGGAGCTTAGTTTAAGTCTAAACAACTTTGCTAAGCTCAAGAGTAAGTAAATGGATTTCTTACTTGATTTGTGATATGAATTGGCTTTTTAAGCAATTGTGGTTGATGATTGAAATGCATGTGTTTTGCATGGTTTAAATCTGTTTTGAAAGCATATTTTAGCATGGTTTAATGCTGGTTTTGAAAGCCATATGTGAAGGATGCTCAAGGTAAGAGATCCTTGGTTTTATACATTGAAAATGTGGATTTGATGCATGGTGTTGCATGTTGTTCAATGGCTTTGTTTAGTGCTTTAAAACAGTGAATTAATGCTGGTAAATGATGGTTTTTGCATATTGGTTATGCATGTGAATCATTTGATTAATGTGGTAATGGTTTTGCATAATGGTTATGCATGTGAAACATTGGACTAATGTGGTAAGGTGGTTATATTGGCAAGTGGTGTAAGTGGTTCTTGGTTCTTTGATCGGATATAGTTAGCCGGCTATAGGATTGGGTGCACCGTGAATTAAGTCGCCTTGGAGGTGGAGTGGTCAAGAGTGGACCGGGAAACTCCCTTCAAGTATCCTAACGAGATGGTTGAGGTCATAATGGAGGTGTTGCCCATTCGAGGACCTTGGTCGAGCAAAGGTTATATGGAGGTGTTGCCCATATGTGAGAACCTTGTGCTTGTTGAGATCACAATGGCAGTGTTAAGTCCATGTGTGGATCTTGTGTAGGGTGTCCCGGATCTCGTTAGTGATGTTCTACAACTACCAATCGGTGAATGCAAAGGTTATATGGAGGTGTTGCCCATATGTGAGAACCTTGTGCATGTCAAGGTTGTATGGTGGTTAAAAGTCCATACATGAGAACCTTGGGGAAGAGCTAAGGTTGTGTGGTGTTTAAAAGTCCATACATGGGAACCTTAGGATGTTGAGGTCATAATGGAGGTTGTTGCCCATTCGAGGACCTTGGATTGGTAGGGTGTAGGGAGCGTAGGGACAACGCTCGGAATCCGCGTATCCGATTGGGTGTTGAGTTGAAAAGTGAATGTGGTTGATCATTTGAAGGCCAATATGATGTTCTTGATTGTGATGAAGCATGAGGTGCTTGAAATGATGCATATTTGCATGTGAAGCATGAGATGCTTGAATTGATGCATAGTTGCATGTGAAGCATGAGATGCTTGAAAAGATGCATGGTTGCATGGAAAGTGTATAATGCTTGTGAATGCATGTTTACTTGTTAAGTTGAACAAGTGTTGTTTATCATTTGGAGAATGATGCATGTGAGCATGAAATATCTTTAGTGCATTGGAGTCTTGTTAAGACTTGTTTTTAAAGGCATGTGATGATGATGTTGTGGTTCATATATGTTGCCTTTGGTTTAATGCATGTGTTGGTTGGTTAGTGGAATGGTTTTAAAAGATTCTTGCTTGAATTGGCTTTCAAGTTTAAGAAAGGTATGTTGTGAAATGGGAGTGTTTTCCAAGGTTTTGTTTTAGCTTGCATATGATGTTTATGCATGGTTTGGCTAAATGGTTGATTTTGCAAGTTGTGCTTTGAAAAGGGTTTTCTTAGTTTGCTAAACTAAGGGTTGGTTTTCATGTATGTGCGATGCATGGTTTTGAGCTTGTTGTTGAAAAGGAGTTTTCAAACATGGCTTTGGTAAACAAATCGAGTTTGTTTTAAAAGTGATTTATGGCTCGCTGTATTGATGGTGTTTTGGTTTTGAGCTTTCCTCACTAAGCATTATGTGCTTACGCTCCTTTTTGTCCATCAATGCAGATTCTTGAAGTTTGGACAGCAAGGAGCAAGGGATTCAAGAAGGACTCCACTCGAGATGTATGTCTCGGTTAATAGCTATAGTTAATAAAGGCAATGGGGTAGAATCTCTTGGGTTGATGTATGTGTTTGTTTATGTTCAGACAAGTATGGTTTTGTATTGTTGATGTTGTTGGAACATGGTTTGGCTTATGAGTTTGAATTGGAAGTATGTTGTCTAAATGGATTGCTTGTGTTGGAAGCTTAGTCTTGAAATTGGGGCTTTTTGTATATGTTGTTATTTTGTTGAATTGTTGATGCAAGTATGTCCCTTATATGTTGTTTTGCATGCTGGTAAAGTTTGGTAGCGTTTGAAGCATGTTGGGTTGGCCTATTGCATGTTTAAACCGGCAAAATTCTGCATTTTGTGCAGGGTGTTTCGGAACAGGGTGAACCGTTTCGGAACGGGTGCCTTGAAGCAGCCCAGGCGTCCGAAACGGGTGACACCGTTCCGAAACGGAAAGGCTTCTGCCCGACCCCCGTTTCGGTACCCGTTGCGGAACGGCCCCGCGTTTCGAAACGGGCTGTCTCCCGTTTCGGAACGGTTGACCGTTGGGGGCTGACAGTGGCCGTTATGTGTTTCAAAATGTTTGCATTTTGGTCCTGAATCTTGTATGTGCAATTGTATGAGTTTGAGATGTCCGTTTGAGCTGAAATTTGGCCGAGATGCATGAAATATGATTAATTTTAAGTTGGTAACTTAAAATCTGGTTAAGGCCTCAAAGTTTTCAGAATTTACAAATTGGTCCCTAAAGTTGTGTTTTGTGCAATTGGGTCCCTGAATGATCTCTGATGATTGTGATCTTTGAGTATGTTGTTTGTGTGATCACATCTAGGGTTAATGAGCATCTAGACAAGATTTAAAAGAAGAAAAAAAAGGGTCGTTAATCAAGGTTGACTTTTGGGTTGACTTTGGTTTTCCCCGTGTAATCTTCTTAATTCGGGCCAACCGTCTAGGCCGGGTTAAGGGGGTTACATTTGGTGGTATCAGAGCTGAGTTGCGAATGCTTGGGGAAAACGGTAAGTTGTTGTGATGTGTGCTTGTTGTTTACCCTGATGTGTGGTTGAATGTTGGTTGAAACACGTGTTTCTGGGCATGATGCTGGTGTTTCTGAGCAAATTGCTGATGTTTCTGAGCATGTTGCTGATGTTTTCAAGCATGTTTTATGGTTATGAATCTTGGTTGAGCTTATGTGGTTTGTGCTGATGATAAGCTGATGATGTGAGTTGGTTTTATGCATGATGAAAGTGCTGTGAGTATGTTATGTAATAATATGCTGTTGCAAGTGGATGCTGTTTGATGTAAGCATGATCAAGGTGTGTTGTTTGATATGCTTGATGTTGTGATATCCATGTTGTGTTGACTGTTATGTCATGTAAAGGGGAGGATTCGGGATACCCATTGCCTTATTAATATAGCTATTGTGTTATTTTGGAGTTGGAGTTTGAATCCTTGCTTAATGCTGGTCTAACTGGTTTGTTTGTTTATTGTGATTGTATGTTTGCTGTTGTTAGTAGTATGGCTAAGTCGATGAAGGAATGGCAGATGGGTGAGATGGTTACTGCCTTGGGGCAGGTTGTTAAGGCGTGGAATTCACCCTTTCGTGGAGGTGTTTTGTCTCAGTTTTCTGTGCCTGGGGTTGAGATGGTAAGGCAAGGGAAAGAAGCTAGTTCTGCGGTGAAGAGTTCATCATCTGATGTTCAGGAGGTGTTGGGAACATCTCAGGCTGTGGTAAAGGTAAAGTCAGTGGATGTGCTGGCTGTGGAATGTGTGGGATTGCCGAAGCAGCGTTTGCTTGATTTGGGTGCTGTGGAATATCATGGTTCCACACCAGAGATGTTTGAGGCTTGGTTGGCCAGTGTGGTTCTGATCTTGGATCAGGAAGGCTGTGATCTTGCTTGTAAGTTGGGGAGTGTTGTTTCTCTGATGTTGGAGGATGCCTGTGTCTGATGGACATCAGTGGCTGTGGCGTCACATATTCCTGATATTGATTGGGATTTCTTTGTATCTGCCTTTTATGAAAGGTATCTTGGAGGGAAGTTTTCAAGGGTTGAGCAAAGTGACGGTGGTGCTGTTGTGGAGCAAGTGTTGCTTGAGCAAGGAGTGGAAGTTCAGCCACCGGTGTGTGACCGTTGTGAAAGGCGCCATGTTGGAGGTTGTTGGGGTGCGGGTGCTTGCTGGAACTGTGGTTCCAAAGTGCATGTTAAGCGTGATTGTCCTCTTGGAGTGAAGTCGGCTTTGGTGATAGCCAAAGGATCTCAGAAAGGTCGTGGGCACGGCCGAGGCAAGGTTCAGAAGTGGCAGAAAGAGCAGAAAGTTGTGAAGAGTGTGGGAAAGGAGAATTGCTGGAAATGTGGGTCTGTTGGACACATGAGACGTGATTGTTTGATGTTGGCTCGGAACAGTCAAGGTTCTTTACCGCAAGGAGGTGGTGGTGGCCCTAGTGTGTTAGCTAGTGCTGCAGTGGTGCGGCAGGAGGATGATGGTTCTGCAAGGAAGAGAGCTCGTCTGATGAAGCTTCAGAGAGGTGTTGTGTTTTCAGGTAACCTTGTTTAGTAATCTTTGCTCTAGTTACCTTAGTTTGGTTTCTGTTGGTTTTCCTTGCGTGGTAAGTTTAGTCTTGTTGCTGGCATGTTTGGGGTAATGGTTGTAGTTTGGAAATGTCTTTGATGTGAAGAGGGCTTTGTGAGAATCTTGTGGTTAGTAGTTGCTGGTATGATGGAGTTAGATAAGCTAGAAGTGAGGTAGGAGGTTGTTCTTAGACGGATTTGAGGATGTTATTAGAGGGTGTGAACTGGCATTCATGCACAGTTAAAATCATTGTTATATGCTATATTATATATGTTGGTCCATGCATACATGTGGCATGACATTAGAGGTTTTGCATACATGTACATCAGGCATTGATAGGGCATGTAAGTGATCATGCATACGATGTTCACACTCGCTAATAATTAATCGAATCTGTTAGAGTGGTGGTTGGGTTAGGTTGGATGGTGGGTTTTTAGAGGTTGTGTTGGTGCTGAGTGGAAGTTAGAGGTAATGGAGTTTGTTAAGCTAGTTGCTAGTAATAGTGAGGGTGGTATAGCCTGTTGGTAGAAGATTGGTGTTTGATGCTTTATGAGTTTAGTGGTTTGGTGGTGAGGGGTACCGGTTGAGGTTAGAATCGATCAGGTGGTTTGATAGCTTAGTGGGAGTGGTAGTTCCTTGGTGCTAAGTGAGGTTGCAGTTTGGTGGTTGTTTTTCCAAGTGCTGAGGTAGCTTAGCATTTAAGTTGAAGTGGAAGGATCATGAAGGATCGAAGGCTTGTGTTGTTTGGAAGGATTCTTATGAGAAGTGGTTGGCTGGTTGTGTGTATGTGAATTTCTTTTGAGGTCAGCTGGTGGTGTATGGAGCAGCTGGCGGAGCCGAGTTGAGGTTGTGATGTAATTTTGGTTTGTGGGTGAGTAGACCTGGTGAGTCGTGGTGGTAATGTTAGCAACAGTTGTGGAGGTTTATCAGCTTTTGTTGAGGAGTTTGGGTAAGCAGTTGATGCTTAAGAATTTTTGCTTGTTGGGAAGATTCTTGGAAGAGGTTTGAGAGTTGCAAGAGTTTTGGAAGTAGAGAAGTTTGTATGGTGGTTGAATTGGATTGGTTAGAGTCCCTGTGTAAACCAGTCTTGGAAGTTGTGTGTTACAGTAGTGTGTGCTGTGGAAGTTAAAGTTCTTCATGGTTGAAGTTGGGGCTGTGTACAGTCTGGAGATGTGGAAGGTTAAGTTGTGGCTATCTTTGAGTGTTCTGGGTTTGTGAACTGCATGTAGTGGTGTTGGGTTCAGTGGAGTTTTGTGTGGAAAGTGTTCAGTGTTGGTTGAGGGTTTTGTGTTGCCTTGTGTGTGTTTTGAGAAAGTTGTTGTTCTCTTTTCGCCGGTTGAAATTTCGAGGACGAAATTTCCTAAGGGGGGGAGAGTTGTAACGCCCCGGTTTTGGGCTCAGAAGTTTTGGGCGTTGACCGGTTTGGTCAAAGTGCTGTTCGAATCTAAAGAGGTGAAATTAGGAAAGCCTAGTTCGGGTTGCATTAAAAATATGGAAAAATGTTCTAAAATCATCTTTTAATATATAAAAGTGAACTGTGAAATCAATTTTGGAAAATGAGGTTCGGAAGGTTGACATTTTGGCTAGTGACCAAAATGTAATTTTTGAAAGTTCGGTGACAGTTTTATAAAGGATTGAAACTTTGAATCTTTAAGTAGCTATTTACCCAATGGGAGTTTCTCCAGATTTTCTAAATATATTAAATGATTAATTAAGTGTTTTTAAACAAAAGAAAAGTGGAGGGAAGATATTTTCCTAAATCTAACTAACTTTTCTCTCAACCATTTTCTCTCATCTTTTCTCTCAAACCAAACACATTCTCTCCAGATTTCCTCCTCTGATTTTGTCACTCAAATCACTCATTTCAACTCTCATTTGATTCCTAATCATCTCATCAACAAAACCTCTCAATTTACAAGTTGTTTCATCAAGCTTTTTGGCTCCAAAAAGGAGAAACTCAAGTTTGGAGGTAAGAACGTCCTTCTCCTCTGAACTTCAAGTTCTTTACTGAAATTCCCAATTTCTCAATCCTTGGTTTGTGTTTTGTTAAAGGCTTTTCAATAGAAATCTTGATTTTGGCTTAAAATGCAAGATTTGGCGATTTTGGTGAAATTTTCGTGTGATCTGTTTGGGCAGTGTTTTGAAGTGTCAAAATGATGTTAAATGAATGCTAAATTGATTATAAGTTGAGGTTTAATTAATGCAATCCCGGATAGGTTGAATTTCCTAAGTTTTGCTTGAGTTTTTGGTTGTTTTTGGAGTGTTTTTGGTGATCTGTTATACCTGGGAGTATAAGGACGTGTTTGTGATCCTTTTGGATGTTAATGGATGTTTAAAAATGGTTAGAAGTGATGGATCTTGGCTGGGTTAAGTTTTGGAAATGTTTGGAGGTGATTTCGGTTGTGTTTGGTAGCCGAATTGTTGGATTTGTGTTGAGCAGCGAATTTGGTTGTGTGGCTGCTGTTCTTAATGCATAATGATGCATTAATGTGCTGTTTTTGTGTGCTTGAAACAGGGGAGTTTGATCCGTGAGCTTTAGAGGTGTTGCGGAAGGTTTCAGATGCTTGGAAGGCTTGGTGGCTAGCTTTGTTTTGGTTATCGGTGAGTGAAGTTGGGTTTTCGGCTTTTAAACAAAGGTTTGAAGGTTTGGGGAGCTTAGTTTAAGTCTAAACAACTTTGCTAAGCTCAAGAGTAAGTAAATGGATTTCTTACTTGATTTGTGATATGAATTGGCTTTTTAAGCATTTGTGGTTGATGATTGAAATGCATGTGTTTTGCATGGTTTAAATCTGTTTTGAAAGCATATTTTAGCATGGTTTAATGCTGGTTTTGAAAGCCATATGTGAAGGATGCTCAAGGTAAGAGATCCTTGGTTTTATACATTGAAAATGTGGATTTGATGCATGGTGTTGCATGTTGTTCAATGACTTTGTTTAGTGCTTTAAAACAGTGAATTAATGCTGGTAAATGATGGTTTTTGCATATTGGTTATGCATGTGAATCATTTGATTAATGTGGTAATGGTTTTGCATAATGGTTATGCATGTGAAACATTGGACTAATGTGGTAAGGTGGTTATATTGGCAAGTGGTGTAAGTGGTTCTTGGTTCTTTGATCGGATATAGTTAGCCGGCTATAGGATTGGGTGCACCGTGAATTAAGTCGCCTTGGAGGTGGAGTGGTCAAGAGTGGACCGGGAAACTCCCTTCAAGTATCCTAACGAGATGGTTGAGGTCATAATGGAGGTGTTGCCCATTCGAGGACCTTGGTTGAGCAAAGGTTATATGGAGGTGTTGCCCATATGTGAGAACCTTGTGCTTGTTGAGATCACAATGGCAGTGTTAAGTCCATGTGTGGATCTTGTGTAGGGTGTCCCGGATCTCGTTAGTGATGTTCTACAACTACCAATCGGTGAATGCAAAGGTTATATGGAGGTGTTGCCCATATGTGAGAACCTTGTGCATGTCAAGGTTGTATGGTGGTTAAAAGTCCATACATGAGAACCTTGGGGAAGAGCTAAGGTTGTGTGGTGTTTAAAAGTCCATACATGGGAACCTTAGGATGTTGAGGTCATAATGGAGGTTGTTGCCCATTCGAGGACCTTGGATTGGTAGGGTGTAGGGAGCGTAGGGACAACGCTCGGAATCCGCGTATCCGATTGGGTGTTGAGTTGAAAAGTGAATGTGGTTGATCATTTGAAGGCCAATATGATGTTCTTGATTGTGATGAAGCATGAGGTGCTTGAAATGATGCATATTTGCATGTGAAGCATGAGATGCTTGAATTGATGCATAGTTGCATGTGAAGCATGAGATGCTTGAAAAGATGCATGGTTGCATGGAAAGTGTATAATGCTTGTGAATGCATGTTTACTTGTTAAGTTGAACAAGTGTTGTTTATCATTTGGAGAATGATGCATGTGAGCATGAAATATCTTTAGTGCATTGGAGTCTTGTTAAGACTTGTTTTTAAAGGCATGTGATGATGATGTTGTGGTTCATATATGTTGCCTTTGGTTTAATGCATGTGTTGGTTGGTTAGTGGAATGGTTTTAAAAGATTCTTGCTTGAATTGGCTTTCAAGTTTAAGAAAGGTATGTTGTGAAATGGGAGTGTTTTCCAAGGTTTTGTTTTAGCTTGCATATGGTGTTTATGCATGGTTTGGCTAAATGGTTGATTTTGCAAGTTGTGCTTTGAAAAGGGTTTTCTTAGTTTGCTAAACTAAGGGTTGGTTTTCATGTATGTGCGATGCATGGTTTTGAGCTTGTTGTTGAAAAGGAGTTTTCAAACATGGCTTTGGTAAACAAATCGAGTTTGTTTTAAAAGTGATTTATGGCTCGCTGCATTGATGGTGTTTTGGTTTTGAGCTTTCCTCACTAAGCATTATGTGCTTACGCTCCTTTTTGTCCATCAATGCAGATTCTTGAAGTTTGGACAGCAAGGAGCAAGGGATTCAAGAAGGACTCCACTCGAGATGTATGTCTCGGTTAATAGCTATAGTTAATAAAGGCAATGGGGTAGAATCTCTTGGGTTGATGTATGTGTTTGTTTATGTTCAGACAAGTATGGTTTTGTATTGTTGATGTTGTTGGAACATGGTTTGGCTTATGAGTTTGAATTGGAAGTATGTTGTCTAAATGGATTGCTTGTGTTGGAAGCTTAGTCTTGAAATTGGGGCTTTTTGTATATGTTGTTATTTTGTTGAATTGTTGATGCAAGTATGTCCCTTATATGTTGTTTTGCATGCTGGTAAAGTTTGGTAGCGTTTGAAGCATGTTGGGTTGGCCTATTGCATGTTTAAACCGGCAAAATTATGCATTTTGTGCAGGGTGTTTCGGAACAGGGTGAACCGTTTCGGAACGGGTGCCTTGAAGCAGCCCAGGCGTCCGAAACGGGTGACACCGTTCCGAAACGGAAAGGCTTCTGCCCGACCCCCGTTTCGGTACCCGTTGCGGAACGGCCCCGCGTTTCGATACGGGCTGTCTCCCGTTTCGGAACGGTTGACCGTTGGGGGCTGACAGTGGCCGTTATGTGTTTCAAAATGTTTGCATTTTGGTCCTGAATCTTGTATGTGCAATTGTATGAGTTTGAGATGTCCGTTTGAGCTGAAATTTGGCCGAGATGCATGAAATATGATTAATTTTAAGTTGGTAACTTAAAATCTGGTTAAGGCCTCAAAGTTTTCAGAATTTACAAATTGGTCCCTAAAGTTGTGTTTTGTGCAATTGGGTCCCTGAATGATCTCTGATGGTTGTGATCTTTGAGTATGTTGTTTGTGTGATCACATCTAGGGTTAATGAGCATCTAGACAAGATTTAAAAGAAGAAAAAAAAGGGTCGTTAATCAAGGTTGACTTTTGGGTTGACTTTGGTTTTCCCCGTGTAATCTTCTTAATTCGGGCCAACCGTCTAGGCCGGGTTAAGGGGGTTACATTTGGTGGTATCAGAGCTGAGTTGCGAATGCTTGGGGAAAACGGTAAGTTGTTGTGATGTGTGCTTGTTGTTTACCCTGATGTGTGGTTGAATGTTGGTTGAAACACGTGTTTCTGGGCATGATGCTGGTGTTTCTGAGCAAATTGCTGATGTTTCTGAGCATGTTGCTGATGTTTTCAAGCATGTTTTATGGTTATGAATCTTGGTTGAGCTTATGTGGTTTGTGCTGATGATAAGCTGATGATGTGAGTTGGTTTTATGCATGATGAAAGTGCTGTGAGTATGTTATGTAATAATATGCTGTTGCAAGTGGATGCTGTTTGATGTAAGCATGATCAAGGTGTGTTGTTTGATATGCTTGATGTTGTGATATCCATGTTGTGTTGACTGTTATGTCATGTAAAGGGGAGGATTCGGGATACCCATTGCCTTATTAATATAGCTATTGTGTTATTTTGGAGTTGGAGTTTGAATCCTTGCTTAATGCTGGTCTAACTGGTTTGTTTGTTTATTGTGATTGTATGTTTGCTGTTGTTAGTAGTATGGCTAAGTCGATGAAGGAATGGCAGATGGGTGAGATGGTTACTGCCTTGGGGCAGGTTGTTAAGGCGTGGAATTCACCCTTTCGTGGAGGTGTTTTGTCTCAGTTTTCTGTGCCTGGGGTTGAGATGGTAAGGCAAGGGAAAGAAGCTAGTTCTGCGGTGAAGAGTTCATCATCTGATGTTCAGGAGGTGTTGGGAACATCTCAGGCTGTGGTAAAGGTAAAGTCAGTGGATGTGCTGGCTGTGGAATGTGTGGGATTGCCGAAGCAGCGTTTGCTTGATTTGGGTGCTGTGGAATATCATGGTTCCACACCAGAGATGTTTGAGGCTTGGTTGGCCAGTGTGGTTCTGATCTTGGATCAGGAAGGCTGTGATCTTGCTTGTAAGTTGGGGAGTGTTGTTTCTCTGATGTTGGAGGATGCCTGTGTCTGATGGACATCAGTGGCTGTGGCGTCACATATTCCTGATATTGATTGGGATTTCTTTGTATCTGCCTTTTATGAAAGGTATCTTGGAGGGAAGTTTTCAAGGGTTGAGCAAAGTGACGGTGGTGCTGTTGTGGAGCAAGTGTTGCTTGAGCAAGGAGTGGAAGTTCAGCCACCGGTGTGTGACCGTTGTGAAAGGCGCCATGTTGGAGGTTGTTGGGGCGCGGGTGCTTGCTGGAACTGTGGTTCCAAAGTGCATGTTAAGCGTGATTGTCCTCTTGGAGTGAAGTCGGCTTTGGTGATAGCCAAAGGATCTCAGAAAGGTCGTGGGCACGGCCGAGGCAAGGTTCAGAAGTGGCAGAAAGAGCAGAAAGTTGTGAAGAGTGTGGGAAAGGAGAATTGCTGGAAATGTGGGTCTGTTGGACACATGAGACGTGATTGTTTGATGTTGGCTCGGAACAGTCAAGGTTCTTTACCGCAAGGAGGTGGTGGTGGCCCTAGTGTGTTAGCTAGTGCTGCAGTGGTGCGGCAGGAGGATGATGGTTCTGCAAGGAAGAGAGCTCGTCTGATGAAGCTTCAGAGAGGTGTTGTGTTTTCAGGTAACCTTGTTTAGTAATCTTTGCTCTAGTTACCTTAGTTTGGTTTCTGTTGGTTTTCCTTGCGTGGTAAGTTTAGTCTTGTTGCTGGCATGTTTGGGGTAATGGTTGTAGTTTGGAAATGTCTTTGATGTGAAGAGGGCTTTGTGAGAATCTTGTGGTTAGTAGTTGCTGGTATGATGGAGTTAGATAAGCTAGAAGTGAGGTAGGAGGTTGTTCTTAGACGGATTTGAGGATGTTATTAGAGGGTGTGAACTGGCATTCATGCACAGTTAAAATCATTGTTATATGCTATATTATATATGTTGGTCCATGCATACATGTGGCATGACATTAGAGGTTTTGCATACATGTACATCAGGCATTGATAGGGCATGTAAGTGATCATGCATACGATGTTCACACTCGCTAATAATTAATCGAATCTGTTAGAGTGGTGGTTGGGTTAGGTTGGATGGTGGGTTTTTAGAGGTTGTGTTGGTGCTGAGTGGAAGTTAGAGGTAATGGAGTTTGTTAAGCTAGTTGCTAGTAATAGTGAGGGTGGTATAGCCTGTTGGTAGAAGATTGGTGTTTGATGCTTTATGAGTTTAGTGGTTTGGTGGTGAGGGGTACCGGTTGAGGTTAGAATCGATCAGGTGGTTTGATAGCTTAGTGGGAGTGGTAGTTCCTTGGTGCTAAGTGAGGTTGCAGTTTGGTGGTTGTTTTTCCAAGTGCTGAGGTAGCTTAGCATTTAAGTTGAAGTGGAAGGATCATGAAGGATCGAAGGCTTGTGTTGTTTGGAAGGATTCTTATGAGAAGTGGTTGGCTGGTTGTGTGTATGTGAATTTCTTTTGAGGTCAGCTGGTGGTGTATGGAGCAGCTGGCGGAGCCGAGTTGAGGTTGTGATGTAATTTTGGTTTGTGGGTGAGTAGACCTGGTGAGTCGTGGTGGTAATGTTAGCAACAGTTGTGGAGGTTTATCAGCTTTTGTTGAGGAGTTTGGGTAAGCAGTTGATGCTTAAGAATTTTTGCTTGTTGGGAAGATTCTTGGAAGAGGTTTGAGAGTTGCAAGAGTTTTGGAAGTAGAGAAGTTTGTATGGTGGTTGAATTGGATTGGTTAGAGTCCCTGTGTAAACCAGTCTTGGAAGTTGTGTGTTACAGTAGTGTGTGCTGTGGAAGTTAAAGTTCTTCATGGTTGAAGTTGGGGCTGTGTACAGTCTGGAGATGTGGAAGGTTAAGTTGTGGCTATCTTTGAGTGTTCTGGGTTTGTGAACTGCATGTAGTGGTGTTGGGTTCAGTGGAGTTTTGTGTGGAAAGTGTTCAGTGTTGGTTGAGGGTTTTGTGTTGCCTTGTGTGTGTTTTGAGAAAGTTGTTGTTCTCTTTTCGCCGGTTGAAATTTCGAGGACGAAATTTCCTAAGGGGGGGAGAGTTGTAACGCCCCGGTTTTGGGCTCAGAAGTTTTGGGCGTTGACCGGTTTGGTCAAAGTGCTGTTCGAATCTAAAGAGGTGAAATTAGGAAAGCCTAGTTCGGGTTGCATTAAAAATATGGAAAAATGTTCTAAAATCATCTTTTAATATATAAAAGTGAACTGTGAAATCAATTTTGGAAAATGAGGTTCGGAAGGTTGACATTTTGGCTAGTGACCAAAATGTAATTTTTGAAAGTTCGGTGACAGTTTTATAAAGGATTGAAACTTTGAATCTTTAAGTAGCTATTTACCCAATGGGAGTTTCTCCAGATTTTCTAAATATATTAAATGATTAATTAAGTGTTTTTAAACAAAAGAAAAGTGGAGGGAAGATATTTTCCTAAATCTAACTAACTTTTCTCTCAACCATTTTCTCTCATCTTTTCTCTCAAACCAAACACATTCTCTCCAGATTTCCTCCTCTGATTTTGTCACTCAAATCACTCATTTCAACTCTCATTTGATTCCTAATCATCTCATCAACAAAACCTCTCAATTTACAAGTTGTTTCATCAAGCTTTTTGGCTCCAAAAAGGAGAAACTCAAGTTTGGAGGTAAGAACGTCCTTCTCCTCTGAACTTCAAGTTCTTTACTGAAATTCCCAATTTCTCAATCCTTGGTTTGTGTTTTGTTAAAGGCTTTTCAATAGAAATCTTGATTTTGGCTTAAAATGCAAGATTTGGCGATTTTGGTGAAATTTTCGTGTGATCTGTTTGGGCAGTGTTTTGAAGTGTCAAAATGATGTTAAATGAATGCTAAATTGATTATAAGTTGAGGTTTAATTAATGCAATCCCGGATAGGTTGAATTTCCTAAGTTTTGCTTGAGTTTTTGGTTGTTTTTGGAGTGTTTTTGGTGATCTGTTATACCTGGGAGTATAAGGACGTGTTTGTGATCCTTTTGGATGTTAATGGATGTTTAAAAATGGTTAGAAGTGATGGATCTTGGCTGGGTTAAGTTTTGGAAATGTTTGGAGGTGATTTCGGTTGTGTTTGGTAGCCGAATTGTTGGATTTGTGTTGAGCAGCGAATTTGGTTGTGTGGCTGCTGTTCTTAATGCATAATGATGCATTAATGTGCTGTTTTTGTGTGCTTGAAACAGGGGAGTTTGATCCGTGAGCTTTAGAGGTGTTGCGGAAGGTTTCGGATGCTTGGAAGGCTTGGTGGCTAGCTTTGTTTTGGTTATCGGTGAGTGAAGTTGGGTTTTCGGCTTTTAAACAAAGGTTTGAAGGTTTGGGGAGCTTAGTTTAAGTCTAAACAACTTTGCTAAGCTCAAGAGTAAGTAAATGGATTTCTTACTTGATTTGTGATATGAATTGGCTTTTTAAGCAATTGTGGTTGATGATTGAAATGCATGTGTTTTGCATGGTTTAAATCTGTTTTGAAAGCATATTTTAGCATGGTTTAATGCTGGTTTTGAAAGCCATATGTGAAGGATGCTCAAGGTAAGAGATCCTTGGTTTTATACATTGAAAATGTGGATTTGATGCATGGTGTTGCATGTTGTTCAATGGCTTTGTTTAGTGCTTTAAAACAGTGAATTAATGCTGGTAAATGATGGTTTTTGCATATTGGTTATGCATGTGAATCATTTGATTAATGTGGTAATGGTTTTGCATAATGGTTATGCATGTGAAACATTGGACTAATGTGGTAAGGTGGTTATATTGGCAAGTGGTGTAAGTGGTTCTTGGTTCTTTGATCGGATATAGTTAGCCGGCTATAGGATTGGGTGCACCGTGAATTAAGTCGCCTTGGAGGTGGAGTGGTCAAGAGTGGACCGGGAAACTCCCTTCAAGTATCCTAACGAGATGGTTGAGGTCATAATGGAGGTGTTGCCCATTCGAGGACCTTGGTTGAGCAAAGGTTATATGGAGGTGTTGCCCATATGTGAGAACCTTGTGCTTGTTGAGATCACAATGGCAGTGTTAAGTCCATGTGTGGATCTTGTGTAGGGTGTCCCGGATCTCGTTAGTGATGTTCTACAACTACCAATCGGTGAATGCAAAGGTTATATGGAGGTGTTGCCCATATGTGAGAACCTTGTGCATGTCAAGGTTGTATGGTGGTTAAAAGTCCATACATGAGAACCTTGGGGAAGAGCTAAGGTTGTGTGGTGTTTAAAAGTCCATACATGGGAACCTTAGGATGTTGAGGTCATAATGGAGGTTGTTGCCCATTCGAGGACCTTGGATTGGTAGGGTGTAGGGAGCGTAGGGACAACGCTCGGAATCCGCGTATCCGATTGGGTGTTGAGTTGAAAAGTGAATGTGGTTGATCATTTGAAGGCCAATATGATGTTCTTGATTGTGATGAAGCATGAGGTGCTTGAAATGATGCATATTTGCATGTGAAGCATGAGATGCTTGAATTGATGCATAGTTGCATGTGAAGCATGAGATGCTTGAAAAGATGCATGGTTGCATGGAAAGTGTATAATGCTTGTGAATGCATGTTTACTTGTTAAGTTGAACAAGTGTTGTTTATCATTTGGAGAATGATGCATGTGAGCATGAAATATCTTTAGTGCATTGGAGTCTTGTTAAGACTTGTTTTTAAAGGCATGTGATGATGATGTTGTGGTTCATATATGTTGCCTTTGGTTTAATGCATGTGTTGGTTGGTTAGTGGAATGGTTTTAAAAGATTCTTGCTTGAATTGGCTTTCAAGTTTAAGAAAGGTATGTTGTGAAATGGGAGTGTTTTCCAAGGTTTTGTTTTAGCTTGCATATGGTGTTTATGCATGGTTTGGCTAAATGGTTGATTTTGCAAGTTGTGCTTTGAAAAGGGTTTTCTTAGTTTGCTAAACTAAGGGTTGGTTTTCATGTATGTGCGATGCATGGTTTTGAGCTTGTTGTTGAAAAGGAGTTTTCAAACATGGCTTTGGTAAACAAATCGAGTTTGTTTTAAAAGTGATTTATGGCTCGCTGCATTGATGGTGTTTTGGTTTTGAGCTTTCCTCACTAAGCATTATGTGCTTACGCTCCTTTTTGTCCATCAATGCAGATTCTTGAAGTTTGGACAGCAAGGAGCAAGGGATTCAAGAAGGACTCCACTCGAGATGTATGTCTCGGTTAATAGCTATAGTTAATAAAGGCAATGGGGTAGAATCTCTTGGGTTGATGTATGTGTTTGTTTATGTTCAGACAAGTATGGTTTTGTATTGTTGATGTTGTTGGAACATGGTTTGGCTTATGAGTTTGAATTGGAAGTATGTTGTCTAAATGGATTGCTTGTGTTGGAAGCTTAGTCTTGAAATTGGGGCTTTTTGTATATGTTGTTATTTTGTTGAATTGTTGATGCAAGTATGTCCCTTATATGTTGTTTTGCATGCTGGTAAAGTTTGGTAGCGTTTGAAGCATGTTGGTTTGGCCTATTGCATGTTTAAACCGGCAAAATTCTGCATTTTGTGCAGGGTGTTTCGGAACAGGGTGAACCGTTTCGGAACGGGTGCCTTGAAGCAGCCCAGGCGTCCGAAACGGGTGACACCGTTCCGAAACGGAAAGGCTTCTGCCCGACCCCCGTTTCGGTACCCGTTGCGGAACGGCCCCGCGTTTCGAAACGGGCTGTCTCCCGTTTCGGAACGGTTGACCGTTGGGGGCTGACAGTGGCCGTTATGTGTTTCAAAATGTTTGCATTTTGGTCCTGAATCTTGTATGTGCAATTGTATGAGTTTGAGATGTCCGTTTGAGCTGAAATTTGGCCGAGATGCATGAAATATGATTAATTTTAAGTTGGTAACTTAAAATCTGGTTAAGGCCTCAAAGTTTTCAGAATTTACAAATTGGTCCCTAAAGTTGTGTTTTGTGCAATTGGGTCCCTGAATGACCTCTGATGGTTGTGATCTTTGAGTATGTTGTTTGTGTGATCACATCTAGGGTTAATGAGCATCTAGACAAGATTTAAAAGAAAAAAAAAGGGTCGTTAATCAAGGTTGACTTTCGGGTTGACTTTGGTTTTCCCCGTGTAATCTTCTTAATTCGGGCCAACCGTCTAGGCCGGGTTAAGGGGGTTACATATAAGGCCAACTATTCTCTCCACGTTCTTCACTTTTCTTTCTTCTTTACTCTGATTTCTTTCTGCTATCTTTGCTCTCAAGATTTCCCTTGCTTTATTTTCTTTCATGTTCTTGTTTCTTTCTTTAGGAAAAACAACCGCCTCATGACTATGACCACATCACAACAACCCACCGCCACCACCAAACCCCTTTTCAAGAGGTTCTTGAACCCAGCTATCGAGGCAACCTACAAGGAATACTATAGAGAGCGGCAACTATGAGAGGAAATGGGATTCCAATATACTGAACCTGATGGGGATTTTGGTCTTGAACCCTTCCTGTTCGAAAGGATTGAAAACATGGGTTGGGACCAGTTCGCACGGCAGCCAGAAGGAATCAACAACAACCATGTGCGGAAGTTCTACGCCCAAAAACAGACACCGGGAAATCCTTTCGTGTATGTCCACAGAGAAGGTGTCAAATTTATAGCAGACATGATCAATAGCTTCAACATCATAGAAGTCAGCGGCAACCCACATGAAGAATGAGAGTCCTACCTAACTGCAACTGACTACAACAGGATCAAGAGAGAGATCTGTAAGCCAAACACCACGTGGGTAACATGTAAGAACAATGGCTCAGTCAACCGCAACGACTTGCTACCGGAGGCAGCCCTTTGGAGTAACTTCGTCCAATGTCGTCTGATGCCCACCACGCACGGATCGACAGTCAACAGGCCGCGACTCGCCCTTATCTAAAACATCTTGAAGGGGCGACAAATCAATGTTGGCGAAGTGATCCTAAGGGAGATCTATGCCCATGCAGAAAAGCCAAACGCCAAGGGATCCCTCTTTTTCCTTGCACGCATCACAGGCCTTTGCAACAATTTTCGCGTGCCGCCACAACCCAAGGACAAAATTCTTCCTGCCAAGGAAGGATGGACAAGAAGGGCACGCCAGCTGATGATGCAGAACCCGGAACCAGACAAACCTTCCACTGCCCAGCCTCCGTCCCAAGCTGCTGTCACCCCAGCCGCAGCGGGCAGTACTAAAGCTGCCCTCCCATCCGCCGTGATCCCCTTGTTGCGTAGCCTAGTGGAAAGTTGCCAAAGGATTGAGCACAAATAGGTGATCTTCACCAAATATGTGGCAGACATGCAAGAGGCCTTTGTGGCCTACTTACTTTGCAAGTACCAAGACGGTGGCCCACAGTTGCTCGCCTTTCCAACGGAGTTAGTAGTGTCCAAGCAAGTTCATATTACACCCAGACCAGCTGCTACTACTATCACCGCCGACAGCGAGGGGCCGCACACCCGCCCCAAAAGAAGGACCTCTCCAACTCCCATCCAGCCATACGACATCTCCTCCTCATCCGAATCAGAAAAGGAGGAGGAGACCACCGCTGCCTCCCAGTAACAAAAGAGGCCGCTGCCAAAGATATCATCTACTCAAACATAGAGATCTCAGACTCCCTTGATGACGAACCAGTAGAGGCAACAAGAATGAGAAAGCGATCAGCAACAGAGCCTCGGGTGGAGGACCTGAAGGACCATCCAAGAAACCCATCCCCAGCCGCATCCAGCCGCCGCGTAGCAAGAAGAAGAGCCCAACCGACAAACCATCTACTACGCATCGCCTAGTCCTGCCCGCCTCCTCAGCATCCTCCTCTGATGCAGCAGCAACAGATGGGAACTCCGCCAGTCTATAGCACCAGTTTCTTTTCTTTTTAATTTTTATGTTTTATGTTATTTTTCTATTTTTCTATTTTTCTTTTCTGTTTTATTTTCTGTTTTTAAGTTTTGTTTTGTGTTGAGGCATTGAGAACAATGCCAACCTTGAGTTTTGGGGGTAATATTCCTCTTTGTTTTAGGTTCATTTAGTAACATTTAGGATCATATGTAAATTCTGCCCTCTAGTAATTAATGAAGTAGAAATTTTTAGTTTAAAAACTTGTGCCTATGATAGAATAGCTGACTACTTATATTCGCACCATACTAATTTTTTTAACCTAACTATGGGAAGAAGCATGAAAAATACTTAGAAAAATTTTCTTTCTGCCAATTATCTTTACACTTGTCTGATAAATGCTGAATTTTTGCTTGAGTTCTGAGTTTAACATTGCCGGCCTTACTTAATAAAAATTCCTTGATTGATTACAGGTTGGCCGCCACGGCAGCACAGGGCAGCACAACAAAGATGATGAAAACCTTAGAGGTGCCCAAAACAGGCTCTAGGCAGGAAGTTTAAAAACCCTAGAGGTGCTCGAAATAGGCTCTAGACAAGAAGTTTAAATACCCTAGAGGTGCCCAAAATAGGCTCTAGGAAGGATAATGAGCAAGGACACTCCGCTGCTATCAAAGTCCATGTATCTAAACCAATTGACAGATAAATTAGCAAGAGTGAATGAAAGCCTTCACGGGATGACTCTATTCAAAGGGTTCGGAGTTTCGTAGAGTGCACCTATCTTAGCTTCAGTCCCAGAGAATAGTTGTGATGAGTTGAAGCCCTTAAAGCCATGATCAGAAAAAGATTACAAAAATGCCCAACTGTGCTGTCAAGGCAGCAACTTGTATCCTCTTTAGTAATTTAATTACTTTAGGCATTCTTTGTTAACTTAGTAATTTCAGCATAGTTAGCATGAACACAGACCTACACACACTGCACTAGCATCAAGAAAATGTAAACCTAAGTTATTTCATGCCATTGCCTATCACTAACATAAAAACAAGTGCCACGGCCTTGAGGTAAGAAATCAAGTTAAAGGCTAATGTTTTCTATTAATTCTATGCAAAGGGCAGATTTACTATTTAGGTTGCATTGCTTGAGGACAAGCAATAGTTCGAGTTT
The DNA here is from genome assembly GCA_030270665.1 of Hibiscus trionum. Classification (NCBI taxonomy): domain Eukaryota; kingdom Viridiplantae; phylum Streptophyta; class Magnoliopsida; order Malvales; family Malvaceae; genus Hibiscus; species Hibiscus trionum. The sequence continues at coordinate 26,685,081 of BSYR01000011.1, forward strand.
GGGGGTGTGTAGAGTGTCCACAACTTCTATATTTTGTACATATTCATGCTCTTATTATTGTTGTTCTTAAGCTCATTTAGACATATTTAGGTGCATTGCATGCATTATAATAGTATCTTCTTTTTTACCATGCTTTTATTGAATATTTTATGTTTTGTTGAGAAAAGTTATTGTTTAGTATAGTTTATATTTTCAGGAGCTGCAGCAAGGAGAGGAGAGGAGAAGACATGAGAGGACAGGAAAGCTGGAACAAAAGGAGTTGTACTGAAGCAGTTCCAGATGCGGCCAAGGACGCTGCCGAAGCAGCATTGCCGCCAAGTGCCGCCCAGGCAGGAGATACACTGACTTAGCCAAGATGGGCCACGATTGAAAGAGTTCAATTTCTTAAGCCCAATGAGCCCATTCTTGCAAATTTCTGAAGCCTGTAGTGGCCAGTAGAGCTGATCCAAGATCGATAAGTAGGTGCACTTATCATTACTTGCGGAAGAAGGCAACGTCTAAGGAGTCCATATTTAAGTCAAAAAGGAGTCTGTATTTAATGTAAATATACTTTAAGAACTTATACTTCAAGAAGGACTCAAACTGAGGCCATGAGCTCTATATATACCCAACGCTTGTAAGGGTATAGAAGCATGACGAGGTGTGAAGGGATGCATGCTTGAACAGCCGCACAACGAAGATGTAGCTAGATAGGTTGGAGTTGTTGGGGGTCGCGACCCAACTCTTCTAGGGTTTAGGCGCATGTATGTAAAGTAGGTTGTGAGAAACGGTTGTGTTAGTTATGAGTTGTTTTTAATAAAATTCTGAAGTTTTATTAATCCATTGCACTTCATTCTTTCGATTAGTCTACACCAGTCAGTTGGAAGAATCCATTTTTCGGGCACGAAAGTGCAAGGCTCACGAAAGGGTTAAGCACGGTCACAATATGTTGGGGCGTGACTAACTTGGTTCCACACAAGTCCACAAGTTTCAGCGGCTAAGAGGGATCACCAATCGAATGGACTTGCCTGTGTTATGTTTACGCTGAGATTGCTAGGTATTGCTTACATCACGTGAGTGTTCGAGCATCCTTGCCTAGAAATAGAGAGGATCACTGTCGACTATCTCGCCGAACTTGGAATGTCTACCAGACTTGCCGTTAGGACCTATTTCTGTTCCACTTTCCGAGACAACGAAAGTTGCAGTGGTAGTGACCCACTGCGGCCGCGTGACAGGGTCGTAGCCTGCCGCCCACCATACCCGCCGAGGCAGCAATTGATGGTAGCGCAAAATATACTCAGACTTCACAATGCAGTCCACACACTACTAAGCTGCAATTTCCTTACCCAATCTATCGACCAAATCTCTCCCTATCATCCCTCTCTTTATTTATTTGTGTTTTATATTTCCACATCATGAGATTTAATTGCGCATTTACTAAATATTTGTACAGGAAACCATCATAGGAGCTGCTCTAATTCCTATGTGAGACGATATCTTTTATACTATAACTTGACAAGAGTGTGCACTTGCGCTCATAAATAGAGAACACCCAGACGCTCTACAGGTGGTCAGGCTAGGGTGTCGGTAGATGCACCTGAACGAGGCTGTGGTCGTGGCCATGGACAGTTTCAACGTGTAGATGAGGGTCTGAGGGTAGTTACTCATGCCTTTGCGATTCAACCTGAGGGTGGTGGTCCTGTGAGGGTGTATGCACATCGTGAGGAACGCAATGACACCGATGTGATTGCAGGTACATTTACTTTGCAATCTTTGCCGTTGTTTTCTTTGGTTGATTTAGGTTTTACGCATTCATACATCTTGAGTGAGCATGCACATTTGCTTGATATCCCTGTTGATATGTTAGATGTGGGAATGCAAGTAACTAGTTCTTTTGGTGAAACAGTTGTTACAAGAAGGTTTTTTAGGAGATGTCCTTTAATTGTTTAAGGTCACGTGTTTGCGGTTGATTTGATGGGGTTGTCGTTTCATGGTTTTGATATAATCCTAGGTATGGATTGGTTTTTGGAACATAGGGGTGTGGTTGATTTTGAAACCAAGCGAGTTACCTTGAAACTTGTTGACGATTACGAGGTAGTAATCATGAGTGAGAAAGCTAAATTCTTATCCGATTTTGTTTCAGCTTGGAAAGTGGGTCGTTTGATGGAATCAGGTTGTGAGGCTTTCTTGGCCTATGTTATGAATCCAGGATCGAAGGAGGTGCGTGTTCAAGACATACGTACGGTATGTGAGTATCCGAGTGATTTTCCGGAGGAATTGCCTTGTTTGCCACCAAATAGAGAGGTTGAGTTTGGCATTGAGTTGTATGAAAATACAACTTTAGTGTCTATTGCTCCATATCGTATGGCTCTGAAAGAGTTGGACGAGTTGAAGATGCAACTTTAGGAGTTTCTTGATCGAGGGTTCAATAGGCCTAGTGTTTCGCCTTAGGGGTGCGCCAGTGTTGTTTGTAAAAAAGAAAGATGGCACGATGCAGATGTGCATTGATCATTAACAATTGAAAAAGTTGACAAATAAGAATAAGTATCCTTTTCTGAGGATTGATGATTTGTTCAATCAGTTTCGAGGTGCTTTAGTGTTTTCTAAGATTGATTTGAGGTATGGGTATTATCAGTTGAGGGTAAAGAATGTGGTTGTGCCTAGAATTGCCTTTCGTATGAAGTACGAGCATTGTGAGTTTTTGGTGATGTCATTTGGTTTGACCAATGTGTCGGTGCGTTCAGGGATGTGTTGAATCGGGTGTTCCATGAGTTTTTGGATCGAGTTGTTGTGGTGTTTGTTGGTGATATTCTAGTGCGTATAGGTAAAGTGAAGGATTTTGATCGGCATGTATGAATAGGCTAGTAGGCTTTATGGATGAATGAATATTGCTCTTTATTCGGAAAGTACGAGTTCTGGATATGTTGGAAGGAATATGGTTTTGAGAATGTTATTAGTAAGTGTGAACAGTTTAACATGCACAATGCAAAAACACTTATATGTATATATATAATTATGCCATAGCATGCATACATTTGGGCATGACATTAGAGGTTTTGCATACTTACACATAGACATTTACGAGGGCATGTAAGTAATCATGCATACATGTGTTCACACTTATGGATGAATGTTTAGAGATTGATTGAGTAAAGATGTAAGCTAGGTAGTTTATGTATGTAGCTATGGTAATATGGTTTTCGGAGTTTGTCTTGTGCTAGTTTTGGAGCAACCAAGATTGTAGTTAGAAGTTTGTGGGTTTGCTAGATCCAATTGCTTAAGGATTATGATTGGACGATTGAGTAGCACCCGGGTAAGGTTAATGTTGTAGTTGATGCTTTGAGTATGTGGTTGATGATCGTGTATTTTTTAAAGTGCCGCCTTGGAAGAAGGTGATGAGGTTTGGTCGTAAGGGTAAGCTTAGTCCGAGGTTTATCGGACCAAATGAGGTTGTGGAGTGTGTTGGTCCTGATGCGTATCATTTGAAGTTACCTCCGGAGTTGGAGAAAATTCAAGATGTGTTCCATTTTTCGATGTTGCAGAGGTTTAGATCGGATCTATCATATGTTATGTTGGTGGAGGATATGAAGTTGTGACCAAGGTTGTCCTTTGATAAGGAACCTGTTGAGATCTTTTATTTGTGTAGCAAATTTCATTGTGGCAATAATGGTGCTTGTGAAAGTCTTGTGGCAACACCTTAGTGTTGAGGAGGACATGTGGGAGCGTAAGGCAGATTGGATGGAGTGGTTTCTGCATTTATTTCCTTCGGGTATAATTTCGAGGATGAAATTTCCTAAGTGTGGGAGATTCGTAAGGCGCCAATTTTTGGCCTTGAGGTTTTTGGGATGGTTTTAGGGTCTGTTGGACCGAGATTAGAGATTCGGCTAAGTTTCGAGATGAGTTCAGGGAAAACATATTTTTGAAGGAGATAAAAATATGGAAAATTATCTAAAATCCTTTTTAAATATATAAAATGTAACGCCCTGGTTTTGGGCCTAGATGTTTTAGACATCGGATCGGGCCGGTCGGAAACGGTTCGAATCGTATTAGGTGGTTTAGGAAAATCAAGGTTCAGGATAGGATAAAAATATGAAAAAAAATTCTAAAAACATGTTTAAGAGGTTGGTCAAATTAATTTTACAAAATGAGTTTTGGAAGCGGTACATTTTGGGTAGTGACCAAACTGTAAAGTTTTAAAACTGTGGAAAAATGCAAATTTCAAAAGAGGAGTCAACATCTTAGAATCTTTAGGGAGCTTTTGTGCAATTACACCTTTCCTTAAATTGACATATGTTTTAAAACAATTTCAAATGATTAATTAAAAGGGATTTTATTTTATTTTTAATTAATAAAATAGTAAATAGAGAAGTTTTTGACGTAACTAACTTTCATTTTAGCAAAACCCATTTCTAAAACCTTTTCTCCAGATTTCTTTTCTCCCAAACACTCTCTTTTATTTCTAAATTATTTCCAAGAACTCTCTTCAATTTCTTCAAGATTTGTGAAGCAAAAACTTGTCAATCATTAAGGAAAGCCAAGATTGGAGGTAAATCTCATTCTCAACCTCTAATCAAGGTTCTTTATTGAAATTCCCAAGATTATTGACTCCTAATTGTTGTTTTTAACTGAGTTTTTATTATAGTTTTGATTTAATATCAAAATCTTGCAAAATAAAGGTTTAAATCTTGATTTTCGGAGTGTTGTTGATGAGCTCTGTTTTAGATTGATTTTAATTGAGTTTTGAGATGTTTATGATGTTGAAAAAGAGTTTTAATAATATAGATCCCTAAATCCTTGAGATCCTTGAGTTTCATGATAGTTTTAGTTGAGCTTTTGAGGTGTTTTGGTGGTTATATGTTTGCTGGAGGTATAAGGAAGGGTTTAAGTTGTTTTTAGATGTGTTTTGATGATTTTTAGTGGTTGGAAGTGAAGGTTGTTGGTTGGGCTTGGTTTGGGAGGCAATCGATTGAGTTTTTGGTTGTTTCGGATGGGTTAATTAGCGTAGTTTTGCTGGGCACCGAGTTTTTGTGTAGTTGCTGGTGTTGGAATGCATTTTAATGCATTTGGATCTCTGTTTTGATGCTCTAAAAACAGGGGGCCTTGATCCGGAAGCAAGCGAGGCATTTTTGGAAGCTTCAGATGAGTGATCTTCGCGTCGGCAAGCAAATTTTCGCGTATCGGTGAGTGGAAAAGAGTTTTCCAGCTTTGAAACATTTTGAACATTGTTTTGGGAGCTTAGTGTAAGTTTGAAACACTTAGCAAAGCTCAAGAGTAAGTGAATCGAAAGTCTCTCTCGGATTGTGCTATGTTTTGGTTTGAAATGCACTTGATTTTAATGTGGTTTGATTACTATTTTTAAGCAAGATTTGAGCATTGATGTTGCTGGTTTTATATGCCATTTTTTAAGGATGCACATGGTAAGTGATCCTTGGGCTTATATGACCTATGCTTTTGGTTTTAAGCATGGTAATGCTTGTGAAAGTGGCACTGTGGTTTATGCTTGTAAAACAGTGATTTAATGATAATTAATGATTATATTGGCAAGTGATGGAAAATGGTTTTGGCTATAGGATTGGGTGCACCATGAATAAAGTCGCCTTGGATGTCGATGGGTTATGATTGTGCGGTAAACTCCATCCAAGTACCCTAACGATCGAGGCTAAGATCACAATGGTGGATGGTTTAATCCCGTGTGTGAATCTTGTGGGTTGTGTCACGTGCTCTCGTTAGTGGAAATTATAAAACTACCGACGAGTGATGTTGAGGGGTTGTGATTGTGCCATTAAATTCCATCACGGGTGTTGAGGGGTTGTGATTGTGCCATTAATCTCCATCTTGTGAAGCAGGTAGTGTGTATGAAGTGTGTGGGGCAACGCTTGTAATCCGCGTATCCGATTGTGTCAAGTGTGTTTTGTTTTGAGATGGATCTTGATGTTGATCACTTGTGAGCCAATATAATGATGTGGATATAATGAATTAATGATGAACATTTGTTTTATGAAAGCATACAATGATTGAGAATTATGCTAGAATGCATATGATGCTTGGTTTAAGCATGAGTAGAGGTTTTTGTTGTTGTAATTAATGATGCTATGAGCATGTGGTTTTGAAAGTGGAAATGATGTTTTAAAGTGCATGCTTTAAAGAAAGGCATATGTTTACAAAGAATGATGATTTGGTTTTATAAGATGCATTGATGAATGTTTTGTCGTTAGCGGTCCTCACTAAGCTTTATGCCTACACTCATTTGTTTCATCAATGCAGAGAATTGAGCATCTTTAGCAGCAAGAGAGCAAGGGGAATTCAAGTAATTTTTAGCTAAGCAAAGTATGTGTTTTACTTTAATTTATTAAGAGCAATGGGAGGGATTTCCACTCATGGATTTTTTTGTGATGTTAAACACCTTGAGCATGTTTGGTTTGTGTTTTGGGATTTGTAAATGGTCTCTTTATGGTTTGTGGTCTTATATTTGGTATTTGGCTTTGTTATGGTTTGCATCTCAAAGCATGCTTGAGTAGTTTAATATTCCTCATGAATCGCCATGCTTGATGCTTATTTTGTGAAAGATAGATGATGCATAAGTGTTTGGAATGTTGGATATAACATGTATGGATGTTTTGGACATGTTTAGTTTATGTTAATTGTTGTTTTTTGGATGTTGAAGGTTTTTTTCTTGTATGCGTATCGATACTCAGGATTGAGTATCGATACACTAAGACATTTTTCAGGTAACTCAATACATGGGTATCGATACGAGTTGCCCGCGTATCAATATGCGTAAGCAAGGTTCGAAGGTCGTACCGATACGCGTGGAAGTGCATCGATACCTTTCTCCCAATATTGGCTACTGCCTTCCCGCGTATCGATACGGGCTAGGGTGTACCGATACCGAGCCGTTAATTTCTGTTAAAGGTATCTTTTAAAGTTCTGAAATGTTGCATTATGGTCCCTGAATATTGCTTGTTCAATTGGTTGAGTTTGGATGATCCGTTTGTGATGAAATTTGACATGGAAGCATGTTACATGAATAATTAAGGATTGGTAATCTTAAAATTGAATTAGTCCCTATAAATTTCAGAAATTATAGTTTAGTCCCTAATTTTTTATTTTGCGCAATTGAACCCCTAAACGAACTTCGATCGCTGCACTGTTTTCTTCTAAGTGTTTTTCTGATCACATAGGATCTTAATGTGCATCTAGAGAAGATAAAAAACGGTGGTGAATCGATGTCGGCTTTAACGAGTTGGTTTCGGTTTTCCCCGTGTAATCTTCTTAGTTCGAGTCGATTGTCTAGGTCGGGCTAAGGGGGTTACATTTGTTGGTATCAGAGCCAGGTTTCGAAAGAATTAGGGATGATGGTAAGTGAAATTGGTATGTTTTGATGTTCGGTTTAATGTTAAATGGCATGTTGTTGGAAAAATCATATTTTTTGTTGAATGGGTGGTGCTTATGCTATGCTTGGTTGTTATGAATCTTATAGGAGTTAAATATGATTGTTTGTTGATGATGTGAAGCATGATGAGTATGATATGCTATTTTATGCTATGTTATGCTTGAGGGAGATCGGGGTTCCCATTGTCTTATTACACTAGTTAAATGTTTTAAGTTGGTTTTGTAAACTTGGATCCTTGCTTGAGGCTAGCCTAAATCATGGTTTGATTCGTTTTTGTTATTATGCCTTGTTGAAAATAGCACAATGGGTCTGAGGAGAGAGCTTAGATCAAATATGATCGTGCATGCGCCTGAGTTGGGTAATCAGGGTAATCAGGGGGTCGAGAACCCATATGATGAGACTCTACCTTCGCCACCACCACCTAGAGGTTGAGAGCCGGAGTAACGTGGACAAGCTGGTCCAGGATTGGGTGATCTAGCGCCTCTGGTTCAGGCGATCACCAGAGTGTTTTAGGATGTGGTAGCTGGAGCGCAAGTTCAGGCACCTGCAGCTAGACATGTGGGTTTGCCTTTGGAAAGGCTGAGGAATTTAGGGGTTGCTGAGTTCCGTGGTATGTCTCTTGAGGCATCAGAGGCATGGTTAGCTAGTACGATCCATATTATGGATCAGATGGGATGCAATGATGTGTGCAAGATGGGATGCGTAGTTTCCTTGCTTCAGGGTGATGCCTATAGTTGGTGGATGACTACCACCGCTGGTTTGGTGCCCAATGAGGTGGATTGGGAGTTCTTTCGGAGTGCCTTTAAGAAGAAGTATCTTGGTGTGAGATACTTGGATGAAAAGAAGCGCGAGTTTATGTCGCTCGTGCAAGGAAATCTTTATGTGGCTGAGTATGAGGTCCAGTTCATACGTCTAAGCCAGTATGCCCCTGAGTTGATGCCAAGTGAGAGGCATTGTTGTGATCGCTTTTGATATGGGCTTGTACAGGAAGTAAAGACCTTTATGTTAGCCACGGACTACACATATTTTGATGTGCTCGCATGTCGGGCTAAGGACATCGAGCAAAGCTTGGGTCTGACATCTCAGGGAGGTGGTTCTAGCTCTGGTAAGAGGGCTACTGATTATAGTTCCGAAGGTGGACAGAACAAAAGAGGCCGAGATAGGAGGCATCAGCCTGATGCGAGGCGAGGTTCTCCAGGACGGGGTGGATAGCCTCATGGTGGACGAGTGAGGTCTGAGCAGCACACGTGCTGGACGTGTGGATGGAGGGACCATTTGAGGCAATATTGTCCACGTGCGGCTAGAGAGGCACAAGCTCATGTAGTGGTGATAGGGAATTCTTGTTGGAACTGTGGTACAATTGATCATATGAGGCGCGAGTGTCCTTTGTTGGCTGGTAGAGGCCAGGGGCGTGCACCTGCTGTAGCTGCACCTCATAGAGGCAGTGGGTGCGGCCGAGGTAACTTCCAGAGGAGGGAAGAAGGTCAGATAGGTATTGCTCATGTTGTAGCAGTTCAGCCTGAGGGAGGCGGTCCTGCGAGTGTCTTTGCTCAGCGCGAGAGGCGCAACGACACTGATGTTATCGCATATACCTTTGTTCTACAGTCTTTATCATTGTTGGCTTTGATTGATTCTGGATCCATGCATTCTTATATCTTGAGTGAGCATGCACATTTTCTTGATATACATGTCGATTTGCTTGAAGTAGGAATGCAAGTGACTAGTTCTTTTGGAGAGACTGTAGTCACAAGGAATTTGTATAGAAGATGCCCTTTGTCTGTGCAAGGCCATGTTTTTCCTGTGGATTTGACGGAATTACCCTTTTATGGATTTGATGTGATTCTTGGTATGGATTGGCTGTCTGAGCATAAAGTAGTTGTTGACTTTGAGGTTAAGCGAGTCACTTTAAAGCTTGCTGATGATTATGAGGTGGTGATAGTAGACGAGAATATGAAATTCTTTTCTAATGTTATTTCGACTTTGGAAGCAAGCCGTATGCTAAGGATGGGATGTGATGCTTATCTTGCATATGTGATGAATTCTGGTGTAAAGGATGTACGTGTGCAAGACATCAGAACCGTTTTCAATTTTTTGGGTGTCTTTCCAGAAGAGTTGTCTGGGTTGCCGCCAAACAAGGAAGTTGAGTTTAGCATCGAGTTGTATGAGAATACGACTCCGGTTTCCATTGCTCCTTATCGAATGGCACCTAAACAGCTGAAAGAGCTGAAGACGCAACTTCAGGAGTTGCTTGATCGAGGGTTCATCCGGCCGAGTGTATCACCTTGGGGTGCGTCGGTGTTGTTTGTAAAGAAGAAATATGGGACAATGCGGATGTGTATAGATTATCGGAACCTGAAGAAGTTGACGCTCAAGAATAAGTATCCTTTGCCAAGGATTGATGATCTCTTTGATCAGTTTCGAGGAGCCTCGGTGTTTTCTAAGATTGACTTCAGGTTAGGGTATTGCCAGTTGAAGGTGAAGGATGTGGACGTACCTAAGACGACTTTTCTGACGAGGTACGGGCATTATGAGTTCTTAGTGATGCCTTTTGGTTTAACCAACGCACCTGCTACTTTTATGGGCATGATGAATCACGTATTCCATGAGTTTTTGGATCAGTTTGTGGTGGTGTTCATCGATGACATCCTTGTATACTCTCGTACCGAGGAGGATCACGATCGACACCTAAGGATAGTGTTACAAGTGTTGCTGGAGAACCAGTTTTATGCTAAGCAAAGCAAGTGTGAGTTTTGGCTTAGGGAGGTGGTCTTCCTTGGACATGTTGTATCAGCCAAGGCTATTCGTGTTGATCCACATAAGGCAGAGGTAGTGATGAGTTGGAAGGTGCCTAATTCGGTGATTGAGGTGCGAAGTTTTCTTGGCTTGGCTGGATATTATCGCAGGTTTGTTGAGGGTTTCTCTGAGATTGATGCACCTTTGACCAATTTGTTGCAGAAGAATGTTCACTTTGAGTGGACGGATGCGAGGCAGCAAGCTTTTGACAAGCTGAAGGAAGCTTTGATGCAAGTTCTTGTCCTGATTCAACCTGAGTCTGGTAAAGAGTTTGTAGTCTATAGTGATGCGTCCTATGTCGGTTTGGTTGTGTGTTGATGCATGAGGGTAAGGTAGTGGCGTATGCATCTAGGAATTTGAAGGTGCATGAGCGTAACTACCCTACTCATGATCTTGAGCTCGCAGTTGTTGTGTTTGCATTGAAGATTTGGAGGCATTACCTTTATGGCGAAAAGTGTGTGGTATTCACAGATCATAAGAGTTTGAAGTATCTTATGTCTCAAAAGGAGTTGAATCTTAGGCAACTTCGATGGGTGGAGTTGCTTAAGGATTATGATCTGTCGATCGAGTATCATCCTGGAAAGGATAATGTAGTGGGAGATGCTTTGAGCAGAAAAGTGGCTGTGGAGTTGAAGGCGAATTTTGCTCGCTTGAGCGCATCGCGAGATGGTGGTCTTGTTGCCGAATTGCAAGTGAAGCCACCCTTAATTTAGTTGATCAAGGATAAGAAGTTGCTTGATGATTCTCTTGTTCGTCATGTTTAGGATATTGCGGATGGTAAACCTTCGGATTTCAGTTTCAATGATGATGGTGTTCTGTGTTTTGGGAGTCGGATAGTGGTGCCGAATGATGCCGAGTTGAGGCGCACTATTCTGACTGGGGCACATAGTAGTCCTTTCCCTATGTACCCTGGTAGTACGAAAATGTATCGTGGTTTGATGGATGAGTACTATTGGGTGGGATTGAAGAAGGATGTTGTCGAGTTTGTTAGCAAATGCATGGTTTGTCAGCGAGTGAAGGCTGAACATCAGGTTCCTTCTGGGGTGTTGCAACCTTTGAAAATCCCATAATGGAAGTGGGAGAGGAATACCATGGATTTTTTGTCTGGTTTGCCTTTGTCACCGTCGAAGAAGAATTCAGTTTGGGTGATTGTTAATCGCCTTACGATGTGTGCACATTTCTTGCATGTGCATACTACGTATACCTTGGATAAGCTGGCAGAGTTGTATATTGTCGAGATTATGCGGTTGCACGGTGTGCCGAAGTCTATAGTGTCGTATAAAGATCCAAGGTTCACGTCGAGGTTTTGGGAATGTTTGCATCAAGCCTTGGGTACACAGTTAAATTTCAGTACTTCTTATCATCCTCAGACGGATGGACAGTCGGAGCGTGTTATCCAAGTGCTTGAGGACATGTTGAGGTACTGTGTTTTTTATTTTCAAGGTTCTTGGGAGAAGCACTTGCCTTTGGTTGAGTTTGCTTACAACAATAGTTACCAGGCAAGCATTCAAATAGCTCCATACGAGGCTTTGTATGGGAGAAAGTGTAGAACGCCTCTTTGTTGGGCAGAAGTTGGACAAAAGTTGATTTTGATGTCGCTATGTTGAAAGGAACCACTGAGAAGGTGAAGCTCATTTGTGAGCGCTTGAAGGCAGCATCGGATCGACAAAAGTCTTAAGCGGATCTGAAGCGTAAGGAGATTGAGTTCGCAGTTGGCGAACGTGTGTTCTTGAAAGTATCGCCTTGGAAGAAGGTGATGAGATTTGGGCGAAAGGGTAAGCTTAGCCTGAGGTTTATTGGACCATATGAGGTTGTGGAGCATATTGGTCTTGTGGCTTATCGGTTGAGGTTGCTTCCCGAGTTGGAAAGCATTCATGATGTGTTTCATGTTTCGATGTTGTGGAGGTATAGATCGGATCCTTCGCATGTGATGCCTGTTGAGGAGATAGAGTTGAATCTGAATTTGTCTTATGACGAGGAAACAATGAAGATCATTGATTCGAGCAGCAAAGTTCTTCGTGGCAAGACGATAGAGATTGTGAAGGTGTTGTGGCGACACCGAGGAGTTGAGGAAGCCACTTGGGAAAGTAAGGCGGACATGTTGAAGCAGTTCCCACACCTTTTTCCTTCAGGTAAAATTTTGAAGATGAAATTTACTAAGTGCGGGAGCGTTGTAGCGCCCTGGTTTTGGGCCTAGATGTTTTAGACATCGGATCGGGCCGGTCGGAAATGGTTCGAATCGTATTAGGTGGTTTAGGGAGATCAAGGTTCGGGATATGATAAAAATATGACAAAAATTGTTAAAATCCTATAAAATCATGTTTAAGAGGTTGGTCAAATAAATTTTACAAAATGAGTTTTGGAAGCGGTACATTTTGGGTAGTGACCAAAATGTAAAGTTTTAAAACTGTGGAAAAATGCAAATTTCAAAAGAGAAGTCAAAATCTTAGAATCTTTAGGAAGCTTTTGTGTAATTACACCTTTACTTAAATTTACATGTGTTTTAAAAGAATTTTAAATGATTAATTAAAAGGGATTTTATTTTATTTTTAATTAATAAAATAGTAAATAGAGAAGTTTTTGACGTAACTAACTTTCATTTCAGCAAAACCCATTTCTAAAACCTTTTCTCCAAATTTCTTTTCTCCCAAACACTCTCTCTTTGATTTCTAAATCATTTCCAAGAATTCTCTTCAATTTCTTCAAGATTTGTGAAGCAAAAACTTGTCAATCATTAAGAAAAGCCAAGATTAGAGGTAAATCTCGTTCTCAACCTCTAATCAAGGTTCTTTATTGAAATTCCCAAGATTATTGACTCCTAATTGTTGTTTTTAACTGAGTTTTTATTATAGTTTTGATTTAATATCAAAATCTTGCAAAATAAAGGTTTAAATCTTAATTTTCGGAGTGTTGTTGATGAGCTCTGTTTTAGATTGATTCTAATTGAGTTTTGAGATGTTTATGATGTTGAGAAAGTGTTTTAATAATTTAGATCCCGAAATCCTTGAGATCCTTGAGTTTCATGATAGTTTTAGTTGAGCTTTTGAGGTGTTTTAGTGGTTATATGTTTGTTGGAGGTATAAGGAAGGGTTTAAGTTGTTTTTAGATGTGTTTTGATGATTTTTAGTGGTTGAAAGTGAAGGCTGTTGGCTGGGCTTGGTTTGGGAGGCAATCGATTGTGTTTTCGGTTGTTTCGGATGGGTTAATTAGTGTAGTTTTGCTGGGCAACGAGTTTGTGTTTAGTTGCTGGTGTTGGAATGCATTTTAATGCATTTGGATCTCTGTTTTGATGCTCTAAAAACATGGGGCCTTGATTCGAAAGCAAGCGAGGCATTTTTGGAAGCTTCAGACGAGTGATCTTCGCGTCGGCAAGCGAAGTTTCGCGTATCGGTGAGTGGAAAAGAGTTTTCCAGCTTTGAAATGTTTCGAACATGGTTTTGGGAGCTTAGTGTAAGTTCGAAACACTTAGCTAAGCTCAAGAGTAAGTGAATCGAAAGTCTCTCTCGGGTTGTGCTATGTTTTGGTTTGAAATGCACTTAATTTTAATGTGGTTTGATTACTGTTTTTAAGCATGATTTGAGCATTGATGTTGCTGGTTTTAAATGCCATTTTGTTAAGGATGCACATGGTAAGTGATCCTTGGGCTTATATGATCTATGCTTTTGTTTTTAAGCATGTTAATGCATGTGAAAGTGGCATTGTGGTTTATGCTTGTAAAACAGTGATTTAATGATGATTAATGATTAATGATTATATTGGCAAGTGATGGAAAATGGTTTTGGTTACTTTAATTGGATATAGTTAGCCAGCTATAGGATTGGGTGCACCGTGAATAAAGTCGCCTTGGATGTCGAGAGGTTGTTGTTGTACGGTAAACACCATCCAAGTACCCTAACGATCGAGGCTAAGATCACAATGGTGGATGGTTTAATCTCGGGTGTGAATCTTGTGGGTTTTGTCACGTGCTCTCGTTAGTGGAATTATACAACTACCGATGAGTGGTGTTGAGAGGTTGTGATTGTGCCATTAAACTCCATCACGGGTGTTGAGGGGTTGTGATTGTGCCATTAATCTCCACCTTGTGAAGCCGGTAGTGTGTATGAAGTGTGTGGGACAACGCTTGTAATCCGCGTATCTGATTGTGTCAAGTGTGTTGTGTTTTGAGATGGTTCTTGACGCTGATCACTTGCGAGCCAATATAATGATGTGGATATAATGAATTAATGATGAACATTTGTTTTGTGAAAGCATGTGATGCTTGAGAATTATGGTAGAATGCATATGATGCTTGGTTTAATCGTGAGCAAAGGTTTTTGCTGTTGTAATTAATGATGCCATGAGCATGTGGTTTTGAAAGTGGAAATGATGTTTTAAAGTGCATGCTTTAAAGAAAGGCATATGTTTACAAAGAATGATGATTTGGTTTTATAAGATGCATTGATGAATGTTTTGTCGTTAGTGGTCCTCACTATGATTTATGCTTACGCTTATTTGTTTCATCAATGAAGAGAATTGAGCATCTTGGCAGCAAGAGAGCAAGGGGAATCCAAGTGATTTTTAGCTAAGCAAAGTATGTGTTTTACTTTAGTATAATAAGAGGCAGTGGGAGGGATTTCCACTCATGGATTGTTTGCTGATGTTAAACACCTTGAGCATATTTGGTTTGAGCAAGGGTGTACCGATACCGAGCCGTTAATTTCTGTTAAAAGTATCTTTTAATGTTCTAAAATGTTGCATTATGGTCCCTGGATGTTGCTTGTTCATTTGGTTGAGTTTGAATGATCTGTTTGTGATGAAATTTGACATGGAAGCATGTTACATGACTAATTAAGGATTGGTAATCTTAAAATTGAATTAGTCCCTGTAAATTTTTGAAATTATAGTTTAATCCCTAATTGTGTATTTTGCGCAATTAAACCCTTAAACGAACTCTGATTGCTGCGCCGTTTTCTTCTAAGTGTTTTTATTATCACATAGGATCTTAATGTGCATCTAGAGAAGATAAAAATAAAAAAAGGTCGTGAATCGAAGTCGGCTTTAACGAGTTGGCTTCGGTTTTCCCCGTGTAATCTTCTTAGTTCGGTTGGGCGTCCAGGCCGGACTAAGGGGGATACAGGTTTTGGTGAAAGCAATTTTGGAAAAGAAGTTCTGGAAATGTGAAATTTTGGACTAGTGACCAAATTGTAAAGTTTGAAAACTGGTTTTAGTGACTGTTTTGTAAAAGGGTCAAAATTTTGAATCTTTAAGGATCTATTAAACTATTTGGCCTAATCTGAGTTTTCTCTTAATTAGAATTACTGTAAATGTGCTTTAATTAATGGAATTAAAAGGATTTAATTAAGGATGGCGGTTATTTTCTAAAATCACAGTTTGACGTAACTTCCTCTTCTCAAGATTTTCTCTCAACTTCTCTTTAGTCAAACACATTATTTTCATCAGAAAATTTAAGGTGATGATCTTAATTTCTTAACTCTTTGATTTCCTAAATGATTCTTCAAATTGTTTTCCAAAAATCTTATTGAATCTATTTGATTTTCAAGAGGAAAACTTTCAAGTAAGGGGAAACTTATACATTGGAGGTAAGGTTCGTTCTTCTCCTCTAATGTAAGGCTCTTTACTGAAATTTCTAAGTTATTGATCATTTATATATGTTTTCTAGAATGGTTTTATGATTTAATTAGGTAATATTATTAAATCAAAGTTTTATTGATGGATTTATATGATTTTCGGATTGGATCTGTTTTGTTGGGTTTATGATTGATTTTAATCATGATTTTGATTTTTAATAATGTTAAGATAAAGGTTTTAACATTGTAATTCCGAAACTATGTGAATCTCTAATTGTTTAGGTTACTAGATTTGGGTTTTTGTGGAGTTGTGGTGGTTTTATGAATGCTGGAGGTATAAGGATGATAATATGATGAATTTGGATGTTAATCAATGATAATTGATGTTTGGAAGTGTTAGGTTTTGGCTGGGTTGAGTTTGGAGGTTAATCGATGTTGTTTTCGGTTGATTTGGATATGCGATTTATAGCTTTTAGCAAGCCAATGTTATGGAATTGCTTGCTGGAATTTTGAATGTATTGAGATGCATTAATCCTCTGTTATTAAACTTACAAGAATTTCTTGACGACTTTCACTTGCACTGTACAATCATCTCTAATTGGTGAAATAAAAACTCACCCACCCCACTCCACAATAAAAATCTCTATTGCTTTATTAAGACAATATTCCCAAAGTTTCCCTTTAAGTTTGACCACAATTGATTATATAGAAAAGTATTTTCATTGTATTGGATTTTTTAATCATTTTTTATGAGTTGTTATCTAATCTTGATATAATTCATTCTTCATCCAAGGATTATGGATAACAATGATCCATTCTTGCCCCAAAGGATTATGGATAAGATTCGTTTACACAATGAAAGAGTTTTTAATGTTTACATTTTTTTAGATCGTTGGATAGGTGAAATGGATGACTAAGATTAACAGTAGGATATATGAAGATTTTCACTTGAAAAAAAAGTAAGGAGTTAATCTATGCCCTCTATTTCAACCATCCAATTATCCAAAAAATATAAAACTATGAGTTTTATATTGTGTATAAGTGGGTTATAACCATATATATATATATATATATATATATATATATATATATATATATATATATCAATTGAAAGTATAAGAATCTAATATGTTTATTTGTAGAATCACAAACACATGAAAATGACATTTTTTCCTTTGTAAATGTAATTTTTGTAGGTTATTTATAAATTGTTTTTCATTCCTTATGATTACTACATGTTTACTAGTAAGTTGTTTTGCACCTCTAAATATTGGTCTTTCTTTCTTATCAATAATTTGATACCACAAAAATATATTGTAGGACAAATTGATTAACTATTCGCCCATTTCATTATCTATTTTGAAAAAAGAAGATTTATTAGAATACTTGAATTGAAAAACAAAATAAAAAAATGTAAATCAAGGACTAATAGTATTAGAACTAACGTCGATATTGTGTATAATGTTAGATTTAAGGGTAAACTATACTAATGACCACCGAACTATGAGGTTGGTGTCGATTTGACCACTATATTTTCAATTGTGTTAAATATACCACATAACTATTTAATTGGTTCCAATGTAGCCACCTTCCGTTAAAAAAACGAAAAGGTTAACGAGATTGTTAAAATAATTGGTATAATTACACATTTAGTCCCCTTTATTTATACAACCATTCAATTTATTCCTAATTTTCATCTAATAAAATAAATTAATTATTCAATTAGGTGGTGACATTATTTGAGGGATTTATCTATTTTTATTAGATTTATTAAATTTATTTTCCTTCCCCAATCAGGTGGTGACACGTGTCACCACCAATTAGAGTAAGAAAAATGAAATAGTAGAAGTTGCGCCCAAGAGGAATTGAACCCGAGTCATTAGAGAAAGAAAGCTACGCTCTTGCCACTAGGCTAAGCATATTTCTAGTATATGGAATATCAAACATAATATATGTGGTATATGTGTTATCCGATTGGAGATATAGAATCTGCAAACAAAACAAAAAAATCAGTAAATTTTCTCTTGAAAATGTTAAACAGAGCCCCTTTTTTTCTTCTTTGCTTTACAACCCTTGAGAAAATAAAGAAACTAGCAAAGCATGTTAATTTTGCCAATGTTAAGGAAAAACTGTGTTTCCTTGCTGAACATCGTGCAGTTTGACCCCTAGCAAAGCAAGCATATACATTGTTATATGACCATTCAAAATTGCAGACAACGATGTGTCTTTGCAAGGGACTGATAAAACTAGCAGATGTGTAAAAGCATTCAAAAGGTTAGTCATCTTTTTGTAGTAAAAAAAACCAGTAACAACTTGCACAATAATGGGGACAACACATTTTCAAAGGCAAAACAAGTCAGTGCAAGACTATTGAAATGATCAACCTTCTTGAAATTGTTCATGGTGTAGTCCTTTTCTTAAAAATGATGTTAGCAGAAAGAAACAAAATGGTGTCTTGTTTCTTTAACATGAATTAAGGCTTATTGAAAATCATAACGGATGGACATGGTCGTGTTAGTAATTTTCATTAGCTAAAAACCATGTAATAAGAGATCTGATATCAAGAAGTGTTAAAGTCTCTTGCCCTGCATCACCCGCAAAAGCAGTAGCTTCACCATCGAACCCACAACCGGCACTTGTAGGATCATGTCTCAGGAAAATAAAGAAACTAGCAACCCTTGAAAAAAAACGAAAACTCCATTAACATGCTTGCTAGTTTCTTTATTTTCTCAAGGGTTGTAAAGCAAAGAAGAAGAAAAAAGGGGCTCTATTTAACATTTTTAAGAAGAAATTTACTGAATTTTTTTGGTTTTGTTTGCAGATCCTATATCTCCAATCGGATAACGCATATACCACATATATTATGTTTGGTATTCTATATACCAGAAATATGCTTAGCCTAGTGGCAAGAGCATTGCTTTCTTTCCCTAATGACTCGGGTTTGATTCTTCTTGGGGTTAGCTTCCACTATTTCATTTTTCTTACTCCAATTGGTGGTGACACGTGTTACCACCTGATTGGGGAAGGAAAATAAATTTAATAAATCTAATAAAAATAGATAAATCCCTCAAATAAAGTGGTGACACGTAATTGAATAATTAATTTATTTTATTAGATGAAAATTAGGACTAAAGTGAATGGTTGTATAAATAAAGGGCACTAAATGTGTAATTATACCAATTATTTTAACAGTCTCGTTAACTTTTTCGTTTTTTTAACGGCAGGTGGCTACATTGGAACTAATTAAATAGTTATGTGGTATATTTAACACAATTGAAAATATAGTGGTCAAATCGACACCAACCCCATAGTTCGGTGGTCATTAGTATAGTTTATCCTAGATTTAATTAAGCCATTAGTATCGCGCTCTTAACAAATGTAATGAGCTAAGTATATAATCCATTTTGATTCATTTTGATAATATTAAATTATCTCTTTATTTTCATTTTGTTTTTTAACTCTAGTTGTGACTTTACTCACTCATCTCTACCAACATTCACTCACATCTTTGACCATTGATGTTCCCGCTCTTATATAGTATCAGAGCCTCTATGACTTAGCGTCGATGATCTAGACAGTGTTTCCTCTAATGCAATTACTGTAATACCTCAATATTTAGTTAGTGGCCAAAACATAAAGAATTAAAAGTTTGTGATTTTAGTTTAGTGACTAAAACATAAACTTTTAAAGTTTGGTGATTTAAGTGAAAATATAAAAAAATTAGGGATTAATATGGTAATTACCTTATATTATTTTATATTCCATAATGAATAGTTTATCTTGATATAAGAATTTTGGTGGGAATTACAATTTTGATACGAGATTTGTGTGAAAAGTTATAAAAAGAATAAGTTTGATAATTAATTCGCACAATTATTTGAGCTCAAATTATTACAAAAAATTTATGGTAGTCTTAGGAAGACTCGAGGATTATGATATTGTGGTTTTTGAATCGTTTTTATTTTATTTAAATTCGATTCTATGCAGTATTTGGTGTAGTAGATAAAAATGACAATTTTGAAGATAAGTTGATTCATTAATGGAAAAATAGTCATTTTGCATATACTTTTAAAATATCTTTGATTATGAAATAGTAAATATCATAGGTGGCAACATGTCATTGGAGTAAATCATGGGGTAAAATAATCACTTGACTATTAAGAAGATTTTTATTATAAATAAGACTAATATAATGTCATTTGGCATAGATCAAAGTATTAGAAAAGTGTGGAATTTTGGTTCATTTTACTTCCGTTGTCGCGATTTTCTAAAGTATTATAAGAAAATTTTCTTTGGATTTTTGGGACTTATTTAGTATCTAATATAATGGGTTTTGTATTTAGTATCTAATTTGATTTATTTAGATAGAATATCATATTATTTCTCTTTTCATTTTGTTCTCTTAGCCTAGTTGTCGCCTTACTAATGTCGTCGTTTTCACATACAGAATGACCAAGCTGATGCTAAAAGAGGCAGAATGCACCATTGAACCATAAACTTTAACAAGCTTGTCTTGCAATCTTTCCATATATGTTATCTTTTTTTGTCACATACTTACAAACTTAGCCAACCATTTACTGCCACAAGCTTGCATAACAAGGTCCCAAAGTTACCTTTCTATAAACAAGTGGTTTCTAGAAAGTATGCATTTTTATCAACCTTATATACCAAGGCACTTTGCATAACCTTATCCCATACAATTCTAGCCTTGAAGCTTTATTAAGATCTGTAATGTAACAGAGCAATTGAAGATGAATTGAGGCAGTGCAGATGAATGAAGAATGAGTGAAGAAGATGGACAAACGAAAGAGAGAAAACAAAAAGGGAAAATTTGATATATTGAATTGAGATAACACAAAGACAATAATATGAGAGAGTTGGGCTCTCAAACCCATTACAACCATATTTATAGACTAAGCCCATACATCCTGATAGGCCTAATTGGTTAAAACAGACTAACCAACTCTAACAACCCAACTACTTCATTCTCCTATCTTTGAGTTATATAATATACTCTTATATTCTCCCGATTTCTTCTTCTTCTTGAATCTGAATAGTGGATGTAACTCCCAACCGAGAACGCAGGGCAGTGTATACAGCAGGCGGAAGTGGTTTTGTAAGTATATCTGCAACCTGTTCATTGGAAGGGACAAAGTTCACTATGAGCTGCCCAGCTAGGATACGCTCATGTACAAAATGAATATCGATCTCCACATGCTTAACGCGAGCATGATGTGTAGGATTTGTTGTCATAGAGACTACGAAAGTGTTGTCACACCAGACAATAGGAATTCGAGTGAGAACAACCCCAATTTCAGCCAATAAACTCTCAATCCACATTAATTCAGAGACTGAATTAGCCAAACTTCCATACTCTGCCTCAGAAGAAGACCGAGACACCACACTTTGCTTTTTAGAACACCAAAATATGGGGTTACTTCCAAGAAAAATACAGTAACCAGTTGTGGACCTCCTCTCTTCAACCGATGCTGCCCAATCAGCATCTGAATAACACACCAGATCACAATTATCTCTGGCAGTATAGACAATCCCATAATGAAGTGTTCCTTGAAGATATCTTAGTATTCGCTTAACAGCTTTCCAATGCACATCCTTTGGTTGATTCATGTATTGACTAACCTTATTAACAGCAAAGGCAATATCTGGTCTAGTCAAACACACATATTGCAGGCTTCCCACAATACTTCGATACAAAAGAATATCAGTAAAGGAGTGCCCATTTTCAACATGTAACCTTGGAGAGAAAATCATTGGTCTAAGCACAGGATTACAACAGTGCATATTAGCCTTCTCCAACAAGTCAGAGACATATTTCCTTTGATTCAAGCTCAACCCAGTGGAGCATTGTTGAATCTCCATGCCAAGGAAAAATTCTGGTTGACCCAGATCTTTCAACAAAAATTCAAAATTGATCTGTTGCATTGTAAGTGAAACAGCAGACTCCACATTGCCATCGATGATTATATCATCCATATACACCATTAGCAATAATTTGACACTTTCACTGGTTTTATTAAACAAAGAACTATCTGACTTGGAGGCAGAGAAGCCAAGTTTATGAACCAAAAATTTTCTCAAGGTAGTGAACCAGGATCTAGGTGCATGTCTGAGTCCATAGAGAGCTTTCTTAAGATGGTAGACCATTTCTTCTCCATTAGGCCCCTTTGTTTCAAAACCTGGAGGCTGGCACATGTAAATCTCCTCAATCAACTCTCCATTCAGAAATGTATTATTAATATCAATTTGTCGAATGAACCACTTTTCAAGAACTACGGTTGCCAACACAGTTCTAATGGAGGCTGCTCGAACTACAGGGCTAAAAGTCTCTCGAAAGTCACTTCCTATCAGTTGAGAGCAGCCTTTGGCTACCAGCCTGGCTTTGAACCTGTCAACTGAACCATCAAGTTTTCTCTTGACCTTAAAAAGCCATTTACATTCAATAGGCTTTCTAGAGGGAGGTAAGGGCTGCAAACCACAGATTTCATTCTTCATTAAAGCATCATATTCAGCCGAAACAACAGTTTTCCACTCACAATGTTGTAAGGCTTCACACACAGAGTTGGGCTCATGTATATCTTCCTTTAACAGAAAAGCTTTGGATTTAAAGATCCCAGATTTAGCTCGAGTGACCATAGGATGAAGATTCTGTGGTCGAGCAGAGTCTGTTGGAGATGAGGAAGACAAATGTGAAGGTGGCAAAGTGGAAGTAGCATGTAGAAGTGACTATGGAGGTGATGAAGGTAGATGTGGAGATGGTAGAGTGGAAGTAGAATGTATAGGTGACTATAGAGATGATGGAGATAGAGATAGAGGTGACGAGGTGGAGGTAGCATGTAAAAGTGATTGTGGAGGTGATGAAGATAGATGTGGAGATGGTAAGGTGGAAGTAGAATGCATAGGTGACTGTGGAGATGATGGAGATAGATGTGGAGGTGACAAGGTAGAAGTAGTATGTATAGGTGACTGTGGAAATGATGGAGATAGATGTGGAGGGGACAAGGTGGAAGTAGCATGTATAGGTGACTGTGGAGATGATGGAGATAGATGTGGAGGTGACAAGGTGGAAGTAGTATGTATAGGTGACTGTGGAGATGATGGAGGTAGATGTGGGGGTGAGGATAAGGAAGGAGAAATAGTAGAGGAAGAATTAGACAAACCTTGTGTAGGAACACACAAATCAGATTGTTGTTGAGAAATACTATTATGGCAATTCTGATAATAGGGAATAGGTGGAAGAGTTACAGAACATGTAGAATTCTTGTGTTCAGCACTCATATCATTAACATGTTGAAAACTCAGAAAATCAGCAACAATAACCAAAGAATCAAGAGCAGCAGTAGTAGCAGTAACAAAATTATTCTTATAAGCAAATGGAAATATATTCTCATCGAATTTGACATGCCTAGATATATATAGTCTCCCACTAGTATCTAAACACTTATAGCCTTTAGAAGATGGAGAATAACCAAGGAAAGTACATGGGGAAGACCTAAACTAGAGCTTATGTTTATTAAACGGTCTTAGCAGGGAATATCACAGGCATCCAAAACTCCTAAGTGAGCTATACTCAGGCTTTATTTTAAATAGCATTTCATAAGGAGACATACCTGACAAAGAAGGTGCAGCAGATGACAGTCTGTTTATTAAAAATATTGATGTACCAAAGGCATCACTCCAATATCGCAACGACATTGATGCTTGAGCTAGCAAGGTCAACCCAACTTCAACCACATGTCTGTGCTTCCTTTTAACCAATCCATTATGCTCAGACGTGTGAGGGCAGGTGAGTCTGTGAAGGATACCTTGCTCCTGAAGGTAAGGTTTGAGGGCCACAAATTCACCTCCCCTATCAGATTGTAGAACCTTTAACTTGACTCCAATTTGCCTTTCAACTTGCCTATAAAACTAAACAAAAGCCTCTTTCACCTGAGATTTAAAATTCAAGAAATATAACCAAGTGTATCTGGAATGAGCATCAGTAAAAGCCACATAGTATTTAAAACTACTAGAACAAAGGGGAGCAAGACCCCAGACATCTGCAACTACCAATTCTAAGGGACAGTGATATTCCGTTTGAGAATCTGAAAAAAGGTAACTTATGAGATTCACCTAACTGACATGCACAGCAGAGAGAAGAATCAAACTGAGTTTTATTAGAACTAACATGCATATTACAGTGTAACAAAGCTTTGATGTAACACTTTAGATGAGGGATATCCCAACCTATGATGCCAAACCTCTAGGGGAACATTATTAGTAGTGACAAAAGTACATTGAGGTATAGTAGAAAACTGTAACATATGAGACTTAGCATTACTGAACCCTGCAATCTTATTAGAGTGACTATTAAACTTGTATAAGCCCTCCACTTCAGGACCTTTAAGCAAAACCTACTTTGTATGTAAATCCTTCACTTGATAGGATTTCAGATAAAACTCCACACTGACTTGATTATCATGTGTAAACTTAGAAATAAACAGTAAATTTTTAGTAATATGAGGAACAAAAAGAACATCTTTTAAATGAAATAGCCCATTCTTAGCCAAAAGACTTGATTGACCTAAACACTTGATGGGCAAAGTATTACCATTAAGAATGGCAGTTACATCAGCAGAGGCAATGTGAGCAGAGGCAGTCATAATGGTTAACAAGTTATTCTGTCTTACATCAGCATCAAGAAGAATAGTACACACAAAAGACAAATCTGAAGAGGAAGGACTAGCTGTAATTACAGTAATGACAGAATCATACTCAGGGGGCAGCCCATTAAGAATGGCAGTTACATGCTCTTGTTCAGAAATCCTTTCCCTACAATTAGCTAGTTTATCACAAATAGATTTTGTAACACTCGGGTTTAGGGGTCGGGTGAAAATAATATTTTAATATTATTTAGGCTCGGTTTTATAATTAAAATAATCTTTTAAGTTCGGGTTTCAAAAACAAATAATTGAATGTTGGACTAAATCGAATTGTTTTACATCTTGCATAGAGATTTTGAAAAGAAGGGTATTTGCCATTTCATTAATGGCAAAATCGTAAATAAGGGAACTTCATTTTAAAACCCTTTTTACTAAAGTAAAACATTGTCTTCTTCCTCCCCCTTTCATATTTGAACGACCAAGAGCTCTCTCTCCCTACAATCACTATTCCATCACCTTATTCCTCCATTTTAGCTCGGATTTTCAAGGTAACTACGTTTTCAACTTGTCCTCATCATCCTCTCTTCAAAAGTACAAGTGGTTTTCATTTTCGTTAAAGTTTTGGAAAATGGAGTTTTGAAGATTTTGATTAAAAATGGAAACTTTATGTTGTTAAGCTTAATGTTTTGATTTAATATGGTTAGTTATGAAGTTTATGAGCTAAATGGTTCAACATATATGAATTTTTCTTGATTTTGAGCAATTCCCGAATTTGGGTATAAATGGGGTTTTTGGAGGGTTTTGGGGGTTGTTTTAGGTGGGAATTGATAGTCCAATGGTGGTACTATGGTTAGGGGTTGATTTGGGATCATTTGTGGGTGTAAAAGGTGTTGGAAACATGGATTTTGGATGAGGTTTAGGGGCTGCCCGAGTTTGCTAAATGTGGGGTTTGTTCATGGCTTGAAACATTGTAATTTGTGTTTGAATTGTGTTTCGGGCTAGTATTTCGATGCTTGGGCTGATTTGAGATTGTTTGAATTGTATTGAGGTTGTTTAGAAGCAAGAACTTGGGTCGGTGAAGTATCGGGAAGAAATCCGGAAATTTGAAGGTGATGCTTGCTTGGTAGTTGAGCTTGGAGGTAGAGGTGGGTGGTTAAATATTTTTTAAAATGGTTTTGAGTATTTGGTTCAAGCATGTGAACCTATGATGGGCTTGGTAAACCCACCTAGAGTTGGGATGAGAGTGGTAGCCTAATCCCAAGCTTTGATTAGAGACTTTGGTTGCACTCTTTAATGGTTGTTTATGCCTCATGTTAAATTGTGATGGTGTTGGTTATGTATATGTTGTATACATGTATGTTGGGGCATGTTTGATGCATTGTTATATGCATATTGATGATAAACATGATGGAGATATACATATGCATGAAATATGATGTGATATTGTGTTAATGATATTCTGAGGTGATTGTATGATCCGAGGATCAAATCTTCTCACGAACCAGATGACAATTAATCTCTATATGCTTCGTACGCTCATGGAAAACTAGATTTTCTGCAATTTTGACAACTGAAAAATTGTCACAAAAAGACTTGCAGAAGAAGTATCAATTTTCAAATCAGAAAGTAGATAAAGAAGCCATTGAACTTCGCAAGTAACAGTGGCAAGTGCACGATATTCTGTTTCACTAGAAGAACGAGAAATAGTCTGTTGTTTCTTGGATTTTCAAGAAACAAGTGCAGAACCCTAAAAACACAGAACCCTGTGACAGATTTCCTTGAATCTGGACAAGATGCCCAGTCAGAATCTGAAAAAGCATTGATCTTAAGAACATTGTTAGAAGGAAAAAATAAACCCTGACCAGGAGACCCTTTAAGATATCGCAAAATCCTATGAGCAACAAGTAAATGATCATCAGTAGGGGCAACTAAATCTGAGAAAGTTGTTGAACAGCATACGAAATGGCAGGCCTTGTATTAGTAAGATACAACAATTTGCCAATCAACCTTCTATAAGAAGTTATATCAGAAAGAAGAGTACCACTATTCTTGGAAAACTTGACTTTAGGAAGAATAGGAGTAGGCATAGTTTTAGAATCAGTGAATCCAGTTTCTTCCAATAGTTCAAAAGTATATTTACGTTGGTACAAATTAATACCCTTACTAGGCCGAGCTACTTCAAGTCCAAGAAAATAATTCAAATCCCCTAAGTCTTTAATTTTAAAAGTGTCATGCAAAAAAACTTTTATTTTATTAATAGAGTCCATAGTAGAACTAACTAAAATGATGTCATCTACATACACAGCCCGTGCAAGAAAACTATTATCAAAACCTTTTACAAAAACAGAAGTATAAGATGAAGCATGTTTAAAACCTTTTTCAAGAAGAGCAACTGTTAAGCGCTCATTCCACTGCCTACTAGCTTGCTTTAGTCCATAAAGACTCTTATTAAGCTTGCAAACCATCCCAGCAGGAGCAGAAAATCCTGGAGGTGGTTCCATATAAACCTCTTCATGCAAAAAAACCCATGTAAAAGCATTATTTACATCTAACTGTTGTAATTTCCATCCCTTAGCAGCAACTATAGTCAATATAGACCTAATAGTTATAATTTTAGCAACAAGACTAAAAGTATTTATAAAATCCACTCCATGTTGTTGACTATAACCTTTTACCACTAACCTAGCTTTATACCTCTCTAAAGTCCCATCAGGTTTTAATTTGGTCTTATAAACCCATCTACAACCTATAGTTTGCTTACCAAGAGGAAGAGAAACCAGTTCCCATGTGTTATTAGCTTCTAAAGCTTTAATCTCCTCATTCATGGCTTGTTTCCAACAATCATATAAAATTGCTTGTTTATAATTTTAGGTTCAACCAAATATATTAGTAGCATTAACAGAAGATTGATAAGAAGAAGAAAGTTTGTCATAAGATAGCACCTGGGCTATGGTATGAGGTGAGGTTCTAGAAGTTCTGGACTTTGGCAAGGTAACTTGAAATTCTCTAAACTTCTGTGGTAACTGAACTTTCCTAGAAGAACAAACTCGTGAAGACTGTTGATTTGGAATGGCTTGATGAACTTGGATTAGAGGATCTTGCTGATCTTGGATTAGAGGATCCAAAACATTATTTTCTAAAGAAATAACAGGTCTGGAAGACTGGTCATCTTCAGAAATGAGAGGCTCACAAGAAGAAACAAAATCAGAAGCAAAATTTAAAATGAATTGGGTAAATCCATACAACCCGACTCTTGTCATCAACTATAGTCAAAAAATAACAGTGACCATACAAGCTCTTAACTGGAAAAGGACCCCAAACATTTATATGAACTATATCAAAAACAGATTCAGAAATAGAACTGCTAATAGGAAAAGGTAAGCGCTTTTCTTTAGCTAAATGAAAGATATCACAGTCAGATATATTGGCAAAAGAAATTTCTTTATTCGTTTGACAAAAAAATTTCATTCTCTGTGTAGAGGGATGGCCCAAAAGGGCATGCTACAAAGTTGAATTACCAACAGAACTATTATTAACAAGAACAATGGAATTTGGAAGAGAAGAACTGTTATGAACAGGAACAGAAGAACTTTGAACAGAATTAGAAATCATAGTTTTGTGTGAAAGAGAAACCTCAAGTTCATAAAGGCCATTAGAGACCTTAGCTAAACCAATCATATTCGAGACACTGAGATCTTGTATATAACAAAAATAGAAGAAAAAATTAAACACAAAGAATTATTCTTTGTCAATTGAGATATAGAAATTAAATTAAAACTAAAATGAGGAATGCGAAAAACATTATATAAAACTAAAGAATCTGAGACACGAACAGTACCAACATGAGTAACCTTTACAATTTCATTGTTAGGTAATTTAACAAATTTATTGTGAACAGAGTAACAAGAATAAAAAAATTGTAGTTAAGTAGCTATATGATCAGTAGCCCCTGAATCTAAGATCCATGAAGCTTCAAATTATCTAAAGAACAATTAAAAACCATACTTGTCTCGGTGACTAGAACATCAAAAACAGAAGACAATGCATTGACTTTGCGTTCTTTAGGAGCATACTTAGAAGAAGCATTATTCCTTTCTTGCAACAAATTCAGTATACTCTCATACTGGTCTTGAGTAAACATAACAGGCCTAGAACCAGAACAGTTCTTGTTCAAAGAACCAGAATTATCATTCAAGGAATCACCAAAATCATGAATTGCTACCAGATTATCCCTATTACTCCGGTTCCTACTCTTATACCCAAGAGGAAAACCATGCTTTTTATAGCATTTGTCCACAGTGTGCCCATATAACCCACAGAATATACACAAAGGTCGTTTAGAACTACTACCAGTAAAGAATTTTTTAAGACCAAAACTGTTATTATCAATCCGAGAAGTATTACCCCTACCAGTCAACAAAACATTAGAATCCGTAACAATAGGGCTAACAGACTGTTCATGTTGGATAACAATAGCAAAGACTTCATTAATAGAGGGTAAGGGTTTTGTCATGAGAATTTGTGATTTGGGCACTATTGCGTGTGTAAAGTGCCACGCAATTGTGCAAGTATACACGTCTCAAGTAATAAAGTGATGAGTATTGAGTATCGTCTCCACAGGGATTGGTGTAACCTTCAATGTTATCGTCTCGCACTAAAAAGGAAATAAAAGTAAAGAACACAAGTGATTGATTGGGTTTTTGAAATAATCTAATAAACAGAAAATAAAATAAGCCAGTAAACTAAAAGTTGAGTAATCAAGATGAGAGAATGAGCCAGATTATATTGTGTCATAGTGTGGAAACCAATTGGACTGTCTCGGTCTTTAAATGCAACGAACACCGGATTGCCTTGGCAAAGACCAAAGTCACTATTGCGGCAACGGGTTAAGTAACTACCTCGGCAATCTCTTGCTTGGGCAGCAACGAACTACGTCAAGGTTCGGCAAAGCGTCCTTCAGTGGCTCCTTCTTATCCCTAAGTCAAAGGTGTGCTGATGTGCAGGCCTTGATAATACCTCCCAGCGTGAACCAAGGATGAACACCAACCAATCTTGCGCTTCTTTTAGCCGTTGAAACTCGAACTTATCCCTAAGCTGAGTTAATTTTCACCGATTGGGATGAAAACCATGCTTATCCGTTTCGTGATTCTAACTCTCTCGATATTAGACAAATAGATAGTTTCACGAGATCCTCTACCAATTCACTCGTAAACAAGATTAAAAACCAAGAATAAGCAAACCTTGAACTAAAATTGCATTAACAAAAACTTAAACAAAATCCAACCGTTTTCTCACAACTACTAAACAATACAATCTAAACCCTAAGAAGAAATTTGAACATAATGTTGTGTAAGCTCACTACAAATTCTCTCAACTCTCGATTTCTCTCTAGATGTCTTCAATGGTCGGCTTTGGCTTCTTATTTATAGAGGAGGTTTAGGCCAAGTCCTTATTGAGGAGGAAGTCAAGTTGGAATCAAATACATTAAAAGAAAAGGTCTCTTTTAAAGTATTATATCTTTCTTCCTTAAAATCCTCCCATTTGCGTAGAATCTTCTCTTAACCTTCCTTCTGTGTTTTCATGATCTTCTCGCGGTCCGATCTTCATGCAAAGTACATAGAAAAGTTCAACTTTTCATGCTCTTCAAAACGCACTCCACTTTGCATGTCTTCTCCCTTGTCGAACGTGTCTGGGCATTGCCTCCGCAGTGGCTTGGCTATTGACTCGGTAATGGTCTGTCTATGCTCAGCATGGCTCTATCTCATGGTTCAGCTTCCTTCAATAGAAACTGACATCCACAGCTACCTTGATCTGGACCGTCGAGAGATGATTCTACACCGCTCCTTTCTTTCCTTCATTGTCACAACAGTGCTTGCCCGAGCAGTGAATACTGAAATCTGCATATGCACCAAACACACACATAAGCAGAATCTTTTCCATCGAATAAAGTAAATATAAGGATCAAGCATAATAAAGATGAGATCAATGTGATTGATGCATGGAGGGCTACAATGTGACTCAAATGGGTGTATATTTAGCAATAATTATCATAGAAAAATGGTGAAATGATAGTACTTTTACACATTTAACAGGCAAAAAAATTTTCATTAAGCCCCCTAAGAAAACGAAGCAAGAAATCTTCTTTTCTATTCTTAGAGGCAGAACAATCACAATTGACTAACGGCCTAAGATTACAGATCTCATCCCACAACACTTTAAGATTCGCATGATAGGATGAAATGGAAAGATTACCTTGTTGTAATGAATAAAACTCTTGAAGCAAATCAAAAACACGAAGCAGATCACCCTGATTGAACCGATCGAACAAATCTTGCCAAAGTTCATAAGCACGATCAATCCAAATGACGCTTTGCCCAATATCCTAATTCAACGCGCGTTGCAACCAAGAGAGCACACGATTTTTACACTTAACCCAAGCCGAATAACGAGGACCATCTTTCTTTGGCTCTTTAATCGAACCGTTGACGAACGAGAACTTGTTTTGGAAATCAAGGAAATCCGCATCGAGCGTGCCCAGCCATGGTAGTTTCCTCCGTTCAACAACAATAAAGTGAGAATCAAAGTTGGGTTCTCATTCGGGTGGATATAAAACTCTTCGGAAGGATCGTCAACTTTGTAACGAACGATAAATTCCGAGAAAGAATCTGAAGAATGATCATATGATACCATGATGGATTTGAGATTCGAAAGAGAAACAATTTGGAAGTAGAAGAGTTCTTATTTTAGGGTTTGATCGTATCTAAAATTTAGGAATTGAAACAGACTATAAAGAAAACGAAACAGTAAAGATTATTATTATTATTATTATTATTATTATTATTATTATTATTATTATTATTATTATTATTATTAGAATAATTAAAATACAACTTATTTTGGGTATTTATAATATTAAAGAAAACACTTAAAGAAAAGCCAGTTGGGATAACTAACTAAGCTGCCACATCACCTAACACAGCTGTCAATAATCTTGTTAGCGTTAAAACGTAAAAGTGATGGCCTCTTATCTTATCCTAACAAATGCAATGTTGTGGTCCTCATCGACTCATATGGTGTCAAATTTGATAGATGAAACCGCCTCCAAACCAAACCTACTCCACGTTTAACAGGTTGTTTGGATTCCTGCCTCGAATGGCTTGGTTCAAAGCGGCATCTCCAGCAATGCACAACAACATGACGCTCAGAAAGCTAGTTATTACCATATGATTTCTATAATATGCAATGGGAGTTAGAATGCAAGGAGATGTGAATGCTTAGCAAAATGACCGGATCATAAGATTGAAGGATTATGCACTCTCTCCCCCCCATAATTACAACAGGGAAAGTTGTGTGGTGGTGGGGTCTAAAGTAATATAAGAATTTGTGTAGTTACACAAGTTCTATGGTGAGGCCTCTTAGGGTGTGACTAAAATGAGGCGGCCCTACACAAATTCTTACCATTTGGGTAAGAATTTGTGTAAGGCAAAATCTACACATATTCTTACCCAGTTGATAAGAATTAATGTAATTACACAAATTCTTGCCCAATTAGTAAGAATTTCGGTTCTACCTAAATTATTACCTATTCTTACATAAATTCTTACCAAAATAGTAAGAATTTGTGTAAGGTCGCATTTTAGCTGCACCCTAACTTGTAGTACCTTAGTCTTTCCCTATAAGTTTTCAATTTTTCCTCTTTACACATTAAATTCATTTTTTAAAAAACTAAACACTAATTATACTTTTAAAAAATAAATGTGCAATTGACTCCCTCCATGACTATGTGCAGATGGCTCTGCCTAAGAGATGTTATGAAAGTGAAGTGTAGCACGGTCAGGATGAACCTCAACAGAGGGATAAAGATAACTAAGGTGGTAATTAAGAGAAATTACATTATAGATTCTCATTATCTCATTAATGATGGTTTCAATCAATCTAAATCACTCATTTTATATATTTTTATGTCATCATCCCACTCAAATTATAACTTTTAAAAGGATTGCTTTTTTAATTTGATGTGATAAAATGTAACACTCCAAAAAATTACGCATAAATTGTAAATTCTAGATTTAAAAATCCCTAATTTAGAAACTTAATTTTGAAATTCTTAATTGAAAACACTAACGATTGAGAATTTTTAATTCAAAATCCTAATTTTTTTATGAGGGACTAAATAAAAAATTTTATCAAACATAAAAATTAATATGAAATTTCTTAAAAATTTAAAGACTGACTCCATAAATAATCCTTTTATCAAATTGAATTTTAATTCTCTTGCTCACCCGTCTTTTTTTTAATGTTTAATTTATTTCTTTCAACCTTTTTAATTCAAATTGAATTCTAATTTTTTCTCCACGGTTGAATTGACTCTCCTTTTTCAACTTATATTATTATTATTATTATTATTATTATTATTATTATTATTATTATTATTATTATTATTATTATTATTATTATTATTATTATTATTATTATTATTATTATTATCGTTGTTGTTGTTGTTGTTGTTGTTGTTGTTGTTGTTGTTGTTGTTGTTGTTGTTGTTGTTGTTGTTGTTGTTATTTTCCATCCTATATCACTTTCATTATTTTACTTAAATTAGTTTTACTCTCCCTATATATATACACACATAGTTCAAATAAGATCACCCCAAGAACCCTACTTTTTTTATATAGTTTCATGCCGCCAAAATCCCTTATTGATTTGTTAAATTCCTATGTAATAATCTCCACAGCTCTATACCCCTTCTTGTTCGTTAATCTCTTCAACTCCAAATTTAGTCTGGTACCGATACAGTTGAATCCAATACTTTTGATCATGGAAAATCACATCATTCTGTAGGTTGAGTATAGCTTGGCTAAGGTGTGTTTTCTTCCGGTGCTATAATTAAATTATATGTTATTTTTTTTATGTGTTGGTGTTTTCCCCTTTATGTGATTATTTATATGTATTATGATTTTTATGGTTGACATCACATGCATACGTTTTTAGAATATGTTTTCACTATGATTTACGGACCGCGATTTATGGACTACGATTTATGGACTATGATTTATGGACTTATGGACTATGATTTATGAAGTATGTTTACGGAATATCAGATTTATGGAACTTTGTTTATGAAATTTGATTTCTAATCATCATATCATTGTATGAGCATGGGTTGAAATTTGTTCGGGGAAGTTCAGTGGTTTCACCCTTCGGGTTGAATTCCACTTCAGATTGGCGGTTGTAGTGAGGAGTTCTGGGGAACTTTCCTCTTGACGGTTTGTAGTTGGGTGCATTGCATTGCGCTTGTGATTTATGTGTTATGCTTTAAAGAATTTAAAAAAAAAATATTACTATGTTTTTACGATTATGATTTTCTTGCACTTTAGAGAAACACTAAGCTCTTTAGCTTACTCCCCCATAGTTTTCCTTTTTTTTTCAGATATCCTGAACTCAATGTGACTTGGTACTCTGAGGATCTATTTATTTTATCGAATCTATTTTATCTTCAGTATGGACATACTTTATTTTCGGGAATATTTTATTATTAAGATTATTTTGGGATTTTGATGTAATTTCATATTTTGGGCTTATTATTTTTACCATGCATTTTCAGACATTAAATTTGAGAGTTTTTTTAAATTATAAGATTATTATTTTAACATTTGGATTTTATAAATATCGAGACACTTTATATTATTATCAGAAATAATTTATTTTACGATATTTTAATATATTATAATTCGAATTAATTTCTTGAGGATAAAGTTTTTAATGGTTACTTCTTAAATTCGGTCTTTTCTTCTAAGCCGGGTTTAGGGGGTTACATAAAA
The DNA here is from genome assembly GCA_030270665.1 of Hibiscus trionum. NCBI lineage: Eukaryota > Viridiplantae > Streptophyta > Magnoliopsida > Malvales > Malvaceae > Hibiscus > Hibiscus trionum. The sequence goes on from BSYR01000011.1 coordinate 26,719,294, forward strand.
AATGACTTAAAAAATGAAGTGAGTAATTTTTATTGATTGAGACCATAATTAATATGATTTTTATTAAGCGAAGAATACAAACTTATAATGCTTATATAAGGATGGAGCTAGGATTGAGGTTGAAGAGCAAAATATAAATATTTAAAAGTGTGGGAGACAAATTCCTAATTAATCAAAATTTTTAAAATATTACTTCTATACTTTAAAGATAAAAAAGTTACTACAGGACAAAAACTCCTCCCAATGTCTTAATGCTTTCGTACCTGTAGTTTTATTAAAAAAACAAAACGAGTATCACTTCAAGAAACGTAATTCAAGAAAATGCGTAACCCGTGTCCTTTTTATGGACGAGTCTACCACGTTCGACTAACACCGTTGAACACCACTAACGCTAAATATTGCCGAATGTCATTAAATTGATTAATAAAGATTAAAAATCTCAAGGACTCGGCATATAGTTATAAATTATTTAAAATAAAATTTTAATTAAATTATTTTTCATATATATTATATTTTTTAATTTTTTTAAATAATTAAATCAAATATCAATATTAATCAATTTAAAAAACTATAGACCCTAAACTCTTAACTGCGATAAAATGTCATTTATAGACTTCATTTTATCTCTATTCTGGGATTCCTTCTTAGAGTTGTCGACAATGAAACTGCTGCCTTTACCCTTGATGGTTTTAATGAAAGCCAAACCAGGCTTGTACTTTACATCAATGTCGGCAAATCTAACATGTTTTTTTTGTTCCATTTTTGTTTCTGCTCTAGCTAATACGAAAGAGGGAAATTCTAATGAAAGGCGGACTAATATATGATTAAGAAACAGCGTTATCGGAAATATTGTAAGATAAATAACAAAATAGGTAAAGCGCTAGCGGATATGTTGATTTAAAATAATGTATCCGGTAGAAAATATGAAAAAAATATTAAAAAAATTGGTAACCGGCAAACTTAAGTTATCGGTAGGTATCGACACAAACATAACAAAATAGGTAAAATTTTACTTATTTTGTTGATAAGAGAATCAACATATTAGGTAGCGGCTATTATGTTATTAAAGTTTAAGCTGATGGGTCCTTGGAAATCCCACGATAACAAAATCGGTAAAATTACTTACTTTGTTGATAAGAGTATAACATATTCGGTAGCGCTTTACCTATTTTGTTATTAAAGTTTAAGTTGATGGGGCCTTAGAAATCCGACGATAACAAAATAGGTAAAATTACCTATTTTGTTGATAAGAGTATCAATATATCCAGTAAATTACTTATTTTAAGCTGATGGGGCCTTGGAAAGTATTTACACTTTTTGAGTAAATTACTTATTTTGTTGATACTTTTGAGTAAATTACTTATTTTGTTGAAACTTTCGAAAGTATCTATACTTTTTTTTTAAAAAGTATCGATACTTTTTGTTGATACTTTTTTAAAAGTATCGATACTTTCGAGCCGCATTGCAACCGGTTACATTGCTTCTTAAAAAAGTATCGATACTTTTTGTTGATACTTTTTTAAAAGTATCGATACTTTCCAGCCACATTGCAACCGGTTCCATTGCTTTTTAAAAAAGTATCGATACGTTTAGAAAAGTATAGATACTTTCGAAAGTATCAACAAAATAAGTAATTTACTCAAAAGTATCAACAAAATAGGTAATTTTTCTGGATATGTTGATACTCTTATCAACAAAATAGGTAATTTTACATATTTTGTTATGTTTAACCGGTCACATATTTAACCGGTCACGCCGTATATTAGTCGTATATTAACCGCCTCACAGCAGAACTGCCCTGCGAAAGATGGTATTTCTTAATGATATTAACGGCAGGAATCACCGTGTAATAGAAATCCTAAATATTAAACTTAAAACTCAAAACCTTAAATTTAGCGTTTGAATTTAAAGTTTAGAGTTTATGGTTTCAAGTTTAGCGTTTATGGTTTTATGTTTAGTCTATAAGGTTTGTGATTTTTTTAAATTGACTAAGGTTGATATTTGATTCAATTATTTAAAAAAATTAAAAATATTATATATATATATATGAAAAATAATTTAATTAAAATTTTATTTAAAATAAAATTTATATTTAAATGTTAGTCCTTGATATTTTTAATCTTTATCAATCAATTTAATAATGTTCAACGGTGATCAACGTTAGTGGTGTTCAGCGATGTTCGTCGAGCGTTGTAAATTTTTTTTATATAAAATCATGTTGATATATAATTTTTTTAGAAAAAAAAAACATAAATTTTGAAAATAAATACATGTTGTAAAAAACATATGTACGCTCGACAATAATAAAGTCATTAGATTAAACATTTGATCCGAATAATCAACGTGCAAATATGCAAATAGTTATAATTTTATTAATAGAAACAAAAAGATCCCGTATTTTTTTTATTAAGAAAAGATAGGTACCTAAGTGTCTCGTTAAAAAATATCTCTAAATTTAAATGGAAGAAAAATAGTGCACCCGATAAATCTTACAATAAGCTATTAAGACATAAAATTACTAACATTCGCATGTAGCGCATCAAGGGTTGTATCTAGATGTGGTAACGGGTCGTTCAGTTCGGGTCGTTTCGGGTCTATCTAGAATCGGTTTAGATTCGGTTCGGGTCGGGTTCGAGTCTAATTCGGGCCTGTGATGAGTCGGATTCGGTTCGGGTATTGGATCGGGTCAAAATCGAATCGGTTGTTTTTGGGTCGGGTCAATATCAGATCGGTCGCTTTCAGTTCGGGTCAAAACCGGGTCGTTCGGGTCGCTTTCGGTTCAGGTCAAAATCGGGTCGTTTGGGTCGATTTCGGGTCAGGTCAACATTTGAATTTTCGGGTCAATTCTGTTTGAGTTGGGTTTAGGGTTTGAGGTTTAGTATTTATGGTTTAGTTTAGAGTTATTGGTGTATGAGATTAATTCTGATTCAACTTGTTAATCTATACATTTGAATCTGATTAAATATTTAAATCAAAGCTTCATGTATCCATATCAAAATTTTGTGTATAATTATATTAAATCAAAGTTTATTTTATGTAATAATAATAATAATAATAATAATAATAATAAATCCAAGAACCTCCTTGCGCCTAAATTTTTGGCTGAGTTCATTTCGAAGTGTGATTTCATCGATCTCCCACTTGCCGGTGGTACTTTTACTTGGTTTAGAGGGGGGACAAGATGGCGGCTAGCAGATTGGACAGATTTCTTGTGGCTCCGGAAATTTTGTTGGCCTTCCCGCTATTAACACAAAGCTCCAAGCCGAGAGGCCTGTCGGACCACAACCCAATATTATTCTCCAGGAAGATCAACGTAAACACGGAGGGCGGACGTTCAAGTGGTTTTTGGGATGGGCGGAGAATGAAGATTATAAGAATAAAATCCGCTCTATTATCGAAGGGAGGTGCAGCAAGGATTTAAGGTCAGTGCTGATGGATATTAAATTGGCAACAAAAAATTGGGCCAGAGAGGCATTGAAAAAATTGGCAACAAAGAATGCTATACCCATCTCGGATTTAGAAGAAAAAATTGAAGCCATTGAAAATAAGGCAGCAAGTTCAAGTTGCACATTAGTCGATTGGGAGGAATTGAGGATGCTAAAAAGTACAGTTTGGGATAGATACAGGAAAGAGGAACGAGATTAGTTGCAGAAGTCAAGACTAAAATGGTTCAAAGAGGGTGACAACAATACTAAATTTTTCCACCTTACGGCGTCGGTGCGTAGAAGTCAGAACCGCATCTCCTCGGTCAGGGTGGGCAATTCTACTGTGGAAGATCCAAATCAAATAACCAGGGCTTTTGAAAAACATTTCAGAAAAGTCTATAACACTGTGAATACAGTGCCCTTTAAAAGATTTGATGTTCATCCAAGGCGTTTGAGTGAGGAATCTGCCAAGCTCTTAGAGGCTCCCTTCACAAAGGATGAAATTTGGTCAGCGATTAAATCATCAGATGGGAACAAAGCGTCTGGGCCGGACGGTTTCAACCTTGATTTCTTCAAATCTTTCTGGTCAAATCTAAACAAGAGGGTATTGGATTTTTTTGAGAGTTTCTACAACGGAAGTTTGATAGACAAATCTTTCAATCGATCCTTCGTTGCGCTCATCCCGAAGACTACTAATCCAGAAAAGATTGAGAATTATAGACCGATTTCGCTTGTGGGGAGTATATACAAATTTTTGGCGCGGGTGTTAGCAAGAAGACTAGCCAGGTGCATTTCTGAAGTGGTAGGCGAGACACAATTCGCATTTGTAGCTGGGAAGCAGATTGCGGATTGCTCGATGATAGCCAACGAGGTGATTAATGATCTCAAGAAGAGGAATCGCAAAGCAATCATCTTCAAAGCCGATTTTAGGAGAGCCTATGATTCGGTCAGTTGGGATTTTCTGGAGTTTGCTCAGATTAGAGTGGGATTTGGTGCATTATGGAGAAATTGGATTAAATTGTGTATAACCACACCTGCCATATCGGTTTTAGTGAACAGAGTCCCCACTAGATCATTTAACATTAAACGTGAGCTTCGACAGGGTTGCTCGCTCTCACCAATGCTTTTCAACTTAATTGGCGAAATGCTAAGTTCATTATTAAGCAAAGCTGCTGAGCTTAGCCTTTTAGAAGGCGTGATTGTGGGGAATAGTGATCTGAGGATTTCACACATTCAATTCGCTGATGATTTGATTGTGTTCGATGGTGCTAAGGAAGAAAATGTGAGAAACATTATAAGGATTATCAGGTTGTTTGGCCTTTGTTCTGGTCTTCAGCTTAATCTACAAAAACAAAAATCTATGGTATCAATGTTGAGAAAGCAATCATGCGAGCTTGGGCAGAAGTAACTGGATGCATGGCTGATAATCTTCCCACCACTTACCTCGGATTACCATTAGGACAAGCCAGGAATGCAAGGGAGCTGTGGATGCCTATCCTTAGTAAGGTGCAGAAACGTCTGGAAGGTTGGAAAATGAGTAATCTTTCGTTTGGTGGTTGATTGACTATGGTAAATTCTGTTCTTTCTAACCTGCCCATATATTACTTATCCTTGCTTGAGATGCCTAAGACATTTGCTACAAAAATTAATGGGTTAATTGCAAATTTCTTATGGGAGGAAAAACAGGAAGGTGCATCCACTAGGTCAATTGGGAAACTGTGTGTAAACCAAAATTGTGTGGTGGGTTAGGCATTCGAGATATTAGGATTAAGAATAGAGCTCTCTTGAATAAATGGGTATGACATTATGGGTGTGAAAAATCAAGTTTGTGGCGGAAAGTTATTGACGCAAAATACAGGATAGATCCATCGAAACTGATCCCTCAGTCTTTACATGGGAAGAAAATTTCCTGGGTTTAGAAAGACAAAACCAAACCCCTTCTCAACACCAATGACAATTTCACCAAATCGATGAGAATCCTCTGTGGTGATGGAACTTCAATCGACTTTTGGAATGACCGCTGGACTGATTTCATCTCTTTAAGGGAAGCTTTTCCGAGAATATACGCAGTCTCCATAAAGAAAGTTGGGAAAATAGCAGAATTTGGAGCTCGGGGTAATGATGGATGGGTTTGGAATATTGAACTGCGGCGAAGGTTGTTTGATTGGGAATTAGATGTCTGGAATGAATTTCTCATCACTATTAACAAGGCAGTGTGCAGGTCGAATGTGGAGGACAGAATCAGGTGGATTGGTGACTCAAGTGGGCTATATTCAGTGAAAACGTTTTGTAACATGTCTTTTTCGGATGAAATGTAGCATGAAAGTTTGTGGAAGGGAGTTTGGATGAGTATTGCACCGGTTAAAGTCGAAGCTTTCCTTTGGAAAGTGATACTTAATAGAATTCCGACAGGGGTCGAACTTGCAAAACGTGGAGTTGAACTCAATGGTATTCTATGTTGTCCATTTTGCAAAGAATTCCCAGAAACTGTGAATCACTTGATCCTACACTGCAGGGTGGTATGGCAGACCTGGCAAAGATGGTTTGAACTATGGCAGACGACACTTACTTTCCCTGCGGATTTCAGGTCTTTGGTGCAGGTATGGGACTCTCTCCCTTTGAATAAAAATTCTAAACTTATATGGAACATGGCCCTGCGAGGGTTTGTCTGGTCAATTTGGCTGTGTAGAAATGTTGTGATATTTGATAACAAAAGTTGGAAGGTCGATGAGATATTCGAAAACGCTATGTTTCGAACTGGACAATGGTGCAGATGGAAGTGGCCAGATAGTTGCCCGAGTGTTTGCGATTTTGTGAGATGCCCAACTTCGATCTCGGTCTCTCCAACTCAGAAGCGATGTCTTCCGAAGGGCACGTGGGTTGCTCCGACGGTGGGGTACTTAAAATTCAACATTGATGCGGCTATTTTAGGAAAAGAAAGACTTGCGGGAATCGGTGGAATCCTGAGGAACAATACAGGCAACAAACTATCAGCTTTCTCAAAGTTTATAGGCAGATCCGATCCTACACAAGCTGAACTGCTAAGCATGCTGGAGGCTTGCAAGGTTTTCGAGGAGTCGTGTTGGTGCAAATCCCATTCACTCATCTTAGAGTCTGATTGTGAGCTGGCCATCAACTGGATTAAAAATCCACAAGGGGCACCTGCAGTTTTCGCATCTCTTGTGAAAGAAATTAGGGAGATTTGCAGCAGACATAAGTGGTACATTGAATTTGTGTACAGGAAAGCAAACGAGGCAGCACATCATCTCGCAAGGCTGGGTGCGTCAAAGATCCCAACATTTGTATAATGTGATGTGTGAAGCTTGTATTAGTGGAATGTAAGGGGTGATAAAATGAAAGGCAGTTTCTAGGCCTTATATAATGCCAATGGTTTAGGTGCGTACGCAAATCAAGAGAAGACTGGTAATCGACAGAGTAGGAGGGTAACAGGCAGTATGTCATGTGAGTGTATTCCTGACAGTAGGTGTAATGTAAGGGCGTGATAGAAGTCAGGGAACCCAGGACTTACCATGTGTGTATAACCTCGAACATATACGTTTCGCACTCTTTTTCCTCCATTTAGGGTTAGAGAGGTTTTTTAACGAGGCAAACGTATATGTTTTCCTATTCATCCATTAATAAATAAATCTTTTCAAAATAATAATAAGGCTTAATGCACAAAATAGCCCCTAAAGTTTACCACTTTTCCCAACTTGGTACTTAACGTTTCATTTGGGACGTTAAGTCCCCTAACGTTTTCACCGTTACCCATTTTGCCCCAAACCGTTACTTTTGCCGTTACAAAAAAAGTTTTCAACCGTTAAAAAAATTTTCAACCAATGAGATTGCGCCACATCAGCTCCTCTTTGATAGAGTAACCCGCCTGATTTTATTAAAAGGGTAAATGCCATGTCAAGTCTCCCATGTTTATTTTTTTATTCAATTTAGTCACTGAAAAATCTATTTTTACCTAAAATTGACCCCTATTTGTTTCTATTTTTTAATTTAGCCCAATATTTGTTATTAATAATAATATTGTTTTATTTAAATGTTACTATTTAATAAAAAAAATAAATTAAATATTTTAATTTTATAATTTAGTCCCATTACGTCCTAAATTAATAATTTGATATTAATTTAATATTAAATTAGTCTCTTAATTTATCTAATTTAACATTTGTTACAAATTTATTTTGATTCGCAGCAATTTAATATTCTGGGTCATGGCATTAGCTGCAATAATTTGAAAGGTTTACTTTTCCTAACTGTTGAGGGATATTTGTTTCTGGTTCGTTCTTTGGAGAATTGTGATGATGTTCAGAGCTATTTATTCCCCTATTCTTGCGAGGTTGCTATTTGATTAAAAATATTTAATTTATTTTTAATTAAATAGTAACATTTAAATAAAACAATATTATTATTAATAATAAATATTGGGCTAAATTAAAAAAATAGAAACAAATAGGGGTCAATTTTAGGTAAAAATAGATTTTTCAGTGACTAAATTGAATAAAAAAATAAACATAGGAGACTTGACATGGCATTTACCCTTTTAATAAAATCAGGCGGGTTACTCTATCAAAGAGGAGCTGATGTGGCGCAATCTCATTGGTTGAAATTTTTTTTAACGGTTGAAAACTTTTTTGTAACGGCAAAAGTAACGGTTTGGGGCAAAATGGGTAACGGTGAAAACGTTAGGGGGCTTAACGTCCCAAATGAAACGTTAAGTACCAAGTTGGGAAAAGTGGTAAACTTTAGGGGCTATTTTGTGCATTAAGCCTAATAATAATAATAATAATAATAATAATAATAATAATAATGTTTGAAATGAATTAATTTATTAAACTTAATATCTAATTGAGCTAACTAAAATCTAGAAGCATAAATCACGAACATAATTAAAATAATTCTAAAACTAAATGTGAAATTTCAATTAAATTAATCTAAATTAAAGCTCAATTAAATTAAGAAAAAGAGAAAGACAATTGGTAAAAATAGAGAGGGAAAAGACAAAATTTAGAGAGAAAGACAATTGGTAAGCTAGAGATTAATTAATTTTTAGGTCATGTTGCATTTAAAATGTTACATTTTAGTACTAATATTCAACTTTAAGTTTTAGTTTAATTTAATTTAGTCAGAAGTATCCCCACGGTTTAGACTTCGGATATAGAAATCCCTTCCCCGTAGTGATATTTAGTCTAAAAATTTACTTTTAGTCGAAATTAACTAATATTTGTAATTTAGTCTATTAATTTAATATAATGATATTTTTGTTCATTTTAATTTCTAAGATTTAATTTTTAACCAAAATTACATAAAATGTTATTATACCACAACTTTGACAAGATCAATGGTCTCTTCCATGGTATAGTACAAAAAGATAATACTCCCTCCGTCCCACTTAAGATGTCCATTTTGTGTTTTAAAATTGTCCCATTTAAAATGTCTCATTGAAAAAATCAACAACTTTTACAAGACACATTTACCTTTCTACCCTTTCTTTAGTTTTCCAACAAAATAAAATTTAACTTTTTAAGGATAAAATTGACATTTCAATTATTTTACATCACATATCTTACACAATTTTTTTCTTCCTAAAACTACGTGAAAAGTCAATAATGGACATTATAATTGGGACGGAGGGAGTAAAACATACTTCATTTTATTATTTATTATACTGTTAAAAATAGATAATATTAAAAATAAATTATTCATTTATTTTATCTTAATTTTCGGGTTAAAATCAGGTCGATATTCGGTTCAGCATTCGGTTCGGGTCAAATCGGTTCGGGTCCATTTTGGTTCAACAAAAAAATTAAGGTCGATTTTGGTTCGGTTCGGTTCGGATCGGTTCGGTTTATTTCAGGTTCCGGGTCAACTTCGGATCATCATGTTCGAGTCAAAATCGAGTCTCGATTTAAATAATTCGGTTCGAGTTTCGGATTTCGGGTCTCGAGTCAAGTTTTGTAACCCCCTCGCCCCGGTCTGGTCGACTGATCGGTCTGAGTAGGCTACACGGGGAAAACTGATGTGAAACCCGTTAAGGTCCCACCTCGGTTAGCAACCCTAGAAAATTTCTTTTAATTATATCTTGTCTAGAGGCACATTTATTCCCTATGTGATCACGACAGCGGAAAACACAAACAACATATCAACGACCATCCAAAACAGCACTTTAAAACAGCCCATTTTCCCTTTTTAAGCAGGTCGTATCGATACACCTGCAGAGGGTATCGATACGCCTTGACCAAGGTCAACTGCCTTCAGTCAACTCAGGAAGACCGTATCGATACAGCCCTTGGGCGTATCGATACACCCTTCTCGGTCAACATCTCACGGTCAACGAGACAAACCCGTACCGATACGCTTAGAGCTCGTATCAATACGCCAAAGTCTCACCAAATTCTCGGATTTCCAGTGAGCTTTGGGCGTACCGATACACCCCAGCATATCGATACACCAAGCCAAAACTGAGTCCTGAAGAGCAAGACTGTATCGATACGGCCCTTAGGCGTATCGATACGCCCTGCACTGCAAGTTCCCAAATTTCAGCCAAACAACTTAAGACTCGACTCTAGATGCGATTTACGACTCCCCTAGCCACAAACAACATACAAACAACCTTTAACCACCAAGATAACAACATACATGACAATCAAAATGAACAAGGATCATGCACCGGGAAGATTCATACATTATCAAAAAGAAGACATACCTAACACATAAAGGTTCATGCCTTAGAAACAAACATACAGACATTCATGACATGCAACATAAACAGG